>CM069861.1:110313363-111780863 GCA_036172795.1 Pelodytes ibericus | reverse complement strand
TGTGTGTGTGTAAGGGTGTCTGTGTAATGGTATCTGTGTGTCTGTGTAATGGTATCAGTGTGTGTGTAAAGGTGTCTTTGTGTGTAAGGGTATCTCTGTGTCTGTGTGTAAGGGTATCTGTGTGTAAGGGTGCGTGTGTGTCAGGGTAACTGGGCAAGTGTGGATCTGTGTGGAAGAGGGAAAAGTGGTGGAGGGGGTCTGAATATCTCAGCCCTGTTCAAAAAAAGAAAAGAAAAAATGTTTGTGCATGTACTGTGTGTATGCAAGTGTGACTGTATGCAAGTGTGTATGCAAGTGTGACTATGTCGTGCTGGTCGGCAGCAGGGGAGGATGACATCCACCTGCTGTTAGAGAGGGGGATCCAGGTCCCCTGCAGCTCTGCGGGGGACTTGGATCCATGTTTTATAATCTGACTTCGATTTGAGGTCAGATTATAAAACGACCTTGAATATAAGACGGTCAGTCACACACAATTACACACAAGCCAGAAGTTGTTTTGTTGTTTAAGATAAATAAATAAAAAAGTACATCTATAAATATGTCCCCCATCTTGCTGGTCTACCTCATTCCAGTCTGGTCTGTGCCTCTCACACAGGCACAGACCATCTTTGTTTCTAGTCATGCTGAGCACACCCGGCAATCGGACACTATAGTGTGGTGGGCACGGGGACATACCAGGAAGTAGGTGCACACACTTTCCCCTCGTGCTCCACTGGATAATACAAAACCAAAAAATTATCCCATGTGGGGACAATAATACCCGGGTGCCAGGTCTAATTTTGTGGTGCCCAGGATTTGTTGTGCCCTGATATATACCCAAATATACTTATTGATAATTGGCATCAGATATATTAATCTGTATGCCGCCCCTAAGCATTTACTCCACTTCTATCAAATCTTTTGGAGACCTAGCAACGCCCCTGCTACTAGTTCAAAGAATCAGAAATGTGGCTCACCCAATCCGCAAATCACAGATTTGCTAGAAGGAAGTGCTTGAAAACATTTCACCAGTTTGTGGGCAATCCTATGCAACACATTGGGAATTGTTGTGTTCAAAATAGCATATCATGCCACACTTTTCTATTGGTGGCCACAGTTATGCAAATTTATGACATCATCTAATTAATATTTTTGCACGAAATAGCTTACTTACAGTATTTGTGTTAAAAGGACAGATACCTTCAATTTTGTATTTTTTTCATTGCCTGCAAATCTGTTGTGTGTTTTCCATTAAGAAAAAAATCTATTTCAAATTTTTGAAGCACATTTGAAAATACACTGTTTGTAGATAGGACACATATGTCCTATCTACATATGTGTGTGTGTGTAAAGGTGTCTTTGTAATGGTATCTGTGTGTGTGTGTGTGTGTGTGTGTGTATAAGGGTGTCTGTGTAATGGTATCTGTGTGTGTGTGTGTGTGTGTGTGTGTAAAGGTGTCTGTGTAATGGTATCTGTGTGTGTGTAAAGGTGTCTGTGTAATGATATCTTTGTGTGTGTGTAAAGGTGTCTGTGTAATGGTATCTTTGTGTGTGTGTGAGTAAAGGTGTCTGTGTAATGGTATCTGTGTGTGTGTGTAAAGGTGTCTGTGTAATGATATCTTTGTGTGTGTGTAAAGGTGTCTGTGTAATGGTATCTTTGTGTCTGTGTGTGTAAAGGTGTCTGTGTAATGGTATCTTTGTGTGTGTGTGTGTGTGTGTGTGTATAAGGGTGTTTGTGTGTGTTTGTGTGTGTGTAAAGGTGTCTGTGTAATGGTATCTTTGTGTGTGTGTGTGTGTGTGTGTGTGTGTGTGTGTGTGTGTGTGTGTGTGTGTGTAAAGGTGTCTGTGTAATGGTATCTGTGTGTGTGTAAAGGTGTCTGTGTAATGGTATCTTTGTGTGTGTGTGTGTGTGTGTGTGTGTGTGTGTGTGTGTGTGTAAGGGTGTCTGTGTAATGGTATCTGTGTGTGTGTGTGTGTGTGTGTGTGTGTGTTTGTAAAGGTGTCTGTGTAATGGTATCTGTGTGTGTGTGTGTGTGTGTGTAAAGGTGTCTGTGTAATGATATCTTTGTGTGTGTGTGTAAAGGTGTCTGTGTAATGATATCTTTGTGTGTGTGTGTGTAAAGGTGTCTGTGTAATGGTATCTTTGTGTCTGTGTGTGTAAAGGTGTCTGTGTAATGGTATCTTTGTGTGTGTGTGTGTGTGTGTGTGTATAAGGGTGTTTGTGTGTGTTTGTGTGTGTGTAAAGGTGTCTGTGTAATGGTAGCTGTGTGTGTGTAAAGGTGTCTGTGTAATGGTATCTTTGTGTGTGTGTGTGTATAAGGGTGTTTGTGTGTGTTTGTGTGTGTGTAAAGGTGTCTGTGTAATGGTATCTTTGTGTGTGTGTGTGTGTGTGTGTGTGTGTGTGTGTGTGTGTGTGTGTAAAGGTGTCTGTGTAATGGTATCTGTGTGTGTGTAAAGGTGTCTGTGTAATGGTATCTTTGTGTGTGTGTGTGTGTGTGTGTATAAGGGTGTCTGTGTAATGGTATCTCTGTGTGTGTGTGTGTGTGTGTGTGTGTGTGTGTGTGTAAAGGTGTCTGTGTAATGGTATCTGTGTGTGTGTGTGTAAAGGTGTCTGTGTAATGATATCTTTGTGTGTGTGTAAAGGTGTCTGTGTAATGATATCTTTGTGTGTGTGTAAAGGTGTCTGTGTAATGATATCTTTGTGTGTGTGTGTAAAGGTGTCTGTGTAATGGTATCTTTGTGTGTGTGTAAAGGTGTCTGTGTAATGGTATCTTTGTGTGTGTGTAAAGGTGTCTGTGTAATGGTATCTTTGTGTGTGTGTGTGTGTAAAGGTGTCTGTGTAATGGTGTCTGTGTGATGGTATCTGTGTGTGTGTGTGTGTGTGTGTGTGTGTGTAAGGGTGTCTGTGTAATGGTATCTGTGTGTGTGTGTAAGGGTGTCTGTGTGTGTGTGTAAGGGTGTCTGTGTAATGGTATCTGTGTGTCTGTGTAATGGTATCTGTGTGTCTGTGTAAAGGTGTCTTTGTGTGTAAGGGTATCTCTGTGTCTGTGTGTAAGGGTATCTGTGTGTAAGGGTGCGTGTGTGTCAGGGTAACTGGGCAAGTGTGGATCTGTGTGGAAGAGGGAAAAGTGGTGGAGGGGGTCTGAATATCTCAGCCCTGTTCAAAAAAAGAAAAGAAAAAATGTTTGTGCATGTACTGTGTGTATGCAAGTGTGACTGTATGCAAGTGTGTATGCAAGTGTGACTATGTCGTGCTGGTCGGCAGCAGGGGAGGATGACATCCACCTGCTGTTAGAGAGGGGGATCCAGGTCCCCTGAACTCTGCGGGGGACTTGGATCCATGTTTTATAATCTGACTTCGATTTGAGGTCAGATTATAAAACGACCTTGAATATAAGACGGTCAGTCACACACACAATTACACACAAGCCAGAAGTTGTTTTGTTGTTTAAGATAAATAAATAAAAAAGTACATCTATAAATATGTCCCCCATCTTGCTGGTCTACCTCATTCCAGTCTGGTCTGTGCCTCTCACACAGGCACAGACCATCTTTGTTTCTAGTCATGCTGAGCACACCCGGCAATCGGACACTATAGTGTGGTGGGCACGGGGACATACCAGGAAGTAGGTGCACACACTTTCCCCTCGTGCTCCACTGGATAATACAAAACCAAAAAATTATCCCATGTGGGGACAATAATACCCGGGTGCCAGGTCTAATTTTGTGGTGCCCAGGATTTGTTGTGCCCTGATATATACCCAAATATACTTATTGATAATTGGCATCAGATATATTAATCTGTATGCCGCCCCTAAGCATTTACTCCACTTCTATCAAATCTTTTGGAGACCTAGGGGCGTCCTGCTACTAGTTCAAAGAATCAGAAATGTGGCTCACCCAATCCGCAAATCACAGATTTGCTAGGAGGAAGTGCTTGAAAACATTTCACCAGTTTGTGGGCAATCCTATGCAACACATTGGGAATTGTTGTGTTCAAAATAGCATATCATGCCACACTTTTCTATTGGTGGCCACAGTTATGCAAATTTATGACATCATCTAATTAATATTTTTGCACGAAATAGCTTACTTACAGTATTTGTGTTAAAAGGACAGATACCTTCAATTTTGTATTTTTTTCATTGCCTGCAAATCTGTTGTGTGTTTTCCATTAAGAAAAAAATCTATTTCAAATTTTTGAAGCACATTTGAAAATACACTGTTTGTAGATAGGACACATATGAAAAAAACATTTGGCTTTATTTGTAACAAGGAAATTCTGGTACAAAGTGGTAAAAGTGGAGCCATCAACAAGAACAGTGCATTGGTTGCTAAATATTTGTCCTCCCATCTTTTGTTAATTATAGTTCCTGTGATGCTTGGCACACATTATCACCAATGATGACATTTTAGCTATGTGTCAAGGTAATGGAAATGGTAATTGTTTACTCTCCCAACACGGGATTTTGTTTAAGACGCTTACCCCTATTTTCCTAGATGGTGTGTACCGCCATATGAAACCCAGGTTGATTTTTATTATTTCCTTTCAGTTTTACCCAGCTATCCTGAACCCATTAAACTATTAAGTACTAGCAAATTCCCAAATCAGTACGCGTCAAAAAGGTGTGCAAAGAATAGGTAAGACTATTGGAATTTTTCTGGTTTTAATTTGTGTTTGTAAGAGGTTCAAGTTTTAAACAAATTCAGAAACACAGGTTAAGGCCAACTTTGTGGTTATATATTATTCTAAACATTGGCAGGCAGTCTTCATAATAAGAACTTCATGTCTTTGATTTCAAAGTCTTAGATATTGAGCAAAATCTTTAAATAACATATTATGATCAGATTTAAGTGCCAAAAAACTTTTAATCACTTGATTGTGGTACATTTTCCAACAGTTACCTAATAAACATTTAAAATGACTCGTTAGCTAGTTTTGTTGTTAATACAACTCTTTGCCAAATGATGAAACATATTATTAAACATAATTATATGATTGAACATCATGACAGTAACACTGAATTCATTGACTGTTTTTGAATCAGAGTTTTATTCTTAATTTGTTAAACGCTAAGAAGTTCATCTTCTACATTATCAAAGACAAGCATTCATTACTATTCATCCAATACTGAAATACATCTATGCTTATACTTTGCATGTTATCAAAGATAACTCATAAAATGATGGAGCAAAATTTTACATTTACAGAAAGACAGGAGGCTTCATATTTTGTTTACCGTTCTTTACTGAAAAACCTCCAGCAGCAAAGCGGTTAACAACTGATGGGAAACAACCGATAAGAAAACAGAGCACAGTATATAAACCCCCAACAGGCACTCCCACTTCCTCTTTCTTTGCTGCTCTATCTCCAGATGAGCACTTACCATTTTAGAGTCTCTATATATATATTTTGATATTGTATTGAGATTATTTTTTGTACTTTACCTTGCTTAGTTGATGCATCCTCTATTTTATTACTTTATCTCCTACCACTATTACTTTTATATAGTGTGCTGTTTGTTTTAACCCCTTAGTTACATGACTTTTTTGGCTTGTCCGACGCTTGGTGACATGGGCTGTTTTAACATTTCTGAGGTGTTTGTGTTTTGCTGTAATTTATTTCTGTCTCATTTAGTGTACCCGCACAAACTATATATCGTTTTTATCGTTATAAGAAGGGATTTCTTTTGATACCATTATTTTGATAATATAATTTGATGTAAAAAAAATAATAAAATATGTCAAAAAAATGTAAAAAAATTTTTTGTTTTTACTTTTATTTGAAAAATCGTATACTCATGTACAAGAGACAACAAAAAAACACTGCTAAATAGTTTCTAATATATGTCCTGAGTTCAGAAATAGCCCATGTTTTATGTTTTTGTGCTTTTTTATTCATGTTACAGGGCCAGAACTATAAGTAGTGCAAAGCTATTTTAAAATCCTTTTTTTCAAAATTAGCGATAGTGACATTGTAACACTGATTTCTGTACTAAATCCATGAATGACCCTCAACATGTACATATTTTTGAAAACTAGACCACTCAGAGCATTTAACTTGGGGTATTTTGACACGTTTCATGTAGCCATTTTACCACCAATCTTTGCCAAAGTTTTCAGCCAAAAAATCTTTTTTTTAAATTTTTCACATAGATTGCAATTTAGGTAAACATTACTTAAAATGTGAAGGGGTATTTCCAAATAACACCTCAATATGTGTTCAGCAACATCTCCTGAGTACAGGCATACCACCCATGCATAGGTTTGTTGGTTTGTTTTGGGGCTAAAAGGCCACATTTAGGGGGTGCTCATTTTGGTTTTCCAACTTGGAATTCTGACATGCAGAAAACTTGCGCCCATTTGGGACATTTTTGAAGCCAGAAAGTGTATTCTACCCCACAAAGCCATATATTTTTTAAAACTAGACACCCTAGGGTATTTCAAATGGTAGTATTTTAACACTTTCCATGCACTAATTATACTACCAGCCTATGTCAATGTTTTGGGTAGTAATTTTTTTTCACATACATTGTACTTTGGGCATGAATTCACAGATCCTATTATGTGTCAGTGCAAAACAACACCTCAATATGTGTTCAGCAACATCTCCTGAGTACAGGGATACCGCCCATGTGTAGGTTAGTTACATTATTTGGCGGTTAAAAGGCCACATTTGTGAGGTGCGCTTTTTGGTTTTTCAACTTGGAATTCTGACATACAGAAAACCTGCGCCCATGTTCCATTTGGGACATTTGTGAAGCCAGAATGTGTATTTTACCACACAAAACCATACATTTTAGCAAACTAGACACCCTAGGGTATTTCAAATGATAGTATTTTAACACTTTCCATGTACTAATTCTAACCCCCAGCCTTTGTCAAATTTTAGGTTAGTAATTTTTTAATGTTTTGTTTCCACATACATTGTACTTCGAGCATGAATTCACAGATCCTGTTATGTGTCAGTGCAAAACAACACCCCAATATGTGTTAAGCAACATCTTCTGAGTACAGGGATACCATCCATGCATAGGTTTGTTGGGTTGTTTGGGGGCTAAAAGGTCACATTTAGGGGGGGGTGCATTTCCAACTTGGAATTTTGACATGTAGTCAGCCTGCGCCCATGTTCCATTTGGGACACTTTTGAAGCCTGTCAAAGTATTTTACCCCATCAAACCATATATTTTGGAAAACTAGACATCCTAGGGTATTTAAAATTGTGGTATTTTAACACTTTCCAAGTGCTAATTCTACCACCAACCTATGTCAAAGGGTTGGGATGTCATTTTTTCCCCACACACATTGTAGTTCAGGCAGGAATTTTCAGATTCTGGTATTTGCCACTGCCAACCAACACCTCAATATGTGTTCAACAACATCTCCTGAGTACAGGGATAGCCCCCATGCATAGGTTTGTTGGTTTGTTTTGGGGCTAAAAGGCCACATTTAGGGGGGGCGCAATTCCAACCTGGAATTTTGACATGTAGTCAGCCTGCGCCCATGTTCCATTTGGAACATTTTTGAAGCCGTCCAATGAATTTTACCCCATCAAACCATATATTTTTGGAAAATAGACATCCTAAGGTATTTCAAATGGTGGTATTTTAATACTGTATAGGTACTAATTCTACCACCAGCCTTTGTAAAAGTTTGTGGTAGTACTTTTTTGGGAGTTTTTTTCCCACATGCATTGTACTTCAGGCATGAATTCACAGATTCTGGTATATGTCACTGCCAAACAACAACCCAATATGTGTTCAGCAACATCTCCCGAGTACAGGGATAGCACCCATGCATAGGTTTGTTGGTTTGTTTTTTGGCTAGAAGGCAACATTTGTGAGATGCGCATCTCAAAATTCCAACTTGGAATTCTGACATGTAGTCAACCTGCGTCCGTGTCCTATATGGGATATATCTTTGAAGCCAGCCAATGTAATTTACCCCCACCAAACCATATAATTGTTAACGGTAGACACCCATCACTCCTTGTGGCAAGGGCTCAGCAGCCATCGATACATCACTAGATGATGTATCAGAATGCTGACCAGGGTCAAAATCGAACCCTGAGTCCGCGGCCTCAGAATCAGTGCGTAAGCAGTGATCTCGAGCAAAGAAGGGGTTAATAGCTCTTAGAAGAGCCTATCTAGTACTGTAATACATTACAGTACAAAGTAATTAATCCATAAAACAGTGCAGACAGCAAAACATACTGTTGCTGTGCAAGATCACTGCTTATACAGTAATGAATGGCAGGGAAGGGATTAATACACCGTGAAAGACTTTCATAAAACCTGCCAATTTTATAAAATGTTATTTTATATCACTAATACTGATCTGTCTCTTTCTGTCACAAAAATGTAAGTGAGGAGAGGGAGGCAGATCAATATTTGTGAATATTGATCCGACTAATTTTGATCTGACCAGGGCGAATGGTGAACTTAATTGAGAAATCACCAAACCGCCTTTGCCACTAATTCGCTGTTACTGATCGCTATGCGCTCAGACAGCTTAAAAAAAAAAATCTCAAATACTTTTACTTTACATGTAATCCCCTAGCGGGCATGTGTAAAAAAAAAATGCAGACAGATAAAAATTGCTTTGGCGTCAATATCATTGCGTTAGCAGTGATCGACTGCAAAGAAGGGGTTAATAACTCTTAGAAGAGCCTTTGTAGTACTGTAATAAATTACAGTACAAAAAAAATGAACCCCTAAAAAATGCACAAACTGCAAAAATAAATGCGCTGATGTGCATGATCAATGCTTACGCAAGATCAGTGGCAGGGAAGGGGTTAAACTAAGGGAATTGCTTTAATAAATGTTTTTTTATTGTTTTATTTTTTTGTGTGTTGTGTATTTATTGTTTTTTGTACTTTTACTTACTTTTCTTACTTTGATCTGTCTCTCTCCCTCACTAAAAAAAATGTGAGGAGAGGGAGGCAGATCATAACTGGTCAGATCAATATAGGGTTAATATTGATCTGACCAGTCAGTGGGGATGCTCATCAGAGCATCCCCACTGCTTGTCAGTGTGCCTGGCAGTCACTGATTGCCTCTGTGAAGAGGCAATCGTCTGACTGCAGGAAGAGCACAGGAAGCAGGTACTTCCTGCCTCCTGTGCTCTTGCCCTTAGAAGGGCAGCGCCATCTTGGTCACACGACTTGCGAGGCAATCAGAAACACTTGCTGAGCATAAGAAGCGAAAAATGTGCTTCCTATGCTCGTTTTTTAAATGCACGTGTTTTAAAGGCGCTGTGCCTTTAAAACCGGCATTTCAATCGCTCTCCGGAGCGATCGAAATGCCGACGGGCATTTTTTTTAGTATTGTACGATGCTTCCGTACGGAAGCATCGTTACAATACCATTGGAGCACTGAATGCTGAAAAACTCCGCTTTCAGTGCTCGTTTTGACACAGGACGGACTAGGTCCGTCCTGTGTCACTAACGCCTCGGCACACAGGATGGACCTAGTCCGTCCTGTGTCGCCAAGGGGTTAAACTTCACTTTCCTAAGTTTTTCTATGGCTGGGCTCTTCACTGGGCCCATATTGCACTATTCCCTTCCCCATGTATTGTGCATTTTTGGGTGCTCTTATCTACTAGGCCCTAACTAGGCCCACTGTGGATGTGTGTGTGTTTTTCTTAACAATGCAATGGCATTCCCCATAGTCAGGACGGCTGTCCCTCTGGCTCTGGCTCCTCACTCAATTATCACCACCTTCGTCTGTGGTTACCGCCTGTTGCTCAAGGTGGTCGCTCCTTCCCCCTCCAGGGGGGCTCCACGCTGTGGCAACCCTTCTCCAGACCCTAGTCAGGGTCCTCTTTTCCTCCATTTCTCATTTCCTTTTTCCTACTGACTCATTAAAAACAATTACATTTACACAGTGTTTTCGCATGTACCCTTGCAATCTGACCTGTACACAAATGTCAATTCTGCCCTCTCTGCAGAACAGCGCAAGGCAGCACTATTCAAAGTGGACAACAAACTGGTCGAATTAGTCTCTAAGGAACTCAGTCCAGAGGCCCATGGCTAAGTTTTTTATGAAACATTTCTAAAGGATATTAATAGACATGTTAAAATCTTTACTTCGCGGAACGAGGCTCCGTCCTCCTTACTTCTTGTTTTCAGCTTGGATCGTTTTTCCCGTAGGGCTGCCTTCAATGGCTCCAGGTCCCGATTTGCCGACTCAGTGACAGCATATAATTTCCAGAGATGGTCTTCTAACTACCGGTCATCCTCCTACCGTAGCTGTTCCTGTTTTCCAGTGTTGACCTCATCCAGACCCATGTTTCAATCAGGTAAGACTTAATGCTGAGCTGCCTCAAATTCCCATTGCCAGCAGGTTGCCCCATTTCATTCATTAATGGGCCTCCTTTACCCGAGATTCTTGGGTTCTTCAAACTGTGTCAGGTTTCCATACCGAGATTTCTTCCCAGTCACACCAACGTACTTGCACACGACCCTTTCATATGACTTTGGTCACGGTATCACTAGTGTACACAGAAATGGTGTTGCTTCAGTGCAAAGGAGCTATCAAACATGCCCAAAAGCAGCCTTATTTTCTAAGAAACATTCTAAAAAAACACAAAAAAGAGAACTGTGAAGTTTCAACCGGTTATCAAATTGTTCTCTAGTTCGGCATATGGACAATATCTCTGCAGTCCGATACACTAACCGTCCCGGTGGGTCGAGATCAAAACGTCTGGCAGATTGGTTCTTTCGTCATTGGAGGAACAGGAGCGATTGACAACTACACCCTTGGTTGTTCATCTGACTTCAACCCCTTTGGGGCCCTTTCCATCTGTTTGCCTCCTGGACAGGCTTTCTTTAGATGCTGGATCCCCTCTTGCTGGCAGTGGATGCCTTTCTTTATGTCTGGCTGAGGCCTTCCACCTTTTTCCATGAACAGTAGTGCAGGGACCATGTTCTCCTGCCATTGGACCCGGCTCTTCTGTCAGACTCTCAAGGGAATCTCCATCCATTGCTCTTGGAGGGTAGGCTGTAGTTGGTTGTGTGGACAGTTTCCGGGTCTCGTGGGATGTGTCGGAATTATCGGCAAAGGTTTGTGACCTTTTGTGGGATTCATGGGCTCCAGGCACCAGGAAATCGTACCTTTATGCATGGCGAACTTGGCATTGCTGGTGTCTGGGACAAAATATTGATTCATTTACAGCCCCCATAGTGGCTATCCTTAATTTTCTGGCTCCCTTGTTCTCACAAGGGAAATCATACTGTACTATAAATATTTTTCGGTCAACCATTTTGGACGCACATACTCATGGGGCATTGCGGTGGGCAAGAACCAATCGGTCTGTCATCTGCTTTGAGGTAGAAGTTCATGTAGCTCTCCCTTGGCTCCTTATTTGTCCTTTTGGGATGTATTACAGGTTCTCCAGTTTGTGGAGGATTGCTATCTATGCAAAGTTGGAGCTTTTGCTATATTTGTTTTCTTTTGATCATGTTTCAGACATTAGCACTTTCGACGTGAACTTCTTTTCTCCTCTATTGGGGTTTTGGTATCTATCTCTTGAAGGACTAAGTCCTATACGACTTCTATCTCCTACCCGTATTTATTTATATTTTGTTAAGCTCAGATCATTACAGTATCTTCTTTTCTCCATGAACTACAGTCTACACTTCACAATAAAGTGACAGTAACATTGATGATAAGCTGCTTTAACCAATAAAAACTGTTTGAATATTTATATATTCCCAATGCAACAAGAGAGAGAACCAGGAGCATGTTTGACACATCTCACACGAAAACACTGTACTTATTCATAATACTTTTAAGATATGTCATGCTTAAAACTTTATTGTCAATAAAAACAGTTTCATCCTATGTAAATGTGTCAAATGTTTATTTAAGAAAAATGGGTTTGTGTGAAATGGATTTAGCTATAATTGCCTGCAACGTGGGGGTTATATCCATCAGGAAGCAGCTAACAAGCGTCTTAGTTTGCTTGGGATATTACAGAGATGATTTTTGTAATGTGCATATCAGACTAATCCTCTCCTACGACTCAGCAGACCCAAACATTTTAACCCACTTACTTTTGTGAGTAGTGTATAGTTGACATAACTCTTGGTACAGTGAGTGAGCTATGTCTGTGTGTACCTTTTTTAATTAAAGTAAGAAAAATAGATTTGTGAAACTAGCTCAACCAAGAATTGGCATAGCCAAAGTCGCCTGCCCTGTGCTGTAAGTTCTTTGTACCATTTCTAAGGAACCTTCTCATCAGCAAATCAGACAAGTCTTGCCCCTATGGAGGTCTAGATAAAGGGGGAACATTTATTTATAATGATTAATGAATTTTCCCTTGCACAGATCTGAAGATTGAAAACAGTGTAACAAGAATATGCCTGGAATATTTAGGTAAATACAGAAGAATACAGTAAAAATACAGTAAATACAGTAAATGAGAGTGTTATAGAAAAACAAAACACCACGGCAGTTTAGCATCCCACCACTGTATTTTACATAACATAATTGAAATTAGAGATTATTAGATTTCCAACTTTTTGCAATAACTATGTTAAAAAAATAATTAAGATATTAATTTAGTACAGGAGATGAATACTACATGAAAATATATAGTTCAAGTCATTGTTTCCAGTAAAAAAAAGCCCTGTGGCCATTGTAAAAAAAAAACATTTTAGGGTCCAGACAACTTGCCACATGTTAACAAAGTTTTGTTAGAAACATCTTGTCTTCAGTTTAAAAAAAAATGCAAATGTGTATATTTACATTTGGAAAGGGCTGTTATCCAGTTAATTTTGGCTGCGGTTGCATCCTTAGACATCTTTCCAAAGAATTTGAAAGAAAAGAACTCAAACAAATAACTTCCATCCATCAATGTATCAGAGTTGTATCATCCACCTATATAATGTATTTGGGTACATTTTGAAAAGCTTATACTTCGCTACCATGTTCCTAGATTTGGGTCTTCTGATTCTACTCTGTATTACAATACCAACACTCTGAATGTTGGTATTGTAATATAAAACTCCTGCATGGAAACAATAAATTGTGCATACTGCTGCATCACCCCAAATCCATGCAATACTTGTCCAATGTTATCACACCATGGAAATATTACTCCTCGAGTCCCTATAAGTAGCCGTCACGAACTGCTGTAACTTTGGGACTGTCACGTAGTGACCATGACCAGTTATGATCGTCGCGCTAACATATTTATGTTTGGTTTGAAATGTTGAGTTTCCCCCTGTATGCACTCACGAAAGAGCTGTATTCAATAATCCGTTGTATTCAATGTTAAATGTAATCCCCTTAAGTCCCATATCTTTGTATAATGTCCAGAGTGTATTTGAAGTGGGGTGCTGGGGAAGGGTACAGAGATGTGGGCATCATGGAAGTATTACCCACCAACGTGTTGCTTGGGAATGACCTAGGTGGATTGGAGAGCTACTTTGTACCAGCCCCAATGGATTGTAAAACATCAGAGGACACTATCCCAGCCAATTGCCTGGCCATCACTCGAAGCCAGACCCTGCTTTCAGAGCCCATGGTAAGCAATGACTTGTGCCGCCCTGACAAGACTGATCCCATTCCCGGCTCACTTCCAAGCACAGACCCTAACTGATTCCAGCCTCTAAAAATAAAGAGAGCAAGCCAACTCTGGGGAAACTGGCCCCTACTCCGTTAAGATGGAGTGGAAGGTGGGATTGCAATATCGGTCCACCCCAGGCAACCCCAACAAGGACATACGCGTTCCACACCTCCAGTTCATTGTACCTGCAGAGTTCTGCCCAGGGCTTCTGTTATAGACACACATTTTATTTATCCTAGTTTGTTGATCTTAGATATCACTTAAATAGCAATATATATATAAATATATATATATATATATATATATATATATATATATATATATATATATTGGTTTATATGTGTGGGGTATATGCAGGTGACTAGTGGTCTAAGCAACAGTGTTTCCAGGTAAACATACTGGCTATTGTTCAAGACTGGGCTGTAAACAACATGGAGTCTGACAGTTTGGTCACCTGACCAAGGTTACTATGGGGAATCTGTACCAACAAAGGCTTCATGTTAAAAGAGATACACAGTTAAAGAGATTTCAGAACTTTCCTGAAGCTCCAACAATGGACATCACATAAGGAGTGCTGAGGCCAGTCTTTCCACCTGAGTTCTCCTGGCAACGTAACATCTAAGTATCAGCATTTATATTTTATTTTACTTTCTATTACTTGAATAGAGTTAACTATTTTTGTTTCTATTAACCCCTTTGGCGACACAGGACGGACTAGGTCCGTCCTGTGTGCCGAGGCGTTAGTGACACAGGACGGACCTAGTCCGTCCTGTGTCTAAACGAGCACTGAAAGCGGAGTTTTTCCGCTTTCAGTGCTCAAGCCGCATTGTAACGATGCTTCCGTGTGGAAGCATCGTACAATGCTAAAAAAAATGCCTGTCGGCATTTCGATCGCTCCGGAGAGCGATCGAAATGCCGGTTTTAAAGGCACAGTGCCTTTAAAACGACGGGCATTAAAAAACGAGCATAGGAAGCGAAATTTTCGCTTCCTATGCTCAGAAAGTGTTCCTGATTGCCTCGCAAGTCGAGGCAATCAGAAACACAAAAAAAAAATGCACGATCTTGGTCACTGAGTGACCAAGATGGCGCTGCCCTTCTAAGGGCAAGAGCACAGGAGGCAGGAAGTACCTTTAATTTTTATTAAAGCAATTCCCTGCGTTTAACCCCTTCCCTGCCACTGATCTTGCATAAGCAGTGATCGTGCACATCAGCGCATTTATTTTTGCTGTTTGTTCATTTTTTAGGGGTTCATTTTTTTTGTACTGTGATTTATAACAGTACTAAAAAGGCTCTTCTAAGAGTTATTAACCCCTTATTTGCCGTCGATCACTGCTTACGCAATGATATTGACGCCAAAGCAATTTTTATCTGTCTGCATATTTTTATTTTATTTTTTTTTTTTACACATACCCGCTAGGGGATTACATGTAAAGTAAAAATATTTGAGATTTTTTTTTTTAAGCTGCCTGAGTGCATAGCGATCAGTAACAGCGAATTAGTGGCAAAGGCGGTTTGGTGATTTCTCAATTAAGCTCACCATTCGCCCTGGTCAGATCAAAATTAGTCGGATCAATATTCACAAATATTGATCTGCCTCCCTCTCCTCACATACATTTTTGTGACGGAAAGAGACAGATCAGTATTAGTGATATAAAATAACATTTTATAAAATTGGCAGGTTTTATGAAAGTCTTTCACTGTGAATTAACCCCTTCCCTGCCATTCATCACTGTGTAAGCAGTAATCTTGCACAGCAACAGTATGTTTTGCTGTCTGCACTGTTTTATGGATTAATTTCTTTGTACTGCAATGTATTACAGTACTAGATAGGCTCTTCTAAGAGCTATTAACCCCTTCTTTGCTCGAGATCACTGCTTACACACTGATTCTGAGGCCGCGGACTCAGGGTTCGATTTTGACCCTATTCAGCTTTCTGATACATCATCTAGCGATGTATCGGTGTCTGCTGAGCCCTTGCCACAAGTAGTGATGGGGGTCTACCGATAAAAAAATATATGGTTTGGTGGGGGTAAATTACATTGGCTGGCTTCAAAGATATATCCCATAAAGGACACGGACGCAGGTTCACTACATGTCAAAATTCCAAGTTGGAATTTTGAGATGCGCATCTCACAAATGTTGCCTTCTAGCCAAAAACAAACCAACAAACCTATGCATGGGTGCTATCCCTGTACTCGGGAGATGTTGCTGAACACATATTGGGTTGTTGTTTGGCAGTGACATATACCAGAATCTGTGAATTCATGGCTGAAGTACAATGCATGTGGAAAAAATACTCCCAAAAAAGTACTACCACAAACTTTTACAAAGGCTGGTGGTAGAATTAGTACCTATACAGTTTTAAAATACCACCATTTGAAATACCTTAGGATGTCTATTTTCCAAAAATATATGGTTTGATGGGGTAAAAGTCATTGGACGGCTTCAAAAATGTTCCAAATGGAACATGGGCGCCGGCTGACTACATGTCAAAATTCCAGGTTGGAATTGCGCACCCCCTAAATGTGGAATTTTAGACCCAATACAAACCAACAAACCTTTGCATGGGGGTATCCCTGTACTCAGGAGATGTTGCTGAACACATATTGAGGTGTTGGTTGGCAGTGGCAAATACCAGAATCTGAAAATTCCTGCCTGAACTACAATGTGTGTGGGGAAAAAATGACATCCCAACCCTTTGACATAGGTTGGTGGTAGAATTAGCACTTGGAAAGTGTTAAAATAAAACAATTTTAAATACCCTAGGATGTCTAGTTTTCCAAAATATATGGTTTGATGGGGTAAAATACTTTGACAGGCTTCAAAAGTGTCCCAAATGGAACATGGGTGCAGGCTGACTACATGTCAAAATTCCAAGTTGCAAATTCACCCCCCCTAAACGTGGCCTTTTAGCCCCCAAATAATCTAACTAACCTACACATGGGTGGTATCCCTGTACTCAGGAGATGTTGCTGAACACATATTAAGGTGTTGTTTGGCTCTGACACATAATAGGATCTGTGAATTCATGCCCGATGTACAATGAATGTGAAAAACAAATTACTATCCATAACATTGACATAGGCTGGTGGTAGAATTAGTGCATGAAAAGTGTTAAAATACTACCATTTGAAATACCCTAGGGTGTCTAGTTTTCAAAAATATATGGTTTTGTGGGGTAGAATACACTTTTTGGCTTCAAAAATTTCCCAAATGGGACATGGGCGCAGGTTTTCTGCACGTCAGAATTCCAAGTTGGAAAACCAAAAAGCGCACCTCTCAAATGTGGCCATTTAACCCCCAAATAACCTAACCAACCTATACATGGGTGGTATCCCTGTACTCAGGAGATGTTGCTGAACACATATTGAGGTGTTGTTTGGCACTGACATATAACAGGATCTGTGAATTCATGCCCAAAGTACTATGTATGTGAAAAAAAATTACTATCCATAACATTGACATAGGCTTTTAGTATAATTAGTACATGGAAAGTGTTAAAATACTACCATTTGAAATACCCTAGGGTGTCTAGTTTAAAAATATATATAGTTTTGTGGGGTAGAATACACTTTCTGGCTTCGAAAATTTCCCAAATGGGACATGGGCACAGGTTTTTCTGCATGTCAGAATTCCAAGTTGGAAAACCAAAATGCGCACCCCCTAAATGTGGCCTTTTAGCCCCAAAACAAACCAACAAACCTATGCATGGGTGGTATCCCTGTACTCAGGAGATGTTGCTGAACACATATTGAGGTGTTATTTGGATATACCCCTTCACATTTTAAGGTAATGTTTACCTAAATTGCAATATATGTGAAAAATTTTAAAAAAAGATTTTTTGCTGCAAACTTTGGCATAGATTGGTGGTAAAATGGCTACATGAAATGTGTCAAAATACCCCAAGTTAAATGCCCTGAGTTGTCTAGTTTTCAAAAATATGTACATGTTGGGGGTCATTCATGGACAAGCCAAAAATGTCATGTCACTAAGGGGTTAATAGATTGAGTATTTTAGCAGAGTTATCATTAAACTTTGTTATGCTTTAACCCAGTGGTGTATCTTGATTTTGTGCTGCCCTAGGCAGACAAAATCCGGGCACCCCCCTACCCAAGCTGCACACCCCCGTTACACACCTAAGTCATGCCCCATCATTCAGACTCACATCAAGCTCATACTCCCATCACACACACACTCCCATCACACTCAGTCCCACACTCCTACTCCCATCACACTCAGTCACACACTCCTACTCCCATCACACACACTCCGACTCCCATCACACTCAGTCACACACACGGTCTCCCATCACACACACACACTGTCTCCCATCACACACACTCTGACTCCCATCACACTCAGTCACACACACTGTCTCCCATCACACACACTCTGACTCCCATCACACTCAGTCACACACACTGTCTCCCATCACACACACACTCTGACTCCCATCACACTCAGTCACACACACTGTCTCCCATCACACACACTCCTACTCCCATCACACACACTCCGACTCCCATCACACTCAGTCACACACACTGTCTCCCATCACACACACTCTGACTTCCATCACACTCAGTCACACACACTGTCTCCCATCACACACACTCTGACTCCCATCACACACACTCTGACTCCCATCATTCTCAGTCACACACACTGTCTCCCATCACACACACTCTGACTCCCATCACACTCAGTCACACACACACACACACACACAGTCTCCCATCAGCACTTACCTTTCCGTGGTGGCTAGTGGCAGGCAGCATGGTCCCTCCATGCTGCCTGTTCGGCTTCCCGGCGATTGTGCCGACAGGTCACGTGACCGGGCGCGCGTATGACGTCAGCGCGCCCGTCACGTGACTGACTGTCGGCACTTCCGTGTCGGCACACTGCACGGGGAGCCGAACAGGCAGCACGGAGGTTTCTCTGTGCTGCCTGTTCGGCTCCCCGTGCAGCCTGGCAGGCAGAGCGATGGTGAGGGGGGATCTTCCGATCCCCTCTCACCTCCATCTCTGCCTGCAAGCGCGCTCTTTTTATTTTTTTTTTTAAAGGGCCGCGTTTTTTTTTTTTTTTTTTTACATTTTTTTTTGTTTTACATTCTTTTTTTCAGTGCTGGGGGGACTGCCGCCCCCCAAAATTTGCCGCCCTAGGCATCCGCCTAGGTTGCCTCTCTGTAAATACAGCACTGCTTTAACCTATTCAAGTGTGTGGATATTCTGTTATTAAGTTATTGAATATAACTCTCTAATAATACCTTATTGAATAATATAATCGTTGTATTGTTATTTTATTTCCATTTATAAATTTGTTGTTGAGGTTATGCTCATTTGGCTTCTATTGTTATGTGTAACCGTGGGAACCAAACTGTAAAGTGTTAAACAGACACCAATTGATACCATTATCTGGTATTAATTTACCATAGAGCATTTACTAATCTTCACCAACCAATACAACTGGCGTAGTCGGCAGGATTATTGCAGAGTTAATATATATAATAATTATATAATAATTAATAACTGAATTCCGCATTTTCCAACATTTTTCCTAATGTTTCTTGTTTATGTGTAAAAAACAAAAAAGTAATTGTTTGACATTTATAGTGCTTGTTACCTTCGCAAGTGACTAACTAGCAACTGAACCATTACTTAGACATTGACTAGTCACTAGCACTTGTAACTAGACAGGTGACTCTGTCCAAGCAGATTATTATTTAGTCTTTAAACCCCCTAAGTTCTTTTTGAATGTCAATACCACACTGCAACGAGAGTGGTGTGTTACAGTGTTGTCAATGCTGCAATGGGTCTATTTACTAAACAGTGTTTTGTTTTTTTGTGATTAATAGATTTTTTAGTACTACTCATTATTATCCTATAAGCCTATAAGTAGGCTTTTGAAACTTATTAGCAATAGTTATATATTGCTTTGGGAAGGTGGCAGGCTATTTATTACATGTGAAGTAATAAATGGTTCTAAGAGACCAGGAAATACATTGTGTGTTTATGTATTACATGTAATCCTAGTGCATAGTGTTTTTGTATGTAATACTGTATGCTGCTCTGGAAGAAGTATGATCTATTTGCATGTGGGCTGTGCGTGCAACACAGCTGAGACGGCACTATAGGGACCTCTATAGACCAGGAAGTGTATGGCCGAGTGTATGGAACTGGAAAGGATGAAAGGCTATTAAATGACTAGTAATAGGTGCCACTGAGAGACCAGGAAATATGTTGTATGTGAATTTGTAGTATTATGTCTATTGATTGGTGTATGTATGCCTGCATGGAAAAGGGAAGCTATACCATAAGTAGTGACCCACAGGAACCAGTAGGTATTTGTGAGTAAACCGACATAGAAACATAGAAACATAGAATGTGTCGGCAGATAAGAACCATTCGGTCCATCTAGTCTGCCCAATTTTTTTTTGGAGTACTTTTATTAGTCCCCCGTTCCCGCTCTTATAGCTAGGATAGCCTTGTGTCTATCCCACGCATGCTTAAAAGACATGGGGTGGGAGGGCTCTAATGAGGGACTCCACTGTCCAGTAGGTATGTGTGTTTAACCGACCTGGGGTGGGAGGGCTCTAATGAGGGACCCCATTGTCCAGTAGGTATGTGTGTTTAACCGACCTGGGGTGGGAGGGCTCTAATGAGGGACCCCACTGTCCAGTAGGTATGGGTGTGTAAACTGACCTGGGGTGGGAGGGCTCTAATGAGGGACCCCATTGTCCAGGAAGTATGTGTGTGTAAACTGACCTGGGGTGGGAGGGCTCTAATGAGGGACCCCATTGTCCAGTAGGTATGTGTGTTTAACCGACCTGGGGTGGGAGGGCTCTAATGAGGGACCCCATTGTCCAGTAGGTATGGGTGTGTAAACTGACCTGGGGTGGGAGGGCTCTAATGAGGGACCCCACTGTCCAGTAAGTATGTGTGTGTAAACTGACCTGGGGTGGGAGGGCTCTAATGAGGGACCCCACTGTCCAGTAGGTATGTGTGTTTAACCGACCTGGGGTGGGAGGGCTCTAATGAGGGACCCCATTGTCCAGTAGGTATGTGTGTTTAACCGACCTGGGGTGGGAGGGCTCTAATGAGGGACCCCACTGTCCAGTAGGTATGGGTGTGTAAACTGACCTGGGGTGGGAGGGCTCTAATGAGGGACCCCATTGTCCAGGAAGTATGTGTGTGTAAACTGACCTGTGGTGGGAGGGCTCTAATGAGGGACCCCATTGTCCAGTAGGTATGTGTGTTTAACCGACCTGGGGTGGGAGGGCTCTAATGAGGGACCCCATTGTCCAGTAGGTATGGGTGTGTAAACTGACCTGGGGTGGGAGGGCTCTAATGAGGGACTCCACTGTCCAGTAAGTATGTGTGTGTAAACTGACCTGGGGTGGGAGGGCTCTAATGAGGGACCCCACTGTCCAGTAGGTATGTGTGTTTAACCGACCTGGGGTGGGAGGGCTCTAATGAGGGACCCAATTGTCCAGGAAGTATGTGTGTGTAAACTGACCTGGGGTGGGAGGGCTCTAATGAGGGACCCCATTGTCCAGTAGGTATGTGTGTTTAACCGACCTGGGGTGGGAGGGCTCTAATGAGGGACCCCATTGTCCAGTAGGTATGGGTGTGTAAACTGACCTGGGGTGGGAGGGCTCTAATGAGTGACCCCACTGTCCAGTAAGTATGTGTGTGTAAACTGACCTGGGGTGGGAGGGCTCTAATGAGGGATCCCATTGTCCAGTAGGGTTTTGACTTGAATGTCTGTGTAAAGTGCTTGTGTGGTCTATCCACTGATGTAGTCCTCACAAGTGTTTTAACTCTTTCCCAATTTACTAGCCAGATATCAGGTATTAATAACTTGAAGCTGGACAGTACAGAAACGTTTAGAGAGGAGTGTTTGTTTTCATGATTCCCTAGCAAAAGCCACAGAAGGGAACATGTAAAACCTGATAAAGTTTCTTCCTCAGCCATGCTGGTTTGCTATGTGCAGAACCAACAGCCTGAAAGACAGAAGAGATAGATATTCAACCCTCTGTGAGCTCTATTAACATGTCTGTCTTGCATGTTTTAATAGTTAGATGACTCTGTGTTGGCTGCTGACTACCGGGATGTGGATGCAGTAGTGCCATCAGTGAGCACTGCGGTTCCGAGTACCGTCAATGCAGATGAAGGGCAAACAGGCAGACACGTGGCAAGCTGGGATTGAATTAGCGAATGCTCTCTCTTTAATTCTCCTTGCACCAGAGATGCACTAACAAACTAGCTTTGCCTGGGAGAAGATATCGTATACATCCAGGTAGTGCATCAAAACAGTGAACAGGGTTGTGAGTCATCGTATCCTGTAGACTTTGGTGTCTCTAAAGAAACAGAACAGAGATACTCCCAGCACTGATTGAGCCTTGACAAGCCAGGACAGACATCAGTGTCCAGAAATAAACCGTCTACCTGAACACAGTGCAAGAAGAATATGAAGATACAGACAAAGAAGAAAGCATCAAGCAAGATTGCCAATGACACAGCACATTGTCTTTCTGTACTCCTGCAGCTGCAAGCTGGCACCCTAGTCATAAATATGGGTCACAGAAGAGGAGAAAGAGGATGAGCAGCTGATTCCACCTGTCAAGAAAGTTGGCCATACCAAGTAGCCCTAAAGAATAAAGTTGGGCAGACTTGGCAGTTGAACTGTGGAGGCCGAAGACCAAGAGGTGGATTGAATTGCTGTGGAAAACTATTCTGAAGAGTTGTGGCTTGCAGAGAATGCAGCAAAAAGACACTGTAAAAAGAATTCAAAGAAGAACCAAAGACAAGAACTTGTTCTCTATGGACAGTTGTGCTTATGTTATTGAGCTACCACTAAGCATATTGTGGTCCCTAGCCTATCACCCTAAAGCCTCTATGTTGATAGAGTGGTGCAAAGAGTTTTCAGGAGAGCACATTTGAGTACTACTGTGCCCAGTAGTGATACCATTATCTGGTATTAATTTAGATAGAGCATTTACTAATCTTCACCAACCAATGCAGCTTCTCTCCCTTGCCCATGAAGCCCCCTTAGCTGGACACCTGGGGATCACTAAGACCAGGCACCGGCTCACCCGAGCATTCTTCTGGTCTGGCATCTCACAAGATGTAGCCATGCCAACGTGTGGGGAAGCACAATGAATTGACCCTGGTCCCCTTACAGTGTACTCCCATAATAGGCAAACCATTCCACTGCATAGCGGTGGACATCAAAGGTCCATTGGATAAACTGGGTGGGTAAATGGTACATCCTTACCATGGTGAACTTAGCCACTCGCTACCCCGTAGCTGTTTGCCTGTCCAACATTCAAGCAGACACAGTAGCCAATGCTCTGCTTCAAATCTTCTCCCAATTCAGTTTTCCCCAGGAGGTGCTCTCATATCAGGGTACCCAGTTCCTATCTGAGCTCCTCAACCAAGTCTGGGGACTGTGTGGCGATAAAGCCCTGCACACCACCCCCTACTATCCTCAGACTAATGGGTTGTGCGGGAGTTTCAATGGGGCCCTTAAGCAAATAATCTGCACCTTCATAACCCAACATAAAGACTGAGAGAGATCTCTGCCCCATCTCCTGTTTACATATAGAGAGGTACCCCAAGAATCCAACGTTTTCTCCCCCTTTGAATTGCTATACGGGTATAAGGTAAGACCCTATCGAAACCTATGGAAGTTAGGTTATGGTTAGAACTTTGTTCTCTGCTCTGCCTGGGCTAACATCTATCACCCAACATCCCGTAGAGACTTCTGGTCAGGCCCACCCTCCATCAACCCGCTTACAGGGTCCTGGAGGCAGTCAAGGGGCACATTAAGCATGAGCTGGAGGAGATGAAAGCTTTAGGAGTCATCGAACCCTTATATAGTCCCTGGGCATTCTCCGTGGTCCTGGTACCCAAAAAGGATGGGACCACCAGGTTCTCTGTGGATTAAAGGAGGCTGAATGAAAAGCCTACTACTGATGCCTACCCCATGCCCCGAGTAGATGACCTCCTCGATAAGCTGGCAGACATAGCTTAGGTGTCCACTCTCGACCTTAGCAGAGGATACTGGCATATCCCTCTGACCCCTGACGCTGTCCCTAAGTCGACGTTTGTCACCCCATTTCTCCTGTACATTCTCATGCCATTCAGGATGAACAATGCTCCCGCTATGTTTCAATGACTGGAAAACAAAATACTAGAATGACTAGAAGACTTTGTCTGCGCGTACCTGGAGGACATCGCTATGTTTAATGGTTCATGGTCCGAACACCTGAAGCACTTAGATGCGGTGCTATATCAGATACACTAGGTGGCTATGATGATTCAACCGGACAAATGTCAACTGGGGACTTGGGTCATAAACTAGGCTGCAGTGGCCGAACCAGCTAAAATAAAACCTATAATCAACTGGCTGGTTCCCATTAACAAAAAGCAAGTACTCGCTTTCCTGGGCACGGCGGGGTACTACTGCAAGTTCGTGTCCCAGAAGAGCCCTGGCCAAACCCCTGATGGACCTGACTAAGAGATCCCTACCTCGTGCTGTACAATGGTCCTCCAAATGCCAGGAAGTATTGAAAACTGCCTTGAAAACGAGCTCCAGTACTTGTTGTTCCAAATTTTAACCACCTCTTTCTGGTCCATACAGATGCCTCCATGTACAGACTAGGAGCAGTACTGAGCCAGGTCGATGACCATGGGGAAGAACACCCAGTTGCCTAGCAGAGTAGGAAGCTACTCGACAGAGATGTGTGCTATGCAATGGTAGAGAAGGAGTGTCTAGCTCTCGTATGGGTACTAAAGCAATTTCAACACCACCTGTATGGGATAACAGGTGTCCGGGGATGGCTATTGTGATGGAGTCTAGCCCTGCATTCAATTACCATCCAGTATTGACCTGGCAAAGATAACAAAAATGTGGATGGCCTGTCCCACCAGCTGAATATGTCACTCCTCCTCCACCTCTTCCTCATCATTCATTCCATACCCTACTGGCTTATTGCATGAAGATTTTAAACCAAGTTGTGGAGCCATCGTTGGGCTCACCCATGTGGCTCACCGCCATAAGGGGGAGATGTGTCACAAACTGCCGTGACTTTCAGACTGTCACGGTAGTCAGCAGGACCAGTTAGCATCCCTACGCAAATATACTTATGTTTGGTTTAAAATGTTACGTTTACCCCTGTATGTACTCATGAAAGAGCTGTATTCAACTATCAGCTGTATTCAATGTTAAATGTAATCCCCTTAAGTCCCTTAGGCTTCTGTACATTATCTTAAATCTAATCCTTTTAAAGTTCCATTGTTTCATCTATGTTATCAAGATGTAAAACTGTATACATTGTATGTTGTGTGTTGTGATTTAATAAAATGTTAACCTCTTGGATCTTTAATTCTGCAGCTGTGTCTATTCTTCTTTACAAAAGACTATATTGCCTGCTGGGGAAAATTGGAGTGTAATATGTGTGTACTTCGTTCTCGATACAGTAGCTGTATTTAACTTTTAAATACTTTTTTTTTCTATTGAGTAACATTATCTAATGATGTCACTCGTCTGTTTCAGCTGATTGAAAGCTAGTAAAGACAACCTCACCAGATATGAATACAAGCATTGTTATTGATGACATCAGTTTACTGGTATGTGAATTCCTGTACAAAATAATCCAGTGTTGGAACTGTTGCTATTAAACATCAAGATCTGTATTTCACTAAAAATTGTATCTAGTTGGAGCAAAGGATTTATTTTTCATGTGACATATTTTTAACTTTTTTTTTTTATCAGACATGAAAAATGCATGTTTTCATTTCTATCCATTAAGTCCTTCTTCCTACAGTGTGTTTCTTTGTTGCAATAACGTATCTTATCTAGTAGCAGTAATATGAGAGATACACTATTTTATATTTATCTATATAAATATTATATCCACCTGTGTGTGTGTAATCTCATCCATGACATACTGTGTCCCTGAATGTCAGAAATAAAATGTGTTCACTCTACCTTGCATACTTTTTTATTCTAGTTTAGTCATATTTTAGTCATCTAAATTGATTTACTTTTATATTAGTTTTAATCAACTAAATTGTTAGGGATAAGGGAGAGGAAAAACTCACGTGATAATACCAGGCGAATCAGATGGATGAGCATTCCAAGGGATGTGTATCAGCCTGCGTCTCAGTCAATCCAGCTTGAATCAGGGGACTGGGCTGTGGCAAAGATCCAAAGAAACTAAAAGTCCAAATGGGTAATGCAATAGTCCCTCACCAACATTTTTGGCACAAAATGTCCCTGTTATGTTACCAACTACTTCATGCCCATGGAATATGATAAATAAATAGTAATAGTTATGGAACTAATATAGAACCAAATTCAATTATTAAAATGGCACTGGCATCATCAAATGTACACCGTAGGGTAACTAGACTATACTATAAAACATATATTTTGGCTGAAACATGCTGATTTAGAACAATAAAGATATTTAATTAACTTGTCTTGGTTTCAGCTAACCACATTCATTTTTTCATCTTTAGACTAAAGTTTCTGGTTATATAAGTCCATTTATTGATACCTTTGTTATATGAACAGCTTATGTCTATAAAGAACAATTACAGTACATGTGAATGGAATACTGTGCCATACACTTCTTGTATTTGTTTGTGATGAATTAATGTGAGGCTCTGGATCTGTAACCACTAGAGAGTCTGGAGCTGTGTTGTTTTCAGTGATCCAAATATGAGGGGTCATATAATGATTATCCTGCTAGAGTGCCAGAGAAAGGTTTTGGCATCAATAATGGAATTAAAATGAATTCCAGTCATCAGCAATGTATGATGCTTATGACTGTTAATTTCACCACAATCTTCAGTTTTTGGTTCTTAAAGAGACTGTTGCCCAAAATGCATCTTCCAAATGTTAATGAATATTAAAGTACATGTAAGTACTTTACAATGCATATGTTCGTTTTGCATTGCTTAAAATATGAAAATCTTACACTTAGATGAATTTGTGAAATTATTGCATTTTTCAAGAAACCAGGACTCCCCACACTAGCTGAGTAAAAGTTCCTAAATTGTCTGCGGCTCCTGGGGGAAAGCATTTCACATTTTGTAAGGCAACAAACATAGAAATGACCTGCATTCCCTGGGGGGCATACATTCTTTATTTTAGGGTCCTCAGGCTTAGTGCAAGCCTGTGGACCTGGGTGGCAAATTTTTTATACTCAGTGGAGCCAGCAAGAGGCTGCTGTCTCCAGGGGGAGCAATCATTTTTGAGGTAGAAGGAGGGGTTGCTGTGCCATAGGGGGTGGCTATAACACCCCATCCCACAAGCATAATATTAATAGGTTATCAAGATGAATAGGTTATTCCCTTACCCCAATACCAGTGCTTTACTGCATGGTGTTTCTGTGGTCCCCAACTGACCCTGTCAAAGGCTTTTTCAACGTTGATTTTCAACAAAACCAAACTAGTCTAATGTAAATTAGTTTTGTGTATTAAATTTAAAAACTTCTGGACTATCATGAACAAAGTCAGATCAATTTGTATAAGGTCAGGTACAATCATATTTAATCTATCAGAATTTTTGAATAAATCTTGAGACATACATTTCTAAGAGAAATTTGCTCTATAATTTCAAATGGAGGAAGCTCCATTAACTAATCTAGCATTTCTTTGGGTATTTTTGGAAGATTTAATTTACCTAGAAATTCACCAATTTCAATAGACGAAGTATTGCTATCTCATAAATTATACAAGGAACAATAAGATGCTGCAAAGGTGCCTTTCGTGACAAAAACATCTATCTCTCACTATTATCTTCTTAATTGCTGTTATTTGTAGCTAATTTGCAATTTCTTTGTAAGTTATGTTCTTTTGATTTTATGAGAACATATTTAGAATGGTAGAGGGGTGCACAAATTAATGATTGCTTAGTACCTTGTTATGTAATGTGGACCTCTATCATCTTCTTAAATCCTCACCTTACTGGTGGCATCTCAGGAGAGCACCACTGCTGCCAATAGCCTAGGTGCAGCAGCAAAAGCTCTTGGCTGGGGCTAGCACAATGTTATTGAGGAAGTATATAGTATATAGTATATAGCAAACGGCCAGGTACCTACTAACCACATCTCCCAGACTGGCATATATATAAGACTAAAAGGAAAAAAGCTGATCTGGTGGCTTCAAACACTACCTAGCCTAAGGGAATGGTGCAGATCAGTCCTGGAGCATCTATATTTACTTAGTTTGAAAGCTTATTCCTTAAAGCTTATTTTGTTCTTCCCCTTTAAAGGAAGTTGCATTAGCAGAAAGAAAAATGGAGTTGCAGTTATTTGTAGGTAAAAAAGACTTCCTTATCTCTAACACAAGTACACTTCTTAACAAACAACAAAACTGCCTCTTTCCTCTCCAAGTCTACTTTTTAACTGTGGTTTGAATAGCTTTTTGAGTATGTGTTCTGGTAAACAATAGGAGAGTAGCAGGTTGAAAATGATCTAAACCCTTTGGTATCAAATGGTGGCTTTTCAGTTGCTGAAGACCTATATCTCCCAAAATAACCCTGTAAAAAAATGAACTGCCGCATAGTTCATTTTGTGTGCCCCCCTCTTTAAATACTGGGGCCGGAATGGCTACCGGTGCACTAATGAGTATTGGCCAAGATACCCTGTAATACCATTTTGTGTGGTCATAATGGGGGCATGGGAGGGAAGCCATATCTGTCTGAGTTTGACGTTTATAATCAACAGACCCCATAGTTCTCCAACATCTGGAGGGCCTCAGTTTGATTAATCTACCTTGATTGATTAATTGGTATTCCCTGTTCACACTTGCATTCTACATTCTGTAGGAAAGCATGTAATGGTTATATGTGGTCAGCAAAAATATATGAATGCACGTTGGAAGTGTAGCTATCATTTGGGATACTTTGGGGATTTATCACTAAAACTGAGGTACAGGTGAGTTTAGATAAGATGAACATTTCTTCTATAAGTCATGTACTCAAACCTTTGACTGGTGCAAAAGTCCAATACACAATTGGACATTCCCAAATCTACATGCAAGACATATATAGTGCATTGGGCTGTTATGTTCTCCTATAGTTTTTATTTCTTCACAGACTGATCATCTTTTCCAAGCTATTTTGTCACATTTATCATAAAGAATCTGTAATCTTGGCCATCTTTCCACAAAGAGAAAAACGTGGAAAATTTCCAAATCATCCACGCAATTTGAAACCAAAAGGAAACATGATTTGTTTTGTAAAAAGTGATATCATAAACCAATGTTATGCCGAATTTGTATTTCTTTTCTAAATACTTTTCCTCCTATAACATCAAATAAAGTTTCTCAGTGGAAGGGAAGCATGGATAACAGAGCACACAGTTATTTTAAGAGTATAAATTCAGGATGTAGGTAGGAAATATTTACAGCTATGCTGCTGTGTCATTATGTAATCCAAAGTACTTCACTGGACCTGAAAGCAATGAAATAACTGGTATAAATTTACAGTTACATGATTAATTAGGTTGATAAAAGACATGAGTCTATTGTGGTTAGCTTTTCCACAGGGAATGTCAAAAATAATAATCTAGTGACATAGTCCATATTTGGATAAAGTTTTTTTTTTTCTTTTAAATTACCCAGAAGGCCATAGACTGTATGGAACATAAATTACAAAAAATGTAGAGCTTTTCCAAATGGGTAGAAAATGCATGCATATGAAAAGGTTCAAATTAAACCCTTATGAAAACATTGCTACAATAAACAGGTTCCTATATAAACTGATGCAATTGTCTTATAACCATAACATTTTACATTAAAAAAAAGTGTTTATGTAATTTTAACATTTGTAATATTCATCATGCAATTTTTAAAATATATTAATTATACAATCTCTAGATGAAGGGAAAATCCTTAGACCTGTTTACCACTTTTAGGGGTTGACAAAACTATATCTGTAGCATGTAAAGCTTTTGAGATATTAAAAGCACTAGGACAATTCTGACAGAACAAGTTATCTGCATCAGGTTACCTTTAACCTGAAAATATAATTGCAGTAAGTGTTCTCTCTTTTTCATTGTTTGCTCCACATATTTATTATTACTATGGTCCAGCATGTAAACTGTGCTCCATAAGATATTTTACATGACATACATCTACAGTTTTAAATTCACTTGTGAATTAGTAAAAAAGTTAAAACAATACAAATCTTTCTTAATATCTTTTGAGAATCATACAGGTCAAATACTCACTCAGTCGAAGCTGTACACAGACTGGGCATTGAACATTAAGTTCAATGATGTGTGTTTATGACATCATAGTTTCATACATAACAGCCTGGGCTCATTAATACCTTCAGTGGCCAGTAGCATGGTGTTTACTGAAACTATATAGAAAGAGCACAGAAAGTATTAGGATGCTCTTTAGATAACTCATGTTAGAAAATGTCCCTATATTGTGGCTTTTTTATTGTAGCTAAGCGCAACAGGAAGGTTTTTTTAAATTATATATATATATATATGTGTGTGCGTGTGTGTGTGTGTGTGTGTGTGTGTGTGTGTAAATAACTGTGTGATGTACTCAGATGATTGGTAGGCTCTTTTCTTGCAAGTTTTTTTTCTTATTTTTATCCCAGATGCCATCCAAAGCTGATATTTGTGAGTAAATCTAACATATTTACAATACAGATATTAATATTTTAATACATACATACATTTTTATAATTATGTAACTTTAATAGCCATAAGAGAAAAGGGTAAGTCGTGTTCAAGTCAGAGTGTTTCTTTCATTTCCTCTCTTCTCAATAGTCCTATACATGTGTACCTTTAATTGAATACAGTAGATTTAAACAGTTCTTGGTATAACCACTTAAAAAATAAATAAATACATGGATGCCCATCCCATATTGTATATCTATAACAATAACTGATCTTTTGTTAATTACATTGCTGGGGGGAAAACTGAGCAAGTCACCTGTCTAAAATTTAGTATTATACTAATTAAAGTGACTAGCATTTAAAAAGTCTTCAAAAATTCTTAATGAAAATGAAAAGTTGCAACAATTATGCATAACTTATTTCTTAATCTGTAAAATAAATTCTTACTGTGTATGTACATTTTTGGTTACCTATGATATCTTCTTCTGCCATTTATAAATTGACTTCCATAATGGACAATAATTACTAGTGTGCAAAGTGGTGTTATAACTGGGGGGAAAAGTACAGACATATCTATGGATCTACTCAGAAAGCTCGGATTTTGCTTGGTATCGTGATACACCTGGCATGATGGCGGGTACAACCTATAGCTGGCATGACATCACAGGCATTAATATACCACAAGAGCTGTTATGGCAGTGCATATAATGATATACATTAATGTGTGTATATATATATATATATATATATATATATATATATATACACACACACACACAGGGTCTAGGACTCTTCTTCGCCGCATCTTTATCACTGACAGTTCAGCGTGGCAGTTAGAAAGCTGAACTGTCAGCAATGAAGAATAACGCGGCCGTTTCAACACGGACGCGGCTATGTGAGAGCTGACAGTTCAGCGCTGAACTGTCAGCTCTTACAAATCTAAAAGTAAAAAGAAAATAACCCCCCCCTAATAAATGCTGTTGCTTATGGGGCTTAATCTCTTTATATGTATTACTTACCAAGAGGCCTTTCTATTGTATAATACAGATACACTCCTGCAATTTATAGGTCTGGACACCACTTAATGGAGCACCTGTGATGGGGAGGGGTGCTAAACCAGAGGCCTGGTCATAGGCTCTACTATACAAACAAATCCAAAAGGAATGCACTCACCTAAACTAGCATATATTATAAGGGGTGCTGCTGAGATACATATATATATATATATATATATATATATATATATATATATATATATACACGTATACGTTTCCTTTCCCTACATTTTAATGGGGTTGCTAAGTGGCATATGGGATATGTGAATTTTATATTACATTATGTGGTAAGTGATGTGGTAATTGCACTATTTATGCCATAACCGCATATTTTAATAATAAATTGCAGTCATTATTTTTTTTATAAATAAATATGGTATTATGTCACACTAAAACTATTGCCATAGTAACAGAGTAATGTAGGTTGAAAAAGATCAAGCCATCTACCTATAATTCCTGCTTTTGATCCAAAAGAAGGCAAAAAAAAAAAACCTTTAGTAAGCTATTTCAAATGTTGCCACTTTGGGGGGAAATCAGATTTCTCCTCGGATCAACAAGCTCTATTATTAATTCTTATTGTAGTATTAATAGCCCTGCGTGTCCTGCTTTTCTAAAAAAAAAGATATCCAGACCCTTTTTGAATGCATCTATTGTATTTGATAGCACCACCTCTCTTAGCAGTGAGTTCCATATCTTTATTGTCTTTACTGTAAAGAATCCATTCCTTTGCTGTCAATTAAATCTTTGCTTTTCCAGTCTCAAAGAATTACCTCTTGTCAATGAACAGTTTACTGGAGAGCTGTTTATATTGGTCCTGCACATATTTATATAATGTTATTGTATCCCCTCTAAGACTCCTTTTTTTCTAGTCTCTCTTCATAACTAAGATCCTTCAATCCCTTATTCATTTTGTAGCCCTCCTTTGCACTTTTTCTAGTACCATTATATCCTTTTAAGGACTGGTACACTTGTCATGCCAATGAATAATTGAATTGTAATGTTTTTTATTATATTATATATATTATTATAATACATATAACATTATTATGATGGGTTTGTTTTATTATTATGAATTTATCTGAGTGTGTTTTTTTATATTTCTTTTTTTTTTATTTAACTAAAAACATTAACTCATTATTACAATTTTTTAAAAATATTTTTATTTAATTTTCAATTCAATTCACTAGCTATTATCTGGGGAATTGGACTTCCTGAAATAAGCCTATTTCAGCCAAATTCGGACCAATGTCAGGGGGCTCTGCCCTTTAAGAGTAAGCAAAATCCATTGGATTTCCTGAACCGAATGTGGCCAGAATTCCATATAAATCAGTGGAAATTTACAATTTTTTGCCCTGATATGGCACACTTTTGGGTAAACCCCCTGGTTTCTTAATCTATGCCTTTGTTTGCAATTCTGCACACAAAATATATGAATTTTTTTTATGCATTAAATTCCCACTGTAAATCCAATTTAAGATTTATGATTTGCAATAACAAAAACCAAAACATAAGCACACAAAATACATTAAAGAATGTAATGATGCAGATTAAGATAAAAATGATGCATATTATTGTAATTAATTTCTTGTTTACATTGAAGAATTTTGAGACATTTGTAAAAGTGTCCAAAGATTATAATGTATAGAAGAATGTTTAACTTGATTAATGGTTGTATTTTACAGAATAAAAACATACAGCCTACACTAAATGCCCAAATTACTTGATAATTTAAATATTATTATAAATATCCTTGCCTGATAACTTGCAATCAATTTTTAGGTTATTTTTAGGATTAGGCCATTAGTGAATGTGCTTCTGAAATATTTGTTTTCATTTAAGATTTTAAATGATAAAAAAAAGAGAACAACAAAAAATATTTTATATTTTAATGAATATGTTCCTGGTGATTTATTTATCCTGATTGAGGGGGGGGGGGGGGTTTGCCACCATATTACATAATGGAATATTTATCCTACGGATCCAGAACAAAACTGAAGACTTTTGCATAACCTAGCAGCATTGAGTTCCACATCTCCCAATACAGATATCAGGTGTCAGGAGCTCCTTTCCACTCGGTAAGGCTGTGTACTTCAATTAGACATTCACAGTTTAATTGCAATGCTGCCTGTGCACGGCCCTGGCAAATTTTGGACTGTTGGCAACTATGGCATTGTGTTAACAGAATTGCAAGTAAATGCATAAATTAGGGAAAAAAATATGTTTTATATGTGTCCCCTGGTTATGACATCACCTTGTGGACTGCAATTTTCATATCAAGTCTCAAGGTGATGTCATAAACTGTAGACGCCACAGACTCATGTAAAACCTGTTCTCTTAATTTATGCATTTATTTTTAATTCTGTTATACAATGTACAGTTGATATTTAAACCTCTTATTATATTTGTTTACTTCTTAAGCAATGTTTAGGTGACCATTTAACCCCTTCGCGACAATGGACGTGCCTGCCACGTCCTGCGGTGAATCAAGCAGTTTTCGCAATCAACGATCGCGAAAACCACTTTAACGGTGCTGGTCTATTGCCTCGATGTCGAGGCAATAGCCAACACCAAAATTTCCTCTCTGGGGCAACCACGATCGCCCCACGGAGCGATCGTGGGAGCCATACTGACGGAGCCGCAAACTCTATCAATATGGCTATGCCCTCTTGTGGTCTGAGCTTCGGAAGTGAAAGTAAATTCACTTCCCTCACTCTGAATATGCTGCTTGACTGCCCCTAGAGGCAGCAACCAAATTAGCTTAAAACTGGTAATATAGTTAGATTAGCCTATTGGGGTAAAATTAAATAATTTTTAGCATAAGAGATAGGGTTAAAATTAAATTAAAATATATTAAGGGATAGTATATCGGTTAGAGTTGGGTTTAAATTTAGGGTTATGGTTAAATTTAGGGTTGGGGTTGGGGTCAAAAGGTCAATATAGGAAAAAAAACAAAAAACACTATTTTTGGTTTTTGGCCCATAACTCACAAAAAAATCCAGAAAAATATGGAAACATGCATATTTCTGAACTAGGGACAACATTTAGAAACTATTTAGACAGGGTCTTTTTTAATAATTGTATTTGTGTAAATTATATTTTAGGTCAAAGTTAGAAAAAGTAGTTTTTAAAAAAAATGTCATTGATCATATTTTATGATTTTTTTTGTAGTAAATGATAAGATATGATGAACACAATGATATCTAATGAAATCCCTTTTTTATGATGATAAAAACAACATATAATTTGTGTGGGTGCATTATGTGATAAAGAAGAAAATTACAGCTAAACACAATCACCCCAGAAATGTCAAAACAGCCATTGTCACCAAGAGAAAATCAAGATAAAAATGTCTTGTCACTAAGGGGTTAATAAGCATGATTCAGTCCCATGTATTTTTTGTGGCTCTGTAACTTTTTTGTGTATCTTTTATGATTCGCTAGAAGCATTGCCAATGTCCTTGGCTGTTTCTAACATATCTATTATACAGTATTACTTTGTTTCCTGTCTGTATTCTTTTGTTTAAACATTGCACTACTTGGTAATTGCACTAAATAACAGTCTTCTGTGTTACAAAGATTTAAGTTTCCGGTGTACAACTATTGTATTTCTCCACCAACACATTTAATACCGATCCATTATCTGCTTACTGTTAAGGCCATAATTCTCAATGGTTTCAAGAGGTAAATGGATAGGATTTTAGACTGTTATACTATTTTATTGAGTAAACATGTGAAACCTAAATTACCTTAATATTTATCAACAATAATGATACTGTAAGAACCCACAGTGCTTGTTTATAAAGGCTCATAATGAGCTATGATTTTAGTCTAAATGGTTTATATATTTATTAAACATAGGGTCAGTAGAAGTCTTTGTAAAGTTAAACTACTAGCAGCAGTGATTTGTTTGTTATGCATCATAGTAAAGCGTGTTACTTGCAAGCTGATGGCTTAGAAGAATCACATGATATAGTAATATTCACCATTTACACAGCTTCTTCCAGGTCAGAGAGGGTGATATTAAACTCAGTCACTACAACCATATAGGACCTTCTTGTGCCAAAGTGTTTGCTACCCACATAACCTAATCCTGTGGCCACAGACCATGTCTATTTTGTGGAGATCTTTGTAAACATGTACTGTTGCCAAGTATGATTATAGTAACTTTTTAGTCTTTAAGACTTAATTATCTTTTAATTATAAAATGTATAAAATAATTTTTGATTTTATAAAATCATTTAAACGCTTCTCAATATGTAGTGATAGCTAAATAGTTTAACAACACTAGTTTAATTTGGATACCCACAAAAAAATATACACTACAGGGATGCACTAATGTCTCTGGTGCTGCAATGTGGCATTAAAATGAGTCATGTCATCACAGTTGGCTATCAACAGTGAACCTGATTATCACTAATAACCAAATATATCTGATGTATTTATCACCACTGTTTGGCTTTCAGGCCATGTTAACTAGAAAAATGGTTATACAGTTGGTGCTAAAAAGAATATCAAATAATTAATGGACTAAACCCAGTGGATAGGTTATGAAAGATAAATTACTTTTAAATGAAACAATTTTCAAATACTTAAATAAGACAGGAAAATAAAGAAGTGTTGCTAGTTCCTTTCTTCTTTAATTTCATTTTCAGACCATTAGTCCAAGTAAGTCTTGTATACATTGTTTCAAGTTTCAGCTTTTTTTCTCTCTGTTGCATATTTTGTCATGTATGCTAAAGAATATAAATGTATGAAGATTACACACTAAAGTGCAGTCTAAATAGCAGATATTGCAGTTGTGACTGTGCTAAAAAAGAGAGCAGAGAAGAAGAAGAGAAAATAAATAGAAAACAAGAAATGGTGTAATCTTTATGGTGGTTTGTCGTCACTCTTATGGAAATAAGCTATATGTAACATTCCATTGAATGTAATCTAAAGGATAGATGAATTGTCATAAATTTAATGAAACTTAAAAACATAAAATTTTACATAGTCAAAATAGACATAAGTTTACTGCAATCATGTATATATATATCCCCTGTTTGTAATTTCCTTATACATAGATGCTGAACTAGCTCCTTGAATCCCATTTTTAACCCCTTAGTGACATGACTTTTTTGGCTTGTCCGACGCTTGGTGACATGGGCTGTTTTAACATTTCTGAGGTGTTTGTGTTTTGCTGTAATTTATTTCTGTCTCATTTAGTGTACCCGCACAAACGATATATCGTTTTTATCGTTATAAGAAGGGCTTTCTTTTGATACCATTATTTTGATAATAGCATATAATTTGATGTAAAAAAAATAATAAAATATGGCAAAAAAATTGAAAAAATAATTTTTTTATGACTTTTATTTGAAAAATTGTATACTCATGTACAAGAGACAACAAAAAAACACTGCTAAAAAGTTTCTAATATATGTCCTGAGTTCATAAATAGCCCATGTTTTTATGTTTTTGTGCTTTTTTATTCATGTTACAGGGCCAGAACTATAAGTGGTGCAAAGCTATTTTAAAATCCTTTCTTTCAAAATTAGCGATAGTGACATTGTAACACTGATTTCTGTACTAAATCCATGAATGACCCCCAACATGTACATATTTTTGAAAACTAGACAACTCAGGGCATTTAACTTGGGGTATTTTGACACATTTCATGTAGCCATTTTACCACCAATCTATGCCAAAGTTTGCAGCAAAAAAACTTTTTTTAAAATTTTTCACATATATTGCAATTTAGGTAAACATTACCTTAAAATGTGAAGGGGTATTTCCAAATAACACCTCAATATGTGTTCAGCAACATCTCCTGAGTACAGGGATACCACCCATGCATAGGTTTGTTGTTTTTTTGGGGGGCTAAAAGGCCACATTTAGGGGGTGCGCATTTTGGTTTTCCAACTTGGAATTCTGACATGCAGAAAACTTGTGCCCATGTCCCATTTGGGACATTTTTGAAGCCAGAAAGTGTATTCTACCCCACAAAACCATATTTTTTTTTAAACTAGACACCCTAGGGTATTTCAAATGGTAGTATTTTAACACTTTCCATGCACTAATTATACTACCAGCCTATGTCAATGTTTTGGGTAGTAATTTTTTTTCACATACATTGTACTTTGGGCATGAATTCACAGATCCTGTTATATGTCAGTGCCAAACAACACCTCAATATGTGTTCAGCAACATCTCCTGAGTACAGGGATACCCCCCATGTATAGGTTGGTTAGGTTATTTGGGGGTTAAAAGGCCACATTTGAGAGGTGCGCTTTTTTGGTTTTCCAACTTGGAATTCTGACGTGCAGAAAACCTGCGCCCATGTCCCATTTGGGACATTTTTGAAGCCAAAAAGTGTATTCTATCCCACAAAACCATATATTTTTGAAAACTAGACACCCTAGGGTATTTCAAATGGTAGTATTTTAACACTTTCCATGCACTAATTATACTACCAGCCTATGTCAATGTTATGGATAGTAATTTTTTTTCACATACATAGTACTTTGGGCATGAATTCACAGATCCTGTTATATGTCAGTGCCAAACAACACCTCAATATGTGTTCAGCAACATCTCCTGAGTACAGGGATATACCCATGTATAGGTTGGTTAGGTTATTTGGGGGTTAAAAGGCCACATTTGAGAGGTGCGCTTTTTGGTTTTCCAACTTGGAATTCTGACGTGCAGAAAACCTGCGCCCATGTCCCATTTGGGACATTTTTGAAGCCAAAAAGTGTATTCTACCCCACAAAACCATATATTTTTGAAAACTAGACACCCTAGGGTATTTCAAATGGTAGTATTTTAACACTTTTCATGCACTAATTCTACCACCAGCCTATGTCAATGTTATGGATAGTAATTTGTTTTTCACATTCATTGTACATCGGGCATGAATTCACAGATCCTATTATTTGTCAGTGCCAAACAACACCTTAATATGTGTTCAGCAACATCTCCTGAGTACAGGGATACCACCCATGTGTAGGTTAGTTAGAATTTTTGGGGGCTAAAAGGCCACGTTTAGGGCGGGGTGCATTTCCAACTTGGAATTTTGACATGTAGTCAGCCTGCGCCTATGTTCCATTTGGGACACTTTTGAAGCCTGTCAAAGTATTTTACCCCATAAAACCATATATTTTGGAAAACTAGATATCCTAGGGTATTTAAAATTGTGGTATTTTAACACTTTCCAAGTGCTAATTCTACCACCAACCTATGTCAAAGGGTTGGGATGTCATTTTTTCCCCACACACATTGTAGTTCAGGCAGGAATTTTCAGATTCTGGTATTTGCCACTGCCAACCAACACCTCAATATGTGTTCAGCAACATCTCCTGAGTACAGGGATACCCCCCATGCATAGGTTTGTTGGTTTGTATTGGGTCTAAAATTCCACATTTAGGGGGTGCGCAATTCCAACCTGGAATTTTGACATGTAGTCAGCCTGCGCCCATGTTCCATTTGGAACATTTTTGAAGCCGTCCAATGAATTTTACCCCATCAAACCATATATTTTTGGAAAATAGACATCCTAAGGTATTTCAAATGGTGGTATTTTAATACTGTATAGGTACTAATTCTACCACCAGCCTTTGTAAAAGTTTGTGGTAGTACTTTTTTGGGAGTTTTTTTTCCACATGCATTGTACTTCAGGCATGAATTCACAGATTCTGGTATATGTCACTGCCAAACAACAACCCAATATGTGTTCAGCAACATCTCCCGAGTACAGGGATAGCACCCATGCATAGGTTTGTTGGTTTGTTTTTGGCTAGAAGGCAACATTTGTGAGATGCGTATCTCAAAATTCCAACTTGGAATTTTGACATGTAGTCAACCTGCGTCCGTGTCCTTTATGGGATATATCTTTGAAGCCAGCCAATGTAATTTACCCCCACCAAACCATATATTTTTTTATCGGTAGACCCCCATCACTACTTGTGGCAAGGGCTCAGCAGCCACCGATACATCGCTAGATGATTTATCAGAAAGCTGAATAGGGTCAAAATCGAACCCTGAGTCCGCGGCCTCAGAATCAGTGCGTAAGCAGTGATCTCGAGCAAAGAAGGGGTTAATAGCTCTTAGAAGAGCCTATCTAGTACTGTAATACATTACAGTACAAAGAAATTAATCCATAAAACAGTGCAGACAGCAAAACATACTGTTGCTGTGCAAGATTACTGCTTACACAGTGATGAATGGCAGGGAAGGGGTTAATACACAGTGAAAGACTTTCATAAAACCTGCCAATTTTATAAAATGTTATTTTATATCACTAATACTGATCGGTCTCTTTCCGTCACAAAAATGTAAGTGAGGAGAGGGAGGCAGATCAATATTTGTGAATATTGATTCGACTAATTTTGATCTGACCAGGGCGAATGGTGAGCTTAATTGAGAAATCACCAAACCGCCTTTGCCACTAATTCGCTGTTACAGATCGCTATGCGCTCAGGCAGCTTAAAAAAAAAAAATCTCAAATATTTTTACTTTACATGTAATCCCCTAGCGGGTATGTGTAAAAAAAAAAAAAAAATATGCAGACAGATAAAAATTGCTTTGGCGTCAATATCATTGCATAAGCAGTGATCGACGGCAAATAAGGGGTTAATAACTCTTAGAAGAGCCTTTTTAGTACTGTAATAAATTACAGTACAAAAAAAATGAACCCCTAAAAAATGCACAAACAGCAAAAATAAATGCGCTGATGTGCACGATCACTGCTTATGCAAAATCAGTGGCAGGGAAGGGGTTAAACGCAGGGAATTGCTTTAATACATTTTTTTTTATTGTTTTATTATTTGTGTGTTGTGTATTTATTGTTTTTTTTTACTTTTAGAACTTTGATCTGTCTCTCTCACTCACTAAAAAAAAGGTGAGGAGAGGGAGGCAGATCATAACTGGTCAGATCAATATAGAGTTAATATTGATCTGACCAGTCAGTGGGGATGTTCAGCAGAGCATCCCCACTGCCTGTCAGTGTGCCTGGCAGTCACTGATTGCCTCTGTGAAGAGGCAATCGTGTGACAGCCAGAGAGCACAGGAAGCAGGTACTTCCTGCCTCCTGTGCTCTTGCCCTTAGATGGGCAGCGCCATCTTGGTCACTCAGTGACCAAGATCGTGCATTTTTTTTTTGTGTTTCTGATTGCCTCGACTTGCGAGGCAATCAGAAACACTTTCTGAGCATAGGAAGCGTAAATTTCGCTTCCTATACTCTTTTTTTTAATGCACGTGTTTTAAAGGCTCTGTGCCTTTAAAACCGGCATTTCGATCGCTCTCTGGAGCGATCGAAATGCCGACGGGCATTTTTTTTAGCATTGTACGATGCTTCCACACGGAAGCATCGTTACAATGCCGCTTGAGCACTGAAAGCGGAAAAACTCCGCTTTCAGTGCTCGTTTTGACACAGGACGGACTAGCAGTACGGCAAAATAAACCTGACGCATTTCACCAGCTCGGCTGGCAGGGGTCCTCCTATTCATTATTCAACATTTAGGGGAGCATCTGCTAGCCTGCATGCATATACAAGTCTCATTTTAAGACCTGGACTCCAATCCTGGACCACAGTGTGTCCTTGATCAGGATGGCTGATAGTGCATCCGTTTTATAGACCAGGGAGATGACAAACCCTTGTGACATGGAGGCATGGCATTATTAGGTTCACAAAGATTTTACATGGACTAATGCATAGGATTAATTGTTATGCATACAACATAGATATGTACACATACCCTGCATGCAAAATGTAATACATGCACGTTAAGTTAACCACTCACCCCAAAGGTTTTAGGCTAACATTACCTTCCAAATCCCCAAAATGTGAGTGTTAATTAATTTAGTTAGTAAACGGAGATGTGCTATTTTGTTCCCTTTTGTGCGTTAAATTTGTGCAAAAGAGGGGAATGTTCAATGATTATCTGATTCACTATGTCAGAACAAAGAAAAAAAGTTTTAACATTTGCCTGAATTAAAGGAAAGTGTAGCAAATGTGCATCACTCATCTGGTGAATGACATATTCAATGTTATTCACTATTTGAAGCATAGCCATTGAGATCTGTCCTTGTCCCCTGCTGTGTGTTTTAATCAGGCATTTACTAAAAGCCATTGGTTTTCAGACTTTGTTTAGACACAATAACAACACTGAAATAAAGTAGTTCTATATACTGGGATCTGTGGTTACGCAGAAATTATGCATTTAATTGATTTAGACTCAAGTCACCTGGAACTCATTTTGCCTGAAGTAAGTAAACACTTAGGGGCAGCTTTGAATGTACATATCCCATAGGTTTAAGTGCTCTACTTAACTAAATAAGCAACTCGGGAGTATTATTAAGTAGTTAAGCATTCAGAAGTGTCAATACTAACTTACATCAGTACCTGTTTCTTCTATAATGTTACTTAGAAGAAGGCAAAACTCTTTACTGGCAAATTGGATATTTATAATAGTAGACTGCTGTGCTAGACCAGTTGCTTTTAGATATTTTATCAAGCACAGTTATATATAAAGCCCTCTACTGGTGAGCAGCTTAATTTGGTTCTACAGTAAGATTAGGATATAGTGTTGACTGAAGTTTAATTTCTTTAAAGGACAACTAAAACTTGTTTTTTTTTACTTAGTTTTTTTCAAAACGGAGCCAATAATTGATGGTGAACTGTGCACGCATGCATGATCGGTTGCGGCTTTTACAATAAAGCAGAATCAACGGGTACTACATTTCCAATGATCCTGCAAAGGAAGAAACCACAACCCCGCATTCGCACACAGTTCACCAGTCAGGTATCTTCCGATTGCATTGCCGACACAATTGTCAGCAATGCAATCCGGATGTAACATTTAGAGGGTCACTAGCAGGGACACTACCACTTACATAAGATGTAACTAGATAACCTGGTCATTTAAAACAAACACATATATAAATCATATGACACTGTTTTGTTTTTTATATAATTGAATTAATTGCATATTAAAGGAAAAATAAAACTAGGTGTTTATCTCCTGGTTCCGTTTTGTGAATTTTCCGCCATGATGCAACATCGTCCAAAATCTTGCAGCCATTCTCACTTTACAACTGTTGCAAAGCCTGCATGATGATGAAATAAGATACTCTCCTGCTCTCTTGGGAAGGTGAGTAGACAGCGCTTGGCAGTTAAACAGAGTAAGTGTCAATCAATATAAAAAACCAAAGATAGTAAATTATTATAAAATATATAAATTTAATAATATATAAAAACAAATGCAATATATAAATACATATAGAAAAAATATACACAAATGTAACAAAAAAAATTGACATGCTGGTCTGTTTGCTTAGAGGCTGAAGAAGTTCCCCGAACGAAACGCGTCCCTCTTGTTAAAGTGAAGTTACCTGGCCAGGTTCTCAATTCTTCCTTCTTTACTGACCAGCACGTTTCTAAATCCATGTACTATTCATGGTATTTTGCTAACCCAATCAGCAAGTGAGTAATTTGACACTCTGCCTGTGGTTACCTTTGTATCTGTGTCTGTTGATTTGTATTTAAAGGCACATATCATTGTTTCTTGTTTTTAACAATTTGTCATTTTTTTTGTTACATTTGTGTATATTTTTTCTATATGTATTTATATACTGCATTTGTTTTTATATAATATTAAATTTATATATTTTATAATAATTTACTATCTTTGGTTTTTTATATTGATTGACACTTACTCTGTTTAACTGCCAAGCGCTGTCTACTCACCTTCCCATTCTGTTTCCCTTTACAGTGGCTTGCTCCACTGTTTTCTTATAATGACTAGCAGCTTATTTTCTCAATGCGACTCATCTGTCCAATCCACTGAGATATTTCATTGTCAATATCCTCAATCAGTGTATCGCTGGGTTTGTATACATTTATAATAATTATTTTAATTTTTATTTATTTATTTATTTTTTTGGTAAAGGGTTCACTTTGATTTCACATAATAGGCGCTGTGTATATCACATTTCTACTTCTCCTGCTCTCTTACTGGCTCCTGTGTATCACAGTGGGCAGGACTAGGTGGTGGCTTTGTATAACGTTTTTGTTACCTGCCTTCCAACAAAAAGGAGAGGAGATTAACCTGATCAAATAGGATCATAACCCCGCCCCCTTGTGATGTAATAGTCATATCACCCTCCCATTCAATGCAGAATGACTTATAGACTTATATTCTGTGTCTCCAGCCCCAACGTAAGAAATTTGTGCTGTATAGTCACTAAGGGGTGGCACCCACAAACACTATATTTTACAAAATATAGTCACACTTGTTTAGTTACATATGCTTTTAAATACAGTCACATAACAAAAACAAAAGACATATCTGAAAGCAACAATACAAAGTAAATATAAAATAAAACCTTAACGTGTCCCTTTAAGTTAATTATTGACTCAGTATTGAAAGTGTATTTGTCCTTTAAAAGGACTGTATGACATACAGGGAGTGCAGAATTATTAGGCAAGTTGTATTTTTGAGGATTAATTTTATTATTGAACAACAACCATGTTCTCAATGAACCCAAAAAACTCATTAATATCAAAGCTGAATATTTTTGGAAGTAGTTTTTAGTTTGTTTTTAGTTTTAGCTATTTTAGGGGGATATCTGTGTGTGCAGGTGACTATTACTGTGCATAATTATTAGGCAACTTAACAAAAAACAAATATATACCCATTTCAATTATTTATTTTTACCAGTGAAACCAATATAACATCTCAACATTCACAAATATACATTTCTGACATTCAAAAACAAAACAAAAACAAATCAGTGACCAATATAGCCACCTTTCTTTGCAAGGACACTCAAAAGCCTGCCATCCATGGATTCTGTCGGTGTTTTGATCTGTTCACCATCAACATTGCGTGCAGCAGCAACCACAGCCTCCCAGACACTGTTCAGAGAGGTGTACTGTTTTCCTTCCTTGTAAATCTCACATTTGATGATGGACCACAGGTTCTCAATGGGGTTCAGATCAGGTGAACAAGGAGGCCATGTCATTAGATTTTCTTCTTTTATATCCTTTCTTGCCAGCCATGCTGTGGAGTACTTGGAAGCGTGTGATGGAGCATTGTCCTGCATGAAAATCATGTTTTTCTTGAAGGATTCAGACTTCTTCCTGTACCACTGCTTGAAGAAGGTGTCTTCCAGGAACTGGCAGTAGGACTGGGAGTTGAGCTTGACTCCATCCTCAACCCGAAAAGGCCCCACAAGCTCATCTTTGATGATACCAGCCCAAACCAGTACTCCACCTCCACCTTGCTGGCGTCTGAGTCGGACTGGAGCTCTCTGCCTTTTACCAATCCAGCCACGGGCCCATCCATCTGGCCCATCAAGACTCACTCTCATTTCATCAGTCCATAAAACCTTCGAAAAATCAGTCTTGAGATATTTCTTGGCCCAGTCTTGACGTTTCAGCTTGTGTGTCTTGTTCAGTGGTGGTCGTCTTTCAGCCTTTCTTACCTTGGCCATGTCTCTGAGTATTGCACACCTTGTGCTTTTGGGCACTCCAGTGATGTTGCAGCTCTGAAATATGGTCAAACTGGTGGCAAGTGGCATCGTGGCAGCTGCACGCTTGACTTTTCTCAGTTCATGGGCAGTTATTTTGCGCCTTGGTTTTTCCACACGCTTCTTGCGACCCTGTTGACTATTTTGATGAAACGCTTGATTGTTCGATGATCACGCTTCAGAAGCTTTGCAATTTTAAGAGTGCTGCATCCCTCTGCAAGATATCTCACTATTTTTGACTTTTCTGAGCCTGTCAAGTCCTTCTTTTGACCCATTTTGCCAAAGGAAAGGAAGTTGCCTAATAATTATGCACACCTGATATAGGGTGTTGATGTCATTAGACCACACCCCTTCTCATTACAGAGATGCACATCACCTAATATGCTTAATTGGTAGTAGGCTTTCGAGCCTATACAGCTTGGAGTAAGACAACATGCATAAAGAGGATGATGTGGTCAAAATACTCATTTGCCTAATAATTCTACACTCCCTGTAAACATTGCTTATACTGTGAATGTAGAGAATAAAAAATGATCTATACATTTGTTAGCAGAATTGCAAGAAAAATTAGGAGAAAATGTGTTTTAAATGTGTTTGTGGCATCTCCTGCTGACTCCCATAGAAAAGCAGTTAATTTGTATATCAACCTGCAAGTGATGTCATAAGCAAGAGACTACACAGACACATTTAAGCACATTTTCTCCTAAGTTATGCATTTGCTTACAGTTTTGCTAACACAATGTATAGATCATTTTCAATTTTTTTTTTATTCTCTACTTGCACAGTAAAAACAATGCTTTGGTGATTCAGTCAGTTTAAACTGTAGCCGGGATCAACTTCCACTATGCTCCCCAGGCCCTACTAATTTGCCACAAATTGGTTACTGCTGTATTTCACTGTATTATTTTTATATTTGGTATATTTGTTTAGCATTTAGCATGCCTCTTGATGAAGCGGAGATTGGTTTTTCGTGAAATGCGTGCCGGGGGCTTTTCAAAGCGCCCAGTTTGTCTGCAAGGCTGAAAATGGTTCCTGTCAATCTATATAGTGATAATTATTAGGAAGGCAATATAATGTATACGGACATGCTGTTTAGCATTTGTAGTTTTTGATTCTTAGAGTAATATGAACTAAATCACTGGCAGCTAGGAAGCATGTGGGCAAAAAAATATGATACATGAATAGTAAGAAGATACATTTCAGATAGCCATTTACTTTCATGGATTCAGGGCTTAATTTAAATGTAGTTTAACCAGCATTAGGTTCTCTATACATGGTATTTTATACTTTGTATCTCTTGACTGGTGTCAACACTTGTATTTTCTGGGTTTTTTTTTTATGTTAACAGTAATATCTTTTCATTTTATGAGAATGGAATAAACAAGCTTCTTTTTGCATGTAGATTATTTAATCCTTTTGCTTTTCAAATGGTGAATAATTTGGGAGATTATTAGGAGCAATGTGGGTATTGGTATGGGGAGTGTTCACCTCACTTACCAGTCAAACATTCAGAAGTTCTTACCATTATATTTGGTATATTTCGCTATATGATAACTTCTTGTAATTGTTGGGTTTTTAAAATTTGGTTTAAGACATTTATGCTACATCATGTACTTTGAACATGTTTCACAATGCATAACAAGATAATTATTGCATGGAGGGGATTTAACATGCAGGTGCAGATAAGTGTCAGAAATGTACATAAGGTGATGGTCCCTTGTGAGCAATGTTATCTTCTCTATAACCATGACTGATACCTTTTTATTTATCCTGCTATATTTGTGTGGCTGAAATTGCACTTCTGAATATTTTTGTTTTGAAAAGAGCACCGTAGTACCAGCACATTACAGACCAACGCATGTAGGGAGTTAGCATTATATATTAGCTACATATAATACTTAGGCTATATGATACATACACATGAACTGTTATGAATAATCTATTTGTTTCTCATTTCTACTTACTAGAGAAGTGAACGCACCAACTGAAAGACAAGACTCCATGCAATGAGGAACATTTTGAGCCAACTGATGAGGAGCTCCGGCTGAAGTTGTGAATTTTGAGACATTCTACTGGCAGAGCAATGATGTTGACAATCTCTTTCTTCACAGTGCGGTTGTCAGATCTGCCATTTTAAACACTCAAATAGAAGAGGGTTGCCAATGCTATTATTTCTCCATATTACTAGCAGCAGGACCATCAACAGGACCATTATTCCCCAAGTCAATTATCACAATATCATTATTCCCCCAAATCACAAGCCGCAAGGTCATTATATCTTAAATGTTTTGCCAATGCCACTGGTCCTCTAAATCTCTTGCCGCAATGCCCCTCAATGTTTCAATTCCCCCTGCCATTTTCAGAGGGTAGTAACATCTCTGGTGGTACTAGCTGGCAGCACAGGTTCTAATCAATGTCCAGTCTGTACTAGACATGTGCAAAACTAAAATTTTTGTTTCGTTTTCGTCCATTCGGATGAAAATGTTATTTATTTAATCTAAAACGAATTTCGTTCATTACTGCATTCGTTTCGGACGAAATTCGTTCATTATTTTCGTTTCGTTTAGTTGTATTCGTTCGTTTTATAGAATACGTGTAATACTATTGGCTTTCTATAAACCGAACGAGTGCCCCATTCATAAGAAATTCTTATGAATGGGGCTCTCGTTCGGTTCATAGAAAGGCAATAGTACTACATGTTTTCAATAAGCCGAAAGTCTATAAACCGAACGTTCGGTTTATAGACTTTCGGCTTATGGAATACATGTAATCCTATTGCTATTCTATAAACCGAACATTTGGTTTATAGAATAGCAATAGGATTACAATCATTACATGTATTACATTAGCCGACAGCCTATAAACCGAACGTTCGGTTTATAGGCTGTTGGCATTTCACTACACGGAGACAGAGTCTCCATTCATTATGAATGGAGACTTTGTCTCCGTGTACTTACATTAGCCGACAGCCTATAAACCGAACGTTCGGTTTATAGGTTGTCGGCATTTCACTACACGGAGACAAAGTCTCCATTCATTATGAATAGAGACTTTGTCTCCGTGTGCTTACATTAGCCGACAGCCTATAAACCGAACGTTCGGTTTATAGGCTGTCGGCTAATGTAAGCACACGGAGACAAAGTCTCATGGAGACTCTGTCTCCGTGTAGTGAAATGCCGACAACCTATAAAACGAACGTTCGGTTTATAGGCTGTCGGCTAATGTAATACATGTAATCCTAATGTTATTCTATAAACCGAACGTTCGGCATTTCACTACGCGGAGACAGAGTCTCCATTCATAAATTTATAGGTTGTCGGCATTTCACTACACGGAGACAGAGTCTCCATTCATTATGAATGTAGACTTTGTCTCTGTGTGCTTACATTAGCCGGCAGCCTATAAACTGAACGTTCGGTTTATAGGCTGTCGGCTAATGTAAGTACACGGAGACAAAGTCTCATGGAGACTATGTCTCCGTGTAGTGAAATGCCGACAACCTATAAACCGAAAGTCGTTCGGTTTATAGGCTGTCGGCTTATGTAATACATGTAATCCTATTGCTATTCTATAAACCGAACTTTCAGTTTATAGAATGCCAATAGACTTACATGCATTCCATAAACCGAAAGTCGTTCGGTTTATGGAATGTAAGTGTACTATGCTATTGTATTCTATAAACCGACTCTATTTCGGCTTATAGAATGCAATAGTACTACGAATGGACGAATGAACGAATGATTTTCGTTTATTAACCATTCGTTCATTCGGCTTTCGTTAGCTTAGCATTTTCGTTTTTCGGACGAAAATGCATTCGTCCGAAAACGAATGCACATGTCTAGTCTGTACATACCACTCATCCTTCTTCTCTCACATTCTCCCATGCTCCTCAGTCAGTGTGTACCGAGTGTCGGTACGGTAGGTCAAATGATCCGCTCTGACTGACAGATGCATGTAGGGCAGTAAAGTGCAGCAGTGGCAGGAGGAGGTGTCTTTGCAGTCTGGACATTGCAACAACCCTATGCTGCTTTAATTCCTGACACTCAGAGTGAAATGTTAGAGGATAGCACCTCTAACCAGCCACAGCTCCATCCTGTGCAGTGATAAGTGTACTAATTTATAATAGTAAATTAGATTATAGTAAATCACTTTGTCCCTGGGTTTTTTAGCACATTGACCTTTCTTGTTATTTGATACATTAGTGCAGTGCTTCTCAACCAGGGAGGAATTTTAGGATTTCAGGGGAGAATTAGGATTACAGACTCAAACTGCTGGTATGCTGACCTGTGTACAAACTACAATTCCACAGATTGACATAATCTACAGAAACGTTTGAGAAACCTTTCTTGTTGCTGGTGATGATCATGACCATGTGCTTCCTGAATTTGCAAAAAAAAAAATAATAAGTTTGCAACGTTCAACAGCACTAGAATACGTATTTAGCTGATATTTTCCTTAACTTAGTGATGAGGAGTTGGATTTAGTGCGGAATCCATTTAAATTGTGTTGTGGCTTTTCAAACAGTTCTTCACATATCCAAGATTGGTGAATAAAAACATAAATCACATTTTATTGACCTATGCTTCCATTTATTCTGTTAATTAATTAGTTCTGAATATAAAAAAAAACCTGTTATATTCGTTTTAAAATCCATCAACATTTTCTATTGATTTGAAATTTGTAAAACTCCACTATAAAAATAATCCACATAAATGGACTTATTATTAAACATCTAGGCCTGATTTTATCCTGTTTACCAACCAAAATGGAGAAAATATAAAGGGTTAACTCAATATGTCCAAATCTGGCTCAAAGTCGGGAGACATCTGGACATAAAGTTGAATTATGGCTACTCAATTTGATAAATTTCGAAACAGATAGGCAATTTCCACCGATTTTGGGCTATCTTTTGACCACATTCAGTTTGGAGGGTTCAGACTCGTAAAGTACCAAAGCCAAGTACCCAAATGCCAAGTGGACTTTTCTCACTTGTCCATTAATCAAGAGCCTTCATGGCTGGAGCTCCCAGATTACCTGGACTATGGATGCACTGTCTTTACCTCAGCCAGGAACTCAGACAAGTAAATGCCATGTATTATCCAGGATTAGCAGCTTGTCTTTTTCCAAAAACATGGCCTACTTAATACCATAAACCTTACCACATTTACACCTCATATTGCTTTGTAGGGTAATGCAGTCTCTTGCGTATCAAGAAAGGGACCTTTCAATTATATATTTATATATTCTGAAGAACTGCAAAATAACCCAATATTAAGATGACATTGTTGAAGATATGACTGGAAGGTCAATTATTTAACTACCCCAACCTAGCTCTCCCACCTCCCTGTTAAAATCTGGCCCAAGTTTGAAGACAAAGAAGTCACTGGAATAAAACCAATAGAAAAATATCATAGCAGATACTGTTCATACATCATCATGCATAGCTGCTATGTTAATTGAATGTGACCTATATTCAGACAGGTTATGTGAAGATTGTGCTATGTTTTCCAACAACATTGCAAAATGTCCACTTAATCTTCTTTCTCACATTAAACTCACATTATTGAGCTCTATTTAAAGTTTGAAGTGTTTTCATGAGTGTCACAAGCCATTGTACAATTACACAATGAACTCACAAAGGCTACACAAAGGCTTTGTGTAACACACTTTCTGGCTGAACGGTTAACTGGACTATATAGAAAGGTTAGCATGGAACGCTTTTAGAATAGTAACACAAGGCCAAGTAATTGTGAATATCTCATTCAATCCTCATATAGCTGACAGGAATGCAGGGGGGGAATGTGTAACTTGGACCAAAAAAAACACGAGGAGATATAGTTGGAAACGTAGTAAATCACGCACAGTTCATAACGTGTCCATACATATGGTTTTACAAATACACGGCCAATCCAGATTGCATTGTTTATATTCCCTTGCATGTATTTGTCCCTATCTGAACTTGCACTACAAAAAAAAACTTTTTTGTTTATTGTACAACAGTAATTGTAACAAAATAGGTCTTGCTGGATCTAATCTTCCAATTGGCAATAGATTGCAGACTGATCATATGGTCCTTAGACTGTTTCATTGACCACTAATGAGAGAGCAACACTGCTGGTTGTCTTGTGAACAGGAGATCTGCAAGAGCCAACGTTTTTTGTGAGATGTGTTCTGTATCTGATTACTCAACGGAGGAGAATCCCTATACTCAGCAGTTAAACATAGCATTCAGGTTTTTAGTCAGTGACAGTATTTATTATATGTTTCAAATTGTACAGTACTGTAGAATGTTACTATTTTATGCATTAAATGATAGTTGTACAATTATATGGGATTCCTCCAGTAATGCTTTATTAACCAACTAGAGAATTAAGGATAAGGAAATCATGCAATTGACACATCATGCCATATAGAAATGATTTATTATGGGTGTGTTATACGTAGGGTTGCCACATTTTCTTCAGAAAAATAGCAGCCTTGCTACTGTCTCCATAGACTTAACATTGGCCTGATGCCAAAAATACTGGCTTGGTGGCAACCCTATTTATACTGTATAATGAATGTACAAGAAAGCAACTTCTTTCCCAGACATTCTAAAGCCCTAATAAGTATTGGTTGTTTATACTTGTTAAAAACATAAAGAGTAGAAAATTATCAGTTTCTTTTACCAGAAATGAGAAAACTCTTTAGTTCTCAATATAATCACTTCAGAGACACATTTACAGTCAAACAAAGACGGCAAAGAATACTTTACTAGGCCTTACTTTCATTTCTTGAATTTTACCCCTTACCTCACAGTGCAGCATATATATTTGTTCTAATTATTTATTTTTAGCTATGCACAAGGGTCCAAGCTCTCTCTCATTTTCACCTTCCTGTTGAACTTCAAAACACGTTCGGCCTGGTAAGATTTAAATGTAGTGTCAAAGCTGATTTAACACAGTGCCTTTTCTGTCAGTGGTACCTGACTGTGCGGTCCTGGATCCAGGATGCTGGTGTTTAGTCAGAGATTTATGAACTACGCTGAAAAATGGTGAAAGAAACATTGCAGTGTGCTGGGATTTCATGGTCCTAGTCTATAAGTCCATAAAACTATTTATCAAACTTTCTGTCAGAGGCCTGATCATCTAATTCATAGGGTTTGTGGATGTGTGCACAGTTCAAAGCAATCTAGATACTGACATTTGTAAACTAGTTGTCCTCACTGTCCTTGAACCTTTGGGTTATACAATTTTTAACCCAAGCAGCCTTAACATGTAGTCTTTGAGGAGCTATATAATCTTTGTACAGCAACTGCTAGAGGCCTGTGGCACTCATATAATGTAAAAAATCAGGCTTTAGCGATTAAGGAGGACATGCATTATACTGGTGAATAAACTCAATCAACGTTTAATTGCTCAACCTTAAGAAAAAGCTAGACGACATGGCGGTTGCTTGCAACACAGTTTTGCAGCATTGGATCCAGAGTCCACCATCTATCATGGAACTCTTAAAATCTAAACTATATTACACAATGAGAATGGACTAGTTAAACACTAACCTTGACAAAGGTTGCTGTTGTCTCCATGGACTTAAGCCCATTTCTCTTTTTTTTTTTTACCAACCTGCTGGTAAAAACTAACTAGATGGGAGGACAGAGTGGATTGCACAAGTTAAAATTGTTGCTACATTTATTGTTGAGTCTTATTTGTAGCAGAGAGGTAACACTTCTATTAAGTGTAAGGTTATGATCAAGACTTTTCATACTAAGGTAAGAAGAAATCAACCTAAAAATGGCAAAATGAATGAATCCTGAAACTCCTATGCAAATATGGTACAATTCCTACTTTCCTTTGTTAATGCAATATGACCAAAATAAAAGCACTGAAATAAAGATGCAACAATAAAGTCGACATATCAGTAATTTATAAAAAGATAATTTATCTGTTAATAATTCTCATTTTGATGTGTTCAAATCACCCACAATAAAAATGTGTTTAAAAAAATGTATTAAGATGAAGAAAAAAACATGACCGTTATTACAGCAGGAGTTGTTTAACATGAGCTCATTCATGCTCACTCACGGGGGAAAGCTAGCAAACAATTGAGCTCTTTATGTGTTCAAGCCTATGCCAGTTTCCACAATTATTTGAAGCTATATTTCATCTCACATGTTACTGGGTTTAGACACCTGGAATATTCCACATGAAATGCATTTGGCAATTCATGCCGATACTAAGTACCAACCTGGCACTGATCTCCAGTAAAATGTAAAGCTCTAATTCTGTTTCATTTCACAGTATAGACTTTAAGGAAGTGTGTGTGTGTTCATTTGTGACTAAGGCCCAAAACTGAATAGACAAAAAAATTGAAAAGCAAATAAATGCCTCAAAAATAAAATTAATGATAATGTTAAAAAGAACTTTCAAAGAAATGTTGTGGTATGTAAGTTCTACGAGAGGTTACGGTGGTCCAAGTGTACTTTGGAATTGATAATTCACAAATAACTAACATGGGTAGCGGATCCATTCAGTAAAGTAGAAGTATGTCTAGAGTACTGCTTTTGTTTGTGGGGATGTCCAGGGAGACCTTAATGGTAATTGTGCCCAGCTTGATTAAGCTCCACCAAGCTTTGACCAATATGCACTTATTTTAGTTGTTTCTTGTTGGGATGCTCCCACTCCCATTTCCCTATATTCCAGTCACAAAGCATTTTCATTTTTGCAAGGGTGGGGCATAGACGATACCTCAGATGGAAGCACAGCTCAGATGGTTTCCAATTTCCGGCATTTACTCATTTTACAACATACAAAGGCCAGACTTCTCACCCTTAGACTTAACAAGTGTATTAGCATTATAGAAATGAAAGGTTTTTGGTGATATTAAGTGGCCAAAGCGTACATAAGCTCCCATGTAAGGCCATGTCAAGGCACACTGTTAATAGGGTGAGACCTAATCCCACCAACTAAACAGGGGGCACACAAAGCAGTCTACACTGCTACCAACACATTTTAAGTGAGTTAGAGGAGCTCCAACTAAGCCATCTCCCAATTAACCCATGGACAGCAAGCTGCAACCTAAAAAATATACACTATATAGCCAATTACACAGTTCTTGCAACATGAGCACACCTGTTTAGTAAGCACCATAGTATAGAATAATAGCGCACCAACATGTTTCTTCTTTTGTAGGCCCTTTAATACATGTAACTGTAACGTCCAAAATACATTAAACGCTACCTCAAGCACATTCATTTGTTTTCCCAATAAAAATCTGCAGTTTTTTTTTAGATACTTACTAAACCTTGCCTTCCTAGTGGTATATAATTGCCTTCCACCACTGTTAATACTATGAATGCTTTTCCTGCTACTGGAAATTATTATTTATCCTATCCTCTAACATTGATCTGTAATATGTACTATTAGTAAAGATAAAAGCCTATACGTATGTGATCCCTCAGTGGTTATGAGTCATTGTTAAATTTGAGATTTATTATGAGGTTTGATTTTGTTGAAAATGTATTGAAAAAAATAAGAATACTAATTTGCTTATTACAGCAGAGTTTATGAAAGATAAGGAAAAACTGCATACTTCCTAGCATGCCTCGCTGGCAAAGCAGGTAGCTGGGGCCTGGCTTGGTGCTAGTGAGCATTTACAGTATTTGTTCTCCAATATCCTGAACACCAGACAATAAAATTGGGACAGTGGGATTACAGCCCCAAATTGCGACTTGAGGTATAAAACTGCCCATGTATGTGCTGAAGAAAGTGGATCCAAGGATAGTAATATGTTATCTGATTTGAAAGCAACCTTTTCACAGCTCTTTTAAGTCCATTTTCGGTGGCATTGGAATATTCTATGTAAAATACATATCTGAAAAGGCGGGGAGGAAGTGATTGATAAGTATCTCTGAAGAAATGATTTTCCAAACAAGCGCAGCATTAATACATGCTACAGAAAGAGCAACATTCCCAACAGTTTGAATTCTGTGTTAACGGCTTAACAAAGGGAGTGAAATGTGAAATTTGCTAGATAGATGTGTATATGACACTAGAACGCAAGGGAAAATTCCTCTTCATCTGCTTCTCTTGTGTAAATATACAGAGCCAGTAACCGCGATGCGAGCCTTTTAACCTCTTTCATGAGTAATGAAGATAAAAGTTTTGTTTTCCCTGGTATACAGAAGTATAATTGATTAAAACATAAATGCTAGGGCAACACACAAGCAAAGTATTTGATTTAACATTGCGAATGTTGGACATTTAATGTTATTTTCGGAACAATTTAATCCATTTCTTGGAGTTTTGTGGGGCACAAGAAATACTCAGTAAGCACTGGCAAACAAAAGGGTTCTTGTTCTCTTCTGTTTGGACAATGCAGTATTGCCAACCTACAGGGCCCATGGTATTTCTCTGAGGTCCTGAATATTTAAGCAGCTGACTTTTTTTGCATGAAAAATAGTCCCCAGGATGTCACGGTGCAACAACAACATTTTTGTTAAGCAATCACTGAATTTTTTCATAACATTAACAGATTAAGAGGCCTGGTTGATAAACCCAGAGTTTAAATGCTGAGATTGGTATGGAGACCTCATGTAAATTCAACTGTAACTTCAGCATAACACTGATCTGTTCCTGAGAGATCAATGCCAAATATATTTGCCGTCCACATGGGGAGTTATTTCTTACTTAACTTTACAGAAAATCTAAATATTAGGCTAGGATAAGGAATAATAGGTTAATATCCTTGGGGAACTCTTTATAATGACCCCTTCTTTTACAAATGGCACATAACTTCCAGTCTGTAGAAGTGGTCATCTGAGATTACTGGATATCTAGCAGTGTGGTGGACTTAGCCTGAATCCTCATGTAAAAAGACAGGTTGAAAGAGACCACAAGGTGGTAGTCAGGAACACTATGGCAGAGACCCCTGCCAAATGATTACGATACCTACCTGGAAATTAGAGCACGACACGATTTAATAAAATGAAACAGGTATTCCGCCACATTTTCTCTGTCAGACTGAGAACACTCAAAGCGGCCTCATCTTACAGGTAGGATCCCGCTGCAAGTCCCTGCAGCGGGATCAGAGCACAGCTCATTGAAGAAAGCAGCGATTAGCTGTTTAACGCCAGAAGTTCTATGCCGTCCTAGCGTCCTTTATGTCCACTAAAATTAGAACGGCATAGATGGGAGTATGCTGTAGGTCTGCCGACAAAATCAAGATACACCACTGCTCTTAAAGGCAGTTTCTTGCTCAAACTGGGGATGGCAACTGATCCTTTCACTAAGAGAACTTTACAAGTACCAACTAGACATGTGCATTCGTTTTCGGACGAATGCATTTTCGGACGAAAATAGCATTTTCGTCCATTCGTCCGAAAAACGAATAACGAAAATTTTAACTAACAAAATCCGAATGAACGAATGGTTAATAAACGAAAATCATTCGTTCATTCGTCCATTCGTCCATTCGTGCTATTGGCATTCTAAACCGAAATAGAGTCGGTTTACAATACCAATAGCATTGTACTACATTCCATAAACCGACATGAATGACTTTCGGTTTATGGAATGCATGTAATGCTATTAGCTTCCTATAAACCGAAATTGAGTTCCCTTTCATACGAATAGGTCAATTGACCTATTCGTATGAATGGGGACTCTTTCGGTTTATAGAAAGCCAATAGCAGCATGTATTCTATAAGCCGAAAGTCTTTAAAACAAATGACGTTCGGTTTATAGAATACATGTAATGCTATTGCTGTTCTATAAGCCGAAAGACTTTCGGCTTATAGAACAGCAATAGCATTACATGTATTCTATAAACTGAACGTCGTTCGTTTTAAAGACTTTCGGCTTATAGAATACTATTGGCATTCTATAAACCTAACTAGAGTCCCTCCTCATTCATAAGAATTTCTTATGAATGGGGACTCGACTCTAGTTCGGTTTATAGAAAGCCAATAGTATTCTATAAGCCGAAAGTCTTTAAAACGAACGACGTTCGGTTTATAGAATACATGTAATGCTATTGCTATTCTATAAACCGAACGACTTTCGGTTTATAGAATAGCCATAGGATTACATGTAGTACATAAGCCGAAAGTCTATAAACCGAAAGTCGTTCGGTTTATAGGCTGTCGGCATTTAACTATACAGAGACAGAGTCTCCATTCATAAAATTATGAATGGAGACTTTGTCTCCGTGTAGTAAAATGCTGAAAGCCTATAAACCGAACGATCGGTTTATAGACTTTCGGCTTATGTAATACATGTAATCCTATGGCTATTCTATAAACCGAAAGTTCGGTTTATAGAATAGCAATAGGAATACATGTATTCCATAAACCGACAGCCTATAAACCGAACGTTCGGTTTATAGGCTGTGGGCATTTTACTACACGGAGACAAAGTCTCCATTCATAATTTTATGAATGGAGACTCTGTCTCCGTATAGTTAAATGCCGGCTTTTAACTATACGGAGACAAAGTCTCCATTTATAATTTTATGAATGGAGACTCTGTCTCCGTATAGTTAAATGCTATTGTATTCTATAAACCGACTCTATTTCGGCTTATAGAATGCAATAGTACTACGAATGGACGAATGAACGAATGATTTTCCTTTATTAACCATTCGTTCATTCGGCTTTAGTTAGCTTAGCATTTTTGTTCTTCGTTTTTCGGGCGAATGGACGAAAATGCAATTTTCGGACGAAAATGCATTCGTCCGAAAACGAATGCACATGTCTAGTATATATTCACATGTAAATTGCTTTTTTAATAAAAAATTATGATATAAAAAAAATCTTGTTTTTATTTCCTTTTATGTGACAATGCTGCCTCTCTCTTTCCCTTGCCCCCAGATTTGTCGCTCTCCTCCCCTTAGTGTTGTCTCTCTCTCACCCTCCCTTTGGCTCCCCCCTCGCTCCCTTGTGTCTGTCTCTTCCCCCCTTCCCTCCCCTTGTTTCTCTCTGTCCCCCCCCCCCCCCTTGTTATTCTGTCCCCCCCTCACCTGTTTCTTGCTCCCTGGTGGCTAGTGGGGGCAGCCGGGGGATGTATGCACTATACATAATAGACGGAAGTGTCGGGCAGCATGGAGGTTGTCTGCACGATTCGTGCAGACATCCCCCAGCTGCCCGATTCTCCCTGGTGGCTAGCGAGGCAGCGGAGGATGTCTGCGCGATGAGCGAGACCTCTCATGCTGCCGCCCGGCATGACCGCCGGGACTTCTATGATGAAGCTGGGTACTTCCGGCTTCCTCATAAAAGTCCTGGCTGTCGTTCCGGGCGGCAGCAGGGGAGGTCTATGCTTGCCCCCTTATGTCCCGACGCCCCGTGTTACTTACCACCTTAAGAACACAACAACGGACGCGCGCATTCCCAAACGGCTGGATAGGCGTGCGCATGCGTTGTGTATCGCTGTGGTCGATGATCTGGTAAGAAGGGGTGTGCGGGGGGTGTGAGGGGGGCGGGAGATGGGTTGCGCAGCTGGCGCATGCGCGGTGGTCACAAAGTTACAGCTGAGTTATCAGCTGTAACTTTATGCGCATGCGCAGTGAGCAAATTCTCCTGCGATTGCGCAGGAGAATTTGCTCCAGAAATTTGTCAGAACACCGGCATTTAACTATACGGAGACAGAGTCTCCATTCATAAAATTATAAATGGAGACTTTGTCTCCGTATAGTTAAAAGCCGGCATTTAACTATACGGAGACAGAGTCTCCATTCATAAAATTATGAATGGAGACTTTGTCTCCGTGTAGTAAAATGCCCACAGCCTATAAACCGAACGTTCGGTTTATAGGCTGTCGGCTTATGGAATACATGTATTCCTATTGCTATTCTATAAACCGAACGTTCGGTTTATAGAATAGCCATAGGATTACATGTATTATATAAGCCGAAAGTCTATAAACCGATCGTTCGGTTTATAGGCTTTCGGCATTTTACTACACGGAGACAAAGTCTCCATTCATAATTTTATGAATGGAGACTCTGTCTCTGTATAGTTAAATGCCGACAGCCTATAAACCGAACGACTTTCGGTTTATAGACTTTCGGCTTATGTAATACATGTAATCCTATGGCTATTCTATAAACCGAAAGTCGTTCGGTTTATAGAATAGCAATAGGAATACATGTATTCCATAAGCCGACAGCCTATAAACCGAACGTTCGGTTTATAGCCTGTCGGCATTTTACTACACGGAGACAGAGTCTCCATTCATAAAATTATGAATGGAGACTTTGTCTCTGTGTAGTAAAATGCCCACAGCCTATAAACCGAACGTTCGGTTTATAGGCTGTCGGCATTTTACTACACGGAGACAAAGTCTCCATTCATAATTTTATGAATGGAGACTCTGTCTCTTATTAGTTAAATGCCGACAGCCTATAAACCGAACGACTTTCGGTTTATAGACTTTCGGCTTATGTAATACATGTAAACCTATGGCTATTCTATAAACCGAAAGTCGTTCGGTTTATAGAATAGCAATAGGATTACATGTATTCCATAAGCCGAAAGTCTATAAACCGAAAGTCGTTCGGTTTATAGACTTTCGGCTTATAGAATACAAGTAATACTATTGCCTTTCTATGAACCGAACGAGCGCCCCATTCATAAGAATTTCTTATGAATGGGGCTCTCGTTCGGATTATAGAAAGCCAATAGTATTACATTGTATTCTATAAAACGAACGAATAAAAATTAACGAAACGAAAATAATGAACGAATTTCGTCTGAAACGAATGCACTAATGAACGAAATTCGTTTTAGACGAAATAAATAACATTTTCGTCCGAATGGACGAAAACGAAACGAAAATTTTAGTTTTGCACATGTCTAGTACCAACTATAAGATGTCACTCCTGAAAAAGTCTGGCATAGATAATGGTTGAATTATCTAATGTATATTTCTCGTTACTGCTTATAAGTTTTGCCTGGTCAGTGAAATACACTTGGCAAATTGTCATTTTTTGCCACAGGTTGCGTCTGGAAGCAGTTCTTCAAACAGATGCTCTGATAATTTGTTCTGTATTTAATCAAGTAATGTCAACAGCAGTGTTTCATATCCAGTGTCTGACATTGTCTGATTGTGTCTAATTGTGATCCCAAACTCTGTATACTCATGATGCGCCATAATAACGCCTATGTGCAGGATCGGTATCTGCATATAAAGCACCCAGCAACAGTCTATCAGATAAACATAGGTTTTATTTCAAGAAAATAATAATAATAATATTGCTGGTTTCACTGCAGACTTTTTTCTAAACAACTGCATTATAGGAATAAAAATAAAATAAAATGGCAGAAATAAAAAAGGATAACACCGATAAAATGAAAACATAAAGAAAAATGGATTAAGTTTTTTAAATTAACAGTGTTCTCGAAACATTCATGTGATGTAGTCTGTTTTGCTGATGCTGGGGCGGTGGTTTGCCATGTCTGCTTTTGATGCTAATAATTCCTTTCAAAAATTTGTTGTGTGGAAAAAAAACCAACTATTTTGAATCCCAGAAGGATGTCTTTTTCCTGTTTATTTTAATTCGTGAACTATATTTAAATGTTTTACAATCATACATATAAACAAACACAAAAACTAGCAGCTGTTTAAATTTTGTTTAGCAAAAGTCGAGTAGACCAGAGCAAATACCCCAAATACAAGAAAGAAGATTTTCATGGGAAAGGTATACACACAAGCATTATATTTCTAAAGGGGTTGTGATTACTCATGAAAAGAGGAAAACATACAGATAGACCATTTATTTTATCTTTTACCTATTTACTTGTTATCCTCTCCTTCCGTTTTATATTTCATGTTTTATAATTTATTCTTTATATTTTATATTTTTATTATGGTGTATGGTTGATGGTTTTTATCTTTAGAGTCATTTACATATATGTGGCAGCACAAGCTCCAATATGTCTCTTTAATATATATATCTTGGAAATATGCTTGCCAATTTTGTGTAGCAAATTATATAAATTTATCTACTGTTGCTTTTTTATATTTTTTTTTAAAGCACTCCATATAAGTCGCGATGACATCATTGGAGGAGGAACCCGGAAGTACACGCCTTAGTCAGTACGGTAGTCACACGCCAGGAGGAAGCCGAGTAACAGGCAAAACACGTAGCGTGACTACTTGTACTGTTTTTAGCCGTTTTTTCGGCTCCATCACAGACTTTTTATTCCGCTTTTATCTTTTTATATGCTGAGCTTATAGCTATTTTTATGTATTATTGCCGGACATCAGGCTGCCAGACCCTCTTTGCACTTTGAGATAAATTCACTCTATCTCCCTGTATTCTCTTACCACCCATGAACATCGGATGAGGAGGAGGAGGGGAGGCATCAGACTGCAACAGATGAGCCTTATGTACCTGACAGTTTTGTGAGTGCTACTATTCACACCCACTGCACTACTTTATATTTGCAAGCTGTACTGTATTATGGTCTTTGTCTCTCTCTCTTTCTATATATATTCCGAGACATTCAAGACCACTTCTATACTGTACATAAGAGTGATCGTCCTTTCAGGCAATTATCATATTTTCCCTTGTTATCACCTTTTGCTGGTGGGGTTTACTTAGCGCACCCACCATTCCTGTTTTGGGGTTTTTGTTTGTTATTGCTATTCATGTGTGCATACAGAGAAACACACAGGTTGGTGATGCTTAGTTATAGATCAAGCGCTAGAATTTATTATTTTTGTATACACAGATACAGACACTTCTAGTCAACAGAGTGACTACTAATTATGTATTTATAACGTGTATTACTAGTAATAATACATTGTTTTCCAGTATATTTAAGAAGCTGATAATCATAATTAAATAGTAGTTAACCCCTTCAAGCCGGTAGGATGTTCTATACCATCCTAAATCACGCCTGTATGGAACTTCCTTCCCCCTGTGATGAGATGTGCTTCATATCCCCTCTGTTGGTGGCATGTGAAAACAAAGGTCTCTCTCTGAACAGTAGAGAGAGAAGGTCGATGAAAACCACAGCTCTGATGCTTCCTAGGAATATATGCCACCAGCAGAGCGGTCTTAGTCAAGGTCCCCTCTGTTGGTGGCATGGAAAAATTGAGGCATCTCACTGCACTAGTAGTGAGAGACTATCAGCACCAACAGACCCCAATCATATGTGCGGACTGTGCCCCACGCTGACACAGTCTGCATGTGCCAGCATCAGATGACATCTGCCTCAACTGAGAGGCAATGCCCAAAGCAAAACCGCATTAGCTTTACACCAGACTAGAAATGACCTGTAACTATAAAATAAGTGCAAGGTCAACATGACAGGGCATTACATCCCCATTTTCTATGTCATAGTCCTTATGTCAATCAGGTCACCATGCCCAATCGATGCAAAGCAGGGTTTGGACATGTTGACACAGGGGGGTTGGGCATAGTGTTTATAAGTCTATGCACATAACAACATTTTCTCTTTTACAGAAATAAAGTTTCTTGTTCCCTCCCACCCTCCCACTTTTTTCTTTCGAGTATGACTCAGGGGGTCCCTGAGGTCTAACGTCAGTGCTGGGGGTTGGTCGTCTGGGGTACGGGGTAGCAGTAGCTATGTGGCTAGCTGTGCAGGCTCACCATGGGCTAGTCCCTGGTGAGCAAATTCGGGCCTACTGTGCATAATTGGATGCCAGTAGCCCTAGCAACCGAATTACGCCTGCGTAAGATCCTTAGGGGCCCCATTCTAGTGACCTAGGAGGTATCCGGTGGCACGCTACCGTTCTGTACCTCAGTTATATTTTTTGGTGACACCCAGTTAATTTCTGTACTTCTTATAGTACCGGATTTTTAATATGGTGTTTTAAGGATGTTAAAAAATGTTTTTTTTTTTATTAAAATACAGCTATTTTTATTAGCAATAAAGTAATTTATGTTGCAGTTAATTCTTATAAATAAATATACGACCTTTTAGCCAGCAAGTTGTCTGTGTATTATTTGGGTTGTGGAGAAAAGGTACGTCATTCCACTGTCAAGTGGCACCAGGTTTTTTACTTGTTCCTTTATTAATGAAGCAAAAGTTAAAAACAATCAAAGATTGGTGCTAGTTTAAGTCCTGAGAGAAAAGCACAGCGAGTTCCAGTTTTTCCCATGCAGATGGATTTTTCTGTTTGCTGGTTTATGATCATCTCCCAAAATTGTTAGGGATATGCATCTCAAACAAATCTTTGGAGGCTTGTCTATCATTTTTTGTGGCCTGTGGTGGGGTTTCTGCTTAGTCCTACTCAATCAGGCAATATTAATGCTGGTGCTGATTTCTCAGAGATGAACAAATGGCAGCCACATGACATCCAGCATTTGGTTCCAAACGTTACCAACAGTAAGTATATTCTTTAGTTTACAGCAAGTGTACTTGCAACTTAATGCTTAACTCGTTTATTACCAGCAAGATGATAAGCACAAGTCACGTCTGTAGAACATGCTTCAAACAAATTCCATCTGAATGCTGGCAAAGGTGGGAGTAAAAGACTAGGTCAAAAGAGTAGTAGGATCTTTGGGTGATGAAAGTATCTAAAGACTATGTGTTATAAATAAACGGAAAATACTGGGCCACATTAACCTGCTTATTCCGTATTTTTTATTGCCATTTTTTTGTCTACAAAATAATAAAAACACTTAAAAAACATACAAGCAACATTTCTACAGAAAATGATCCTGAATCCCATTCCTACAGGAAGATGCCAATAATCTAGCATTGAACTTTTTAACCTGCCTTTGCTTATTTTTCATTTGGACGTGAATAGCCATCTTTGTGTTTCTCCGAAAAAGTTCCATGCTGAACCCTTCAAGCTTGGCTCCGTTTGGAAAGCAAGAGCAGAATAGCGAGGCTGTCCTGTGAGTTATGAAAGACCACTTAGGCTGTACACAAAAGCTCTTTTTCTAAATTACACAAGCTTTGATGCTGTGCATAGAGGAAAATCAGCTCAGTATCAGCGTGTTTCTGGAAGTGAATGTATTCTTGGTATCCTGCTGCTTGGTAAGGCTGGTAGGGTGGAGTGCACTGGTCTGCTCTCTAATTACCCAGAGGCATACAATTTGTACATGAACAGCTAGGAGACAGGACATTTAACCTTGATCTTTATGGCATGAAAGACTTGGGGCTACTGTAGCAATAAACCTGAAATAATCACATGTTTAGCCATGCCAAAGCTTGGAAACGATTCTCAGGACACATTGTGCTTAATGTGCAGTTTCCTTTGGAACTAGAGTGAGAAAATAAGAAAAAAAGGTACACGCTAGTGATCCACGCTCCACCACAACTTACATGTTAAAGGATGTCATATAAAATGCTATATTATAAAGGACCAGATGTGCAATAACATGGAGGAAAGTCCTCTGCAATAATATGTCATTCCTTTACCCACTGGTAAGACGTTGGTATGCAATGTGGGTGCTGGGGCATGTCCTGTGGATGCAATCTGGGTGCTGGCTGGAGCATGTCCTGGGTGTGCAATGTGGGTGATGGGGCATGACCTGGGTGTACAATATTGGTGCTGGGGAATGTCCTGTGGATACAATCTGCATACTTACTGGGGTAAGTCCTGGGTGTGCAATGTGGTTGCTGGGGCATGTCCTCTGGATGCAATCTGGGAGCTGGTTGAGATAAGTGCTAGGTGTGCAATTTGGGTGCTGGGACAAGTCCTGAATATGCAATATGGGTGCTGGGGCATATCCTGTGGATGCAATTTGGGTGCCGGGACAAGTCCTGGATATGCAATATGGGTGCTGGGGCATATCCTGTGGATGCAATCTGCGTGCTTGCTGGTGTAAGTTCTGGGTGTGAAATGTGGGTGCTGGGGCATATCCTGGGTGTGCAATGCGGGTGCTGGGACATGTCCTGGGTGTGCGATGCAGATGCTGGGGCATGTCATGGGTTGCAATGTGGTTGTTGGAAATGACCTAGGTGTGCACTGTGGGTGTGCTGGCAAGATCTGCAGGTGCAATCTCAGTGCTCTGGCAAGATCCAATAAATGCAATCTTGGTGCTCCGGTAAGACCTGTGGGTGCAATCTGGGTGCTGTTTCAAATGCTGTGGGTGCTATGGCAAGGGATGTGGGTGTAATAACAAAAGGCGTGCAGGAGAACTAGAGTGGGACCCAGAACAATTGTTCTGTAAATTCCTGATGAAAGCCCTGTCTGGTTCAGTAATGTGTGACCTCAGGGTATGGGGATTCTTTAGTCTATTATTTAGCCTGTGTTTTCAATGAAGGGAAAAATGCTGCTGCTGTCAGACCATGTCAATCTATAATTACAACGGTTAGGAGTGGAAAATAGTACAGCAGGAATTACAGAAAGAAATCAGAAACCTTATGAGTGAAGAGGAAAAAAATCTTTCCAGACACAGTCAGGTAAGATGGGTCCTCGAAGGACAGGGAACTAACTAATGAAGAAAAAATACAATACAAATCCACAGAGCAACTTTCTCAATATATAATGTAATATAAATGTTGATCACTGCATTCAGCTCTGTGTGAAGAAACCGCAATCATGAAAAAAAGAACATTTCATATGAATGCAATGAAACACAGGAGCACAGTTCATTTATGACACATTTAGGACATACTCACCTTTTGAGCGCCAAAACCGGTCGGTGGATATTTATGAAGATTTAATAAATATATCATGTGGTTTCAAAATGCAAGAGTCTGCTATTTGTATCTTTTATGATTGGAAAGTGCATTGTTTGCAATTAGTACCAATAGCACAAAGTATACAAAGTATAGATGCAATTAGTGTCATAAATGAACTGTATACCTCTGTTTTGTTGCAATCATACTGAGTGTACATTTTTCATAATGAAGAAAGAATTTCAGACAGATGCTCAGCTGTGGAGAAAACACAGTTGGCCAAATCCTATATTACCTCTGTGTGCTTTAATTCCCCTTAAAATCCAGAAGCCTTTAGCTCGCCCGCGCCCCCTGCCTGTGATGGAGGTCAGTGTACCTAAACCTGCTGAAAGGGCAGTGCTTCCTCAAGACTTCTATAGTAATTCACACACCCCTATCCTTTATTTCTTTACCCCCCAATGACTTTCCATTGCCTGTATATGAAAACCCAGCTTTGTCTTGTTCCTCCCCTTCACTCTCACTCTCTGCTTGCTCCTGCTCTCTCTCTAACCTCCTCCTATACTTGTTCCTCCTCTCCCTTGGATGTACTGAGGTGCACTTAGTTCTGCAGCTGCCCCCGGTAGCAATACCCTACCTCCTTCAAGGAGTACAGAATCAATGTGCAGTACAGAGTAGGAATGAGGACGTGCAGTCCCTGGACATCATTCAGTCTTCTATAGGTAAGAGCATGCACACTGCTGGCTTTTCAACTTGATTAATGTTTATAGGAATAGCAGATCACAAGGTGACTTTCTGCAGCCTGTCACCTGCGTTCTTAGGTATTGACCTGGTACCCAGGATTAGAGTGCACCTGATACTTTGCACACTGACAGGGCTCTAGGATACATGTACATATCTGGGAGACCACTGCATACTTAGTGCATATGTAAATACAGACTAATACTGTACACAATTATATATTTGTGTGTGTGTGTGTAATTTGTTTTTTTTTATATATACCTGTGTGCATCTTTTAGTTTAATATTAATCGAGGTCAATTTATTTCTTGAGAATCCACTATGAGTTGGTCTATTTTTAGTTAATATTACTAGAAGCCCCTTCAAATTCTCACTGTTCTTTTTCTCAAGGAGATAGCATGTAAACTTTAGATAACTGAGTGCATGTTGATAAAAATTGCAATATATAGAGTAACACACAGTACATAACGCTATTGACGTGTCCTTTTTGTGCACTCTGATCAATGGATAAGATTTAAGTTGTCTTGTGTCATTTTAGGATAGGACCCAAAAATATGGTTCCCATATTAAGTCTTCTCTTGCACATCTTTTGTTTTAGTATTGGTGGAATTAACGTGTAACCCTCCCGGAAAACTGAGCTGCTCTACATTAAATTCACATTATTGTTCACTTGGGGATTTCATTTGCAAACAATTACCAGGCTAGTAACCACAGAGTATTTGTTGCTTGTTATAAATGTTTTTAATAAACTAGTACCAGTGCACAGCGTGATTTCATTGAATTAGTTTAATTTAATATCTGTTTATATGGGAGAGCTGGGGAAACAGATTTTAATTTATAGTTTTTCATTCTGTATTACGTCAGACAGTTTTAAATGACATCATCAACTGACTATTATTTAGACTGCAGGCTATCTCCACAGTGTGCATATAGGGTGAGCCATAGTTCGCTCATTTTACACTAGCACCATGCAGTCAGTGGCACCTATTTCTTAGAGAACAATATTAGATCTTGGTCTGGGTTAATAACTTCAGGAAAAAAATAAATGGGAAGCACAGTATTACACAGATATGGCACTAATACTGTCTGTGCATTTGAAGTTTTTTTTTTTTTGCATCAGTTCTAAATGGAGTCACTTGGGTGTATTTATTTAAAAGCAGATGTCCCAATTAAGCAATTTACCAATCACACTGCTGCCAGTTTACCAATAAATACAAAGTTTGTACAGACTAGGGAATTACTTCTCGAGATAAGCCAGATTTCCTGTAGCCTGTTCTGCCACCTAGCGGATTGAATGAATATAACAGTCTAATTTTTATATTCAGGAGTTTATGTCTTTTTCAGCACATATGAACAATAATCTTATTGTTTAATTTATATAAACGAATAGCAAGACACAGGCTTGACAACAATGGATAAATTATGAAGTAATACAATTTGTTGTACAATTCCCGATTGGTAATTATCAGGTGCAGAATCATAATTATAAAAGCAGATAATGTAAAATGCATATGACCTTGGATATCAGATTTCGTTGGGGTTTTTTTAAACTTTAATTCCGAGCTGGCATGGCATTAATGTGAGTTCATTGTTCATCATCGGATATCACAAAATACTTTCCTGCCTAAGACAGCAGTGTTTTTATACTGATTATTCATAAAAACTTCAGCTGTATTGTCTCCTTTTGTCATTCTCTTATTATTTCACAATGATCTTATTGGAAACCAGCACATGCAAAGTTTAGATCTTCATCTCAACTTACTAGGGGGCTTATTTTTAAGCCTGTTCTAAAACTGGTCTAAGCAGGAGTAATATGTGATTGGTTTCCATGGTGACTGCTCCATTTTAGCAAAGAACGGACTGTTAAATAAATACAGGTTCAGCTTCAAATAAATCTATTTTCTAAATAAAAAGAGAATGTCTGTGCCAAGGCGGTACACAAAGCCTTACACATACTCTGATGTTTAAAGTTATACTAGAGAGTAAAATATGCAAGGGTTGCAGTAAAGTGAGAGATCTCTGGAATGTATCACTTTGCCTATTAATATTTTGTGGTCTCTTGTTTACCTTTTATGTTTAAACCTTTCTATTGTAGAGATGTTGTGCACACTTTACTGGAAGTATACAGATTTGTAGCTAAATATGACAAATAGATATGGCCTCATCTATGTTCATTCTGAATATAAATGTCATAACACTGTTTGTAAAAATATTTTCACGGTTGGTAAAAATTGAAAATGTCATTATATATAATACATAATTACAGGATAGAAAGGACCTGCTAAAATGCCATAGCATTTGCCAATACTCAACAAAATGTACATGAATGACATGCATATACAATTTTGCTTTACTGGTTAATTATGTAAAAATGATCTCCATGTGTTGTTGACTAGTTTTAACTTACTCTTTTCTTTTGTAGACCAAGACAGTTTGGTAAAAATGGACCATTTCCAAGTTTTGTTCATCTTGTTCTTCACATTGACATCACACTTTAACAAAGCAGATGAAGTGTACGAGGACTATGCTTGGCATGCCCAGAAAATACCTCAAATTGTAACTTCAAATGTTTTCCACCTCAAAAGTCCACATTTCAAGGCAAAACCTAGGCTGGAGCTGAATGGGACATGTGGAATTGAATGTCAGAAGAACCTGCCAACTCCAACTATCAGTGAGCTTGAGAATTATCTTTCTTATGAAACCTTGTTCGACAACGGCACACGCACCATGACCAAAGTAAACGTCCAACATTGGCAGCCCACAGATAGAAACGTATCAACAAAGTATTCTTCACGCAGGAAAAGACAAGTGTATGGCACAGACAGCAGATTCAGTATATCAGACAAGAATTTTATGACCAACTACCCGTTCAGCACAGCAGTTAAACTCTCCTCTGGTTGTAGTGGCATTCTCATTTCACCCAAGCATGTTTTAACAGCTGCTCATTGTGTTCATGATGGGAAGGATTATGTGAACGACTCCAAGAAGTTACGTGTTGGAGTCTTGAAAATTAGGTCTAAAAGAGGTGGTAAAAGACGTAAGGGGTCAAAAAGGAATAAAGGCGGTGAGCACGAGGATACAGATTTTCCAAAGGATGGCAAAAAGAGACGAAAATCTGTTCAAAAGAGATCAGTAACCGAAGAGAAGAAAAACAGTGAAAACAGTGAATCTAGAAAAGAAAAGGGTTCTTCTGTTGGGAAACCATCCTTTCAGTGGACAAGGGTGAAGTCTATTCAGGTTCCTAAAGGCTGGTTCAGTGAAGTGACAGAGAAAATGACCCTTGATTATGACTATGCTGTTCTGGAACTAAAACGTCCTCATAAAAAGAAGTATATGGAGCTTGGAGTTAGTCCAGAGGTAGAAAAGATGCCAGGAAGCAGAGTGCACTTTTCTGGATTTGATGAAGATAGGCCAGGACAACTGGTTTATCGGTTCTGCAGTGTGTCTGAGGAATCTGGTGACTTATTTTACCAGTACTGTGATGCAGAGCCTGGCTCAAGTGGTTCAGGGATCTACATTCGCCTAAAAGAACCAAACAAGAAGAAATGGAAACGCAAGATTGTTGCTGTGTATTCTGGCCATCAGTGGGTGGAGGTTAATGGTGAACAACAGGATTATAATGTAGCTGTCCGAATTACTCCTCTCAAATATGCACAGATATGCCTCTGGGTAAATGGGAACAATGCTGACTGTGCTCAAGGGTGATACTGACTCTACAAAGCAAACAAAAACAACTAAACCTCTTGACATCTTCAGATTATAGAAAGCAGAATTGATAGACTTGTGCAGTGACCCCTACTGTTTAATAAGGGCAGTACAAAGAGTATAAAGCACTTCATTCAAAACAGGTTAGTTTTAGTTGGACCAGAGACTGATCACATCAATAAAATAAACCTTTTCTTATATAAAAAGTGATTATTTGTATAACTACATTTGAATTTGATATTTTTAGGGGGAAAAGACAACTAATAAGTATTGCCTAATCTGTACAATATTTTTCTACAAAATAATCAGTGGACACCCAGCCTGCCAGCCATTGTCATACTTCTATCTATCTCAGGGTTTGCTGTCCCATGCATCTTGCAAAAATATTCCTTGCAATTACCTATGCATATATGCTTGAGTACCATCTGGCTCTGAGAAATATTCTGTGAAGCTGGTAATGTATGCCAATGTTTACAGAAAGTAATAGGCTTTCTTAATGCAACATCTATTTTTTTTTAACAAAAGAAAAAAGCTCTGAAAATAATGCAGCAAAAGCCAAAGCTTCTTATAAATCAGTTCTTTAGGGTAGTGTTGTCCATTGTTTTTAATACATAGGGCTGCATATAGAAGCTGAGGTTGGGGTGGGGTGGGGCAGGCATTATTAATTTCATGAGGTACCACACTAAAACTCTCATAGGCCACGTGTGACAGATAGGCTTCTGTACTTTTAATTAGAAGCCAAGAAATTAAGTGGATTTCCAGTACTTTGTATTTTGATGGCCTTTTTAATAGAAAAAGCTGTTCATTTATTGCCTCTCTCCATGTGCACAAAACAAATAATCAAGGTTTGTATCCAATGATCTGAGTTGATTTATCTCATGTCACTTAATACCATAACCGGCAACGGAAACAAACTCATATCATTAAATACACAGTATGTTTTATAAGTGACCTGCAATACAGCAATTCTCATGGACTCTTCCTTACCTTTGCATTGTAGGCTACACGGAGGAACTTCTTATTAACATATATAATTTGCCAAATTATAAGTATTGATGTAACATGTGGTTCAATTTCAATGGACTCTAGCCAAGATGGTATACTTTAGTCACCATTTTAACATTGTGTCCACATCACATGTTTATGAGAATTAAAGTACCATTAACAGATTTCAGAGGTCATAAGCAGTCCTTTTAAAAACAAAATGTTTCCATTTTGTATTTTGTTCAGAGCAGCATTATTTCAGTTCTGCTTTGCTTTCCTGTCTATGACTAGAAGCAATATTTGTTGAATATTATTGGCTTCTTGATGAAAATTCACAGCTCTGTACTGTACATGTAAAACAAGGCACATAACTCAAGTCATGTGGCACATATTGGATGGAATGGTTGAGGTGCTAATGATGTATGACCATTTATTCAAATATGTTACCAACATTGAATTTCATTTAAAATGTGCAATATTCATTAGTTATTTAACACATATAAACATTTTTTTTTGAGAACTGTCAGGAAGCTGCATGACATTTGGTGATGTGAACCATTTATTTGTGTAATATGCTTGTAAATTGCAAGGTGTAGAATTTTGTTGTATCCAACACAATCATTTCGCCTTATTGATAGTCAGATGCAGGCCGCCATTACTCAAGGGTATGATCATCAAAGTAATGTTCTAAAACCAAATGTAATATAGGAAATGATCTGTGGCTCTGTGGTGTGTAGGAATGGCAATTAATAAACTACATCAGAGCTATAGGTCATCAGTAATTTCAGACTTAATTTATTGTACTTTAATGCAGTTATTAAAATAATAAAACAAGTGTATTTTTTTGTGTTGTATCACCTACCATTTGTTTAATGATTATACTACATATCCAATATTATGACTTGTTTTCATTTGGGTTATGTATTCACACACAAAAATAACGTTAATGCACCATATAAACAAAGGAAACTGCTTTAAAACTTTCTCTCAGGATGATAAAACGTTATTCTCTACTTATAAACAATAAAGTATCAGTCTCATTATGGCATTATTTGCCTGATAACCGACAGCTCCTAGTTATCTGAATGTAGTCAGCTAGCTGTGTAAAGTGTAGCCGCACTAATAACAGCGACTGTGAAAACATGTGTTTGGGTGCCGGTGCCAGATGTAGTATGTCGGCTACATTCTGTAGAATATGAAAGGAAAGGTATACATTATTTTGTTTATTTTGTTACTTTAATCTTTTAGTGCTGGACAAATATGGCAGAGAACTTGGCATACCTGTCTTACACCAAAAGATAAAAGTGACAAAATAATGTATACCTTTCCTTTCATATTCTACATGTTTGGGATTTTCATACAATCATATCCTGATTCTTTCATTCCTAATAGTATTGTTTTAAGACGTTCTCAATGTTCTTTAATCCTCAGCTTGTAGAAGCATAATTCAAATAGAAACCAAATCATACAGTAGATCGTTAAGGTGTAATTTAAGTGATTTGTAAACTCATGTGTAATGTGTGAGTAATACAAAATCTGTTTTCCCGAAGAGATCATTTATTTTTTTATGCAGGGGTTGCCTGAATCTATTCTCAATATACCTTCAAAAATCCGAATCATCTTAAAATGGATTATGGGTTATTTTTCCTATGATTTGTTAACATTTATTTACAGCCACATAAATGAGTTTCAAACATTCTCTTGAGTATTATAGTATTTAGAGTAATATTTTAATCCATTTGAATTCACCTTATTTAATTATATCGGTGTTGTTGTTAAATGCATTTTGTTCAATCAGCCTTTTTTTTCTAGTCTTTAAAATCTTATTATTTGCTTGAACATTACACTTCAGAAAACAAACAAACACCTTTTTTGTCTTATGTCACCATCTTTAAACCAAAAATAAATTCAACCTTTGATTGATATAATCAACATGGCCATTTATATCAGACCAAAAGCACATAACCAGGACATTCCTAGGACCAAGATTGTTGAGTCTGTGGGGAAATCTGTCTGGATTAAAAACTCACATTCTAAAGGCAATTTCTCCCAGTTTAAGTACCATTGAAAAACAAATATTCTTTATTTGGAAAATTCACAATATTCACAGGTATGTTCCAGCACATTGCAAGGACAAAAAGATAAGAATTAACTAAAAAACTTTAAATGGAGCAAGTTTTTATACTAAAGTTTATTCTCTTTTTTGCATATTTGTTTTAAAACCAACATATCTATCTTCCAGTCTGTCATTACCTGATATTTCTCTACAGATATCCCAGTAAAGTGAAAAATTGTGGAAAGAGAGAAGTAAGCGTGACGTTAAATGTTAGTCAATAGGAAGTATACAAAAAGTATTCTCAACATTCAATTACCTGGTCAATGCAAAATAGTAGTTAAGAGGTGTGTGCACTCTAAATCCATATTATTAAATCATGGTATTTCCACTAATGAAGGAGGCCACAGTTCAGTGAAAAAAAGGGATGGACTATGGGTGTTAAATTGCAGCCAGTTGTTAGAGAACTACATATCGATACTTCACTTCCAGTCTCCTAATTGTATTATATTTATACTACAGTGCTGACATGTTGAGGTCTAGTCAAAGATGTCTGATTTTCGGGTTGAAAATCAGAGCTCAGAATTTTGGCTTCTTCGTGCCAGATGGTGGGATATTGAATGGACCCCACGGTGTCAGTCTCGCTGTGTGCCTGCTCACCCCTACTACCGTGTCAGACTTTCATATCAGTATTCGCATACATGTTTATTTGTGAATGCAAATGACTGTGCACTATCCTCCCTCCCAGATTACATTATTTACACAAAGAAACACCACAAGGAGTGACCAACACAAAGGATATATACAGAGAGAAATTAACTTTCATTTATAATAGAGAAAAAAATATGCTGTGGTTTACACTCTTTTTAACACAGATAACAAAGCTACCTGTTAAAGAATGACACAACGACTTGGTTTGCATTTGCTTCTGTTCAAGGTGTTTATTGCATCTCACAGGGCATACATGCACTGGGTCTTTAAACCAAGATACAAAGGAAAGCCATTTTGAAATTGATATTAAGTACTTTTATCCCCCATTTAGAGTGTATGTTTTCCCCACAGTAAATTCAGATACAACCACTGATTAAATAGTTAATTTGAAAGACTTACAACAGGTGAACATCTTTCCTATCCAACGTACTTTTACAAACAGCTGCCAAGCCACTTGTAACACTGATCAACAGTGACCTTTTTGTATGCACCAAGACCTTAAGCCAAGCCGCCAGCACAAAACAGAATGAGTGTGTGAATGGAAAGTGTAACTCTCACAATATGTACAAGAAAGGGAAGAACTGCATGAAGGTCAGTCACAAACAGTACAAAAACTACTCACAGCCAACTTAGAGAATGAGAAAACCAGAGTCTAAAAAGGAACACAAACCAGCACAAATTAATTAAATTTACAATAAAACAGAAAATAAAAAAAAATATATAGATTCATTTTGCATTGACTACAAATACACTAAAGAAGGGACTTTTTAGGAGTGTTTGAGTTAACACATAATAAATGCAGTTACACTTTACTTACTTTAGTGCATTTTGCAAAAAGAACATATCTTAATGCCAAGTCAGATGGAAACAAACAGACAAAACAATAATTAAAAATGTACACGTATAAGTTAAAACAAAAAATGATCAATACTGTCCCCTAAGATATGTCTCCTGGCTCTAGAGCAGTATGCCACAGGAGCAATATATGTTATTTTCCTTCATATAATTATATATATATATATATATATATATATATATATAAACATATAAAGTACAACAAAAAGAAAAAGCTTTTTAGTATAGGTATACTTGTGGGTAGTTCTCACATACATACACAACAAAAGTTTTGTATTGGAGTGTTTTCTGGTGTATTTACACACTTCATCACAACAGGTAGAAGTAACAAGGATGTCCAAACATTATACACATCAAAACCTTCAAAAACCCAACAAAGATTCCTCTGCTGAGCACACACACACACACACACACACACACACTATCTGCATATTCTGTTCCTATAAAGGTAGGTACAGAGAACAACTAAAAAGGCATGGGGGAAACGTACATCCAGTGATGAAAACTGTAAAGCACAGGAAAAACAAAAATCCATATGCACAAAAAAAATAAAGATAATTTAGTAGCGAAAAACAGGTAAGGTAGTACACATGGCGAATGTTTACTTTCACAGCTGTGCTACACATTTCAGAGGAGAAAGATATCTAAGCACTGTGTTTGGTACTGGTGGCTCACTTAGAAACTCTGAGCAGCAATCTGTTCTTTGTAGGCTCCAAACTTCCATGGTCATGTCACAAAAACAGCATCTATGGGAGAAAAAAAAAAAAAAGACTGAGGCAAGAGAAGAAACTAAAACACTGTAAATGAATGAAAAAAAAAGTCAGAAAAATTGATATATGATGATACAGTGGTTATAACAAAACATGAATTTACACATACGTAATAATGGTTTCATTCAAAACTAGTGTGCTAGTATATACATGATAGATCGATTGGTAGACAAACAGACAGAGCGAAACTGACATAATAGTTAAATGGCTTTGAGAAAGACACTTATCTATGCTAGGCAGATAAAATAATAAAAGCAACGGAATGAATTGAAGAATAACTTTAATTTTACATTATCAATGGTTAGATCTATTGCTTCTTAAAAAATTGTGGTCAATCTTCAGGTGCCCCATGACATAATACCGCTACAGCCAGATATGATAAAACACACTTATTAGATTCTTCATTGAACACGTTAAAGTGGCCCTCTTTTCGCACAAACAGCCATGGAAGACTGATGTGTGAAGCCAAAAACATCTGGTTTTCTTTCCCAATGGAGATGCACATTTGGACAGTTAGATATGTCTTTGTAGTAGTTTGTGGAAACCATTTTGCTTTGACACATAAGTACATAAAGTATTCATTATTGAAATTACATAATGGGATGCGCACAAACAAGCCAATATATGAAAATCACATTTTATTAGACAGGATTGTATTTGCACACACAGTATCTTATTAAATGTACAAGTAGACATTCTAGTTTTGAGCAGATGCACTTACCATACAGGTTTATAAGAAGTCCTTGATGTTGAGGTCTGCTAATGGATCCTTTGTTGGAGGTTTCTTGGGACTTTGAGAAACAGGAGTTGAGCTAGGAGAAAGCTATAGAAAAGAACATTTGAATTTGTCTCAGTGGAACATTTAATCATCCCTCCTTTTTCTAAAGAAGATTACATTCATTTTACAATATGTCGTTTGAGAAGAACATCAAACAGACCTGGACTCCTCTCCTATTTATGCTGTTGGTACCAGAGACAGGTGGCGCTTTGGAGCAGTGCCAAACCAATATATCACTGTTAAACCATGCAAAATGAGTACACCAACCTGTGCACAACAACAACAAAAAAAAAGTTCTCCCTAAGTATATATAATTACAAACTGAATCATACCGGTGCAGTTCCTCCAAAGGACGGCCTTATCATGGGCTGCGCATACATCATTGGCTGTTGAGGCATCATAGGTACCCCTGAACCTGATGAAGACTGGGAGAATTGGGGAAGGAGAGGACATAGCAATCAAAGTGCATTCACATTTGGATATGCTTTGTAACTGATGTGAAAACAAAATGTATCCTAAAGAAACATCTGTTTACATTGTCATTTCTGTCTTTACTAAACAGCACAACAGCAATACAGGATTTAGGATACATTTTCAGTATGGTAGAGAGCGTTATATTATTTCATTAAAACAAGATTCATCAAGAACCATAAATCATGGCTTTGATGTACTTACAAGGCCAAATCCTGCTCCTGGCTGTGCGCCTGGAGCGGCGCTTGCGGCTGGGGGAGCCCCACTCACAGGAGACCCTTGCTGTAACCAGACAATAACATGAATGGTTATTCTCACACATTTAAGTAAACAAGCACTGAGGAAACAGAGCGAAAAAAACATCAATCAAGAGAGAAGTTTGTAACTTGTCAATCAAATGGTAGGATAGCAGATACATAGGTGAAATACGTTATGCATGTAGGAGTCTCCTCAAGTATTCTCGAACTGTGCTATCAAGAAACACTGAAGTTTTTTGTTCTGTGTTTAGTTAATGTAACATCATGTTTAGTAACTTAATACATTTTACTACACATTCTGTCAAGCTAAGAAATCAAACTTGAATATTAAAGGAACACTGCACCTTTCTTAAAAAACAAAACAAAAATGTCCCGTGCTTTGAAGTAAACCTGACGTGTATCTTAATAGATAAACATGGGTTTAATATCTAGTTCCTGCTCAGACTGCTCTCTGCTAGCAGCAAGAGAGCCTCATTTTTGCATGGGATCAGCAGGGGGACCTAGTTAAGGTCCCCCTTGCTGATCCCATGCAAAAACACAGGACTCTCCCTGCGCTAGCAGAGAGCCAGTCGCTGAGCAGTCAGCTGCCTGCTTCCTATGGAAGCATGGCAGCCGTCAGTCACAGGATAAATTGGTGTGTACTATCAAAAGTACACAAAAGTTTATTCTCACAAAAGGAACAACTAACATTTCACTTGTGCTTCTACTGTATTTGCTTGAATATAAGACGCTCCTGATTATAAGACCCCCCAAACTTTGGATGTTCCTTTAGGAAAAAAACCCTAAAAGCCTGAATAAAAGACTATCGTATACGAAAAAATGTTAACTTGAATATTTTAACATGTAAATTGATTTTTCATATTTAATTTAAAAAAAAAAAAGATAGAAATAAATGCATTTCTTGTTATTATTTCCCTTTATTTGCCCATCTGGCCCCCAGACGTAGCCAATGCTGCCTCTCCTTCCACCCCAGACTTACCCAATGCTGCCTCCCCCTTCCCTCCTCCAGACTTGCCCAATGCCGTGCCTCTCCCCTGCTGCACTGGGTGAGGGAGGGGGGAGAGGATGCACTGGGCAAGTCTGGGGGAGGGAGAGGCAGCATTGGGCAAGTCTGGGGGAGGGAGGTGGAGAGAGGCAGCATTGGGAAAGTCTAGGGGAGGGAGGTGGAGAGAGGCAGCATTGGGCAAGTCCCTCCCCCAGACTTGCCCAATGCTGGCTCTCCACCCTCCCTCAGGCTTGCCTAATGCTGGCTCTCCCTCCCCTCCTCACCCAATGCTGGCACTCCCTCACTCACCCAACTCTGCCTCTCTCCCCCCTCCTTAGCCGATACGTGCAGACATCCTCCGCTGCAGCACGACACTTCCCTATCTGTGACGGATTGCCGTCATAGAAGTCCCGGCGGAAGTGCTGGGCAGCAGCGGAGGATGTCTGCATGTATCGTGTAGACATCCACCGGCTGCCCCCACTAGCCACAAAGGAATTTAGCTAAGGAGGGAGGAAGAGAGGCAGAGTTGGGTGAGGGAGGGAGTGCCAGCATTGGGTGAGGGGGGAGGGAGAGCCAGCATTGGGCAAGCCTGAGGGACGGAAGGGGGAGAGCCAGCATTGGGCAAGTATCGGATGTCTGCACGTATCGTGCAGACATCCACCGGCTGCCCCAATCTCCCTGGTGGCTAGGGTATGTCTGCACGATATGCATATGAGGTCACATGACCTCCCGATTTCCGTCATAGAAGTCCTGACGGACGTGCCAGGCAGCAACGGAGGATGCCTACGCACATTGCACAGATATCCACTGGCTCCTTGCGAGGGGGATCCAGGTCCCCTGCAGCTCTGCGGGGGGCCTGGATCCCAGTCTTGTAGTCAGACCTCGATTTGAGGTCTGATTATAAGACTAACCTCGAATTTAAGACGAGGGTACTTTTTCAGAGCATCTGAAAAAAAACTTGTCTTATATTCGAGCAAATACGGTACATTGGAAAAACAAGTGAAATATACAGTTTAGTGTTCCTTTAATGGTAGCTCTGGACCAGCTACAGCTTCTTTTTATGAAGCAAACTTGCAAAAACATCCAGGGTTTAGTCATGTTCATCTTACAATCAAGACAGATATGGTAGGGAGTTAAGCAGGCATTTTTCATAACAGGAGTGGAGGAAATTTGTAAAAGGGTAGAAGTCAACAGAAACAGTCCATTGGTTTCCACTGTGACTGTTCCACTTTCATGATCTTCAAACACAGCCCTCATAATGTCTGGTGTTATCAGACCAGTTAGAGGGGTATATTTTATTATCTGTTATGAGCAGAGCTTAAAATGCATGTCCCAAGGGCTCGTGCATGCGCTCCTGGATTCCTCTGTATTTGTGGATTGACAAATTGTGATATTTAGAGCATTTTTGAAACTGCTCAACTGCAAATAAATTTAAAGGTCAACAGAAAAAAATTATGTTGCCACCAGACATCACTGAAGATCACAGGTCAGTCTGTCCTTTTATTTCTTTTAGAATATGAAAAATGTTCACAAACCACCGTACCATAGACGCACTTGATGTTCCACCAGATGCCCATGTTGCTGGTGCTACCTTTGGCTGCCAGTTGGCACCACCCGTCAGCTTCTTCTCCCCTGCACTCCACTGGAGGTCTCCCCTGAGTAAGGACCAAAAGTAGTTCACTATGAGCCACAGAAACCCAACACATCACATTCCACATACTAAAGACACTATTACTAAACTAAGTATTACACATTAACAATTAAAGTGACACTAAATATTGTTTGATCTACTTTTGCTTCCTAAATAGAATATTGCAGTGCCAGTTGTGCTCAGCCAATCACATTGGTCATTTGCCTCTTTCATCTGACTGACTCTTTTGGGTGCCACTATCTCTTGTTTTAAATATAGTCATCAACCGGATCTTCATATTGAAGCACATTGGCTCCGGAAAAAGAAGAGAATAGAAATATCTTAAAATTTATATAATAAATCGCAAAATGTAAAAGAAAAAAAAATAGTGGCTCTAAGTGTGAAATGGATACATAGTATATGGCTAACATTAAAAATCACTAATTATTGTATCCTTAAGTAGTAATAGAAATAAGCTTAATATAAGATGTTTTTATATAGAAATGTTGGGTGTAATTATATATATATATATATATATATATATATATATATATATATATATATATATATATATATATACACACACACATACATATATATACACACACACACACTTATATATATATTTTTTTAAAGTAATCCACTTTTTTTGGGTGTGATGCCCCTAATGGAGAGTGATATAAATTAATGGAGAGTGATATGAATTAAAAGGTTATCTGAACACGTAACTACTAGAGTCACAATTGCATATGGAGTATAGACGCACACATATGAGTGACATCGATATCTCTAAATATATCTATAGGGTCTACTAAATAGAGAATTGCAAGAATTTGAGACGGGAATTTGAAAATTAAGGCCAAAGCAGTAGAGTTGAAAAACAATTTTCACTGGCCTATAGTTTGAAATTCCCTGCCTTTTTATTGAGTAGATCTCTCTCTCTCTCTCTGCACACACATACATATACACACACACACACACACGGCTTGACAAATCCCAGGAGCACTGGCTCATAAAACTCCTACTGCCGGATCCTAAATTTTTTTGACTGTTTTACATAGAACTTTATGGCCTTCCCATTTCCCTGGCATCTAAAAACAAGACTGGCTGCTGAATTGGTCCAGAAATGTGTCATGCCCTGTACTTATATAATACAAAATATATTCTACATTAAGAATTCTATTTAGGTCGTCGTTTAAATGGAGTTTAGATGGAATATCCTGCATTTTTCTTTTTTTCTTTGGCTGCCGATTTACCAAAGAAATTCAGTAATATAAAATCTTAACTTACTTTTTAACTGTGGTGCCAGAAATGCCAAGATCTGAAATTAAAATAAAACCCAAATTAAGGTTTGTATTAAAGTCCACAGGGGCGTAACCAAAAAAATCAGTAAGCGTACTCAATTCAACACAAATGAATGGAAACTTGCATTCAATTTGCCCAGCTAAGATTCTCTTTGACCATTTACAACAAAAGGTATGATAAATATGTGTCAATATTAAACAATGAGAATGTAAAAGAATTAGCTAATTTTGTCTGATGAAAACTCACAACACTCATATGTAGGTAATGGTGGGATAAGGATTCACCAAGGTGTGTGGAAAGTCCTAGACCCATGCTAACTAGCGGCTTTTTACATGTAATGGCAAGAAACCTACAGATTTTTATCCCAGCATCCTTAGAGTCGCATCTACAAATGCAAATTGTGACCTACAGCATGTAATTATTGCTGGACTCAAAAGGGTAGTCCTCAAAATGGAGAGAGCATTCCTCTATCATAAATCTCAGGAGCTGCTTGTAACGTGCAAATATTGGAACATAAAACAAAGGATCCTTCAAGTCTGTAGAAACAATCCGATCTTCTGTTAAACCGTAATGGAAGCCACCAATTCCATCATGAAATGCCTTACCAACCTTATGGACGGCAACTGCGTCGACAAACCACACAGAGAGAATAAAGGTAAAGTGTGGCTCATCTCTTTGTCAGTAAAGAGTAGCATATACTCTTTATCCAGTAAGGATACATACCTATTCCATGGGGAGAGGGGCTGTTGTCTAAATGCTATGGCAATGGCTCTGATTCCACTCAGAGCAGCTCCTATATTGCATTCTATTTACCTTACACTATATGCATGCTAAGAATAACATATACACAGCACTGTACATTCAAATTCAAAAAAATATTTGCACCATTGCTTTCTTTGTTTGTTTTTTATGCCAAAGCATGTTAAACAAATGGGTAATGAATTCCACCATTATGCAGTTTTCCTTCTTGCTTGTGACAAATAATGTGTCCATGTTTTGCACAGAGAAATTCATACTCTGCCATATAGAAACATAAGAAACGCACACACTTACTGCCTACTAAGCTTGCGAGAGAGGAGTCCAGATCACTGCCCATGCCTTTGCCTGACGCAGAATTGTTTGCTGATGCAAGTGAAGATGGCATCTGAGATGTCGGGGTCATAGTTGGTATAAGAAGATCTCCTAAACCATCAAACACTAAATAGATAAAGACAGGATGTTAAGAAGCCAACAGCAGACATGCACGGGTAGAATTGATATTCTTTAAATATGTACTCATTTTCATTTGACATTCTTAAAAGGAATCGTTCTTTCCATGGAGAAAAGATGCAAACCATGATTTTGCACAATTTAGAATTGATTTCAATGTTTCTCTGATAAACATCATGTTGCTTACCTTTTACTATTTTATAAAATAGGTGCACACCCAGCAGTTTTCACAGACTGAGAATATATGCACTGTGTATATATGCATGGTACCTTCTGGGCATCGGGGCATGCACACACAGACTGGTTCATGGCTTACCAGCTTAATTTGTTGAAGTCAAGGTGGTGTAACTGATAACAGTAGGTCTGTTATCAGTTACACCATTTAAAACTGTGTACAGAACTTAAAAGTATAGGAAAGTGAAGCAAATCCTTTTAATATTCTGTAAGACGGAAAACATTTAGTTTCCCTCCAAACCCTTCAACCCAGCCAGCCAGTATTTTACCTGTAAAAAAAATGGAGGCAAGAAAAGGCGGCAACCCTATGTAAGGCCCAGTGACATTTTGTACCTTCTCCACAATCTGGGACTATGCAGATAGGAGATGGTCTATTCATATAGCACAGCTGCTGACGCATCAGTATCTCAAGTTTTGATGACTGCTTTGTATGTCACAGCCATATGAATATATTTTACAGAGAAAAATATTCCCCGTTTTTGATACTTAACATTAAATTGTGTTAGGAACAATTTCTATTCATGTGTGTTCACCTTCACCAAAAATGAAACTGTCCTTTAATAAATAAAAGGGCTACCTCCTGAGGAAGTTAATATTACTTCTCTTTACATTAAAAAACAATGTATCAAACCCTTTTGCCTTTATTATTTTCAATTTAAACACGCAATATGAGTACACATTTACACATTAAGTGATTATATATATTTGCACCTTTAACCCCAAATGATGATTCTACATGGAATGGTGCAAGAAATATTTTTTTCCCTCCAAACTGAAGGCTCAGTGGTAAAAGATTATGTTCAAGACAGACTGGTGAAGTATCTGTTGTGGGAACCCTTAATTATCCAATATTTAATTAAATTGTTTGAAAGAGAATTTGGTGACAAAGTTGAAGAAGTGGAGTAATCACCATTAAATCCAATACTGTTCCTGCGGATTTCTCCACTATTACAACTTTACTCCACAATAGCTCTTTAGGCATACAGCCGATTGTCTCAGCATTAAGGTCAAATGTTACCTTTAATTTCCCTTTCAGATAACACATAATATTAAATAGCTGTATGAAGATTTTCAGTTGGGGCTACTTTCCGCGATCAACAAGTGATAGTTAAATTCCTCCAAATGGGATAGATATGGGATGATTTTTCTTTTTAGATGTATTTGTAGTTGGCACTATGGGTTTTGAGCTCCCATTTTTTCATAAGTCATAATCAAGTCTGTAGCCAGTAGTACATTAATTCCATCTAACTAATCTATGAAGGCCTACCCTTGTAGTTGTAACCCTCACAATGAGTTAATCAGCTGTCCAGCGGGCCATGTGTTAGATAGGCCTCCCAATTCATATGGAAATGACACAGTATATTGTTTGAGGATTTATTTTGATTTCCTCTATTTACTTTAGTTGAATGTTAGCATTGTCTAGTGCCTGGCAAACCTACAGATCTGTGTAACATAGGACAGTGAGATTTTGAGACTGAGTGATGTAAAATTAATAAATAAATGCTAAAACTGTTGTAAAAACTACTTGTAGCACATGCTATTTCTGCAATTCTGTGATAAATAGGACATGCAATGTAATGTTGATAAAATAAAACTAAAAAAAGAAACCCACAATGGATTCTACTGCCTATAAATCTGTTATTGCACAACTCACCAGGTGTAATATTGCAGCACAGCCCCAGCATGGAAAGTGCCAAAATGAAAGAAAATACAAACAAAATGATAGCATGGTGGTACCTTTAGCATCACAGTAAGCAGAAAATAGGTTTGCATTTCACATTTGTTTTAAACACATGCAGAGTATAGCAGATTTTCGATTAACTTATAGGGAAATTATTATTTCTAGTTCGATTATATCACACACATGAACATAGCTCATGCAGAGATCCCATGCAAATTGATTGTGCTATAAACCTACAGCTATTATTGACACAGTGCTTTACCCCTGGAAAGGATCATGCCCATATTAAAAACAAATTTGGTTCAGAAACCAACATAACACTCCTAGAGTTGGAAAGATGGTAGGACAGGAAGATGGCAGCATTTCACCCACCAATTCTCACCCTAACTACAAATAAAGACATAATGAAACATAGAATGTGTCCGCAGATAAGAACCATTTAAGCTCATCTAGTCTGTCCAATTTTCCGAATACTTTCATTAGTCCCTGGCCTTATCTTACATCTAGATAGCCTTTTAAACCATTACCCCTTTAATTTAAGACTATGTCCTCTTGTTGTGGTAAGTTTTCTTCTTTTAAATATACTCTCCTCTTTTACGGTGTTGATTCCCTTAATGTCTTTAAATATTTCTATCATATCCCTGTATCCCTTCTTTCTTCCAAGCTATACATGTGTAGATAGGTGGGTTTATGCAAACAATACAAAAGTGACCATTTTTTTCTTTTTTTTTTATACTATCAAGGTTTTATGTGGGATATGTGGGAAGTGAAACATCTAAATACAGATATTATGGTGTTTGATTAAATGTCAAAAGGGAGTAGTTACATTCTTTTCAACTATTTTCTTGATTAGAACAGATGCCACCTGCCAATGCAAATAAAGTTTAAGCAACTTGGATGCTCCAATTCCAATAAATATAAAAATACAAACAAGGTTTATTTAACAAATGTTGCAGATCTTCTGAGGTAGCTCCATACATTAAAAAAAAAAAAAAAAAAAAAGGACTTGAAAAAAAAGACTAAAAATGTCCATATACCCTTTCACCAATAGTGATTTTATATTTATTCTGGCTATATCTATTTTATGTATGTATCACTGTGTGTGTGTATATGTGCTGTGTTTATATTCAGTCTTGAAAGCTTGCATTCTAAATCACCTCAATTAGCCAATGAAGGCATCAACTGTAACCCAAATAAACATCTAAATGAAGTTAAATGCTCAGATAGAACAGCTTTTAAGATACTATTATTCCTTTGACATAATGTAGAATTTTAAATGTTAGCTCACTGTACTGATGGGGAGTGAAGACATTCAGTAAAAATGCATAAACAAAAACTCTGAATCAGAGCTTGGGATTAATATTGGTTAAAACACAGAATCCAAATACAAAACTTTTTCAGTGTTGTTTACCAAATGTAGGTGCTTCAAATAGGCTTTTGTATAGCATAAAGTATATAAAATATTGGACTTCTACATTTTTATATCACATAAAGCAAACTTATGACTTATGTGTAGGAGGCAGAGCAGGTGTATAGAATTTCCATTCACCCAAAGAACTCTTAATACACACTTACAAGCAGTGCAACTGTCAACCATATAGGATTAGGAAAAATCATATTTCAAAGAAAAGTACCAAATTTCAACATTTTATGATGATCTGAGCTAGCCAGGCATGCTGCACTGATGATTATCAAGGAAAGAGGGAGAGATTTCTCTGTGAAGCTCTGTTACATATACAAGCTGTGCGCTTGTCATGACAGCATGAACCCGTGTGATGTCACACTTGGGATTGTGCGCGTGCTAAGCTGCACTTCAGGTAATCTGGGTTGGAGTGTCAGTTATCCGACCCAAGCTAAGGGAGAAGATAGCAGCCCCTGCACAAGCAGCAGGCACTGCCAAAAGGAAAGTAATTTAACATTATGTATTGTATTACTTTACTGATGATAGGAAAGCATTTACAGCAGAGTTTAAACATGCATTTAAAACAATGTTCCGGGGGGCTTGACAGTTGTACTTTAATGTTAGGAATATTTAAATAACTGCTAGAAAACAAACATTAATGGTAGTCTAGCTAACTTCTAAGTTGTAAGCTCAAAATAATCTTGCAATCTACCGTTTTTGGCACAATAAACATTTATCAAGTGACGCCTGGATGGTAATACTATTGCTGAAAAGACTATGTTTGTTTTTGTTTTATAAATAAACCACCCCATTCTGTATTACTATTCATTTATGTTACATTTCATGAATTTTTTGGTATGTTGTACAGCATTTTTGTTATAATGTGCAAGAACATTCTGCAAACTAACAATTAAATAAAATAATTTATAGAAACAGCCAAAGCAACAATGCTTTGGAGAACATGTTTATCCAGTCTAGATGTCTGATCTATAGATTTGATTTAAAAGAAAATGCTAGCTTTATCTACATTTAAGGTGAAGGAAAGGTTCATTAATGTCCTTTAGACATTAGTAAATTACATTGACAGTCGTACTATATATTATCCAATAGAAGTTCTAAGAATTTTAGATAATCACTTTTAAACAAAATAAATTCTATTAAATAAAATCTGTCCTGCTTCACATTTTTTAACAAAATGGAAGGTCATTTAGTAAAGCATAATAATACCAGCAATCTAGGAAACGCACCAAATTTCTAGAATAAGTTACAAAGAACATACCATGTCTCACCTATATCATATAGATGTTTTATTTAATCGTTGCGTACATAGAGTAATCACTATTCCAGACTATAGTAAGAGTTTACCTTCAGGGCCTGGGGAATAGGTCTGTTCTGCACATTAGTCTTGAAAACAGTCAAGAGCACATCCTACACAGAAAGCTTTAAATAAAAAAAAAACGAATTCTGCAGCTTACTGAAGCATGACCGCTATATCATTTTTCACACTCTATGACGTGTTTTGCTGCAACATTAAACAACTGAACAGAATAAATACCTGTAACAATTTTCGTTCTGCAAAAAGCGTTTACGTTACAGAAATGATGTTTATATTTAATACATGCTTCAGCTGCTCCTCTCAAAACATTTTCTAGGATAGTAAGACTGCGTGTTACAAAAATGCTTTAAAATAAATGTTTTACATGATGGGAAGATCAAAAGTGTTTGATGGAATTTACCTGAGGCATCAAAGGAGGTGCCACTGTTACCACTACCACCACTTGCAGCTGGTTGACCTGCTCCAAAAGCTGCATCAAAGTTTGGTTGGATGAGGTTATTCTGTGCTGGAGTAATTGGCGTAGGAGAGGGAGCCATAAAGGATCCTCCGAAACCTTACAAAATAAGGAGACATTATTTGTCAGAATAAATAAAAATGAGGGAAATCTGGCCAGGTTTAAAAAAAACTAGTCATGCCCAAATATAAAACATTTTTCTAAATCAGTTACTTCAAAATGAGTGATATTTAGAGTAAAATAATGATTATCTATTTCAAATCACAATGCTTCAATTAAATAGTTAATAGGTTGTTCAATGTTTTCTATAACATGTACCTGGTTGGTACACTTTTTTTTTTTTTCCCCTAACAGGGTCCACTATTATATGTAAATCATTGTACATTAGCAAATACAGTCAGTCAGTCACCATGGCGGAACATGTGCTGAGAGTACCGCGCCTGTAGCCAATCTGCTCTATCAATGCAGAGCGGCAGAGCAGAGTGTAAACACACCTGGCACCGTATTTTACAATTTGTGACTATCAAAGAAGCAAAAAATATAATAAATAATTATTTCATCAAAACAAAATAGCAAAATTACTATTACACGGACAGATCTACTCACGAGGCTCTACATAGAAACACACATTAGGGAAAGGGGAGTGCAATAGTAACTGCCGTTTCCAGAAATGCATGGAAAATTGGCATTTGTCTTTTATATTTCTAAACTTTGGACAAGGTCTAAAATAGGATACAAATATAAAGTAGTGTTCATTCCTCTAACATTAACAAGCATTACTTGATTTCAACAATATAGCAGAGACATAAAAATAGCTTTATGTACAAAATGGGTTTGCAGTCAGGCTCTGTAGCAGTGCTATTTAGTGCTGTAGAAGCGGACATGAGTTGGTTGGATCAAAGAAAATCCAAGTGAATATGTTAGAAGGCTGCCCTCAGTTACGTGTGACATCACGCTGGGGAGTCCTTTGATTCAAAGTGACATTTTCAAAGAGAGAGACCTCTCCTTTACAGCCTGTTAATAGCATTTTGGAAGGCCTGCCGTGAAGAACAGATATGGTGGATTATTGAATGCTGAAAAGTGCGGCTACTGAGTCTGATCGCAAAACCTTAACATTTTGGAAATATATTTTCCACCAAATGAAAGCATAGTAAGAAAGCAATCAATCATCAATTAGTTAGTGCATCTATGGATAGAAAAAAGGAAAAAAAAAAAAGAAGACAGTTTTACAGACATTTTAGTTTCAACATAACTTAAGAGACACATAAAAAAAACACACAATCACAGCCGTCTAAACAGGGTTCCAGACTACAGCAGAGTTTTTCATTTGCCCTAATACAACTCCTAATTGCATGGTGTTTGAGAAGCTGGGTGCATATATTTTTTTGATAGGATACAGTAAAGAGAAACTTATAGGGCAGTACAATGTTCTGAAATCCCCACTCAGCCAGTCATCATGAATGAGGCCTACTTTATCAGTAAGCTTTTGTTTTTACCAGACACATCATTCTTAAATGCTACTATGATGTTTGTAGAAGTAAAAATATCCAGAGGAATCAAATTAATAAAGTAGGGGATCCTACAGAACCACCTTGATTGACTGGTAAAAAAAAAATAAAAAAAAAAATGATGATACAGCAATTCCATTAGTGATGTATATTAATATCATCTTCATAATATGACCAGTACTGATGAAGGTGGAAATGGTCAACATTTTGTCCACCTATTTTCCAAAAGGTACGCTAACTTTACCAACAACCATGCTAGCAGAGGATATCATGGAAACTAAAAGGTAGGCACCAACGCAACGTTGCTCACATTGGACATTTACTGGGGTCTGTGACTAACAATTAATTATGTTCTATGGACTTTCACAGACAGACAGACTATGTCTGATTTACACCAAAGAAAATAATTACTGTAATATCTTATTATATCTGCTATATTTTCAAATTATAAGACGTGGAGATAGAACTTGGTACAGGTACCCTACCAGCTGGCTAACTCACGTTAAACTGTGGAAGTAGAAAGAGGTCAAGGACATTTTTTTTTAGCAGAGCAAGTTAACTTTACCAGCCAGCAGGTCAGCAGACGCCGATGAACTAGTAGGTGCCAAGGCTGCCGGCTGTGGTTCAGTAACTCCAAAAGCATCTGCCAGGTTGAGATTGTAGCAAGGAAGGAAAAGGAAAGTTCACAGTAAATGTATTATACACCACAAGATAATAGAAAGTTATCTGGGCTATATTACCTAACAATTCAACAGTGGTATGCTGATAAGTTAATTTCCAAAAAAGTCTGCTACTAATGACTGATTTTTGCCGATCACCACAATTCACTTTTTAGTAAATAAACCCTTCTGGGTTTGATTGGTCACATAATTCAGAAATGGAAAACTCAAGTCTTTACATTACAAGTCATAAATGGCCAGGCTTGCTGCTTCAACCTTTACAACCTTTAACAGCTAATCAGTATAGCAAGCCAAAACTAATAATATAATAAATAAATATATTGCACATCTGCATTGGTGGATACTCCCATATGAAATGGTGGTGGAAAAAAGTGGAAAGTTAAATACCAACCCCCAAATAAGTCAAGCACAGCTGTGGGCTCCATCTTTGCAGGAGAGGCAGTGGGTGCAGGAGATGGAGATGCAAATGTGTCCACTGCAGTGAATACAGAACAAAATCATTGAAAAGGTAGATAATATAGAAAGTTAATTAATTTTGACATGCTCAAACTGTAAGACATGACCTAAGGCTGCTTCTGTAATTTATTTTTGGTAACAAGCAATGATACTCCAAAAATACTGTTAGACGGAAAATAGGTTTAACAAAAATATACTGTAAACAAACCCAAGGAAAAAGATAAAACACAATATATTTTTTAAAGTTTTACATTTTTTTTTAAATCGCCAAAACGTCAACAAATAGCTTCATTGCCCGGGTATACTATGGTGTGTGAGTAATTACCCAATTTGTAGGACAGGGGCACTACTTTCTGTATGACAGCCTTTACAATACAAGTTATAATTTCTCCTTCATCCTGAACATAAACGCAGAGTGATTTAAAAGTGCACTTGTCTTGTAAAAATGACTTTGTACAGTTTAAAGATTAAACTTTACATTGATATGTTGCTATAGCCAAACTGCTAGCATCCATTATCGTTGATTAGCTTTCCAATACCTATCTTTATGGTTACAATCATAAATTACAAGTATGGCTGCAAACACCCACAATGCCTAGCATTTTAAATCCTACAACGCCACACACTGAGCTGTCATGGATTAAAAGAGAACAATCCAGTTGAAGTTGTTTTGAGAAAATATGAATATGTAAGCATGCGAGTAGAGTTACTTTTTGTCTACCTTAGTTCACTCCCCTGTTGACCTGAGTCCGAGTGCATATCCACTCCCAAGTTGGTTTCAAAGGGAGCAAAATTAGGTAACTATGTAAACTATCCATGTATAAAGATTTTATTATTTCTTAACACCAGGATATATACCAGAGCAATCAATATTCTAACATGAAAATAATTTCAACAGTACAGTTTTCCTTTAAGCATGGAAGCTTTTTTTAGACTTTCGCAGTTTGTGTTTAGCTGTAATTTTATTTTTTCTTGTTTAATGTACCCACACTTATATTTGTAATATTGCAGACTGTCGCTAGGGGCAGTATAGCAAATACAACAGAGCGATGGATGCAGAGATCTGCCGCTTCCGAAACTCATGTCCCATTTCTGGTATGGTGCTGTTATTCTGGTGGAGAACATACTTTCGCTCCTGAGAGCGAGTATAAATTTCGGTGTTGCCTGAAGCCTCCTCGTGGACACTTCACGGGAACATCGTCTTGATCGCTTCCGGCAGCCATTGGGCAGCCCCAATGTGCCTCCAAATATGTCTGCAACATGGGATATCATAGCCGATTCCATGTAGATATCTCCTGACACCGAATGGAGCCAAAATGTTCCGAAACAAGTGGGCCATTTTGGGAGGGCCTTGGCTAACTATTACAAATATAGCAAAAGTCCTCTCATAGAAGTCAATGGAAGAACTTTGGCTATAGCTGAAATAGTCAAAGTCCTCCTGAAACAACTCAGTGTGTAATAAAATAAAAATCCACAACAATTAAACATTTTAAAAAAAAAGGGGGAGGGGGAGAATCGTGACACATTATAAGTAAAAGAAAATGGACATAAAATCATTCTAATTTTTTAAAATGCTTATATTAATGTAAATATACTATTTTAACATAGAACATTAATATATTGTAATTGAATTAAAATACTTTCGTGTTTAAAATAGGTCAGCTCAGATTTGTTTAGGTGTGTTTGGTGAATTTTGGGAGCCAAAAATCTATTTGGCTAGGTTTTCAGGGCAAAAATGTTGAAATGAATGCTTTAGATGCTACGGTTTCCAAATGGCCCAAACTGCCGTTGCGGACCCGAAGTCAGGGATATTGAGTGGCCGCATTTAGAATACTTGTGAAATTCAGCTAAAGTGCCTGACCTGAATCTAATTTGGGACTAATTAGTGTATATTAACACGACCATTAAATCTCCACAAATATTTTGTAATGTAGTTTGCTCTATTGTTTCTACAATATCATCTAAAAGGTATTATTCCCTTTAATATTAATTTATGGTTTAGATCTCTGAAGGGATTGTGGATGCTCTACCTTTTCTGGCTTCGTTTACACCATTCTTTCCTTTATCTGAATTACGGTTTAGTGACAAACACATTTACATTTGTATGGAAGATCACTATTTTACACATACTGCAAGTGTGTGAGACCATATAAAGCAAGCCTAAGAAGAAGTATTTGATTGTAGTAAAAAAAAATACAACACAGAAAAGTCAAACATGCTAAGAAGCTGACACATGGAGCAGGTGATGCCAGTTGTGTAGTGACATGCAGTAAATGAAGATAAACCTACAAAACACAAACAATAATAAAAGTGAAGAAACATTTACACCTGGAAGTAAAATGGGTTCATCAGCCCACCATGAACCACATTCTAGTTCATAATATGTTTTTATGGGGGCTGCACAGCACAAGTGCTTTGAGTAACAAGCACTCACCAGATAAGAGGTCTCCAGTGATGGAACTCTCAGGCACAGGAGAGGCCCCATGTGGTGGAGATGAGAAAGCATCTTTTCAAAGCAAAGGGAAAAAAAGCCAAATCAGTTTTTTTAGCAATGAGAAAATAAAGTCATAGTGCAGCAACAATTCATGATGCCAAGAATGTCAATGTCATGCTTTACCTGTGCCAAACAGGTCTATGCTAGGTGTAGCATCTGGTTTAGGAGCAGCAGCCACTCCGGAAACAGAATCAAATAAATCTAAGACCAAATACAAGCATGTTATTTCATCACTGGTCCATAGAACTAAATCTGGTGCAGTGTGATAGAGATTATGAAGATAAGTCATGCTTAATGACTCGAGTGTTAAAAATCACTTGACAAAAGCAGATTTTCATGTGTACACCTGGTGAGCATACAGATGAATTTAGGCAATCGAAATCTCAGGTTCCTACTCACCATACAAATTATTTCAATATATATAACAAATATTGCTGAATTGCAAAGTATCTCCATAAATTTATGTAGCCAACACCAAGGCTGTATACTTGTTTTTAGCGTCAAACCTCTGTCTCCCAGTAAATCTGATGCCATTACTTGTGAGGCAATATTGGGCAAGCTACCTTTCCTTTTCCAGCTGGAGAGAAAAAAAAAGACATTCCCTCATTGCTGTATCCCACACCTTTGGAGGTAGCATTCTTTTGATGCAAGGTGTCCGAATAAGATGAGAATACTAAGGTGCAATGAGCATAGATAAACAATAGGACAGATAAACATATTTGTCCATAGATTAGTTGCCTTATACCCAAAGGAGATGAGTAGTACAAGTACATTTAAGAGTTGCCAAAATGATACAGTTAAAACGTGAGATTTTGATGACCATGTCATCGGTATGTTCAATTAAGGAAAGTGGCCCAAAAGGAAACAAAGATGTGCTGAAAATGAATCCAAGAAACATTTGATCCACCTCTAGTGAAAGGCAAAAAACACAAAAGACATTTACCACCAAAGATATCTAGAGCAGGAGGAGCAGCAGTTGTTGTGGTAGTGTTGGCAGATGTGGTGGCAGCAGTGGTAGTGGTAGCAGTTGTAGTAGTAGCAGTAACTGCTGCAGCAGGAGGAGGAGGAGGAGAAGGAGTAGTTGCAAGAGCCGTAGCGGCTGTACTAGTCGTGGGGGTAACTACAGGAGCACTGGTTTCGGTTGGCTTCAAAGCAAAAAGGTCCAATTCAGAAGCAGCTTCTGCGCTACCTTCAGATGGGGCAAAGGGGTCTTATAAAAGGAAGAAAGCGGAGAACAAATAGGATCAGTTAGGAAGGATTCCTGAAGTCATGCCTCATAAGGAACAGCAAACTATTGAAGATATCTATAGGTAAGGGCATCATGCTTAAATATAGAAGTTGGCAATGAAATTAACATTCGGTATTAACTGCTACAAACAATTTATATCACCTACTACATCAAATACGTAGCAGATATGGTCACATGGACAAAACTGCAAACAAAAAAACTACACTAAATCACAAACAGTGTAAAATATATATATACATGTATTTTTTTTTTTTACGGTTTAGCTAGCATCACGTTTTAGTGCATTTGAGAACAGATGATCATCATAGCTGTAAAGTTGGGTGGCTATTTGAACCAGTATAATGTGTAGGCAAACATTTACTACAAAAGGTAAAATAATTATTGACAGTGCACTGAAATCAAAGAAGTTGGCTGACAGGATGATTCATAGGACAAAAGTCATAAAAAGCATGCCAAGACAGGTCATGCAGCTGAACTGAAACCCACCGTTTCCAGAGCATGCATCTAGGGCCGCCGCAACAGGGGTAGGAGTGGCTGATGCTGCAGCCCCTTCTAGTGTTGCAGGGGCTTCTCCGGGAGAAGCGGCAAAGGCATCTGTGGCATAATTTTAATTTAGGGTAGGACAAAAGAAGAGGGGAGAACGGGAGAGAAAATAATAAGAAAATCACAAAGTAAGTCATTATTCCCTTATACAACAGGTGTTACCTTTTTCTCAGTACACTTGCCCATATTTCCCTACACAAAAGATAACAAGCTCATATTGTATAAGGGCTCCATGCATTTAGATACAGGGTCTCAAACTGCATTCCTTCATTAGAACATATGGCATGTTACAGGGATGTACATTTTTGTAATGTATAATGTAGGTCACCTCCACTTGCTATGTCATGTACCAAAAATGTGATAAACATGATTTTTTTCTTAAAGGTTCATTAAATTCTTTGTACAGATTCTTTGGATTGCATGACTTCTTCCAATTTGCCTATCTGGTGGGCTATATTTGCACATATGATTCTGGTGTGAATGTCATGAACTAATAAAGAAGCTTCTTCTGCCCACTGATTTTGTTGGTAAATATAGTAAAGTCCACCTGGATACCATTTCCTTGGACATTCTTATTGGGTAGAAGTACAATCTCCTGTCATTACCTGTATGCCCCTCATTGGTTGTTTTGTATTTTGTTTCTTCCAAACTTTATTTAATTCTATCTATGCTTAAACTTGTTAAAAGGGGCCTTTAAATATTCTGTCCTTTTATTCTCCCCTTCTGGAATGCAGTTTGAGAAACCAGGATGGAGAGCCTGGAACTTTATTAGAAAGCAAGGTCAAGGATCCAACCAAAAGAAATAGAGCACAAGCCAAGGCAAGAGAAGTTGATGACCGATAAACATTTTTCTGCACTTTGACATCAATGTTCTGTCATTTCAAGCCATTTTGTGCTCAAATAAACACAAAGTGTATATGAAAGTAAAGTTTACTTAATGTCAGTATTAGAATTCATTTTAAAATAAGAATATCCAACCTTCTCAACAAAGTATGGGCAATGGAATTGCCTCCAAAACCTGTTTTTTGGGTTGCAACCCTACATGTGAATAACTGCATAGCATTGGGAATCACAGGTTGGAGAACCAGATTTTAAATTAAAGACCCAACTCAATAGATGCTATGGGCTTTTCAAGCTAACAAAAAAAAAAAGTTTGAAGACAAGTATTTTTTTTTTTTTTTAATAGAATTTTTGTCTCAACATTTAAAAGGTCTTGAATTGAACATTCAATAACATATCTTGAATGATGAAGAAAAAACAGTCCCTTATTTAATTATCAGGGACTGGTTTAAGAAACCTTAAAGTTTATTCTACATCAGGAACCTGCAATTGTGATAAATGAATATCTGTTAAAGAGCCAGAGCGCATAAAATACCACAGGGTTATTCACTAAAGCATTTGCATAATATACCTGGATAGAAACCTCTTGGGTGTTACTGAAAGAACTAGTCAACCGCATTTTAATTCAATCAAAATAAAAAACTTTTGGGACAGGTGCCTATCTTGTCCAACAGTCTTTCATGACGTTACCATGAACTGTTCATGTAATATGTACCCTGCTGCTAGAGAAAATTCAGCTGGTGCATGTTAAATGTATATTCCCGATGGCCTGTGCATACACATGCACTGCTCTAACTCTTGAACTGCAATGAAGCAGGAAGAAACTGCTTTATTATACAAGTGGAAGGCTGCATAGTAAATCTACCTCACAGATACCAGGGGGGGGGAAAATGAACTTTTACTGTGATGTAGCTCTGATGTGAGGTATCGTAGGGAACCAGTGGCGTATGCCCCACATGTGCTAGGTGTGTGCTGCGTTACCTATTTCCGGAGTTTTTGTGCTCCCAACAGACAGCACACAAAATGTGGGAAATACACCTGGGAGACAGCCGGCAGTCACTCACTCTGCTGCCAATTTGACCAGTGTGAAAAGTATACAAAAAAATCGTCTACTTGGTCGAATTGGCAGCAGAGTGAATGACTCTGTTGCTGATTTCGGAGCTGCCGTCGGCCCCTCGGATGTATCTTGGGTATTTTTGGGGGTTTGTGTGCTGGCTGTTCGCAGCACACAAACTCCCGGAAATACATGAGATACATTGTGCCCTTGAGTGACAGGTGTGCTCCGGACTGGCAACACACCTGTCACTCAGGGGCACGATGGGTGTGTCAGGCCTGTACACATGTCATTGTATTATACTTTGTGGGTGTGGGGAAATCGGAACATGCGTGGAAAGGCTATAGTACAGCTTAAGGGGGCTGGATGCTCAAACTGTTGTGCGCTTGAATTTTGGCAGGTGTGTGTGGGATATGCAACTTGTGGCAAAATCCAATATAATTTTTGGATAATGGTTATAAATGGATATAATATAAAATCTGCAATTTTTGAGCTTCAGTTGTTAACTACTAATAACTTTACATGAAAATGAAAAAAATATTGAAAAGGGGGGAAAAAAAGTGTTCAACTATTATTGCTACATAATATGATGATCTAATCATGTCAGACAACCCATTGCTCTGTAGGTGGCTGAAAAGCTTTAAGTTACATCATTGTTATACAGTGCCAAGTAATTACACAGCATTAAAAAGACAGTAAGTAAAGGAGGACTGCAGACTTTATTCTGAGCAGCAAATCCAGAGCAATGCACTAGGTTTTGATAACAATGCTCACAATTTGGATTGTGAAATTTTTGTATTTTACAGACAAGTGTGAAATCCAAAGAATATGTAGAAGTGTAAAGCAGCAACATTCTTTTGTTTCTGACTAAGTCTCCTTGGGAAGGATATCCAATTAGGGTTTCAAGATCAGCAACGCTTCCTGGAGACATTACGTTTACCGTTGACATGCTTCTCCTACAAATGTAGAATTCTGATTTAGACACCTTAAAAGGATTTGTAGTAAACATTAACTCAGATCTTTTCAAAGAGCCAACGAGGAAGACTTGTTTTTGGGGGGAGTGGCTACAAGTGAGACATTTGTTTATTGCTTCATGGTCAATTAAGAGTTATTTATGTAAGTTGGTAAGCCATTTAGATTGTGAATAACGCATTCAATTTACAAAAACCGATATGTAATACCATTTACTGCATTTGAAATATACACTATATCAGACCTTGACAAACTTAACGGAGGTTTAGGTGCCAGCCCAAAAAAAAATCTAGGACACACACAATCACATGCAGTCACATTGTTGTAGTTTTTTTTTTTAATCCAGACGATTGTTGCTTCCAGCACTGGCACTATAGCATGGTGCACGAGGGGGCAGAGCAGAAAGTCTGTGCAGCTGGTACACACACGCACCACTATTTAAATTTTTTTTTTTTAAAAATTTAAAAAATACCCCAGCCCTGCACTATTTGATACTTTTTATTGCTTTGGAGCTTTGTGTAACACCCATACACATATAAACATCTAAGATCCTAGAAAATTGGGACACCTGAGGATGGAATAGGGGACAGAGGAATTTGGGACAAAAACAGGTACTGTCTTCCCTAAATAGGAACACTTGAGAAGTATGCTTACGGTAGGTTTAGTTAAAAGATTGCAAATGAAATGTAGATAGTTTATTCAGAAAATCTTTAATGAAAGAATACAAATAATGTACTGTATTAAGCCCTCTTTGCTCCACATAGCTCTAACACATTGATATGGGATCAGATCTTCCTTATTTTGATCAATGGTAAATGAAGATCTGATGCAAGTTTCCAAACAACATGTCAGTCTGATAGAGTTATACAGAGAAAATAGGATTCAATTATATAATTTTATTTCTAATTTTTCATGAAAGCATTTCTATTTAAAATATCTACATGTGAGGCAGTCTTATTAAATAATTTAATTTCTTGTCAACATTTGTCCTTAAATCTCTTTAGAAGAGTTGCTTTCTACATGTAATTTGTATTCAGACAGAAACTACAGATATGAAAAGGCCCATATCATCACTTTTGTTAATGACAGGTGCACTTATAGAAATATATAAATAAATATTTTTATATTTGACTTTACAAATTGGTGTGTACTTTGGAACGTGCATTACAGTTCTCCAAGGCATTTTACATAACCATTGTTATTGTTGTGATTTACTATTGTAGAAAAACATTTTTTTGGACCATATAGTGTGTAAGAAGTGGGAGGTGCTTCAGGAAGCATGGTGTGAAATCTCTTAAGATTACCTCAACAAACTGACAACTAGGTCTGCAAATTGAGGCCAAGTTTTGATGATACAATCATCTCTTGACTGTTTTTCCTATTAATTTTGCTACTCATTTAATGTATGTTTTCATGGATAATAAGGACATTTCTAAGTGACTCCAAAGTTTTGAACAGTTGTGTATATTATGACCTACGTGTAATTAAACTTATGTTTTTGTGCATACTACCGTTTTACATTCCCTGTATTTGAAGCACATTCATAAGAGTTATGTATGCAACACAATTGGGTCTTTTCAAGCTAAGGCTAATTTTTCATTAACGCATTTTTATATAAAATATCTACATGAGGCAGTCTTATTAAATAATTTAATTTCTTGTCAACAATTGGGTCTTTTCAAATAGTTGAAGGCTTTAGGATCCAGCAAGACCAAGCATGGTTCAAATCAAGTAATTTTTAGGAGACAGGGAAATGGGGCTTCCACAGAGTGCTATGTTAGAGGGTCAGCCAAACATTTGTTTTTTTTATATTCATAGTTAAAAAAAAAAAAAAAAAAAAAAAAAAGGATCTAGACATTTTTGTTAGCAGTATTCCAAGCAAATATCTGATTTAGGAAAATCAGTTTAAAATAAATCATATTAAACGTATTTGTGGTGTTTATGGCATCACCTGTGGCTTGATATGCAATAACATATCCCACCAAAGCAGTCAATTTGCATATCAGGTAATGTCATAAACAGAAGATACCAGGCACATTTAAAACATATTATTCCTAATTTATGAATTCTGTTAACACTATGTATAGATTATTGGATCTATTTTGAATTCTATACATTCACAGTAAGAACAATGTCCCTTTAAACAATAAAAATAAAAAGTTAGGACCCAACAGCAGGACTTTTAGGAGCCATGTGAAGCCCTGCTCATAGTACAAAATATTTGATTGTCTAACCAGCTTAGCACACCAACATTTTCCTGGGTATGTTGAGTAGAGGCGAGTTTTTAATCTTAATCCCACAAATCCAACAGAATGAACGGATATTACGTTACATTCAATTTTTGTTCAATATGAAAAGTAATTTACATGATCTATTAACTGAATATTGCAAACCAAGAATAAACTTTAAAGTTTTCTATAACATTTACAATTGGTACTTAATATTAAGCAATTCACCAAGAGCAGCACACACTTGTTTCTGTCCCCTCCAGACAAACATGGAGCACCAATGTAACCAGATAACACAAGGAAACTGGATGTACTAAAGAGGATACTGCTTAAGTAACATCTATCAAAAGTTTGACAAAGAAAGGATGCACCAACAGCAACACCTACATGCAATTTTATACAGGTCTGTATTTTTGGTCAATGAACAAAATGAAACCAAGAAGCCACTTGTGATATATGATAATAACTACACAATGAATACTTGGCTTCTATTTATTAAACAGTGAACTGTAGTGAACTGAAAATCAAATGGCCAAAATAAAGTAAAAATAGCCACATCGGAAACAGATAAAGTAGAGAATATTTACAGTGTGGCTGTTTTGGCCTGATTTTTTCCAACCTGGGTAACAGTTCACACATTGGTGACCAGAGACCAGAATAGCACTATATATACGAACCTCCAAAAAGGTCGACTTCAGCAGAGGCAGTGGTGACAGTTGCAGCAGTAGCAGAAACTGAAGAGGTTGTAGTTTCAGTGGGAGCAGAAGTAGGTACGCAAGGCTCAGTAGAAAAAGGATCAGAAAGCTGAGGAGCCTCTGAGGATATTGTAGCAGAAGGAGCAGAGAGAGAGTCTGCATGTAACCAGGGATGGAGGTTAAGAGCAAACCACAAATTAAAAGAGCGCTACGAAACACACACACATACACAACTAGACATTAGACAGGAAGTGTTACTTACCCTCCCCCAAAAGATCTGTGATGTAATCCAGTTAGTTAGAAAGTTAAAAACATAAAAAGAAACATAAGATACAAGTTTCTTTATTAAATAGACCAATGCGATTTTTAGAGACAAATACAAGTTAAATAATGGCAGGTGGGGGAGGCACAGCTCTATATAATGTATACTTCAGGTAATATTAACTGTTCACAGTGACTGATATCCAACAGTCTTTGAGATTTTTGTGGTGACTGGTTTTCATTTGACAGTACTAAAAATTTCCTTTTCACCTATATCTAAGCAGGAATGTAATTTACGATTTAGTAACAAATGCAATAGCATCAATAAAATCATGGCAGGATAAAGAGAAAGTAGCTTTAGACCCACTGAAGTTGAGAAGCTGCTCATTAGCCCTAAAAAAATAATGTTTTTAAACAAAAAAACGAATGTATCTAGCATACACATGCTATAAATTAGTCGAAGCGACTCAGAGAGAAGTCAGTAAGATGAAAGGAAGGATCTAAGGAAAAATGGCCAATCGGGTGAAAAACAGACAGTTAATGGCCAATAGGGTGAAGAAGAAACTGGTATTGGAAGACGCTACGGGAACCTGGGCAATATCATAATGAAAAAGGAGGAGAAGAATAAAATAAATAATGTAAATCAGAATAATGTCATCCACTCTGCAACTGGGATTATGAATAAAAAGAGGCCGAAATTATAGGTCTCAAGTAGCAGGCTTGTTGGGCCTTTTCCGGTGTGCTTGGATCCCCAGGCGGCTACCCTTTTTGCCGTGTTAAAGACAGACCTGGGCATAAAATATGTTGAAAGCTAAGCTACTGCTAGTTTTTCATGCACTTCTGAGAGAAGCCCACATTAAATGTTCCCAAGGTTACTATACAATGAAGAGCATGTATCTTTCATAATCACAGCTGGGAGTATTTCTAATCAGTGCACTGATGCCAAAACCCAACATGAAATAATGATCAAGTTTACAGCATGAGACAAACTTCCAGAGGGAAATATAAAAACACATCAATAGCATTATTCTCAACCTTTTTGGTCTCAGCCCAAAAAAAATCAGCAGGAATTGTCTGCAGCTTGGGCTATAGCTGAGTCACGTCCAATGGCTTCATCACAGAAGGGCAGCCCATTCTGCCAGACAACACAATTTAAATCTGTAATCTGGCTGCTTTAGCAACTAGCAGCACTAAAACACACACACACACACACACTTACTTATTGCCTCCTTTTCCTATCGAACCTCTATTTCACACACCTAAGATATTCAAGGCTTCATGAAAACATGACTGAGCAATGACCACCAAAATGCAGCTATAGAGTGGACATGTTTGGAGCGATTGAATCCTCTTTTGGTACTCCAGTCAGAACCTCAGTCAGACTCTGCTTCCTAGCCCTCATGAAAGCTAGGAGTCCCTAGGAGGCACAGACTGACATCATAATGAAAAACAAAAAAATATACAGAACAGGAATGAGGTCAAGGGTAGGGACACTAGCTAGACAAACCCTATTTCAGTTGAGAAGTAATGGACTTTGCTAAAAAGTAAAGCGGAATAGTTACATTTGATTTTAAGATTATAAGGACAGCTAAACTTTTTTCCCCCACAAGCAAAAAAGTAGTTGTCCCTAGTATGAGCCTGGTCAGGCCGGTTACTTGATCTGATGAGTGAGGCAAGCCCCCATTCTGACTGGCTGATTTACAACTCCCTATAGACTAACACGCATCATCTTAGTACTATCCAGTAATGGCACAATTCAGTTAATATACAGCTTTATAGAAATAACCCAATAATGTTACTGTGAAAGAAATTGTACTGCAATGCAATATATGCCAATGTCACACAACTCTCAATAGCTTTCACATATTTCACAATAGTTTTTTTTCCTGCCATGGAATAACTAAGTAAAATACCAAAATACATAGATTACTCTACTGAAATATCTTGAAAAGTTGATGAACTTAAGATTTAGCAGAGAGAATTACTTTGTATATTGCACCATTAATTACCCAGATTAGCAAAATCACCAATCTGAAATGAACTCACACACAAACCTACCACTGGCTGTTAAAGCAAAGTGTCTGCACATTACTAAAACACGTGACAGCACAACAGCCCCCGCAGTCATGCTGTAAAGTATATAAATAGTTGCAAAAGTAGGTAAGTGTTAATTTCAAGACAGATGTACCTCCCCATGCAGTGGCTCCAGCAGGAGCAGCTGCTGCAGACTGTACAGTAGATGTAAAGTCTGGTTGCAGATCTAGGAGGTCATTGGAGGGCTTGGTTGAACTGTAGAGAGAAAAAAAGCACATATTAAAACATATTCGATGACAAATAAATATAAAGTCAAAATAGGATTAAACATTTACTACACAAAAAGTGCTTGGCCTGATTTGCTAATTTTTCATGTTGCTTCAATTGTGTGCAATGTATTTTTCTGAAAGCTTTTAGTATTTTCCAGACTGTACAAGTATGTATATATAAGTATACAAGTTTGTATAGAGCTAAAGATGTGATTCACCATGAACAATTTTATACAGATTATGTAAAATGCTTATTCAATCATCAGAAAAATTAAACTAGCAAATGCAAGTAGGATCCTTCTTGTATATTATTGGTTAAATTAACAATATGCGATTTCAGAATGATTTCGGAAGTATTGCAGTAGTGGAAATAAGGTTAAAATATACTACCTACCAGATATAGTAAATGACGGCATACTGGATTTAATGTGCCACAAGAAATAGCTCTGTATAACCTTAGAATTGTTTCCGTTAGTAACTGTTAACGGATTTCAATGCGTTACATAATCTTTTCTGCCTATTGCTTGTAAACTAAAGGTTTTTTTTGTGGGTCTAAGTAGTTCAAAATATAATTGGAGATTTATCAAAATATACATACAAATGAATGTGCAACGTGCAGGGCTCTAAAAACAGGAGTATAGGTCATGCAAAACATAATACAAGAAAAGTGCTTTGTTTTGTTTTTACTGGGAGTAAGATCCAGTTACCTTTTAATTATTATTTTTCATATATCTAGAGCAACAGAAAAACGCAAATATTCTACACTTTATTTTGTAAAAAAAACAAACAAACTCCACAACCTGTTGTAAAAGAATATAACAATACAAACAATTATTAAAGACTATTCTATCAAACTAAATGAAGAAATATCATTCTAATTAACCCCTTGGCGACACAGGACGGACTAGGTCCGTCCTGTGTGCCGAGGCGTTAGTGACACAGGACGGACCTAGTCCGTCCTGTGTCAAAACGAGCACTGAAAGCGGAGTTTTTCCGCTTTCGGTGCTCTGATGGTATTGTAACGATGCTTCCTTGTGGAAGCATCGTACAATACAAAAAAAAATGCCCGTCGGCATTTCGATCGCTCCGGAGAGCGATCAAAATGCCGGTTTTAAAGGCACAGAGCCTTTAAAACGCGGGCATTTCAAAAAACGAGCATAGGAAGCTCAAGTCGAGGCAATCAGAAACACAAAAATAAAATGCACGATCTTGGTCACTGAGTGACCAAGATGGCGCTGCCCTACTAAGGGCAAGAGCACAGGAGGCAGGAAGTACCTGCTTCCTGTGCTCTCTGGCTGTCACACGATTGCCTCTTCACAGAGGAAATCAGTGACTGCCAGGCACACTGACAGGCAGTGGGGATGTTCTGCTGAACATCCCCACTGACTGGTCAGATCAATATTAACCCTATATTGATCTGACCAGTTATGATCTGTCTCCCTCTCCTCACATTTTTTTTAGTGAGGGAGAGAGACAGATCAAAGTTCTAAAAGTAAGTAAAAGTTAAAAAAAACAATAAACACACAAATAATAAAACAATAAAAAAAATTTTATTAAAGCAATTCCCTGCGTTTAACCCCTTCCCTGCCACTGATCTTGCATAAGCAGTGATCGTGCACATCAGCGCATTTATTTTTGCTGTTTGTGCATTTTTTAGGGGTTCATTTTTTTTGTACTGTCATTTATTAGTAAAAAGGCTCTTCTAAGAGTTATTAACCCCTTCTTTGCCGTCGATCACTGCTTACGCAATGATATTGACGCCAAAGCAATTTTTATCTGTCTGCATATTTTTTTTTTTTTTTTACACATACCCGCTAGCGGATTACATGTAAAGTAAAAATATTTGAGATTTTTTTTTTTTAAGCTGCCTGAGTGCATAGCGATCAGTAACAGCGAATTAGTGGCAAAGGCGGTTTGGTGATTTCTCAATTAAGCTCACCATTCGCCCTGGTCAGATCAAAATTGGTCGGATCAATATTCACAAATATTGATCTGCCTCCCTCTCCTCACTTACATTTTTGTGACGGAAAGAGACAGATCAGTATTAGTGATATAAAATAACATTTTATAAAATTGGCAGGTTTTATGAAAGTCTTTCACTGTGTATTAACCCCTTCCCTGCCATTCATCACTGTGTAAGCAGTAATCTTGTACAGCAACAGTGTGTTTTGCTGTCTGCACTGTTTTATGGATTAATTTCTTTGTACTGTAATGTATTACAGTACTAGATAGGCTCTTATTAACCCCTTCATTGCTCGAGATCACTGCTTACGCACTGATTCTGAGGCCGCGGACTCAGGGTTCGATTTTGACCCTATTCAGCTTTCTGATACATCATCTAGCGATGTATCGGTGGCTGCTGAGCCCTTGCCACAAGTAGTGATGGGGGTCTACCGATAAAAAAATATATGGTTTGGTGGCGGTAAATTACATTGGCTGGCTTCAAAGATATATCCCATAAAGGACACGGACGCAGGTTGACTACATGTCAAAATTCCAGGTTGGAATTGCGCACCCCCTAAATGTGGAATTTTAGACCCAATACAAACCAACAATCCTATGCATGGGGGGTATCCCTGTACTCAGGAGATGTTGCTGAACACATATTGAGGTGTTGGTTGGCAGTGGCAAATACCAGAATCTGAAAATTCCTGCCTGAACTACAATGTGTGTGGGGAAAAAATGACATCCCAACCCTTTGACATAGGTTGGAGGTAGAATTAGCACTTGGAAAGTGTTAAAATACCACAATTTTAAATACCCTAGGATGTCTAGTTTTCCAAAATATATGGTTTTATGGGGTAAAATACTTTGACAGGCTTCAAAAGTGTCCCAAATGGAACATGGGCGCAGGCTGACTACATGTCAAAATTCCAAGTTGGAAATGCACCCCCCCTAAACGTGGCCTTTTAGCCCCCAAATAATCTAACTAACCTACACATGGGTGGTATCTCTGTACTCAGGAGATGTTGCTGAACGCATATTAAGGTGTTGTTTGGTACTGACACATAATAGGATCTGTGAATTCATGCCCGATGTACAATGAATGTGAAAAACAAATTACTATCCATAACATTGACATAGGCTGGTGGTAGAATTAGTGCATGAAAAGTGTTAAAATACTACCATTTGAAATACCCTAGGGTGTCTAGTTTTTAAAAATATATGGTTTTGTGGGATAGAATACACTTTTTGGCTTCAAAAATGTCCCAAATGGGACATGGGCGCAGGTTTTCTGCACGTCAGAATTCCAAGTTGGAAAACCAAAAAGCGCACCTCTCAAATGTGGCCATTTAACCCCCAAATAACCTAACCAACCTATACATGGGGGGTATCCCTGTACTCAGGAGATGTTGCTGAACACATATTGAGGTGCTGTTTGGCACTGACGTATAACAGGATCTGTGAATTCATGCCCAAAGTACAATGTATGTGAAAAAAAATTACTACCCAAAACATTGACATAGGCTGGTAGTATAATTAGTGCATGGAAAGTGTTAAAATACTACCATTTGAAATACCCTAGGGTGTCTAGTTTAAAAAAATATATGGTTTTGTGGGGTAGAATACACTTTCTGGCTTCAAAAATGTCCCAAATGGGACATGGGCACAAGTTTTCTGCATGTCAGAATTCCAAGTTGGAAAACCAAAATTCGCACCCCCTAAATGTGGCCTTTTAGCCCCAAAACAAACCAACAAACCTATGCATGGGTGGTATCCCTGTACTCAGGAGATGTTGCTGAACACATATTGAGGTGTTATTTGGAAATACCCCTTCACATTTTAAGGTAATGTTTACCTAAATTGCAATATATGTGAAAAATTAAAAAAAAAGATTTTTTGCTGCAAACTTTGGCATAGATTGGTGGTAAAATGGCTACATGAAATGTGTCAAAATACCCCAAGTTAAATGCCCTGAGTGGTCTAGTTTTCAAAAATATGTACATGTTGGGGGTCATTCATGGATTTAGTACAGAAATCAGTGTTACAATGTCACTATCGCTAATTTTGAAAGAAAGGATTTTAAAATAGCTTTGCACCACTTATAGTTCTGGCCCTGTAACATGAATAAAAAAGCACAAAAACATAAAAACATGGGCTGTTTATGAACTCAGGACATATATTAGAAACTTTTTAGCAGTGTTTTTTTGTTGTCTCTTGTACATGAGTATACGATTTTTCAAATAAAAGTCATAAAAAATTTTTGCCATATTTTATAGTTTTTTTTACATCAAATTATATGCTATTATCAAAATAATGGTATCAAAAGAAAGCCCTTCTTATAACGATAAAAACGATATATAGATTGTGCTGGTACACTAAATGAGACAGAAATAAATTACAGCAAAACACAAACACCTCAGAAATGTTAAAACAGCCCATGTCACCAAGCGTCGGACAAGCCAAAAAAGTCATGTCACTAAGGGGTTAATAGTATGGAAGTAATATTTTATTATTGTTAAAATGTTTGTTGTATGTGTATATATATATATTTTGTGTCATTTATTGTGGGACACCCCTTTTTGTGGGCCTTGGTTTAACTAATCCATTTTTACCCGGCAGGTGGCACTGGAAAAAAAAAAACCTCTGTGGTGCCCCCTTCTCTTGGTGCTCAAGGTACATGCTTATTTTGCTCAATGGTTAATCCAGCTATGGACACAAAAAAAGTTTTCTGTTTTCCGAAAGGTTTTCATATTAAATTAGAAACATAGAATGTGTCGGCAGATAAGAACCATTCGGTCCATCTAGTCTGCCCAATTTTTTGGAGTACTTTTATTAGTCCCCCGTTCCCGGTCTTATAGCTAGGATAGACTTGTGTTTATCCCACGCATGCTTAAAATCCTTGACTGTGTTTACCTCTACCACTTCTGCTGGCAGGCTATTCCATACATCCACTACCCTCTCAGTAAAGTAATACTTCCTGATATTACTTTTAAATCGTTGCCCCTCTAATTTGGGAGAACCCCTGAGGAGATCACATATGAAATACTGATATTGCAAACTCAAGACTCACCATATTGGAGATGCTGCACTTGCAGTTGCAAAAAGATCAACAGGTGGCGATGTGTCTACACATTTTGATGGGGTGGTGTTAGGAGATGTGACTGTTGTAGCAGGAGAAGACTATAAAAAAAAAAATTTGCATTAAACAACGTTATTGGGAATTAAAAGTGGAAGGATTTAAGTGGCTTCTATCGATACACAGAGCATCCATACATATATCTTAACAATTTATCCTCTTATTAGACAATAGCCTTGCAAGTATTTAAATATGGCATAATCCACAAAAAGAAACTATTAAAAATCGGAAAAGGGTCATTTTTTTGATCAAAAGTTTTTGAACAATCCCAATAGAATTCACCATTCAAAAGATATTTAGTCTGAAGTCAATTAGAAATACTTCCAGGTTGTAGCTCTTGGAACATTAAAAAAATAATTTCAACCCTTAATAGTGTTCAAGCCCTTTGAAAAGCGAATGTTAGTAAACCGATTTATGGTCTCCAAACAACTAAATACTGCTAAATGTTTTACACAGAATGCACAACATACATTTTGTGCCTGTACCTAAAAACAAAATAAATACAAATGAGGTTGTCTATAAAGTTCTACAGGCTGAGTATCCCTTTTCCAAAATGCTTGGGAACAGAAGTTTTTTGGATAATGGATCATTTGGGATAACGGATCATTTTCACTGATTTATTAAAGCCTCTCAGCATGCATGAAATACAGTGGTCTCAATGCAAATACTGTATAGGGCAAATAAACCACTTTTACTGGGAAGTAGCTGTGATGTGAGGCATCGCTGGGAAATTGCCACTGTATTACCCTTTGTGGGTGTGGAGGAATCAGAGCATGCATGGAAAGGCTATATCACAGCTTAATGAAACGGAGCACTGAAAAAACTGTGTGCTTGCATTCTGACAGATGAGTGTGGAGTTTGCAACTTGTGGCAAAATTTGATGGGGGAAGATAATGGATCATTATGGATAACTGATTTCTGGATAAGGGATACTCAACCTGTACGAACATCTGTACAACCTGCACATCTAATATTTCACAATATAATCGTCACACATGGATTGCTGTAAAATATATATATTTTAAAAACGGCAGACTCGCTATCATAAAACAGCTTCTGGTGTAGATGAAGTGGGACAAATTGGTATAAATTAAAAAATATATATATAAAAGACATGCATCATTATTCAATTTACCTTGCCCAGCGGAGATCCAGACCTACAACCACAGGAGACAAACCATTGTGTTATTTAAAGTGAATTTAGTCATTTCTGATAACTTACAAATGATGTTTTGACATGGTTCCGAAATGCATGGATCCAAATAGATCACTCGATCTCTGAGTGCAGCAATTTGTTTAATATACATAAGCATCCACAAAATCCCATATATACATAAGCATCCAAAACTCACATCCACAAACAGGGTTGCCACATTTTCAACAACAAAAAATACCGGCCTCCACAGATTTAACATTGGCATAAAAACCTATGTATAGTTTACTATAAGTTAATGAAGGCATTTAGCACATGGTGTATGCTGATACAAGAAAGTCATTTAATAAAAGAGGTTTGAATTCTTTTCAAAACTGAATAGTGTTCTGTCATTTTTTTTTCCTTGCTAAAATATTAAGACAATTGTGTCCACACTTTCAAGTCACAGTTGATCAGCTCAAGGCACACACTGCCTGCTTCACCGTGTAACTTTAGCTGATCAGCTGCAAATATCCCAGGCAAGATGTCTTCTCCCTGTGCTACTGAAACGAGAGATGCCATTTACTACGAACAAATACAAATCTAGTTAGGATTTCATTTATGGATTGTAAAATGTGAAAAACAGCAGTGAAAGACTGTTGAACAGGCCACATCACCTTTTAGCTTTAAATAGACCTGTCTGACTTGGTGGAGGGGAGCAATTTAATCCTAATAAACATGTTGCTATTTTTAGTGGTTCAAAAAGAATACAGTAATTTATTTAGTTTTTAATTTTGAATACCTTTGTTTGGGATTTGGGATATTAATGGAACAAATTATGTAGTTGTGATCAAGAACCTATAGAGACTGACAACTAAAAATCTCTAAAAATCAAAATCATTTAAGATAATAAAGGGAGAAAAAGGAGAGGGCACTTACCCTTCACTGAAAAATCCAGGGAGGCAGTAAAACAAATGGTAAATGGTTGAAAATAACCACATTCAAATAAAATAAAAGTTTAAAAAAAACAAAACAAATAGAAACTAAACAAACATTTTACTTAGGAGAACATCTCATTGCACAAAATACATTTACACCTTTGTTTTTCACTAAAAGCTTTAATTGTAACACTAAACTAGGGGCTCAATCCCCTTTTAGAGAAATGTTGTCTTTCCTCACAGAATATTATAAATGGTTCAACAACATGTTAGCGAGAGCACTGCTCTGTTGCAGCAGGGATGCCAATAATGCTGATAAAATTCAACATGTTACCATGGCATAGTTTATTCTGCAATGTTTATTGCTCCTGAACTTCCGGGATGCCCTGACGCACTAAGTGTCAGCCGAGCCCATGTATTAAAAAAAAAATGGGGCTGTTATGAGTCTCCAAATCGGTAGATAACCTTAGCACATAATTCCTGTCCAAGGATAAACAAATGGGGTTATATAAAAGTATAACATTAAAACAAACTGGAAATAACAGCTCAAAATTGTGTCAAGAAACATCAACCACCAACTGGATCATGTAGCAATAGTCCCACAGGTCACATTAGTTCACCCATATATTTTGTTGAGAGAGTAAAACATTACATAATGTAGATTTAACATTCACTTTGAAAATGGAACTACTTCGATGTATCCATTTCTAAATCCATCTGTAAATGGAAATAATGAAGTTTACACACACCTGCTCCCAGGTTTCTTCCCTTCCAGTGTATTTAAATGCTGTTCCAAGGTTTCCATTAGGCTGCTTGGGGCCTATAAATTAAATATGAAAACAATATATACATTATAACTAGCACAATGAAACAGAAAATAAAGAACATGCTTCCTCCCAAACAATATCCTGCTAGATTTGACAGAGCAAAAAGCAAAACGCAGATTAGATCCCAGGTCTAAAAAGCAAAGCATGTCATTCAGGTGCAGTGTGTACAAAGATATTATAGAAATCAGAGTATGTGCATTTCATGCTGAATATTACCTGGTGCATAGAGGAATGTAACAAAAGCAGGGGTAGAACAAGAGCAGTAACATGGAAAACAAGCACTATGTGCAGAGCCTAATGATTCATAGTCTAATAAGCCTCCTGCCAAACATCTTATTTCTGTGAATGGTTATTCAAACTTGGTTAAGAAGCAGGTCATCAGAACCAGTCCACAAAATAAATAAAAAATAAAAAAAATCCTATTACTTACTCCACTTGTTTACCTCAGTTCTGCTTATTGTGTGCTGTATCACTGTATAATCCTCTAAAAAACACCTCTCAGACCTGCCATTTTGTATTTGATAGTAAACTCAACACACAGAGCGCTATTTTCTAAAAAAAAAAGTCAATTGTCATTAACATTTCTGCAATATTTGCATAAAGCAGGCAAGACAGGTGCAAGAGTTTTTGTCACCCCAGGGGTAGTTACATTTTGCCATCCCTTTCTGTTCCTGTTCTAGTAATTTGTGTACAGGCTGTGATTCCTATTATGTCCCACGTTACACTGCTCCCCCCTTCACACTATGTTCTCTACATTCTTTCACTGTACCTGCCCCTTTGCCTTCTTTTATTTCAGTTACTCTGCCCTATATCAGGTTCCACACACCATAATGCCCACACATCATTAGATGACTCCACATATTTAGAACCCATATGTAATAAAGTGATAGGTGCTTAAGGGTGTTAAATAAACAAAAATATTTAGAATGAGGTAAATTCTGAAGCAAACACTAGTCCCTATGGGTATAATTTTTGAATTACATCATTTTCTCTGAGAACTTTCTGTTTGATACCATATTTTATGCATAAAGATTTTTATATTGTACTCTTTTTTTATATACACATCTTATATTTGTATTTTGCAACTATTAAAATATACTGCAAATGCTCTTTATTATCTATTATCCTTCTGTCTCTTTCTGAAATACTCTGAAATTTATGTATTTTTAATTTCTAATTATATATTTTTATTATGTTTTATATATACACCGATATTTGCTAACACTTTAATAACCTCATAGGACGCATTTGTCATTATTTAGAAGAAACCCCCCCCTTTTGGTGCGGTTTTACTTTAGATATTAACCATTTTCTATGTATTGAGGTTTTCTAGTGACTAGATGCATATAACCTTTATGTTAGATGTAAATGTTTTGCTATTGATTTCTTTTGTATGAATGATGCCTGTGATGTCCCATGTGAACATCTACACAATACCGGTTGCCGGGGAAACAACTTCAGAGCACGCTATATAACCCGGGACACTTTCTTTGGACGCCATCGCCTTGAAGAAGCCTGATTGGGCTAAAAGCGCCTGTGTAGCCGATATCTCTCAGTGGAGCTGACACTACTGACTCAGACTTGAAGGATTGGTGACTGCAATCGTTTTTACTGCTGTTTATCTACTTTGAGTCATGTAAGCCTTATTATATTTGGGGGCCATTAAATTATATTTGGAATACTGCACTATATTGCTATATTGCCATCCTCTATAAGCAAGTGGATTTTTGGAATTATTGTTTATCAACATCCTCCATCAATCTGTGGATAATGGGGAGTAAAGTCCCCAACTATACTCTTCACACTTAGAGCCGATAATTTTGGCTCTGCTCCATGTGAGTTTGTTTAAATTGTGGGACATACTATCATCATTTGTTTGTGTTGTATACAGTGTCACACATTGTTTTTGTATTTTTATTTTTTATGTGCTTTACTTGAACACATCCCAGCTAAGCTAAAGCCACTGTTTAGATAAGTCTAACAATTTGTTTGCGCAACACTTTATCCTATATTTAGAACGCACTTTTATCCTTAACACTTTTAAATAAATAATGTATGTGTTTTTTAATTGCTATTGGATAAGAGAAATTCTTCTGTACCCACATCTCCTTGCTTATTCTCAGGAATAACCATTATAATGAAGCCCTTTAGTATACAAGTATTTTTGAACATAATGAAATTAAGGGAGCTAGCTAGTGATGTGCGCTCAGACATATTTCACAAAAATCCATCTTTCAGAAGGATGGTCGCCATTTTGGACTCTGGTTACTACAGTTCTGTTAGTCTTTTTCCAGACGATCAGAAGGTTTAATATGTTCCACAGCAATACAGCTCACAGTAATTTTTATCGAATCCAATGATGTCCCACAGGCTGCATTTGACTGCCAGGAGTTTTGTGTGGCCTATACCCTGGCTTACAAATCCCATATTCCGTATTGTATTACACCATCAACTGAATAAGGTCCAGCAACACTAACCTAAGCTTCCCTACGCCAGATAATCAACCCACATTAGAAAAAGTTGGACACCACTGGTTTATAGAAGTCTACTAGAATAAAATATTTTGCACTTCACAACTTACCAAAACAACACCATATGCAGCTACCAATACTTTAGCTACCTAAAACTTCACAGTTATGACTGATCTATAGCAACACTTTCAGACATTCCTAAAAAAAAAAAAAATATCCTGTTTTGGTCATTGGAATGCTGGGAAATCCGCATCAAATGACAAGTGTACACGTACAGGTGAAGTGCCCATGAAGCACACACAGTAGATAATGCTGAAATCTTTTCTAAAACGCTACACACCCGTGCTCTTGTTACAAGAATTTGAAAAGCAGAGCAAAAATGGATAGTTTAAGTAATGTTTAATTATAACAAGAAGTAGATTTTATATAGTGCATGAAGATAGATCCCAAGAACAAGGCAAAAGATATAAAACATAAAAACAAACTCAACAATTACCGGTTCATCGATGATACCATCCTTAAAAGAAAAAAGCCAAATTATTTAACGTGTCAGATCTGTGAAGACTCCTACGCATTACATATTCTTGTGTAATATTTCAGAAGCAGCACTACCAAAACAAGTAGTGTATACAACCATAGACTGCTTATATGACCATTACACATATTTAACCACGTATTTAAGAAAAATATTTACACCATTAAAAATATTTAACTGCTGTTTATCATCTCCGCAAAGTATTACATTATGCATGGTGTAATACAATAATATGTGACTTAAGACCTTGCAAGGCTTGGATTTACCAAGGGTATGATGCCAGTTTGCTATTCACCATTAATCCTAAAGTAGATAGATTATCTATATTGGAGCAGTATATCTATAGGGGCAATGTAAAACAGTGCGTATCAGGTTGCTTAATATACTCCACAACACTGTGATATAGTATAGTTAAAAATGAAATAACATTCTGAGATAGCATTCACTGGGGTATGTGTGAAGGTTACAAATAATATAGATAAACAACACTACTCACTTGTGTAAGATCGGGAATATCTCCTTTGTCAATGCCAACTTGCTGTAACACCAAGAGAATAAACGATACATTTAAATTAACTGGTATGATTTAAGTCAACAAAAAGCATATATAAAACATAAATTTTTATTTATATATTTATTTCCCTATTGTATGTAACTTATACAGGGGAGCACCAGAGGTGATGTGTGGGGTCTATGACCATGCTTTTGCGAGTCAATAAAAATCAGTGCCAATGTCTACTGACGTATCATTACAGAAGCACTGCTTAGGCGCAGTCATTCAGGCTTCCTACACCAGCACGTGGCGAGTTTAAATGAAAGAGCGTAATCTATCGCTGGACATTTCCTAAAGTGGGGGTGCTCAGATTGTGGCTTACATTACACATCTGAACTACCAATAGGACTCAGTGGCTCCATTCATCATAATGTAATATTGTGCCAACTAAGATAATGGACGCTCATGGCATTCTACCAAGAAGAGTCCCCATTAACTGTAGCAGGAACTCTTCCTGATCGGAGTTTTATTTTTAAACCCCTGCATATTTAAGAGAAGAAAAAAAAACACAATGGTTCTATGCATAAATATGCACATACAAGATCAGCTCTGATGAGTATATATATATTTTTTTTAAATAAAGCACCAAAACACAATTAAAAAAACATGCTAGAAACTATTGATATAAGACATCCTCTGATAGCCTTACCAAATTAACATTAGCTGCCAAAAATAATTTTGATCTAGTTTAAACACTTACCTCTGCAACTTTCATAAATTCAGACACTCTGGTCATCCTTGTGAGGAATCGCTTATAAATTTCAAGGGCATCTTTGCACTGTCCCTTCTTCATTTCAAAGAATTTTTCTAGTGCGGGAGAAAAAAGGAAAAAATTGGATTTTGTAACTGCATTTACTCCAGTTTGGTAAATTATACAGGACTAAATCACAAAATGTTTTATTTTTGTGTTTAAATCATACAGCTGGTAACTGAAAAATCACTAAGACACATGGAAATAATTTAATTAACCATTTCAGAATGCTGTACTATGTTTTCTGAACATTTTAAACTTTTAGCATTTAAAATCATGCTATGGTCTGCAGAGTATTGTTGAACATATCTACACGTCTCAGTCATGTCAGCGGACCTTTTCAATTGTAACGGGAGTGCTTAAAGGACAACTAAACTTATTTTAATGTCCTGTGTTCTTTTAAGTAAATCTGACTTGTATCTTAATTAGATCAGAACACGTGTTTACAGCCGGACCGGTGCACGCAGTCACTTCCCTTCAGAAAAGGGGAACCAAAGAGCACGATTTGCACATGAAATATAAAGTACCCTGTTGCTAAACATTTTAAACAGCACAATCATCATGCGGCTCAAGTGAGATACATGGCTATAGAAAGGTGGCAATCGGGTGACTATTCTTAAACATAATTTTCAAATTCACAGTCATGTCCTAAGGTCATTTACATAGCTTGTACAGGGTTTCTGGTTAACTGGATGGCATCAATTTGCAGAGCGCTTTACATCCGTTCGGGGGGGGGGCGGGGGGGGGGGGGATTTCAACACAGATCTATGCTCTTTAATTTATTGTTGTTCACCTCTGACCTTGAGATGTGTATTTTCATTTTTTTTTGTACAGTACAGGTTTTTAACCTTTTTCTATTTTGTCTTTTTCAGACCCATGTATAATATATATATATATATATATATATATATATATATATATATATATATATTACAAATCTGATTTCTATGTATAAACGTGATTTGAGACATGACATTTATACTTTGTGGACAATATATCCGTGATTTGGTTTATGTATGTGTATAGCACATATTTTGCTGTATACTGTGTAGTAGAGTACTTTGTTCCTCTGATCTTATACACCACGGCACAGTGGTGTTGGTTTTACCTTTTCAGCCTATCTTGATTTATTATCATCTTTGGTATTATTTACTTTCTGTACTATTTGGTAAGTACTATTCATCGCTTTAGGGTTTACATCCTCAGATTTGTTTTCAAGCTGTACTATTGGTAATATTTTGGAATACACAAACACCTGTGTACTTATTTTTTACTTTGGGTTTATTATCCGGTGTTGAACATCACTAATTTTGTCATCATTTTTTGAGCGGTTTATTTCCTATAGATATCTCCAGAGTATTGAGCCAACATCACCACAGGGAGTTCTGAGTAAGTATATGCAAATTAAGTCAGCACTAGTTGACTTTTGCCTCCAGCATCCAATTTACACATGGATCCCTTGGAATATATATCTCCTTTGCAATGGTGATAGCATTGTGCTCAGACAATATCTGGGGAAAATAAACAGGTCTGTTGACGTGTCTGGGAGGGACAATGTTAAATAAATCTCTACTGCTTGAAATGAACGAAATCTTTATCCTTATGCTATCCCCTGTATTCACATCTGAGCCAAGAAAGCCTAAGTGATAATCTTTGCTATTTAAATTAAATCTATTAATCACATGCACACAAAAAAGTAACTTGTTTAGAACCAGTCCTTGATGTCTGCAAAGCCCAGTGTAGTCATCAGGAAATTAATACAATATTAAATATAAAATGCAAAAACTTCAGAACATAAAAGTAAAAGGAATGTAGAATTAACAAGGTTTAATTTAACATATAAATCACCTACTCACCCAATAAATTAATTATCCCATCATTATAACAAGCAAAGAGCTTGATAAGATCTTTAAAAAGTAGCATAAAAGCAGCATTTATAACACCATTTGTCAGCTCATTTGGATGAACCTGCAAGCAAAAAATATATATATAAAGATCACATTGATGACGTATATTTTGCAAATGCTCATAAAAGCAGGAACTTCATAATACATACATCACATATTTTAAAACTAATATACGTATCCTTCAGGGAGCAGCAAAGAAAAACAAGAATGTTGAATTGGGCTTATATAGGGAATAGTTAGCAATGATTGGTCATGGATATTCTAACAGTAAAGAGACAGTTGTAATGTAATTGATGCATTTTTAAGCCTAAATTGTTTTCTTTGCTGCCATGGGAGCAGTAAACAGCAATAAAGCAGAATATGAGCGTCCGCTCTTGTAATAAAATCATACGTTTTCCTGTCATAATAAAAGGAAACTCTTCTAATTGTTATCCCTAGTCATCATGGCATGTTTACCACTGAAGGGCGGGCCTGACTGCAAATACACAAATCTGTGGATCCATCCAGGAGGAGGAAGTAAACTTCAGTGAAATATAACAATCTATGCATTTGATAGTTATTTTGCCAGCCCAATTCAGAAATTTGAAGTATATCTGAATGGGAGAAGGTTTCCAAGTCTGCTACTTTGGCCTTAAGTTTCCAATCACCTTGTCAATTGCCTCCTTTTTTGAATAAATCGTTAAGGGAGTATCCTAAAAGGATACACCTTTGTGGCTTTATTTATGAAAGAGGGAACTGAGAAGGGAATTTGATGCTTAACCCCTTTCGTGACGCATGGTGCTTGCGTCCCAGATGACGCAAGCACCAAAACACACAAGGTGATCGGTAGCCAGGGATACTATGGCAGAGACCCGATCAGGGTCTTAATAGACCCTGTGGGTCCCTGCCAAAAAATAGCGACACCTCCAGACGTCACGGAGGCGTGCCCGATTCCGAAGTTCGGGTACGGTGCTAATTAGAGAAATGTAACCAGTGCTTGCTTTGAGCACCGGCTACATTTTCCCTGTCAGACTGAGGCCACTCAAAGTGGCCTCCCCTGACAGGTGGGATCCTGCTTCAAGTCCCTGCAGCGGGTTACGAGCACAGCTTATCGCATGAAGCCGCTATGAGCTGTTTAACGATGGACGTACTATGCTGTCCTAGCGTCTTTTAGGCACTAAAAATCAAGTATGTCCTAACTTCGGGAAGTGGTGAAGGCCAAAGCAGCAGACTTGGAAACCAACATTTAACTCTGCCTATCTGGGAGCCTATCTATCTCAGAACGGGAAGAACATTAAAATTGTAGTTGTACTGATTCATTGACACATGGGTTGCCATCCAGTTTCCCCTTGTAATGAAGCTAATGGGTTACATATGAATGTTTTCTTCTGCCTCTATGTAATTAAACCTGTCAGCACAGATGTACTTATTTGAACAACAGAGACAATGGTTAGTAATATCAGTATCATGTTGTGTATTTTCCTTAATAAGGACTAGTCTTATTCATTGAGGAACTTCCTATGAATGATGTGCTTACAAAAAATATTGTTCAGTAACAGTTTTGCAGTATTCGTTATACAAAGCACTGCATGTAAGAAGAGTTTTTACTATATTCTATAGAATGACATCAAACAGGACATAAAACCAATAGATATGGTTAAAAATTTTCATTTTTACCATGAACATGGAATGTTTTTGGTCCCTGTTTAACTAAGTACAGTCTGAAATATTGCAAAATAAATTGTTCAGCAGTATATTAGCTTTTCTAAAGTTACCCGTGATTAGAGAAGCACATACACACACACACACAACATAAATTATGGTGGAGGTAAAAGTGATTGGAAAATCCCTCTGCTTAAAAATCAGGGTGTAACGTGTGTTATTTAAAACACAAATTTACACACACCCGAAGATTTGTTGTTCCCACAGAAATCTTAAACGTGAAGTTTTATCACCACTGCAAGGGATTCTGGGTAGGCATTTTACAATGATAACCTGTTTTTGTCTCTATCCACTTTATACATGGACCCCCTGGGAGCAAATGCCCACTGTGCGAGACAGCCTTTAAACATAGCCCAGGACAGAGGTGCAGAACCAGATAATCGCTTACGTACAGCTGTTTCATCCTTAATGGGAACTTTTTTGCATGTGGTTGGTTACTGGCTTTCTGCTTGAAGAAGCACGCACACAACATAAGTTATGATGTCGTTAAAGGTAATGGGAAAAAACCCTCCATTTAAAACTCAGTGGGCACCTGAGGCGTTATTGAACACAAATCTACACCAAAATCATAAACTTAGTGCTACCACCACTGGAAGGGATTCCACCATAACTGTTGTGTGTGCGCGCGCTTTTTGCACTGCGGCCATTAATACATCAAAGGAGTCCTTTGCTTTTTCTATTCAGAATGAAAATTTAAAGTAAATGCAAAAAATGCAAAATACAATTTTACCATAGAGCTTACAAAATCAGTGTATTTTATATTTTCTTTCTACTGACAGATGCAGCTTATGCAACAGCATAATCATGAAAAACTGCTTTTGAACTGAATTGCTAAGCATCAATTCTTAAAGTAATAATAGAGCATTAATGGGTTTGCTGGCCAATTCATCCTCATAAAATATGCCCCATGGTGCTCAAATCCTTCTTTAATCCTTCAGCAGAATGTTTCACAATGCCATGAAAAGCACAATGGAACTTTACAGTATGATAACAGGATAAGTAAAGCACTTTACAATCCAAAAGGAAACTATCATATTCTATAAGGTCAGAATGAAAAAAAAAACATGATTAGAACATTACATAGGGTATCACAGAGCAGAGTTCAGACCCATTAAAGAATTCATGACATCACATCTTATTGTAAGTTACCCTTTTCTGCATGGCTCATTATGATAACGTAATGTGTTACTCACTTTAAAAAGCCAATTAAAAAGGTTTTAAAACAGATTATACATAATCCGATGATTATAAGGGCTACTGGCCAATCCAGGACAGGTTTTTATATATGCGGTCTCTCAACGTTCTTAAAAATAAAAATCAAAGTTACAATTTTAAATTGTATAGTGCCTCACTGTTGCAAGGTATACATTGTGTAACACCTATGGAACAAATCCTGCCTAAATTCCACACACCAACATTATTCCCAAACTATAGAATCAGAAAAGTTTGCAGATTGGCTCCTCCAAGCCACTTACAAAAAGGGGCGCTAGATTTAGATACAGAGAGGTAGACTGACACAGTTGTTACAAGTTCTTACAAACATTTTGGAAAATATCTAATAAGATGATGAACCCTCTGTTAGGTAAATATTAGATGAACGTTTACCATTATGAAGACTATTTTTTTATTCATTTTTTACATTCAATTTTACATTGGGACAACAACAATGCACCAAATGTTTATAAAAGGAAAATATTTCAACCCTCTCGGTCAGTAAAAGATGTTAACAAGAAGGAGCTGAAACGGAATCACACAGCAACCGGACATCTCCATGTTAATCATCACGAAAACTGCTTGAAAAACAGGTGACCTAATATTATATAACGGTAAAATGCAACACACTAAATCCTCAGAGGTTGGCTTTAGTATTGTTTATAGTGGATATTTAGGTCTATTGACTTCATGATCAGTGAATTTTCTATAATTATAATCTCTGAAGTGGTCAACCTCGGAAAGTTTATGATTAGTTATGCTGCCCAAGGAGAGGGCAGAACCCTAATCTCATTGTAAAAAGACAGAACAGACAAAGGAATCAAAGTTGAAAGACTCGGTCTTATATTTCCTAGACATTATACTTACATCAAATTCAAGGAGTGCGTCAATTTGTCCCTGCAGTATTGGCATACCCTTTAGCAACTTTTCTGGCACCATGGTCCTCATTACTCCTTCAGCCCTGGATCAAACAGGATAGTTAAACATACACATGTAGTCAAAGACCAAAGACCAGTTACATGTAATAAGATCAAAACATTTATAACAAAGATTTTAAAAAAATATATCATACCCTTTCTTTACTCTTGCAAAGTCAAATGCCATTTGCCTGTAGGAGAAGGCTTTTTCATTGAGATACCTGCTGTACCGCCTTATAAATGTTGACATATCATAACCTAAAGGGGTAAGAAAAATACAAAACAGAAAACTATTAAAGGGAAAAAAAAAAATCTAACTTAAATAAATATATGGCCAGACATTCTTAAACCACATAACTGAAACAACTGTGTGTACTCCTTTACTTTTTTTATGGAGTACGGTCGCTCAGCTGGATATAAAATAAAAAATAAAACAATACTTTAAAAAGATTATCCTACTCAGCATAAAAATGCATTTATTTTATTTGTTTTACTAATTTTATGTGTTTTTTTGTTTTGTAAACAAACTTAAAACATATATATTTACCAGTTGGAATCTAGGTCCCTGATTACTTCCTCTACAGATATGGGAAGACATCTCAACCAATTATGTTTAGCAGGTCTGTCAACGTCATGGGCTCTATAGATTAAGTTTTATCCTTTAAGTGGAATCATGAATAATACATTTCTGTATATCGTGAAACTTAATGTATTACCATATTCTTATGAATAATACAGACCATATTTGCCATGTGTAAAACATTTACTCAGAATTTTTTTTTATATGTACTTATTATTGCAAAAACAAAGAAATAGTCAGGAAGTCTTAGGAGTTTCCCATCTGGGGTTTGTCACCATCAAAACACCTAAGATTGTTGAGCAGAAAACAGAGACGGATATAGAAACACATTACAGTATCAGTAAGTTTGTGTCTATCACAGCTCTTTACCGTTTTGGAACACAAGCAGTCATAATAATCATGCTTAAATTGAAAAGAATGGTCTGCCCCTAAAGAGCATGAAATGCCATCTATCCAAATCATAATTGGACTGTTTATGATGCCAGAATGTGTAATTGTGACCATTACATGGCAGGTGTATGTGAAATACAGCCAGAAAAGATATAACATATAATTTAATCTGTATGTCTTGTTAGTGATTTAGCAAATAGCAGTTAAATAATGTATTTAACTCCCTCCTGTGGATGACTGGTCTACCTTAAAGTGAATTTTACCTAAACACAGTTTATACTGTGAATGTGGAGAATTATCCAAAATGATCTATATATTGTGATGGCACAATTGCAAGTAAATGCATAAATTAAGAGGTTTTTGTTTTTGTTTTTGTTTTTTTGGTGGTGTCTTGGGATTATGACATCACTATGGTTAGATATGCAAATTAACACATTTTAAAATGAAAATGTGTAATTTGCAAATAAAGTAAAATATTGGTCTCACACCACAGAAATAAATCTATAAAAACAAATATTCTGCATATACAAAAGGTTTGTTTACTAGCAGAATGTATGCATTATACATAAACACACACACTCCATTATTGTAACTGTACTCCAAACACATGTAAATTAATTAGAATAATAAATAAGAACCAATTAGAATTATAAGTGAGGCAAAAGACACCGGTTTATGCAAATCAATTCATAGATAATAAAAAAAAAAAATGGGGGTCATGTAGAAGAGCGGTGTAGGCACAGAGAGCACCAATAAATGGAACTATCGGCGTGTGCGCCTATGTATATAGCAGACTCCTACCAAATTGTTGGAGTCTGCACTGCGTCCGCTGGTTACTTACGCTTTGGTTGTCAGCGCTCCTTGTGCTGGAGGAGCAAATGTATATAAAAAATGAGGTGCTAAAACGGAGGCCCCTCTCGCACACTGCAAAGTGTCGGGATTTATAAAACCGTTCACAGTTATACATAACAAAACGGTAATTTTGCCTTTTTATACCTCTCCCACCACTTTGAGGTGCGGGAGGTTTTTATACACAACCCCTATAGTCACCAATTATATTTTTGGGCTATGAATTGATTTGCATATATTTTTGTTTCTATTAAGTCTTTTTATTAAACTTGATTTTATTTTTAGATTCCTTTTATGCTAATTGCCATTTATATTTGCCAAGACACGTATGTATAGTCCACATAAGTACTATTTCCATTCATTACTCTTAAACAGATAACAGTTTCAATTTATTTATTCTTTCCTCATATATTCGAATTCCATTGGTGGTTAAGTGTGGTTCCGATTTATAGCGCTGGGTTTAAGTATATTTTGGATTTATAGCGCTGGGTTTAAGAATATATTTTTTAACAAAGTTATAAGGTTGCGTTTTCTACCTGCGACCTGCCCAAGTAATATCTCGGTTATCTGTCAAAATAAGTAGCACCATCACGAGCACATCTTTTCATTATGAATTGATTTGAATAAACCAGTATCTTTTGCTGCATTTATTATTCTAATTGAATTAGTTGGAATATGTTTGGGATAGATTAGCTAGAGAATATTGTCTGTTAATATATTAAATAAAGTACTTTGCATATTGGTGTGCAACTCATTCCTCCCCTCCCCTCATAACCTTAGGCAAAGGTGGTTTTAGTATGTATGTATGTATGTATGTATGTATGTATGTATGTATGTATGTCTTTTTAATATATTACATAAAGTACTTTTATATTGGTGTGCCGCCTTTTAACCGTAGATGTATCACATTTCTGAAAAACATTTTAAAAAGCAACTGATTAACAAAAAAAGATAAAAGAAAAAAGATAATACCCTTTTCCTCACCGTGTGATCCAGTTTTGTCCAAAAAATTACTTAAATTAAATAGTGTATTCCGAGAGGCCAAATACTGGATAAACCTCTGAAAAATAAAAAAAATGAAGAAAATGTAATTAAATCAAAAATATAACAATATAACATAAGAAAAAAAAGGTGTTGCATAAAGCGTTTTTTCCTGTTTTGCATCCCTATTCTATTAGGGTGGTTTCATCATGCAATGAAAGTATTTTATTCAATCAAGTAGGACATCCCTGTACTTTCTAGCAGATTTATAGATTTCTGTTGCAGGCAGTTTAAGAATTCCAGAACCCCCTATACCAATTTTTCATGTACTCGTATTGAACAGACATCCTAATCAAAAATCATAAAACATAATAAATAGTCTATCTTCGGTTAAATCACATTAAATGGTACACATATTTTAACAATTCCACTGCAAATGCTTGAACTCACCTCTTTCTATCTATGTTAGCACAGGACTTGACAAATGCCTTTAGCCAAATCTCCTAAAATGTTATAGCTAGGACAATGGTGTCCAACAAAATGAGGTCAGCAAGGTGTGACCCAAGTGACGTAAGTTCATTAGGCCTTATAAAATGGTGTCATTTTCTTTGAATAAAGTAGATTTAAGCAGTTTTACGACTGCTTTTGTATTAAAGCGAATTAGCAAAATATTTTTCTATGGATAGCAAGTTATTCTTCACGATTACTGTAACTAAAGACATTTAATGTGGCCCAATAAACACATACAATTCTGATCATGCAGCCCACTTAAGGAAAGACTTGGACCCCCCTGGGCTAGCATAACTCTGCATGTACAAACAGAAGCAGAACAGATATTCAGTCAATATACAAAATCCCTCTGTGTAGTGGCCGGCAAAGCAGCTTAACATGGCTTTCCCAGCAGAAATATAAAATTAGATGTGTAAACACAGCACACCTTCTACTACCCAATCGTTATTACATTGTAGTAACAAATATTTATACGCTTTTCGCCACTTGTTTACAGCCAGGATCATCTTTGGTCCTTAGTAAGGACAAGTTTCTTAGAAACGTTTAACTCAACGAATCACATTTAAAATACGGTTTAAATTTTGTTTTGTTGTTATATTATTATTGCTACAGTGGTGCTTTATTTTTAAGCAGGTGACATTCTATTTGGCATCCTTACCTCATTTCCATGGACCATTAGATGGTGAGTTGTGACTAAGGCTTTGAACACAACCACCCAGCTGCTGTTTGTAGCTCGTTCAAACAATGTATCTGCCATCTGAGGAATATTTACGTTTGTTTCATTGGTGGCCTGGATCAAATCTTAAAGACAAGAAAAGACAATAACATTAAAAAAAAAAAAAAAAAAGGCAGAAAAGGACCTAAAAACCTGTAATAAACCTTTGGTCCACAACAAAAAGTTTGTCAAAGTTCCTTGACCTTTTGTCTGCTGGTCCCTAGTACAAAATATGTTTTTATATCAAACTCTATGGAGCACCCTCCCCTCCCCCCCAAAAAAATATTTACAAAATGAATAAAATTTACTTTTCACTTGAACAGGTTTGTTTGTCTCTTGCATTGTACAACCCTTGAATAAAACACACATACAAGTGCATGACTAAACTGATTTTGTTGCATATGTGGCACCTTTCTACAGCTAGGGCCTACACTACATACAACTACCATTTCTAGCAATATGGAAGAACATTTTTATGTTTGTCAAAAGAGCAGCTTTCATTGATTTTTGTTGTAGAAGTTACATATTTTATATACAGTAAGTTTAGATTTTTTAATATACCCACAAGATTTCTATTAAAGACTGGCAACATCCTACCACAACATTTGCTCTTAAAATATGACATAGTACTGAAAACTCCACAATATTATCAAGGTCAAGTATCAGTTTATTTTCTTTAAGCTCTCCCCTATTAGGAGAACTGCAAAGGGCTTGAAGTGCAGAGTGGGAATATACCGCTTTGCCTTCAATTAGTACATATCACAGAATCCATTTACAAAGAGCTTGTAACTCCCTGATGATAAAGGAATCTTGCCAAAAGAAGCAGGTGGGTGATGAATCAGCACAGTCTTTTTATCTGTAGTATATACACATTACGCTCTTTGATTGAAATCAAATATTCCAAGACTTTTTTGATTCATAAAATGTTTCGCAATAGTTTATGTGTAAAAATATACCAAACCCAACCAAAAAGGTTTTAAATCAGGCACATGCACACTCCTAGAGAGCGATGTTTAAAAGCAAGAGCTATTTGATCTGAAGTTTAGTTAGGACTTCCAAGCTGCCATGTCACAGAGATGCAGCTCTTCAGTATTTTGGCTTAGTGAGTTGTAATTGATGCACCCACACACCAATGGCAGAGATAGAAATGCTTGAAATGGCACCCACATAGTATTTGCATTTGCAAAGACTACAGGTGAATATCATTTGAATGGTGCACTATAGGATGCAATCTTCAAAAAGTCGGTTTAAATCAGACAGCAGTGTTTGGATTAAAATAAAATCTTGCTTTGAATTGCATACTTTAGAATTACCTTACTGCTGGTGCCTTTGTTCTGCAAGTTTAACTTGTTTATATATTGAGCATTTAATAAGGTTTGTTTAAAAAAAAAAAAAAAAACACAATCCAAACTGCAAAGATACAAAGAGGACAACCACGCATCAGTCAATTTGATACTATATAAAGCCCTCAGTAGTGTATTTTAGTTTTGTGCTACCCTAGGCAGACAATTCTGGCAACCCCCCCCCCCCCCCCACCACCACACTGCAGAACCAGGACATACCCCAACACATTGCACCCCCAGGGCGTGCCCCAACACCCACATTGTACACCCAGGGCATGCGCCATTATCCATATTGCACCTTCATAGTGTGCCCCATCACTGACGTTGCACACCCCGGGGCACCCCAGGCATTCGCTTCCCGCACAGTTTGAAGGGTTAGTGCCGACAGGTCAGACCATTACATCGCCTCCACCATACCCGACAGATGGCACTTCTCCAGAATCTTTTCATTTGGTTCTTCTTTGTGATCTGAACACCTCAAACTTAAATTCATCAGTCTATAACACTTTTTTCCAATCATCCCCTTTCCAATGTCTGCGTGGTTTTGGCCATCTTAATCTTCTCTTCTCATTGGCCAGTATGAGATTTAGCTTTTTCTTTGCAACTCTGAAAAGCCAGAATCCCAGCATCACCTCACAAATTTTGATGTTGAGACTGGTGTTTTGCAGGAACTATTTAATGATGCTGCCAGTAGACAACCTGTGAGGAATCTGTTTTTCAAACTAGACACACTAATGTACTTGTCCTCTTACTCAGTTGTGACTACCACGCCTCCGTCTATTATGATGAGAGCCAATTTGCACTGTTCTGGGACAGGAGTAGTACACACTGTTTTACAAAATCTTCTGTTTCTTAGCAATTTATCACATGGAATAGCCTTCATTTCTCTGGAACAAGAATAGACTGATGAGTTTCTTTATTTCAAGCCCTTCAGAGTCTGTGATCAAACCCACAAATGCTGATGCATCAGATATTCAACAAGTCTAAAGAAGGCTCTAACCCCTTAACAACATGACATACATGTACAAGAATCGCCTCAGGTGATCAGACGGTGTTCCCGTGAAGCCTCTATGGTATCAGGCCACACTGAATTCCCACTCCGGTGCACAATCGATTCTTCTCCGTAGTGAAAGTATGTGCTCCACCGGAAGAGCCGCGTCATACGGAAATGTGGACGAGAGCGTCGGAATAGTCTGATCTCCGCTTACGTCGCTCTGTTGTAGTTGCAAGTGGCAGTCTGCAATATTACAATCCAAAAAAAAGGCAAATGTTATGTTTAACATCTAGGGTTAGGGTTTGTCACAAAACGGATTTGGAGATCCACTGTGACGGGGGTTCTTGGAGGGCCCTGGGGCCAAGAAGACTCTCTGTGGACTATGGACCCTGTCTGTTGATATAAGTTTGGGGGTACACACTTTGAGGGCACCAGTGGAACTGGACTTCAAACACAGGCACTCAGGATGTCAGCCAAGATGTGTACCCTTGGGTCCAAACCTTTGTCCCATTCACTGTGTTGTCCCCAGGTTAAGATTGTATGCTATCCTGTAAACCCCTGTCATTATGTCACCGTACCCATTGTCTTCATGTAAGTAATTTAGTTTCCTGTTGTACAGTGATGTCCCTCAATTAACAAGTTACTTTAATTGAGTGTACTCTATGTATCCTGAAAGGTGTGTGGCAGGATTTCACCTTTGTATGTCTTTATGTTAAACTTTAATCCTGTTTTAGTTCCTTTCTCTAATGTGTTTTATCAAGATGTTCAACTGTATATATTCTCTGTTTGGTGTATCAATAAACGGTTCTTCTGATTTTACCCAACACGACCAGGCTTGTCCACTATGTTGGGGACGTTCTAGCAGGGAACCTGTGAATATAGCCCCGTTTGGCTATTCGCTATTTACCTGGACCTGAGGACTGATTTTGTGGAACTTATTCCGCTAGGAGCTACCCATCTAGTAGCCCTCCCGTGACAGGGTTACAATTATATTTAGGGTTACAGCAAGGGTTAGAGTAAAGTTAGGGTTATGGTTAGAAATAGAGTAAGGGTCAAAATTAGGATTACGTTTAGGATAAGGCTTCATTTGATCATTGGTGTTGAGGCCAAAAATAGAAAAGATATACCTTGGACTAAACTTTCACATAGTAATTTGTTGTTTGTACCACTTCCTATAAAAGTCAGCTCTGCAAACAAGAGATCAATGTTTATACATCTACAGAGTTTTCACGAGAGACTTTACCTTCAGTGTGCTCAAGTCATGAGAGAATTTACCACTTTACCACTTATTTGTAAAATAGTTCGTAGCTATACATTTGTGTAATGTAAAAATAGTTAAATGCACATCTATCCCGGTATTTTTTCCAGCTGGCATTACACTGCTTAGTTTTAGTCTGTATGCCACTTTTCAATTTTCCTTTGCCTCCACTCATACATAATAAATGATTGCTTAAAGTATTTCATGTCATTTAACAAAATACAGAAATGTAGAATTAATTGGCTCCCACTAGGTTATTATGCCTCTAGGTTATACAGAAATAAAAACACAGTGGAGATCTCGAATTGTACTCTCAAAAACGCTTTTTTGTAAAGATAAAAAAAAAAAAAAAAAAAGAATCAGGACAAACACTTCAATAAGTACCAAGAATTCACAGAAGGTGGCAATGTGTCTGACAGAAGAACAAATATTTTACTAGCAGGCAGTTTATGAATGGAAACTAATGTATAACCCAACAAGCTCAGCATTCATGGTCGTACATTCCAAATGTGTGCTACAGACTTTGCTGATATTTGGTATGTAAGCAAAAATGCTTATACATTTCCAATAAAAATCAAAAAAAGAATGTCAATGTCTCGTTTTACTTAACAAATTTTGCGCACTGCTTAGAACATTCTATGGTGGCTACAGAACATGTTTTAAAAAAAAAAAGTGTACTGAACTTATATGAAATATAACCAATTGCTACAACCAAAAAAAAAAAAAAAAAAAAAAAAAATCAATGGACACTAGGATCTCCCAACTGGCTATCATGTTGTACTGACCATACTTTAAATTGCACTTTTATCTTATGTAGTGGATTCATTTTGCGGTCAGGGACTGATAGGTGTATGCTTCACCTATAACTAGGGCTGCAATTATTCAAAAGTTGGATGAAGCTACCAGTCTTTAGTATTTTCAGGTTACCTAGTCCACACTTAATGGTAAATAGATACTGGATTGTATATTCTTTGTTAACGTGTGGTTAGTGAATTATTTACATTATACATTTCTAATTTATTTTGCAGATGGATTCAGTAGAATACATTTTGGGATATGCATGGTCTTGTAATAACCTCTAAATGACCCACAGAGCACATTTAAATTCTTTACGTGCTTGCTTAGCCATTACTTCATAAAGATGGACTTATGCACTAAAACATTTTAAAAATGCATTACCAATATTCTAGTGCTGACTCTTGAGTTTCATTTTTATACCAGAAAGATAAAGCAGAAATGAGAGTTGAAGAAAATAATCTGCTCACACATACTGATAAAGGAATCAACAGCCTGAAAAATTGTAAAATTCTCATGCGGCACAGAGACTGTATTGCAATATAGTAAGGAGATTCTGATCTACCGGCGACCAATGGTTGTGCGCTACATCCATAAATGAAGAAATGGTGAAGGGAAGAATCTGCACTCAGGAATCCAAGTTGAAAAATAGGTGATGTTTATTTGCAGAAATGAAGGTACATGTGAAACAGCAGAAACTTAACGCACAAGACGGCACCCTGGCAAAGGCAGCACTTTGCTGCTCCGTGCAGAGTTTTTTTTTCTGTGTCCAGGGGAGCTTGATAGAAGGAGGTCTCAGCCAATCAGGTGAGACCTCTCAACTCTCCTGATTGGCTGAGAGTTCAGAAGCCTCCTGTCCTCCACTTGGTAGAAAGCATAGAAGGGAACTACATTCTACATTAGACAAACAAAGCGATACATGAAGAAGAGAGGCTGGCTCAATCCCTAATTGAGCTCTGATTTAAGCAATAGCTTTCTTTGTGCAGGCGGGAAACTCTGGGAGCAGAGCTTTCCTTGTAAAGATCTGGAATGACTTACACACAATGCGCATCAGCAGTCTGTGACCCCGCTATTTGACCTTGTCTTCCGTTTCGTGGTTGAGTTGTCTGCTGTTCCTAAACACTTCCACTTTCCAATAATTCCACTTACAGTTCCCCGTGGAAAATCTAGCAGGGATAAATAACTTATTGCAAAGGTGGCATCATATCACAGCACCATGTTTGAATACACTGAGCTCTGCAGATTGACTGCATGGCTAGGTGCTTATATGGCAATAGGTCTGAATGAAACACCTGAATTCAATAACTAAGTGGTGTGTCCCAATACTATGGCAAGGTCCCAGGGGTGCAGGCTCTATACAGTCAGAGGACTTGAGTAGTACATTTTTAGCACAACATTGCTGTGCTAGTTTTCTATGCGGGCAAGCAATGCCGGGAAGCAGTGATAGGAGGATATAGAGAATGGGGAGTGATTGCCCAGCTACATGTGATGGTCTGTGTGCATTATTTGCATAGACAAGGTGGCACCCTAGAAACCATGCTAACACACGGTGGGCCATTTCACTAGAATTCTAGTAGGTTGAATTGGAAGGTCAATTGGACTTTAAAAGTAGACCTCCCAAGTTATCTTCCTCAGACTATTCACTAACAAAAATCCAACCTCCCTTGCCCCCACCTCGCTAAAGTCCATCTAGTTCTCGAACTCTCTGCAGTGAAAAGCAATTTAAAAATTGCGGTTTACTAAAAAAAATTGAAAAACACAACTGTTGAACATCGATATCCAAACCCCCTCCCGCAAATCACCCCCCATTATTTGACTGGGGGTGGGATGTTATTTATTTTGGTACTGGGGGCCTTTGGAAAGCCACCAGAAAATTACTATACAGTGGATAGGGGGGGTTAATTATAACTCCATCACTGTGGGGGAGGGGAGAGGTTTAATAACAAGTAGGGGACCCTGGACAAGTCCACAGCCCATTCCTTTAAGGGAGCTGGAATCCATTTGGCAGACTCTGAGTCCATCAATAGTAGGGGGGAGGCCACAGTCCATTTTAATAGCTTAGTGCTAGGAGCATCACCAGTTCCTCTATATGTGTTAGTGGTTCCATGGGGCCATTTTAGAAGCCACGGGACCGGTTTAGACAGGTGAGGAAACTTTTTTTTTTTTTTAATTATAAACTTTTAATTTTCAAAAAGGGAAGGGTTTTTCAGGCTGGACGTCGCTTAAAAAGCATTTTTTTCGTCTCACTCCAATTTATTCAGGCATATTTCAACTCATCTTGACCTTTGCAAATTGGTTAGGGAGTACCATTTTGGATGGTTGATATGAGGCATGCAAAGAGGGGCGACGAACGTGTCAGAAGTAGAAGGTGAAGATTAGTGCTAATCTCTACCTCCAATCTTTGATTTTTGTGAATAGACTCCAGAGTCATTTTCTGCAAAATGAAGCAAGGAGGGCAATCAAATCATGAAATAAAAATCTGTGGAGTTTCACCACTGCTGTTCTAGACAAATAAGCAGCTATAACACTGTGTTTAACCATGTACTTTCCATTATTACAACTTAAAGGGACACTACCACTAAGTTAAGAAGTAACTGAATAACCTGGTCATTTAAAACAAACATATATAAATCATATGCCACGGTTTCTTTTATGTGATTGAATTGCATTTAAAAAGGAAAAATAAAATTGTTTATCTCCAGCTTCCATTTTGAGAATATGTCCCATGATGCAACATCATACAAAATCTTCCAGCCAGTCTTACTTTACAACTGTTGCCAAACCTGCATGATGATGTCATAAAATAAATCCCCTGTTCTCTTACTGGCTCCTGTGTATCATAGTGGGCAGGACTAGGTGGCTTAAACGTTTTTTACCTGCCTTCCAACACAAAAGAGAGAAGATTAACTTGATCAAACAGGATCATAACGGCACCCCTTGTGATATAATAGTTACATTACCCTCCCATTCAATGCAAGTCAATGCTCAGAATTCTGACTTATAAGTTGCATTCTGTGCAAGTGATAAATTTATGCTGTACAGTCTTTGTGGGATGGCACCCAATAACACTATATTTCACAAGTGGCAAAATCAATACAATAAGGTCGTACATACAGGGAGTGCAGAATTATTAGGCAAATTAGTATTTTGACCACATCATCCTCTTTATGCATGTTGTCTTACTCCAAGCTGTATAGGTTCGAAAGCCTACTACCAATTAAGCAGATTAGGTGATGTGCATCTCTGTAATGAGAAGGGGTGTGGTCTAATGACATCAACACCCTATATCAGGTGTGCATAATTATTAGGCAACTTCCTTTCCTTTGGCAAAATGGGTCAAAAGAAGGACTTGACAGGCTCAGAAAAGTCAAAAATAGTGAGATATCTTGCAGAGGGATGCAGCACTCTTAAAATTGCAAAGCTTCTGAAGCGTGATCATCGAACAATCAAGCCTTTCATTCAAAATAGTCAACAGGGTCGCAAGAAGCGTGTGGAAAAACCAAGGCGCAAAATAACTGCCCATGAACTAAGAAAAGTCAAGCGTGCAGCTGCCACAATGCCACTTGCCACCAGTTTGGCCATATTTCAGAGCTGCAACATCACTGGAGTGCCCAAAAGCACAAGGTGTGTAATACTCAGAGACATGGCCAAGGTAAGAAAGGCTGAAAGACGACCACCACTGAACAAGACACACAAGCTGAAACGTCAAGACTGGGCCAAGAAATATCTCAAGACTGATTTTTCTAAGGTTTTATGGACTGATGAAATGAGAGTGAGTCTTGATGGGCCAGATGGATGGGCCCGTGGCTGGATTGGTAAAGGGCAGAGAGCTCCAGTCCGACGCAAGGTGGAGGTGGAGTACTGGTTTGGGCTGGTATCATCAAAGATGAGCTTGTGGGGCCTTTTCGGGTTGAGGATGGAGTCAAGCTCAACTCCCAGTCCTACTGCCAGTTCCTGGAAGACACCTTCTTCAAGCAGTGGTACAGGAAGAAGTCTGCATCCTTCAAGAAAAACATGATTTTCATGCAGGACAATGCTCCATCACACGCGTCCAAGTACTCCACAGCGTGGTTGGCAAGAAAGGGTATAAAAGAAGAAAATCTAATGACATGGCCTCCTTGTTCACCTGATCTGAAACCCATTGAGAACCTGTGGTCCATCATCAAATGTGAGATTTACAAGGAGGGAAAACAGTACACCTCTCTGAACAGTGTCTGGGAGGCTGTGGTTGCTGCTGCACGCAATGTTGATGGTGAACAGATCAAAACACTGACAGAATCCATGGATAGCAGGCTTTTGAGTGTCCTTGCAAAGAAAGGTGGCTATATTGGTCACTGATTTGTTTTGTTTTTGAATGTCAGAAATGTATATTTGTGAATGTTGAGATGTTATATTGGTTTCACTGGTAAAAATAAATAATTGAAATGGGTATATATTTGTTTTTTGTTAAGTTGCCTAATAATTATGCACAGTAATAGTCACCTGCACACACATATATCCCCCTAAAATAGCTAAAACTAAAAACAAACTAAAAACTACTTCCAAAAATATTCAGCTTTGATATTAATGAGTTTTTTGGGTTCATTGAGAACATGGTTGTTGTTCAATAATAAAATTAATCCTCAAAAATACAACTTGCCTAATAATTCTGCACTCCCTGTAATGCCTAAATTGTCCTACATTTTCCATATGGTACCTTTGAAGATCCCCTTAAGTTGGCTGAAGCTAATACAATCCTGCTTCTCCAATTTTATATGGGATGGGAAAAAACCCAGATTAAGCCTACAGCTTCTGGCCAAAAACAGAAAACAGGGAGGACTCGGGATGCCAGACGTAATGGAACAATACCAAGCAACATGTCTTCAACATATCTTGATTATACTCAGTGAGCAAGCTCAAAGAGGGAGTTGGTACACCATGGAGGACAACACTGTCAAAGACCAAGGAGGGATACTACCCTTCTTTCGGAAAGTTAAAGATGAAAGAAAAAAAAAAAAAAAAAAGGACATATACACCCTTAGGGTGCACCAGTGGTATTCTGAACCATCTAATAAAATGCTGGACTACTTTACGAAAAAGAGCTGGCCTAGAGAACAAGATCCCCAACAACTCTCACTGGCCTAATAGACAACCTACAGCTCTGCGTTTTGAGCAGTTGCGGGATCACAAGTTTAACAGAGGTTGTAGGTCAGGGTAAAATCAGGTCATTCTCCAGTTTGCAAGAGGAATACGGGGTACCAGAGAAAGAACTGTTCACATATATGAGAATTCGGACCTTCTTACACAAACATCTCCTACCGCTGGACACAAACTCAAAAGCTCAAAAAATGCTAGAGGTAATACAACAAGACAGGCAAAAGAGCAGGACCAGTATATGCTGCGCATATAATAACAGCTGCAGGGAACCACACATTCCATCTGCATTTTCTAAATGGAAACGGGACCTAGATAAAGATATTAACCTGAAGGACTGGAATGCAGCCCTGGTGGAACTGAATAAATATATACACTGTCTTAACATCACCGAATGCTGCTATAAACTGTTCAATAGATGGTACAGGGTCCCAGTTCTATTAGCAAAAATCCACAAAGAGACCTCCAATCTCTGCTGGAGATGTGGTATCTCCTTGGGAGATATCATGATCGTGAGGTGGAACTGCCCACTGATTGCGGAAACATGGAAAACGGTTTTAGAAAAATTGAACAAGCTCCTGGATGAAGAGGTCCCAGCTACTCTGGAACTGGTGCTACTACATATGAATATCCCCCAAATGGCCCGAGAGGAGAAAATAATAACAAATCATGTATTAGCCGCCCCAAAATTAGCGATTGCCAGAAACTGGAAATCATCCGAGCCGATTAGATGGCCCACGATCTGGATCCAGGTAATATTCCAGTTCAAGATGGAGAAAGGAATTCATGCCTGGTCCCACTGGAACAACTCAAAATTCCAAATGTGGAATAAATGGGTGGCGAGACTAGACTCAAAAGTCCTAAAACACTAACATCCTGGCGCCAATCCCGCTCCAGAGACTCCACGGTTTTAGACCAGGGGTAGAAGAGGTAATCATGCATAGGACCATATCTCTCCCGAGGGATGGAATGAAGGATACAATGGAATCATCTTTTAACATGTCTTGTTCGTATGTTTTTGTCCTTGTTCGTCTTGTCCTGTCACGCTTCTCCTAAAGATTAGACAAGCCCTTTCTCGGAGATGGTAACCTGCGTCGTATTCCAGATACCTAGGGAACTCGCCTTAAGAATATCTATAGCTCATATTGGATACCTAAAAGGAGTAAGCAACTTAGCTATAAAGTTGGAATGAAAATAAGACACAATGATGTTCCCCAAACAATTCCAAATAACAAATATTGTATAATGGATAAGAACTGAGTGCTAATAAATTTAAAAAAAACTATATTTCACAAAATGGCTGCACCCAGTCACACTTGTTTAGTTACATATTTTATTAAATACAGTCACATAAGAAAAAGACATATCTGAAATAAACAATACAAAATAACAAAAGTAAAACATATTTGAATATTTTTGGTGGGAGTGTCCCTTTAATATAATAATACCTAACTTTGCAGACAACAATGAAACAAAATTGTGATTATCCGTTTTGAGGTGGCGTAAAACATGCCTCAACTAGGACAGCTAAAACACACTGTAGAGACAACATTCTTAGTTTTACCTGCCACATGTAACCTTTACATGAGGATATGCAGAAGTCATGTGTAACCAGAAGGAAAGCAATTCAAGTGGCCTTTTAGGATTCCATTCTTAAATAATCCCACAAAACCACATTAAAATTGCCTTTGGTCCTTCTGGTCACATATGACTTTTACATCCCCCTCAATCCTACTGCAAATTGTCCATCATCAAAGAATAGCTATGGAAAAGTATGAGTTTAGATATATTCCTCTAATCCCACTTTAGCTGCTTCAGTCTCACACTGTGCTTTGCAAACATACTAGTCTAGACTCAATAAAGATAGAATTGCAGGGAACTGAGATTGGGATTTCAAACTTTAGGCCAATGTAGCAGAGTTGGAAAAATGATCCTCTGTAACTCAATGGGAGAACGTTCCCGTCTCAATTCCTTGCAATTGTCTATTTCCTGAGTAGACCCTACAGTGTTCTCTTGTAGACCACAAAATAAGAATTATTTAATTGTATTTATTTTCACCTAGAAACAACAGTTGTCTGCTACATAACACCAAATCATTTGATGGAGTTTCCTTGATGGAAGTGAGATAGATGCTATTGGATAATTTCCATATTGATTGGGATACTAGAAATTAGATCATATTTCTGTCAAATATATTACTTAAACCTGATCTTCCTGAGCCAACATTAGCGATGTTGCAGTACTAATGGACAGAGGAGATCCCTATTAGAGGCTATGAAAGGTTGCGTTTGGCGTAGTGATTGGCAGGCCCTCTATCACTGCAGTGTTAATTTTTTTACATCAAAAGAGAAACTGATTAACAAGTCTGGGTCTGTCCACAAACTTTAATAAAAAGATCTACATATAATTCAGGGTCAGCAGCTGCAAAGCTATGGTACATGGGTTGCAATAACAAAGAGGTTCTAATTCTCAAGGGTCCAGCATTGCTGCATTCAAGCAAATCCAAGTTCTACTAGTAGGCAAGTAGAAGACTAGTTCTCCCCAGTGCAGTAGTAAATACAAAGAACATCACCACATAATCCAGGTGGCACCAGCCCCGCTATACCTCGAGACCAACTATTCTACGGTGTTCGTACCACCAAAGTGACAAAATACCTGAATTTACAAGCCTTTTCATGTGTGTATGCTAAATTCACATGTTGAAGCAGAAAGCCATCTCTAATGAATATACAGAGGACACTTGAAAGGACATAATAAAGACGAATCTACAACAGAAAAGATCAAAATATAAATTTTTAGAAAATGTATGTGTGCTTATGTGTAACCACCATACATACCCTTCTCATCTTGTAGTAGAGCAACTGAAGTTTTGGTTAGGAATGTTAATATACAAAAGATCCCTATTGCAGGGCAGCAGTATACATCATTAACAAAAAATAAACACGAAAGATTTCCCCAGAACATTATATTTCACAATTCTGCTTCTATATTAATTCTTTTTTTTCCTTCTTTATAAAACTTTCTGTCAAAAATCAGTATTTGGTGAATGGAGCTTTCTTGTTTTCAAGCAGTTATAAAATCTATGCAGTCATAGAAGAGCTAATTTTATCTCACACTATACTTACAGCTGCAAACCATTACATTACCATTCGTTCTGTACTTATCTAGTCTCATCATTCTTTGGATACAAACCGATAAAAAAAAGAAAGTCTGTGTCTACAGCCTATCACTGGAATTCATTTGCATATTAATATGCATTCAGTAGCTCTATGCTGACTCATGATCTACCAGTTTTGACGCACTTCAGATGCAATGCCAAAAACAGCTTTTATTACTATGTAGTAATATGCGTCATTAAGACTTAAAGACACTAAATACACGTTTTTGATATTACACGCATAAGATATTAAATACACGTGTCGAAAGGATAGAAGTGTCAAAATGCAGCCCTCCATCAGGGACTACATCTAGCATAGGTAAAAAGTAATAGATACGGACCGCACTCTATTTATTCGTTGGTGCCGAAGTCACAGGAAGTCTCCCAAGTCCTGTACTCATAAAAGAATAGTATGAGACCCAGCACTCTGTGTCAAAGAGAGTTTTAATAAGACAAAGGCGACGTTTCAACACACTCAGGTTTTTTTTAAAGCCTAACAAAGGTGCTTAATTGACATGTATATATAGGACCCACAAGCAATCATTCAATTACAGTCTGTAGCAATTTGGGTGTAACCACATGTGACATGTTATCTATTAATGTGCAACAAAACTTTGTGATTTAAAACAGCAATACATTATAACAAAATTAATACACACTGAACACTACATAATAATAAATGCACGCTCTAAATAATATATAACCCAATTTATTATTGATTTGTAAATATATGTGCAAGTCGTCTGTGCAATAAATATCATAAAAGTTTTTTTTACAAATATAAAGTGCTAATATAGAGTGTCAAAAGTGCCAATTTGTAAGACTGTTAGAATTAAATAAAAAGGAGTACATATATGTAATAAATACTTGAGGTAACTATATAACATGCATCACTCATTTTTAATCAGAACAATTTAATTACCCTCTATATTAGCACTTTATATTTGTAAAAAAAAAACTTTTATGATATTTATTGCACAGACGACTTGCGCATATATTTACAAATCAATAATAAATTGGGTTACATATTATTTAGAGCGTGCATTTATTATGTAGTGTTCACAGTGTGTAATAATTTTGTTATAATGTATTGCTGTTTTAAATCACAAAGTTTTGCTATTGTTTTGTTGCACATTAATAGACAACGTCATTGATGTTTTAAATCACAAAGTTTTGCTATTGTCTTGTTGCACATTAATAGATAACATGTCACATGTGGTTACACCCAAATTGCTACAGACTGTAATTGAATGATTGCTTGTGGGTCCTATATATACATGTCAATTAAGCACCTTTGTTAGGCTTGAAAAAAAACCCGAGCGGGTTGAAACGTCACCTTTGTCTTATTAAAACTCTCTTTGACACCGAGTGCTGGGTCTCATACTATTCTTTTACATCTAGCATAGGTCTCTTCATCTTAAACTGCTTCGATACTGCTGTTTTGAACCAAGTCATCCATATTGCTCTGACATTAACACCCTGGGATAGAGCATGGGAAACAGGCCTGTGGGAGGGAGAAGTAGTAGGCCGTTTAGGTTAAGTTAACTAGATAGAGATCATAAAAACATATTTTTTTTTTTATTTTATTTTTTTTTTTACACCTGTCAGGCAGGGAATTGCGGCAAAAAAGAATTTATTAAAATCTATACACCTCTCCTGTCAGAGTGGTTTGGTCTGCACTCAGGACTGTCTTTACCACATAGCAAAAGGGGCAGCTGCCCCGAGTCCAGGCACAAAACTGATTCATATTCTCACTTGCCAGGGTGGATGCAACTATACTGCTTTCAATTATTATTTCTTTTATACTTTCCCTCACTCACAAGCTTTTAGCACTCATGAAATACAGTAGAATCAATGCAAATACTGTACAGAGCACATACAGCACTTTTACTGTGATGTGAAGCATCGTTGGGAACCTGCAGTTGGCGTGTCAGGCCTGCACGCGTGCCATTGTATTACCGTGTGTGGGTATAGGGGAATCAGAGCATGCATGCAAAGACTATATCATAGCTTAACCCCTAACTGACAGGGGTTGATGCTTGGTGACATGGGCTGTTTTAACATTTCTGAGGCGTTTGTGTTTTGCTGTAATTTATTTCTCTCATTTAGTGTACCCACACAAACTATATGTCCTTTTTATGGTCATAAGAAGGGCTTTCTTTTGATACCTTTATTTTGATAATAACATATAATTTGATATAAAAAAAAGAAAATATGGAAAAATCGTATACTAGTCTACAAGAGACAACAACAAAAAACACTGCTAAATAGTTTCTAATATTTGTTCTGCGTTCAGAAATAGCCCATGTTTTATATGTTTTTTTATTCAGGGCCAAAGCTATTTCAAAATCCTTTTTTTTTCTTCAAAATTACCGATAGTGAAATTATATATTTCATCCCACAAAACCATATGTTTTCGAAAACTAGACATCCTATGGTATTTCAAATGGTGGTCTTTTTAACACTTTACATGTATTAATGCTACCACCAGCCTTTGTCAAAGTTTTGGTTTATGTTTTGCTTCCTCATACATTGTAATTCAGGCATGAATTTACAGATTCTGTTATGTGTCAATGCCAAACAACACCTCAATATGAGTTCAGCATCATCTCCTGAGTACAGGGATACCACCCATGCGTAGGTTTGTTGGGTTGTTTGGGGGCTGAAATGCCAGATTTGGGAGTAGTGCATTTCCAACTTGGAATATTGACATGTAATCAGCCAGTGCCCATGTTCCATTTGGGACACTTTTGAAGCCTTCCAATGTATTTTACGACATCAAACCATATATTTTGAAAAACAATACATCCTAGGGTATTTAAAATCGTCGTATTTTAACACTTTTCATGTACTAATTCTACCACCAGCCTTTGTCAAAAGGATGGGATGTCATTTTTTCCCCCCACACACATTGTAGTTCAGGGACGAACCTTCAGATTCTGGTATTTGCCACTTCCAACCAACACCTCAATATGTGTTCAGCAACATCTCCTGAGTACAGGGATACCACCCATGCATAGGTTTGTTGGTTTGTTTTGGGGCTAAAAGGCAACGTTTGGGATGTGAACATTTCCAACTTGGAATTTTGACATGATTTCAAATGGTGGTATTTTAATACTGTATATGTAGTAATTCTACCACCAGCCTTTGTTTAAGTTTGTGGTAGTAAATTTTTGGAATTTTGTTTCCACATGCATTGTGCTTCAGGCATGAATTCACAGATTCTGGTATATGTCACTGCCAAACAACACACCTATATGTGTTCAGAAACATCTCCCGAGTACAGCGAAGCCATCCATGTTTAGGTTTGTTGGGTTGTTTTGGGGGGGGGGGGGGGGGGTAAAAGGCAACATTTGTGAGGTGTGCATGTTCATTGTTCCCACTTGGAATTTTGAAATGTAGTCAATACGCGTCCATGTCCTATATGAGATATATCTTTAAAAGGCAGCCAATGTAATTTACCCCCACCGAACCATATTTTTTTTTTAAAAGTAGACACCCATGACTCCTTGAGGCAAAGGCTCAGCAGCCACTGATACATCACTAGATGATGTATCAGAAAGTTGACCAGGGTCAAAATCAAACCCTGAGTCAGCAGCTTCAGAATCAGTGCCTAGACTGATCTACGGCAAGGAAGGGGTTAATAGCTCTTAGAAGAGCCTATCTAGTAATGTACAACATTACAGTACAAAGAAATTAATCCATAAAAAAGTGCAGACAGCAAAAAAAGTGTTGCTGTGCAAGATGACTACTTATACAGTGATTAATGGCAGGGAAGGGGTTAATACATATAAAATGGTCAGGTTTTACAAAAGCCATTCCCTAAAATGTTATTTTAACAGCAATACTGATCTGTCTCTTTCCCTCACAAATTGGTCAGATCAATATTCACAAATTATTTTTTTTACACACACAAACACACACACACACACACACACACACTTTTACCTTACACGTAACCCCCTAGCGGGTGAAAAAAAACCCCATCTACAGCAAGGAAGGGGTTAATAGCTCTTAGAAGAGCCTTTGTAGTACTGTAATAAATTACAATAATTAACCCCTAATAAATGCACAAACAGCACAAAATGTGCAATAAGCATGATCAATGGCAGGGACGGGGTTAAACGCAGGGAATGGCTTTTATAAAAGCCATTGGGTCTCAGTTTTTTTTATATTTTTATTTTATTATTACTTTATTTTATTTTTACTTATTTTTATTACATTGATCTGTCTCTCCCTCTCTAAATATGAGGAGAGGGAGGCAGATCCAAAGTGGTTAGATCAATATTTGTTTAATATTGATCTGACCAGGCAGTGGGGATGCTCATCTGAGCATCCTTACTGCCTGACAGTCAGATTGCCTCTGTGATGAGGCAATCGTGTGACTGCTTTAAGAGCACAGGAAGCAGCTACTTCCTGCCTCCTGTGCTCTTGCCCTTAGAAGGACAGCGCCATCTTGGTCACAACATTTTTAGTGTTGCTGATTGCCTTGAATTGCGAGGCAAGTCAGCAACACTTACAGAGCCATAGGAAGCGACTAAATGTAAATGGTTTAAAACCGGCATTTCAATCGCTCAGAGAGATCGACGCTGATGGGAGTTTTTTTTTAGTATTGCACGAGGTAGCAATACCATTTCAGCACTGAAAGCGGAAAAAAAATAAATGAAAAAAAATTTTTTTTTATACCACAAGACAATAAAGTCCTTTTAATGGAAAGATTTATCCCAACAGATATCTCTACAGGAGAAACTGCCATTTTCAAATCTGTCTATAGTGGAACTTACATGCATGTAAAGGGTCACTCACACTTTCTGGATATAAATCATGTAGTCACATCGTGTGGGATCTACAGATACTACAAAATGCAAGACAGGGATACTCTTAAAAGTTAGGTTGATACAATTTTATGTTCTCCTTATCACTACATTTTAACATTTACAATGTACATTATTGTTGACATGAAACATTTAAGACATAAAAGCTAACTACGAAAAAAAAATTAGAAACCGTAAAATTGTTTTATAAAAAACTGTAAAAATAAATACATCCAAATTTTACAAGACATTTTTTCCAAAGGGTAACTGGTAAAGAAACGGATGGTTAAATTTAGTTTGTTTAAAATGGTCATTGCACTGATTTTTATAAAATCCTAGGTTTTATGCAGTGCAAATTCTTGATCAAATGGATACTCAACTGGATTTATTTCAGCAATTGCAATACAAGACAATTATAATCACTTGCAATAAAATTAAAATGGCTTGCTTAACAATAAATCTAAAAGGTCTCCAATATCTGTTTCGGGTAAAATAATATACAATATTTGCAGATTTAGAAAACAATATACAATTAGCCCGGTGGCACATTTGTTAATTAAAGAAGTGATAAAACCTTTTATGCTGGGTGCAAATAAGGATTAGTTTGGATATCCAGCATTTCATGTACAAAACGCTGCTAAATGACCTACTTCACACGCTTTCCTTAACTGCCTAATATTCATATGTATTAAAAGGATTATAACTCATCCCAAGTGTTTAGAACATAGGAGAGTGGTATTTATTTAAATAGAAAACTCCAGGCATCAACTATTTTATTTGTAAAAGCAAATCACTGGGATTACTACTATACACTACTTTAATAAACAAAAGAAAAAAGGTAAATATTGAAGGGGATCACTACAGAGAAACTGGGTCCTCTTGCACAGATTCAGTGAAGGAATTCACATTTTTGATAAACATACTGCAATCTGTGTGGCAACAGGATTCAGTACAATATCCTAGTATAACACCCCAAAATGAATCAGCCATTCAAAAAACAATTCTATTCTTTTTGAAAACTAGACTACTGTAGTAGCAAGTTTAAACTTATACTGGTTACGCCATAAAAAGCATTACAATTAAAAAAAGGAAGTTTTCCTGAATTTAATGGATAATAATCAAAATGTTCTGCATACAATGCTTTATTTCTCTTCTGCTTCAAAATCAATTTATGTGACATCTAGTTCAAAAACAGCTGGAGTGCTGCAGTTTGACATCCCTGGGATAACAACAGAAAGACCTCAGTTGTCAAGGGTTTAATGTTGCAAATATTAATTTGCTCTTCAGAAGGATGATCCATTTCGTACCCATATTTAAGCAGCAGTTTAAAATATCTTCACTGGAAATCAGTTACAAGTGATCAGAAGCAATTTACTAACGAGTCGAACTGTAAAAATATGTATGTACTATACACAGTAACATAAGCCACAATAGATTAGTAGGGGGGAAAAAAGATGTCAGCTTGCCAGAGTTGCTGAAATAAGAGACACTGGTTGCAGGTTTTATTTCCCTGCAGTAACTTGTCTTCTGCCTGTGACAGAATTAAAGATTTGCAGCACTGCAGGTTAAATAAATAAATACAAAATGGAATATAGACTATACATACATGGTCTGACACACTGCATTTTAAAGACGGTTATTCTCTTCTTTCAATCAGATAGCACTCACAGAGTATAAAATAGAAGAATTCCAGCATGGACCAACAATAGAGATATTTTTGCCCATTCACATAAATTGATGAAACATTAAGAAGGGCCCTTTGATTTGAATATTAGTAAAGGACAACTGTCAAGAAATATTTAGTTATGTTTAATTAAAAGATTGCATCAAATGTAAGCATTTTAATTAGAAATGCTTTAATCACAGAATACACATAAAAGCACATTATTGAGCCCTCTCTATTTGTATAGCACCATCAGGGGGTTAGACATCTTGGGTCAGATCTTCCTTCAACTGACCCAAGATTCTGGATAACATTTCTATTCCCTGATAGAGCAATACACGCAGAGGGGTATCACTGAGGTGCTTTATTTATAATCTTAATCATTAAAACATTTCTATTTAAAATGTCTACACTTGATGCACTCTTTCAATTAAACAACATTTTTTGCCAACAGTTGTCCTTTAACAAATGGTGTATTGAACTTCAGAGAATTACATATGATACATGGATCGCTCTGATACGTCATGTTAATAAATCTATACACTGCCTAAACTTAATAGCAACTCATTCTAAAAAGGTAATCAATAGGTGCTATTATGTACCGTCTAGATTGTTAAAAATGTATGGATCAAAATTGTTCTCTATGTTGGAGGTGCGACTTGGAAGGAGACTTGCATATATGGTGGAGTTGTGGAGAAAGTTTTTTTTGAAAAATGAGAACATATTCTAAAGATTAAGCTAAAAAGTTACCTCAGAGTGTTGCTTTACTACACCTAGAATGGCCTAGTTTACTAGAGAACAATGCATGCCCTTTGGCACATGGTTTAGTGGAAACAAAACTAAATATTGAAAAGAAAAAGAAAAAAAGAAATCCACACCTGGGGATAAAAAAAAACAAAGAATCAAATAATATTCCAAATGTAAAACAGATTGGGGTACTGTATAGCAAAAACAGGAACATTGCTATCAGATATCAGTTGAAATGAGAGAATTGCATCAGTTCCCTACAAAATTAAAAAGGAAAGGAAGAAAAAAAAAATGGTCTAAAATCTATAGTGAAACAATGGGAAATAGTGTTACATTGCCCTACATCTATTCTGTCTTGTATGATTATTTTGAGATGTTGAGCAGAAATGTTTTTTTTTAAAACGGAATTTTAAACTGGACATATCTTTCCTGTGAAATAACAGGTATGCAAGAGTCTTTTTTGTACGGAAAGTTAATTATAACTTTTTTTGTTTTTAAAGCACACGGCACCACCATCAAAATAAATGCATGAGGACAGCAAATAAGTTTAAGTTCTGGGAGTACAAACTCTGGGGTCCCATTCAAAAAATAGAAAACATGTCAGGATGAAACTGCTTGAATGATGCAAAGGATCAAAAAAAAAAAAAAAAAAGGGAACCTGACACGATTTGCTAAATATCCCCAAAAATCGATCTTGTGCCATTTTATAAATTCTTTGTTTTATGTGAATTGAATTTTAATAAAGATGCACAAATATTGTATGTATTTTGTATACCAATCCACCCCAATATTAAAAGATATATAAAACATCAATTCTATATGAGCTTTCATAGCCATTTATTTTATTTATGGGTACAGTACACTACTAGTTTTTATACATATATATATGTTCCTCAGTAAGGCCATGTTTAAGTATTACCATTATAATATCACAAAATAGTTATACTATGTTCTTGTTATCTGGTTATTGAACAAAACAGGTCATAAAGCAATCCGCATGAAGGAAAACGGACAATGTAAATTACTATGCATTGGGATCCATGGGTATGGAAGGATTTTACTCGTCATAAGAGATTATTTGTCTAGCATATACTACAACAAAGTTAACCTGGTAGAACATGGAATAGCAGCACTTGTAGCACCTTTACACCGATGGGTTTGATCAGTGGTGGTGGAGGGGTATCTATTCATTACTAAGCCGAATTCATTTATTTCCATAGTTAAGAATAGGGAATTCATACAAAACATATTTAAAAAATGTCATACATCACAACTTGATGTGCAATCGTCATAATGCTCTGTCCGGGTTTATTAGTAAACAGGGCTGTCCTTGGAACAAAGCATCATCGGATATATATTTCCCAAACATGGCTAAACTATGTTAGAGATAATGTGGATCGGGAGGTTGGCACTTGAGACTATTTGGAACATACAAACCACACTCACACTTCATCTGTAAACTCTCAAACCAAGCAGTCACTATATAACTACAAACATTATTGCTGCCCAAAGGTAGATGGACACTATGTGCTAAAAGGCTCTAAAACAAGTAGGGGGCAGATGCAATACACTGTGGCCGTCAATGGACAATACTAGTGAGTTAGATTTAGCAACTTAAATCCATCAATGGCTATTTGCTCTGTTTTTGGATAGTTTATATCCACTATACATACATAAATTGGATCTTTCATGATTTTTCTTGGCCCTAATCATGTAATCAGAGCAGGGAGGTGGATACTGAGGGGTAACAACTAAGGTAAGGTAGTTACCAAAAACAGTTTGAAAATCATACAATATCCATATGCATCTTCAAAGCTAGTTGGAAGTTCTAATTTTACATATTAACTAGGTAGTGTAGAAATCATCCCGTATGAGAGAGCTTTTGGAAACCTTCAGTCATATACAGTTTATTCTTCAGATGTTTTAATTAGGAAATTTTAGGAATAATTGAAACAATTTAATTTGTTTCATAACAGTTTTTACATCAGACCACCAAGCTTCAAAAGGGAGGAAGTGTTTACTAACTTTGTTTTACTAACTAGTTCCATGCAGGGCTCGAGTCCTGCAGGAACACGTGGGAATGGCATACCTGCACTTTTTTCATGGCAGGAACGCCGTTCCCTTTGCTCCTGCAGGACCAGGAGCCGGTGCTCCTCCTGAGCCGGTCCTTCACTATGGGAGCGAGCGGCATTGCATAGTGAAGGAGTCCTGACTCAGGAGTAGGGTTCCCCAATACTTACCTCCTTGCTGCTGTCTCCCGGTGCAGGTCCGTGGCTGTGTGGGAAGCGTTGTGCGCTCACCTCCAGCAGCGCGGATCAATAAAGTTTGTTTTTAAAAAAACATTTTAACAAAGTACTGGCTGGGGAAGTGGGTGGGGTGAAGGGTGGCATAACAAGCATACTGAGGGGCAATATTAAATGGCAATATCCTGGCATATTGAGGGGCAATATCCTGGCATTTTGAGGGGCAATAAACTGGCATATTGTGATAGACAGCATGTGTGTGTGAGAGACAGTGTGTGCGAGAAAGCTTATTTGCAAGTGTGAGAGACAACTTGTGTGTGTGTGTGTGTGTGTGTGTATGATATACAAAAATTATATATAATTATATACACACACACACACACACACACACGCTTCTCACTGGCAACACATATTAATTTCAGTGATAATCCGCCCTTTGTGGCTCCACCCCGCATGGCCACTCCCTCTTGTAGCTCTGCTCACATTTTTTTTGAGGAAAAGGTGGCAACCCTACTCAGGAGCGGAGGAGTTACTTCCGGGTTGCTCCTCCTCCAACCTCCCCTGCCCTTTGCGTAAGCGGGAGTGTCGTGACATATTCATTTGTTTATTGCATAGCTAATTTAATTTTTTTCAACTGTTCTATATATATTTGTTTATTGCATGTGAATTTTTTTTTTTTTTGGGGGGGGGGGGGGGTGGCAGTGGATCTTGGGCGAGTTCCCACACTTTTTTTTTCCCAGGACTTGACCCCTGGTTCCATGTAAAACAATACAAAACCAAGAATTTATTATCAAAATCAAGGATCATTGTTGTACTAGGTCACCCCAAGTATTCTCCAATATTCTTCACAAATCTTAGTCACAACCACCCTACAAGATGGTTAATTTGCACTTTGTGCTGCATTAAAGAGGGAGTAAACACTATTGTTTTTTAAATGAGGCAGAAGCCCAAATGCTGCTTCAGAAGAGGAAAAGATGTCTAGCCTGTAGCCATGACGTATAAAGGTGTTGCAAGACAAGAAATTCAGAGTCAGTCTGATGTCCAGTATTCCTTGGATCTCATAGATAGAATTTGAGGGTTCTTCTTACGTTCAGGCAGTGCCATTTCTGTTCCAGCCGGAAGTAAAGTTTTGGACAGAATGAGGGAAGAACAATTGGTTTGTTAAGAAAATCTTTAGCCAAAAGTTTTAGAAGAAATGAAGGTTTGGTGTACAAGACTGCTTTATCATGGTGAAAACAAAAACTCTTCTGCAGAAAAGAGAGCCTGGAGTTCTCAATATGCTTAGCGAAAGTAATGGCCACGAGAAAGCTGTTTTCAAAGAGAGAAGTCTGATGGATATCTCTTCTATCAGTTCAAATGGAGGGGAGCAAAGTACATCCAGAACCAACATCAGGTCCCAATTAGGAAAAGGATTCTTGCTTGGTGGTCGCTTCAGAATTGCAGCTTTAAAAAAAAAAAAAACGTTTGATGAGGATATGCGAGTCTAGATCTTGCAACAAAAAATGGCCAACACCTGGACTTTAAGCATAGACACACTGCATCCACACTGGAATCCATCATGTAGGAAGTCCAGGACAGTGGAGATGTCTGGGTTCCGAGCAGGAAAAACCCTGACCCTGGACCATTACAAAAATCTTCTCCAGTATCAGAGATAGATTCTCAAAGTGGATCGTCTCACGGAGTTTAGAATGACGTTTATCAGATCCGGCTTCAACCCGTTATTAGCCAGAATGAGCCTTACAGAAGCCAGGCCGTCAACCGGAACATCTGCAAAGTTTCTTTCGGGACAAGCTGATTTTCCAAGAGTAGGACTCTTTGTAGTAGAACTGTATATGCCAGGGATAATGCCTTTAGCTCCGAAAACCAACTCCGATTCGGCAAATAAGGCAGGGTCGCCAGTACCCTTGCATGATCTGTACGAATCTTTCGCAAGATTCAAGGAATTAATGCAGCTGGTGGAAAGATGTATGCCAGCTGAAACGTCCATGGGATTAATAATCCGTACACGACCATTAGAAGGTCTGTAAGATGAAGGGAAACAACTGACCTTTACATTTTTCTTTGTGGCCATCAGATCTATGTCGGGCAAGGTCGTAAAAAAACTTTTGGGGGCAGGAACCATTGGGTCTGAGTTCATTTCCCCCGGCTGAGATTGTCCACGATCAAATGGTCTTCGCCTCTGATATCCACCACTGAAATAGTCATTAGATGTTGTTGAGCCCAGTCCATAATCCTGGAACATAGGACCTGTAGTCTTAGTTTTCTTGTACTCCCTTGGTGGTTTAGATAGGCGACTGTAGTACGACTGTCAGTTTGTACTTTGATTGCCTTGCCAATTTCCCAAAATTTCTCACTGGAGAGGGCTCATCTGATCGTTCGCCCACCAGACTGCAGGTATAGCTGCTGTTAATAGGCCCAGGGTGCTCATGGCAGTTCTAACAGAGCATGACTGATTCACCTGGAGGGCTGTGATCACCACCTTGATCTTTTTTCTTCTGACTGGTTGACAAAAAATGGAAAGGGAATTGGAATCCACTAAAGAAACCCAGAAAACGGATGCGCGTTGTTGGAGATAGACTGGATTTCTTCCAATTGATGATCCACCCTAGGCCCTGTAACGTTGAAATGGCCATCTGGATAGGAGTAGAGATGGAGAAGTTGTTTTCAGGATCCAGTCGTCTAAGTAGGGGATCACGTACATGCTTCTCTGAGAAAAGCTGTGACTAGTGCCAGTAGTTTTGTGAATATACGGGGGGCCGAAGCCAGACCAAAAGAAAGCCCAGAACTGAAAATTAAGGATTCTGGAACCTGATTTGACCATAAACTTGAGAAACCTCCGACTTTAAACCGCCATGGGGACATGGAGATATACATTCTTCAGATCGAGGGTTACCATTAGGTGTCCCTGTTGCAGGATATGGGTGACTGATGGGATGGTTTCCATTCAGAATCTCACTTATGGTATGAATTTGTTGACCTTTTTGAGGTCCAAAATCGGGCAGTAGGATCCATACGGTTTTAGGACTAGGAACAACCGGGAGTAAGTGCCTTGGAAATGTTGTAATGGTGAAACTGGTTCTATGACATCTTTGTGAAGTAGTTGCAGAGTTTCTACCAGAAGTGAAGCATTCTCGATCTCCACTGGATAAAAGGAAAGGAGGAAGCAAGGAGTAGGGGGACTGAGAAATTTTATCTTGTATCCTGTCTTGATAGTGTTTGGGATCCATGGGTTGGTGGTGATCTTCTCCTATGCTTCCCCGAATGCTAGGAGTCTGCCTCCTACTTTTTGTCATCCTCTTTTCACCTTTGTTGAATTTGTTGTCTGCAAATTAAAATTCACGTTTGGGGGTGGCGAAAATTCCAAAACTGTTCAAGAGCTTTGGGGTTCTCTCTGGGATGAAGGGATATGTTCTCTGCCACTGCATTCTCCTCCCCTGGGGAAGTTCTTTTTTAGTGTCAGACATTTGTTTTATCATTTATTCCAATGAAGATCCAAACAACTTTGCCTTTCCAAATGGTAAACCGCTCAATGAAGATTTAGAGGCTGTGTCAGCTGACCATACTCTCAATCATAGGGCTCTTCTGGCTATTGATGATAATCCCATCGTTCTTGCAGCCAATTTGTGGAACCCATCCGTCATGTCAAGCAAAAACTCAAGAGAGTCTAAGGTTCCTAATCAGCTGACTCACTTCATCATCAGTTTCTCCCATAAAGCTTTTCTAGGGAATGCAGACATATGTTTTGAGCACTTGCCACAGCTGTCCTGGCCAAACTTTCTCCGAATTGGAAACCCAGTGCTTGTTAAGTTCTCCTATCTTTATTTCTTGCTATTAATCCCCATATCATGTGCTTATAGAGGAGTAACCTCATATAGAAATCAGTGTATTCTTTTGGCTACTTAGTACTAATATATACTGCACTGAAACATTATAATAGAAATATAGAACATACGTTTTTCCTTTTTTATAAGCCCGACAGGCGCAAGAATTAACAGTCATAGTACAGATTTGGTCACATATAGTATCAAAGAATCTATTTATAAGTGGAGAAACAGATTGATAATCCCACACTCATGTCTTTGTTCCCCTAATTTTATCTACAAACCCTCATGTCCGTATTGTTTTTATATTCACCGTTTCAGTCACGATTGGACTTAATCACATTAAATAGTTTATTTATAATGACACTTTGCACGTTTTGTTGCCATGTCACACTGTAGCACAATGTAGCTATAAATCACTGCTGCCGATTTCTCCTCCCCAAGACACGCCCAATGGACATTCGCACCAATGGATGTCTCTGTGGGCGTTGATCAAAGCGGATCTGGCCATACCTATTCCTTGTGACATCATAGCACTCCCAATTTAAACTCTTGTATCACGCCGTAAATGTAGCATATGATTAAGCGCTTGATGCGTCATGCTGTGAATTTCACCTGAATTGCGGATTTTCCCACTTTTGCTGTGATGTATTTGGATTTTTTGCACATCATTAAAATCACCTGATTTTGTATTGGATTCTGAGAGTGCCGTTTTCTCTGCATTTCCTAGCCCGCATAGCTCTTAGATAAAACCTCCCTTCTTGACATCTGGAGAATGATATATACAACAGAACGTCGTGTTAGACCTTAAGAATACTTTTGTCAAACCGAGGTCAAAATGGCATTTGAACCCTAATTTAATGAAAAGCAAGGAAGATATTGGCTATATAACCACAATGTCGAACCATTACTTCCATGAGAATAATTCAACAGAACTGCTCGCTTCTACAATATGGTGTGCTTATAAGGCAGTGGTGAGAGGACTTTTCATCAAGTTGGGCTCACAAGCTAAAAAAAAAAAAAAAAAAGAAGAAGAAGCTGATCTTGGTCTGACGGGATTATATATACAATTATACCAACAAACAAGAATAAATAAGGACACAGTGACAATAGAGGGCACAGAGAGACTTGCCGGATTACAATCTAGAATTAATCTAAGATTTATCGACAGGGCAATTAGGATGCTGGTGAAACTTAAAACACAATGGTATTACAGAGGGAATAAGGATAAATTTATGACAAAACTACTGAAAAAAATATATATAAAGAATAAGATAAGCAGGATTGATTATAAGAAAGAGATTTGACTGTCCCCGAGAAAACTGGAAAGGCCTTTAATGATTTTCAAACCCTGTATAATCTGCCCTCACAGGCGGATCAGGAGGAGATATCAGAATATTTTCGGAAAAGAGTTCCCCAAGCCCTCCTGCGAGGAAATTTGGGAAATAAACAGCCCCATCACAATAGATGAGGAGTCTATACTAAGGCAGAAAACAGGCAAGGCACCCTGCCTGGATGGGTTCAATGTCCTGTTTTACAGAGTACTCCATAAAGAAATAACCCTGTATTTAACTGATGTATTTAATGAAGCCATAACCAGAGGAGCCCTTCTGGATATCATCATGCATGGTAATATTCTTCCAATATCGAAAACAGGAAAAAATGAGAACACAGTTACGAGCTAAAGGCCAATCTCATTGTTGAACCTGGATGCAAAAATCTATGCCATTATTTTGGCAGACCAACTGAAGGCAGTTATAAAGGTTCTGGTACATCCCAATCAGGCGGCTTTTGTCCCCGATAGGGCCGCCTCTGGACATATTAGATCCGTGGCAGACAGGTTGACCCTGTGGTTAGATGCCGACAAGGCCTTCGGAAGGGTCAGCTGGAGATTTCTGAGCAGCAACCTTGCTGCTTTTGGGATAGTGGGAGATTTTCATCTGGCGATAATGTCCCTATACTCTTGTCACTATACTCTGTACCATCTGTGAGGATCATAGATGCTGGGATAAAGTCTGACTGGTTCTGTCTTTCAAACGCAACATGTCAGGGTTGCCCCTTGTCACCAATCCTTTATATCTTAACCCTTAGCAAAAGATATTCAGAAGTGCCAAGACATAAAAGGTCCAGGAATATCTGCCCAGAAAATAAAACTATACGGAGTTGATATTCTATTGACAGTTGAAGACCCTGTGGAGTCCGTGGACCAAATTATGTCAATAATAACAGAATACAGCAGAATATCAAATTATAATCTTAATATCAATAAGACCATAGCCATGTCCTTTAATATGTCCTCAGAAAACAAATTTTAACATTAGATAGGAAATATGGTTTTACATGCAATAGATGGAATATATCCTACTTGGGGATAAACATATCTTCCGATCCAAAAAACTGGATGCAGATAAATGTCCTCCTCCTTATCAGGGTGATGAATAGCGGCATGGAAGCAACTGTACGTCTCGTGGTGGGCAAGAATCAATGCAATAAATGTCCTATGTCCTCCCTAAATATACATATATATATTCCGCATGCTACCATTTAAGCTGCCAGCCCCTTGGGTAGAAATGATCCAATCATCTTTATCCTGCTTCATATGGAACGGGAAGAAACCAAGAGTGGGCATGCAGACCTCAGCTAAGACACCTAAGAAGAGAGGCCTGGGGATCCCCTAAATAAGGGAATATGCTGAGGCCACCCTACTAGCCCAGGCTATATCATTCCAATGATTTAAGGCGGACAAGTTTGGCTTTACGCCACATATTGGAGGGCTGAAACAAACTTAAGAATAAGATCATACCCTGCCTACTATTGACACTCATTAAGAACCTCTTAGAAAACAGCTAGGAAAACAAAGCAGTAGTAACACTTTTATGGTGTTACAAGCGCAATATGGTCTCACAATCCAAGACAACCTAAAAAAAAACTAAAATGTGTGGACCAAGTAAGATTCTTGAGTAAGATCTTATGACAACGGGGGGGGGGGGGGGGGGGGAATCTGGTGGCAAAATCACTCGAGATAAACAAGCAAAAAAACACAACACTCCATCTGTGATTTCAAAATGGCAAAAGGATCTACAGATCAAAATTGAAGAAAAAGATTGGTGGTTAGCACTTGATAGATGCTATAAAGCCATCCACTGCCTAACAATTCAAGTTAAGCAACCGATGCTATCTAGTACCAGTATCTCTAAGTAAGATGTACTTTGCTGCATCACCGGTATGCTGCAGGTGCGGACGAGGGAGGGGAGACCATTTACACATTCGGTGGCATTGTCCATCAATCCTTAGATTATGGAGGGATATCTCCCACAGATTGACAAGTATATTTGGTGAAAAATGGTAATTAACTCCAGATATTGCATTACTGCATATAAACTTTGCTGAATACACAAAAGATCATAGAATAATCTTCCATATACTAACCACCTGTAAGTTACAGATCTCTAGAAATTGGAATAAGGCTGCGCTCCCTGAGTGGTCGAAGATTAAAAACCAAATAACGCACCAATGTAAGATGGAGAGCAGCCGATCTTACCATACTATGTGGAATCCCATTACTGGAAAAAATGGGCTGAGTTAATAGAATTGGGATTTTTCTAGTTAAAATAAAAGGTCCATCAGAGAATATAGTTGGAGTTGCAAATCAAGAACTCCCCCCACAGGATAGTATAAAAGTTATGTCATCAATTCATGTAACTTACAAAATGTAGAACTGAAAACAGTTATTTAGCGAGGAAAGTTGTATATGTATATGTATTTAACCACTTGGCGACAGATGACGTGCCAGGCACGTCACGGCAAATCACTTCCTAAGCAGCACATATAGTCACTGCCTAAGCAGCGCATATGGTCACTGCCTAAGCAGCGCATATGGAGCAATCTGGTCACACTCGCTAGTGGTTAATTATACCCATTAGGGGATTACGTGTATTCCTTTTGAAGCTGTCTGAACGCGTGTATAGCGATCAGTAACAGCCGATCAGTGGCAAAGGTGGTTTGGTGATTTCTCAGATGAGCATCACCAATCGTCTGGGTAGATCAATATTGGTAAATATTGTTCTGACCCATATGGATCTGCCTCCCTCTCCTCACTTGAGTTTTAGTGAGGGAAAGAGACAGATCTGTATAATATAAGTTTTTAATTGTAATAAATTAAATTAAATGTTAAACAATTGTGAGTCCCAAGGGCTTTTATAAAAGCCATAGCCTTTGTATAGTGTTGCCTGTGTATTAACCCCTTCCCTGCCACTGATCACTGCACAGCATAAATTTTTTTCTTGTCTGTGCATTTTTAGGGGTTAATTTTTTGTACAGTACTACAAAGGCTCTTAGAAGAGCTATTAACCCCTTCCTTGCTCTACATGTCAAAATTCCAAGTTGGAAAATCAAAAAGCGCACCTCTCAAATGTAGCCTTTCAACCCCCAACAAAGCTGACAAAGCTATGCATGGGTGGTATCCCTGTGCTCGGGAGATGTTGCTGAACACATATTGTGGTATTGTTTGTCAGTGACACATACCGAAACATGTGAATTTGTGTCTAAACTACAATGTATGTGGGAAAAAATACACAATAAAATGACTACCACAAACTTTGACAAAGGCTGGTGGTAGAATTGGTGCATGGAAAGTGTTAAAATACCACCATTTAAAATAGCCTAGGGTGTCTACTTTTACAAAATATATACTTTTTTGGGTAAAATACACTGTCCTACTTTAAAAAAAAAGTCCCAAATGAAAGATGGGCTCAGGCTGGCTACACGTCAAAATTCCAAGTTGAAAATGCGCACCTTCAAAATGTGGCCCTTTAGCCCCCAAACAACCCAACAAACCCATGCATGTGTGGTATCCCTGTACTCAGGAGATGTTGTTGAAAACATATTGGGTTATTGTTTGGCAGGGACACATACCAAAATCTGTGAATTTATGTCTGAAATACAATATCTGTGGAAAAAAAAAAAAAATTATTACGACAAACTTTGACAAAGGCTGGTGGTAGAATTAGTGCATGGAAAGTGTTAAAATACCACCATTTGAAATAGCGTAGGGTGTCTACTTTTAAAAAATATAAGGGTTGATGTGGTAAAATACACTAGCTGGCTTCAAATATGTCCCAAATGGGACATGGGTGCAGGCTGTCTGCATGTCAAAATTTCAAGTTGGGAAAAACAAAAACTGCACCTCCCAAATTTGGCATTTTACCCCCCAAACAACCCAACAAACCTATGCATGGGTGGTATCCCTGTACTCAATAGATGTTGCTGAACACTTATTGGGGTGTTATTTGGCAGTGACACATACCAAAATCTGTGAATTCATGTCTGAAGTACAAGGTTTGCGAAAGAAAACACACAAAAATTACTACCACAAACTTTGACAAAGGCTGGTGGTAGAATTAGTGCATGGTAACTGTTAAAATACCACCATTTGAGATAGCCTAGGGTGTCTACTTTTAAAAAATATAAGGGTTGATGTGGTAAAATACACTAGCTGGCTTCAAATATGTCCCAAATGGGACATGGGTGCAGGCTGTCTGCATGTCAAAATTTCAAGTTGGAAAACTAAAAACTGCACCTCCCAAATTTGGTATTTTAGCCCCCAAACACCCCAACAAACCTATGCATGCGTGGTATCCCTTTACTCAGGAGAAATAGTAGAATCTATTTAGCAGGTTTTTTCGTTCGCTTTTGTCAATGAGGAGAAGATGTTTCAAATAAAAGTCAGGAAATTTGTGTATTTTTTTTTTTTACCATATTTTATTATTATTTTTTTAATATTTTAAGATATGATCAAAAAGATGGCATCCAAAGAAAGCCCTTCCTGTCCCGATAAAAACAATATATAATATGTGTGGGTACAGCAAATGACAAAGAAGAAAATTACAGCTAAACACAAACAGCACAGAAATGTTAAAATAGCCATTGTCCAGAAAGGACAAAAATGTTTCAAAGGCTCTGTCCTTAAGGGGTTAAAAAGCACAAAGCTTTTCTTACAGCTATTTTGCACAATTTTGAAGATGCTTGATAATAAGGCTGTAACCACGGTTTTTCTTTTGATACTTTTATAATAATAATAAAAAAAATGATATCCTTTCCTCATCTATGCAAAACCAAGGTTTGGGGGCTTCCATGTCACAGAGCTATGCATCTTGACAGCTGAGAGAGACTGTCAATCGCACCTGACACAACCTATCAGTGGGGAGAAGATCAGCGTATGCACTAGATGTCGCACACCAACAAGTGCTGCCATGTTGCAGAGTAACATCTCTGCAACATGGCAGACTGGAAGTCAGAAGTTTGACTTCTAAAACAAGTCAAATTGTTTCTGAACGATGCTCCAAGAGAAGCAGTTTTAAAATCACACAGAAGTTATCGTCTGTGTGATTGATATATGCTATAGACGGTTTAATCTCTCTTTAACATACAAGTATGTAAAAAAAAATATTTTTACACCTAGCCAGTCGTCAAATCTCATCTTCACATGACCACTATGTTGAAAGCTTAGAAATGTTGAGACCCAACTGCAAAAACCTCATATAAAAAGCTATGAAATAAATCCTTATGAATTCATTATAATGGGACTCTCAAATCACAAGCTAAAAAAGGAAAACTCCAGGCATCAATTTTACTTGGATATGTTTCATCTGTACATTCTTGCTCTACATTTCTTTAGTAAACAAAATCAAATGTAACAATTGCAAGAAGATTCATGTAGTTAAACTGTGGCTCTTGCACAGAGCATGAGCAGTAACACCTTCTTTGAGGAGCCAATCATTGTATTACAAAACATGAAGGCAATGATTGATGCTATTGTCTACCATTTGGTGCATAAGGTGCTGGGGACTCTTTATGAAAGCTTATAATTTCATGGTGGGAGGTGCAATATACAAGAGATATTCTGCAAAAGGTATCATTTCCAAAATTTTACCAAAAAAATCAAGAACTGTTACAAAATCAATACACGTTCAGTGTCAGCTTTAGAATTAGTCCAAATGTTAATGCACATTAATGTGCTTTCAAAATATTTTAAAATGCATGTTTTACATTGCTTAAAATATAAAATACTTACAGCTAGATGAAATATTGAAACATCAGTTTGCCCACACTAGCGGAGTAAATGTCAATTCCTTTTTTTTTTTTTGCTTCAGGAACCAGTGAGAATAATTTCATTCAAATGAATGGAATTTCCTGTCGCTCTAATAATGTCATCTGACAATGTGTTGCACGGTTAAGAGATCCTACTGTGTACAAGAGCAAGGTCACTTAGAATCCACACAATGTATTCAATTCCAAAAGCACAGGAAGTGACTAAGTGACAAAAAAAACATTTTATCCTCAGTGTCTATATAATCAGTGCTGCTGTACCTGCAGAAAAAAAATGCATAGTAATTGCTGGGGAAGGCTTGAGTCAAATATTAAAAATGTGATTTAAGCAGAATGCCTGCATCAAATCACACTAGAAAAAAAGCCTGTGCACTACACAAGCAGTAATCTTAATCTTGCACCAAAGTAAGTTTGGAGACTAACCTGTTGTTTTAAGAGCTATAGAGATTACAATTTAATAATAATAATAATAAAATGTAATTAATATTAGTATTAGTATTTTTTTTTTTTAAAGTAGCTGCAGACTTGGTGGTTCCGGGTTTCTTTCACAATACACCTAAATGAATAAGCAAAGAGAACCAACTTCCAAGGTTTCTTCATCTCCAAAATCTAGATCTTTGTACATCATGAAACTCCCAAAAATACATAAGCATGTTTACCACTAATACAACCAGTCTGAAAATATATTTATACTATTCAAATATGCTTAACATAACATATTGCCATTTTAAGACTACTGCCACCATTTATACTTATTTGAAAAACAAACCAGCCTGGGCATAAAAACTCTATGCCAAAGTAGTTTTAAAAAAAAAAAACTACAAATATTACAGTGGTAACAGATATGTGCACATATACTGACCGTCAAAATGTGACCCCGAATGTTCACACTAAGCACTTTATGATGCAGATGCCACATTTTGGGGGTGTGCGGATATGTGAGCATACATTCACCTCTATCTTAGATCATACTAGCAAACATAAGTACCTGAAGATGTCTGCTGCAAATCTCATATCTTCATACTCAAAATCACCAGCAAATAGATTAGGAGCATGTACCTTCCTGAATGTAAACCACTGAAAAATGGCTGAAAATTATCCATACATTGTGTTAGCAGAACTGCAAGCAAATGCCTGAATTGGGAGAAAAATCTCTGCCGTTCAGAGGATAAACTGGCGTGTACCATAAAGGTACATGGCAAATTTACCTCATACTAGTGCCACTGGATAGGTCACTTGTTTCACAAATGGAAAAGGAAAAAAGTTTAAAGGTTCTTTAATATATGACTTTGGCATACATGGGGGTCCCTTTAACATTTGCCTCAAGACAATTTTATACGCTAGGAGTCGTATTTGTACTCATAAAAAGGACCGGATACACTTAATGGAAATACTAGAAAATTATTAGTGTCGTTCTCAAACAGTATACTACTGCACTAGAAAACTGTGTGCACTTTATTATCAAGGTCTTACACTAAAACCTCTACCAAATGCACTAAGTTTAAAACAGATGATTAGACGCTTGAGTTCTCAGAGGACTATCTGGCCTACAATTATACAGTGGACAGTCTTTTGAGGGTTGATGTATAGCCATGATTCAACCTTTGCTGAAATATCAAATTAAATTTACTAGCCTACTCCACATAACCTCTCACATTACAAAGGTTGACCAACAGTGATATCTCCTTTGACTTCAAATATACATATTATATATATATATATATATATATATATATATATACACATACATATATAAATATACACACACTTTTTTTTTCTTTAAAGATTAAGAGCATCAAGGATCAAAACAATAAGATATTTGCTTGAAGAATAGAACACCCTTCCCAAATGACATGTCTCATGATTCTCCAATTCCACAAGCTGCATTTATACTTTGCAAACACCAGGGATATAGACTGGCAAATACTACAAGTGATTCATGGGTGTGGTAGTAGATAGGGAATATATTATAGCCTTCTGCTTTCCTCTTATCAGCATTTTTGTTCCAGTGTTAGAGGGTGAAGGAAAGGTCAAAGACAGCCTTTACCAAAATAAAAATAAAAACTGGTCCATGGGAATTACACCCGGTCTAGTGTTAGCATTTCTGTTCTGTCCCCTTAAGGGATACTGCAATGATTTTTGATGCAAAGCATCTTTGGCTTTTCTAGCTGTCAAAGGCAAATATGTTGTATAGAAAATGCAGAATATCGCTACTTATATTTCCCCAGTATGTCAACCCCTCACCATCTTATATTCACGTGTGAATTACAAAGTGCTAAAAATTGAGCAATCGTCAGCAACACTCCAGTGGTTTCCATGGTAATTGCTCCACATTTATCGGGTTTTCACAATTGCTCTCCATAAACACAACCTCAGTCTCCTGGGATAATTGGGTAATTCGGGTGTTTCATTTAGTGGTTTGCTATGAGCTTGGCCTGATTAACCCTTTTGAGCAGACAGGTTTTTAACATTAGCAGACCGTGCCGCAGAAACAGACTAGGGATTACTAATAAACAGTAAGTGCGGTATATTTAATCAGTGATGCTTACAATCCAGGTGCTTTTTCTTGGGCCCCATCACCTCATGAGTGGTCGCCTTGCACACTGCCCTGGCCACTGCCGAGCCGGTGACGCTGTACTGTGCGGCTGCAATGCGATCGGTCAGCGTCTGGCCCGACATTTTCCCGTCTTCTTCTGCTGCAAGAGATCAGTCCACGGGTTAACCGTGTATTGTGCCCACAGCCATTATATGTAAACCCTCTCCTTCATCACTGATGGCAAGCCCGTGTTCTCTTGCGATTATGGATTGCAGCTCTCATGATAGTCAGCCACATAGCTACCTATCATGGGATCTATTTACACGAACCAGTTGCCAAAGGTGAGCCACCACGCTCATACACACACACATCCATGCAGGAGGAAATGACTGTTACAATGAAACAATATCAGACATCCATGTATCCTGGTTACTGCAAATCCCCCCCCCCAGCACCCCTCCTCTCCCTTCTGTCTCCCTACAGCAGCTGCCATCATCTCGCAGCCATCATATGCCGTCAATGTACAGGACAGACCTGCAAATATGGGAGTCCACTGTCCTCTCCAAATATGAACTAAAACTGGAGGTAATTCACCTTGTCAGCCCTTTAATGTAGCTAAGCCCTTCAGCAGAGAAGCACCGAGCACCTCTGTCACACGGAGCACATCCGCCTCCTCTCTGTTATCCTCACTGACAGCCAGGGATTACAATATCAATGCCCCACCCCCCACCTTGTCTCCCACTTCACATTTCTCCTTTTTAATTATTAAAAGACCAAAATGCCGGCTCACGCCAGGATAATGATCCCCGGTGCACCTTTGCAAAAATATCACTCTAGTGTGATGCAATCTTATCAACCCATGTTACCTCCCTCACTGTGTAAATGATGACATTAACCCCTTGGCAAGCGGAGGGGGCCTGAATAGCTGTGCCAAGATACCTAGTGCAGCAAATAGCTTATATATGGGCAGTGAGTGCACAGGCTGAATAAACCCCGCCAATGCTGCAGTGCTGGGGGTACAGATAAAATAGATTTGCATCAGGTAACATGAAGTCAGACCTGTGCCTGGCTCTGCGGGTTATCCTTCTTCTTTTACTTCTTCCTTAGCCGACCTCCTCCTTCTGTAACTGATGCTAGAAAGGAAAGGCTCTGCTTGTACCCTCCCCCAGAACACAACACAGGGAGGTGTGATAACCTCCGCCTATTACAGTAACCCCCACCATACTGTATAGATCTATATGGGACATACATCTGAGAGGGGCAAAGCCTACACATATTCGCGTACTATCTTCTTATGTTACCAGATTTGGGATATATTTACATATAGCTAGATAGATGCTTCGGCACACGGCGTGTAGTCATTTTATTGTAGACTTAAGCTATATGTATTTAATCATAAATGTATTAATTGTATAATCCAATGTATATGTGGTTTTCATGTAGGTTAAGCACGACAAATTCCTCACTTGCAGTGTGTAGATAAAAAGGTTGTAACATTATAACCCCCCCAGACAGGAGGTATCGTTTTAATATGAATGAAAGCTATGAAGCATTGGAGATAAAACAGGTGCCTAACCCTAAAATGGTGTTTGTTAGAAATATTTCTCATTAATTTATGGCTAATATTTGCCTTGGTAACAAATAATAGTCTCATCCTTCGCCTTTTGCACGACCATTTCCTGATGCCTACAATAGTAATATCTAAATGCTTCTCTATTTTCACCCCCACCTTGCCTCAGTGGGTGCTGCCGATTGTTCCACTATCGACCCAAGGGAGACATCTTTACTGCATAGTCTCTGACCTTGCTGCCTGTCTTATTAACTAAAGAATTAAATCAAATGTTATTTACAATAACAATTAGTGATGGGGTTGATGTTAAGAATAGAAACGTTAATTATCAGGTGGAATCGTTATATTTTCACTGTTTTATCCCTATTGTAGCAAATGGTTTATTCTAATCAGGTGGTGCATTATGGCCAGCATAATGAATTAACCCCTTTGTATGCCTATCATAGTTTAACTCTTTCAATGCATTAACTCAATGAAAAACTTTGGTGCACAATAAATGGCTAAAATAATTGTCTTGAAGCGAGGAAAAAAGCTCCAGCAATAGGAATTGCAGTACATAAATTAAAAATAATGAATGAATGGAATGGTATAGCTTCATATTTTAAATAGGAAGAAATATCTTTGCTTTACTGTAAATGTAATGCACTTGGCCAAACATGGTCTAATAAAATATAATTATACTTATGCAGCATATTCTTCTGATTTGACATAAGACTTGCAACCAGGCTGTTAACAATAAATGGTATGCACACAGGTGAACTTGCTTCACAGATTTAAAAGGTGCAAAATGTGTGTGCATAAAGGCAACACACAAAATGGAAAAACATTATTCTAAATTTTTATTAACCCCTTAGTGACATGACTTTTTTGGCTTGTCCGACGCTTGGTGACATGGGCTGTTTTAACATTTCTGAGGTGTTTGTGTTTTGCTGTAATTTATTTCTGTCTCATTTAGTGTACCCGCACAAACTATATATCGTTTTTATCGTTATAAGAAGGGCTTTCTTTGTATACCATTATTTTGATAATAGCATATAATTTGATGTAAAAAAAATAATAAAATATGGCAAAAAAATTGAAAAAATAATTTTTTTATGACTTTTATTTGAAAAATCGTATACTCATGTACAAGAGACAACAAAAAAACACTGCTAAAAAGTTTCTAATATATGTCCTGAGTTCAGAAATAGCCCATGTTTTTATGTTTTTGTGCTTTTTTATTCATGTTACAGGGCCAGAACTATAAGTGGTGCAAAGCTATTTTAAAATCCTTTCTTTCAAAATTAGCGATAGTGACATTGTAACACTGATTTCTGTACTAAATCCATGAATGACCCCCAACATGTACATATTTTTGAAAACTAGACAACTCAGGGCATTTAACTTGGGGTATTTTGACACATTTCATGTAGCCATTTTACCACCAATCTATGCCAAAGTTTGCAGCAAAAAATCTTTTTTTTAAATTTTTCACATATATTGCAATTTAGGTAAACATTACCTTAAAATGTGAAGGGGTATTTCCAAATAACACCTCAATATGTGTTCAGCAACATCTCCTGAGTACAGGGATACCACGCATGCATAGGTTTGTTGGTTTGTTTTGGGGCTAAAAGGCCACATTTAGGGGGTGCGCATTTTGGTTTTCCAACTTGGAATTCTGACGTGCAGAAAACCTGCGCCCATGTCCCATTTGGGACATTTTTGAAGCCAAAAAGTGTATTCTATCCCACAAAACCATATATTTTTGAAAACTAGACACCCTAGGGTATTTCAAATGGTAGTATTTTAACACTTTCCATGCACTAATTATACTACCAGCCTATGTCAACGTTATGGATAGTAATTTTTTTTCACATTCATAGTACTTTGGGCATGAATTCACAGATCCTGTTATATGTCAGTGCCAAACAACACCTCAATATGTGTTCAGCAACATCTCCTGAGTACAGGGATACCACCCATGTATAGGTTGGTTAGGTTATTTGGGGGTTAAAAGGCCACATTTTAGAGGTGCGCTTTTTGGTTTTCCAACTTGGAATTCTGACATGCAGAAAACCTGCGCCCATGTCCCATTTGGGACATTTTTGAAGCCAAAAAGTGTATTCTACCCCACAAAACCATATATTTTTGAAAACTAGACACCCTAGGGTATTTCAAATGGTAGTATTTTAACACTTTTCATGCACTAATTCTACCACCAGCCTATGTCAATATTATGGATAGTAATTTGTTTTTCACATTCATTGTACATCGGGCATGAATTCACAGATCCTATTATGTGTCAGTGCCAAACAACACCTTAATATGTGTTCAGCAACATCTCCTGAGTACAGGGATAGCACCCATGTGTAGGTTAGTTAGATTATTTGGGGGCTAAAAGGCCACGTTTAGGGGGGGTGCATTTCCAACTTGGAATTTTGACATGTAGTCAGCCTGCGCCCATGTTCCATTTGGGACACTTTTGAAGCCTGTCAAAGTATTTTACCCCATAAAACCATATATTTTGGAAAACTAGACATCCTAGGGTATTTAAAATTGTGGTATTTTAACACTTTCCAAGTGCTAATTCTACCACCAACCTATGTCAAAGGGTTGGGATGTCATTTTTTCCCCACACACATTGTAGTTCAGGCAGGAATTTTCTGATTCTGGTATTTGCCACTGCCAACCAACACCTCAATATGTGTTCAGCAACATCTCCTGAGTACAGGGATACCCCCCATGCATAGGTTTGTTGGTTTGTATTGGGTCTAAAATTCGACATTTAGGGGGTGCGCAATTCCAACCTGGAATTTTGACATGTAGTCAGCCTGCGCCCATGTTCCATTAGGAACATTTTTGAAGCCGTCCAATGAATTTTACCCCATCAAACCATATATTTTTGGAAAATAGACATCCTAAGGTATTTCAAATGGTGGTATTTTAATACTGTATAGGTACTAATTCTACCACCAGCCTTTGTAAAAGTTTGTGGTAGTACTTTTTTGGGAGTTTTTTTTCCACATGCATTGTACTTCAGGCATGAATTCACAGATTCTGGTATATGTCACTGCCAAACAACAACCCAATATGTGTTCAGCAACATCTCCCGAGTACAGGGATAGCACCCATGCATAGGTTTGTTGGTTTGTTTTTGGCTAGAAGGCAACATTTGTGAGATGCGCATCTCAAAATTCCAACTTGGAATTTTGACATGTAGTCAACCTGCGTCCGTGTCCTTTATGGGATATATCTTTGAAGCCAGCCAATGTAATTTACCCCCACCAAACCATATATTTTTTTATTGGTAGACCCCCATCACTACTTGTGGCAAGGGCTCAGCAGCCACCGATACATCGCTAGATGATGTATCAGAAAGCTGAATAGGGTCAAAATCGAACCCTGAGTCCGCGGCCTCAGAATCAGTGCGTAAGCAGTGATCTCGAGCAAAGAAGGGGTTAATAGCTCTTAGAAGAGCCTATCTAGTACTGTAATACATTACAGTACAAAGAAATTAATCCATAAAACAGTGCAGACAGCAAAACATACTGTTGCTGTGCAAGATTACTGCTTACACAGTGATGAATGGCAGGGAAGGGGTTAATACACAGTGAAAGACTTTCATAAAACCTGCCAATTTTATAAAATGTTATTTTATATCACTAATACTGATCTGTCTCTTTCCGTCACAAAAATGTAAGTGAGGAGAGGGAGGCAGATCAATATTTGTGAATATTGATCCGATTAATTTTGATCTGACCAGGGCGAATGGTGAGCTTAATTGAGAAATCACCAAACCGCCTTTGCCACTAATTCGCTGTTACTGATCGCTATGCGCTCAGGCAGCTTAAAAAAAAATGCTCAAATATTTTTACTTTACATGTAATCCCCTAGCGGGTATGTGTAAAAAAAAATAAAATAAAAATATGCAGACAGATAAAAATTGCTTTGGCGTCAATATCATTGCGTAAGCAGTGATCGACGGCAAATAAGGGGTTAATAACTCTTAGAAGAGCCTTTTTAGTACTGTAATAAATTACAGTACAAAAAAAAATTAACCCCTAAAAAATGCACAAACAGCAAAAATAAATGCGCTGATGTGCACGATCACTGCTTATGCAAGATCAGTGGCAGGGAAGGGGTTAAACGCAGGGAATTGCTTTAATAAAAATTTTTTTATTGTTTTATTATTTGTGTGTTGTGTATTTATTGTTTTTTTTAACTTTTACTTACTTTTAGAACTTTGATCTGTCTCTCTCCCTCACTAAAAAAAATGTGAGGAGAGGGAGGCAGATCATAACTGGTCAGATCAATATAGAGTTAATATTGATCTGACCAGTCAGTGGGGATGTTCAGCAGAACATCCCCACTGCCTGTCAGTGTGCCTGGCAGTCACTGATTGCCTCTGTGAAGAGGCAATCGTGTGACAGCCAGAGAGCACAGGAAGCAGGTACTTCCTGCCTCCTGTGCTCTTGCCCTTAGAAGGGCAGCGCCATCTTGGTCACTCAGTGACCAAGATTGTGCATTTTTTTTTTGTGTTTCTGATTGCCTCGACTTGCGAGGCAATCAGAAACACTTTCTGAGCATAGGAAGCGAAAGATTCGCTTCCTATGCTCATTTTTTAAATGCCCGCGTTTTAAAGGCTCTGTGCCTTTAAATCCGGCATTTCAATCGCTCTCCGGAGCGATCGAAATGCCGACGGGCATTTTTTTTAGCATTGTACGATGCTTCCACACGGAAGCATCGTTACAATGCGGCTTGGGCACTGAAAGCGGAAAAACTCCGCTTTCAGTGCTCGTTTTGACACAGGACGGACTAGGTCCGTCCTGTGTCACTAACGCCTCGGCACACAGGATGGACCTAGTCCGTCCTGTGTCGCCAAGGGGTTAATTCATTTACTCACTTATTGTCATGGTCAAACGAAAAATTTTCTTCAAAAAGTTGACTGCACTTGCCTCCCTAGGCTTAATAGTGCCTGCCAATAAAATACCGGTTGAGTGGCAACCATATCCATATCTCCATTGGGTTATGACCCAGGGAGAAAAAACTATTTAGAAGACCTTGGTGTAATTTCACTAGTCTATATGTTATCATTAGAGGGGCGTAAAAATCATATTTGCAGGGATTGCAACTATGACCAGGCCTGACCCTCTAGGCAACCACCCCACTAAATGCCACTAGCTGCCACAGCATGTGGGAAGTGACATCACAGCCATTTCCTGCATACTGGATCTGTCTGCACAGAGGGAGAGAGATACAGCAAGCTGTGTAAAGGCAAATATGGCTCAGTTAAGCTGGGGAGAGAGAGGCTGTTTGAGTGGCCTAGGGTGGCAGATAGATGATGTTTTGGGGGCTATGGTGGCAGTGAGTCTTTTTGTGGCGTCTAGGGAAGCAGAGAGAAGCTGTTTGGGAAATCTACGGAGGCAGCGAGAGGCTGTTTGGGGAGTCTACGGAGGCAGCGAGAGGCTGTTTGGGGCGTCTAGGGAGGCAGAGAGAAGCTTTTTGAGGAGTCTAGGGAGGCAGAGAGAAGCTGTTTGGGGAGTCTAGGGAGGCAGAGAGAGGCTGTTTGGGGAGTCTAGGGAGGCAGAGAGAGGCTGTTTGGGGAGTCTAGGGAGGCAGAGAGAGGCTGTTTGGGGAGTCTAGGGAGGCAGAGAGAGGCTGTTTGGGGCATCCAGGGAGGCAGAGAGAAGCTGTTTGGGGAGTCTAGGGAGGCAGAGAGAGGCTGTTTGGGGAGTCTAGGGAGGCAGAGAGAGGCTGTTTGGGAGGCACAGGGTGGCAGAGAGAAGTGTTTGGGGGAGCTATGGTGGCAGAGAGTTCATCGCTGTCTGGCGCTCCATCAATGCATTTTAGCATTAGGGTATAAGGGTTAGGTTAATCAGGGATTGGGGTTTGGTTTTAGTATTGGGGTCAATTTCAAATTTATGGGTAGGGGGTACTTTTAGAGGATGACAATGTTATTTTATTGGAGGGTTTAGTATTTGGCGCTGAACTGTTCAAACTGACGCGGTGAACTGGCTGTGAGCAAGTGTCCTAGACCCAAGAGGAATACATGCTAGACTAATTGCTAACTGCTGTCATGGTCACCAAGAGAGTTTATTTATGTTCTGTAGATAAGACTGAACATAAGGCAGGATGCCTTCAGCACAATTACAGCTGTTTATTAATTACCTTATACTATCAGTGTCAACTTGAAACCGATTAAACATACCTGATCACTAGCTCCTGTAATAATTATAATGTGAGTCTATGTTGCACTTTATTAAATATATCAGTTATCCAAAATAGATTGAATATGAATGACTACATCAAAAGCCTATTTGTAGTTACAGGACTACTGTAAGGCAAAACAAATAAAACATGTTTAATTGAAACATTGCATCACGTGTAGACATTTGAACTACCGGTATACATTGTGCAGGGACAAACATGGTGCTAAGAAAACTCATCAGGTATGTCCCGGCACAGTGCAGTGCCGTATTTACCGCGAGGCATCCTAGGCGGATGCCTAGGGCGGCAAATTTCGCCGCCCCCTGCAACTGAAAAAAAAAACCTAAGAAAAAAACACATGGACAGTAGATCACGATGATCGGGCTGCCCGTGCGTTTTTTTCTTAGAGGGGGCGGAGTGATGACAGGTCACGTGACCTAATGTGCTCCGACCTATGCACTCTCACCGCGGGGAGCTGAACAGGCAGCATGGTAGGACACCATGCTGCCTGCCACTAGCCACCAGGGATCAGGGTAAGTCCTGGGTGAGGGGGCATGTGATGGGGTTAATAGAGACATTTAATGCCGGTGATGGGGTTAATGGAGGCATGTGATGGGGTTGATGGAGGCATGTAATGGGGGTGATGGGGTTAATGGAGGCATGTGATGGGGTTGATGGGGTTAATGGAGGCATGTAATGGGGTGATGGAGTTAATGGAGGCATGTAATGGGGGTGATGGAGGCATGTGATGGGGACAATGGAGGTATGTAATGGGGGTGATGGGGCATGTAATGGGGTCATGTAATGGGGAGATATGGGTTATGGGGCATGTTGTGCGTGGGTAGGGGGCTGCCCGAATTTTGTCTGCCTAGGGCAGCACAAAACCAAGATACACCACTGGCACAGTGTATAGCTAAACTGGTAAAGTGAAATGATCATCTTGCCTCAACTCACCCATTAGTGAATATCCCCCAAAGTGTTCATTAAGTTTCTGAACAACATTGACCTCCAACCTCAGTTTTGTGGTCTTCTTTAAAGTTACTTTCTTAAAATTATTATGTCTTAGTAACTGGGGCTCACATTTACCTAAAGAAAAATTGTCTTAATACAATATACTCTTATAACTAAATACATTAAACCCTAAACATAAAAAATCTACTCCAATAGGATTTTTCTTAATTTGCTGCAGTATGCCGCTTAAAGCATGCTAAATTTTTGTGAATACCCAATTATTTATAGTTTGCGTATAACTGAGCATGCAATAATATAATCAAGCTCCACCCCTAACCTTTGAGCTGTTCTCTCAGATCTGCACAGAACTCCCCCTACTTCCCCTACCAGCACATTTGCTGGCGGTTAAGGCTGATGTTCTGACATTTCCTCTGGGAATTCAGATCCTACCATCGAGTGAACAGCCCATGCACGCGATCACTCAAATTACTGATTAGATATCTAGGAGAAAATAAACACTACCTGCCACTACGCATGCGTAAGCATCTTAGCAAAGTCTGAGAGAGTGACAACTACAATTCCGTTGATGCCACCTGCCTCCAGCAGTATGAAATGTGTGCAATTTATATTAGGGAGGGTTAGAGTGAGGATGGCACATAGGGTGTGGGAGCTTTCAGACTTCAGAGAAGCAGGGGAGCTTGAGAGGAAACCTGAGAGCAGTGCTGTATTTACCGCGAGGCATCCTAGGCGGATGCCTATGGCGGCAAATTTTACCTATGCCGCCCCCCAGCACTGGAAAAAAAAAAAAATGTAAAAAATTTTAAAATCCGGCCCTTTAAAAAAAAACCCACCGTGCTTGCAGGCAGAGACGGAGGTGAGAGGGGATCGGAAGATCCCCCCTCACCATCGCTCTGCCTGCCAGGCTGCACGGGGAGCCGAACAGGCAGCACAGAGAAACCTCCGTGCTGTCCTGTTCGGCTCCCCGTGCAGTGTGCCGACACGGAAGTGCCGACAGTCACGTGACGGGCGCGCTGACATCATACGCGCGCCCGGTCACGTGACCTGTCGGCACAATCGCCGGGAAGCCGAACAGGCAGCATGGAGGGACCATGCTGCCTGCCTGCCAGGGAATGGTAAGTGCTGATGGGAGACTGTGTGTGTGTGTGAGTGACTGAGTGTGATGGGAGTCAGAGTGTGTGTGATTGGAGACAGTGTGTGTGACTGAGTGTGATGGGAGTCAGAGTGTGTGTTATGGGAGACAGTGTGTGTGTGTGTGTGTGTGACTGAGTGTGATGGGAATCAGAGTGTGTGTGATGGGAGACAGTGTGTGATGGGAGTCAGAGTGTGTGTGATGGGAGACTGTGTGTGACTGAGTGTGATGGGAGTCAGAGTGTGTGTGATGGGAGACTGTGTGTGACTGAGTGTGATGGGAGTCAGAGTGTGTGTGATGGGAGACTGTGTGTGACTGAGTGTGATGGAAGTCAGAGTGTGTGTGATAGGAGACAGTGTGTGTGACTGAGTGTGATGGGAGTCAGAGTGTGCGTGATGGGAGTAGGAGTGTGTGACTGAGTGTGAGCTTGATGTGAGTCTGAATGATGGGGCATGTCTTAGGTGTGTAACGTGGGTGTGCAGCTTGGGTAGGGGGGTGCCCGGATTTTGTCTGCCTAGGGCAGCACAAAATCAAGATACACCACTGCCTGAGAGGATGTCTGGGCTGCGCACAGACATCCAAGTGCCCACCACTAGACATTGGGGAAGTCAGGGTCTTTTCCTGGGCGTGTATTCTGGTTGCTGGGACATGTCCAGGGTGTGCAATCTAGGTGGATGCAATCTGGACAGTAGGGCAAGTCCTGTGAATACTCTGTGCTGGGAAAGTCTTTTGTGTGCAATCTGGGTGCTGGGAAAGTATTGCTGATGCAACCTTGTACTGAGGCAAGTGTTGTTGGTGCAATCTCTGTGCTCAGACAAGTCTTGTTGGTGCAATCTGGCTGTTCTGGCAAGACCTGTGTGTGCTGTGGTTGCAAGCTGATGCTGTTTCAAGTGCCGTGGATGCTGCAAGGTGGTGCTTTGGCAAGTTATGTGGGTGCAATGGATGTGGGGTCAATAATGAAAAGAGGAGTGAATGGGGCAAAGAAAGACAAAAGAAAAACAAGGAATGCATTTTTTCAGAAACAGTTTTATTATCTGATAACTATATCAGTGCTGGTTGTCTGTAAGTCCAACAAGCAGAGCCGCCAAGAGAAATTTCAGGGCCCCTTACTGAAAAAAAATTCTGCCCAATGATAATTTGTCCATTATTAGCCCAATGATAATTTGTCCATTATTAGCCCAATGATAATTTGTCCATTATTAGCCCAATGATAATTTGTCCATTATTAGCCCAATGATAATTTGTCCATTATTAGCCCAATGATAATATGTCCATTAATAGCCAAATGATATGTCCAATAATAGCCAAATGATAATATGTCCATTAATAGCCCACTGAAAATATGTTCATTAATAGCCCACTGACAATTTGTCCATTAATAGCCACTGACCAATACCACCCCCCCCCCCCCCTTCTCCCCCCTCCCCAGTACCTGGATGCTGCTTGTCCTCTGCAGGAAATACAGCGACCGGATATGACATGATGGCTGTGACAGAAAGCCAGGTCCGCATCCGCTGCTGCCCGATCATGACTTTCTCCATGTGAGACAGTTACACGGGCAGCGGGGGCCCACAGGTCAGCTGCTTTGGGCCCCCAGGAATGACTGGTCCCTGGGTAGCTGCCCCATTTGCTTACAGGTTTTTTTTTCAAAGGGCCCAAGGGGCCTGGGATTATAGGCTGTCTCCCCCTGAGATCGGCCCTGTCAACAAGTCCTTGGGCGGCACTTTTCAGGAGTGAGCAAAAATCGTTGCACCCAAATGTACGTTGGTGACACCACAACTGTTTAAGGCAATAGAGACCACCTGTGCTAATTCTCAACGTCACACACATGCACTGGTGATGCTGGCTGCCAGATTCTGTCTCCACATGCAAAGAACGAGGTGATTGCTTTGGATGGATCCTCTAGGTTCTACATTGGTGCAATGTGGGTGCTATTGACAAGTCATTGGGGCAATGTGGGTGCTGTGGCAAGTCATTGGGGCAATGTGGGTGCTAGGAAAAGTCATTGGTGCACTGTGCGGACTGCGGGCAAGTCATTTGTACAATGTTGGTGTTGGGGACCACACCAAGCTTAGGTGTGCAGGCACCCTGTTTTTTATTTGGTGTACAGGCGCCCTTTTTATTTCCTTCCTCTGCCCTCTTAATTTCTTCTGCCCTCCTTTCAATATTGCCCTGACATCCCTTGCTATGGCACCCAAAGCACTAGATTGCAACCAGCACCCATTACACTCATAGGGCATGTCCCAGCACCTAGATTACACTCACAGGACTTGATCCCAGTACCCACATTGCACTCACAGGACTTGCCCCAGCACCCACATTGCACACACAGGACTTGCCCCAGCACCCACATTGCACACACAGGACTTCCCCCAGCACCCACATTGCACCCAAGGTATTGTAGCACCAACTGGTCTTGCCACAGCACCAAGATTGCACACATAGGATTTACCCCAGAGCCCATTCCACTCACAGGACTGGCACCAGAATGCTGATTGCTCCCAGGGCTTTCCCCCTTAGCGCCCACATTTCACCAATGACTTAGCCCCATCAAGGTAGTTTAAAATGTAATAAACAATAGCTATTTCTTGTGAAACTGCCTTGATATATTTTATGTTCATGCAGTTCTAGACAAAATATATGAATGTTAAATATGTGATCACAAAATGATAGATATGATAGATAGATAGATAGATAGATAGATAGATAGATAGATAGATAGATGCCTGGTCTACTGTCATATCTATTATTTTGTGATCACTTTTTATATTCATAACTGGATATCGGTGGCAGTTAGATATCAAGTGAAGAGGGAATTGGGAGATATCTAGCCATCTTATTGTTGCTGGGTCTCAAATATAAAAGGGAAATTTGCCAAGAGTATTGTACAATGCCAAAAAAATAGCCATGCATTGAGCAGTACATGCTACCAGTTTGTTTCATTTTCAGCCTGGAGATTAAATGTTCTTTCATAGGTAGCATTACTATATAAGCTGCTTAGGGCACCCATGTGGGGATGCAATATACAACTTGCTAGTGACTGTGCAGCAAATTCCACCACTACCAGCCGCCTAAGCTGCGTCCTTTCCCCTCGTCTGATGCTCTCTGGAACCCTTTCAATCACACATGCCTGTAGAGAATTAACCCCTTAGTGACAGAGTTCTAACCTGAATTTTATTTGCTTTGAAGACCAGGCTTCCTTCATTTTGCTAATATTTTTATTTAACTTTGATTTTATTTCGTCATGTTCAGTGCACCCACACAATTTATATATAGTTTTTTAAAGGACAGATCGGGCTTTTTTAATATATACCATTATTTTCATCATGTGATATATTATATGAAATCATGTGATATAATTTACTTCAAATCATAAAATATGATGAAAAAATGCAGTACTAAAAAGGCTCTTCAAAGCACTATTAGCCCCTTCTTTGCTGTAGATCAATGCTTGCAATGATATTAATGCCAAAGCAATTTTGCTGTCCGCATATTTTTGGATTATTTTTTCTTAAACCCGCTTACGTGTAGGGGTTACGTGTAAAGTAAAAATATTTTTTTTAAAGCGGTCTGAGCGCATGTATAGCTTGTTGATCGTTGATCAGTAACAAAGGTAGTTTGGTGATTGCTCAGATGAGCATCACCATTTGCCTGGTCATATCAATATTTGCACAGCAACACTTTTTTTTCTGTCTGCAGTTTTTTAGGGATTCATTTCTTTGTACTGTAATGTAATACAGTACTACACAGGCTCTTCTAAGAGCTATTAACCCCTTCTTTGCTGTAGATCACTGCTTAGGCACTGATTCTGAGGCTGCTGATTCAGGGGTCGATTTTGACCCTGGTCAGCTCTCTGATACATCATCTAGTGATGTATCAGAGGCTGCTGAGTCCTTGCCACAAGGAGTCGTGGGTGTCTACTTTTAAAAAATATATGTTTTGGTGGGGGTAAATTACAATGGCTCACTTCAAAGATATATCCCATATAGGACATGGACGCAGGTTGACTACATGTCAAAATTCCAAGTTGGAACACTGAGATGCGCACCTCACAAATGTGACCTTGCACCCTCCAAACATCCCAACAAAACAATACATGGATGGTATCGCTGTACTCGGGAAATGTTTCTGAACACATCTTGGGGTGTTGTTTGGCAGTGACGTATACCACCATTTGAAATACCTAAGGATGTCTAGTTTCCAAAAATATATGGTTTGATGGGGTAAAATAAATTTTCTGGCTTCAAAAATGTCCCAAATAGAACATGGGCGCAGGCTGACTACATGTCAAAATAGGTGGTATCCCTGTACTCAGGAGGAGATGCTGAACATATATTGAGGTATTGTTTGGCAGTGACACATAACAAGATCTTGGAATTCATGTCCGAAGTACAATGTATGTGGAAACAAAACCTAAAAAAATACTAACCAAACATTTGACAGAGGCTGGTGGTAGAATTAGTACATGTTAAGTGTTAAAATACCACCATTTGAAATACCTTTAGGATGTCTAGTTTGCAAACATATATGGTTTGATTGGGTAAAATACATTCTGGCATCAAATATGTCCCAAATGGAACATGGGTGCAGACTGAGTGCATGTCAAAATTTCAGGTTTGAAATGCACACCTACCAAATGTGATGTTTTAGCCCCCAAACAAGCCAACACACATATGCATGGGTGGTATCCTTGTACTCAGGAAATGTTACTGAACACATATTGAGGTGTTGTTTGACAGTGACACATAACAGGATCTCTGAATTCATGCCTGAAGTACAATGAATGTGAAAAAAATTGCTTCCCAAAACTTTGAGATAGGCTTTGTATTAGTGCATGGAAAGTGTTAAAATACCACCATTTGAAATACACTAGGCCAGTGATGGCGAACCTTTTTGAGCCCGAGTGCCCAAACCGCAATACATGCCAAATTTTATTCCTCAAAGTGCCAACACGGCAATTAAACCTGAATACTGAGGTTTAAGTTTAGAAAAAACATCTCTAACAGTTGTCCGAACTAATTAACATCTGTTGTTTTAAAAGAAGAACAACAGAACAACAGAGAGTTCAGTTATACAGTTTTTTTATTGAAAAATCATAAATTCTAGTAAATTAAAAAACACTGGTGTTCGGTGGTGTTTTACCTTATTAAGGACCTATTCCCACCTATCCACCTGCAGTTTGCATGCATCTTACATGCTGCTTTGGCACAGTTTACATCAGAATTCCATCCGTCTTACATCCAGTTTTGGCGCAGCTTTCCATGTATGTCAATGGACATGCATTTTTCATCAGGTTTCTGTCCATCCAGCTGCACCAAAACTGCATGTAAACTGTGCCAAAGATGCGTACAAGGGGATATGTCTGTGTATGTGTACTCAGCTGTCTGTGTGTGTGTACTCAGCTGCCTGTGTGTGTACTCAGCAGTCTGCTGAATACACACACTGCTGAATACACACACACAGTCCATTGAATACACACACAGTCCGCTGAATACACACACACACAGTCCTCTGAATACACACACAGTCCGCTGAATACACAGACAGACTGCTGAATACACACACTCTGCTGAATACACACACAATCTGCTGAAATACACACATGCACGCTGCTGAATACACACACACACAAACAATGCCGAGTACACACAGACCTCTGAGTACACACACACACAGACCTCTGAGTACACACACACGCAGACCTCTGAGTGTACACACACAGACCACTGAGTACACACACACAGACCGCTGAGTACACACACACAGACCACTGAGTACACACACACAGACCGCTGAGTACACACATACAGACTGATAAATACACACACTTATACTGTATTGAGGGGTGCAGTGTATGTGTTTGTGTGTGAGGTGTGCTGTGTGAGTGGAGGTGCTGTGTGTGAGTGGGTGGGGGTGTTATGTGAGTGGGGTGGTGCTGTTTGTGAGTGGGTGGGGGGTGTTATGTGAGGGGGTGCTGTGTGAGAGTAGGGGGGTGCTGTGTGAGAGTGGGGGAGGTGCTGTGTGAGAGTGGGGGCGCTGTGTGGGGGGAGGGGTGCTGTGTGTAGGGGGGTGATATGTGTAAAGTGGGGGTACTGCAGGTAGATTTTTTTTTTTTAATAATCAGTAAAAAATATATTTTATTTATTATTATTTATCCCCCCTCCCTTCTTCTTACCTTTGGTGAAGGAAGGGGGGACACAGTCGCTGTCTTCCTCAGCTCTTCTGTCCTCTCGCGCGAAACTGTGTGGAGCGTTGCCATTGGAACGCGTGGCAACGCTCCCCACAGCCTTCTCGCGGGAGGATCTGCTTCTCAGATCCCTCCCCTTGCCGGCTGCCTCCATGTCTTTGGGAGTGGAAGCAGAGTAGGCGCCTGCCGTTTTGAGCAGGCAGGCGCCTACTCTGCATTAATGCCGACCAGGGCCAGCCGCCTCCCACCTCCCGGCGGCCTATGGCCGCGTACTCACAGAAAGAGCCCCGCGTGCCATAGGTTCGCCATCACTGCACTAGGCTGTCTAGTTTTCAAAAAGATATGGTTTTGTGGGGTAAAATATACTGCCCGGCTTCAAAAATGTCCCAAATGGGACATGGGCCCAGGTTGAGAGCATGCCAAAATTCCAAGTCTGAAACCCAAAATGTGCACCTCCCAAATGTGCAATTTTAGCCCCGAAATAACATAACCAGCCTATATATGGGTGCTCAGGAGATATTGCTGAACACATATTAAGGCAGTACCCCTTCACATTTTCAGGAAATGTTTACCTGAATTGCAATCTGTGTGAAAAATCACCATTTATTATTTTTTTTGCTGCAAACTTTGGCAAAGGTTGTTGGTAAGATGGCTACATGAAAAGTGTCAAAATGCCCTGAGTTTTCTAGTTTTGAAAAATATGTACACGTGGGAGGGGTCATTCATGGATTTATTACATATATGAGTGTTACAATGTCACTATCGCTAATTTTGAAAAAAAAGTATTTTGAAATAGCACTACTTATAGTTCTTGCCCTGTAACTTGAAAAAAATAGCACAAAAACATGGGCTCTTTCTGATCTCAGGACAAATATTAGAAACTATTTAGCAGTGTTTTTGTTGTCTTTTTTAGATGAGTATACAATTTTTCAAATAAAAGTGAGAAATGTTTTTATTTGATTTTTTGCGATTTTTTTATATGCTGTTGTAAAAATAATGGTATCAAAAGAAAGCCCTTCTTATGCCGATAAAAAACAATGTATCAGTGGACCTGGCAAGGTCGTGTGCCATAGCATTACATGGGTCATCATCAGACTCAATGTCAGACTCGGGTGTAACTGAGTAATCTGAAGCCTCCTCCACATCAGACTCTGTCTGTACAGTCTTTAGAGGCTTTAGCCCTTTTCCATGAACGAGATGGTTTTGCCCGGCTCAGGGCTCTCTTTAGATGTTTAACCACCTTATCTGGGCCAGGTTGAACCTTGCCAACTCGTGATATTTTGGAGGCAGTGTGAATGGTATGATGGGTCTTTTTAAGTGGCTGGTTTTGAGGGTGGCACTGAAGAATTTAAATGATGAGCATGTGCACCTGAATTGTGGAAAGACAAAGCAGCAGACTGCGCTATAGTTGAGGACATGAGCCCCGTAGCTGAATGCATAGAATGTGAAACAGATTTTGCCATAGTATTCTCAAGCAACATCTGAAAGTCTTCAGAATTAATAAGCTCAGCAGGGTGTTGCACTATACTGTTCTCAGTGTCACCAATAACGGTGCTAGGAGAAATTTTGAGTTATGGCTCTGCATAATGGACAAGGGTGAGGTAAAAAGGTGCACTACCAGTATATAAGAACAAGCAACAATCCAAAGCAAGTCAGTAAACAATGTACGCTAGTCACAGGAGCAGGAATGAAGCAGAGAGATTCTCTAAGCTGAATTTGTGTTAAAGCGCGGTAAAAAAAAACAGCCTTGCAATGACATCAGATGAGCGGGAAGTCTAGTGGGAGTGTATCACAAAAGTTAGTGCCGAATTGCATCCAAAATCACAGTTCGGCTATAATAAAATGTCAGCCGCGGTTAACAAACAGAAAAATTAATGAAGGACTAAACCAAAATGGCCGCCTGCTCTATACAACGCAAATGCTCGACGGCCGAAAACCAAATACATTCGAAACACAGGTGAAACAAAGTCGAAATGAATAGACAGTGATGAGATAAGTGAAAGAACTATTGCAATGTGTGTTACGTACGCGCAAACGGCCAGCCAGTATGAGGGAAAGAAACAGAAAGGAGTGTAGGGGACACAACCAACCCAAAAGGTAATAAAATGAAATAAGGTAAATAGTACAACTATAACTGTAGATGTAGGGAATAGGTACCATAAGTCAACAGAAATCATAACAATCAAACCACAGTAGACATTGGTACATAACTTTCTGAGGGAAGCAGCAAAAGAAAGAAGTGGTTTTCTGGACTGCTGATATATATAAGGGAGGGGAGGGACATATACTGCTTTCATGTGTTCATTTTTTCTTGTCAATCTCTTCTTTGCTGCTGAAGGAATATAGAACATGATATGCATAATAGGAACCTCAGTGTTGTTATAAATAAAATTTCATGAGTCGGGCGGTCACGGTATAACCCTGACATTTAATAAGAATATATTGAACAAAACAAAAAAAGAGAAGTGGTAAAAAAATATCAGGTGGACCCTTGGGAGCTGTAAACAACCTCAACATGGAGAGATAGACAAATAAGGATTTACTCCCTATACTTCAATATGTCCTGTATTGGAGTTGGGTTGGACACTTTAGTCGAATTTCACAAATCACTGAAATGCGAATACTAAATATACCTGCATTGAAGTGCAAATAAGCAGTTTGGGCCATTCAGAAACCAAAGCATTGGAGGCTTTTTACAAGTAAAAACATAGATTTTTGGCTACCCAATAAGCACTGATCACCCACGAACACACACCAAATTTGGGTAGAATAGGCGAACTTCGTCCATTTCAATTGTCCATATTTTTGATGGAAAATTAAATAGAAAAGTGTAGAAGAATTAAAGTAAACATATTTTAAACACAAAATATTTATATACAATTATAAAATATCATAAATATATAGCATATTTATATTAATACATTAATATCTACATTGTATACTATTTTATTTTCATTTACTTTTATTTTTATGTATTTATGTTTTTTTATTTGGTACATTTTTTATTTTTATTTTTACTGAATTTTATTTTATTACACTTTGGGGGATGAGGGTAAGAGTTGGAAAGAGGAGAAGAAGTTGGAGGAGAAAATTATGTCAACACCACCACCATTTTTTTCCCCAGGTCTTGGGGTATGGCTGAAATGTAGTCCACCATATGAGACAGATGGTGTCAGATGGGGAGAGAGGCGGTTAAAGGAATAAGTGATGTATAGATCATGTATGGTTGCGAACTTGTTGCATATAGAGCATGTATTGAAAATGAGTCCCTTATAAAGAGTTTATAATTAAGGACCTTTGTGGATTAACAGCTATGGAAGGTCTCTTATTAGAATAAAACCAATTGCATAAGCTTTCTTTCAGGATTTAAAACGAAGTCCGCTATCAATCCTGTCGACATACGTGCTACATTTGAGCAAACAAAAATGTAGAACAGGACTTTCTTAAACTGGCTAGATGTAGAGATAAATTATCAAAGGTATGTGATGCTCTGCCAGATAATTTTACTAAGTGGAATAGATTGGCACTTTGGCAACTTCAAGAGAACATGGGTCTGGTCATCAAGCAGTTGACAATCTAGGTAATGTAGTGTATATGAATACCACAGACTACAGTCGGGAGGCTGTACACCAACTGTCAGATTCTGACACCTATGTCTGGCTGCTTGGTGACCAAACCCTAGTTTTCCTCTAAACTTTAGTGAAACAAGTATTATGAGGGATATTAAAAATTAACCTGTAGTTTTATATGGCAAATGATATAATTGATAAAGTTCCAGCGAGGCCTGGATGATTACTCCAAGGGGTCGGTATACAACTGGTTTGAGGAGTATCGATGGGTCCGATTTTCAATGCCTGTACAGAGGAAGAGGAACAAGCAGATAAACGGGACTACACGTCAGGACTCGAAACTTCAGGGGACTTGTCTTCATTTAACCTTCTACCCTGCAGAAAAATCATAAGGGGAGGGAGGAAACATTGCAAGGTCAACCAGAGAGAAGAACTTATCATCCCGTTTTATAAGAAAAACCAGGAGTCAGAGTGTGATCATGAACATTTCCAAGCACCAGTTGAACCAACATGAGGTAAAGATTTTGGAAAAAGGTTTATCTTTTTTGCCTTCAAATGTGATAAGATCCATTCAGATTAAAATTGATTTTGTTTTTTTCAGAAATATTAAGCTAAGGGTCTTCTTTAAAGATAAAGTTGCATCGGTACCAAATGATGAAATAGCTTGTACATTTCAGCTGGGTAATTTGGGTTTGTCCAGTTGGCTGAAAAGAAAGTGGAGGTATTTTTATCCCAGACTCATTATTAAAGAACTCGTCCAATATTTCCTCCTGTGAAAGGAAGGCATTGGATTTTTTATAAAAAAAATCGGGAGATAATCTGTAAACCAGCGGACAAAGGGGGATCCTAAGTGGTGATGAATAGTTGTGATTATGAATCTGAAATCCACACTGTCTGATGTGAACAAAACAGGTTGATGAAATTCTTAAAGGAGCTTTTGAATCTCAACTTATAAATAAAAGATTGTTTAATTTTTTTTGACCTGTAACCACCCAATCACTCCTGTGTTATACACCTTTCCTTTCATAAATCCCTTTTGAATCCCCCGGGCAGGCCAATTGTGGCAGATGTGGATTTGATTTTAAATACATTGTCAATTTTTCTGGATAGGGTGATCCGTCTCCTCAACCAGGGTATTCATGTGTGCCAGGTCTCAGATATTCTTAAGAAATATTGGTATACCTTACGGGATTCACACCCGACCATTAATGAGTTCCAAATACCACCAATGATGGCATTATGCAGGGGTGTATGTATAAAAAACAAATTGGTAAATTCCAAATACTCCCCTGGACTTGATAACCCCCTGACAACTTTCCTTGGTACACATAAGAAAGGGAATTTTCCAAATATGAATTTTGTGGCTTGGGTCTATATCATCAAAGGGAACATATTTAAACATCCATCTAAAGAACACTGGTAAAATATGAATTCACAATTTACCTGTGACTCAAGTTATGTAATTTACTTACTTAAATGTGCATGTGATCTAACGTATGTGGGAGAAACTACCCAAAAGATGAAAACCAGGTTTTCCAAACATAAATCCACTATCCGAACAGATAAAACGGAGTTGCCAGTTCCCTGCCACCTTTGGGAGATGGGACACAAAATTGAGGACTGACGTTTTCGGGTCATCGATTAGGTCCCCAACTGAGAAGGGGAGGGGACAGAGAAAAATTGTTGAAGAGAAAAGAAGCTTGGGGGATTTGGTGAGTTTATCCCCAAAAGGCCCAACTAGGGAACTTGATCATTTACCTTTTCTATAGATAGATATTTTCATTTCTCGTATATAGATGTTTCTAACTATCCTCCTCTTCTTCTTTTTTTGTCCCTCCGGTGGGAAAATTACTGGCTAGAAGAGAAATATCACTGGGGCAGCTGCTCCAGTATCTAATTTAATTGATATACATGAATATTGTTGGTTTGTTAAAGTTGTACACATATACACTTAAATAATATATATTGTAAAATAATATGAGTGAGGTATACTGGAACAGCTGCTCTACCTCTAGATCTGATTGTGATTGCATAGTTTTCATTTGGTATGTTAGTCACTGTACACATTTAAGATTGTCTTATTGATATTTTTATGCATTGTAAAATTGATGACCCTACTATGTAAAATTTACTATTGTGTATGCAATATTAGTGTTTTCTCATATATTGCACTTTATTTGGCCGACTAGTTTGTTCCGCCCCTTATCTTGTCCCATGATTGTTTGTTACATTGTATATAAAGCTGACATTGCTACACGTTAACCAGGTTTGAGAAAAACTCTTTGGAGTTTAAACGTTGCCTTTCTGGTCTGAATGAAAGACTCCTTTCACGGTGTACTGGACTCCTCGTTATTTCTTGGCTGTTAGAGGGCATTGGTGGAGCCTTGTCCGTGCACCCTCCGTTGTGATTGCGAAGCCTGATATTACTTTTCTATAACTGATAAAGAAGCCTTCTTATCATATTATCGTTATCAGGAGTTGGATTGTACTAGTAGCACTATTTTCCAGCTGCGCCAACTTTTACACACAACCTCCAAGATTATCCGATTCTGTATATATACAGGAGGCATGGAAAAGCATAATTGTTAATATATTTAAAATAAACTCAGAAAAGAATAGTGCTTGAAAAAAATTGAATGCATTGAAATCTAATTTACATGGCACACATCAAACACCCATGCTCTCTTATTATGAATTTCTATGATTTTCTTTAGGAAGCATTTTGCATCAGCAAGAATTTGTTGTTCTTCAAATTGTTTGCCTCGTATTGCACATGACTTGATGACGTTATGTAGATCTGTTACATTACTGATTGTACTTGCTGAAGTCAACTGAGGACATTACTACTAGCACATCATCAGGTCCTGCAATAGTTAACACACATACACGTTTGACACGAACATGGCTAAATGGGTAGTTGAAACAGGGAAGGGAGGGACCAGGAAGGTGCAGTATCAAGTGGAACCTAAAAATATAAATCCAAAAAACACTAATCGTGTGATACAGTATGGACCCAAAGTAATCTGAAGTGGATAAGTATTGTACTCACAAACTGAAGTATAGATGGAGCTTTCACAAATGGCTGGGTATAAAACTGGTTTAATCTGTAAAAAACACACATATGCAGAACCAGATAGATACAACACTTGGCCCCACTGGGATTTCACTTACAAGATGTTCGTTAAAGTGCGTATGTAGATAAAGTCCAAACAACAACTGCAGGAACTCAATGCGTTCGCTGGAACAGCTGTCACAGCTTCATCAGGAGCTGTTCCAGCAAAACGTGTTGAGTTCCTGCAGTTGTTTTTTGTTTCCAGTGTGTTCTCCAGCAGTATCTATCCTCCTTATTCGTTTTGCACCTTGGACTTTAACTACATGCGCACTTTTACTAACATCTTGTAACTGAAATCCCAGTGGGGCCAAATTTTGTGTCTATCTGGTTCTGCACATGTGTGTTTTTTACAGATTAAACCAGTTTTATACCCAGCAATTTCTGAAAGCTCCATATTGCACTCACTGTTTGTGAGTGTAATACTTACCTACTTCAGATTACCTTGGGTCCATACTGTATCACACTATTAGTGTTGTTTGCATTTATATTTTTAGGTTGAATTTGAGATTGCGCCTTTCTGACCGCGCCCCCCCCCCCCTTTTAGTGTTAGTAGGGGGCTGCGTTCAAGTTGTTTAGCTAGTATCATTGTATTCTCTGCATGTTTTTATCCACGTGTCCAAGTTTAAAGTACAAGTGATAAACACGAAGTACAGACCTAATTTTACAGAGATGCATGGATTCACTTAACTGGAAATATAATAAAACATCAAATTATAAGGTCACAAAATGTTCATTGTAGTTTATACACTATCCTGTTGATGTAGAATTATTAAAAATCTTTATTGAAACCTGTATTGAATTATTGTACTAACTCCATTTTAACCTCACATTATGACAGACCCTCCATTTTGTTCACATTACATGACAGAATTTCCTGACAGTATTTAGTATAATGAATAGAGACTGTATTTTCTCTCTAAGGACATAACTAGCCCCGGAATTACTGAATCTCCTGTAATTTGCAACATAGTATAATCTGAAGGCCATGAGAACACCGGCCAAATGAAATGTTCTATTCATAAAAGAACCTTGCACCCGACCACGAGACTGATATCACTAACTACGCAAAATGATGCCCGAGCCCCCCCTTCCACCGAGTAAGCCTCGTGCTGGGAAAGATGGTGCTTGAGCCATCCGTCCACACCCGTGTCCAGAACAATACCACTTCTCGGTGGGAGGACACCTATCTAACCACTTAGTTTTTGGGCCAATTAATCATATTGATGGGTGGACATTGACACAGCCACTTAACATTTAACCCAATTAATGATGTTTATTTGTTATTATCTGATATTCAATGATGATGTCATTCTGCCTTTATAAGGGCTTGTAAGCCTGAATTTTGCCAGATGCTAATAAATTTCCTCGAAGTTATTTTAACCTGAACTGCATGTGTCAGTGTGAACTTACTTCTGCGTATACGCAATTTATTCATCTCAGATTTGGACAGGAACAGATAGACTTTTAAACATTTTTGTTTATTTCTAAATTAATCTACATCAATTTGGCGCCCAACGTGGGGCACCGGGCTATGGCCTCTGGCTGGTAAGCCGTCCTAAGGAAGACGCTGTTGGACGGAGGAATCGGGGGGGAAGGAAGGGAGACTGATCACCTCTGATTACACGGTAGAGACTTCTGCAGGAGCCACCGGTATGTTCCAGCCCCTTTGATTGACCCGTCCACGTGTCTGTGACTGCTTCCCGGGAGGGCATCAAAGACAGGTAATATCTTGCCCGGTGTCTTGTTACTCATTTGTTTACCTGCATTTAGTCTATCTGTTGCCTGGGTATGTTAGTGGTTTATGTTTAGTTAGTTTTGTTCTTTCCCTCTTTTTGGAAAAAGGGGGGTGGACCCGTGGGAGGTTGCCTGGGGGTCTTCTGTTGCCTGTTTTACCCCTTTTAGGAGTCACGTGGCCCAGACTGTATGGAAAAAGGGGGGTGGACCTGTGGAAGTTGTAACAGTAGTAAGGAAAAAGAGAGGGTGGGGAATCTGTGGAGGGGTGTAGACTCATTGCTTCCTGGGGATTCCCCCGTGGTGTCACTTTGATAGCCTAGCTAGCCGCTTCATTGTGCACCTTGCTCTGCTTGCAGAGGGTGGTACCCTCCAGTTTCGAAGCGCTGAAGCTGGTGGCATTCCCGAATTTTATTTTTGTGGTGGTGGATTCGAGCAGGCATTGCTGTCTTCCTGCACCACGGGTAGTGAGACTTATGGGTGGGTCCATAGGGGCACTACGGGAGTGAGGATAGAGGTGGCCACACTTAGTGGACTGCTGTAACGAGGGAGGCTGGCGGATCTCGGGCCGGTGTTAGTTGTTTTCCGCGGCCGCTGGTAGTGAGATTTACGAAAATCGTTCTCCGAGCGGGGACACTACGAGGTTGAGGGAGGTGGCTTTGGCCACAAGAGTAAAGGAAAGGGATTACTGTTGAATTTATTTGAACTGTGTTGCATGCACTGTATTTCAATTGAAATGTTGTCTTAAATGTTGTCTTAATTGGGAGTCATTCAAACTCCTGGGTCTGTCTCTACTTTCACTTTTTATCTTTATTCTATTTTCTGTATTATTTATTTCTATTTCTCTTTGTGAGAGAAGTGATTGGTCACACACTTCTCACCCCGCTCCAATCCGTGGCTACCACCTAGGGTACACGGATTCAGTGACTGGTCTATGTTTTGGGAAGACGCACTTAGGAGGGACCCACCCTTCCTAGTGGCAGTCGAGCACTGTAGACGTTCTGTTTCATTTTCCTTTACCTATACTTGGGACGCTTTGGGGGATATGGGACAGGAAGCGAGTAAGCCCAGTAGGGGCTGGCTCGCGTGTGACTTAGTTGAAGATAGAGAGGGTAAAGAGATGGTTAAAAATGTTGAAAAGATTGCTAAAGTGTGTAAAATTGCTGTGCCTTCATGTGGTAGATTACAACCGGAAAGCTGGCGTAGATTACTGACAGAGAAGAAAGGCAAGCTTACAGATAATGATTTATTACGTACTACTGAAGCATGGTACAGAGTAGCGAAAGCTATTCAGCAGGAAGGTTGGGTTGAAGAAGAGATAAATCATAGAGGTGTAAAACTGTATGTATATCACAAGAATTGTGTTACTGGGGCATCCCCTCAGCCAACGCCCCAAGATGATGCCCAGGGGATGTCCATTCTCAAGGTTCAGTCAGCAACAAGCGATAGCCAGCTGACCATGTTCCCCACTCCCGACCCTCCCAATACCTATCCCGTCACTTCCCCTGTTTGCCCGGTCCTGAATTCTGATGGATCTTTATTCTCCCCTTCATCATCCCTAACATTCCCATCATCCTCATCCATCCCTGCACTACCTTCTGTGTCTAATCTAAATGTTACATCCACCATTCCTTCTCTACGCTCTCTCTCTCTGTTGATAATTCTAACCATCCCATCTGCATCCACCCAGTTTACTAACCCCTCCTCCCTTGCTATTGCCAATCCTACTACACCCGCTCCGGCAACTCCTCCTACACCCATATTTACTAATCCTTCTCTGTCTTCTCCGTTACTCACCCCTCCCACAGTCCAGGTTCCCACCTCCTCCCCTAATCCTTATCCAGCTGTCCTGCCCTCCCCTGTTTCCGCCCTAGCCCCCACCCAGTTGGCCTGGCCATACCCCTTACCATACCCCATGTCCTTGCCCTATTCAAATTACCCCTACCACTTTTTCCAAGCCACTCCTCAGACCCCGGTCATGCCCAGTCCGGCCCAGTCTGCCCCGGATGTGCCCACATCCAACATGGCCGCCACTTCCTCCCTTAACCTTAGACAAATTTGCAGATCAGGCTGCTGGCCTTACTGATATTATACAAGAAAAAGGAGAATCAGTGGAAAGGTTTCATGCAAGACTGTTTCAAATGTTTACAGATTTGGGTTTTGACCTTACTGACAAGATTCATTCACAAATGCTGTCAGGTGCATTTGTCCAAGGTGTAAAAGACTCTATACGCAAGGGAATCATTGCTGCACGCCCTGAATATAAGGTAGTCTCTCTAGATACCTTACTCTTAGTTGCTAGAGGTCTGGAATCTGCCCAGACTCCTAGGAGATCTTCCACATGCCCAATTAACCTGTTAGGCGCTGATGTCCTCTCACACCTGCAGGCATCTATCACCTTCACCCCAGATGGACAAGTGGAATTGTCTACTCCTCTATCCGAATCAGACACCTCAGCCTTGTGCTCCCTACCTCTAATGCTGCATTTAGAAGAACCCCGTGGGGAAGCAAAGGAACAGAGGTCCAATTTTCCTGATATACTAAAAACAAAGGTACCTGCCAAATTATGGTCCTCAGGCCCAGAGGACATAGGTCACCTAAGAATTCCCGCCTGTGGTGGTAAAGCTCATTCCAGGAGCAAAATTACCAAGGAAACCACAATATCCTTTAAAACCAACTCAAGCTGCAGCTATTTCAATTCAAATCAAAGCACTCTTGGAGAAGGGTGCTCTTGTAAAATGTGTATCAAAGTGCAACACTCCATTATTTCCTGTGAAGAAGAAAACTCCAAAAGGTGAACCAGAGAAGTACAGAATGGTTCAGGATCTCCGTGCTGTCAATGAAGCAACTGTCCTGGACACCCCTATTGTGCCAAACCCTCACACTCTCTGGGGTCCCACCATCTGCAAAATACTTCACAGTCATTGACCTGGCTAATGCCTTCTTCAGTGTTCCACTGGATCCTATTTGCCAATATCTGTTTGCCTTCACTCATGAAATGCAACAGTATACATGGACTGTCATGCCTCAAGGGGCACAAAACTCTCCAAGTCAATTTGCAAAAGCCATGTGCTCCATCCTTGACCCATGGCAAACAGACCATCCAGAGGTTGTACTCCTCCAGTATGTGGATGATTTATTACTCTGTGGAGATGACATACCTACAACTGAAGACTGTTCAATTAGTCTCCTCTGCTATCTGGCAGAACAAGGATGCAAAGCTTCACGTCTCAAGCTGCAATTCTGTCAATCCACAGTACTCTTCCTTGGTCATTGCCTATCTCAAGGTACCAGACATCTCACGCGGGACCGAGTAGGAGCCGTACTGAATATTCCACCTCCAAAGACCTCAAAATCTCTACATGCCTTCTTAGGCCTCATTTCCTATTGCAGAGCATGGATCCCAGAAGCCTCTCTGCTTATGCAACCACTCTATGATGGACTCAAGTCAGACCCATTTTGCCTGACCAATAAAGCACTGGACAATTTTCATACTCTAAAACGTGCCATTGCATCTGCTCCTGCTCTGGGCCTGCCAGACTATACCAAGCCTTTCAAATTATTTGTCAATACAAATGATTTAAGAGGCCGCCAGAGGCCTATTGGATTTTTCTCCTGCCAGCTGGATATCGTGGCCAGAGGGACCCCTTCATGTCTTAGAGCTGTTTTTGCTGCAAGGGAACTTATTGAAAGAACTGCAGACCTGGTCCTTGGCCACCCCTTGGTTGTATTGGCCCCTCATGACATCTCTGCCATCATCAACCAAGTTCAGCTCAAGCATGTGTCTCCCGCTAGACACCTACGTTTACAGTGTCATCTCCTGCTGCCTGACAACATTACCATACACAGATGTCAAGTTCTTAATCCATCCACTCTTCTTCCTATGTTTTTCTTCTCACTGGGACCATCAAGAGAATGCATCCTGATTTAACCTTTTATAAAGAACAAACACCTCTCTGTGAGGGTCCAGGATATGCCTTCTGTACCACATGGTACAAGCCAAACATCACTCCTGAACCTTGCTATGAAGATGAACTCTACCACTGGGTGGAGGTGAAACTCACTGCCCAAGACTTCTATTGTGATTCTGAAGGCAATAGCATGGTCCTGATCCAACTACCCCCAGAACTCAATTACTTGTACCGTCATTGGGATACTGCTATTCCACATGTCCCTGTTACCAAGTTGAAAACAAAATCATGGAATGATCTTGGGCCCATGGCAAAATTATGGGCCACCATGGATGAATCAAAGCTACAGGAAAATGGCATTGTCAAGTAGCCAACAACTGACCTTCTTGAAGCATGGCCACGCCATTTCCTGGAAAATGAATTCCAAGACCTGGTCATAGTGAATAACTATGACCCAGAGACACCTCATGACTGTTTTGAACAAATGAAAATGGAAACAATACATCTGCCAACTGTACATGAGAATCCATTAACAAATCCTGACTTCACTCTGTTTGTGGATGGTTCAAGGTATGCTGATGAAGAAGGAAAATACCACACAGGATATGCCGTGACCAAACAGATGAAGTTATCAAATCATCATCTCTACCGCCAGCAATGTCTGCACAAGAAGCTGAATTACAAGCCCTGTCTTCAGCATGCAAAATCTCCAAAGGAAAACGTGCCAACATCTATACAGATTCAAGATATGCCCTGGGTGTGGCACATGAATTCGGCCTCATTTGGAAGACGAGAGGATTTCTTACCACTGCCGGTACACCAGTCAAACACAGCTCTGCAATCAAGGAACTAATGGATGCCCTCCTACTCCCTCAAGAAGTGGCCGTCTTGAAAGTCAAGGCACATGGGAAGTTGGATACAGATGAAGCAAAGGGCAACCATTTGGCTGATCAGGCTGCTAAGCAAGCAGCAAGAAATTTGCAGGAAGTGGATGAAGAAGTGTCCGGTCAAGAAGAAGTTCCTATTTTTACCCTACAGACCCTTCCTACTGATCTAAGAATTTTGCGGGAACAGCAAGCCGCAATTACCCCCGAAGAAATCCAGAAATGGAAGAAGAGAGGGGCTGTCCTAAAGGACGGAATATACTACAACAATTTTAAATTCTGCCTTCCTAAAAATTTATATCCAGCAGTTGTCCAATGGGCACATGGACCTGCACACCTGTCAAAAGACTTGATGGCTGCCCTCATACAGAAGTATTATGAAGCACCCGGAATCACAACATTGATCAGTAACTTCTGTAAGGCCTGTGTTATTTGCGCAAAATGCAATTCAGGAAAGCCGACCAAAGTGCCTTTGAAACACCTGGCTAAGCCCATGTATCCATTCCAGAGAATACAAATTGATCACATACAAATGCCCAAGAGTGGGCCTCATGAGTATGCACTAGTAATAGTGGACATGTTCTCAGGCTGGCCAGAAGCCTACCCAGTGGCCAATATCACTGCCAAGACAACAGCAAAACGTCTACTTACAGATATTGTATGTAGATTTGGACTTCCAGAAGTCATTGAAAGCGACCAGGGCCCAGCCTTTACGGCAACAGTGACTAAAGAAATTTGGACTACTCTGGGAGTGACCCTAGCCTTTCACACCCCTTACCACCCACAAAGTAGTGGAACGCATGAACGGCACCCTAAAAGCCAGAATGTTAACGTTAAAAATGTCACAAGAAACAAAGATGCCCTGGCCAGAAAGTCTGCCAATAGTTTTATTCAGTGTTAGGCACACACCTAGAGGGAAGCACTCACTATCCCCATATGAGATTCTATTTGGGACTGCACCCAGACTAGGTTGTTATTATCCGCAACAGTTGCAGCTTCAATCTGATGTTTTAGTAGACTATGTAACTGAACTCGCAAGTGCCTTGAACAAAATACATGCCCAAGTTTTCTCTTCAATTCCAGATCCCGATTTGGATACAGGTACTCACAACCTGCTTCCCGGAGATTGGGTTCTAGTCAAGAAATTTGTGCGGAAACACACCCTGGAACCAAGATTTGACGGACCATTCCAGGTTCTCCTGATCACCGCAACCTCCGTCAAATTGGCCGGCAGGCCACATTGGATCCACGCTTCCCATTGTAAGAAAGTTCCTGCCCCAGAGGAAGCCGGTACCACACAACCATGTACCTCTGGTATATTATCTCCTTAATCAGCTTAATTAAAGCCCAACAAGTAGCCATCACCAAAGATGCCAGTGGGTACACCTTCTGGTATAATTCATCATGTACCCGTGTGGCTACTTATACTTTTGATTACTGTGACATCGTAGAATGCCCATTCCCCACGTCACAGATTCAGAATATCTATAGAGATATCCCTCATTCAAAGGACCCCTATGTTTGTGTAGTTGACAAACAATGGGGGCACAATTGTAACCATTGGGGGGCGGCAGGATGGAATGCCGGGCCTGCCTGGGGTTACAAACCAAAAAGTGCTTTATCTAAAGTAGATGATCATGGTAGATCCCTTCTCCAAAGAATGACCCTAAGAAAACCTGGAGGAGGTATACCAATGAAATGAATCCTGAATATTGAGCATCCCAGCCCAACAGATGCAGACCAGTATGTAATGGGAATGTATTGGAAAAAGGGTTCCTATAACAAATTAGGGCATTTCTACCTTAAAGATATGTGCCACTCTTCTGAGTGGCAAGGGACCACCCACATGGTCTCAAATCCATTGAAACCACACATCCAGTCCTTTAAAGACATGATGGCCATTGCAAACCCCACATTTGAAGATACCATGGCCGCTGAAACAGGTTATAACGATGTTAATCTATGGTTAGAATGGATGAAATATAATGCCAATAAGCATAACAGAACCGCATGCTATGTGTGTGGTGGTGCCCGGCCTCACCTGGGCACCGTGCCTTTAACCTTGCCAGTAGATGTAGAAGAATGTGTTTTGAGTCTTTTTGCCTATCATTACGAATTCAACAGGTCCATATGTAAAGCATGGACAGTAGAATATCCCCTTCTAGCCAAGGATTGCAAACCCCCAGATGGTGTTACAGTTTATAAAGGTAATTACACCTGTTATGCTAATTATGATGGGATTGGTAAATTTGTGGGTAACTTCTCTAAAGGGTATTGTGCCACCTACAGAACTGTCTCCATGAACCTTCTACAATTCCATACCAGATCTTTAGGGGATATTTACTGGTTGTGTGGGGATTTACAGCTAAGATCCAGAATGGACAAAGAATGGTGGGGGGAGTGTACTCTGGCCAAAGCCATCATGCCTATACACATTATCTCTGACACACACCCCGACACCCATGAGTCCAAACACACACCAACCAAAGTAAAGCGTGAAGCCCCAGTTAAAGGCAGTTTTGACCCTCATGTTTATATCGATGCCATTGGGGTGCCTAGGGGGGTGCCCAATGAGTTTAAAGCAAGAGATGAAGTTGCTGCAGGGTTTGAATCACTTTTTACCATAGTCACTGCAAACAAGAATTTAAATTGGATAAATTACATTTATTACAACCAACAACGTTTTGTTAATTACACCAGGGATGCCCTCCAGGGCTTAGCCGAACAGCTGCAGGCTACGTCCCAAATGTCCTTCCAGAATAGAATGGCTTTAGACATGATTCTAGCCGAAAAAGGAGGGGTATGTAAAATTTTGCCCGACACCATGACATGTTGTACTTACATTCCAGAAAACACAGGCCCTAATGGTAAAGTTACCTTAGCCATAGAGAAGTTGAATGAGCTCTCTGAAGAGTTAAAAAGGAATTCTGGGATAAAGGATCCCTGGGAGAGATGGTTTGGTTGGATGACAGGATGGCAAAAGGCTTTAATGCATATTGGTATAGCAATACTAATTTTTCTTTTTATTTTTGCTCTTCTTGTTTGTTGTGTCCTCCCTTGTCTGAGAAAACTTCTTTTGAAGACTGTAGACCAAGCGGCACCCACTTTCACACATCTCACAGTTGATGACCAAGATTTCCAAGATATCAACTCGCCCTGTATACCGCTACAAACTATCCTTTTTATTGATAAAGTGCAAGAATTCTAGGTAGGGACCAGCTTAGGGACAGCATCTGTCTGTTTGGGAAAGACTACCGTGTGGAGATGTGGTGGGCTAGCCACTGCGGGATACCCATGGAGTGAAGCGTTCGAGTGCCCAGCAGACGGATGAGTTAGCCAACTAGGGACAGATGAAGGGACAGGATTGCACTTTGCAATAACACCAAGCTAGCGGCCACGGGGTTTCTGTGCCTTTGGGCTAACACGTCTTCTGATACTAACAAATAAAGATTATCTTTTAGAATCTAACATTTCATAGGGGGGACTGATGTAGAATTATTAAAAATCTTTATTGAAACCTGTATTGAATTATTGTACTAACTCCATTTTAACCTCACATTATGACAGACCCTCCATTTTGTTCACATTACATGACAGAATTTCCTGACAGTATTTAGTATAATGAATAGAGACTGTATTTTCTCTCTAAGGACATAACTAGCCCCGGAATTACTGAATCTCCTGTAATTTGCAACATAGTATAATCTGAAGGCCATGAGAACACCGGCCAAATGAAATGTTCTATTCATAAAAGAACCTTGCACCCGACCACGAGACTGATATCACTAACTACGCAAAATGATGCCCGAGCCCCCCCTTCCACCGAGTAAGCCTCGTGCTGGGAAAGATGGTGCTTGAGCCATCCGTCCACACCCGTGTCCAGAACAATACCACTTCTCGGTGGGAGGACACCTAGCTAACCACTTAGTTTTTGGGCCAATTAATCATATTGATGGGTGGACATTGACACAGCCACTTAACATTTAACCCAATTAATGATGTTTATTTGTTATTATCTGATATTCAATGATGATGTCATTCTGCCTTTATAAGGGCTTATAAGCCTGAATTTTGCCAGATGCTAATAAATTTCCTCGAAGTTATTTTAACCTGAACTGCATGTGTCAGTGTGAACTTACTTCTGCATATACGCAATTTATTCATCTCAGATTTGGACAGGAACAGATAGACTTTTAAACATTTTTGTTTATTTCTAAATTAATCTACATCACTGTCATTATCTAAAACAACCACTAGGAGGCTGTAAATGATTGTCCAAGTAAAGGAAATGTATTTGTGAATGCAAAATTGCGGGGCCTGCAGCCAGAGGTTGTCTGCGCTGCACACAGATATCCCTGTATGAAAATATTTTTACTAGCAAAACTTTTTTTCCCTATAGGATCGCCTTATATTTAGTCTTTTTTTCATAAATTAAGAGTTTGGGGGGTTGCCATACAATCAGTCACCTCGCAGTGGTAAAGACCATTGTCCAGCTGCCGCACTGTGACAAGAGAGGAAAGGTGAACAAATGTGCTCATATCTGTCCCCACAGCACATCAACCGGAAGAGAGGTCTTCATATAATTATGAGCCTTCTACATATTCGCAGTACCCTAGGCCACCTGCTGGTACATTTTGGAAGTGAGGGGTTATATTTATAGAGGAGCCTAGACAATTTGTTCTGTAAAAGACCTCAATATCTCTGATGGCGGCCCAGATTCTGTGTGCTAACATTTCTGCGTTTACTTGAACTCATATATAATTTAGAAGTTTAGAGGTTTCATAGTAACATCAGAAAGCATTGCTTTACTAACAAGACAGAAATATGGATGGACTAAATGGGCTGGATTTTATCTGTGGGCTTTGTGTTTGGATGTTTCTACATGTTGTACATTTACATAGCTAATACATACCCTTTTATTTTTATATTCCATTGTCATGAACATGAAAAGCACTAAAGCTAAATAGATTTTTAAAACATCAACTTATGTTTAACATTTTCTTACCAAATGCATACATTTGGTTTATGAAGACACTGTTGGTAATGGAAACATATTGAGTTCTACATATATTAAAATAATCACTCACTTGATATGGCCCCAGTGAGGTACTGGACGTGATAACAAGGGTTTGTCACAGATCATTAGCATCCACAGTATTTTACATTAAATGAAGACAATTCTGACCAAGGAATAACTCCAAATATTTATTAAGCAACAGCAATAAACAAAATGAAATCCTTACTCTCTATGGGCACTTACTAACAAGATAACCAGTAGCTGCAGGCAGAGGCGTTGCTAGGTTTCCAAAAGATCTGGGGCTATAGCCCATGATACTTTTTTAGTTTTTTAAATGGAACCATACGGGCACTTACCAATATATGCTCACCGCTCTGAGCTTCATGCCAGTTTTGTAATTTAGGAGCCTTCACAGGGCCGGTCCTTCAATGGGGCAGCTGCTGCAGGCAGCACCCTGGCAGGGGCGGCACTTTGCTGCTCTATGCAGCAGTCTTTTTTTTTTTCTTGTGTCCAGGGGAGCTTGATTGAAGGAGGTCTCAGCCAATCAGGTGAGACTTCTCAACTCTCCTGATCGGCTGAGAGTTCCGAAGCCTCCCATGATTGGCTAAGACCTCCTTCACACTGAGCTCAAAGCAAAGAGATGCCTGCAGCAGGTAAGTTAAAAACCTGACAGTGTGTGAATGAGTGTGTGTATGTCAGTGTGAGTAAGAGTGTGTGCATGTCAGTGTGAGTGAGTGTGTGCATGTCAGTGTGAGTATGTGCATGTCAGTGTCAGTGTGTGCATGTCAGTGAGAGTGTGTGCATGTCAGTGTGAGTGAGAGTGTGTGCATGTCAGTGTGAGTGTGTGCATGTCAGTGTGAGCGAGAGTGTGTGCATGTCAGTGTGAGCGAGAGTGTGTGCATGTCAGTGTGAGCGAGAGTGTGTGCATGTCAGTGTGAGCGAGAGTGTGTGCATGTCAGTGTGAGCGAGAGTGTGTGCATGTCAGTGTGAGCGAGAGTGTGGCATGTTAGTGTGAGCGAGAGTGTGTGCATGTATGTCAGTGTGAGCGAGAGTGTGTGCATGTCAGTGTGAGCGAGAGTGTGTGCATGTCAGTGTGAGCGAGAGTGTGTGCATGTCAGTGTGAGCGAGAGTGTGTGCATGTCAGTGTGAGCGAGAGTGTGTGTGTGTCAGTGTGAGCGAGAGTGTGTGTATGTCAGTGTGAGAAAGAGTGTGTGTATGACAGTGTGAGCAAGAGTGTGTGCATGTCAGAGTGAGCGAGAGTGTGTGTATGTCAGTGTGAGCGACAGTGTGTGTATGTCAGTGTGAGCGAGAGTGTGTATGTCAGTGTGAGTGTGTTGTGTATGTATGTATGTAACTGGCTGTGTGTGTGTGTATATGTATGTAACTGGCTGTGTATGTGTTGTGTGTGTGTGTGTGTATCTTTGTAACTGTCTGTGTGTGTGTAACTGGCTGTGTATGTGTTGTGTGTGTATGTATGTAACTGTCTGTGTGTGTTGTGTGTGTATGTAACTGGCTGTGTATGTGTTGTGTGTGTATGTAACTGGCTGTGTATGTGTTGTGTGTGTATGTAACTGGCTGTGTATTTGTTGTGTGTGTATGCATGTAACTGGCTGTGTATGTGTTGTATGTGAATATGTATGTAACTGGCTGTGCATGTGACGTGTGGGACACATTAAGGAATTATTATTTAACTTGCTGACTGGTGTGTGTGTGTAACTGGCTGTGTATGTTACTGACTGGATGTCTGTGAGGTGTGTGCATGTGATTGTCTCTGTGTATGTATACTTTTCTGATGTGCCATTGTCTGGCTCCTACATTTTTTTGCTGGCTCCTAAAACTAAATAAAATTTGTCAAGCCCTGATATAAACATAAATCCTTCCTATGCTGTTTGGCCGTCCTGTAATAAAACATGTCACACATACACATAACACACATGTGTGACGTTATTTATTACAGGACTGCTAAACAGGATAGGAATGATTTATGAGATTATATATATATATATATAGCATAAATCATTATGCATATATAGCATAAATCACTTATTTACATCCACCTTTGTGTATTTAAACTATATATTGTTGGTTTGAGGTTCCTTATTACAGGACTGCCAAACAGCATAGGAAGGATTTATGTTATATATATATATATATATATATATATATATATATACACACACATATGTAACATGAATCATTCCTATGCTGTTTGGCAGTCCTGTAATAAGGAATCTCAAACCAACAATATATAGCTTAAATACACAAAGGTGGATGTAAATAAGTGACCCCCAACCCTCCCCTCTCTCCACCATACCCAGAGCTTACCTGAATGGGAATAGACCTGCTCTGCATCTCCCACAAGGTGACAGCCTGCAAGTATATCTTCAGAGCTGCTTCACTGTCCCACGTGGAGCTTCCTTCACATCCCTGTCATGATGCTGTGTAAAAGCCCTGCACTGATAGGATGCTCAGTGATGTGTCAGCCAATCAGTGCAGGGCTTTCACACACAGTAATGATGCTGTGTAAAAGCCCTGCACTGATTGGCTGACACATCACTCAGCCTCCTATCAGTGTAGGGCTTTCACACACTGTCTGTGTGATGCCAGGGAGCGGAGCTACACGGAGCTGCAGAGACTCGGGGCTTTGCTCATTACATTCGGGGCTTCAGCCCCCTTAGCCCACCCCTAGCGACGCCTCTGGCTGTAGGTGGTAGGCTTTCCCACTTGCCAACAAACCAAATGTTTATGCCGGAAGGTTATACTCACAGGGAACCGCTTTCACTGGCTCACATCTCCTGAGATTCAACAATGTAGAGAGTCAGCTTATACAACTGTTAATCAGTTACAGAGAAAGCCCAGTTGGTCCAGATTGTGGAGCACATGTAGCACAATACAAGCTCTGATCTGGGCTTTTAAACCGCTATACAGTATGTGTTGTATTTATGGAAAGTTTAGAAACCTGTGAAAATGAACCAACTAAGCAAAAGATAAATGAGGGAACAATCATTGTTTATTTATTTTAGAAATTATTTTACCAGGAATTATTTTATGTTCTTGGTGAATAGGTATGGTAACCAAAAATGTTGGATTACTATCTTTAATTTAGATTTTTCTCATCTCTGTAGTCATCATGCACCTGGACACCACTGGAGCAATAAAAGGTTGACATGCATATGTCACTAGAAAAAATCTGGAGTAATATTTGTAGTGCACATTGGATACAGATGTACCATTCAAATTATCTGGCTTGAGTCTGTTTAACCCTTTAAGGACCAGGGATTTTCCTGGGCCAAGGACCAGAGCGTTTTTCAATTTTTAATACACGGTTTTTGAAACATTATTTTCCTCTCTCTCATTTAACGTACCCATACAAGTTATATGTTGTTTTTTAAAGGACAGTTAGAGCTTTATTTTGATACCCTATACATAAAAATGATTTACATTTTAGTATTAAAAAATACATATAAAAGAGGAAATTTGAGGAAAAAAAGGTTTTTCCCCATTATTTTCCCAATAATAAGCTACACAACTAGCGCAACACTAAACCACTTATCCCCCTTAATTAACTAACTAATAAAAAAGAAAAATATTGGTTCCCAAACCCCCCTAAAAAAAAAAGACAGAAAAAAAACTCTGAAGAGTGCGATGTCAGATCCGTAAAAATCATGCAACAGGCATGCAGGGGTTAAATTTTATTAAATAAATATATTAAAATTACCTTTATTTATTAAAAAAAACTTTATAAATTGTAAAAATAAAAAAAATTGTTAAAAAAAAAACTAAATGAGGGCCATAAAGTGGAAAGAAACTGATCACAGTTAAAAACCGTGATCAGCATGGAAAGGGTTAATTTTTATTTTATTTTTTTAACCTCTGCGTATGTTATTTGTTTATTTTTATTTACAGGTCACTCTCTGTGCTTCACATTCTTAGAGGGAATTAGAGGCAAAGTCAGTGTGTGAACACACTGACTTTGCATCTAATTTGCATGTTATCACGGTGATCACTCAATCCACGGAAATCCACCGATCGGGTCCAGGCGCTTTGCCTCGGGTGTGAGGCTTAGTCCTGGACCTGTTGCAGACTATCTGGCGTTGCACACGGAGCGCACCGCCGGCTAGACTGCATGATTAGTTAACTCGTCATAAGGTCGCTAATGCTGCGGCTCTTATGACGAGTTAACTCGAAATAAGGTCGCGAAGGGGTTAAAGGTAAAAAAAAAATGCAATATATTTTATTGAAAACATCGGCATGAGAAAACCAGAATACATATTACGCGTTTTGCCACTAGGGCTTAATCATAGGCTGAGGTGGCAACCATACGTTCATTAATTATAGTACGTCGTATGCTTTCCTAATTAACAGGTCCTAAAGGATACGTCCTTCACTTAACCCCTTGACGACAAAGGACGTGCCAGGCACGTCCTGGGAGAAACTCCCTTAACGACAAAGGACGTGCCTGGCACGTCCTGCAGTGAATGAAGCGGTTTTCGCGATCAACGATCGCAAAAACCGATTTAACAGTGCTAGTCTATTGCCTTGACATTGAGGCAATAGCCAGCACCGAAATTTCTATTTTGGGACCCCCACGATCGCCCCACGGAGCGATCGTGGGGAGCCATATTGACGGAGCATGCTGCTCCGTCAATATGGCTAAGCCCTCTGCTGGTCTGAGCTTCGGAAGTGAAAGTAACTTCACTTCCGTCGCTCTGAATGTGCTACTTGACTGCCCCTAGTGGTAGTTTTGTAGCATTGCAATGGAAAATATTTAAAATACATATTTAATTAATTAAAAACAGGTTATTTAGATATATTATATATGGGTTAAAATTAAACATTTTCTAGCATAAAGCATAGGGTTAAAATTAAATTAAAGTTAAAAAATATTAAGGGATATAATAAGGATTAGAGTTGGGGTTAAATTTAGTGTTAGGGTTAAATTTTGGGTTCGGGTTGGGGTCAAAAGATCAATATAGGGGTTTTTGCCCCATAACTCGCAAAAAAATACCGAAAAATATGGAAACATGCATATTTTTGAACTCGGGAGAACATTTAGAAACTATTTAGACGGTGTCTTTTTTAATGATTTTATTTGTGTAAATTATATTTTAGGTCAAAGTTAGAAAACGTGGGTTTTTTAAAAAAATGTCAGCATATTTTATGATTTGTTTTGTAGTAAATTATAAGATATGATGAACATAATGGTATCTAATGAAAGCCCTTCTTATGACGATAAAAACAACATATAATTTGTGTGGGTACTGTATGTGAGAAAGAAAAAAATTACAGCTAAACACAAACACCCTAGAAATGTCAAAACAGCCATTGTCACCAAGGGAAAGTCAAGGTGAAAATGTCTTGTCACTAAGGGGTTAAAAAAGATCTGTGCTTCGGATACCACTGCAGAAACTTGCCTAAGTGTCAGATGAGGCCACTCTGAGAGGTCGCAATGAAGCGGCTGCATAGATGAACTGTTCCATCCCCTACAGCCATTGTTTCATATTTAATATAATCCAAAAGGAGTGGCCCAGCTACATATAGTAAAAAATATGATAAAATTTAAATTATGTTTAGGAAGGTAAATAATCATACTCTGTTAAGATAGAGGGAATTATGAACAGTTCCAAATACCAGTCAGTATTGGCACAAAACCTTTAGGCTTCTGCTAGAAAGCTGAACATGAAGAGGAACTTCATCTTTCAGCATGACAACGACCCAAAGCATACATCCAAATCAACAAAGGAATGGCTTCACCAGAAGAAGATTAAAGTTTTAGAATGGCCCAGCCAGAGCCCAGACCTGAATCCGTGGGGTGATCTGAAGAGGGCTGTGCACAGGAGATGCCCTCGCAATCTGACAGATTTGGAGTGTTTTTGCAAAGAAGAGTGGGCAAATCTTGCCAAGTCAAAATATGCCATGCTGATAGACTCATACCCAAAGAGTGCTGTAATAAAATCAAAAGGTGCTTCAACAAAGTATTAGTTTAAGGGTGTGCACACTTATGCAACCACATTATTTTCTTTTTATATTTTTTCTTCCCTCTATCTAAAAGATTTTAGTTTGTTTTTCAATTGAGTTGTACAGTTTATAGGTCACATTAAAGGTGGAAAAAATTCTGAAATGATTTATCTTTGTCTCATTTTATTACAGCACAGAAACCTGACATTTTAACAGGGGTGTGTAGACTTTTCATATCCACTGTAATCTCATATTTAAAAGAAAAATCTGATAACACAACATATACACAAAATACAATTCTATATATGTTCTTTCTTATAGGCAAGGAACTAATATGTTAGACCTTTAATTAAAGTGCTTCTGTGACTATAAGAATTAATCCACTGCCAGTGTTTATATTAATTGCATTTAGACATACAAACAGTCTGTCTCTCTGACCCACTAAGTCGGTAGTTAGGAACTGGTTACTATTTCACTCCAGAAGTTCCAGATATCTTGGTTGCTGCTGTTTATTATATATTGGGCTGCCACCCCCTTTTCCCTTTTACACTGATAAATTACTTGTTCTTTGATTCTCTGCCAGGTAATTTGATCGATTGTCTTCCAGCCACTGGCGATCATTAGTTTGGTCGCCAGTAGTATGTGTAGGACCCCGTATCATATTTGTTTTGGGAGCCGTTCCAGGGATAAGTGTAAAAGAGTTTATATTCCAATTTAATTTTCATATAAGTTTCTATCTTTTTGAAAATTTCTATCCATAGTTTGTTTATTGCAGGACAGCGCCACCACATATGCATATAATCTCCCCCCCCCCCCCCCCCCCCGGGCCCAGGATATTCCTGAGAATAAATGAGTCAGCCATGCTCTTTTCTTGTTTTTTTTGCCTTGTTTGGTACTTGCCCAGAAAAAGGGTGGGGAGATCCTTTCCTCCAATTATGTCAAATTCAATTTTATACCATCTTTCCTTCCTGGATAATTCATTTTGGGACCTTAATACATGTGTGAGTATACTGGCTTGGTGATACTGTAAGATGTCCGGAACTCCCACACCCCCCTTAAGGGTATTTCTAGACAGGACCTTCAGGCAAATTCTTGTTTTTTTCCCTTTCCATATGAAATTGTTAAAAGCCGCCTGTATCAGCCTACTCCATGAGTAGAGCAGGGAGATTGGTAACATGCAAAATAAGTAAAGCCATTTTGGCAAAATGTAGGATTTTATGGTATTAATCCATCCCCACCATGAGATTTCCTTGTCTTTCCATTCTTTACATTTTTTTTCATCCCCTTCAGTAGAGGAAAAAAATTGTCTTCCAACAAATCTGATCAATCTGCTTTAACAATAATTCCTAAGTATTGGAATTCTTTTATAACCCACGTAAAGGGGAACTTTTTTTTTAATTCATTGAGCTGGTCTGATTGTATATTTAGCAGTAGAGCAACCGATTTCTCCATTTTTAATTTATAGTTAGAGTATATTCTATATAATTCGATTTCGTACATAAGTTCTTTCAAAGAGTTCTCAGGGTTTGACATAGTAACTAATACATCGTCAGCATACAAATTCATTTTTATCTGTCCTTGTGATGTTTCTAGCATCCCTGCCTTGTGCCGTTAGCGATATCAAACCATTCCGAAGAGAACCCCATACCCTTGCCGTAGGGAGGGAGTACAGTGACATAATAGCCCTCAAGATATTGCCGCAGAACCCAAAATCTTCCAGTGTTTTTCCCAAAAACGGCCAGGTCACCCGATCGAAGGCCTTCTCTCTGTCCAAGGCCATGATCACAAATGGTGTTTTCAAAGAATTCACTCTATCTATAATATCAATAGTTCTCCTAATATTGTTTACTGGGGACATACCATGTACAAACCCCACCTGATCCGGAAGGACCAAGAGAGGTATAATCTACTTTAATCTAGCGGATAGGACAGACACATCGATCTTTATATCAGTATTTAACAAGGAAATTGGACGATAATTAGATATTAGCAGTGGATCTTTCCCAGCTTTGTGAATAGGTATTATCTCCGCTTGAATCATTTCCTTGGGGACTGCTGAACTGGTTATAAAATGATTGAAGGTATTTGTTAGATGTGCTGTAATATCTTCTTTAAATGTTTTATAAAATAGATTATTAAACCCGTCTGGCCGAGGAGATTTATTTTTATTTAGGCAATCAATCGACGTTGACACTTCTGCCTATCTTACCTGCCCATTTAGGTTCCCCAGTTCTGGGATCTGCGGCAACACCACAGAGCTAAAATAGTCATCTAATGAGGCCTTTGTGGACTTACAGGGGATATTATATAGCTTAGAATAGTATTTATTGAAGGCATTACCAATCTGTTTTGGTGACATAACTAATTTATCTTCATCGCTTATTTTAGAAAGAAATTTTTTTTGAATGCTCGTTCATCAATCTATTTGTTAATAACTTATCTGCTTTGTTTCCCAAATAATAAAAAAAAAATTTCAAATACTCCATATTTTTATTTAATTAATTAATTATCTGTTCCTTGATTAGTATTTGAATTGTCCTAATCCTCTCTGTATCAATTACTGATGGACTATCTTTGTTTAACCAGGAAACTACTGCCAGTTTAATATACAGATCTGATAGTTTGGGTAGTTGATTCCTCCTCTCTCTGGCCTCCAGCTCAAAGGTGCCCTTTATCACGCTCTCATATATGAGCACCATACTGTAGGAGCCACTAACTCAGGGTCGTTATTATCTTTGAAATATAGCTCAGAAGCTGTCTTGACAAGGGCTCTGTTTTTATACACTTTTATCAAGTGGTCTTTGAGCCTTGAACTCTTTCGTCATTGAGGTCAACTACCACTGCGTTATGATCTGTCCATTGTACGTCCCGAATAAATACTTTACTGGCTCTCTGTATCAAGGACAGATCTCCAAAGATATAGTCGATCCTGGTATATACCATATGTACTGCCGAAAAAAAGGTATAATCTCTTTCTGTTGGGTGCATCACCCGCCACATGTCCCCTAGGACCAAGTCTCTGATAATCTTGGAGAATCTCCTAGCTCCTGAAACCCTTCTTCCATTGTTACTTAATTTCTTGGAAACAGATCTATACATGTCGGGATCTTTAATACTATTCATGTCCCCAAAAACCATAAGGGACCCTGCTTATATCTATTAATGCTTTCCTTCAAATTAGTAAGAAATCTTGCTGTGTTTTGGTTTGGGGCATAAACATTGACCAGTATGAAAATTGTATTATTTATTTCACAAACCAAAATTATGTACTGACCCTCAGGGTCTATCTCCTGGAAAATTTATATTTATTGATACATATTTAGAAAAAATGATTGCCACGCCCCTTTTTTTATCCTCTAATGAGGCGCAGATAATTGTGGGAAAATGTTTAGATTTTAATAAAAAATTTTCATTCTTTCGCCAATGCGTCTCCTGTATTCCCGCCACCTGAATGTGGTGTCTTTTTAGAAAATCCAACAAAACCTGGCGTTTATATGGGGAGTTGAGGCCTTGGACATTAACCATTACAAACCAAAACATTTTTATTTTGTTCATTTTTTAGTCTCCTCTACCTTCTTGGTGGGCCCATGACAGTACAACATACTAATAACACAAAACATCTCCCCTATCTTCGAGCTTCAAAAACATGAATGACTCCTCCCTTTTCCTTGAGGGGCCCCCCTACTCCGATACGGCAAAAAATTGCTGCCTTCGGGCTAATTGGTTCTTCGTCCATATACGAAGAAGTGGTGGAAACACTTGGGAGGGAAGGGATGGAAACTCCCAAGTCCTATCGTCTAACGCAGGTCACTCCAACTCTTCTCCCTCTCCTTTTCCCTTTCTTCTCCTACTCTACTCCCTCTCTCCGCTTCCCTTATCTCTTACTATCTGAAATTCCCTTCACTCAAACCCCTCAGCTTTTATGTTGTTGTTAGCCTCCCTTGGACTCTTTAATATCCTTTTATTCTCTTTGATGGAATAAAGGAGCGGAGGAGAAAGAAGGAGAGGCGGAAGAGGGAAAAAAAACCTGTATCCTATTAATTGACCCCAAAAAAACCTGTGTTATACATTTAATCTTTCCATATTCTATCTATTTGTGAAAACTCTTCTTATTCTTACTTTAGGAGGGACCACTCTCAATTATTATGCCGTGTTCAGTACCTGTAATTCTGATCTGCCTATGTCTGTATATATCCAAACATTTTGAAAATAATTACTTATTTCTATGTGGCCCTCATCTATATTCCCCATTCTAATGATAAATGCCTGTGTTATAGGTGCCGTCTATCCATAATTCACTTTCTCAAAATCTTTGTGAGACCTTTCCTTATTCATTGTATAAGAGTGAGCCAGTTGGCAATTGTGCAAGATTTCCTCAAAGGGTGCAATAGTGTCCAAAATCTTTTAGTACCTGTTGAAAATAAAAACCTCTTAATAACTGTGTGGCCATAAAAAAACACACAAAAAAAACACAAATATGATCCCTCGTCTGTATTCCACATTTATTAGTGTGAGCCAATGCAATCTATCTTTAAATTACTACTTCCATATATATTTATATAGCCTTATCTTATTCCTAGTATGGGAGGGAACTATTTTGGCTATTGTGCAAAATTTTTTCAGTAGGTGCTCTAGTGCTCGGCATATTCCAATACCTTTCTAGAGAAGAAGAAAGAAAAAAAACAACTCCTGTCGCGACCCATCCCCCCTCCTTCCCTCCACCCCCCCCCGATTAATCCTGTTTTATAATCCAAACTATCAAATGTCCTGCTCAATAATCCATTTTTTTAAGGTCTCTGGATCATTAAAGACTTGTCTCTTTCCCTTATATGATATCATGATCCTTGTTGGAAAACCCCAGGAGTACCGAATGTCCTTAGCTCTCAGAGCCACAGTGGATGTTGCAAAAGCTCTTCTCAATTTTTGAGTATTAAAGGAGAGATCCTGATATACAGTGAGGGCCTCAAACTGGGTGTCCTTTAATGAGTGTTCCCGCATTGCTCCTAGGATATAATTCTTGAACTTGAAGGAATGACAACATACTATGACATCTCTGGGAATCTGTTCTGGCAGAGTAAATAGAAAAGGGGGAGGGATATGTCTATATGTAAATCCTAAACTAAAGCCCAGTATTAAGGAAGGTGTGCATGACGTAACTGGAACTGATGTGGAGACACTGTGGGTGGAGATTAGCTTAGACGCTAAAAAGAATCGCACATTACTTGTAGGTGTATGCTACAAACCACCAAATATTAGCATTGATGGAGAAGATCAGCTTTTATTACAAATTGAAAAGGCTGCAAATCTGAATGAAGTTCTAATCATGGGAGATTTTAATTACCCAGATATAGATTGGAATTGTGGCACAACTAGTTCCGCTAAGGGCAGCAAGTTTCTGAACCTGCTTAATAACACATTTATGGCACAATTAGTAGACACCCCAACTATAATGGATGCCTGTCTGGATTTAGTAATAACAAACAATGAGCAGCTTATCTCAAACATCAAAGTAAGAGAACACTTGGGCAATAGTGACCATAACATGGTTTCGTTTGAGATTAATGCAAAAAAGCAAATTGGTAACTACGCCACCAAAACACTTAATTTTAGAAGGGCCAACTTTGATGGACTAAGGGCATCAATGGAACATTTAGACTGGGAACGAGTGTTTTCTGGACTAAACACAGAAGACAAGTGGAATGCCGTTAAGCACACATTACAAAAGTACACATCCCAATATATACCTTTGGAAAACAACTACAAAAGACACAAATCAAAACCAATGTGGCTTACCGGTACCGTGAAACAGGAAATGCAAAACAAGAAAATGGCATTCAAACATTATAAAAGCAAGGGATCAACATTATCATTTATAAAATACAAAGATGCCAACAAAGCCTGCAAAAAGGCAATTAAAATGGCTAAATTGGAAAACGAGAAAAGGATTGCTAAGGAGAGTAAAATTAACCCCAAAATTTATTATAAGTATATAAATGGAAAAAAGCTAAAGAGGGAAAATGTTGGCCCTTGTTATCCCAAATGGGAAATTTGGTAAGTGAGGACAAAGAAAAAGCAGACATTTTAAATACTTTTTTTTCTTCTGTTTATACTAAGGAAGAACAGATGGATGAGCCCCTGCTACCGGAAGTTACGGAACAGTCACCGCAAACATGGGATTGGCTGACACAGGAAAAAGTGTTTATGCAATTAAACTCTGTTAAGATAGACAAGGCCCCAGGGCCAGATGGTATACACCCAAGAATCCTTAGAGAGTTAAGCATAATTCTGGCCAGACCAATATTTATGATCTTTAGGGATTCGTTCAGTTCAGGTATAGTGCCAACAGACTGGCGAAAGGCGGATGTCATTCCAATATTTAAAAAGGGATCAAAATCTCTGCCTGGTAATTATAGGCCAGTGAACTTGACATCTGTAGTGGGGAAATTATTTGAAGGATTGCTAAAGGTGTACACTCAAGAATACATCTTGAATATAATTAGTAAAAGTCAACATGGTTTTGTGAAAGACAGGTCTTGTCAAACAAACTTAATAACATTCTATGAAGAGGTCAGTAAAAATATAGATCTAGGTGTGGCAGTTGATGTGATCTATTTGGATTTTGCTAAAGCATTTGATACAGTTCCACACAAAAGGTTACTCTACAAATTGAGAGAAATAGGATTGGGGGGAAATGTATGTATTTGGATTGAAGATTGGCTAAAAGATAGAACACAGAGGGTTGTTGTAAATGGTAAAGCTTCAAATTGGACCAGGGTAGTGAGCGGAGTACCTCAGGGGTCTGTTTTGGGACCTCTTCTTTTTAATATGTTTATTAATGATCTCCCACGGAGTGCCATGTCTCAGTGTTTGCTGATGACACAAAATTAGGTAAGGTAATAAAGACTAATCTTGATGTTTTTTCTTTACAGGAAGATTTGGACAGAGTGGGGAACTGGGCAAGAAAGTGGCAAATGAGGTTCAATATAGACAAATGTAAAGTTATGCATTATGGGAAAAATAATAACAAAGCAACATATACGTTAAATGGTATTTCCCTGGGGAAAACTACTAACGAAAAGGATTTAGGAATCATTGTAGATAACAAACTTGGCAACAGTGCCCAATTCCAGTCAGCAGCTGCAAGGGCCAATAAGATATTGGCATGTATAAAACGAGGTATAGATTCACGGGAGGAGGACATCATCTTGCCTCTTTACAAATCAATGGTAAGACCTCACCTTGAATATGCAGTAAAATTCTGGGCACCAGCCCTTAAAAAGGATTTTGAGGAACTAGAAAAAGTGCAAAGGAGAGCTACACAATTAATAAGGGGATTGGAGGATCTTAGTTATGAAGAGAGACTTAAAAAATTGCATTTATTTACTTTAGAAAAAAGGCGTCTTAGAGGGGATATGATAACATTATATAAATATATGCAGGGCCAATATAAGGAGCTCTCCAGGGACCTGTTCATTAATAGAAATGTACAAAGAACAAGAGGTCACCCCCTGAGACTGGAAGAGCAAAGATTTCATAGGCAGCAAAGGAAGGGATTCTTTACGGTAAGGACAATAAAATTATGGAACTCACTGCCAAGAGAGGTAGTGCTATCAACCACAATAGATGCATTTAAAAATGGTCTGGATGTTTTTTTAGAAAAGCAGAACATACAGGGGTATTAATAATAGAATAAGCATTGATAATAGAGCTTTTTGATCCAAGGAGAAATCTGATTGCCCTTTTGGAGTCAAGAAGGAATTTTTTTCCCCCTAGGAGGCAACATTCGAAAAAGCTTCCTTAGGGGTTTTTTTTGCCTTCTTTTGGATCAAAACGCTGAAATGATAGGTAGAAGGGTTGAACTTGATGGACTTGTGTCTGTCTTTTTTCAACCTAAATTACTATGTTACTATGTAGATTTATATACTCGATGGAGCCTTTCGAAGACATTTTGTTTGTCATCTGTGGTGATATTTATCTGTTTCAAGAACAAGGAAAGGTACTCCTCTTGGTTAGCCAGGATTTGTTCTCCAATCCCCCTTATTCTCAGATTATTTCTCCTGGAGCGCTGTTCTAGTTCATTTAGTCTTTGTGTTAAATCTTCTATTCTTTTAGCAGTTGTTTTCTGTGATTCTTGCTGTTTCTTGATAAGAAATTCCACAGACTCCAGTTTTTCTTCACTAATTTTTAATCTTTCTCCAATCTGTGATATCTCTGTCTTTATCTCCTTCATATTACTGGCAATTTCTTTTCTTATTTTGTCAAATTGACCTTCTAGAAACAAGTTTAAATATTCTGGGGGCCTCCCACTGACATCCAACGTTGCTTGCTTGTCCCTTGATCTCTCGGCTCAGAACTTGAGATGTTGGGATCCTCTTGTATTGATTCCTCTCCATTTCTACAGCTTTGAGGGGAGAAAAAATTTGAGAGTCTCTTTTCTGTTTTATCTGTCTTTTCCCCTTTTCTTTCCTTTTTGTTTTGCTGTTTAGCCTCCTTGGTCGCTAGGATCCTCTGGCTGGCCATATTGGAATCTTAGGGAGTAGGGCTTACTTCTTCTAATTCTCTCTTCTTCCCTTCACTCTCTCTCCTTCCACTTATTTCTTCCCCCCCTTTTGACGCCTCTTGTCCCTTTTCTTTTTTGGGACCCAAAGTTTTTCTCCCAATTATCTGGTTTATTATCTGCTCCTAATCTTTATGTTGATCAAGGGGGTAGGAAAAGACAGCTTCTCTATCCGCCCTCTTTCCCACTGTGGGTAGTTTTCTTCCTTTTATCTGGATAAAACCAGCACTCATGTTTGGGTCTGGCCCAAGCGTTATGTATTTATCTTTAAATTGTACAATCTAATACTTACTCTGGCGGTCTTCTTTAATGCCTAACTAGCAGATAATTATTGCATCTGTATGTATGGTGAAAAAAGACCGCGCCTACTGAAGAACTTCTGCCTGTATAGGTGGTTCAATATATCGCACAGACCCGGAGTAGACCTTGAGACCAAGTGTAGATGCCTACGTTTAAATTAACTGTGTGATGCCAGAAAGAAAGGGGGAAAAAAAGAAAAAGACACCCTTTTCCCTTTGGGATTTGGTACAAAATTTCCACTTGGTTTTGAGCAGTGCAGTATGTCTTTTAGACCAACCAAATTTCCGCTTAGGTTTGAGTTATACAGTGTGTTATTTAAGCCAACAGTTGACTTGTAAATACATTGAAGCTCCAGTATTTCGTCTTTGTGTGTGGTGAGAGAAGTGCACCTTTAACCCATAAGTCTGACAGGTGGGATTCCAACTGGGTTTGTACTATACAGTATATTACCCCGTCCAGGGGTCGTCTATAATATCTAGTAGGTGTACTTCCCAGCTGGTTTTTCACATTTATATGATAAAGGGTTACACGTTATTCCCATTTGTCCTGGTAGAACACTTGTGCAGTATATTGTTCAGTCCCCGGCCTTAATGGGCTATATACACGTTTGATTGTACCTCGTCAGTCCAGTTTTATTGTTAAATGACCCGCTCTAGGCACTAAACCAGTGTTCCTTCAATTGTTTCACATTCAAAAGGCAGAAGAGAAGGAAAAAAAAGACTTATCTGAGTTCCGGAGTGCATTCCTCCTCTGCCTCCAGCGGGAATGTCTGTCTCTCATGTATAAAAAAAATCTCTTGATTCCTTCTTGACACCCCGTGTGTACTTGCGTCTTTCCTCCATCTTATCTTTCGCTGCACTCCTCTCCTCCTCTCTACACACTCCGTTAGTTTAGTTTTTCTTCCTTGGTATTTCTGTTTTCTCATTCAGCGGCTCTGCTCGCATCTCGTGGCTTTTTCGGACTCCATTTCCCTCTCTCCCGTGCTCCACCTCTGTCCGTGTGACGTGACGTGCGTGTTCACGTCATGCTCCTCCCCCCTAGTCTGAATTGGATGGTTTTCAAAGACCATTTCAAAGATTCGGTATCTGTCCGTCTCCATCAAATCTAAGTGGAACAGAAAGGCTTGTGGAGTGAGTTGTCCCTGATTGGGGGTTACCCATTCCAGTACGGCGGAGGCCTTCTGTCTGATTGCATATAATTCATCACAGTCCCACCATATGTGGCACTGAGATCCAATTGCCTGTTGGCACCGCCAACATAAATCAGAGTAGGTGGTACGAACCCTCAAGAAAAAGGAATAATCTCTCTCCCCTGGATGCAGCACCCTCTAAACGCCATATACATTTTGTCTAAACAAGCAGGCCGAGAAAGCATCAGCTCTTGTTTTCATACGTACCTCCTGTTTCCTTGACCCATCTGCACCCCTATCAAGATCAAAATTGTCACTTGCATTCAGGTCACCTGCGATAGTCAGAAAACCTCTAGCTACCCTCTCTATATATTCTAAAGATGAATTTACAAACCCTATAGTTCCCTCCAACAGGGCATACAAATTCACCAAGGTCATCATTGATCTTGCACACCAGTATTAATCTCCACGCCTCTGAATCAGTTTCTTGATATATAAATTCAAATTTATTTTTGTCCGAAACAATTATTGCCACTCCCCGCTTTTTTTTTAGTCTCCATTGAGGCCAAATAAACATATGGGTACTTGGAGTATTTCCACTGGATTCTCTCATCCTGCCTCCAGTGAGTTTCCTGAATGAATACAATGTCAATATTACCCCTTAGCAATGAGTCGTATAGGTAAGATCTCTTGTATGGGGAATTTAAACCCTGTGAGTTGATTGTCATTAATTAGATAGACATCGTAGGACTACTCGACCAGCAATTCTTTCCCCACATATCCCCCCGACACTTCGTCCGTCTCCATCTACCCCATCAATTTCACAGTCACACACAAACACACCACATATCTTCATACCCAACAGAGAAATCATCTCTGGTACGTATGAATCAAAAAGCTCCCTAAAACCACCAGGGAGCATAGGGCAGTGTGAACCCTCCGAGGAAGACCTAATTCTTGTCCCACATATTTACAAATGTTACTACTATACAGAGTCACCCCTTTAAATTGGGTATTCTTCCCTAAGCAGCTCTCAGTCTCCTCCATCAAAAAAGGGGAAAAAACAATAGGAGACTCTCAGCAGTACCTAAGGGAGATTTGGGAAGAGAAAGGAACTGGGGGAAGTAGAGAGGGAGAAGGAAGGAAAAGAGAGAAAAAAAGGGGGGGGGGGGGAGAAGACCTTTGAGTTGAGTTGTTTCTATTAGTTCAGATGTATCTTAAATGTACTAAAATCTGCAACAAAATCAATAGTCTTCCATTTTTTTCCCCTTTGTTTTTAGATTTACTCTTAATTAAATCCTGAGAATACACAGAGATATGTGTTTACGTAAGGCTTTAGTCCTGCTGTTTCTGTGACTGGAGGGAATGTGTAGGTGAGAAATGTGCTTGTTTATAAACCAAAGTCAGCTCAGGAATCTTCATTTTAATCCCATAATTAGTTTCAAGGATAACCATCTGAGAAAATAGTCCACTAGTAGTATAGATTATATATATCCTGCCAAGGCGTGTATATAGATTATGAAAAAAACAATCTGTTTTTCCACAAATAAATCAAGCCATGTTTTGCTTCACATTTCCATTTTCAAAATAAATTGTGCTGTAGAATTTATTCAATTTAAATGGACCAATATATCAGTCTAGCAAGAATTAATTGGCTTTCTTTTTCTTTTTTAAACCATATTAATGAGAGAGGTGTGGCTTCAGAGGTGGCTCTAGACTTTGTGAGGCCTTAGGCGAAAGTCGAACATGAGGCCCTCACAGACGCGCATTATTAAATAAAATATATGCAAGTGATAATAAAAATGAACTGTATAAATATTTCAAGATCAGACTTAAATCCCAGCTTCTACGAATTTACAGCTCCTAGAATTTTATTTGTCTCATAATTATTCTACAAATATCTATAAATATTTGGTATAGATAAAAAGTGTGTGGCTGACTAACTCTCATTGTTATTGCTGTGTCCTAAATGTGAACACTAACACATATCACACAGTCATTCACAGACACAATCAGCCACCAAAGTCATTCATAGACACTCAGTCAGCACACACTGACTCACAGATACACTCAGTCAGCACACACTCACAGACACACTCAGCCAGCACACAATCACACACTAACAGAAACACTCAACCAGAAGGAAAGGTGCTCAATGTTGAAAGTGGTCTCACAAACCACGTTGTGCTGGTGGCATGGCACTTTGTTCTTTCTCACAGCACCGGATGCACTGTGATTTAGCCATTCAATATGCCAGGATTTTGCCACTCAATATGACAGGATTTAGCCCCACAAAATGCCAGGATTTAGCCATTCAATATGCCAGAATTTAGCCATTCAATATGCCAGGATTTAGCCCCTCAATATGCCAGGATTTAGCCTCTCAAAATGCCAGGATTTAGCTCCTCAATATGCCAGGATTAAGCCATATAATATGCCAGGATTTAGCCCCTCAATATGCCAGGATTTAGCCCCTCTATATGCCAGGATTTAGCCATTCAATATGCCAGGATTTAGCCTCTCAAAATGCCAGGATTTAGCCCCTCAATATGCCAGGATTAAGCCATATAATATGCCAGGATTTAGCCCCAGAAGGAAAGGTGCTCAATGTTGAAAGTGGTCTCACAAACCACGTTGTGCTGGTGGCATGGCACTTTGTTCTTTCTCACAGCACCGGATGCACTGTGATTTAGCCATTCAATATGCCAGGATTTTGCCACTCAATATGCCAGGATTTAGCCCCACAAAATGCCAGGATTTAGCCATTCAATATGCCAGGATTTAGCCCCTCTATATGCCAGGATTTAGCCCCTCAATATGCCAGGATTTAGCCTCTCAAAATGCCAGGATTTAGCCTCTCAATATGCCAGGATTAAGCCATATAATATGCCAGGATTTAGCCCCTCAATATGCCAGCATTAAGCCATTTAATATGCCAGGATTTAGCCATTCAATATGCCAGGATTTTGCCCCTCATTATGCCAGGATTTTGCCACTCAATATGCCAGGATTTTTCCATTCTATGCCAGGATTTTGCCCCTCAATATGCCAGGATTTCACCACTCTATGCCAGGATTTTGCCCCTCAATATGCCAGGATTCTGCCCCTCAATATGCCAGGATATTGCCGCTCAATATGCCAGGATTGTGCCCCTCAATATGCCAGGATTGTGCCCCTCAATATGCCAGGATTTTGCCACTCTATGCCAGGATTTTGCCACTCTATGCCAGGATTTTGCCCCTCAATATGCCAGGGTTTTGCCACTCTATGCCAGGATTTTGCCACTCTATGCCAGGAATTTGCCCCTCAATATGCCAGGAATTTGCCCCTCAATGTGCCAGGATTTTGCCACTCAATGCCAGGATTTTGCCCCTCAATATGCCAGGATTTTGCCCCTCAATATGCCAGGATTTTGCCACTCTATACCAGGATTTTGCACCTCAATATGCCAGGATTTTGCTCCCCTCCTCCCCCTTCCCCAGTACTTAACTCCTTATTGGTGTATCTCCGGTTGTTTCCTCCGTGCATCTTCCTTCCTGCATGGAGGAAGGATACTCCGGTCATGTTTTTTTTTTACTTTATTGAACCCACGCAGCTTCAATAAAGTTAAAAAAAACTGCGACCGGCGTTTCCTTCCTCCGTGCAGGAGGGAAGATGCACGGAGGAAACGACCAAGGTTAGTGTAACAGGGAGCTTAACGGCAGCATTAAGCTCCCTGTTACATCAAAGGCTATAAGGTGAGTTGGGCAGCCACGAGGCCCCCGTGAGTGCGAGGCCTTAGGCGGCTACCTAACTCGCCTAATTTGAGAGCCGCCTCTGTGTGGCTTCCAACCAACATGACTGCCTAAGCTTTAAGCTCCACTGCTCATTAGCAATTAATAGCATACGACAGACTCTCATACTTTACTTTTTCTCTATCGAATACCTTTCTGATAGGTCCATAAGAACAACCCAAATTTTGTAAACTGAGGTGTATCGATATTCAAAGGTAGGAGCCTGAGGAGCCCATCCTTGGGAACGAAATGGCGGCCGCCCCATTTCCCACACTTTTGACAAAACAAGTCTTGGAAGATACCTTTACCAAAATGTAATCTATGTTCCATCTTGGCTACCCTGACTAGATGTTCAACAAGTGGATCCTCACAGGCAACAGCTAAAAACACTCCATGTTGATGTTAACTCACTATTGGGCGACAGAGCAAACCTCCAGAGTTATGCAGCTGGATATACTACATGCTCACGCTCCTGGCTCATTAGGCTCCCAGCACAGATATGTGATTGTCCACTTTCACTCCTGCGCCATGAAGCCTGTCACAGACGACCACTAATCTATAATGGCAGTAAGCTCCAGATCTTTCAAGATTTAGAGCAGCCCACACTGTTCAAATGATGAAAAATAGCGCCCACTGACTGACCTTCTCTGCAACACAGGAGTGAGATACAATTAGGGATTCCCATTCAAACTCATTCTCATTTACAACAAGATCATTAAATCAATTACTAACTATGATGACCTGCATTTCTTCATTGCAGAACTTATAAAATAGGCTCAATAGCATAACATATAATTTAGCTCCACAACATGAGAATAGCCCCACAAGAATCTCAGGGTTCCTAGAGACCATTTGAATTGGTCATTTATGTTGCTTCTATATATTTAATGGTCTACCAGACATGCAAGCTGGTTTTCAACATTCTTCACCCTGAAAGATACTGATGGACCCTATTAGGTCAGCAACACAATCATATCAGCAATTGCCCTTACAACCTGAGTATTAATACATTTTTTGTTTCACTCCAAATGTATACGGGGACAATTTGAACTACTCAGTTAAGCTTTTCTAAGCAATTGGGCTTCACCTATTGCCAAGCAATTGATCACTAATGGACGTCTTCTTCCATGAGGTTTATCCTTGACTTTCTACCAGTTAATACTCTGCCAACCTCCTTTTTTCTCGATGATCTTGGTCCATCATTTATTTAGTTCCATGGCAACCTATTCATGGTCTATGTGTTACTCACACTTTAGTACTTTTACATTGGTCCATGGACCAGTATTACATATCATATACATTTTTTTACTTTTAGCATGACTATAGCATACAGGCTTCCAGTTTACTAATGGAGAACACTAAAACTATCTGACTGACCCGGTTTTATTTTCAAACAAAATCTCACGCAGGATCTTTATTTAGGTGCTTTCTATATACTATTCCTGTTGAACACATTGTTAGACTTAGGCTTTCTGTTTATCTACTGTAGTTTACATTATTGGTACGACTATTATGAACATGGTTTCAGTTTAATATTGCAGAATGCTAAAATCAATTGACTTGTTAAGTTTGGAATAAGACTATTATGTCATAATTTAACTACCCTGATCACTTCTACTACTTACTTAGCCACTAACGAATCTTTAACCAATGCAGATAAAGTGACAAGTGCTATATATAATGAGCAGACAGACAAATTATGCAGCAAACACTAGTGCATTTTCCTCCAATTAGCACAAAATAGTGAATATCGTGTAATAAAGTGTTGCGCAGGATATAATAAAAGAAATACTTATCAGAGATATATAGGCGATAATCCAGCTTTTTTTTGGATGTATATAAGAGAAAAGAAAAAAATATATACAAAAATGTGCAGTATTGTAAATATAAGGAAAATAAATATCTCCCCCTAAAAAATTGTACTCACACTCTACAGATCCTATAGGACCGGCTCTGGGTGTATAAGGCGTGCAGACTCTGAGTCCCAAAATCCCCACATCTACTGGATAGATAATTGATGGAATACTCGTGGAGCAGGACACAACAGGAGTGAGAAAAAAACGTTGTAGTGCAAAATGTAAACAATTTTAATTCCCCCCCACATATAGCAGCTTACATAGAAGAGGTTAAAAAACGATATCCCATGTAGAAAACAGTTAAAAACAGCATAGGTAAAAAGCAGGCAGAGTCACCCAGCCGATCATATCACTGTCTCCATCCGTCACTTCATAGGAGCAGGCAGCAGCTGAAGCTTGTATAGGCAGCGTTCTGCTGGAGGAGCTGGTACTTCCTGGTTGCAAGTCTCGTCAATAACGTCACGCAACGCATTTCACCCACATAGGCTTTTTCAGAGAAGACTGCTCTGAAAAAGCCCACGTGTGGGCGAAACGCGTTGCGTGACGTTAATTGCTGCCTATACAAGCTTCAGCTGCTGCCTGCTCCTATGAAGTGACGGATGGAGACTGTGATATGATCGGCTGGGTGACTCTGCCTGCTTTTTACCTATGCTTTTTTTAACTGTTTTCTACATGGGATATCGTTTTTTAACCTCTTCTATGTAAGCTGCTATATGTGGGGGGGAATTAAAATTGTTTACATTTTGCACTACAACGTTTTTTTCTCACTCCTGTTGTGTCCTGCTCCACGAGTATTCCATCGATTATCTATCCAGTAGATGTGGGGATTTTGGGACTCAGAGTCTGCACGCCTTATACACCCAGAGCCGGTCCTAAAGGCTCTGTAGAGTGTGAGTACAATTTTTTAGGGGGAGATATTTATTTTCCTTATATTTACAATACTGCACATTTTTGTATATATTTTTTTCTTTTCTCTTATATATATCCAAAAAAAGCTGGATTATCGCCTATATATCTCTGATAAGTATCTCTTTTATTATATCCTGCGCAACACTTTATTACACGATACTAACAAATCTTTAATCAATTACTGTATACATTTCAGTCTACTGTAAATTGACCTTCTACCCATAAAATTTGGCAATTTAAGTAAGTCCGGCCCTAACATTATTGATATTATCATTTTGTTGTTATTCTTCTCTTTCCTCTCTTCCTCTTCTCTCCTTCTCCCCCCTCCTGCTTTTCTCTCATTCTCCTTTTTCTCTCCTTCCCCTATCCCCATGCTACTCACACAGTTTCTCCCTGCCCCTCTAAACTACTAATTGCTCACCATAAGGTCACCGCCAACGTAAGATGCATACTGTTGGGCTTGACAAGTGTGAGCGTAGCGCAGAAAAGCTCCACCAGGATATAGGATGCACCAGGTGTTACAACACAAGAGAAAAGCGATAGCAAAGTCAAAAGGAACTCCAAGTGGTCAGGGCAGGCAGAGAAGGTTTGTAAACAAAGAGTAAAAAGCCAAGGCCAGGTTAGGAGAAAGCAGCATAGTCAAACAGTAATATCAAAGGGTCAAAGCCAGTGGTAGCAAAATGCAGGAAACACTGGCAACAGGAACTTCACAGGATGCAAACTAGCTTGAGTATAAATAGGCATGGAATGACAGGGAAGCAAGGTTTAAATAGGCAATCAGGACCACAACCCCTCCCACCAGCACCAAGTACCTCTCCCCTCTGTAGGACTGAATGGGAGATGTGCCTAGAAGGCACTGCCTACATTCCTCCTTATGCAATGTTCCCCTCTAAAGCTGATGAACCCCCAGATATCAAGACATACTCACCGCCTGTTGCAGAACACACACGCTATTCAAGGACGCTGATGCGGCCGAGTCCGCGATCATGCTGCCGCATTGCTGGAAGACCGATATCCAGAGGTAAGAGCCACAGTGGGGGATGCACTGCAAAACGTAGAAGGTCCTGGAACCTAACACATACCTAAATTCTTGTCAACTCCACCCTTTAAAACTTCTTATCCATATAGTCATCAAAATGCCTTCCTCACTGAACATACTTTCCAATAATGTACATGGCCTCAACACCCATGTCTTTGCTCCCAAACAGCAAGCAGATCAATCTCTAGTATAGAAACCTCCTTTGGCACAATTATGACCAACCCAACCAAGAAAGCCCAAGAATTAAGAAAATACTTCTCTACACTTCCTATAAAACCTACATAACCATTGGCCCAGTAATACACTGCTAAATTCTACCTGTCACAGTTGGAAAATCTGCTACAGAGAATGGCTATACACAGCAAGACATCTTACCTACACAACGTTCTAGCTGATCTGCATCCGCTGTGCTTACTGGTTGCTGCTCGTTTCCAGTATGCATTCTCACTTCTTAATTCATGTGTTCCATCATGTCTGACTATCTGCTCTGATTATCTGACCTTTTGCTTGTTTGGTCATTCTCCTGGATTATCCTTTGCTGTATATTTAAGTTCTAGCTCTGCTGTCAACTGATCAACAGTTTATCTCTTGCTTTCTGCTAAGATGTGTTTCCTGATGCATAGTATTTATTGTAGACCTGCTAGCATCTACTGTGGATTGCAAGCTCAGCTTCAGTTTGTGCCATTCTCCAGTATTAATTGGATATCATCCTCTTACAAGTGCCAGCTTTGCCTCTTTAGTCTGTGCTAAAGATATCTGCTGCAGTCTTATGATAGACCATATGAATTTCCCATCCAACTTCCAAAATGGACTAGAAGCCTTCTACCATAAATCAAAATTTCAAATCTGTGTTCGTGGTGCACTCCCTGTCAGTTTCCCAATCCATGGATCCAGGCAGGGGTGGCCACTTTGCCCACTATAGTTTGCTTTGTCATCAGAACCTCTACTACAATCTGCTAAATTCCAATAACTATATCAGATCCCCTTTTGCAATAGGTCTAAAAATTCTTTCAATTTATAATCAGTTGTACTCCAATTCATGTTTAGAATAAGACGTCTATTAAGCACTCACTGACAATACAACCCTTGTTTCTTTATCTTATTCTCAGGAATAGATTTTTTCCTCCAGGTATGAATGCTCACCATTTTTCAAAGTACATCCAGATAGGTATCTCAAAACAGGAAGACGTTTATCAAGAAAACCAGGTCAGGTCCTTTGCCTTTCTTCAGACATCAGCCCCATTTTGCTAAAATACTTTTTCAGATATCTCCAACTCAGAGACTTTGCTTTTAACCCACAAATTCAATTGGCACACCTCTCAGCCAAAACTTGGTTTGAGAAGCATTGTGTATCATCGCTTTCATCAAAAGGTACAATTTCTATAATTTATGCAGAGCTCACCAATATTGATTCCTCTTCATTTGGCTCATTTAGTCTGATCAATTTTCTAAATACTTTTATTAGTCCCTGGCTATCCTAGATATAATATACGGAAGGGGGTTGTTGTAGACACGCATTTTTTTATGCTAGTATGTTGATCTTATACACAGATATCACTTAAATAGCAATATATATATTGGTTTATATGTGTGGGGTAAATGCAGTTGGCTGGTGGTCTAAGCAACAGTGTTTCCAGGTAAACATACTGGCTATTGTTCAAGACTGGACTGTAAACAACATGAAGTCTGACAGTTTGACAGTCTGGTCACCTGACCAGGGTTACTATGGGAAAGCTGTACCAACAAATGCTTCATGTTAAAAGAGATGCATGTTCAAGAGATTTCAGAACTCTCCTGAAGCAACAATGGACATCACATAAGGAGTGCTGAGGCCAGTCTTTCCACCTGAGTTCTCCTGGCAACGTAACATCTAAGTATCAGCATGTATATTTTATTTTACTTTATTTTACATGAATAGAGTTAACTATTCTTGTTTCTATTAATAGATTGAGTATTTTAGCATTGTTTATTTGTATAACCTATAGTAGCTTTTGTTGTAGCGTTATCATTAAACTTTGTTATGCTTTAACCTATTCAAGTGTGTGGATATTCTGTTACTTAGTTATTGAATATAACTCTCTAATAATACCTTATGGAATAATATACCGTATTTATCAGCGTATAACACGCGCCGGCGTATAACACGCACCTCATTTTAAGAAGGAAATTTCAGGGAAAAAAAACTTACATTTCAAATAAAGAACTTTGAAGCCCAATATGCCATTTAATATGCCAGGATATTGCCCCCAATATGCCATTTAATATGCCATGATATTGCCCCCAATATGCCAGGATATTGCCCCCAATATGCCATTTTAATATGCCAGGATATTGCCCCCAATATGCCAATTTAATATGCCAGGATATTGCCCCCAATATGCCATTTTAATATGCCAGGATATTGCCCCCAATATGTCATTTAATATGCCATGATATTGCCCCCAATATGCCAGGATATTGCCCCCAATATGCCAGGATATTGCCCCCAATATGCCATTTAATATGCCATGATATTGCCCCCAATATGCCAGGATATTGCCCCCAATATGCCATTTTAATATGCCAGGATATTGCCCCCAATATGCCAATTTAATATGCCAGGATATTGCCCCCAATATGCCATTTTAATATGCCAGGATATTGCCCCCAATATGCCATTTAATATGCCATGATATTGCCCCCAATATGCCAGGATATTGCCCCCAATATGCCAGGATATTGCCCCCAATATGCCATTTAATATGCCATGATATTGCCCCCAATATGCCAGGATATTGCCCCTAATATGCCAGGATATTGCCCCCAATATGCCATGTAATATGCCAGGATATTGCCCCTGAGTATGCCACCCTCCTCCCCCCCCCCCCCCCTTCCCCAGACCCCAGTACTCACCTTGTTCCTGCTCCGTCTCCCTGTGCTTAGAAGGTGCGTGGCTGTGAGGGAAGCGTTGTGAGCTCCCCTCCAGCCGCGCGGAACAATAAAGTTTGTTTAAAAAAAACACACTTTATTGACCGCGCGGCTGGAGGGGAGCTCACAACGCTTCCCTCACAGCCACGCAGCTTCAGAGCACCAGGGGACAGAGCAGGAACGAGGTAAGTTTTCGATTTTTTTTTTCCCCCAGCCACCGATCGGCGTATAACACGCACCCATCATTTGCTCCCTTTTTTCAGGGAGAAAAAGTGCGTGTTATACGACGATAAATACGGTAATCGTTGTATTGTTATATTATTTCATTTATAAATTTGTTGTTGAGGTTGTGCTCATTTGGCTTCTATTGATATGTGTAACCGTGGGAACCAAACTGTAAAGTGTTAAACAGACACCAATTGATACCATTATCTGGTATTAATTTAGATAGAGTATTTACTAATCTTCACCATTTCCAATACAACTGGCGTAGTCGGCAGGATTATTGCAGAGTTATTATATATAATAATTAATAACTGAATTCTGCATTTTCCAACATTTTTCCTAATGTTTCTTGTTTTTGTTTTTGTGATTAATAGATTTTTTTTAGTACTACTCATTATTATCCTATATTGCTTATAAGTAGGCTTTTGAAACTTATTAGCAATAGTTATATATTGCTCTGGGAAGGTGGCAGGCTATTTATTACATGTGAAGTAATAAATGGTTCTAAGAGACCAGGAAATACATTGTGTGTTTATGTATTACATGTAATCCTAGTGCATAGTGTTTTTGTATGTAATACTGTATGCTGCTCTGGAAGAAGTATGATCTATTTGCATGTGGGCTGTGCGTGCAACACAGCTGAGACGGCACTATAGGGACCTCTATAGACCAGGAAGTGTATGGACCTGGGAAGGATGAAAGGCTATTAAATGACTAGTAATAGGTGCCACTGAGAGACCAGGAAATATGTTGTATGTGAATTTGTAGTATTATGTCTATTGATTGGTGTATGTATGCCTGCATGGAAAAGGGAAGCTATACCATAAGTAGTGACCCACAGGAACCAGTAGGTATTTGTGTGTTTAACCGACCTGGGGTGGGAGGGCTCTAATGAGGGACCCCACTGTCCAGTAGGTATGGGTGTGTAAACTGACCTGGGGTGGGAGGGCTCTAATGATGGACCCCATTGTCCAGTAGGTATTTGTATGTATAAACCGTCCTGGGGTGGGAGGGCTCTAATGAGGGACCCCACTGTCCAGTAGGTATGTGTGTGTAAACTGACCTGGGGTGGGAGGGCTCTAATGAGGGATCCCATTGTCCAGTAAGTATGTGTGTGTAAACTGACCTGGGGTGGGAGGGCTCTAATGAGGGACCCCATTGTCCAGTAAGTATGTGTGTGTAAACTGACCTGGGGTGGGAGGGCTCTAATGAGGGATCCCATTGTCCAGTAGGGTTTTGACTTGAATGTCTGTGTAAAGTGCTTGTGTGGTCTATCCACTGATGCAGTCCTCACAAGTGTTTTAACTCTTTCCCAATTTACTAGCCAGATATCAGGGATTAATAACTTGAAGCTGGACAGTACAGAAACGTTTAGAGAGGAGTGTTTGTTTTCATGATTACCTAGCAAAAGCCACATAAGGGTACATGTAAAACCTGATAAAGTTTCTTCCTCAGCCAATCTGGTTTTCTATGTGCAGAACCAACAGCCTGAAGGACAGAAGAGATAGATATTCAACCCACTGTGAGCTCTATTAACATGTTTGTCTTGCCTGTTTTAATAGTCAGATAACTCTGGGTTGGCTGCTGACTACCGGGAGGTGGATGCAGTAGTGCCATCAATGAGCACTGAGGTTCCGAGTACCATCAATGCAGATGAAGGGCAAACAGGCAGACACGTGGCAAGCTGGGATTGAATTAGCGAATGCTCTTTCTTTCATTAATTCTCCTTGCACCAGAGATGCACTAACAAGCTAGCTTTGCCTGGGAGAAGATATCGTATACATCCAGGTAGTGCATCAAGACAGTGAACAGGGTTGTGAGTCATCGTATCCTGAAGACTTCGGTGTCTCTAAAGAAACAGAAGACATACTCCCAGCACTGTCTGAGCCTTGACAAGCCTGGACAGACATCAGTGTCCAGAAATAAACCATCTACCTGAACACAGTGCAAGAAGAATATGAAGATACAGACAAAGAAGAAAGCATCAAGCAAGATTGCCAATGACACAGCACATTGTCTTTCTGTACTCCCTAGTCAAAAATATGGGTCACAGAAGAGGTGAACTCACTCAGAAGAGAAAGAGGATGAGCAGCTGATTCCACCTGTCAAGAAAGTTGGCCATACCAAGTAGCCCTAAAGAATAAAGTTGGGCAGACTTGGCAGTTGAACTGTGGAGGCCGAAGACCAAGAGGTGGATTGAATTGCTGCATTGTTGTGGAAAACTATTCTGAAGAGTTGTGGTTTGCAGAGAATGCAGCAAGAAGACACTGTAAAAAGAATTCAAAGAAGAACCAAAGACAAGAAATTGTTATCGATAAACAGTTTTGCTTATGTTATTGGGCTACCACTAAGCATATTGTGGTCCCTAGCATATCACCCTAAAGCCTCTAGGTTGATAGAGTGGTGCAAAGAGTTTTCAGGAGAGCACATTTGAGTACTGTCCCCAGTAGTGATAGACTGTGGGTGGGAATGGGTTTGCAATTTTTCCTTTTTACAGTACTGCCCACAAAGATTCTAGTGTGGGATGTTGGGTTGTATTACATGTTAGAGTGTTAAGCAGGTTTCAGGGGGTGGTGAGTGTTTGTTTGTGACAGTCCCCTTGTCTGATTGACCTGGAACCTGGTGAATGCATGTGAGTATGTGGCGTGAAGTGAAGGTGGTGAGCTGTGTGCGTGTACTGTGTTGGGGGAGATAGCCATCTGGGTTACTCAAACAGTGTAAGTTACAAGGGACCAGAGCTAGCTGATTCGGGTAGGGACCAAAGTGTGAGTGCTACCCAGATCTAGCAAACAACAGAGGCAGAAGCTCGAAATAATATCAGATAGACCTGGTGATACTTAGGTTGTATTATTATGCTGTGATATTAAATCTATTTTCTTTCCTTCCAGCCGACTGGTGGCAGTTTGAGTCAGCGGAACCAATGGTCCTCCAACACCTTTGGTGTGTTAGCCACCAAGAGAGAAGTCTGACAGTTGTCAGTAAAGAAGTGCTGCAGCTACCTCATTAACAACGCAGAAGAAGTTAACCCTGATTTGACCAAACTTTCTGCCATGTGGGAAAAGTGTATACCGGCTTTTGGGTGGCTGAGTTTGGGAAACACGATTGTTCATGGACTGTTTAGTAGCTGTGGTCATATGGTTTTTCTACTGTTATTTGTGTAGCTTTATTATTATTTTATTTTTTTTAAATAAATTAGTTAGCGCAACATTTAGAGTAATATAGTAGTGATGTCAGTGGTATTTGACCAAGGGGTGGAGTGTTGTAGACACGCATTTATTTATGCTAGTTTGTTGATCTTATACACAGATATCTCTTAAATAGCAATATATATATATTGGTTTATATGTGTGGGGTATATGCAGTTGGCTGGTGGTCTAAGCAACAGTGTTTCCAGGTAAACATACTGGCTATTGTTCAAGACTGGACTGTAAACAACATGGAGTCTGACAGTTTGACAGTCTGGTCACCTGACCAGGGTTACTATGGGAAAGCTGTACCAACAAATGCTTCATGTTAAAAGAGATGCATGTTAAAGAGATTTCAGAACTCTCCTGAAGCAACAATGGACATCACATAAGGAGTGCTGAGTCCAGTCTTTCCACCTGAGTTCTCCTGGCAACTTAACATCTAAGTATCAGCATGTATATTTTATTTTACTTTATTTTACTTGAATAGAGTTAACTATTGTTGTTTCTATTAATAGATTGGGTATTTTAGCATTGTTTATTTGTATAACCTATAGTAGCTTTTGTTGTAGCGTTATCATTAAACTTTGTTATGCTTTAACCTATTCAAGTGTGTGGACATTCTGTTACTTAGTTATTGAATATAACTCTCTAATAATACCTTTTGGAATAATATAATCGTTGTATTGTTATATTATTTCCATTTATAAATTTGTTGTTGAGGTTGTGCTCATTTGGCTTCTATTGATATGTGTAACCGTGGGAACCAAACTGTAAAGTGTTAAACACACACCAATAGATACCATATCTGGTATTAATTTAGATAGAGCATTTACTAATCTTCACCATTTCCAATACAGGGGTCTAATAAAATTAGTTAGAAAACTGGGCAAACTAGATGGACCGAATGGTTCTTATCTGCCGACACATTCTATGTTTCTGAACTTATCTTATATCTAGGATAGCCTTGTGCCCACACATGCTTAACCTTACCTCTACCACTTCCAATGGAAGGCTATTCCATTCATCCACTACTAACTCAGTAAAGTAATACTTCCTGATATTACTTTTAAATCTTTAATTTAAGACTGTTTCCCTTTGTTGTGGTAGTTTATATTCTTTAAATATACTCTCCTCCTTTACTGTGTTGATTCCCTTTATGTATTTAAATAATATACCCCCCTGCTACGTGTTTCCTCCAAGCTATACATGTTCAGATGCTTTAACCTTTCTTGGTGAGTTTTATCCTTCAACCCATGAACCAGTATAGTAGCCCTTCTCTGAACTCTCTCCAAAGTATCAATATCCTTCTGGAGATACGGTCTCCAGTACTGCGTACAATACTCCAAGTGAGGTCTCACCAGTGCTCTGTACAATGGCATGAGCACTTCCGTCTAATACCTCTCCCTACACAACCAAGCATTCTGCTGGAATTTCCTGCTGCTCTATTTCATTGTCTACCTACTTTAAATCCTCTGAAATTATTACTTCTGCCTTTGGCATTATCTTGCACTTATCCACATTAAATGTCAGTTGCCACAGCGCTCACCGTTTTTCAAGTTTAGCTAAATCATTTACCTTATCCCTCTAGGAACATCATCCCTGTTGCAACATACCTTACCAACAAGACCTTCTGTAATATCACTAATCAGAGGCGTCACTGGGGTTGGTGTCACCCAGTGCAACAACTCATTGTGTCACCCCCCCTGGATTTCCTCAAATACAATGCCAAACAGATTCCTTAGTAATGTCAGTCTCTCTCTCTGTCTCTTTCTCATCCCTGAGGCATCCCACTAGTAACAAGATCTTGCTTCGAATATACCTCATTGACTACAACCCTCTGTTGCCTGTCACTCATCCATTGTCTAACCCAGGGGTAGGCAAACTGCAGCTCTCCAGCTGTTCCAAGACTACATCTCCCCTACTCGTCTGCCAGCATCTTAGCTGAAAGAGCATTATGGGAGATGTAGTCTTGGAACAGCTGGAGAGCCGCAGTTTGCCTACCCCTGGTCTAACCCATTCAACAATATTGAAATCCAAACTTAAAGATTGTCACACATAGAAGGCTTATCAGTAGTGTTGAGCGAACCCGAACAGTACCGAACATTACGGTTTTTGGACCTCGGACCCGAACACGCACATTCCACTGTATGTTCGTGTTGGAGTTCGGCGATTACATTGTATGTAATGCTATTGGCTTTCTATAAACCGAAATAGAGTCCCCATTCAGAAGAATTCGGTTTATAGACTTTCGGTTTATGGAATACATGTAATGCTATTGCTATTCTATAAACCGAAAGTCTATAAACCGAATATTTATAGACTTTCGGTTTATAGAATAGCAATAGCATTACATGGATTCCATTAACCGAATGTCTTTTGGTTTATAGACTTTCGGTTTATGGAATACATGTAATGCTATTGGCTTTCTATAAACCGAAATAGAGTCCCCATTCATACGAATAGGTCAATTGACCTATTCGTATGAATGGGGACTCTATTTTGGTTTATAGAATAGCAATAGCATTACATGTATTACATCTGAGAGTCAAATAGAACCGTCAAATACTGTGCTTACAGCGCACTTTGAAAAATTCTAATAGTTTTGGGTGGTAAATAGTACATTTGCGTCTTGCGGTGCACTTCATATCTGAGAGTCAAATAGAACCGTAAAATACTGTGCTTACAGCGCACTTTGAAAAATTCTGGCTACCTCCTCCTCCTCCAGCTCCGCTTTCACCTACACCGCCACGGTCACCGCCTCCTCAATCTATGGGTCACTTAGTATAAACTGAAAGAGAATACCCTGCACACCAACCCTCTCTCAAATGGATAATTCTGTTGATCCTCCTGGCAGCCATGCTTTAGATTTAGATTTATGTTCTTCCAAAGCTAAAATCAAAGATTCCATCTAGTGCTATTTTATGGCTCAGCTGTATTTTTAATTTGTATGTATTTTATGTTATTTGAAGTTATTTCCCTATCCATATTTGTTTGCAGGGCACTTGTCCTACTGTTACCCACATTTTACTTCCTTTTGCAGCCCTCTAGCCCTTTCCGGGACTTTTTTAGAGGCATTTTAGTGCCCAAAAGTTCGGGTCCCCATTAACTTCAATGGGGTTCGGGGTCAAGTTCGAGCCCGAACCCGGACTTTTTCCCGAAATTCGGCCGAACCCGAACATCAAGGTGTCCGCACAACTCTTCTTATCAGTAAACTGCAATGTCAAAAGCCTACGTTGCAGCTCTCCTGAGCCTATTTCCATAGCTGGTGGTCTTGCCCAAGCTGCAACCTTTCTGGTACAGTGTTGCCTCACTGAATAAGGACATTGTACAAAACCTTTTTTCTTCTGATGCACTCTTCTGTTGTCGAAACCGCAATAGAATTTCACAAAAGCTGAAAATCGCCTCTCAAAATTGTGTTCGCTGCTAGAAAAGCTTTGGCGCAACCTACCATCCCCATTATAGGAACAGTCAGATACCTGGTATCTGAGGTCATAGATTTGGACCAGCTCACACCAGAGTTTTTAGAAAACCTGTGGCCCTTGGGTTACCCACTTCAACTAATGATTGATGAGAGAAACGGCATGCCCTGGAACCTGCTCCACCTCCCTCCTTAGCTCCCACTGCGTTATATATCTCTCCCCCTCCATACTTACCCTCTTTTTTTCTCCATCCTTTTAATTTATTCTCTATTTCTTCTTTCTTTCCTTTCATAATTTCTTCATGTAACACTATTAAAGCGTTGATGTAATACTATAAAATGCCTACCACATAAAAGCCATGTAGCTATAATGAAAAAAAATTATTATATTTCTAATTCATGCTTCCAATATAAAAACAGTTTGACTGTCACTTTTAATGTTTGAACATTAAGTGCTACATTTGCGTTTTTTTTATACTCTTTTACACCAGTATATGGTGCAAGTATGCAGGACAGATGACAAGGCAAAAAAAAGAGAGGATTAATCAGACAGAAAAAGGTAATGATATGTAAAAGTTAGGGAGTTGAGAAAATAACAAAGAGTGGGTCTAGGAATTTAGAGGGACAGGGTTAATGTAGTGATTTAAATATGTTAAAGCACAAAAAAGCAAGGAATGATAATAAGTGATAATAATACATTTTTCTATACCTAATTGTGCAGTTTAATAACTATACTCCTTTGGCCTATATATTTAAAAATAAACAGACCAATGGAGTCCCAAACATCATCATACGTATTTGTTCTGTACTTCCAACATTTTTATACTTATTAAAATGTATAATGAATATTAGTAAGCCTTTCTTCTGTGTAGAGTTTGTCAAATTACAGCTGGAACCTTGAGAGTTGTATTCTCAGGCTTGAGGTGTTGTTAACACCCTCCTGTTAGTCACCTCTTCGAACCATTAGCAAGAACAGATTAAGTTGTGTTATTTGAATTAACACTTACAAACTTGCTAGTGACTTGTATTAAGATTTTACTGCTTGCTTAGAGCTCAGTGCAAAGTGTAAATGTTTACTGAATCTGGCCAATGTACTCTAATGTCCTTAATTTTCTTCATTATGGTTTCAAGCACTTTTCACACCAAGACTTGACAAGTAGCAAAATGTAGCCACGAAGATGACAAATGCAACACTTGTGGCATGGTTTCCCATGAAAACTGACCGGTTAGAAAAATAAAGAGGCATTTACATGGTTGCTAACTCAAAATATATTTTAAAAATTGTAACTGGATCCTGAGGTTATGAACCTAGTTTGACCTTCTAATGCCACTTAAAGGGACACTTAACATTTTTTTTTCACTTGTGCGTCTAATATAGAAGCACAAGTGAAATTTTAGTTGTTCCTATGCTGAGGATTACCTGCAGTGTACTTTTGATAAAAAAAGAGAAAAGAGAAGGAGCGCAACAAACTCAAAATAATACAATTTCTGTGACAAGGGAGTAATTGTGAATCAAAAAGGGAAAAAAGTGCAATTGAGATATATTGTATATTATTATACTTATATTCAGGCAGAGACTTGATTGCAGATCTCAAGAGGCATTCATAAAAATAGAAACAGAAAAAAAAGAAAAAATAGTTTGCTCTCTGGTTGAACAGCAACAACAAGGATTGAAGTGATGGGAGTTGTACTTACAAAACTGGAGCAGATTCACTGCTCTATATGCAGGTAATAAGGGAGATCCCTGGATACGTGTAGGGATCACCAGCCTTTATAGATCCTCCTTAATATGCAGGTGGAATGCCGTTGGGAGGACTCAGATATATGATGGCAAAAAAGAAGAAGGCTCTCATAGTGAAGTACAGGATAGAAATATATTTTAATAAGGCAAAAAAAGGTGCACTTGATGAAGCCACACCTGGCGAAACGCGTATGATACGCCCCCTCCTCTCTGCAACTCTCGCATTCAGTCTCCAGCTGGGTTCTACTGCCTGGCTTCCTTGTGCAATATATAAACGTGTTTTGTGAGTCATTATCTGCACTCACATTATTTTAAAGTAAGCCTTTTTTTGCCTTATTAAAATATATTTCTATCCTGTACTTCACATATCCAGGGATCTCCCTTATTACCTGCATATAGAGCAGTGAATCTGCTCCAGTTTTGTAAGTACAACTCCCATCACTTCAATCCTTGTTGTTGCTGTTCAACCAGAGAGCACTATTTTTGTCCTGGTTCTATTTTTATGAATGCCTCTTGAGATCTGCAATCAAGTCTCTGCCTGAATATAAGTATAATAATACTCAATTGCACTTTTTTCCTTTTTGATTCACAATTACTCCCTTGTCACATAAATTGATCTTTACACATTTTTCACATATTATTTTGTATTATTTTGAGTTTGTTGCGCTCCTTCTCTTTTCTCTTTTTTATCTTATTTTGCTTGTAGAAAATAGAGGTGATTTTCTACTGATTAGTGAGCTGCATATATAATTACTATCATTAGTAAAAGTAGCGCCTAGCACTGTAACTTGTTCACTGTGTACTTTTGATAATACACGCCAGTTTATCCTCTGACTGACAGCTGCCATGCTTCCATAGGAAGCAGGCAGCAGTCTGGTCGGCGACCGGCTCTCTCTGCTAGCACAGAGAGACCCTCTTTTTTGCTTCGGCTTCTATAGAGGTGGTCACACTTCATGATGATCAATTAATCAAGGGAATTTGATTAGCAGCACCTATCTGCCACTTTGCCTCCTAATTTCTATGGACTATTTCTTGACTTACCATGATATCAACCAAACAAACCACAAGCAGCATTCTGATTAAATGCACAGTGTAGTAGCCCAATATTCTAAATTCTTGGCATTTATTCTTGGCATTCATTTTCCAGCAGTATGTGGATAGTACAAATGGCAGGTACACTCCTTATGCCTAGTTAAAACTTAACATTTACTACATTGGATAAAAGGACCACCAATGGATCCAATCAGAATAGCAGTACAGAAAAAAATAAATCAACAAATGAATACACTTAGTGATATATACAAAAGATTTGTAACATGTGCTAGTATATCATAGAATTCCAGATTTTGTAAAATAAAAGAACAGTCTAATCCATTTAGATTTATTACATAAACTATATCTCTGGACAAAAATCTTGATGGACGCTCTTTCTCCTACCCCTCTCCCGACCTAAGTTATTCTCCGCCTCTCCGCTTGTCCCTTGATGACGGGGAGAGATCCTTGGGCGTCCCCCATTAATCTCCACACCACCAATAAGGAAAGTTATGAATGTTTGTGTTGGAATGTGAGCATGTAAAGAATTACTAAAAACGACTTTACTAAGTTACAACATAATGCGATATTTATAATATTCAACTTGTCACTTAGATTTGTAAAAATGCACCTTTTTATTATGTAATATGTTACATGTAGTGTCTTTTGATATGTTTATAATAAAAATTTAAAAAAAAAAAAAAAAAAAAAAGAACAGTCTAATGTTAGGAGCCAATGGTGCTTCTAAAATCCGACTCAGTTGAAGTCCAAATCAATACTCAGTATTTATGTGCTTCCATGTGGTTACAATAGTAACATGTTAGATCAGCAGCTACACGCTAGTAAATTTTTCAGCTGTCACAATTAACCTAGACTACTATTAAAATAGTTGTTATAAATCAAATTATTTGTTAGAGCTCAAATTCCCACAGCCATTTTTCATGTTTGATCGTATTTTTCACTTTTCTGATGCCCATACACATACACCTGTGCATCTGTTCCTCATAACTATCCCTAATTATATTTCCAGCTCACAATATCAGCGTCTCAGAGCAGCCCTAGACTATTTTGAAAACATATTGTGGAGGGAATCAGTGATGAAGGGTGAGCGGACCAAAGCTACTACCGTATTTGCTCGAATATAAGACGACCCTGATTATAAGACGACCCCCCAAACTTTGGATATTCCTTTAGGAAAAAAAATAAAAGCCTGAATATAAGACTACCCTATAGGAAAAAAGTTTAACTTGTATATTATCACATGTAAATTGCTTTTTAATATTTTATAAAAATGATGATATTAAACAAATGCATTTCTTGTTTTTATTTCCTTTTATGTGTCAATGCTGCCTCTCTCCCCCTCCCCCCAGCTTTGTCTCTCTCTCTCTTCCCCTCACACGTTGTCTCTCCCTCCCCCCAAACGTTTCTCTCTCTATCCACTCCCTCCTTTTCTCTCTCTCTCCCCTCCCTCTCACCTTGTCTCTCTCCCCCCTCCACATCACCTCCCCCCTCCACATCACCTTGTCTGCACTTATCGTGCAGACATCCCCCGGCAGCCCCCACTAGCCACCAGGGAAAGAGTGGTTAGTGGGGGCAGCCAGAGGATGTCTGCACGATACGCACAGACATCCTCCGCTGCTGCCCGGCACTTCCGCCGGGACTTCTATGATGTAACCGGAAGGACCCGGCTTCATCATAGAAGTCCTGACGGATGTGCCGGGTAGCAGCAGAGGATGTCTGCATGCATCGCGCAGACATCCACCGGCTGTTAGCGAGGGGGATCCAGGTCCCCTGCAGCTCTGCAGGGGATCTGGATCCCAGTCTTATAGTCTGACCTCGATTTGAGGTCAGACTATAAGACGACCTTGAATATAAGACATTTGCTCTGAAAAACCTTGTCTTATATTCGAGCAAATACGGTATATCTGTACTTCTATCATATACCGTATATACTAGAGTATAAGCCGACCCGAATATAAGCCGAGGCACCTAATTTTACCACAAAGAACTGGGAAAAAATATTGACTCGAGTATAAGCCTAGGGTGGGAAATGAGGCAGCTACTGGTAAATATTGCCCCGAATCTGCCATTTAATATTCCAGGATATTGCCCCCAATATGCCATTTAATATGCCAGGATATTGCCCCCAATATGCCATTTAATATTCCAGGATATTGCCCCCAATATGCCATTTAATATGCCAGGATATTGCCCCCAATATGCCATTTAATATGCCAGGATTTTGCCCCCAATATGCCATTTTAATATGCCAGGATATTGCCCCCAATATGCCATTTAATATGCCAGGATTTTGCCCCCAATATGCCATTTTAATATGCCAGGATATTGCCCCCAATATGCCATTTAATATGCCACGATTTTGCCCCCAATATGCCATTTTAATATGCCAGGATATTTCCCCCAATATGCCATTTAATAAGCCAGGATATTGCCCCCAATGTGCCATTTCATTTGCCAGGATATTGCCCCCAATGTGCCATTTTAATAAGCCAGGGTATTGCCCCCAATGTGACATTTCATATGCCAAGATATTGCCCCTTAGAATGCTCGTTATGCCACCCTCCTCCCCCCTTCCCCAGACCCCAGTACTTACCTCGTTCCTGCTCTGTCCCCCAGTGCTCTGAAGGTGCGTGGCTGTGAGGGAAGCGTTGTGAACTCCCCTCCAGCCGCGCGGAACAATAAAGTTTGTTTAAAAAAAACACACTTTGTTGACCGCGCGGCTGGAGGGGAGCGCACAACGCTTCCCTCACAACCACGGACATTCAGAGCACCGGGAGACAGAGCAGGAACGAGGTAAGTTTTAGATTTTTTTTCTCCCCCCAGACACCGACTCGAGTATAAGCCGAGGGGGGCATTTTTCAGCACAAAGAATGTGCTGAAAAACTCGGCTTATACTCGAGTATATACGGTATATTAGTGTAAACTAGGATCTGCACTGTATTTAGTGTGAGGCAAACAAAGCAATTGCCTAGGACGGCACTTGCCTTTTCTGCCTATGGGGAACGGCACAAGAAACAAAAGCCGCCCCATTAAGAAGAAAAAATTGCTTGTCAGCGGAGACGGTGACTGGGGAGAATGGAAGAGGCAGTATGGGGAGCGGAAGAGGCAGCATGGGGAGCTGAACAGGCAGCACAGAGAAACATCCATGCACTCTAATGTCCTTAATTTTCTTCATTATGGTTTCAAGCACTTTTCACACCAAGACTTGGCAAGTAGCAAAATGTAGCCACGAAGATGGCAAATGCAACACTTGTGGCATGGTTTCCAAGTACACCCTGCTTTCTGCCACTAGCCACCAGAGACCAGGCTAAGTCCTGGGGTGTCAGTGGGATGGAGGCATGTGATTGGGGGAATGTAATGGGGTAATGGAGGCATGTAATGGGGGTCGAGGGGGTCATGTAATGGAGGTGATGGAGGGATGTAATGGGTGTGATGGAGGGATGTAATGGGTGTGATGGAGGGATGTAATGGGGGTGATGAAGGCATGTAATCAATATAGATTTAAAAAAAACTGCCCACATCATCCGTTCTATCCATTCGTGGTCTGAAACATCAGAAGCATTTGTATCAGGGAAAGCATAGGATTTCAGCTAGTCAAAAACCTCCAATTATATCTGAACAAGCCCTGAAATCTGGCAAATGTCCAAAATTCAGAAATATCAATATTTCTGCGTTTTGCTGGAAAGAGCCTAAAAATACAATAATATTTATTTTAAAGTTTGGGGATTTTTTTCATATGGAAATTGATTCATAAATGCCCATCTAACATATTTGGTGCATTCTAAACATTTAAATGCCTCAGTGTGTAACATTTTCTTCTTTTCTATACGATTGTCCAGTCTATACGATTTTTTTAGTATAGCAAGGAGGGACACTGCTCAGGATTTTAGGCACTCTATGCAGCTTCACTCTACTTTGCTTTTTTATGCTCAGGGGTCTCAAACTCAAAAAGGCAGGTGAAGAGTAATAAAAATGTAGTTCACATTTATACTCACAATGCTGGATTTAAAGCAACTTACACCACCTCACTCATACCTCCCAACATTTCTGTAATGAGAAACCTGTGACACGGGGGTATGAGTTCCTTAGGGGCCGTGTCTGCTGCACTACTGCACATGCATAGTAACACTCTACACACATAGCACTTAATTAAGTATATGAGTTAGAACAGCTGATGTCCTGAAACACTATTCCATTTACATATCATTTAAGGCTAATTATGCAAACATAGTGGGGGTTAGATGTTTCAGTTAATACAATAACAAGTACAACAGTATCCTCAGGCCAGAATCTTCCAGCTGTCACTTACCTACAAGTCGTCTAATGGTGAGGGAGTTAAAGGCTGGTTTGGCATCATAAGAATTGCAGTTCATAAATAGCTGGAGGATCATTTATTGCCCTGCGCTGTCATAGTTCAGTTGGACACTACTCTAGTTTTCCTCATCTGAAATATTACTGCATTACATTGTCTTAAATGACAAAGCACAGAGAAATGTAAATTATCCAGTGCTTCCTGAATAAAATATCCGGATATGCACACAATGCGGTCTATGTATAAACTGGTGCTATCTCCATGTGCACCTATGTATAAAGCAAACTCCTGTGATTCTCCACTGGCCCTGCCAGTTCTGCACTTCTGGGTTGCTCCGGTCCTCTATGAGCCAGTGTAGCCCATGTGTAAAGAAAAAGGTGCTTTTCAGTGCCTGATTAGTATCTAAAAAAGGCACAATCACTGTTCTAAATAACAAATGCCAATTGTGTCTTTTTTTTCTTTTTTTTTTTTACTTCTCAACACTATACAGGGTGGGAGATTTTTTTTTTTACATAACTACCATTAATTTAGATCTCAAGTAGTCAGACTCTAGCACCATGGAAGATAACTTACTGTGCCTAGGTAAGTTGAAATTCTTACTAATTTATTTTTCCTACAGCATAGGCTCCACTGTATAAAATAAAGGTTTACATCAGAGAAACATCTATACAACTTTTCATTTCTTAATATATGCCTTAATACCTTTCTTGTTCGTCCCTGTCATTCAAAATTCAGGCCTCTCAAGTGTCCCTATTTAGGAGGGACAGACCCAAATCCCTCTGTCCCCGTTTATCACAGGGCTCTGAATTTTAGATGTGTATCAGCTCATCATACAGCATCCAAAGGAATGCAGTTCATTATATAAGGGTCTACTCAATAAAGAGAGAATTGCAGGGAACTGAGATGGGAATTTCAAACTTAAGGCCAAAGTGCCTGTGTTGGAAAAATGTGTGTAAAATTCAGTCAATCTATTTATATATTGATTTTTTGTAAATAAAATGCATTATTCTTACTGTAAAAGGCTTTAAAAAAATAATAATTATCAGTTGGTCCTTAAGTCACCTAAAAATGGCCTGCCCTTACCCTTAAACCACTACCCCAAAAACAAAAGTGTCCCTCTTTGGCCATTTAAACTGTTGGGAGATATGCGTGCTGTCACTTTAAATAAAATAACATTGTTCTTGCTGTCAGCATTCATTTAAAAATTGCAATGGTTGGCACTTGCATTATAAAACACAGGTATGAGCTGTGCTCTCAACAATGCTCAGGAATAGTAAGCAAACGTTATATAAGAATTTCAGAGGTACATTTGAGATTGGTTGACCACATTTTTTAATTTTTCAGAGATGCTTATGATAAATGTATACTCCAGGGCTGTAAGCAGTAAAAATATATTCTTTTTGGATAACGCAACCCTGAAGTATGCATATTTTTATAAGAATTCCTGAATAAAATATGATAGCGAACAGGACTTTGCATCCCTATGTTTGGATATCAGGTCCTCTTTAACAACACTAAGTAACACTAACTACTACCCTATATGAAACTTGCTATACTAATACACTGTAAAAGGTGTTGCCAGCATATACTTAATTTCAATAATATATTTATATAGTGTGATTTTCTGCCTGGAAAGCATTTAAATGCTGTAAAATAAACTGAATTTAATAGGTATATGGAGCCTGACAAGTCATTAGTATCCAGCACTGACAATGTGGAAAGTCCCAGCAGGAGAGGAGAGCTCAGTCCTCCTGCACCATCTGCCCCAGCACGCGTCCCATCTCCAGGGTGTGTACATTCACACATGGCCATGTGTACACACTGTCACCTCTGTGTGTCAAGTCCCGGCCAGGAGGGAGGAGCGTCGACTCCAGTCTACCGGTAAGGGGTCAGAATAAAACTAAGGGGATGCAGACCAGACAGTGCAGGACAAGCTCTCAAAAAGAAGGTCCAATGGACACAAATCGGAAGGTCAATCCCAGAATCTCTCTGGGTGTAACAGCCAGCAGTGAGCTGTGTGCTAACACCGTCAGGTAGGATACTTGCAAATGAATGTGAATGTATTACTTAGAATAACTGCTGTTGTTTTTTATTTATTGTCATGTAATTGATATAGTGTTAACAGCATTATATTTCCTTGCAACGTTGTATGCTTCCATTGTAGTGGTTATACAGCATAACTGACGATATAGTATAATGGCGTCCTTCTATATAACCGTGAATACTAATTACTGTGGGTATATATGTGTGCTTAGAGTATTGACGTTTTTGAATTGCAGGTGTGAAAATTTGTGGAGACCTTGGAATGATGATGCAAAGGTCCAGGTGTCTGCACATGACCTGTCTGTGAGTCAACCCCAGGTAACTTTTTGTTTGTGTGTGTTTGGTAAGCAGCCTCTGATTATAGTTAAAACACCTAATTCCTAATAAACTCTTATTTCATGGTGTAGTTATTTTTAATACACTGTCTCACTGCCTTTTTGTTTGTTTACTGAAATTTATGTAGTTTACCATATAACTGAATTTAAATGTGAACATGCTACAGTTTGGAATTACATTTGACTATGATACAGAATATTGGTTTAAAGTGTGTGTGTGTGTATGATGTCTCCTGTATGATACCAATTTATGGCCTGATATGCAAATTACACACTTCTAGAGTTGCACCATTTTTTACTGGCGACCTAAAACTTTTGCAGGCTACCTTGTGTGTGTGAAGAAGTCATATGTGAACAAAATGAAATAAATGAACTAATCAAAGTTGTTTTGTGGGATCCACTACTTGATTAGGTAATTGATTTTCTTCTGATCACATGACTTCTACATATAGTACTACATATAGTTCTACTATACTATATTGCAAGGCAGCATGCAAAAGTGGCTGGTAATAAAATGGCTGAGGTGTCAATCCTACACACTTCCCATAGTAGTTAATATACATTTTAAGCTGCTGCAAATCATATCTTTCTCTCTTTTTATATAAACCTACAGAGAACTCCTGTTTTAAGGTTTCCATTTACCAGCACCCTTTAGTGTTACACTACACAGGAATAGATTCAGACTTTTGTTAATTATTCTGAGTGTGAGTGAATTAGGTTCACCTGTCCTAAGTAAAATGAGGTGATTTATCATCCTAAAGAGCTGCTCCACCCTCTGTTTATCTTCTAAAAAGAAATGTCCACAAGGAGTTGTTAACTGTGTTTGTCCTTATCTGTAGTCATGCAATGCAGATCAGGAGCATGTCAATAACAAAGAGAAGTTGCCAGACTTTCATCACCCAGTTAAGTAAGTATAAGCATACAATGTGAATAAGCCCCAGCTGGAATGTGACAATAAAACAGATGATGTTCTCAAATGATCTATTTGTATAGTGTTGTCATCAAAATGACTAGATGAGTATCATTTTATATTTCAGGAATGCCTTGCAAAACTAGCTACATTTTACGGTATGCAGCTTTGGACGCATGCATTTTTATATAAATTCATGAATAAGTTAATCAGTGTTTCTAATGGAAGACCTTTTTGAAGGTGCAGTTACACCTATTTCTTGTATGTGTATATATGTATAGTGTTTATTTACTTTTGCATTAAAATAATTTCACACATCCAATTTAAGGCGTGCTTGGTATGATAGGCTGATCTGTTGCAATAGTGACTGCAATAAATCTACTACACTTTTTTTTTTTTGCATAAAAAGAAATATTTAGTAGATAGGAAATAACTGATCAGATCTGTTTCAAAACATTTGTGGAGAAGTTTGAGTTCTTCTTAAAAGTAAAACTGATCATTGTACAATGTGATGTATTTTTTTTTTTTTTGTTCTTTATTGTTCATTTAAGTTTTTTCTATAGTGCCAGTGTACATAACTAACATGATTTATGTTCCCATAGGGCATCAGTGGAATAGCCCACTACTTCAATTCTGAGCTCTGCCCCTTTTAACAGATGCAGTGTGCTGTGCATTAATAACCTAGTTTGACCTGATTTTATGAATTTATAAACTGCGTGTGTTAACATCTGGTTACTTTACAGATTATAGCTTATCAACTATTTTGTGGCCTTCACCCTTTATGGAGTTTAAAACAAATGTCAGAGGGGTTGAGCTGGTCAACTCAGTTACTCGTTATCATCAACTAGATGTTTGATAAGAAAATTGTTTTAAAACAAGTAGTCAAACAAGATTAGAATGGCCTTCCTTTGCAGAAAAGGGCTACATACAAGTGATTAACTGAAGAAGTTCCAATGTTCTGATATGCCATCCATATTTGCGCCCCCCCTCCCCCCCCAAAAAAACCAACCCTTGTTTTGTAGTCATTTTTGTACTTTTTGTTTATTACTGTTATGTTTTTGCCTTTATATAGGCATTGCTAATAGGCCACACATTGAGACAAATCATAGTTTGCCTTGCTGGTCCTGGCAAAATAAGGTGTTTGTTTTGAGAGTTTTTTTTCCTGCCCTTTAATTATCTTTTCAAAACATTGAACTAAACGAGCTGATGTTATAAGGAGTGTGTGTGGTTTTTTTTTTTTTGGGTGGGGGTAGGGAGAAAACAACTGGGTTTGGAGGATGGGGTAACTGCACACTGGACTACTCTGATTTGAGCAGTGAGTTTTTTTTTGTTTTTGTTTTTGTTTTTAGACTACCAGTTTCATATCTGTTCATGGTAAACCCATGCAATGGGGTCATTTTGGGAAGGATTAATCTGTACAGAGTGAGGGAGATAGCTGGGAGGTGCTGCAGAAATATGTTCCTGAGACTAGCACTAATTAGTAATATTGACAATCTTTGCTACCTTGCTGGCAGATCATGGCTAAGCAGGAACAGGAAACTGCTTGCACTTCTAAGATGGATTTTGCATTTGATAATTTCCAATTGTGATTTTCATTCCTTTTATTAAAATGTATCCAAACTTTGTACATGTGATCATTAAATACTCATATAACCAAAGGCTTCCATTTGTATGTTTTGCATCAAGCATGGTGATTTTGCTGACAAGTCAATCTCTGTTGCTTTACTCACAGGTTATTTTGGCCTAAATCAAGATGTTATGACTTTTTGTATGGGGATGCAGAAAATCTGCTCAAGAACTTTCCGGTTCAAGCAACAATTTCATTTTATGATGAATCTGATGGCGGCAGTAGCTCAGAAGATGAAGACTACCTTATTGAAAACTAAAGTTTAAGACTATGGAATAAGCGACCGGAAAGTGCTAATGTTTTGATCCATACTGGGACATTGTAGCAAAACTATTATTCACTTTAGTTATGATCGGTAATGTAACCTAGATTAAATATATTATTTTAGGTTGAGTCTTTAGAAATTCGAGCTGGAACCCAGCAAGGTTTCAGTTGGGATAATTTTGAAGATTATTTTAGTTTTGTCTTAAAACTTGTTGTTTTATGAATACATGAGGTGCCCCCCATTAATATGGCTGGATTGATGAGGAAATATGCAGTTAAAGATAAGATCCATAGAATGCAAAATTTGACACATTGATGCAGAAGAACATCATATGGTAACACTTAAGGCATGAAGCTGATGGATGTAAGTATACTTTTGTGTGTATTGCTGAAACATGTACTGAAAGCATTTGCCATCTTGACAATCAAAACATGTCTTGCTTTGAAGACCAGAGCCACTAAATAAAGTCTAGAGTAAATTTGCTTTTATTTTAAACATTTGTTGGTCATTCACTGCAAGTGTGCGGAAGGGTACTTTGTGTTTTACATGTGTGGTGTTTTTTTTTTAATTTTTTATTTTTTTTATTTAAACCATCGGTTTTCTCCTCCCAACTGAGGTCGCCAATTTTAAATCTATGCCTATAAGGCTGTACTTGACCTCAAATTCTTTTTCTTTTTATATCCCTTAATTTTATGAAGAAAGACTTCTGCAATCCCAAGTTCTGACAGCAAGCACTTTCTACACTAATACACGTCTATGTACTAATTTATTTCTCATGTTATTTCTTTTTGTACAAACTAATGCTGTAAATTTATGTTTAATAAAACTGAGTTTATTTTTATATCTAAAAGAAACTTCATTTGATATTGAGAAAAATGTTAGTGTGCATTCTGCCTTTCTAATTTTTCTGTAATAAACTTTGAGATGTCCTCTTTAATACAAACACTATTTAAAGGGTGTTTAAAATCATTCCACCCCCCCCCCCCTCAAAAAAAAAACCGTCACAAATATTAAGTGATCGTGTGGGATTGGTTTTTGATTAATGTATTTTATTTCCTTCCTTTGCTGTCCTTCACTCCATTTATTGTGTGCTTTTATTATTGCCCAACTACTGCACCAGATTGACCCTAGCATTCTTGTCACAACACCAACTTGCCGTCACAGTACTTGCCACAAATTCACGATACCCCCAATGCCACAATAGTGCCTCTTGCCACACTGCCCTTTACTGTTGGCTCATTACTTTTCACCAACGGTCACGTAAATAATCAAAGTTGGGAGTGTTTGAACATCTATAACTTGTGCACATTGTATCCAAAATCGGGTAGTTTAAAAAAAAAAAATGTTCTGGCTGGTATAAAGTTAGAATGATCAATGCGTACCATCTCTTCCTAAACCTCTGGTTCTTGCTCCGAACAAAAGGACTTGATTGGCACTGATGTTATCTTCCATACAAAAAGAAATGCTCAGTCTTCAAATATTACTGTTGAAATGTAACCACGAGGGACTGAGATAAGCCCAATTAATATTTAACCAACAAAGAACTTTGGTTATTGGAAGTATTTGCCATGGTCCCTGAAAAAAAATATCCTTCTAAAGAGTGCATTTAAAATCAACAAAATGGTGTTTACAAGTAAATACCATTAAGGCCTGCTTGTCCTATGTCAACTTTAAATGGACTCTGTCAACCTAAACAGAATTTTAAAAAATCATGTATTGTATGTTATGTATTTAAAGCACAAACTGTCATCTCTGTCACCAAACAGCCCCTAGTGTCATCTCTCTCACCAAACAGTTCTCCAGTGTCTTCTCTGTACCCAAACAACTTATCCGTGTCCTCTTTGTCCCAAACCAGCTTATCAGTAACAAACAGCCTATCTGTGACACTTTGTATGTCACCAAACCGCTTCCCAGTGCCATCTCTATGTAAGCCCGTGATGTAACCTCAGTTTTGGTTGTGGAACATTTTGGTGGCTAAGCATCATAGTCCACAGCAGATGAAGAAGAATATATTATCCATCAGTGCCATGAAGTTCAATAGGAAATATTGTGGGCTATACTACAGACCCTCTATAATGGTACAAGAAATACTTGAGGGATGATGTATAAAAGTCAGCTCTGGGGCAATGTTCTAAAAGTGGAACAATCAACATGGAAACCAATGTAAGTATCCAGCTGTTTAGATCACCCTTGTGTTATTTTTAACATTGTAGACAATGGAAAACTTTATTTTCTAGAACTAACCTTGGTGATTCCTCCAGGGGGTAATGGGGCAATTGCCCCTCCCCCCCCCCGGTAGGCCCAGGAGGGAGGCAGACCGCATTGGGTGCGAGGTGTAGGTCTGCCCACACCCTGTAGAGCAGTGCAGATCACCAGGAGGGGAGACGCAGGCAGCATTGGCTTTGTGTGTTAAACACACTCAGAGCTCAATTGGTGCAAATACGATGCTCTGCATCATCACTATGCAGGCCCGCCATCAGGGGGTGAGTAGCGATACTGGCATCCCGGGTGGCCCAGGTCACTCCAGGAAAAAAAAAAAAATCCAATCGCCCCCTCTGTCTCTTTTAAGCCGGTCCGCGGCTGTGAGGGAAGCGTTTTGCACTCCCCTCCAGCCATGCGGCTTCCAAAAGTTTTTTTTTTTTAACAAACTTTATTGAATTCGTGCGGCTGGAGGGGAGCGCAGAACGCTTCCCTCACAGCCGCGGACCTGCAGAGCACCGGGAGACAGCAGCAAGGAGGTAAGTACTTGGGAAAGGGGGAGGAGGGTGGTACATAACGAGCATACTGAGTGGCAAAATCCTGGCATATTTATTGGCAAAATCCTGGCATATTGAGGAGAAAAATCCTGGCATATTTATTGACAAAATCCTGGCATATTGAGGGGCAAAATCCTGGCATATTAATTGGTAAAATAATAGCATATTAATTGGCAAAATCCTGGCATATTGAGGGGCAAAATTCTGGCATATTTATTGACAAAATCCTGGCATATTGAGGGGCAAAATCCTGGCATATTAATTGGTAAAATCCCGGCATAGTAATTGGCAAAATCCTGGCATATTGAGGGGCAAAATACTGGCATATTAATTGGCAAAATCCTGGCATATTGAGGGGCAAAATCCTGCCATATTAATTGACAAAATCCTGGCATATTGCGTGGCAAAATCCTGGCATATTAATTGGTAAAATCCTGGCATATTGAGGTGCAAAATTGGGGAGGGGAAAGACAGACATGTGCAGTGCCCCTCTCAAGATCAGATTCTGGATCCAGCCCTGAATGTATTGCAAAAATGGGGTGCAACAATTGAGGGTTGGTGGGGTGCATAAATGCAGTCAGGCCTAGGACAGAAAAACATCTAAGTACACCACTGCTTAGGGCCTCCACAGTGCCTAAGTGAGCGGAGACATTTATGAAGTGTGGGCAGAAAAGTCCAACATCTGATTTTTTGTTTAGATCAACTGAGAATATATCATAAATACATTTAAATGATAGTTTGTTGTTGCAACCTGCAATACCAGATACTAAATAATTTTTAATTAGGGACCATCAGACTTTACAGTCTAGTACTATTTGGATGCCTCAGGCTTATGTAAATGTCCTGTAAATCACAGTTTTCTTGTGTGGTAATTTTATTCAGTAGGGCTGTAAGTATAATTTTTCACACGTAGCAGATATTATTTGCAATTGTCAAGGAAATGACGTATATAAACGCCGAAGGCATGCTTGTGAATTATTTTAATTCTGCTACATCTGTTCAAAGAATAGCACAATTTACTCTAATACATGTAAACATTTAAGCGCTATTTATAAAATCACACTGACACAGACAAGTGAATAATAAATAAACATATCAGTGGTATAACCATGAATTCAGAATTAGTGGTGCAATAATACAATCACCAATTCAGCCAGATATCCAGTAGCTGAATTGGTATTTCTACAATTTAAACTTTAATATTGAATGACAGAGAATAGCTGTTTGTCAGCAAAAGGACCAAACGCAGCATATGAACAGCCCCCAATACCATCTGCCTCAGCACGTGTCCTTCTTGTCTTTAGTATGCCCATTTACACCTCACCATGTGTAAACTTTGCCTAAATTGTTACCTCTAACACCTCCAGCCTGGTTACAGCCTGGTTACAGCATTGTAGGAGCCAGAAGAAAAGAAAGGCATCATTAAAAACCAGTTGAGACGTACGATTGTTTTAGTGTATGTATGATATCTAGTACTCAAACTAGTCTAATTTTTCCATGGTGATCAGCCAGTAGGTTTAGCACAAATACCTGATATGGCATATATAAAACTGTTTACTTACAAACTGCATGTACTAACTGCATGCTATAGCAGGACAACTGCAAAACAATTATTATTTTTTTGAAAGCTATATTTTATTATTTTATGTATTTTTTACTTGTTTTTGTGTTCTATTTCAATTTATAAAATGGTGCTGTATACTTATTTAGATATGAAAAACAGTTTTGAATATAATTCCAGCAAATTAATTTTATTTTTGAACAGTATCTTGCTATTTTAGTCACATTTTTAATTTCTTAGAAGGCTGCTCATGTGTAAATACGTTACTTTTTTTAACAGCTAGAGCTGCTTCTATGTGATGTAGCTTCTCACTCACATCAAAGCTACCTTTATCCTCGTACCATACGATTCAAGAACACCTACATTGAAGATCGTGCATCAAACCTGCCTGTCAGAGTTAGAAACCAATAAAGCACAGTTCGAAGAGTGCAGCAATCACCATGGGAACTAGCGAACTGTCCATACTGGTGATGCCTCTTCTAGAAATGTATTCAGGACACGCTCTGATGGGCGCTATATAAATACATTTTTGGCGCTATATAAATAAATGTTAATGTAATGTATTGCCTCATTTCTCTTAGGCCCTGACAATGAAGCCTGAAAGTTATTATAATATACAGCAGATGAAAATTATGATTATAGTAAATATGAAGGAACTAAGCAGTAGTGATCTAAAAAATATACTTTTTTAAATACATCAAACTACCTAGATTTAGGATTAAAGTTCTTACTTGCTTTAAGATGTGTGATAGCACTGATGCACCACGTGCACTGCCCTCTGATGGTCACTTATGGTCCTCACAAATCTCACAAACAGCACAGTGCAATCTCTCGTAAGATGTCCACAACAAGAAACAAGTTATTGACCTGGTACAAGTATGCATATTCTGTTCTGCTCTCCTCCACCACTCAAATTTCCACAAAGCACCAGAAAAATGTAAATAATCTGTATTGTACACCATGTCCATCAACATTAACATTAAAATGTAAATAATGTTCCTCTTGTGCCTGAAGCAGCACTATCCAGATGCTCAAAATTACACATAATAATTTGGAGGGGTGCATATACATATGGAACAAATATAAATAAAACCCCACAGTCTTGTCAAATGAAAATAAAAATAAACTGTTGATAAGAAATTATATTATAGGAAATAATAGAACAAAAATGGTACATTTACAATGTTAAACATGCATTATAATGCTGTGCTAAAAGATGAATGTTCCAAACAATTCAGCTGGACATTCTGGTCCAGAATCTTCTGATAGAGAATACTAATGCAACAAGTGGACGTAGTCTTAAATTAGAGGGGCAAAGGTTTGAAAGTAATTTTAGGAAGCATTACTTTACTGAGAGGGTAGTGGATTCATGGAATAGCTTTCCAGCAAAATTGATAGAAATTAACACAGTGAAGGAGTTTAAGCATGTGTGGGATAGGCATAAGGCTATCCTAGACATACACCGATCATCCATAACATTATGACCACTGACAGGTGGCAAGCTGGTGGAGGCAGTGTGATACTTTGGGCAATGTTTTGCTGGGAAACTTTGGGTCCTGCCATTCATGAAGATGTTACTTTGACACGTACCAACTACCTAAGCATTGTTGCAGACCATGTACACCCTTTCATGGAAACAGTATTCCTTGGCCTCTTTAAGCAGGATAATGCTGAAAGCAAAAATGTTTCAGGAATGGTTTGAGGAACACTACAACGAGTTCAAGGCAGGGCCGGGCCAGGACATTGTGCTGCCTGGGGCGAAAAACTAAATCCTGTCCCCCCTGCCTCCCACACAAAAAAATCCCACAATCATGATAATTCACACTGAAATGAAACTTATCAGAAAGTGATCATTTAATGTAAGAGCACCTTTCTATATGCAAAATTATACAAAATACTGTATTGGTCCAAGTATTGGCAGGCCATGATTAAAATGTGTACCCTAAACATTTGAGCATTTAAACTTATTCACATATTATTTTTTAGGAAATTGTACAGTCTATTTTCATAATAATGTTTGCTTTACCATTTCTTTCTTTTCATTTTATTTTTATATGCCCACTAAAGCACTTCTTACATAATAAAATATTTTTTTCAAAGAGCTTACCTATAAGGTGAAAAGAGTAATGGCAATTCTGTTAAACATAATGTGACCAGTGACCTATAACAAAATCCACTTAGATATAGGCAGTGTCAGAGGAGTTAACCCCTGGATTACTTGACATATATAGGCAGTATCAGAGGAGTTAACTCCTTGGGTGGCTAGACAGATATAGGCAGTGTCAGAGGAGTAAATCTCTTTATCCACACACTCACTCACACACATACACAGACAGTGTGTCACTCACACAGACACACACTCATACTTACTCACACTGACACACACAGACACACTCTCAATCACACTGACATACACACACTCACTGACACACGCACTCACTGACACACACACACACTGTCAGTTTTTACCTTACCTGGTGCAGGCAGTTCTTGCTTTGAGCTCATCGTGTGAAGGAGGGACTGAGCCAATTGGGAGGCTCCTCAACTCTCAGCCAATCAGGAGAGTTGAGCAGTCTCACCTGATTGGCTGTGACTTCCTTCTATCAAGCTCCCCCGGACACAGGAAAGAAAAAAACGCTGCATGGAGCAGCAAAGTGCCGCCCCTACCAGGTAACTGCCCCAGTCTGCCACATTAAAGGGGTGGTCCTGATTCAAGGTGTTGACTTGACCTCCAAATTACCCAGTTTTCAATCCAATTGAGCGTATGTGGGATGTCCTGGACAAACAAGTTTATTTGCAGGCAGGAGGACGTTTTCGGTGAGCAGATTATCTGGCAGCGCGACAGGGAGGGAGCATGCACAGATCGCGCTGTGCTCTGTATGGCCAGGACGTGCGGTCACAGCAGGCACTTGCCTGTGGGCCGCACCTCGAGGAGGAGGGGCTAGGGCCTCGGCCCTCACCCCCAAGTGAGCTTAATCTTCCGGTTCTGGGACCATGTCCCAGACGGAGGAAAGCTCAGCAGAATTTTTTTTTTTTTTTTTAACAATGATAGCCCTGGAGTCTCCACTTTAGCCCCAGAGTCTCCATTAGGGGCTATGCAGGGGGGATTCGGGGCTATTGCCCCATTAGCCCACCCCTAATGACGCCACTGACTCCTGTTAATGTAAGTGGATACTACATAAATATAGAGCAGCTATCAGATAATTAAAGCTAGAATACTATCATTGCAATTTAAACACTGTATATTATTCAAAGATGAATTTGTGGTACACAATATGGACTATTTGCTTTAAATCCAATATGAGTTTGGTACATCTTTGTTTCGATTGTAGTTTCACATTTTATCCCGTTTAGCACTTCAGTACATTAAAAGGCAGGATAAAATGAATAAACCTTAAACATTTCTAAACCATTTTTTAAAAAACAATTAACAAATATACTATTTTATGCGCTATTAATAGATTTCTATATGGATTTATGTAAAGAGAATAGGTTTGTCATGAAATCATCTAACAATTCCCAATACCACATGACATTGCCTTATTTAACACTATGACATCAACCTTGCTATTTTTCCTCTTGCACTTCAATGAGTATGGTTAACGAAGCACAATTAAATATTTTCTTTTCTCTATAAAACCATAATTCATTTATCTCGGAAGCAGAACCAAAGATTACACCAATGTTGGTTCATTTTGAGAAGCATGAAAAAATTTCCATTTCATAAAATACATGCAGTAAGTGATTAAGCTATACTTGCCAACTCTATCATTTATGCCCATTTGGGACTGCTAAAGAAAATCTGATGAACATGTAAAAAGTATACTTACACTGGTAACTATGTGAATTATACTGAATGGAACTTTCTCTTTGAAATTTCCTTCACATTGTCACCCAAATAACCCTTTTTAACTTTTTCTAAAAATACCCTTTATTTGTAATTATCCACGAGCAGTGTCGATGTAAAAGGGGATGTATTTATTACACCTTTAAATGTTTGCCATATTGGATTTACAGTGGGGTGTATGCCTCGATTTGGATCCTCTGAATGGCATAGAGAAGAATCACCATAGTTAGCGGTATCTAGGAATGTTAAACATTCCATCCAGTACCATTGCATTACACACACACAACTCTTTAGAGCTTAAAAACAAATTACTGCATGCAACACTGACATTCAAGGTTCAACAATAATAAGCAATAAGCATTGGAAATACAAGGCAAATGAGTAAGACATATAAATAGACTAAGATACGCCAAAGTCTACACTTTTGAAATCAATAGCATAATTATAAAAGTGAGAGCAAAGCACAATAATGACCCACCAGGTTCTGATTTCATGACATAGTGCATCAATTATTTCAGTGACTTTGTAGGCAATGAAAGAGACTGATAAGCCATCAGGGTAAAAGACGTGTTATTTAGTCCATGAGCATATTCTTTCTCATGCTTAGTACATAGGTCTCAGTTTAGTACTTGGTGACTGTTCCTTTGAGATGCAGTGAAAATTAGTTCACCGAGCCAGAGGTCTATGGAATGTTGTGGAGTCAGAGAAGTGTATAATTCTACACCTTGGGCAAAGTCCACGGTTCTCTGGTTCCCATTTAATTATTTCTTTCACTCATTAGGTGAGAACTTGACTGGGCATGACCTGTCTGTCACCCAGAGCAGAAAGCAATAAATGTTACAGCTTAAATGGCCCAATCTTATAAAGGGCCATGGAGACAAAGAGTTATGGTAAATATTAATAAAAATCATTCATATAAAAGTTTTCAGAAAATAGTCATGCCTGAAATACAAAGGAGATTATAAAGAAAAACTCACACACATGGAAATATGCATTTATTAAAATGTGAATATCTGTATTCTAAATATATTACATCACGTTTGCAGCTTTCACTGACCCTCTTACTCAGCTCTCCAGTAGGATTTCCAAATGCTGAAAATAATAAAAACTCTACTTACAACAAAGCATTTTTTATGACACTCAAGTTGATTAAGTCAACTCAAAAGGATAGCAGTGGTCTAATATTCAATATGGCATTGATTTAACAAATATACAACTTCTACTTATCCAAAAACGCGATGAAAGAAGGCAAGTTTACTGACAGGATCAATTTCAACAGTTTTTTAGCTGAAGGTATTCTGTCTCCTAAGCATTGTGTATACTGTGATTGTAATGAATAAAAAAATGATCTATTCATTATTTAAGCATAATTGCTAGGAAATGCATAAATAAAGAGAAAACTCTTATTTAAATGAGTCCATGGTGTCTCCTGTATATGACATCACTGTGTGGATTGATATGCAAAGTAAACGTTTCCCTTCGAAAAGAGGTAATTTGCATACAATATCAAGCTATAGGCGATGTTACAAACAGGACACACCACCGACACATTTAAAACAACTTTTTGGATTTTATATGAAATTTTTGTACACAAATAAAAGGTATTTAAAAAGAACAACAACAACAAAAAAATAAAACCAATTTTTTGCTTCACTTATGTATTTATTCATAAATCTGCTGATAGAACATATAGTCAAATGCAGAGTTCAGGGCATTGAGAGAGCAGTCTTGCCACCTCAAGCTGGTAATATCGCTGATATCTAAACACGTTTAGAGCTTAAATGGATATTTTACCTTCAGACACATAAACTTTTGTACTGAACTCACAGTTTGATGTGTCTCATTTTATTTAGCGTTTATATTATATTATAGTATTTTTAAGAGCCTATTTTTCATCATTATTATTATTCATTATTTTGCATATACTTATTCATTTCTGTTATTTAATTATTTTCTGTTTTCATTCTTTCATGTTGGGAATTGTATACCCTTATATATACATGGTTGGCACCCAGATTTTTTTTATTAATTTCTGTGCTTTTTAAATAATTTCTAATTTTATACCGAGCCATCGTTGTGGTCCTGTTGCAGCTGTTCCTTTCCCTTCATAGTGACAAAACAGTGGAATAAAATATTTAACTTGTAGTAGGCCTCAGCCTTTATTTTTTACATTGCCCACTATTTACATAGTGCATGGCACGTATTTAATAAGATATAAAGGTAGGGAGAATGCTACACACAAACTTATTATATTAACTGATCAAGTTAAACTTCGATAATATTGATCAAGAGAAAAATCTGTTCCTTTTGTAGCCAAGATTAAAAAAAAAAAAAGGTTTCATCCTTTTGAGATAAAAGATAAGGAAAATTATTGTTTTTGTTATTGAACAATTAGGTACAAATGTAAATGTATAATTATGAAAGTCAGAGGTCTGTAGTTTTTATGGTGTTGGAGACCCAATAACTGTATCCATTCTAAAGAACAGTTGAACACACCTGTCTGCCCCACCTACTGAAGAATAAATAGGTTCTACTGTTTGTGACCCCTGAGGGCTTAAATATCTGCATTTAAGATGTAATTAAAGGAAGCTGTAATGCACATGCAATACTTTAATACCATTTATGCAATCTAAAACAAAAAATCTGTTATCCTTGACTGATTGCAGACAGTAAATAATACACAGATACTATTTAATTCCTAAATTATACACTGTGTCTACAAGTACAGGTTGTAAACAAAGGCAGGGCAAGGGCAATTACCATGTATGTGTTAACATTAAAACCTAATTTCTACTTGAAGAGTTTCCACCATAAAAAGGCCTTGCCAAAGATTAAAACAGTTATTTCAGCCAGGTGACCCAACCCATATTTACAGTTCAACTATAATTATGTTTACATTGTTAGTTTGCAGGTGAATTACCTTAGTAACTTAACATACACCGTGTGCTGTGGTATCTGCCACAGATCCTTTAAATCCTATAAATTGCAAACTGGGGCCTCCATGGAATCGACTTGTTTTTCCAGCACATCGCACAGATTCTCGATTGGATTGAGATCTGCGGGATTTGGAGGCCAAGTCAACACCTTGAACTCGCTGTTGTGTTCCTCAAACCATTCCTGAGCTTTGTGGCAGGGAGCATTATTCTACTGAAAGAGATCAATACCATCAGGGAATACCGTTAACATGAAAGACATGGTCTGCAACAATGCTTAGGTAGGTAGTATGTGTCAGAGTAACATCTACATGAATGGCAGGACCCAAGGTTTCCCAGTAGAACATTTCCAAAAACATCACACTGCCTCCGCTGGCTTGCCACCTGGCAGTGTTCATAATGTTATGGCTGATCAGTGTATCTCTCCAAGGTAATAATTAATATATTTTTTGTACATCTTCAACCAGTGTACAATTCCTGACAACAACTGCAAAAATGGTTCAAGTACAGGGCAGGGCTGGCAAGGAGGGAAGCAGGGCAATTGCTTCCCAGGCTGCTCTCTAACCTTACGAAATGGCATGGGGCTTCACCACTGTAGCAATTTCTATCCAATTGTCTTAACTGTCGAAAAATCTGTTTACTTTATCTGTCAGCAGAGGTGTACCTAGTGTCCAATGAGCCCTTGGAAAGAAACCTAATCGGCACCCAGATTGCACTTACAGGATTTGCCCCTGTACTCATTGCACTCACAGGATTTGTTCCTGCTCCAAGATTGCACTCACAGGACTAACCTTTGCACCCAGATTGCACCCATGAGTTTCCCCAACAACAAGATTACACTCATATGACTTGCCCCAGCACCCACATTGCATTCACAGGACTTGCACCAACACCCCAGATTGCTACCAGGACTCACCCCCAACACCTTCAATGTACCCCAGCACCTAGATTGCAATCACAGGAATTGTCACCCTCAGCAACCGGCTCCTGTGTTGCACTCTCCATGGAGGCTGAGCATCAGGAGTTCACACAACTCCGACGTGTTGTGAGAGAGGCAGCCTAAGAGAATGTCTGTGCACCTGGACAGCATACAGACATCAGCTGCCGGTCATTCAAAAAGGGCTGATTTTACGCCCTCCTTGAATAAATGTGCGTGTAAACAGCATATTGCTATTGAGAAACACTGCCTACATATTGATATTTTCTATAGTGATACTTTTGGTTTATTTTAAAGAGCCACTAAAAAGATATTTTTTAAAAGTAAATATTGTGAAACAAAGTAAAAAAAAAGAATGCATAGCCTATATATGAGGTAATAAGTTATGTATTTTATCTTTTTTTGAGGCTAGAGTGTCCCTTTGAGAAATATGATATAAATTGCTCATCTGACTTAATTGGCTTTTAGTGATGTGCTTCTTATCAATTCAATGATGGGCATCTATGTGATTGAATTAAACAGCTAAGTAATCAATCAATAGGTGTGACTTCAGTTGCTGTTTTACAGAACCTCATGCTGGCATAGTAGGTTAGGGACTATAGATATGCACACATCACACTTAGCAAGTACTTCAAACTCTGATTATAATGTTATCATCCAATCTGATAAGTTGAATCTTTATTTTTTTTTTGGGTTTCAGTGATTATGGCCCAACGTATGACCCTATAATTCATCATAATAGGTTCCCACACTTTCTTCATTCATTCACCCAAGCGGTACTTGAATGCATCCCTGCAGGGATAATGGAAGACATGTAAGGCAATGTGATCTCTCATATCTGCAGAATGCATCAGCCAGTGGTTTGATGTAAAATCTGGTTTTATGTGTGAACAGTTCTAGCAGAAAACAGACCCCATGTTTTGTTGAGGTTTACACAGGGAAGACTGCTGTGTGTCTTCAGCCTAGCTATTCCCCTGTTACCTCTCTGATTAGCACTGACCTGTCAGATCTCTCCCTCCACCATTTGTGAGCACATTCCTGGTCTCCTAATCTGATAAGCTTACTGTGTTTGCTTTTCTGTCTTTTTCTAACAAGAGGGATAGGTGAGAAAAAAAGAGACACGCGCCTTTACCACAAACCACCATTTTATGTTCTTACATAAAATGTTTCTCACTTGTGTCACCCAACATATGACGTAAACCTGTGGACATTAGCTAGGTCAGATGGACCACGGTCAAGTTTAGATACATGAAGAGCAATCCAGGGAAAAAGTTCTAAAAGATGCAAAAGATACCAATGGAATGTTTCTGCAAATTGCTCCACATTTAGCACTGCAATATAATTGCATTTTATGTACAGTGCTACTTGCCACATAAAAAAGCACCAGAAGCAGAGGTTGCACTGGGACAGACAAGCATATTGGGATGTATAAAAAAAAACATGCAACAGGATTTATACATAACAAACAGAGATTTTGCCTTCATATTAACTTTCCAACACTTTTGTGTGTGAGAATGTTTATACATAACTGCCTTTGACTTCAAGGTCCATGAGTAGTCAGTCTCTTGAATACTTTCATAACTATATGAATATTTGCTGACACCTATGACATAGGCGTCCAACGTGCAGCCTACCTGACAATGAGATGTGGCCCACTTAAATACACCAATAAACATGCACTGTTAAGATGTGCCACCGTTGATTCCTGATGTCTACACATCTGACAGATTCCCAACAAGAGCTGAGAACCTTACTAGGTGTGTTACCCATGGTATGGCAGTGCCCTACTTCCCATTACTAGCATGTATTTATGATTAGGTGGCCTGTAGATGTATCTGAAATATAACTACAATGAACATATCTTAATCTTTAATTAATGGGACATTTATTTATTATTATTAAATATATGTGGTGGGAGCCCACCAATTATAACATTTTACTCCACCAGCTTGTGAGCAGTAATAGGTATAGTACAACAGAATCACCCTTATAAACATAAAAATTCTCCGCGAGTATTTAAATATGCAGCAAAAGGCACTTGAAAATGACATTGCGAACCTAGTGGATGTTTTTTCACAATACCATATATGATCTTTCTTATTAAGGCAAAATAAAACTTATATTTGAGAGACACTGAACAGGAATGCAGGGCCAATGAAGCAACCCTTTGATGCTGCCTTCGCCTCCACCAGATCTTCTAAGCTAGAAGATTACATGACCTATTCATTCAGACTCAGAAGACCCAGTGGAAGTGTCAGGCAGTATCAGAGGATGCCTGTGTGCAGCAAGTAGCCCAATCTAGACACCAAAGAGACTGGAGATCCTAGTGTTTTCCTGCTGGTACTCCCCTACAGTGTGGGGTCCAGGACAGACAGCCTTCATTCACTCTCAAGTACACCCCTACATGAAATAATATTTTATTTAACACCATTGATGTAGTGGTTCTGTGGTGGATGAAAACCTGCATTTGTATTTTGTAATGTTGGAGATTGGAGTGACAAGATAACTAAAAAAATACCTTGGATATATTCCATTTGTGAATTCAATGCATAAAAAGACTGAATTCAAAGTAAACTGGGCTGTAGTCAGTATGAGTGAATCGATGATGCTCAGTGGCTAAGTACCTGTAGAGGTTGTTGTAGTCAGAGTAGTAAAGTGCTCCAAAACACACATAAAGGTACATCCAGGGGGAAAAAAATCTGCACTCACTGTTGCTTCTTCAAAGCTGCTTTAATAAATAAAAAGTGCCAAAGTGGATATTACGCTGCATGCTATCTTTTATACTTATAAATTGCCTCCTGCTAAAGTGAACTGTGTAAAAGATCTTGTCTAGAATATTTAAATACTTCCAACAGAGTTTTCATTTACTTATGTGAGTGAGTGTGTTGTACTACATTTATAATGATTAAACAAACATATAGTAATTCTAATAACCTTAATTACCATCTAAATTTCAACTGGTTTACACAGGGGAGGGATATAATTAAGTACAATGGGTTTAATTAGTAACAGCTTTCATTCAGTGGCTCCAAGTGACAGATTTATGTCATTGTATGTTTCTGTCTTGTGTTGTTTGGTTTAAGTGACTCAGTGTTTACACACAGTAAAACGTTATCAGGTAGAGCACATCAAAGTCAGAAATGTCTCCAGAATACTGCAATGGATACTCTATTTATCATTACACAGAAACCCATGACATAAATGACCAGGAGCACTCTGCCTAGTTAGTATGTCTATACATTAAAAGGTGGGCAAACTATGCATTAATGTTTTCATGGAGACCCTTACTATATGTTGAAATGTTTGTCTCATTTCTACTGTTTCTCTACTCTCTAAAGTCATACATAGTAAGATGTTGTAAGTATGATGCTCACTGGTATGACTCATTAATAAGATCATTAAATCATTTTAGTGGACTTTCTGGCCTCCATGCCACTGAACTTGCAGTTTAGAATGATGGTGTCCATGCAGGGTTGGAACAAGACATTGTGCTGCCTGGGTCCAAGAATGAAATCCTTACACTTACCAAAACCATGCATGATATCAGTAAAGGGCCACATTAGCAGATTAATATAGCACCAGAATGTATCTGCCTACCACACACGCTTTAAGACCCTAGTGGACCCTGGGCAAAGTTTTAAGCAGTGGACCGACCTCGACCCAATTTTTCTAAAGTCGCATTGTAAAAAACTGTATGTAAATGTAAACTTTGTAATATTATATGCAACTTTTTTCATATCACATTCAACTATTTGCATATGTAATGAAAATGTTATTGAAAAATTGCATTTCTTGTTTTTATTCCCTTTTTCTGCACCCACATTGCACACAAGGACTTCACACAGCACCATACAGTACCCACAGCCCTTGCCATGCACCAATATTGCACCCACAGCAGTTAGCTGGCACTTATACTGCACCCACACAATTTGGCATGCCCCAGTGTACTTTGTCCCACAGAACTGCCCCTGCAGAATAAACCACAGTGTCACTTTCCCCCATAGTACATGATATTTTGCCATTAATAAGCCCCAGCCAATTTGCCAAATAATATGCCAGTATTGTTTTGCCATTTAATATGCCCCAGCCAATTTGCCCAATAATATGCCAGTATTATTTTGTCATTAATAAACCTCAGCCAATTTGCCCAATAATATGCCAGTATTATTTTGCAATTAATAAGACCCTGCCAATTTGCCAAATAATATGCCAGTATTATGCTGCCATTAATAAGACACTTTGCCCAATACATATCCCTGTCCCCCAGGACTTACCCTTGTCCCTGGTAGTTAGTGGCAGGCAGCATGGTGTCCTCCATGCTGCCTGTTTGGCTCCCCCGCGGTGTGTGCAGAGAGGTCATGTGACCCGGCAAGTGTCTGACATCAGAGCGCTGATCACGTGACCTGTCAGCACTTCCCTGTCACACTGCACGGGGAGCCGTGTGATGCCTGTTCGGCTCCCCGTGAACCCTGCTTGGCGAGGGGATATCTTGCGATCTGCCGAGCCACAGTCTCTGCCAGCAAGCAAGTTTTTTTTTTTTTAAAGGGGCAGCCTTTTTTGCGTATTGTGCCACCGCTTAAAGGCTTACAATGCAAGTGCCGCCCCAGGCATATTAGTCATAGTGGTGACTCTCTCAGACCCAGGGCCGGCGCTACCGTAAGGCAGCACAGGCGGCTGCCTTAGGGCGCCCCAATGGGGGGGCGGGAAAATCACCCGCTCCCCCAGGCCCGTTTACTTACCTCCATGCTGCTGTTCAGGTCCGTGGCTGAGAGGGAAGCGCTGTGCGCTCCCCTCAGGCCGTGCGCATTCAATAGTTTTTTCAACTTTTTTTTTCAACACACTTTATTGAATGCGCACGGCCTGAGGGGAGCGCACAGCGCTTCCCTCTCAGCCATGGACCTGAACAGCGACATGGAGGTAAGTACTGGGGTCTGGGGAAGGGGGGAGGAGGGAGGTATAACGAGCATCTGACTGACACAATATTCCTGGGTATCTGACTGGCACAATATTCCTGGGCATCTGAATGGCACAATATTCCTGGGCTCTGACTGGCATAATATTCCTGGGCATCTGACTGGCATAATATTCCTGGGCATCTGAATGGCATAATATTCCTGGGCATCTGACTGGCATAATATTCCTGGGCATCTGACTGGCATAATGTTACTGGGTATCTGACTGGCATAATATTCCTGGGCATCTGAATGGCACAATATTCCTGGGCATCTGAATGGCATAATATTCCTGGGCATCTGACTAGCATAATATTCCTGGGCTCTGACTGGCATAATATTCCTGGGCATCTGAATGGCACAATATTCCTGGGCATCTGACTGGCATAATATTCCTGGGCATCGGACTGGCATAATATTCCTGGGCATCTGAATGGCACAATATTCCTGGGCATCTGACTGGCACAATATTCCTGGGCATCTGAATGGCACAATATTCCTGGGCATCTGACTGGCATAATATTCCTGGGCATCTGACTGGCATAATATTCCTGGGCATCTGAATGGCACAATATTCCTGGGCATCTGACTGGCACAATATTCCTGGGCATCTGAATGGCACAATATTCCTGGGCTCTGACTGGCATAATATTCCTGGGCATCTGAATGGCACAATATTCCTGGGCATCTGACTGGCATAATATTCCTGGGCATCTGACTGGCATAATATTCCTGGGCATCGGACTGGCATAATATTCCTGGGCATCTGAATGGCACAATATTCCTGGGCATCTGACTGGCACAATATTCCTGGGCATCTGAATGGCACAATATTCCTGGGCATCTGACTGGCATAATATTCCTGGGCATCTGAATGGCACAATATTCCTGGGCATCTGACTGGCACAATATTCCTGGGCATCTGAATGGCACAATATTCCTGGGCTCTGACTGGCATAATATTCCTGGGCATCTGAATGGCATAATATTCCTGGGCTCTGACTGGCATAATATTACTGGGCTCTGACTGGCATAATGTTCCTGGGCATCTGACTGGCACAATATTACTGGGCTCTGACTGGCATAATATTACTGGGCTCTGACTGGCATAATGTTCCTGGGCATCTGACTGGCATAATATTCCTGGGCATCTGAATGGCATAATATTACTGGGCATCTGAATGGCATAATATTCCTGGGCTCTGACTGGCATAATATTAGTGGGCTCTGACTGGCATAATGTTCCTGGGCATCTGACTGGCACAATATTACTGGGCTCTGACTGGCATAATATTCCTGGGCATCTGACTGGCATAATGTTCCTGGGCATCTGACTGGCATAATATTCCCATTGAAATACTGGTAAGTTTGTTGATTTAACTTTACTTCATTTTGTATTTGTTCCCGTTTTGTTTCTTCACTGCAAAATAAGATATATGCAGTGTGCATAGGAATTTGTTCATAGTTTTTGTTTTTCCTATAGTCCGGCCCTCCAACGGTCTGAGGGACAGTGAACTGGCCCCCTGTTTAAAAAGTTTGAGGACCCCTGGGCTAAATACTGGCATATTGAGTGGCAAAATAGTGTGTCTCAGGTTATGTGTGAATTGGTATAACTGTGTGTGTGTAAGTAGTAAGGGTGTCTCTGTGTGTGACTGCAAGGGTGTCTTTGTGTTTAAGGGTTTCAATGTGTTACACATTTAGAGCATGCGAGTTGAATATTTAGATGTATTTATTTTCTACACTATACAATATTCATATATATATATATATATATATATATATATATATATATATTGTAAGGAGGCTTAATGGTGTGGGAGGCGTGGCGGATCAGAGCAGGGGGGCACCAAAATGCACCTTCACCTGTGTAGACGAAAATCCTTGCACCGGCCCTGCTCAGACCGTCTTCTGGTCAGACACAGATGCAGTACATAGAGAGATGAAATATCTTTGCAGCTCTCTCTCACTACTGTCTTTGTCAGACTGATCCAATGTGCAGGATATAACCTCAGCGAGTTGTCGTCAGGCAGCACACAGCATACTCGGACTGTGAGTAAAAGTCACTAAATATAAGTCAGGAGTTCCGAATTTTGCATGCTTTACATTTATTTAAATATTTTTCTTCCCATTAAATATTTTTCTTATGGCATTGTGGAGATTGTGAAATTTATAGCTAGTAATATGGAGTGGTGGCATGCAAATCTTTGCACCAGGCCCAGTGTCTTCATGTTGTACCTCTTGTAAAATCTATATACCACAGCAAGAGTAAGTGCTTTGTTCATTCAATCATACAGTGTGACACACACTGCTAGTATTCATTTCCTTAGTTTATTATGATTTATTTTTGCAATACACTATCACTGTAAATTCAATCCCTCCAAATAATCATGTATTTCATAAAGTGGTTATTTAAGATTATTTATTATTTTCCTCATCTTCGTTAGTCAACAATATATTTGTACTTGAACAACCCAATAGTTGAGGATTAAAATGCATATATTTAGCTCGTTTGTTTCTTTATTAAAAATGTCCTTGCAAATGATATCAATGTCCTAAAACTACAAATATTATCCTTTAAAAAAATGATAGGCTTTTTTTAAATTGCCCAACCCTTTTTCAAACCTAAAATTATTTTTTAATTTAAATATGAATAAAATGAATATATTTCAGCAATCCTCTTGGAACAACCACATAGAACTGTTGATTTATGTATATATAGGGGTTAATAAGGTCCTGCTATCTTTAAAGTTGTTTGTACAAAGATCTGGGTAGATGGCAGCAATGTATGTATGCAATCATTAGCTCTGGGCATGGAGCTGTTGAGGTGTGAATAACACATGCTTGTGAGATCTGGCCCCAAGCCATTTGGATTTTTGCACGAGTCTAAATCCCCAGTGGTGATTAGAAACGTAAGGTAAACTGTGGGCTGGGCTAACCCTGGCCTGTAAAGGGCTATAAAGGTCTGGGAGCACATAATAAGCCCTTAGATATAGAGACAAGGACTTTCAGGATGGAGCAGCGTGCGGCTAACGACATTGGTGGGGATATTCATGTTGTGCCATCGGCAGGCTGCCGCAGCTGTAAATACCTGAGGTCTCTATTACATGGACGTTTTACTGAACCAAGAGTAGCAAGCAGGAGAGGACCGTACAGGTAATTGCCCAGCACTGTTGTGGGCAGACATCCCAGCTGCCTCTTACTTGGTCATCCAAGTTAGACACCTCCTCATGTAGCACCAGGAATTGTGGAGGTCCACACTCTGGTTCTATGATCTGGATTATACATGGAGTGGATTAGATAAAATGTACACTGTTGGATGCAGGGGGGAGTTGGCAATATGGGGAAATGATATCATTGCATGGTATTGCTTCTGCTATATATTTTATATAGTAAAACATGTATATTGTTTCTCTTCAGATGTATAACGTGTTTTAACATATGGCATATATTTAATAATTTCTGTTTAGTACACACAGTCATTAATGTTTAGTACACACCATATATATATAATTAAGAAAATATATACAGTGGTCAGGGACTGTATGGGAAAAACACACACACATTGAAAGGTTATTATAGAATAAATAATTTTCAAAACATATAATAGTATGTTACCATACAAAGGTTTGTATCATCTGCAATAGGTAAACTATTGAATGGTGCTTTAAAAGAGTCATGTGATAGAGTGTTGGAATATGTTAGCGTCAATGGTTAGTATACAATAGGCAGAATTTACCTATACCATTTCTGTGTCTTGCAGATCTCATGCCATATTCTGGAGACCTTGGATCCTCACCAAATCAAGACCAGAGTGTAAAACCATAGTAAGTATAACACACACAGATATTTGCTTCCATTCAACAAATGCATAACAAACATTATTATGAATAACAATAGCACTTTGAATATTTTTCCACATTTAGTATCTTCTTTCAAAGCCTACAAAATATTACAGACAGCTCTACATCCCTTAATATAAGTAATATTAATGCTGCAGGCAAATTTGTTGCTTGTGGCTAGTGCAGAACTGGTTCTTCCTGATACAAGCTGATACACAGGAATTGTCCACCTTAGGTGCTCCAGTTTTTGTGGACAAAAAGGACTATGTATGAAGAGTCATGAAATGTACTAAATGTGGAACATTTACCATGGAAACGGGTGGAATGTTACTGTACCATGCTTCATTTTGCCTCAGATTATTCTTTATATATAATCCCCTAAGAATTTTAAAATGCATCATGGATATTTAATTTACCGCTGAAGATGAATGAAATGATGCCATATGTAAATTAATGAGTATATTTCCTTTAGTGGTTTTACTACTACACATGGTAATTGTGTTTCACCTCTTTGCTTTGAGATTACTATTATTATTATTATCCCCTGCTTAATAACTGTTACATATTTTAATGTGGGTTGTAAATGTAGAGCTCTTGTGCATCATTCTACACTATATATATATATATATATAGGAAATAGTTGGGAAATGTAGGTATTTTAAATAGAAATACGAAATACTTTAATGAAATAATACTAATAAAGCACCATTTTGTCCTTTCAATAAATTTATTATAATGTCAGTGTTGTGCAGGTTGCAAATCTAATCATCTGGGTCCTCATTATTACTTGTACCATTTGTGTAAAAATACAAAACCATGAGGTATGAACACTAAAATGTATTATTTATTATAAATATTGTTCAGTGTCACAGAAGAAAGATAAAAAAAAACATGTTTCTGGTGTACATATCCTTGATTTTCTGTGGTTTTTACAGTTTTCTTTTTGTCTGAAGTGGGCTTTTATAAGAATAACTGGTAACTACACATAAAGCAACAAATAGGTCAGCCCAAGCTAACATATGGAGACAATAAATATAAAGTGCAAATTAGTGAAGTATGTTTATAACCACATTAATAATAAATGCAAATAGGTGATATACTCAGACATGTAGAATTAGAAAGTCTAAAATGAATGGAAATAATCAAAATATTCAGTCATATCTAGGGACCAGCTGTGTTTTAACTTGTGGGTAAATTGTGAATATTGCTTTACTTATTGTGTGGCACATTTGCACGTTATATTTAACAACTACAGATAAAACCTCAGATTTATTAAACATTCTAGTGCCTTTCTAATGTATAGAGTGCATATAATGGGAATAAAAACAATAGTGTTTGCTTGTGAATATCTGTAGTGATACAATGTGAAATTCCAGGGCACATAGATCCCATCCACAGAGGAATTGCCATGGTGTTGCAAACATTTTAACATAATCAAATGGACAGGAGTTCCCAGACTGATAAAATGGTAATCAATCTCGGTATTGTCACATTGCCTAGGAACCTAGTCAGAGCAAACAGGTTTTTAGCATGTACCTATTGTTTAGATTTATAAGGGTTTTTGTAAATTGGCACTTGAGCAGGATAACTAGGATAAAATAATATATCTTTATTGTAGCAAAATGTTAACATATTAAATGAGTAAACTAGTGACCAGCTCTGGGCAACAGTCAGAGATAAAGCATTAACTCTGACTTCCTGGTACCATTTAAAGGCCAGTGGTAGTGGAGTATCAGACTCTCAGTAACTGGTGGTGTATTTCCCTCTCACATTTACCTTAAAAGGTTTAATACTTTCAACATTGATAACTGCTTACATCGTGAGCTGAGAATACTGATACAGATTGAAATGTTACCAATTGTCCATACTGGTCATACAGACATTAAAGTGGTAAAGGATTTTTAAACTTTCGCTTAATTAATAGAAGCCAGAATCAGAAAAAAACCTGATATGGATCTTTAGACATACACATGGGTTTACAGTGTCAGCTAGCGAGAGAAGTAGGATGGTTGACTCATTGTATCATCAGATGGATCTTGGTGATTAAGCTATTGTTTACAGCAAGTAGTACGACAAGATTTGAAGGCTTTCTTGGTTAGAGAGAAGTATGGAACTGTTTCCAAGCATTAGCATCATGTCTCTTTAGATAGCTCTAGTTGGCTGTGATATTTCCTTTTTTGTGAAATATATATATATACATTCTCGCACCTATGTAAAATCTTTGTGGATGAAATGTTGAAATAATGTTGTACGGTGCAATGTGTGTCTTTAAAAAGTCAGTTTGAATTGTTTATATACAGTTTTCTGGAAGATAAGTAGTTAATGACTTGAGTTTAACACAGCACAAACACAGAACCGTTATCTAGAAAATGGCTATTTGGAGTAAACATATTCTCTTTTCACATAGGCAGATGCTTTCAGCTTGTGTGAAAATCCACAATCCACACAGAAGCCTGCAGAGTACAACCATCCTGTGAGGTAAGATGTGTTACAATGTAAACTCTAGTAAAACATGACTGAACACTTACTTAAAGGAAAACAGATGTTAAATTCTAGTTTGGCTTGATTTGGGGGAGGGATCCTTAGCATGTAAGCAGTATTTACTGAATCTATCTCTATATTTTCTACATATGTTGGTCTCATTATTCAATATGAAATCAGTACATTTACAAATAAACTGGGTTTACATATAGTGTTTTAGACCCAGCAGCAATGCGCCACATTTACAACTTGCCCTCAAAAATGCACTTTAAAATTAACCCCAAATGTATTAATCTTTGTTGAGCAGCTGTAAAGTATGTAATATTTTACATATAGGTGAACATTACTTTGTATCTAGACCTAATTCAATATAAACAATCACATAATTCAAGTGCGTGTTTTGGAACACAGTTAACCATTTAGCACAATTTGTTGTTTAATGGCTTTAACCAGAACATAAAAAAACATACACCAAAAATGAGATGGGAAACATGGACAGAAACTCTGATTTTTAGATAAGGGGAATTCTGCAGATTTATTGTTTAAAATATAACAAAATATAACTATAAATCATATATGCTATTTATGGCTCCTTAAAGATGTATGTGTGAATGGGAATGTGGATGAAAATGCAAACGTGTGAATGCTAATGTGAACAGTTGAATTTGAACGCATATGCGAATGATCATAGGAACAACTAGGAAGTATGACATTGTAGTATAGGCAGAAAGAGACAGCTACAGATACAAGATTTTGGCACTGTGGTAAAGGAAAGAGCATAGAACATCTTGGAGATTTATTGGTAAGCTGTTTGTTCCAGCACATTATCAGTATAAAAAGTATTAGGGGGATGCTTTTTCATGTAAATTTTTAATTTTTAGGGTTTAATCCCTATTAAACAATGATTTTCTAAATATTTTATTTTACATGTATATATTAACATATAGACATATTGTAATGCCATTTGTGTTTGCTTGGAGTCCACCCATGCTATAGTGAAGTATAATTTAAAGTAGTAACAATTAAAGTAATGGGAAAGTTAACCTTTACAGATTTGAAAAATTACTCTATTCATATCTGGTTTTTTTTTCTGAAAGTTAGAGGCTTTTATCAGGGTCTAACCCAATGCTATATTTTTTGGTAACTGCATTTTTTTCTGTCTATAATCTAAATTTGGAGCATCAGAAAAGCATTTAAAGTACTTCTGAACAGTAAACTAGAATAGCTCATTAATCAGATAAGAAGTTGCTAAATGTTTTACTCTGTTGTTGTTGCTACATGCATTATTTGTGGTGGTGACACTACTCCAATGCATTAGCACTAGATTGCTGGAAATAGCTGTGTAGCTGTAGTTGACTGTGACAAATCTCTTTGTGTAACATATACATACATGCACACACATATATAAAATGTGTCTTACAATATATTTCCACCAAGCGTTATCTCTGAAAGCAGCAATCATTAACCCAGATTTTTAAAACCAAATCTAATTTTCAGGCACATTTTAGAAATGGGGTGTGCTAGTGCTAACAGTTTGGGACCAGTTTGAATATCATGTAGCACAATCTTACAACTTTTTTTTCGGGAGTTAGCATTATATACTGGCACACACATCCATAGTGACAGTAGTTGGCACTATTTTCCTACTTTTTGTTTTTATACATATCTCCATAGGTTTTTTTAATCTTTTTTTAATATTGTTTTAGTACAAAAAGGATAGTGTCATATCTGATCCGTGAGAATAATCAACTGTAACATGAAAACAAAAAAAGAAAAAAAATGCCAAGGACAAAAACAAATTCTTCTAATTAAAATGAACCAGCTGTCAGTTTAGATAGTGAATTTAATGAAGTAGTATGTTATAATAAATATAGTGTAAAATGTTTTTTTTCCCACACATTTTATTGGTGTGGAAATTAAATATTTTTGGTTCCAGTGGCATGGGATAGTGATGGTGATTCAGTGGCGTAGAATCTCTCCTTGTGTAAAATTATTTTGTCTCTAAAAATACAAATGATAATTCTGTTAATAGCCAAAGAAATTGGCTGGATCACTTCCAACATTTTGGAATGGATTCATTTTGTCATTCAGATGGAAAATGGCCCCCACCGTGTGACAAAGAAACCTGATAATTGGCCATTGCTGTCAAGGGGATCCAATAAAACCATTACTGCAATGAAATGATGGTGACCTACAATAACACAAATCCAAACTAACCAATGCTCAGTGCTATTTAATATCTTGTAAACATACATATAGTATAACAATAATATTTTTCTTCTCAGACTGTTCTGGCCAAAGTCCAAGTCAATTGCTCACATGTACCAAGAAGCAAACGATTTGTTAAGAAACTTTCCAGTTCAAGCCACAATATCTTTCTACAATGATTCTGAGTCAGACACAGATAACGAAGATGACCACACTGAAGAGGAGCCGGACTCTGGATTTGAATCAGAATGATTACATATATTTAATTATAAATTATAAATAGTTGGTTTACCTATAAGGAAATAAGGGAGTTAACAACAGCGCTTTCACATATGTGGGCCCCCTATTCTTATCATGGATGGTAGAAACTGATGTGGGATTACAGCATTATAATTTATTGGGTTGTAAAACATGCATACCTTTGCAATATGCTCCTGTTTTTATAAAATCAAATCTTTTGTGATAAATAGAATGCCCTTGTATTCATTACTAGAGGACCCTAGAAGATGTGTCCCTTACCATATATCAGCTGGCATGGGATTTAGTGGGAACTGAGCACTAAATTCCAAATGACCTAAACCGTCCAACTCCTGTAACTCCTCTTCCTGGTAGATTTGAGGAGTAGTGTAAGGAAATATTAGGAGTAATCTATTCACCTTTATTCAAGAAGTATCGTTGCTTACCATGCAGGTGTAAACTGAAACCTTTAGATAAAAATGTCTTGAGCTACACATTTGCTAGCTCAATATTTGAAATAACATGTTATGCTATTTAATATACACCCACATTTTTTTTTATAACAGATACACTTAAAAGTTAAAACCATAAACTAATATGTTAAGGTGCAGATTGTTCAATATTAGCACTTCTCATTATAAAGTTTCTTCTGTTAGTAACAATGTCTGGCAAGTGCTTGGGTGATCATTAATTCTGAGATATGAATGACTGTTGGGTTGCATTTTTGTAATAAATGCTGTAAAAATGTATGATATTATATAAATGAAATATATTTATTTGTATGGAATTTTCTATGAATTGTAAAAATAAAACTAGTATCTTTTAACATGTATATATCCATTTCATGATTTGTCCATTACCACGCCTATTTCAAATATTTCATTTTGGTCCATAATGTCAAACACAGAAACATGGAATATGTCAGGAGATAAAAAAACATTTGGCCCATCTAGTCTGGCCAGTTTTTTTAAACAATTCTAGTAGTGTCTTATAACTAGGAAAGTCTTGTGCCTATTCCACACATGATTAACCCCTTAAGGACCTTGGGATTTTGTCGGCCAATGACCAGAGAAATTTTAAAATTTTTGATATGTGGTTGTTGAAACGGAATTGTCCTCTCTGTTATTTAATGCACCCGGACAAGTTATATGTTTTTTTTTTTTTTTTAAAGGACAGCTAGATCTTTCTTTTGATACCCTACACATAAAAATAATCTACAATTTAGTATTAAAAAATACATATAAAAGGGAAACATTTGGGCAAAAATATTATTTTCCCCCATTATTTTCCCAAAAATAATCTACACAACTAGTACAACACTAACCACTTATCCCAACTAATTAACTAACTAATACAAAGTAAAAATATAGCTTTCCAACCCTCCCCCCCCCCCCCAAAAAAAAATAGAAGGGGTTACATTAATATATTACAATAACACTATTTATTAAAAATAATTTTAAAATTGCAAAAATAAAAACATTTGGAAAAAACCAACACTAAATGAGGGCCATAAAGTAGGAAGGAAACTGATCACAGTAACAAACGGTGATCAGCAAGGAAAGGGTTAACTTTTTTAAAAATATATTTTTTTTACAGGAAATGTTTTATTTATTTATATTTTACTTACAAGTCACTCTCTGTGATTCACTATACGTGAAGCACAGAGGGTGAATGAGAGGAAAGGTCAATGTGTGAACACATTCACTTTGCCATCTAATTTGCATGTTATCGCGGTGATCACCGTGATCACAATGCCGGAAACCCGCCTCGGGTTCCGTAACTTTGCCTCGGGTGCGTTTACCTCTACCACTTCTATTGGAAGGCTATTCCATACATCCACTACCCTCTCAGTCAAGTGTGTGTGACTTTGGTGACTTTGGTTCAATATCCACTATGGTGAAAGGGTTGCCATTTCTGCAATTTTCACTCAATTGTACACTTTGTAGGGTGGTATCGGAAAGCAGCTCTTATGAGCTGCAAGAATTAGTAATGTCAAGAATTAAACCTTAAAGCTTGAATACAACATGTGCATTGATTAACAAAGTAAAGTTTTTCAGAAACGTCTAACGTGTACATCTTGGCTGTTACAAATAATTTACACATGTGCGTGTGAGAAGGTATTGGAGGACACAGTTTGACACCCCTAGTCTACATAAAATGGCCAGGATCCAGACAGGGTTCTAAAAGATGTAGATGTCCTGTGTCCAGACAGAAGCTTTCCAATTAATACTTCACAAGGAAGGGATTGAATGCATGAAGATAGGATTTATAAAACAAAGCAATGTAAAACAAGATGTGCATGTGTTGGACTATAATTCGTACTATGCTTAGGCTACCTCTTTGCCTTCCCACCAACAGTACTATTTTATCTTGAAGGTACTCCAAGAACCCAAAGTAAAATTAAACTTTTAAGAATGAGCTTTGTTTTATATTTCATTTGTTATTTTCAGATAATTTACCCATGGAGCAGCATTAGTTCATAAATGAGAATTTCAGAAGCAGTTTTGGATTGTGAGAGACATGTGCCCTTTCAGTGCCCTTTTTGCATGAGGTTGTTGAAACGGCTAACAGAGTTACACGAGCTGATTATATGACACGTCCAGTCAGTGTCACAGATGTCATGGAGAAGAAATGTTCACCTTTTTCTCTGGTGTCAAGTCCATCTGTTAACTTGTCAATGTCTACATTTGTCTGCTTATGTCCTCAGGTTACATGTTAGTAGCACACTATGGTGGCTATACATGAATATTTACTTACATGGCACTTGGTATAGGATAAAGGGGAGATGCAGGCTAAGTTCAATGCACAGAGACAGAGAAGTACATTATGTAGAGAGCTCTGCTCATAAGCTTACAATCTACAGAGATTGTAGTAAGAAACTGGAAGTAAACATCCAAATCAGGCATTAACAGGCAAGTCAGTTCACTTTTAGCATATTATCCTTATGTTCTTTACAGGCTTGGCCGTGTATCCTAAATCAGTAAAGCATTGGTCCTTCAACTGGTTAATAATACTGTAAAGCCTTGTTATTGGAAATAGAACTATATTGTATAATTTCCATGCATAATGCTATTGCTTTTGATAGGAAATAACTATATAACAAGGGTGCACTGATTTTTTTATATATTATAATTACTGGTCATTTCAGCAGCATCTCTTATTGAGGTACTTTAGGTGAGGACTTATCTCCTTGTATTTTGTTTATATATGTGCACAGTATAATATATACATCACAACATAACATATTTGTTTAACCCCTTCGTGACCGATGGCTGTCCTGGACCATCATAGGGAAAAACTCCCTTGGTGACCGATAATGGTCCAGATCCGATCACGTCATGCGCGCTCGCTTTTTGCGATTGCGATAAATATGACATGGCTAAGTGTCTTGATACTGAGACACTTCAGCCATGTCCATTGAGGCCCAACTGAAACATCTGGGAACTGTGAGAGCCAATCACAGCGCCCGGATGTTAATAGCTGTCAAAGCAAGTGCCTGCTTTGACAGCTACAGTCTCTTCCTGCTCCAGGGCGATTGTGGGGCAGGGACAGGCCCTCCATCACCGGGTAACGAGCGATACTGGCGTCACGGGCCCAGGTCACTACAGAAAAAAAAAATCCCCTCTATTTAGCCAGTCCGCAACTGTGAGGGAAGCGTTATGAGCTCCCCTCCAGTTGCGCGGCTTCAATAAAGTTTGTTAAAAAAAAAAAAAAATGCGACCAGAGTTTCCCTCCTGCACAGAGGAGGGAAACTCGAGTCACATTTTTTTTAACAAACTTTATTGATGCTGCGCGGCTGGAGGGGAGTGCAGAAAGCTTCCCTCACAGGGGCAGACTGGCTAAACAGAGCAGAGCATCGGGAGACAGAGCAGCAAGGAGGTAAGTACTGGGAGAGGGTGCAAATAATGAGCATAACGCTAGAATATTGAGTGGCAAAATACTGGAAAATTGAATGGCATATTGAGGGGCAAAATATTGGCATATTGTTTGGCTAAATTCTGGCATATTGATTGGCAAAAAAATGGCATATTAAATGGCACTAAGAATGGCATATTGAGGGGCAAAATACTGGAATATTCAATGGAAAAAGAATAGCATATTAAAGGGCAAAATACTGGCATATTAAATGGCAAAAGAATGGCATACTGAGGGGCAAAATACTGGCATATTAAATAGCAAAAGAAAAGAATATTGAGGGGGCAAAATACTGGCATATTAAATGGCAAAAGAATAGCATATTAAGGGCAAAATACTGGCATATTAAATGGCAAAAGAATGGCATATTGAGGGGCAAAATACTGGCATATTAAATGGCAAAATAATGGCATATTAAGGGTCTAAATACTGGCATAATGAGTGGCAAAATAATGGCATATTGAGGGGCAAAATACTGGCATATCAAATGGCAAAATAATAGCATATTGAGGGCAAAATAATGGCATATTAAATGGCAAAAGAATGGCATATTGAATGGCAAAATACTGGTATACTGAAAGGCAAAATAATGGCATATTAAATGGCAAAAGAATGGCATATTGAGGGGCAAAATACTGGCGAATTAAATGGCAAAAAAATGGCATATCGAGGGACAAAATACTGGCATATTAAATGGCAAAATCCTGGCATATTAAATGGAAAAAGAATGGCATATTGAGGGGCAAAATACTGGCATATTAAATGGAAAAAATGGCATATTGAATGGCTAAATACTGGCATACTGAGTGGCAAAATACTGATTTATTGAGTGGCAAAATATTACTGGCATATTGACCAACTGCTCCCAACAACCCTCCATATTACACTAGACCGGGATAACATGCTTATGAGGGTAGATGGGGCGAGTGGGAGATATTGTCGGGGGGGGGGGGGTTGGGGGCCCGAAAAATTTGTTCTGTAAGGGGCCCTGAAATTCCTTGTGGCAGCCCTGGGCAGGGAGAGATTAAATATAGTGCTGCAAGTCTCCCCCTGGTCCCCCCAAACACACCTTCAGCTCCCACAAGTACTTTGTGCAAATCCTAACCCTTGGGTTAGGTTTAGAGTTCATCAAAACCCTAACCCTAGAGTTATAATTAGGGTTTGTACTAACCCTAGGATTAAGGTCAGAGTTAAATACAAATTTAAAAAAAAATGAAATAAAATTAATTAAATAAATAATGTAAAAAAAAAATTTTTTTTTATATAAAAATAACAAGTTATTGCTTAGAGGACCAGTGACATGTTATGTCTGTCTGTGGTCCTCTAGGGATATTTTATTTTAAAAATAGACTGCTGGTGGGGCCAGTGCTTTGCATTGGCCCCCAACAGTAGATTGGGGTCGCGCAGCAGCTGGATATATGATCCATGCAGCCGCAGGGTAGTAAGGATAGCAACAAACTGTGCTTCCTCCTATAGACTACATTTCCTATGATGCTAGGGTAGCTTTTGGCTGGCTGAGCATGATAGAAAATGTAGTCCACAAGCATTACATAAAAATATACACATTATAAAGCTGCAATGACCATATCCTAAATTTGACCCTAGGGGGCATGTCAAGCCACGAGACAAGATGGTCGCATAAAGACAAAGCTCCGTGCCACCGAACCAGCAATTCAGCTACTTTACAGCAAATTCAGCAATGGGGAGAAATAAAAGGTTACCATCGGAGCAGCAGACACCAGGGACCCAAAGATTGAGAGCTGAACCAAAAATCCATCTGTATTTTTCACCCTCACAACCTCCCGCGGAACAATCGACTGGCGGTTCAATGGCGGCTTCTCCCGCGCTTTCCTCTTCCTCGGAAGAAACATCCCAGGTTGAAGCTCCTCACCAATACTTACCACCCGATATCATAGCAACGCTGAAGTCCATTCCTTCCAAAGAGGATTTACAGACCCTGGCCTCTGGTATCCAGGACATTAAACAGGCAGTGCAAGATCTAAAAGGGGACCTATCGGGCCTCCGCGCTGACATGGCAGCTATAGACGCCAGACTCATGGTAACTGAGGGCGATCTGGAAAGAATTGGAGATGACATGGAGTCTACAAACTACCACATCCAGACACGAGTCTCTCCTTGCTGAAATGCGGAGGATGGTCGAGGGCCTCGACAACAGGGGCCGACGCAATAATATCCGAATCCGGGGACTCTCTGAGGAGGTCCCGCCGGACCAGATATCCCAGACCCTGATACGTCTCTTCAACCACATACTTTAGAGACCCACAGGAGATTTGATTGAAATCGACCGTGCTCATAGGGCGCTAAAGCCACGGGGCTCCCGTACAAACCCGCCCAGAGATGTAATCTGCAGAATAGCAAGTTTTCGCATCAAGGACGAGATCATGCGTAAAGCAAGGGCCAAGAGGCAGTGGAATATCAACGACTCTGAAGTCACCATATACCAGGATCTATCATGGATAACGCTTCAGACCAGACGTCTTTTACAGCCTCTGACACAGGCCATGACAGCCAAGAATATAACCTATAAATGGGGCTTTCCCTTCAGTCACACAGCCAGACAGGGCAATGAAACATATGTTATTCGCTGCCCAGCAGATCCACCGAGCTTCATGCGGGCACTGGGCATACATGGAGTGACGGTCCTAGACTGGTTGGACCCAATTAATCTTTCTCTACCGAGACCCCAGCCACAGAGACGCCAACGTCCCCCAAGAATGAGACCACACGACCAGTCCCCTCCACGTTCGCATTCACCCCGTGAATCCTGGACAAGAGAGGAATGACTCGACACACATTAAGTGACTTACACAGTCCATTGTTGAGATATTATACCAGACATACCAGCTGCCTAACGGTATTAACTCAGAGATTGAACTTTGTTGTCTTGAGAGACTGACTATCCTGCCTGTTGCTGTTGGCATGTGGGTCTCTTACCCACATGCCAACAGCAACAGGCAATCAGCAGCCAGACACCACGGAAGCAGTTGGACTCTGATCATGGATTGTACAGCTAAGTTTCATACACGCTTATGACTTTGTTAAAGTTTAAGTAAAATAATTCTGGAGACAAGAGGAATGTCTTGATGCACATTAAGTGATCTACACAGTCCATTGTTGGGATATTATACCAGACATACCAGCTGCCTATCTGTTCAGCAAGAGACCTGCATGTCACTGGCAAAAAGCCATCAGCAGCCAGACATCACGGAAGCAGTTGGACTCAGATTATAGACTGTACAGCTAAGTCTCACACACGCTTGGGTTTTTGTTATAGTTTAAGTAAAATCTGAGTCTAGTTACACGGTCGCACTGTTAAACAGGCTCAGAGATGTTAAAACTGGGCCCCTCGAGAATACAGCCACCTGAGAAGGCCCTGGTTGTTAATCCAACCCCCCCTTGTTTACTTAAATTGGAGGGTAGCGCCACGGTTAGGCCCCCACCCCAGCTCCATGGAATATAGAGGGATAGAAGGTATATAAAAGGTGACACTGAGGCATGGTAATAAGCAACATGTATTTACGGGTACCAAACCCGGTCTAGGAGCTACCGATTTTGAAACCCCTAAGCTAACGACACAAGGGGGGGCAATCTGCATATCTGAACCCCATGGTCTTAAGTTTAATTAAGACCATGGGGTTCAGATATGCAGATTGCCCCCCCCCTTTTTTTCTCCCCCCCCCCACCCTTTATTAATCTCACGAGATGCACTAAGAGTTCGGTGGCACGGGTATGCACCACAACGGCTGTATATTACTGTTATCTGAGTGAAAATTGTTATTTTGTTATTACTGTTGACTGGACTCACACGTTCCCCGCGGAGTCCGAGTGTCTGATATTCACACGCAGGATACCCTCAATTAGAGGCATTTGCTGCGTGTCTGACACGTTTACTCATAGATACCTGATAATCCGGGTAGTTACTGTGTTCTATTATATTTGTTTCCACCCACCCCCATTTTTCCCCTTTTTTTTCTCATTCCACCTGGTAAATTTGCTGATATTTTGTGTTTTTAGTATTTCTCCCGATCCCATCTACGAGGCCACCCCGAGATCAACCCCAATCCTAAATCCTAAACGACCCAAGCCTCTTGCTACACATCGCACCCCCAAATCTCCCCAACAACTTGACCAGTTCACTTACCTGCACTTGTAGCCAGAGTCATGACCACAATACCCACACCACTTAACTTGTACACACTGAATGCCAAAGGCCTTAATACCCCTGAAAAGCGGGCTAACCTGCTCAGAGACATCAGAACCAAGAGGGTGACAGTGGCCCTCGTCCAAGAAACACATTTCCACGCACACAAGGCGCCAACACTCTATAATAAATACTACCCCAATGTATTTTACTGTAATAACCCTGATTCTAAAACAAAAGGGGTGGCAATCCTATTATCAAAACATTTCCAGCTCATGGACATAGAGACTTTGGGAGACCAGGAAGGTAGATTTTTGATATTAAAAGGCAAACATATGGGCAACACATATACTATAGTCAACGCTTATTTCCCGAACAAAGGACAACAAACTTTTCTTACCAAACTCATGCGACAAGTATCGCAATTCCGAGAAGGAATTCTGGTGGTAGGCGGAGATTTCAATGTACCATTAGACCCCCGTATAGACTCCACCTCACACTCTCCAGGCCTACCTGGCAAACTAGTGAGACGCATGAGAGCCTCTCTAGCGACCCATCAGCTGATCGATTGCTGGCGGTCCCTATATCCAGACACAAGGGATTAAACGTACTACTCAACCCCACACGCCACCTATTCCAGACTGGACTATATCTTTATTTCCCACCGCGATCTAGATCTAATCACGGCCGCAGCGATCGGCCCAATCACATGGTCCGATCATGCCCCAGTGATAGTGCATATGGATTCCCCAGATACATGAACGGCCCAAAGCACATGGAGACTTAATGAAGCTCTCTTGCTGGACCCGCTGCTTGCTGCCGAGACAAGACGGACAATGCAAAATTATTTTGAGGAAAACTCTACACCAGATGTCACCCCCCCCGGTGATATGGGAAGCACACAAGAGCGTGTTGAGGGGACACTTCATAGCACAGGGCTCTGTTAGAAAGAAAGCATATACAGCACAACCCTGACTAATGACATCCAAGCCTTGGAAATGGCCCACAAACATACACTCCAAGCAGACACATACCAGATGCTTCTGTCCAAAAGGAAACAACTAGCTGAAGTGCTTACATTTAAAAACAGAATGATACAACAACGCACGAAAAAAAATTTTTTCGAAAAAAGCAACAAATGTGGCAGATATTTGGCACACATTTTACACAAACGCGCACATAAGGCCCACGTCTCTAAGATCTGTGACGCGCAAAATAAGATGGTTAACTATCCCTCCCAAATAGCCGAAGCATTCAGGGAGTATTATGCATCCCTATATAACCTTCGCCCTCCCCAATCCGAATAGGAAGGTGACCGACGCTTAACCAAAATCAGAGATTATCTTACAAAACATGTAGGAACTAAATTAACTCCCAAAGAGGCGAAACACATAGATGGCCCCACCTCACTGGAGGAATTAGCAGCAGCCATAAAGGCCACCCCGGTAGGCAAAGCACCGGGCCCAGACGGGCTAACACTAAGATACTACAAAACCTTTCAAATTGAACTAAGTGTAAAATTGGTAGAAGTCTTTAACTCGTTAATACAAAATCACCCTTTACATCCACATACTCTCAAAGCCACAATAGCAGTCCTGCCTAAAGAAGGCAAACCACCGGAACTATGTTCTAGTTACCGCCCCATCTCCCTACTCAACGTAGATCTCAAATTGCTTGCAAAGATCTTAGCATTTAGACTAGCCCCCAAACTCCCAGATCGGGTCCATTCTGACCAAACAGGTTTCATACCAGGTAGAGAAGCTAAGGACAACACTACAAAAATGTTATCTATTATACAGTATGTCCAAAGATCTAGTTCTCATATGCTACTTCTCTCAACCGACACTGAGAAAGCATTTGATAGAGTAGACTGGGGATACCTTATGGAAACTAACAAATGGGAATAGGACCCAATATCCAAAAGTGGATCACAGCACTCTATACAGACCCAACAGCTCAGGTGAAAGTGAATGGGCTTTTATCTAAACCATTCAAAATCACAAACGGGATGCGTCAGGGATGCCCCCTCTCACCTCTTTTATTCGTATTATCACTTGAACCATTACTGAATGCCATAAGTGCGAACCCGGACATATCCGGAATTAAGATAGGGCAAAAACACTACAAAACAGCAGCATTCGCAGATTACATGTTATTTGTCATCACAAACCCACACATCTCACTGCCTTCTCTGCACAGGGAGCTTACGTACTATGGCCAATTTTCTAACCTCAAAATCAACTACGGCAAGTTAGCAATCTTAAACATTTCCATACCCACTATAGATGCATTACACATCCAGACAAATTTCCCATATAAATGGAACACCACACAATTAGAATACCTGGGCATCCGTATCACGCCACAAGCATCACAGCTTTATGGAGCTAACTTTAAACAGTTATTGAACAAACTTCTATTCGATCTCAAGAATTGGGCATACCCTCACATCACATGGATAGGAAGGATTAATGTAGTAAAAATGAATATACTACCGCGCTTGCTTTATTTATTCCAAACAATTCCAATTTCTCTCCCAAAATCGTTTTTTATATCCATCCGTTCGGCAGTACTAAAATATGTTTGGAACAACAAGAGGCCCAGGCAAAAATACACACAGCTGATTCTTCCCAAAGACAGGGGGGGCCTGGCCCTACCGGACCTCAGACGGTATTATCAGGCGTGCCATCTTCTACGCATTATCGAGTGGTCCCGGGACTCGGCAGCTAAGCAGTGGGTCCAAATAGACAAAAGCCTGTCTGGGGAGACCCTGCAGTCCTCGATCTGGCTGCCCCCAAACAAACGCGACTCCACACTGAAAAACCACCCATACATCCAAGCAACATTCAATGTATGGAATGCCACTAATCTCAAACGCGTTTGACCACCTTCCCATCACCTATGACCCCAACAATACACAACCCTGACTATACGTCCGGTTTCCGCAAGATAGCCGGCCCCGACAACTCCCTAACGACACCTAAGCATCTACACCAATTCATGAGCGGCGGTACGCTGTCTACTCTCCAGCAGCTTTTAGGAGGCAGGGAGCCTACCTTCCTAGATAGATTTCATTATCACAGACTGGTACATTACATGCATTCTATCACAGCCAAACATAGAATCACGAGAGAATTGACGACTTTCGAACATGAATGCATGCAAGTAGAGCCGTCCAGACATGGAATATCACGTCTCTATTTGACACTTCTATGCGATGACAACACTCCCCTCCCATCATACGTAAGCAGGTAAGAAACTGAACTGGGCATATCCTTCTCTTCTCATCAATGGGAAAAGATATTCTACAACACGCATCATGTTTCAGTCACTACCAAATTACAAGAGTCAGCATATAAGCTTTTGACAAGGTGGTATATGACCCCGACCCGCTTACAACACATCACTCAGACACATGATGGTCTCTGCTGGAGATGCAGGTTGGCCCCAGGGACCCTTCTGCACATATGGTGGGAGTGTAGCAAAATTACCCCCTATTGGTCAGCTATACATGACATACTGCAGAAAATCATAGGCAGGCCACCCCCTCTTAAACCAATTAACATGATACTACACTACATCCCGCTCACAGCGGCCCAATATAAAAAGACATTACTACCTACATTATTAGCTGCAGCAAACGCACTCATACCGCTGTACTGGAAATCTGATACAGTCCCCTCAATACGAGAGTGGATAAATAAAGTTGAGGAAACCAGAGAGGTGGCAGCGTCAGCCGCAAACTCAGCATCATTAATAACCAAATATACTGAAAAATGGTTCTACTGGCTAGAATTCCTGGAAGACTACCAGCAAACTGGCAATCGCGGGACAGTCCCGGAACAATTAACGACGTCACGTGACCCGTGCACAGCTGTGTGTGCTACCGCTCACATCAGTAGCTTTTTTTTTTGTTCTTCACTGGATATGACACCAAGTCATATCCGGCGACTCTATTTCCCTCCTCCGGGAAGCCTGCAGGATGGAGGAGATGGCGGGGTGATGGAGAAGCCAGAAGGCATGGGTGTAGGAACCCCCACAAATCTGGGGGGGACAGCATTTTTGCTCGTCGGGTATAGCAGCAGTAAAAATAAAGCTTGTCACAGTGTATATTATATCACCAAGTTCCCACCAACATTACCAGGATCCTTGGTATACAACAGATACATTCACAGCACAACATCTACATCAGGCAGGTGCATTTTATCACTGTTACATGAAATATAGTCAGCGAGCTGTGTGTACACCATAAAACATACATCAGTATGAACCTACCACTTCTGCTGGAATGCCATTCCATGTATCCACTACCCTCTCAGTAAAGTAATACTTTCATTAGTCCCTGGCCTTATCTTATATCTAGGATAGCCTTATACCTATCCCACGCATGCTTAAACTCCTTCACTGCATTAACCTCTACCACTTCTACTGGAAGACTATTCCATGCATCCACTACCCTCTCAGTAATGTAATCCTTTCATTAGTCCCTGACCTTATCTTATATCTAGGATAGCCTTATACCTATCCCATGCATGCTTAAACTCCTTCACTGTATTAACCTCTACCACTTCTACTGGAAGACTATTCCATGCATCCACTATCCTCTAAGCAAACAAACATTACATTTCTGACCAGAAAAACTGTAAAATATTAAATATTTCCAAAAGCTTAAGGTGGACCCCAAATATATGTATATAACTAGTAAAATTTATACCAGGGCTTGACAACCTTAACTAAGTTTTAGGAGCCAGGAAAAAAATCTAGGAGCCAGACAACAGCACATACACACAATCACATGCAGTCATATACAGTCAGTCACATAGACACAAATACTCATACATACAGCCTGTCACACATATACATACTGTCACATAGAAACACACTCATACATACATACATACATACATACAGTCTGCCAGGCACACACTCACACATACATACAATCTGTCAGACACACACACACACTCATACATACAGTCGTTCACAGACACACTCATACATACATACATAGAGTCTGTCGCAGACACACACTCATACATACATGCAGTCTGTCAGACACACACACACTCATACATACAGTCTGTAACATAGACACATACACTCAGTCAGTCACATAGACACACACACTCATACATGGTCTTTCACATACACTCATACATACAGTCTGTCACAGACACACACACACACTCATAGTCAGTCATATATACACACAAACTCATACAGTCAGTCACAGACACACAAACTCATACAGTCAGTCACAGACACACAAACTCACACAGTCAGTCACACACACTCATACAGTCTGTCACACTCCCTCATACAGTCTGTCACACACACACACTCATACATACATACATACATACATAGTCTGGCACATACACTCATACATACATACATCCATAGTCTGTCACATACACTCATACATACATACAGTCTATCACATTTACTCATACATACACACAGTCTGTCACATACACTCATACATACACACATTCAAGTGAGCAGTTTTTTTTTATCTTAAAAAATACATTTTAAAAAATTTAGATCAATAGCAGGGATCAAAGCTATATCTCATTGCAGGGAAGGTGGGCATTTCCGTTCCAGGTTTGTCTGTGCCTCTTACAATCATTACTTATTAATTACATTATTTTGCCCATTCATTTGTCAGTTTTATTTTGCCCACATTCATTTGCCAGTGTTTTTTTTTGCCCAAATTCATTTGTCAGGGGTTTTTTTTGCCCACATTCATTTGCCAGGGTTTTTTTTTTTTTGCCCACATTCATTTACCAGGGTTTCTTTTTTTTCCCCACATACATTTGCCAGGTTTTTTGTTGCCCACATTCATTTGCCAGGGGTTTTTTTTGCCCTCATTTTTTGATTATCTCATCATTAGTAGAAGTCATTGGCAGATTTAAGAGACATGTTATTATGGCAGCTTCGGAAGTCATTGATTATTGCAGCTCTAAGAGACATTTTTTAAATGCCCCTAAGAGCTGCAATAATCAATCAGGTTCCGAAGCTGCCATGATAAAAAGAAAAACGTACCATTATTGGCAGTGACACAGTCACTGTTCCTACCTCGTTCCTCCCAGTGCGGGGCTGTGTGACTTGTGGAGGACGCGCACAAGCCGTGCGCATGATCACATGACGTCGTGCGATGAAGTCATGTGATCAGGTGACCTCCGTGATCGCTGCAGAGCTGATTCTCCCGGGACAGTCCCAGGATCGAAAACGTTGCGGGATTGTCCCGGGTTGGCAAGTATGCTCAGGGCCGTCTTTAATAGTGATTGGACCCTGGGCAAGCATTTGCTTGGGCCCCCTGGACCCTGCCCCCTCCCCTGCATGCAATCCCGCCATCCATCGCGATGTTAACCCTCCCCACACACACACACACACATATGCCATAATTGTTGTGCCATTCAGATGCCAGTAATATTGTGCCATTCAGAGCGCAGTATTATTGTGCCAGTCAGAGCCCAGTAATATTGTGCCATTCAGAGCCCAGTAATATTGTACCATTCAGAGCCCAGTAATATTGTGCCAGTCAGATGCCTGTAATAGTGCCATTCAGAGCCCAGTAATATTGTGCCAGTCAGAGCCCAGGAATATTGTGCCAGTCAGAGCCCAGGAATATTGTGCCAGTCAGATACCAAGAATATTGTGCCAGTCAGATACCAAGAATATTGTGCCAGTCAGAGCCCAGGAATATTGTGCCAGTCAGATGCCTGTAATATTGTGCAAGTCAGATGCCTGTAATATTGTGCCAGTCAGAGCCCAGGAATATTGTGCCAGTCAGAGCCCAGGAATATTGTGCCAGTCAGATGCCTGTAATATTGTGCCAGTGAGAGCCCAGTAATATTGTGCCAGCCAGATGCCCAGTAATATTGTGCCAGCCAGATGCCCAGTAATATTGTGCCAGTCAGATGCCCAGTATTATTGTGGGAGTCAGATGCCTGTAATATTGTGCCAGTCAGAGCCCAGTAATATTGTGCCAGCCAGATGCCCAGTAATATTGTGCCAGCCAGATGCCCAGTAATATTGTGCCAGTCAGATGCCCAGTAATATTGTGCCAGTCAGAGCCCAGTAATATTGTGCCAGCCAGATGCCCAGTAATATAGTGCCAGCCAGATGCCTGTAATATTATGCCAGTCAGAGTACAGTAATATAGTGCCAGCCAGAACCCAGTAATATAGTGCCAGCCAGAACCCAGTAATATAGTGCCAGCCAGATGCCCAGTAATTTTGTGCCAGCCAGATGCCCAGTAATATAGTGCCAGCCAGAACCCAGTAATATAGTGCCAGCCAGAGCCCAGTAATATAGTGCCAGCCAGAACCCAGTAATATAGTGCCAGCCAGAGCCCAGTAATATAGTGCCAGCCAGAACCCAGTAATATAGTGCCAGCCAGAGCCCAGTAATATAGTGCCAGCCAGAACCCAGTAATATAGTGCCAGCCAGAGCCCAGTAATATAGTGCCAGCCAGAACCCAGTAATATAGTGCCAGCCAAAGCCCAGTAATATAGTGCCAGTCAGAACCCAGTAATATAATGCCAGCCAGAACCCAGTAATATAGTGCCAGTCAGAACCCAGTAATATAGTGCCAGCCAGAACCCAGTAATATAGTGCCAGCCAGAGCCCAGTAATATAGTGCCAGTCAGAGCCCAGTAATATAGTGCCAGCCAGAGCCCAGTAATATAGTGCCAGCCAGAACCCAGTAATATAGTGCCAGTCAGAACCCAGTAATATAGTGCCAGCCAGAACCCAGTAATATAGTGCCAGCCAGAGCCCAGTAATATTGTGCCAGCCAGAGCCCAGTAATAAAGTGCCAGCCAGAACCCAGTAATATAGTGCCAGTCAGAGCCCAGTAATATAGTGCCAGCCAGAACCCAGTAATATAGTGCCAGCCAGAGCCCAGTAATATAGTGCCAGCCAGAGCCCAGTAATATAGTGCCAGCCAGAACCCAGTAATATAGTGCCAGTCAGAACCCAGTAATATAGTGCCAGCCAGAACCCAGTAATATAGTACCAGCCAGAGCCCAGTAATATAGTGCCAGCCAGAACCCAGTAATATAGTGCCAGTCAGAACCCAGTAATATAGTGCCAGCCAGAACCCAGTAATATAGTGCCAGCCAGAACCCAGTAATATAGTGCCAGCCAGAGCCCAGTAATATAGTGCCAGCCGGAACCCAGTAATATAGTGCCAGTCAGAACCCAGTAATATAGTGCCAGCCAGAACCCAGTAATATAGTGCCAGCCAGAAGACAGTAATATAGTGCCAGCCAGAGCCCAGTAATATAGTGCCAGCCAGAGCCCAGTAATATAGTGCCAGCCAGAACCCAGTAATATAGTGCCAGCCAGAACCCAGTAATATAGTGCCAGTCAGAACCCAGTAATATAGTGCCAGCCAGAACCCAGTAATATAGTGCCAGCCAGAGCCCAGTAATATAGTGCCAGCCAGAACCCAGTAATATAGTGCCAGTCAGAACCCAGTAATATAGTGCCAGTCAGAACCCAGTAATATAGTGCCAGCCAGAACCCAGTAATATAGTGCCAGCCAGAGCCCAGTAATATAGTGCCAGTCAGAACCCAGTAATATAGTGCCAGCCAGAACCCAGTAATATAGTGCCAGCCAGAGCCCAGTAATATAGTGCCAGCCAGAACCCAGTAATATATTGCCAGCCAGAACCCAGTAATATAGTGCCAGCCAGAAGACAGTAATATAGTGCCAGCCAGAGCCCAGTAATATAGTGCCAGTCAGAACCCAGTAATATAGTGCCAGCCAGAAGACAGTAATATAGTGCCAGCCAGAGCCCAGTAATATAGTGCCAGCCAGAGCCCAGTAATATAGTGCCAGCCATAACCCAGTAATATAGTGCCAGTCAGAACCCAGTAATATAGTGCCAGCCAGAACCCAGTAATATAGTGCCAGTCAGAGCCCAGGAATATTGTGCCAGTCAGAACCCAGTAATATAGTGCCAGTCAGAACCCAGTAATATAGTGCCAGCCAGAAGACAGTAATATAGTGCCAGCCAGAGCCCAGTAATATAGTGCCAGCCAGAACCCAGTAATATAGTGCCAGCCAGAACCCAGTAACATAGTGCCAGCCAGAACCCAGTAATATAGTGCCAGTTAACCCCCCCCCCCCTTCCCTAGTACTTACATGAATCTGCTCCGTGTCCCCCGCCGGATGTCTCCTCCGTGCAGTCTTCCCTCTTGCACGGAGGAGGGAAACAGTCACCGGATGTGACGCGACGTCACATCCGGCGTCAGTTTATTTATTTTTTTTTTTTTCCGGCCGTCGCATCCATCGGATGCGGCTTGCCGGAAAAAAGTGTTCACAAGCGCAATGCGCTGTGAACACGGCAAGCAGGGGCTGGGGGCCCCGTTTGCTGGGGGGGATTTCACCCTACCTGTCCCCCCCACATTTTTTCCTGGGGGGGATCCGTCCCCCCCATCCCCCCCGCTTCCTACGCCCATGCCAGAAGGTGAGTATTGGGGAAGGAAGGAGGAGAGTTAATGTGCAAAATGAATGGCAAAATAACACTGGCAAATGAAACAGCTAAATGCTACTTGTATTCATTAACCTATAACATGCCAAAAAAGCAAAAAAAAACAACAACATATAAACATTGGGTATTTCTAAACTCAGGACCAATATTAGAATCTATTTAGAAGGTTTTTTCATTAGCTTTTGGAACTTAGTAAAAGATTCTACAAATAAAAGTCAGGAAAAGTGGTGGTTTTTTTAAAAACAATTCACCATATTTTACTATTTTTTTCAAAATACAATATATGATATAAACAAAATAATGGCATTAAAAAAAGCCCTTCTTGTCCTGAAAAAACCCCAATATATAATTTGTGTGGGTACAGCAAATGACAGAAGAAAAATAAAGCTCAACACAAGCCTCATAAGTTAAAACAGCCTCCGTCACTAAACCCCGCTTCAATCTGGGTTTAGGTAAAATCACTCCACGATAACTGCCCTCTTAAAGGTGAGCAATGACATTCAGAGTGGTATGGAGAGGGGTGAACTCACAGGTGCAGTTTTCCTAGACTTTGCAAAGGCCTTTGACACGGTTGATCATGATTTGCTGCTAAACAAGCTAAGTTGTTCCGGAGTAAATGAGAGGTCACGCTGCTGGTTTCGCTCGTACTTGTCTGATAGAACTCAATATGTGTCCATGGCTGATGCTGCCTCCCTCCCGTTGGCAATCAAGTGTGGAGTGCCTCAAGGATCCGTTCTTGGGCCTCTGCTATTCTCGCTATTTATAAATGATCTACCCTCGGTGTGTGACCTGGCTCGTGTGCATATGTATGCTGATGATAATGTCATTTATACTTGCGGTACTCAACTATCGCAAGTGGAGTCCATGCTACAGGATCAGTTTTCTAAAGTTGAAAATTGGATAGCTAACAACAAATTATTCCTCAATGCTGAAAAAACTGTGTCCATGTTGTTTGGGACAAATGCCAAACTACTTAAATTAAACAATCCTCAATTAACCATCAAGACCAAAACCAGTTATAACCTGACCCAGGTAAACTCATATAAGTATCTTGGCATGTGGCTAGATCCAAACTTATCTTTTGGTCTCCATATTGATAAGCTTGTGTCAAAGCTATATCCTAGGATCGGCTTTCTGTATAGAAACAAATCTAACCTAAATTCCACGGTAAGGAAACGTATTGTGCAGCAAATGTTGATGCCGATCTTAGATTATGGAGATGTTGTGTATGATTCTGCCCCGCAGACCCATCTCGGTAAACTCGACACTATGTACAATACATTGTGTCGTTTTGCACTACAGTGTGATTATAACACGCATCACTGTAAAATGTTAAAAGAGTTAAATTGGCTGACGCTTGCCTCCAGGCATACTCTCCACCTAGCTTGCTTAGTGCATAACCACTTCTCTGGAACGCTCCCCCCCTACCTGAGCGGCATGCTCGCTCTTACTCCCTGCACATCCCACAATCTCAGATCCTGCACCAACCCTTCACTAGCGAGTCCCCACTTCAAAAAGGAAGCAGGTCAAGGTGCGTTCTCTTTCAGAGCTCCTCATATGTGGAATAGCCTTCCCGTTTCTGCTAAATCATCATCGACTCTAAGATCCCTGAAAATAAGTATCTCCCAAATCCTCAAAACAGATTGTACCTGTTTTTAGTTTACAAACTCTTTCGTATACTGTACATGTTGTTCCTTTTTTGTATCAATAATGATTTACCCTGTATGCTCTCCTTCCAACTTGTTTAATATATGTATGTATTTATTTTTGAATCTACTGTTAAATGTGTAACTCTGTGTAACTCTATTCTGGACTGGGTCCCCAGGACATACTTGAAAACGAGAGAAATCTCAATGTATTCTTCCTGGTAAAACACTTTCTAAATAAATAAATAAATAATGCACAACATTCAAAACAGTCCAGTCATGAAGGGGTCAAAAGATATCTATATTTTTCGGTACCATATGGTATTTGAAAAGTGTCCAGTATACCACCATAGGCTCAACTAGGACATCTAGTGGATAAACCTGGAAAAACAACAGCTAAATTTGGGATATCTATAATCCCACCCAAGATACTGCATCTTCCTGCAGGGGTACCTATCTTTTGCCTATCTTTAAACCTCAGTTTTTAATGCCTAATTTCTGCTATTGTATTTCTAGCCACAGTTCACTATTTAGTGAATACTTTCTACTCGGTATTGGGTGGCTGTAAACAAAGGGAAAAGAAGAAAGATTGAATGCAAAGAATGTCATGGACATCATCAAATATGCACCTGCGTTTAAAAGAGAATATGTACTGTTTTTGTTAAATCAGTTACCATGACTACGAATAAAAAGAGGTTGCTGCACACAATACAAGAAAGAAAAAAGCATAAGGAAAAGAATAAAAGGAAAAAATATAATAAAATATATACCAGCTAGTCACAAAAGAAGGTGGTTCCTAATACATCCCACAAAACAGTAGTATGTAAGAGTATGCTAAAAAAGTGTAGAAGATCAGCAAAGGAAAAGGAAGCAGATATAAAAAAATATATTTTCTTATGGAATATTCTTTGGATAAGAAAAGGAAACCAAGTACTGGTAAAATAAAATAAAAAATACTTTAAGTAAGAACAAAGTTGGTTGACAAAACACATGTAAAAGAAGTACGGTACATTTCAAATGGTGCTATATATCGCTTTGTTATAGTTGAATCTGTGCCACTTATTATTGATTCAATTAATTATATCCTTTACCTAAAATAAAACTCGCTTGTTAACAGCAAAAGTGAAGATATATATGCAATTCCTTTCCCTCCATATTTGCAAAACAGCTTAAAGGACAAATAAACTTTTATTTTATTTTATTTCATTCATAGTCCCTAAGCCCTACTAGACTCTAGGACTGTATGGCTAATTTGAAAGTTCTAGCTGTTGGTTTAAACAAACCACTAGCGGACATAGAACCAAACATGTAAATCCAAAAATATTCTCTCTAGCGTAACTTCTCTAATCTATTCTGACCTTGTTTAGTGGATGGGATTTGCTTTATAGCTTTAATAGTTAGGGATCTACAGTTATAGTTAGCTCATGTTGGACCTTTACTCTTTGCTTAGGTTTATCGACAAAAGATAAGCAGATCTATATGTCATATACTAACAGCGGAAATTGGAACAATTAACTATAGTCAGATGTGGTTACAATATCATGTTCCTAAATTATCAAGATCTAACTTTTTTTTTTTTTAACATATGACTGTCACAAGGCCGATAAACCAGCAATAACTGTGTTTCCGATGTGGTCATATTAATAATAATTCCAAACCTGTAAAATCTTTGGCTGAGCATCATGGTAATGTTTTCCATTGGTCTTGTGATGAATGATCTGTGGAGTACCAGTTATTGTGTATGTTACATTAGCACCATAGGACATATATTTCACAATAGTTAAGTAAAGACTAGCTATTACTTTTGCCCCTCAATATGCCAGGATTATGCCATTTAATATGCCAGGATTTTGCCCCTCAATATGCCAGGATTTTGCCCCTCAATATGCCAGGATTTTGCCATTTAATAAACCAGGATTTTGCCCCTCAATATGTAAGGATTATGCCATTTAATATGCCAGGATTTAGCCATTTAATATGCCAGGATTATGCCATTTAATATGCCAGGAATATGCCAATTAATATGCCGGGATTTTGCCCCTCAATATGCCAGGATTATGCCGTTTAATATGCCAGGATTATGCCTATTAATATGCCATGATTTAGCCAGCTAATATGCCAGGATTTTGCCCCTCAATATGCCAGGATTATACCATTTAATATGCCAGGATTTAGTCATTTAATATGCCAGGATTATGCCATTTAATATACCAGGATTTAGCCACTCAATATGCCAGGATTTAGCCAATTAATGTGCCAGGATAATGCCATTTAATATGCCAGGATAATGCCAATTAATATGCCAGGATTATGCCATTTAATATGCCAGGATAATGCCAATTAATATGCAAGGATTATGCCAATTAATATTCCAGGATAATGCCATTTAATATGCCAGGATAATGCCAATTAATATGCCAGGATTATGCCATTTAATATGCCAGGATAATGCCAATTAATATGCCAGGATTATGCCATTTAATATGCCAGGATTTAGCCACTCAATATGCCAGGATAATGCCAATTAATATGCCGGGATTTAGCCATTTAATATGCCAGGATAATGCCAATTAATATGCCAGGATTTAGCCATTTAATATGCCAGGATTTAGCCAATTAATATGCCAGGATAATGCCAATTAATATGCCATGATTATGCCAATTAATATTCCAGGATAATGCCAATATGCCAGGATTTAGCCACTCAATATGCCAGGATTTTGCCCCGCAGTATGCTTGTTATCCAAACCAATCGTCCTCGCCCCCAGTCGTCGCTCCTGTTCTGGTCGGTGGTTTAAAGGGACGCTGTCCTTAGCTCGCTGATTGGCTCCCCTTCACACTGGGACATACTGTTCGGAAACTGTTCGTTATGGAAGTCAGAGTGGCAGCCAGTATTCCCTCACCCCGATCAGAGCCCTAGAGCCAAAACCCAGCTAATTCAGACACTCTGCTACTGCTCACTCTGTGATTGGTCACAGAGTTAAAGGGGCTCCCAGAACCGAAGTGTGGGTAATGTGTGATGTGCCAGAGATTAGTGAATTGGAAGAGGTGGGGGGAAGGTCTTAATGTATCACGGATTTAATGTGAACCCAAAAGGAATAGGTATTGAAACCTTTTTGGAAATTCATATGTTTTGGTAGGTTCGTGTTCCCTTTTAATACGTAACTTTTCTTATCATTATGTTAAAATTTTACTAAAGTATAGTAGGTATATTGTTCCTGTTACTCTGTGCAGGTGAAGATAACAAACAAAATGTGAAAAATGGAAAATAATATAAAGTGAAAAGATAAATAGATTAAAACACTTTTGGCTAAGCAAAAATACTTAACAAAGTGCTTGTATTGTGGCACAATCTCTTATTCCTTATACTCTGCTGCCGTCTACTGTCCGTAGTTGGTATAGAAGATTTTTCCTCTCACTGCCTCAGGTAATTTCAGGCTTTGTGAACAGCTGTTCACCTGTTCAAGGGCACAGTTTATGAATTAATTTGTCTGAAATCCTTTAGCAAGCAGACACTGCAGTAGCCTGTGCCAGTGAGAGGACTATCAGAGACAGTGAAGGCTTTAACTGTGTATCGCCTGCCACCCTTTGGCTACTGCTCTACAAGCGGTCATATTAAGTTTAAATGTCCTGCACGTCCCCAGCAAAAAGCCCTAGTATTGAAACTGTTGTTTTCAGTCAATGCCCATGTGCAAGGTCTGTAATGTGTGATGTGCCAGGGAGTGATCTTAGCTCTTTCATGACCATGTGTACCGGGCAGCCAGGCATCCTAAGCTGCTTGACAATAAAGGTTAAGCCCGGCTGCTAGGGTAGCTCTCGTCTAATTCACTGAACAAACCAACAGGCTGGGCTAAGTGTTGGCGTTCCTCCCATTGGTCCCCGAGTTAAAGGGCTCAAGAGGCTACACAAAGAGGGTAACTCCACCCCCTCCACTGATTGGTCGCCAACTAGTTTGGCACCAACTTCAATTATGGTTTATATTGTATGTTAACCCCTTAGTGACATGACTTTTTTTTTTTTTCTTTTTTTTTTATTATGCTTTCCAATATACAAAAAAATATACGACAAGAAATACAACAGTATATACATCATTCATATTCTAACACTCTTTATTTTGTATACCCTCGACTGATAGTTCGGTTCCCTTCTCCATCTATCAGCATGGGAAAGTACCTCTCATTCAGTCAATCCGTATGGGTCTTTTTCACCCTCTTTCCTATTGTAATCTGAAAATCTCGAGGTAGCCTTCCCCATCCTATGCCAGCATTTGTCTTTATTTTGCTAGGAGGGATAATTTTATCCTTTCAGTCATGGTGTATCGGGTAGATTATGCGTATTTTATACCATACATTCTTTACTTCTTTCACTACATCCTCCATTCATCTCTCCCATTGACGTCCCCACAGCGCTAGGGGAGCGAGCCCGAACCAAACGGACGGCCCCTTCTCAACCTTTGAGTTTCCATCAGTTATGCGGGGGGATTCCATCTTGCCCATGTTCTTAGGTATAGTTCCCTGGTTTTTTTATCCTTGTTGTAAAAATGTTTTTCAGCCCCAGCTTGCTTCGTTAGCTGGTTCTCGATTTCTAACCAAGTAGGTATGTCCTCTTTTCGCCAATATCTAGCGAGGCATAATTTTGTGGCCAATAAAATATTAATTAATAATACTTTCATGTGTTTGTCTCTGCCAGGAACGTCCATATGAAAAAGAAATATCTGTGGGGACATTTGAAAGGACAAACCAGTAATTTCGGTGCATTTTTCCTTCAGTTTTGTTTTTAGTTCTTCTAAAGCATCACATGCCCACCATATGTGTAGCTGAGAACCCTGCTCCTTACGACACCTCCAGCAGAGATCATCTGGTATTTGGTGGAATTTAAACAATCGTGTAGGTACCATATACCACCTATATACCAGTTTGATATATTGCTCCTGGAGGTTTGCGCAATGGGTAGCCCTTCTGGAGAAGCCCCATGCCGCATTCCATTTCCCAAGGGGCTCATCTATCATAAGATCCGTTTCCCATCGGAGCATTGCCCTTGGTTTGGTCTGCGGCTGGAGGTCCTCCAGAAAGGCCACTAATTTAGATATCAGTTTCTTTGGGGCGGAGGAGATATCACCAATAAAGTCTCCCCACACATCCTTGATGGGAATATCGATATTTTTCAGCAAATGCTTAATTCTCAAATATGTGAAAAACTCTCCTGTTGGGAGTTCAAATTGCGCCTGTAGGTCTGGGAAATCCTGTAACTTAGCATTTCTAAACAAATCACCAACATATGCTATCCCGCTGCTGCCCCAGCGTGATAAGCCTATGTCCTGGATCATAGTCGTAATTATGTCTAGTGGGGCATCCTGAGTAAGCATTTTCGGAGTTCCTATTGTTTTACGCAATCTATATACATTTTCTATAAGTGTTTTGACAATTTTGTTTTCATGCACCTGTTTTCTGAAGAGAGCTGGTTCCATCCACTGAAAAAGGAATGGGTCCATATCTCTAATTCCTACTTTCTCAATGTCTATCCATCCCATGTCCGACTGTTTTTTTACCTTCCATGCCAGTAAGTGTGCTAGCTGTGATGCATTCTGAAGTCTGATTAAATCAGGTAGGCCAAGGCCCCCGTTACCTAGGTTCCTTTTTAATTCAGAGGTTGCTATCCTGGGCTTCTTAGTATTCCAGATAAATCTCAGGAATTCAGCCTCAAATTGCCTTAGAGTTTTTATTGGAACTCTATATGGAATGGCCCTCATCAAGTAGAGTATTTTCGGGATAATGATGATTTGATGATATTTAATCGGCCTAACCAGGAGAATTCAAGTGTCTTCCAAGAGTTTAATATATTTTTAATTTCCATCAGAAGAGTAGAATAGTTAAGCGGGACGAGAGTTTCCAATGTATGTGTAATTTTTATACCTAAATAATCAATCGGGGTTATACTATTTTTACTTTGGCCTAATCCTTCCAATACTTCTCTTTGGGAGTGATCCAGGTAAAGTGGTATGATCTGGGTTTTTGATAGGTTTAATCGGTAATTTGAGAAATTGGAGAAACTATTTATTAAGTCTAGCATCGCAGGTATTGAGCGTTGTGGGGAAGATAGGGTTAACATTATATCGTCTGCGTATAACATAATGGTATGGATCCTATCCCCTATTTTGATTCCCTTGATTTCCTCCGTATTTCGGAATGCCGCTGCCAGTGGCTCGATGGAAAGCGCATATATTAATGGTGCCAATGGGCATCCTTGACGTGACCCATTCCCTATCTCGAAGGGAGATGAACGTAGGGTTGAGCCTCCCACCCTGGCTTTAGGGCCAAAATAAAGAGCAAGTATCCTATCCAAAAATGGCCCAGTCAAACCAAAGTTTCGGAGGGTACTCGACATATACTTCCAATTTACTCTATTAAATGCTTTCTCAGCATCTAATGCGAGAAGCACTGATGGAATTTTTTCACGTTGAATTACTTCTAGTATGCCGAGCAGCCTTCGAGTATTATCTTCACAAGATCTGGACGGAATAAAACCGACCTGGTCGGATGCAATCAATCCCTCAATAACCTGGTTCAGTCTCTGAGCCATAATTTTAGAGTATACCTTGATGTCCTGATTAATAAGGGAAATCGGGCGGTAGTTGGTAACCTGGGTCGGATCCTTCCCAGTCTTTAGTATCGGAAGTATCAAGGCTTCCAGCATTTCATTTGGGAATGTTATGTCTTTATTGATACTATTATACAGTCTCTCCAGTATCGGGGAGATAACTGGATCCAATACCCTATAGAAAAGAGCTGTGAAGCCGTCCGGCCCAGGTGCCCTACCAGTCCTCATCTCATATATTGCATTTGAAATCTCCGACCGTGTGAAAGGCTGATTTAAAGTTTCCAAGTCTTCCAGCGAGATTTTTGGTAAGCATAAATCATCCAAAAATGTTGACAGATCTAAATCTTCAATATGTCTGTTTGGAAGGTTATACAGGGATTCATAGTATGTACGGAATGCTTCAGCGATGTCTCTAGGTGATAGGCATACTTTGCCATTGTATACAATTTTTTTTATTCTATTACTTTGGTGCATTTGTTTTAATTTGTTTGTTAAATCTTTACCAACCTGATTATTACTGCAGTACCATCTTTGTTGTAATTTCGTTAAGGAATATTCAGCCTTTTCTCTGATTTTATCTGTTATTGCTTTTCTAATCTTACTTAGCTCTATATTCCTTTGAATCATGGGATTCTGCTTATTTTCTCTTTCCAGTTTAGCAAGTGAGATATAAAGATCTACTAGTGGTTTTCCTTTCTGTTTCTTAATCCATGAGCCCTGTCGTATTAGATACCCTCGGAGGTAACATTTCATGGAGCACCACAGATTAAAATCTGTGGTGTCTCCTGTATCATTCTCCTTTAAGAAAAGTTCAGCATGAGACAGAAAATCAGCCTGTGCGGACTCAGTTATCAGGAGAGATTCATTCATTCTCCAAGCGTTTCTGGACCCATAGTCGGCATTCTGTACTATTTCCAAGAAGATAGGGGCATGGTCTGACCATGTGATGGGTCCAATCCGGGACCGGAGACACCTGTCCAGGGTTGGGCCCAGCATAAAAAAGAAATCTATTCGAGAATAGGATGAGTGAACCGGTGAGTGATACGTGAAGTCTCTCTCATCCGGATTCTGACTCTCCAAACATCATATAAATTACCATGGTTTAAGAGATTCGTAAATCTCTCGGCCTTTCTACCAAGTTCTTTATCGTATTTAGATTTTCTTATTGTCCGCCTATCTCGATCAATGTCAAGAATGCAATTCATATCTCCTCCGATAACAATTAGTCCCTTAGCCACTTCATCCACTCTCTTTAGAGCTGACTTAATGAACGGCCCCAATTTATCTGATGGAGCGTAGAGATTAATGAATGTGTAAAGAATATCATTGATTTGACAAATCAATATCAATCTACGTCCCTCTTTATCAGATTCATGGAAGATGTAGTCAAATTTGTTATGTTTGGCAATTATTATGGCTACCCCACGTTTTTTTCTATCCGTTAAGGAAGCCTGATAAACATATGGGTATCGTTTATACTTCCAATATGTATTCTGGTCTTTTACCCAATGTGATTCTTGGATGAAAGCGACATCTATTTTTTCTTTTATCAAGAGATCATAGAGATATGCCCTTTTATGGGGTGAATTGAGTCCCCGCGCATTTATAGAGACTACTTTAAGTGACATCATTTGAAAATCTTTGGTATCCAGGGATCCACCCCTCGGAACAGTGCACCACCCCCCCACCGCCGCGAGCGCCAAAGAGAGAAACCTCATTCACACACCACATCCATTCATTCATCCCTTTAAATATACCTGTAGGGATATCCCCCAGGTATGTAAGGAATCCATTTCCCTTATCCATCTGGGAAATTTTGTGAGGAGCACCTACGAGCTTTCTTCTGTCCTCCTCCTTCCACACCGTTCCTCCCTCCCCCTCCTTGTTTATTATCTAGTAAGCGGACTGCTTAAATGAATAAACAATCAGTACCAATGGGGAAGGTCTTCCAACCGAGTTTTTTCCTTTCCTCTTCCCCCCCTGACATGACTTTTTTGGCTTGTCCGACGCTTGGTGACATGGGCTGTTTTAACATTTCTGAGGTGTTTGTGTTTTGCTGTAATTTATTTCTGTCTCATTTAGTGTACCCGCACAAACTATATATCGTTTTTATCGTTATAAGAAGGGCTTTCTTTTGATACCATTATTTTGATAATAGCATATAATTTGATGTAAAAAAAATAATAAAATATGGCAAAAAAATTGAAAAAATTATTTTTTTATGACTTTTATTTGAAAAATCGTATACTCATGTACAAGAGACAACAAAAAAACACTGCTAAAAAGTTTCTAATATATGTTCTGAGTTCAGAAATAGCCCATGTTTTTATGTTTTTGTGCTTTTTTATTCATGTTACAGGGCCAGAACTATAAGTGATGCAAAGCTATTTTAAAATCCTTTCTTTCAAAATTAGCGATAGTGACATTGTAACACTGATTTCTGTACTAAATCCATGAATGACCCCCAACATGTACATATTTTTGAAAACTAGACAACTCAGGGCATTTAACTTGGGGTATTTTGACACATTTCATGTAGCCATTTTACCACCAATCTATGCCAAAGTTTGCAGAAAAAAATCTTTTTTTTTAATTTTTCACATATATTGCAATTTAGGTAAACATTACCTTAAAATGTGAAGGGGTATTTCCAAATAACACCTCAATATGTGTTCAGCAACATCTCCTGAGTACAGGGATACCACCCATGCATAGGTTTGTTGGTTTGTTTTGGGGCTAAAAGGCCACATTTAGGGGGTGCGCATTTTGGTTTTCCAACTAGGAATTCTGACATGCAGAAAACTTGTGCCCATGTCCCATTTGGGACATTTTTGAAGCCAGAAAGTGTATTCTACCCCACAAAACCATATATTTTTTTAAACTAGACACCCTAGGGTATTTCAAATGGTAGTATTTTAACACTTTCCATGCACTAATTATACTACCAGCCTATGTCAATGTTTTTGGTAGTAATTTTTTTTCACATACATTGTACTTTGGGCATGAATTCACAGATCCTGTTATATGTCAGTGCCAAACAACACCTCAATATGTGTTCAGCAACATCTCCTGAGTACAGGGATACCCCCCATGTATAGGTTGGTTAGGTTATTTGGGGGTTAAAAGGCCACATTTGAGAGGTGCGCTTTTCCAACTTGGAATTCTGACGTGCAGAAAACCTGCGCCCATGTCCCATTTGGGACATTTTTGAAGCCAAAAAGTGTATTCTATCCCACAAAACCGTATATTTTTGTCAATGTTATGGATAGTAATTTGTTTTTCACATTCATTGTACATCGGGCATGAATTCACAGATCCTATTATGTGTCAGTGCCAAACAACACCTTAATATGTGTTCAGCAACATCTCCTGAGTACAAGGATACCACCCATGTGTAGGTTAGTTAGATTATTTGGGGGCTAAAAGGCCACGTTTAGGGGGGGTGCATTTCCAACTTGGAATTTTGACATGTAGTCAGCCTGCGCCCATGTTCCATTTGGGACACTTTTGAAGCCTGTCAAAGTATTTTACCCCATAAAACCATATATTTTGGAAAACTAGACATCCTAGGGTATTTAAAATTGTGGTATTTTAACACTTTCCAAGTGCTAATTCTACCACCAACCTATGTCAAATGGTTGGGATGTCATTTTTTCCCCACACACATTGTAGTTCAGGCAGGAATTTTCAGATTCTGGTATTTGCCACTGCCAACCAACACCTCAATATGTGTTCAGCAACATCTCCTGAGTACAGGGATACCCCCCATGCATAGGTTTGTTGGTTTGTATTGGGTCTAAAATTCCACATTTAGGGGGTGCGCAATTCTAACCTGGAATTTTGACATGTAGTCAGCCTGCGCCCATGTTCCATTTGGAACATTTTTGAAGCCGTCCAATGAATTTTACCCCATCAAACCATATATTTTTGGAAAATAGACATCCTAAGGTATTTCAAATGGTGGTATTTTAATACTGTATAGGTACTAATTCTACCACCAGCCTTTGTAAAAGTTTGTGGTAGTACTTTTTTGGGAGTTTTTTTTTCCACATGCATTGTACTTCAGGCATGAATTCACAGATTCTGGTATATGTCACTGTCAAACAACAACCCAATATGTGTTCAGCAACATCTCCCGAGTACAGGGATAGCACCCATGCATAGGTTTGTTGGTTTGTTTTTGGCTAGAAGGCAACATTTGTGAGATGCGCATCTCAAAATTCTAACTTGGAATTTTGACATGTAGTCAACCTGCGTCCGTGTCCTTTATGGGATATATCTTTGAAGCCAGCCAATGTAATTTACCCCCACCAAACCATATATTTTTTTATCGGTAGACCCCCATCACTACTTGTGGCAAGGGCTCAGCAGCCACCGATACATCGCTAGATGATGTATCAGAAAGCTGAATAGGGTCAAAATCGAACCCTGAGTCCGCGGCCTCAGAATCAGTGCGTAAGCAGTGATCTCGAGCAAAGAAGGGGTTAATAGCTCTTAGAAGAGCCTATCTAGTACTGTAATACATTACAGTACAAAGAAATTAATCCATAAAACAGTGCAGACAGCAAAACATACTGTTGCTGTGCAAGATTACTGCTTACACAGTGATGAATGGCAGGGAAGGGGTTAATACACAGTGAAAGACTTTCATAAAACCTGCCAATTTTATAAAATGTTATTTTATATCACTAATACTGATCTGTCTCTTTCCGTCACAAAAATGTAAGTGAGGAGAGGGAGGCAGATCAATATTTGTGAATATTGATCCGATTAATTTTGATCTGACCAGGGCGAATGGTGAGCTTAATTGAGAAATCACCAAACCGCCTTTGCCACTAATTCGCTGTTACTGATCGCTATGCGCTCAGGCAGCTTAAAAAAAAAAAATCTCAAATATTTTTACTTTACATGTAATCCCCTAGCGGGTATGTGTAAAAAAAAAAAAAAAAAAAAAAATATGCAGACAGATAAAAATTGCTTTGGCGTCAATATCATTGCGTAAGCAGTGATCGACGGCAAATAAGTGGTTAATAACTCTTAGAAGAGCCTGTTTAGTACTGTAATAAATTACAGTACAAAAAAAATTAACCCCTAAAAAATGCACAAACAGCAAAAATAAATGCGCTGATGTGCACGATCACTGCTTATGCAAGATCAGTGGCAGGGAAGGGGTTAAACGCAGGGAATTGCTTTAATACATTTTTTATAGTATCTATGTTACAGATGTATTTCATGTCACCCCCTGATGGCGGCCCTGCCAGCAGCCTGCCTCCATCTAGCACCAGGTAAGAAATCCATACTCTGTGTATGTGTGTGTAATTTCATCTGTGACATGCTGTGTCCCTCAATGGTAGAAATTAAATAATGCATATCTAGAAGAAAAGGTGGCACATTTCCAAACACTGTCAAATACACTGGCCTGACTGTTAATAAGTACCTGACTTATGGTGGTGCAATGTGGCCAAATTATGACAAAAGCATAAAAACATTTTTTTTTACAAAAAGTCTACATCTTAACTGTAATAATGAAATTCACCAATGATAAAATTACAGTAAAAGTAACATTTTCAGGTTGAGATACAAATAACTGAAAATAATAGAAATCTCCCTACAGACTAGGGGCCCTGGCCTTGGAAAGAGTTCTGGTTTTGGGGAGGTGGATCACAGGTGGGTTCCTGCTGCAATCCAAAGCACAGCCAAATTACCATAGCAGGTACTGGAATCAGTGCAGTATTTACCGCGAGGCACCCTAGGCGGATGCCTAGGGCAGCAAATTTCTAGGGGCGGTAGCGCGCCCCCAACACTGCAGTGAAAAAATGCACTGTGTGTTTTTTTCTTAAGGTCAGACACGTGCCGGGTCACTTGACCTATCTACACTCACCACAGGGAGCCGAACAGGTAGGACACCATGTTGCCTGCCACAGGCCACCGCGGATCAGGGGAAGTCCTGGTGTAATGGAGGCATGTAAAGGGGATGATGGGGCATGTAATGGGGGTGATGGGGTAATTGAGGCATATAATGCGGGTGATGGAGGCATGCGATGGGGGTAATGGGGGCATGTAATGGGGTGATGGAGGTGTGTAATGGGGAATGTAGTGGGGTGATGGAGGCATATAATCGGGGTGATGGGGCATGTAATGGGGGTGAATGGGGCATGCAATGGGGGTGATGGAGGCATGTAATGGGGGTGATGGAGGCATGTAATGGGGGTGATGGAGGTATGTAATGGGGTGATGTGGGTTATGGGGCATGTTGTGCGTTTGCATCATGGGTAAGGGGGTGCCCGCATTTCATCTGCCTAGGGCAACACAAAACCAAGATACACCACTGACTGGAATATCATAGCACAGACCTATCTGTGCCCCTTCCCCTGGGGTAGACAAAGTGTGAGCTACAATTTCCATGTTGTCCTGCCAGTTAAAAAAGATTACCAAGATGACTCTGGCTTAAAATAATAGTACAATTGAGGAGACAGTAATGACAACTACATTTCTAAACTGGTGTCCTCTCATACAATGGAGCCAGGGATGTACTAATATTACTTGGCCCCCTATTTGTAGATGTAAATATTTGATGTCCATTCTGGACAATAGCTATTTTACAACTTTAGCTATGTGTGTGCTTAAATTAAAGTGCCTGCTTGCTTCTTAAATTAACCCCCCCCCCCCCTCATATAATATACTGTTTTTTATTTTTTTATATATATATATATCAGGATATATATCTTTCCTATGTCTCTCTGACAAAAGATCACAGTGTGTTAGTGAGAGAGGGGAAGGATTATGACAGTCAGTGTTCACACAGCACTGATTGTCATTTACTATATTTTGTGCATTTATTGCATACGATCAATGTGACTGATTATCACATAGATAACACCAGAAATGCAAAAAATAATGCTTGATCTTGGTCTGCCTAACTGTTAAGGCAACCAGGATCAACTTACTCCATCTCTCCCCCAAGTTTAAATAAAAATAAAAAACTAGCCTTAGGGTTAGGTTTAGGATTGGGGGTTACAATGTCTAAGGCGCTACTTACAGCTATTGCTGTAAAACATGCAAAAAACAGAAGAAAAACGTAAAAGGTTTGGTTATTTATAAATTCATGACAAATATTAGAATCTATTGAGCATATTTTTTAATTAGCTTTTGTAGATGAGTAAAAGATTTTTAAAGTAACAGTTTGAAAAAGTTTTTTTTAATTTTCCTTCATGTTTTATATATATATTTTTTTATAGTTAATGATGTTATGATCAAAATAGTGATATCTAAATAAATCCCTTTTTAATGATGTGTGGGTACATTAAATGAGAGGAAAACACATACAACATAAACACACATACAGCAGAAATGTGGAAAGTCGTGACACCAAGTGGAGCATTTCTAACTACAATGTAACCTGTTACATTCTTTCAATTAAACAAAACTTATTTTTAGCACCAGTTTTAAATATGCTTTCCCTAGCTCATTAAGAGAGTAAAGAAACATGAAAAGAAGAAACAACTTTTGTTGCCTGTGAGTTATTATCAAGCAATATGAAAACGTTAGTTGTACAGCTTCTACTATTTATTTCACACACTGAATATACATGAAGGATAGTTTAAACTCCTGTATATTTCAGATTACAAGATGACGTATTACACACAGTACACTCCCCTTTACTGTGTCACAGGCCAGCAACCAGGCTTATAAACACAGACCAGCCTGTGGGTCGCCTGGAAGGGAAGAAAGAAGAGAAAAACAAGGAAGTCAGAGAAAGTAACAGGTTAACCAGGAGGTCGCACAATTGTGACAGAGATACACAGTCTCCGTTAGGCTCAGTGTGATCTCTATCAGAACGCAGGATGAACATCATCCCGAACCTCTCTCCATGGACTTGGCTTCTCCTGGCTGCATTCTGGGTTCTCTTATTGATGTAAGTATTCAAGTGTTTAAAAACAGAGATCCTACCTTCCTCCTGTCAATCTTTAAGGATATTAGCTCCATGCATTATTTTTTCTTGTAATATGTTCTGCTTTTGTATCAAAAATGTGGTAGGAAAAAAAATAGTTTTATTTTTCCTTTTTGTAATGTGTTTTTGTTTCTACAAAAAATCGCCCAAAACTTTTTTTAAGGTCATGTTTGATTACTACCCTGCTTGGTTATTACACGACAATATTGACATTCCAGGCAGGTAATTAGGAATTTTCTGCACTGCTTATATTCCAATATGAATTATGATTGTATATGTTTAAGGGGACCTACTAAATTTAGGATGATGTGCTGCAATGCTAAACACTATCACTAGGTGTCCTTTTCACACTACTACATTGTAAGGACTTTGTTGTAAATTAAGATGTGTTGTTCTATTGTGCAGTGCTTGAAAAAGTACTTTGCAAATATTTAACCATTCCATTGATGATCTCACATACAATTGAATAATAGTAAATTGTATATCAATGAAAGAAAAAGAAGTCAATAAATTTGAAGAATTGAATTACTGATGTAATGTAGTACATGTATGTGCAAAACACCATATTTTACCAGGTTATGATAGGCACTTGGGCACAGTGGTTTTACATATTGGGATCATGGGTGTATTAGCATGTTACACTTGCCAAATAGCACATTTCACCTTTCTGGAATTTGAGTGGAATACCATGGGTACACATAGCAAGTAACACCGTTGATCTATTTCTAATAAGAATATGGTTATAATTAATTTTCTACATGTGTATTAAAAGGGGAAATTCATGATTACAGGTTCCTAGTAACATTTGATTTGCTTCTGATAATAATATTGGTATAATGTTTTTTATAGAAGGGGTTTCTGGGTGGAATATTATGGTTACACATGTAATTGAACAAATTTGATCCATTTCTGATAATAATGCAATTTTAAACTTTTTTTTATACCTTGGGATTATTGTAAGAATACCATGGCAACACATGCCAAAATAAAATATTTGAGTTGTTTCTGATAAAAATATGGCTCTAGTTATGCTGCTGGATACTTGCATGGAGCCATATACACATGACTGTATTGGAACTATATCAGTGTGTAATAATAAATTAACTATATGTTATTTCTAGTATCTATTGTTTATCAAATCTCTTGAGATACGTTATTTTATTGTATAATACATTTTGTCAAAATACATTTTTTAAAACAAAATTTACCCATTACCTTGTACAGTCTGTGTATTTGGCTTCATCATTTTGCACATTATGATCTTCATTAACCCCTTCATGCCGGATGGTGCTTTTGTCATTTACGACCAAAGCACCAAACCGGCGTCTTTTTGTTCCTGGCCACAAATCACTTCATGATCAGCAGCCAGGAACATCCAAGCAGGGACCAGATCAGAGCCTGTCAGTCCCTGCCAACATGTTTGGGCAAGCAGGGATGCCAGAAATGAAGCGGCCGCTCGATTTGCTATATTTCTTTATGTCAGACTGAAAGTGGCCTCAGCTGACAGTGGGGACCCCGCTGCAAGTCCCGGCAGTGGGATCCGCACACAGCGCATTGCGGGGGGCTGCGATGAGCTATTTAATGCAGGACGTTCTATGCCGTCCTACTAGCCTCTAGGCACTACTAAGAGAACGTCCTACAAGCGGGAAAGGGTTAAATATTTAAATTGGATCTTCGAAGTGCCGAATTTTTCTTTATTGCTTGTGTGAAGCACAGTCGACTGCTTATTCTGAGCACCTGAGATCCACATATTTGAAGCTGTCTGCTGTTCGTTTTCCTCACGAGCAAGGAGCAGCCCCTTCATCCCATGAGGGATTCCTTGTATATTACTTACAATAAATGAACTTAATTTATTTTAAAACATAGCTTCAGAACCATATTGTTAGATAAGTAGAATGCCACAAAGTCTGAGTTCAAATGTTCATTGTATACATGCATGATCTTGTGTCATGATGTAAGTTATCTGCAGTAGCACGAGGTGCATGACTCATACTGTATGATGAAGTTATGAGTAATGTTTGCTTCCATAATAGGCTAGTGAAAAACACTTTACTAGGTTTATGTACTCTCAAATTCTTTTTTTTTGCATGGAAACCAAAAATATGTTTCACTTTATATAACGAGGTCACGAGGAAGGACCCCTTTTATAGTTTCTGATAGCTTCTCAATTAACTTAATTAATTAATTAATTGAATTGAATAGGAATTAAAGGAACAAATGCTGTCATGGCAATTTGATCCTTAGAGACTGTGGGGCAATGGACAAAAGTTCTTGACAAAAAAGTGTTGAGAAATCTAAAAAAGAAGCAGTCTCTCATTTTTGTTGATCTAGTCATGTTTTTATATTATCGGATAACCATATTGCCATATTAGGCAATATAAAAACACGTCTAGATTAACGTGAGGTCTTTTGGATCTTTAAACTTGTAACACACATTCACCAAGGGCTTAATGCTCAGTACGATATCTCTTGCTATACTGGATAGGCTACATCCCATATCCCTCTCCCTAATCTTATTTATTCCTCAAATAAGTTGTATTAACTTCATTTTAGAGGATTCCTTATTGAGAATGACTTGATTAACCATTTTTTCTTTCTCTTTTCCTTTATTATAAAACATTTATTTATTACAGATTAGTGTCAATATTACTTGTATTGCAACATCATTTCAACATTGATTTCCGAAAAGTGCAACATCATTTCAACATTGATTGAATATATTAGTCTGCTATTTTATTCTGCCCTGCAATGTGCCTCTTTGTATATATCATAAAAAGTTGCAGCATTTCCTCCTATTGCCATGTACCATTCATTTTATATTACGTAATATACATATACTGTCTGTTACACAGATAAAAGTGATCTACTTTGATGATCGCCTAGAACAAACTAACTCTCTCAGCTGCTCATTTAATAATTTTAATTGATTGAATTGTATTTGAATATATTTAGGAGCTGCTTTGTCACACTAGATTGCATTTAACAAAGCACCTCTTTAGGTGTGAAATGCGTCAAGCGTGGTGCTTACTCCTGTCTCTCCTGACATCTCTTTTCACATGGACACCTCATCGCACTTTATTTCAGAAGTTTAAGCTGGCGTTTTTACTTTCTGTTCACACTAAATTTACCATCAACACATTTTTATATAGGATGGAAACAATGAAATATTTTCAGTCATTTGAAGTTATTTCCAGAGTGATGTATACTAACTTGGCTTGTTACACTTTCTTTTCCACATGCATTGTGTGGTAAATGCTGTTGGCATAGGTCTTGTATTGATTTCAGTGTTTCCTGTCTTTTTTATATTTATAAAGCATGGCTGATATTAATTGCTCCTTTGTTTTTTTTCTCCTCAGTTATGGGCTATTTCCTTATCGATTTTTTAAGAAGTTGGGGATTCCAGGACCCAGACCATTACCATTTATAGGAACATTTCTGGAATACAGAATAGTAGGTCTATGTTAGTTTTATTATGTAAATTTACCCATTTATATACAACCTGGTCAATATTATCCTTCAGGCTTATGACAACTATGATGCTTCCAAAAGTGGGTAAATGTGTGTTTTCCTAAATATGTATCCATGTCCCACATTTTGATGATAAATTTATACCCCCCCCCCCCCTCCCCTTTTCATTCAAATACCTTCTCACCTAGTCAAGGATAGGCAAGGTCTGTGAATGTCTATAGAACATAATTAAATTGTCACAAAATGTATTCCACCCAGAACAACATGATAATGGTAATAATGCCCTGTATCTGTGCAAGGTGCCAGCCCTGGTAAGCAGGGCCGGCCTTACGTTTTCAGGTGCCTGTGCGGGCCACCCCTGTGGTGCTCCCCCTTCTCTCTACCCTCATGGCTGGCTATTTACTCTCCCTTCCCATGCCTGTCTCTTTCCTCTCCCTCTATGTATGTCTCTCTCCCTTCCCATGTTTGTCTCTTTCCTCTTCCTTGTCATGTCTGTCTCTCTCCAACCCCCCATTTTATGTCTCTCTCTCTTCCATGTATGTCTCTCCTCTCCCTATCCCCATGTCTGTCTGTCTCTCACGCCCCATCTCCGTTCTCTCTCCTCTTCCCCAAATCTGTTGTTATCTCTTTCACCCTTCCCATATCTGTTTTCTCCCCCCATATCTGTTATCTCTTCTCCCCCTCATATTGATTATATCTACGTCCCCTCCTCATTTCTCTTTCCCTCTCCCCATATCTCTTTGCCTCTCCTTCCCCTCCCCATCTATCTTTCCCACTCCCCACCTCTGTTCTCTCCCTCCCATTCTTACTTGAGACGGGCAGCATTAGTTCTGTGTGTTAAACACACACAGACCTCAGTAAGTGCTGCTTGAGCTCTCCGTGCGTACTGATGATGCAGGGCATCGGAAATACTGTGCCCTGCATCATTGCTAAGCGTGGGGAGCGTGAGCCGCACTTACTGAGCTCTGTGTGTGTTTAACACACGTAGCTCATGCTGCCCACGTCTCCCCGGTGAAGTACATGTGCTACTTCACATGGTGGGGGCGGACCTTCACCTCGCTCCCAGTGAGGTCTGCCCCCTCCCTGTATCCTGTGATGTAGCTGATCAGAGGGCTGGTGAGGGGAGATCTTCCAATCTCGCCAGCCAGTGCCTCTACATGCAAACTTTTTTTTTATCAAGAGGTCGCACACCCTAAACGGTATGCTTCTGGTAAGCATATGGCCATTTTTACAAAAGTCCCACACACACATAGTGCGTACTCCACTGAACCATAGACTTAGAATGCAATTTGTATGGGATTCACAAGTGATATGAGGTTCTACTAACTAGACTAGTAACATTCAGAGGACATATACTTGAAAAGAGAAGATCTTTTCCTGGTTAAATACTTATTGTTATTGTTATGGATCAGTAAATAAATGGCCAGTGCTGCCTGGTCTTGTCTAGTTGTGAGTAGTGTGTTTCTCACCTGATAATAAAGGAAAGCTGCTTTTCTTTGTGTTTGTCACTCTTTTAACCTGATGGCATTCTGTGCATGTTTGCCAATGCCAAATGAAAACTGAATCATGGGCGTAGTTAGTATCTGCAAAAATCTAGTTTGTATTCATGTATACAGTATAAAAAACACTATGGGTTCTTTGTTTTACAAATGAGTATTTTGACCACATCATCCTCTTTATGCATGTTGTCTTACTCCAAGCTGTATAGGCTCAAAAGCCTACTACCAATTAAGCATATTAGGTGATGTGCATCTCTGTAATGAGAAGGGGTGTGGTCTAATGACATCAACACCCTATATCAGGTGTGCATAATTATTAGGCAACTTCCTTTCCTTTGGCAAAATGGGTCAAAAGAAGGACTTGACAGGCTCAGAAAAGTCAAAAATAGTGAGATATCTTGCAGAGGGATGCAGCACTCTTAAAATTGCAAAGCTTCTGAAGCGTGATCATCGAACAATCAAGCGTTTCATTCAAAATAGTCAACAGGGTCGCAAGAAGCGTGTGGAAAAACCAAGGCGCAAAATAACTGCCCATGAACTGAGAAAAGTCAAGCGTGCAGCTGCCACGATGCCACTTGCCACCAGTTTGGCCATATTTCAGAGCTGCAACATCACTGGAGTGCCCAAAAGAACAAGGTGTGCAATACTCAGAGACATGGCCAAGGTAAGAAAGGCTGAAAGACGACCACCACTGAACAAGACACACAAGCTGAAACGTCAAGACTGGGCCAAGAAATATCTCAAGACTGATTTTTCTAAGGTTTTATGGACTGATGAAATGAGAGTGAGTTTTGATGGGCCAGATGGATGGGCCCGTGGCTGGATTGGTAAAGGGCAGAGAGCTCCAGTCTGACTCAGACGCCAGCAAGGTGGAGGTGGAGTACTGGTTTGGGCTGGTATCATCAAAGATGAGCTTGTGGGGCCTTTTCGGGTTGAGGATGGAGTCAAGCTCAACTCCCAGTCCTACTGCCAGTTCCTGGAAGACACCTTCTTCAAGCAGTGGTACAGGAAGAAGTCTGCATCCTTCAAGAAAAACATGATTTTCATGCAGGACAATGCTCCATCACACGCGTCCAAGTACTCCACAGCGTGGCTGGCAAGAAAGGGTATAAAAGAAGAAAATCTAATGACATGGCCTCCTTGTTCACCTGATCTGAACCCCATTGAGAACCTGTGGTCCATCATCAAATGTGAGATTTACAAGGAGGGAAAACAGTACACCTGTTGAACAGTGTCTGGGAGGCTGTGGTTGCTGCTGCACGCAATGTTGATGGTGAACAGATCAAAACACTGACAGAATCCATGGATGGCAGGCTTTTGAGTGTCCTTGCAAAGAAAGGTGGCTATATTGGTCACTGATTTGTTTTTGTTTTGTTTTTGAATGTCAGAAATGTATATTTGTGAATGTTGAGATGTTATATTGGTTTCACTGGTAAAAATAAATAATTGAAATGGGTATATATTTGTTTTTTGTTAAGTTGCCTAATAATTATGCACAGTAATAGTCACCTGCACACACAGATATCCCCCTAAAATAGCTAAAACTAAAAACAAACTAAAAACTACTTCCAAAAATATTCAGCTTTGATATTAATGAGTTTTTTGGGTTCATTGAGAACATGGTTGTTGTTCAATAATAAAATTAATCCTCAAAAATACAACTTGCCTAATAATTCTGCACTCCCTGTATGCTATTGAATGCAATATATTTCTAGACCAGCTTTTAGTATGTACCTGCTTTCAGATGTTTGCTTGTACATTCTATTTGACTAGTACCTGTGCACATAACCCAGCCAGAAGGATAATGGTATCTGTACCCAAATGTTTTTTTTGTTTCCTCAGGAAGGTTTTTCAGCAAGTATTTCATCACTACCCTACCACTGAAAACAGTTCTTGTCAAACCTGTCCTCAAGGACCCCAACTGTCCAGAATTTAGGGATTACCAAATTGTGTTTAAAAATGCATAACTCCTGCTATGGTTCCCTAATGGTTAGTAAATCACACCAGGTGTTTTACATCTTCTCATTTAAACACAACTTGGTTATCCCTAAATCACGGACTGTTGGGGTCCTTGAGGACAGGTATGAGAAGCACTAGTCTAAATCACCTTATCTCACCAATATTATTTATCTGTGCTTCCTTATCTTTTTCGTTTAATTTTCATTGCTAATTGACCCTAATTCTCTTTCCCTACCTATTCATTTCACCCAAGTCAAAAGGATCGTGATATATGTATAGACATATATACAGACAGAGAACAGTAGTGGTTTTGAAACTTTTGTTAATGTATATGTTGTTATGGTAACACATACAATTTACAAATGCTGTGCCTTGAGACTTTTTTGATAGAAACATAGTACATGTCGGCAGATAACAACCATTCAACCCAATTTTCGAAATAATTACATTAGTTCCTGACCTTTACTTATAGATAGGATAGCCTTATGCCTATCCAATACATGCTTAAACTCCTTCACTGTGTTAACCTCTATCACCAAGGCTTTTCCATGCATTTACTACCCTCTCAGTAAAGTAATACTTCCTGATATTACTTTCAGGGCCGCCACCAGGAATTGCATGGCCCCTTACTGAAAAAATGTTCTGGGCACCCTAACACCCAGGGAGCAGCTGGTCAATGTGCCAGTAATATTTTGCCACTCAATATGCCAGTAATATTTTGCCATTTACTATGCCAGTATTTTGCCCCTCAATATGCCATTCTTTTGCCATTAAATATGCCAGTATTTTGCCCCTCAATATGCCATTATTTTGCCCCTCAATATGCCATTATTTTGCCAATTAATATGCCAGTATTTTGCCACTCAATATGCCAGCGTTATGCTCGTTATTTGCACCCTCCCCCCCTCCCCTGTACTTACCTCCTTGCTGTCTCCCGGGGCTCTGCGACCGGAGTTTCCCTCCTTCCAGGAAGGAAGACTGCACGGAGGAGGGAAACTCCGGTCACATTTTAAAAAAATGTAATGAAGCCACGCGCTGGCGGCCCTGCTAAACAGAGGCTGTGGCCTGGTGCTGGGCCGTGGCCCGGGGAATATTTTTTTTCTGGCGTGACCTGGGCCCGCCGGTATTGCCCGTCACCCCCTGGTGGCGGGCCTGATTACTTTTAAAACTTTGCCCCTCTTATTTAAAACTATGCCCTCTTGTTGTGGAACTTTTCCTCCTTTACTGTGTTGATTCCTTTTTATATATTTAAATGTTAAATATTAATTATAACCGTATACATTTTGTATTTTTCCTAGGGGGCGGTGCAGTTTGATTTGGAATGCTTCAAGAAGTATGGAAAGATATGGGGGTGAGGTTAAAATCCTAAAGTAGTCTGATGGCTTCAACATTTTCATAGAGAAGTTTGTGGTAAAGCTATTCAGCTTAACATTGTTTGCGCTGTGAATGAGGGGTGGAACAATAGGTGGTCCACCATTTGACAGGGGCCCACAGCATGCAGATGGCACACCAGGGAACAGACATTTCTCCCTCCTTGGCCACAAGTTGATGTCAGAAGACACCACAGACACATTTCAAGAGGGACTAAAACCTTTTCTAAATGAAACCCCATTTCTACCTCTTTTATCTAATTTTTGAATGGTACTTATGGGAAGTAAATTTCAAAAGATATTGCATTGTCTCTTGGTTAAAGACTCAGGAAAAATCATTTTGTGAAGCTAGTGCTTCACCGAGAAACATTGTTTAGGTGATGGATAACCTTTAATCTACACTATATATACAACATTACACACCACTTACTTATGGAATTCAGGTGTTTCAATCAGACCCATTGCAACATCTGTATAAAATCAAGTACCGAGCCATGGAAAAAATGGGTCGGTCTGAAGAGTTTAGTGATTTATAGCGTGGTACTGTGATAGGATGCTGGCTTTGCAATAAGTCAGTTTGTGAAATATCATCCCTGCTAGATATTCCACGGTCAACTGTAAGTGATATCATTGGAAAGTGGAAGTGTTTTGGAACAGCAGCAACTCAGCTACGAAGTGGAGGCTCACGTAAAGTCACAGAAAAGAGGCACATGGTGCGTAAAAGTCGAAAATGCTCTGCTGATTCCACAGTACTGGGTTTCCATGGCCAAGCAGGTGCATGGAAGCCTCACATTCGCAAGTGCAATGCCAAGCGTTGGATCAAGTGGTGTAAAGCACACCACCACTGGACTCTGGAACAGTGGAAACATGTTCTGTGGGGTCACTGTTTGGAAGTCTGTTGAGTGAGTCTGGGTTGGCGGATGCCAGGAGAACGTTACCTGCCTGACTGCATTCTGCCAACTGTAAAGTTTAGGGGAGGAGGGATACTGGTATGGGGCTGATATGCAGAGGGTGGGCTAAGCCCCTTACTTCCAGTGAAGGGAAAGCTTAATGCTTAAGCATACCTAGAAACACTCCAAAATCTTGTGGAATATTAATGTCTATGTATTTAGAATGCAATGTCATAAACATCCTTATTAGTGTAATGGTCAGGTGTCCCAATACTTTTGTCCAAATGGTGTATATATTTGCTAGCAATTCTGCTGACATACCGGATAGATATTTTTTTACTATTATCTGCATCCACAGCGTAAACAGTGTTCAGCTAATGGAGTCTCTTTAAAATATGCCTTTTGTTTGCATTTTTGTATACACAATATATACATAATTTATTTGTTTTCTTCTTTCACACTTCAGAGTTCCATTATTGGGAGTAAGTCACTCAAACATGTTCTGATTTTGATTTTATCATATCAAGCTTTTATGTTTGTTTATTTTCAATTATTTATGTGGAATTCCTGCCGCTGTAAGACCTCTAGATCTACCTCCCTCTAGCACTACTATGGTGGCACAAATAGATCAAGTTAAACTACGATAACAGATAAAGACCAGCAGACATAAAATATTATCAACATTAAGCATTAGTTTCTTGTCTGGTAGCAGTTACCATAAGCAAAGATATGTTGCTAAGCACACATAAGAACTTAATTCAATAACCAAGTTACGAAAAGAGAATGTTTTGCATATTGCTACTGGCATGCAGGACTGTGCTTCGACACCAGTTGTTGTTAGACTCATTGCTGAAGTGGACAACTCACATCAGTTAGTAGTACTGCGAATGAGCATGGATGTCTCTTCAGCCAGATTACTTACTTCTTAATAGACATGTGCATTCGTTTTCGGACGAATGCATTTTCGTCCGAAAATAGCATTTTCGTCCATTCGTCCGAAAAACGAATAACGAAAATGCTAAGCTAACGAAAGCCGAATGAACGAACGGTTAATAAACGAAAATCATTCGTTCATTCGTCAATTCGTAGTACTATTGCATTCTATAAGCCGAAATAGAGTCGGTTTATAGAATACAATAGCATAGTACACTTACATTCCATAAACCGAACGACTTTCGGTTTATGTAATGCATGTAAGTCTATTGGCATTCTATAAACCGAAAGTTCATCCCGAACGTTCGGTTTATAGGCTGTCGGCATTTCACTACACGGAGACAGAGTCTCCATTCATAAATTTATGAATGGAGACTTTGTCTCCGTGTAGTGAAATGCCGACAGCCTATAAACCGAATGTTCGGTTTATAGGCTGTCGGCTAATGTAATACATGTAATCCTATTGCTATTCTATAAACCGAACGTTCGGTTTATAGAATAGCAATAGGATTACATGTATTCCATAAGCCGAATGTCTAAAAACCGAACGTTCGGTTTATAGACTTTCGGCTTATAGAAAACATGTAGTACTATTGCCTTTCTATGAACCGAACGAGAGCCCTATTCATAAGAATTTCTTATGAATTGGGCTCTCGATCGGTTTATAGAAAGCCAATAGTATTACACGTATTCTATAAAACGAACGAATACAACTAAACGAAACGAAAATAATGAACGAATTTCGTCCGAAACGAATGCAGTAATGAACGAAATTCTTTTTAGACTAAATAAATAACATTTTCTTCCGAATGGACGAAAACGAAAGAAAATTTTAGTTTTGCACATGTCTACTTCTTAATTCCCTCATTTGTTTTAAACACTACCCTGCCTTTTTGATCAGCCACAGATATATCACTATCTAACCTGATCAGCTGTTAGATACTTCCTGCAGTACACTTATTGGAGCCCCATCAATGCAGCTACATTCTTCAGGAGACATTTCTTTGCTACCCTCTACTGTCACAAACACGTTTTCTCCTTCTTATTTTTCTCTTCCTGCTAATCTTACACCTATTGTCATTACTTTTAACTTTCTCCTCCCTCCCTATTCATTTCACTGAAACTCTTCTTCTACTCACTCTTGTCCCACCACTTTCTCACATTTCTCTTCTCTCTCTCACTTCCCAAAAATTCAGCACGCAGGTGTTCAGGACCTGTTGGAATAAGACAAAAAAGATTAAACTATAGTTCATATCCTAATTTTAAATGTGTACACATAAATTCATCATATTTTAGGGACTTGAAATGGGAATCACAGCATGGTCAGCTTAGCATTTTAACATTTGTTATTATCATAAGTATGTTGCATGAAATCTCTAATTCCAATAAACGAGGCTTATATGTTCTTGTTGGTATTTTGCAGAATTTACGATGGCCGACAGCCAGTACTTGCTATTATCGACCCTGTTATAATTAAAGCTATCTTAGTGAAAGAGTGTTATACCAACTTCACCAACAGACGGGTGAGACAATAATTCCATACTTCCAAATTGAGGGATTCTCATTGAGCGTTCTTTGAAGAACATTTTCATTTCTTTAGAACTTAGGGATAAATGGTCCTTTGGAGTCCGCCATTACTGTTGCTGAGGATGAGCAATGGAAGAGAATTCGCACAGTTCTTTCACCCACGTTCACCAGTGGGAGACTAAAAGAGGTAAACAATCGAAAGATTTTACGCCTTAATGTTAAAGGGACAGTTGCACATATAATAAATATGTTTTCATTTTCTTAATGTGTTGCATGATTTTGATTTATGTTAAATAAATATATTTTACCTTAAATATATTGCAGTTCTCCTGTAGTTTTAGATTTAGAATAATTTACATCGGGGACACTGCATAATTAGTTATTACTGTGTAATCAACCTTTCTCTGATGAAATCAGCTGTTTCATAGTAATTCCGGTTGAAAAATTACCCAAGTCCGGCAGGTCCACCCCTTCTACTTTCGCCATTTAAAATGTTGCCACTTAGGAGGGTATAATTCCTTTTTGACTCCAGAAGGAATTGAGATTACTCCTTGGATCAAGAATATCTTAAATATTATTTATTCTATTAACAGTCCTATTGATAGTCCTATATGTCCTGCTTTTAAATAAAATAAAGATATCCAGATCTTTTTTACAGGCATCTATTGTATTTGATAGTATCACTTCTTGGCAGTGAATTCCATATCTTTATTGTCGTTACTGTAAAGAATTCCTTCCTTTGTTTTCTATGAATTCTTCGCTCTTTCATTCTGACCTTTATTTTTGTACATTCTGTTAATAACCAGGTCACTGGTTATATAATATTATAATATCCCCTCTAAGATGCAGTTTTTCTACTTCTTCTAATTATATTTTGATTCAAGATACATTCTTCAATATATACCTTCATCAGCCCTTCCAATAACTTCCCCACTGCAGATGTCAAGTACACTGGCCTATAATTTCCCAGCTAAGATTTTGATCCCTTTTATATATGGGCACCACATCCACCTTATGCCAGTCTTTTGGCGCTATACCTGAACTGAAAGAATCTCTAAATATCAAATATAACGTGTCTTGCAAGAATTTGGGTACCTTTGGGTGTACACCATCCTACCCTGGGGTCATTTCTACTATAGCAGTGTTTAATTGCTTAAGAACTATATCCTTCGTCAGCCAACCCCATGTTTGCTATGACGGTTCTGTGAAATCAGCCTGCAGGGGTCTGGGCATCTATCCATTATTTAAAATATCAGCTTTTTGTCCTCCCTAACAAAATTTCGAATAACACTGGACCAACATTTTCTGCGTTTGGCTTTTTTCAATTGACATACTTAAAAAAATATTTGGGATTAGTTTTACTCTCCTTAGCAATCCGTTTCTTATTTTGCAAAAGGATGTAACACAGTAAGGAGGACTTGGGAAGACAGGTATGACTGTTGCCAGTTAAAGTGCTAGTAAGAGTTGAGGGGAAAAAATGAAAAACAATTCTCTAATAATACGCTTTGGACAATAGCATACATTACTGTATGTGCTGCATCCCTAATGTAAATACTGTTTAGGTCACAGAATCCTATTAATACAGTAGAGAAAATGAAAAACTGGACTTTTGGGGATCCATTGGACTGGAGTTGAGTGTATGGTTTCTTAAATATATTGCTTTTATTTAAATAATTCCATGTGGCTAACTACTCAGCTTCTCATAACATTTTGTTTTTCTTTTTAGATGTTTGGAATTATGAAAGACTACTCAAATGTTCTTGTGCAGAATGTACAGGTTTATGTGGAGAAAGAGGAGCCATGTATCATAAAGGAGTAAGTAACTTCAGTGGCTTCTACCATGTACAGCAAGTAGTGGACCAGACACTGTGTAGAAGTTGGCTAATGTCCAAATAATTAATCCACACTTAATTAGAAAATACTAAATGCATATATACTTATCTTTCTTTTTTAGTGTGGTTGGAGCTTATAGCATGGATATCATTACCAGCACCTCATTCAGCGTCCATATTGACTCCCTAAATAAGCCGAATGACCCTTTCGTAATGCACATCAAGAAGGTCCTCAAAGTTGGCTTCTTCAATCCAGTGCTCATCTTTATTTGTAAAGTGTTTTTTTTACATCTCATGTGTCTTTTTTATAATTCTGTTGTAGACAGGGCTCAATATTTCCATATGGAAACAGCGTACCATAGATCTAGAGGATGTCTGGATTTACTACATGTTGTAATTTTACAACACTGCATAGGCTTATAGGACTTACAGGACAACTGTAGGCAAAGCAGTTAACAAATGTTTAATTGAAAGATTGTATCAAGTGTAGACATTTTAAATAGAGATCCTTTAAAGAAACAATACAAATAAAGTAAATTGCTTTATATTGGTTAATCGGCAATATGTCAGGGGGCTGACATGATCTTCAGAATCTTGGGTCACATTTATTAGATATTTCTTCATCTAATCCAAGACTCTAAATAACATGTCCGCTCCCTGATCTATCCCTGAGCTATAAAGAGCAAAACAGCTCAATAAAGTAGTAGAATGTTTTTTTTTTCAAATCATGGGCAAGCTGGGAATAAACCAATTTAAGGAAAAAATAAGTAAGTAAAGTAATTTAAAAAAAAAACATTTTTATTCATGAAGAGGGAATCTCAGGGAATTGCAAACGTGAGGTGAAAGTAACAAACTTGGAAAAATCACCAATTTAGCTGATGGCAATAAGTTAGTGTAGACATGTTAAATAGAAATGCTTTAATGAAATAAAATAAATAAAGTGCTGTATTGAGCTATGCACTATCTCTTTTGGGGGTGGACATGTTGTTTACAGCCTTTGGTCAGATCTTACTATATATAGAGTCTATATGACATGTCTGTCCCTTACTAGAGCTATATGGACCAAAAAGGCTCAATAAGGTACTTTAATTGTATTCTTTCATCAAATACTGTTTAAAATGCCTACATTGGTGCAATATTTCAATAAAACAGAACGTGTTTGCTGACAGTTGTACTTTAAGTTTGCAATTCTTTTTTAAATTTCCTGCAATACCGGTAATTTCTTTCATGAATAAACCCCTTTAGACAGATTTCACTTCTCTAAGTGTTTTAAAAAGCTGATATTAATTTGAAGCATTATTTTCGCTTCAATAATTCAGTAGAAGGGATTGACTTAATTTGTAATTGTCAATATGCGCTGATAATCCGCCTTTAACCCGTTCGCTGTCTTTGCCGTCCTGCAGGTTTTTTCAGTAAGATGTAGCCAGCTCTGCTGCACACAGCTCTGAGCTGTTTAATGCAGGACTTTCTATGCCGTTCTACAAGCCTCTAGGCAGTAAAAAGTAGGACGGCATAGAACATTTAACAAACGGGAAGGGGTTAAATGAATTGCGCACTTTCAGAGCACATTAGAACCCAAATGTCGAGCTACCCAAGTAGCCCCATGTGCCTACAAAGGCTTTTTCGGAAAACCTAGCCGTATCCACGCCGATTTCGCCTGACACCGAAATCAGCGGAAATGCACCAAAACAAATTGGTAGCCTCGGTCCTCCTCAGAGACGTCTGTGGGGAGGACTTTGGCTTTTTTGGTGCCATTTCAGGAGTAGCTTGGCCATTACGAATATAGCCAAACCTGTTCTATGGAAGTCAATGGGAGGACTTCTGCTATAGCCAAAATTGACATAGTCTTCCTAAAATGGCTTGAAGTGTAATAAAATAAAAATCAGTAAAACTGAAAAAAGATACATTAAGTAAATAAAAAAAAATGTAAATTAACATAATATAATAAAACAGGTTTTATTACAATTTAAAATTGCATATATTAATGTAAATATACTATTATAATACATAAAACATGAATATTATAATTATAATAATTGAATATAAATATTTTTGTGTTTAAAATTTGTTTACTTTAATTATTCTACACTTTTCTTTTCAATTCTCCAACTAAAAGTAGCAGAATTGAAATACTCCTATGTTACCTGAAGTCAGAGCGTGTTCATGGGTGATGGGCGCCTTGGGTAGCCGAAAATGAAATGCTTTTTATTGCATTATGTCTCTATCCAAAAACCTCTAATGCTTCGATTTCTGAACGGCCCAAACAGCTGATTCAGACCTGAATCCACAGATACTGAGTGGACGCATTTCGGAGATGTGGGAAATTCCGCTAATGTTCTTGACCCAAATCCAATTTTGGACATATCTGTGCATATTGAGTCAACCCTTTATTCTTTTTTTACTCACAAGCAACTTTTTTTTTTATTTCAGTGCTTTTCCCTTTTCTTACCCCTGTTCTTAAAAAGCTGAATGTGCAGTTCTTACCAAAGAGTTTCATACAGTTTTTCATGACTGCAGTGACAAGTTTCAAAGATAACCGGCAGAAGGGAGACCACTCGGTGAGCTTATTCTACTACTAGACTATGAAAGAGGTCTTGGCTAATAGTTAATGTTCTCAAACAGTAACTCTGACCATAATTCACCAGAGAGTTGGTGGCGAGGGCAGCAAATTGGTGACTCTTGGTGACCCACTCGGACCCAGAACAGGCTCTACTTCAATCTGCCCTCAGGATGGAAGTGGGAGCGGAGGCATTATATGCACTCTAGCTGCCTAAACTAAATTTGCACTAGCCATCTGAGTATGCTGGGTATTGTAGTGCACATAGCTTGAGCTTAATGCAGTAACGGCTAATCAAGGCACTACAGTTTTGGAGCCTACATTTCCCATAATGTTCAGCCAGTTATTAGTTGACTAAACCTCAGGGGAAGTGTAGTCCATACAGTTGGAGTGCTATAGCCAGTGATGGCTATAAAGAGGACAGAAAGATTACACTTTTGGTAGTTTGTTCTTCCACAGTTATCATTACAGTATGGGACAGAATCAACATACCGTATATACTCGAGTATAAGCCGACGCGAATATAAGCCGAGGCACCTAATTTTACCACAAAGAACTGGGAAAAAATATTGACTCAAGTATAAGCCTAGGGTGGGAAATGAGGCAGCTCCTGGTAAATATTGCCCCCAATATGCCATTTAATATTCCAGGATATTGCCCCCAATATGTAATTTAATATTCCAGGATATTGCCCCCAATATGTCATTTAATATTACAGGATTTTGCTCTCAATATGCCAGGATATTGCCCCCACTATGCCATTTATTATTCCAGGATATTTCCCCCAATATGCCATTTAATATTCCAGGATATTGCCCCTTAGTATGCTTGTTATGCCACCCTCCTCCCCCCCTTCCCCAGACCCCAGTACTTACCTCGTTCGTGGTTGTGAGGGAAGCGTTGTGAGCTCCCCTCCAGCCGCGCGGATCAATAAAGTTTGTTTAAAAAAAAAGTTTCAACACACTTTGTTGACCGCGCGGCTGGAGGGGAGCTCACAACGCTTCCCTCACAGCCACGGACCTTCAGAGCACCGGGAGACGGAGCAGGAACATAGTAAGTTTTAGATTTTTTTCAGACGCTGACTCGAGTATAAGCCGAGGGGGGCATTTTTCAGCACAAAAAATGTGCTGAAAATCTCGGCTTATACTCGAGTATATACGGTACTTTATTGTAGAACTATGTATGTGTGCATTATCACTTGCTTCTTGCGTATTATCGCAATGAATATAATATGTAAAATAAATATAAATAGACATTATCACTATAGATCAAACAATTATGTATGTGTAGATTATATGGAAAATGTGTTATATAAAGCTACAAAAAAAAATCTAAAAATATATTTTCTTAAAAATCATACATATGAAATACTGCCATCGAACACCAAATAATTAGTTGATTAGAAATTATTTTCACCTTAGTGAGGACTACCAATGCTATAATAGATCTAATGCCCATTTGTTTCTCTCTTCTCAACAGGGCCGTGTGGATTTCTTGCAGCTAATGTTGGATTCTCGAACAACGAGTGGGGGACAAAAAGGTATTTAACATTTATATCTTTGATATAGTGGTCCTCTGGGTTAACATAATTATTAAAAAATACTGTACAATGAAAAGAAGATTCCAGATGATTGATGCTAGGGCCCCAGTTATATGTGGGGCCAAATATGTTTACGTGGAGCCAGCGGGGCAGCCTGCTGGCCACGGGAGGCCAAATGTATTTATTATTTGTGTGGCCAGGGCCATTTGATTTATATTTGAGGCCAGCTGGGTAACCTGCTGGCCCCAGGGAGACAAATCTGTTTACGTAGGGTCAGCGGGGTAGCCTCATGGCCCTAGGAGGCCAAATGTATTTATTATTTGTACAACCAGGGCATTCTGCTAGCCCTAAGAGGCCAATTATATAATATTTTTAACATTTTTCATCGCAATTCTCCAGTTCTTAATGCCGGAAATTCTGATGCTCAGGGCATCCGTGATTGCTACACTGAGATTATGGAAGTGCCATATTGGAATGCAGCATGCTCCTCCAATATGGCGCTGCCCTCTTGTGGGTGAAAATGTCGTAAGCAATGAATTAACTCTTCCGTCGCTTTTACTGTTGCTAGAGTGCCCCAGAGGCAAAGAAATTAGCCTTAGATCCAGGTTTAGAGTTAAATTAGGGTTAGAATAAGGGTTACAGTTATATTAGGGTTAACGTAAGTGTTAGTGTTAGGTGTTAGGTCATTAAAAGAGGAAATGATTAGTAAACAAAAACCACTACTTTTAGTTATTGGCATATAACTTGCTAGAAATAACAGAAAAAAAACATGTAAACATGGCATTCCTAAACTCAGGACAACATTTAGAAACTATTTAGTTGGGATCTTAATTTAACATTTGTAATTTTTGTAAAAGAGTTTTCAGGTCAAAGTTCATACTTTTTGTGTTGTAAATTATATGATATGATTAAAATAATAGTATCTAAGGAAAACCCTTCTTATGGTGATAACATCAGTTTATTATATTTGTGGGTACATTAAATGAGAAATATGAATATTAAAGCCAAAAAAAACAAAAAACACCACAGACATGTTAAAAGGCACATGTCACCAAGGGTAAGACATGGCCAAAAGTAATGTCACTATGATTATATTCCATAGAGGTTTGCTCTACTGTTGCAAATTCTTAATTTAAATTGTTCTTAGTTTTGTTTCAGTTTAGGGTCTACTCATTTGTTTTTATTCTTTCCACAGCTCTAACTGATGAAGAAATAATGGCTCAGTCTCTCATATTCATACTTGCTGGCTATGAGACCACAAGTGTGACCTTATCCTACCTATTTTATAATCTGGCTATACACCCAGATGTACAGCAAAAGCTCCAGGAGGAAATTGATACATTTTTACCAGACAAGGTGAGAATGTGCTTTATCATTTTAAAACCAAAAGAAAAAAATGTCTCTCTATTACCTGTAAAACTTTTACTTTGATACCATAATATACTAATACATTTTACAGTTCACAGTGCTATTTACAGGCCACGGTGCTATGTATGTATGTTGGTGATGGCATTTGCAAATAACATGTATCATCTAGCAGCAGAGAAATGATCATACCTTCAACAGTGAACAAATTACAAAATAACTATTTAAAGTTCCTGTAATGTTATTTTGGTCATGTCAAGAAAAGTTAGAAAAATATGTACATTTTTTATTTTAAACTATATTATATTGGAATGAAACAAGCACCCACCTTTCGATGTTTTCTGCAGGCCACTCCTACCTATGACATCCTGATGCAGATGGAGTACCTTGATATGGTGATCCAGGAGACCCTCAGAATGTATCCACCGGCAGGGAGAATAGAAAGAGTCGCCAAACATAATTTTGAGATTAATGGTGTTCTCATACCCAAGGGGACAGTCACAATGATACCAGCTTATGCGCTGCACATGAATCCAGAAGTCTGGCCAGAACCTGAAGAGTTTCGTCCTGAAAGGTACAGGCCTTGGTACCCGAAAGATGTAACAAAAAATGCCCTGAAGACGAAAAAAGAATGCTTATGTAGTGCAATAATTCTGTTGCAAGCTAGAAATTGAGAGTAAAGACAGGGTCAATGTAGAGAGCAAGTAGAAAAATGTTATTACACCTACAATGCTAAATAGGAATCTTTTACAAGTTAATAAAGTAGTAACAGCATCGTCCTATTACTTTTTAGTACCCAAACCACAACTTTTTTGACTTTAGTATTAACCTTTTCAGTAGGAGGGCACTGCTTGTGTATTACCTGCAAAACATAATGGGCTATTGTGCAGATTATTGGATTTAACAGAGGTTCTGAAATCACTTTTGCCCACTATTTTATCACACAGTACGTGTATCCATATAAAAGGCCTCAATTCATACAGCTCATTATCTTTACCGATACTCTATCAGTTAATCAGAAAAAATAGACATGTTAATAACCTGACTCATTACTGTTGTGACCTTAACTTTAATTTGTTTCCCAGGTTTACAAAAGAAAACAGAGCTAACAAGAACCCTTACAACTTCCTGCCATTTGGTGAAGGACCAAGGAACTGCATTGGGATGAGGTTTGCTTTGTTAAGTGTGAAACTGGCCACCACTGCCCTGCTGCAGAACTTCCAATTTCAGCCTTGCAAAGACACACTGGTAAGAATCATTAAAGAAAGCTAACTCCATTAGGATCCAAAGACCAATCTCTGGAGGGGCACTTCCAGATTATTTTGATTTTTTTTAATCAGTGATATATATATACCCTATTTGCTCGATTATAAGACGATGTTTTTTTCAGAGCAAATGCTCTGAAAAATCCCCCTCGTCTTATAATCGAGGTCTCTTATAATCTGACCTCAAATTGAGGTCAGATTATAAGACATGGATCCAGGTCCCCAGCAGAGCTGCAGGGGACCTGGATCCCCCTCTCTAGCAGCAGGGGATGTCTGCGCAACGAGCGCAGACTCCCCTGCTTCCGCCCGGCACGACCGCCGGGGCTTCTGTGAAGAAGCCGGGTACTTCCGCTTTCGTCACAGAAGACCCGGCAAACGTGCCGGGCGGCAGCAAGGGAGGTCTGCGCTCATCACGCAGACTTCCTTTGCTGCCCCACTAGCCACCAGGGTAAATCGGGCAGCTGGGGGTTGTCTGCACGATACGTGGAGACATCCTCCATGCTGCCCGACACGGCAGACTATTATGACGGACATCTGTCCGTCATAATAGACTGCCATGTCGGGCAGCATGGAGGATGTCTGCAAGTACCGTGCAGACATCCCCCGGCTGCCCCCACTAGCCACCAGGGATTGAGGTACAGGTAAGGGGGGGGGGGGACAGAGAGACAGGGGGAGGGAGGGAGGGGGGCAGAGAGACAGGGGGAGGGAGGGTGGGGGGCAGAGAGACAGGGGGAGGGAGGGTGGGGGGCAGAGAGACAGGGGGAGGGAGTGAGGGAGGGGGGCAGAGAGACAGGGGGAGGGAGTGAGGGAGGGGGGCAGAGAGACAGAGGGAGGGAGTGAGGGAGGGGGGCAGAGAGACAGGGGGATGGAGTGAGGGAGGGAGGGGGGCAGAGAGACAGGGTGGACAGGGCAGGAAGGGGGCAGAGAGAAACGTGGGGGGGGGAGAGACAGGTGAGGGGGGAGTGGGGAGTGAGACAAAGCTGGGGGCAAGGTAAAGAGAGAGGCAGCATTGGCACATAAAAAGAAATAAACACAAGAAATGTATTTTTTTTATATAATATTTTATTAAAAAAGCAATTTACATGTGAATATATACAAGTTTAACTTTTTTCCTATAGGGTAGTCTTATAATCAGGCTTTTAGTTTTTTTCCTAATGGAATATCCAACGTTTGGGGGGTCGTCTTATAATCGAGCAAATACAGTATATATATATATGTGAGTGGCATATTTTATCTATATATGTTTGTCCAAGTGAACTGCCCAGGTAGCCTTTTGAAAAGGGTAAAGGTGTATATACTTATAGTGTGGGGTTGAGGTGACTCAATCAAATAGGGTAACATTAATATATTATAATTGTATACAAATATTTCTGTATTTATACATTGAATATAAATTGAATATTTATATTCAATTCTCCAACTAAAATGTGGAGAATTGATGTGTCAATTTTGCGTATGTTTGTCGAGATCAGAGTGTGTATGGGGGTGATCGGTGCATATTGGGTGAAAATCTATGGGTTTCATAGTGAAATTGACCCAATGTTTCCGATGTTTTAGTTTACAAATGGCGTTTACAGTCGTTTTGGGCCTGAATTCAAAGATCTTAAGAAGCCGGATTTCGTAATTTTTGAAATTCGGCTAACTTGCCTGATCTGCATCCATTTTGTGCCAGATTGGTCTATATTTGGTAGAACCTTCAGTTTACTTACATATAGTAGATACACAACCTTTATGTAAATTCTGAACACATGTAAAAAGATACTAACCAATACTATTCAAGTGAAAAACAATTGAAACAAATTGACCCCTAGCAGTAGGGGAATAAAAGATAGTTTGTTATTGCTGGATGTACATGATCACTGCTTCAAGCAATGATCAAAAATAAGATAAACTGTGATTTGTAACATGTATAAAATTTAAGTCTTCTTAAAATTACTGCTTGCAGAATGTTGATTGCAATAATTTGCTTTATTGTAATTGTATACTTTTTCTATTGGATATAAGGGTTGTTGAAGTATGTATTTGACTTGAAATGCAACAACCAACATATGCTTACAGTATATATCTTGTTTTATACTATTTCTTCCATAGACAATGTCTGAACAATTTCAGTTCCATCTCCATCTGCAATACACCCTAGAAGTGCTCTATCACCTTAGCATTGTTTTTACTGTGAATTTAGAGAATAAACAAATTACCAAAAGTGATATATACATTGTGTTTACAAATTTATACATTAATAGAAATATGTGTTACATGAGTTTACGGAGTCTCCTACTTATGACCTCACCTTGTGGCTTGATATGCAACATACACATTTCTCATTGAAAAGTAATTTGCATATCAAGCCACAGATGGTGTCATTAAGAGAAGACACCACAGACACAATTAAAACGTATTTTCTCCTAATTTATGCATTTTTCTGCAATTTTGCTAACACAGTATATTTAATCATTTGTGATAATTTTTTATTCTCTGGATTCACAGTAATGTATATGAAGGAACATTCCTTTAGGATTTCTGGGTATATTGCAGATGGAAATGGAAAGTAACTTCTGTGTGATTAAAAAGGCTTCTGAACGATGCTTTTATGGAGTATCCTATGGAACATCGGTCAGAAGTGATTCCGATTTTTGTGAAAGTCCAACTGCTGCCTTCCAGGCTGTGTTGTTGGAGAGATGGTTCTCCAAGACCAGGCAGCACTGATTGGTATGCTGTGTCTATGGTCGTCATCTCCCCACTGTTTGTTGACAAGCTTTGTAAAATTGAAACCCCCTCACCTAGTCTTTGCTTACCTTTCAAATGGTGCACAATTAGTGCATCACTCATATTATACTTATTTATTGAGGTGGAAGTCCATTAAAAGAAAAAAATGGGTTTCCTCCCTCTAACTCTAATTTGCCTTTGTATTCCTTTATTACAGATACCCATGGAGTTTAGCACACAGGGCATCCTTCAGCCAAAGAAACCAATTGCTTTGAAGATTATTTCTAGAACACCAACTAAAGAATGAGCATTGGCATTCATGTACAGCATTTTTCATATTCAAGGAATACTTGTGTTTGGAAATCACATTTACGCTTATTGTATACAATACTTAGCTTTACAGTGAAATGATAACCTAAAAATGTTTAACTTTAAATGGTTAATAAACATATTTTTTAAATTATATTGGACTATTTTATTTTAGTTTTGTGAATTATTCTGCATATTTCATTCTCTAGATTGTAAGCTTACGAGCAGGGTTCTGAACCTCATGTACCAGTGAGTTCTAGTTTGTCTAACTTAGTATGAAGTTCCCTTCTATGCTCTGTACCTTGCGCAACGTACATTCTTGGCGCTATATAAATATATGTTAATGTAATTTAAATGGACTTTTCACTTTGGTTCTCTTTATGTCTCCACCTACAACAAAAATAGACTGCTGTGCTTTATATGGATTTTTGTTCCATTCTGCAAAAAATTCCAATTGAATATACTCCTAACTATATATATATATATGTATATGACAATAATAATGTAAGTTCTAGCCATTCGGAAACCAAAGCATCAGAGGCGTTTGGATTTTTTCCATGAAAATCACATCTGCTACCTAATGTGTGCCGATTACACCCAAACATTCTCCGAATTTGGGTAACATAGCAGAAATGCAACTTGAAAGCCCTTTAAAGTACACTACAAAATATTTTAAAGTGCTTTTTTTCACATGGACATGCCTACATATGTTACATAATTTAATTCTTGATATAAATATCCATCCTAATAATATTTATAAAAAAGACGATATTTAGACATATTTGGAACTATGGCCATGTCACAAAGACACCTCCAAAAAAGTGTCATAAAGCAAAATACAGGTGCAGTGCAGACACCAAGGTGTAAGCACAATGAAAGCGAAGGTGTACTTCACTTTCATGAACTAAGATATATATAGATATCAATAGCCATTGTTATTTACAGTCAGAGACCATAACTTGTGGAATACAGATATTTATGTGTGTCCTAAAGGGGTCCTGAGATGATGGCACTGCTGGTAGCCAAGCAAGTCAATGGAAGTGGACAACCATGATCATAGGGAGAACCTACCATATGATGTCTTACCATGTTCTTGCTAGCACGTAATTCACCTTCTGTAGGCATCTTTAGAAAGATGAATTCACTGCTTGCCTCTCACTTGTCTTCACTCTTTTCCTGGTCACAGTCTACTCCTGGTCTTCACTCTTCCTATTAGCAATGCTTATTGTGTAATTAGCTCTAACTGAACCATAGCCATAACTCCCACTGCATGTGTTATTGTAATTACATAACAGTTGTTCATGAAGAACAATACCAGTCATGTCATGTCAGCTGTATGCAAGCATCACATCACTGGATGTTCATCTTCAGCAACAACTGTTATGATATGCGTACCCCCTACCCTCATGTAATGTGTAATAATGGACCATTTCTCTTCCAAAGTGTAGATGCCAACATTGATGCACACTGTGGAAATAAAAGGGTAGCATTACCTATGGAAGTGTGTGAGGTGTGGATATCCTTAAAAAACAAGACACACAAGTCACTTAAAATGGATATATTTTTATTCAATTTTGATTTCAAATAAAAAAATGTATTCAAAAGGTGCAAGAGCATGACTTCCCTGGGGTGCAGTGGTTGCTTCACGATGATAGGAGTCAGAGCTCCCACTCTGACTCCCTCCATAGTGGTCTCTTCCCGCTCGGTGCTTTGTTAGCTGGGAGGAAGAGGAAGTGACGGCTTCCTCCCAGCACTGATGTCACAATTGGGGCCCAGTCGCGCTCTTAAAGCTGTACAGCGCTGACCAGGCCTCAAGAAATCCGATGTGCCCTTTCAATGCGGCCACACCACAATGCCAGCGGGCACCCCGGTCGCAGTGGTTGCAGGGCCGTCTTTAACATTGACTGGACCCTGGGCAAACATTTGTTTGGGGCCCCTGGACCCCACCCCTCATGCAATCACACCCTCCACCCTAATACCTCCCTAAAAAAAAAAAACACACACACTTGCTCTGAGTGTGTGTGTGCGTGTAGATTTATATAAAATATTATATAAACCATATGCTATATATTATATAAAACTATATATATATGTATAGGTGGTTTATTTAATATTTACATTAAATATGTGTGTATATATATATGACTAAATTATACGAAATATTATATAAACTAACCATATGACGTGTAACATTATTTATATATATATAATCAGGTACATTTAATATTCAAAAAATATAGCTTGGGGGTGCACACAGAGAGACAAACTAACACAAACACATATACACACAGTCAGACTTACACAGAAAACCTTACACAGTCAGAGAGACAGTCATACACACTTACACACACACAGACTTACACACTCAGATAGACACACTTACACACACAGACTTACACAGTCAGACACACTTACACACACAGACAACCTTACACAGTCAGATAGACACACTTACACACACAGACTTACACAGTCAGATAGACACACTTACACACAGAGACTTACACAGTCAGACACACGTACACACACAGACTTACAGTCAGACACACTTACACACACAGTCAGATAGACACACTTACACACACAGACTTACACAGTCAGACACACTTACACACACAGACAACCTTACACAGTCAGATAGACACACCTACACACAGACTTACACAGTCAGATAGACACACTTACACATACGCAGACTTACAATCAGATAGACACACTTACACACACAGACTTACACAGTCAGACACACTTACACACACACACACTACTTTCGTTTTTGTCCCCCTCCCTGCTCGCTTACCTTACATTTTCAGGGAGGGGGCTGTTTCTTCTGTGTGTGGCTCCATGTGCTCTGAGCACCGGTATGTCACGGACATTTGGTGCTCTAACGTGCTCTGTGAGGGGGCGGAGGTTTCCCCCTCGCGCAACACAGGCAGATGCACACAGAGTGCACCTCTGTGTCCGCATTTTGGGCGCACCTTTACTATGCGATCAGTGCTGATCGCATAGTGCAGGTAGCAGTTACGGATGGCCATGGGCAGCGAGCCCACAGGGCAGCTGCCTTGGGCCCCCCAGGAGTAAGTGGGCCCAGGGCAGCTGCCCCATTTGCCCCGCGTTAAAGACAGCCCTGGGCGGCTGGGCCCACCTGGAGTGACTGGCCTGGTCGCAGCTGCGACCCCTGCGACAACGGTAGTTCCGTCACTGACTGGCACCAAAATAACATCTAAAATATCTGCAAAATGAATCTAGCATCTTATCAATGATTTGACATAGAAAATGAGTGCACATTTCTGCCAAAACACATAGGGAACAATAACCCCTATCCTTCCTTGCCCCCCCTAATAAATCAAGCCCCCCCAAAAAAGTGACCCTGAATGCCCATACTAACCCCCCAACCCAAACACTAATACTAACACTACCCCCGAGTCCTAATACTAACATTAACCCCCCAAACACTGATACTAATGCTACCTTCCCTAAATCCTAATACTAATACCTAACCCCCTGAATCCTAATACTAACATTAACACCCCAACCCTAATACTAACATTACCCCCAAACCCTAATACTAACATTGACCCCTAATAATACAGTTCAGTGCAATCCCACAATGATCTGTCCTGCGAAGAAAGAGCTGGTGATGACCTCTGGAGCCATAAACTGGCCATCGTGCAAGAGGGGATGGTAAAGTTTCTGCGTTCATGCAACCGCGATGAACCGTCCCATCCCCCCACCACACTAGGTATGCAATTTTGAAGTCAATAGGTATATACACATTTAAGGTGCCATGGTTAGTCATGACATTCATGCTGCGTGAACTACATTACACATTATACTAAGATTTTGTACAACAGATGTCCTTTATTTGGGTTCTGCTCTGATATTCCAAATAAAATTGTGTCTGCGTTTAGAACAGGGTTTGACAAACATTTATAGTCTTTAGGAGCTAAACAGGCCAATGCTGGAGCCATTCAGGCAAATGGTACTTCCACACAGCTCTCTGCAAGACAGGTTAAGGGCCAGTTTTAGGAATTTTAGCAGCCCTCGCTCCTGGGACTTGGGTGCTCAACTGAATAATTATTTAGCATTATTAAAAGAATATGAGTGTTAGGAAATAATGTGTAATGAAATGAGAATGTTTTGGCACAAACACTTTCCACACAAGGATTTCATAAAACAAAGCGTTGCTTTATGTTACAGTATTGCAGTACACATGATTGTGCACTAGATTGTCACAGCATATAATTATGGTAAACAAGGAATCACAATTTGTTTTTCCTGTGACTGGAATAAAACCTATAGATCCAATATCTAGTCACCCATTTCACTTCATTCAGGGACCTTGAATGTACAGTACTTTGCAAATGTTTTAGGCAGGTGTGAAAATAATGCTGTAAAGTAAGAATTCTTTCAAAAATAGAAAGTCAATTTTATATTTATTACCATAATTAACAACATGCAAAGTGAGTGAATAGAAGAAAATTAAAAATCAAATCAGTATTGGGTGTGACCACCCCTTGCCTTCAAAACAGCATCAATTTTGCATACAGTGTTTAAAGGAACTTGGCTGGTAGGTTGTTCCAGACATCTCAGTTCTTCTGTGGATTTAGATAAGTTTTTTGCATCCAGGGGAAGATTGAGCCTCTCAGTACGTAATAGTAATGCACGAATTTATGTCAGAGTGGGAACTGAAATGAAAGTAGGAATGAACTCATAGGACAGAGTTTACATGGAAAAGGGGGCTGAGATGGAGGAATGGAAGGAAGGCAAATAAAGGCGGAACTGAAATGAAGTAAGTAGACAATGAAAATGGAAGAGAGTTAAAATAGAAAATTAGTGGCAAAAATGGGATTGGGCACATTAAATATTTTTGGGTTTAAAAACAAAAACCATTATGGCTTATGCAATTAGATTTTGATGAAGCCATCTGTCACGCATGGAGTCCATGATGATAAGGGACCCTGAGTGCCCAATATCAGGAGCCCAATGGCAGGAGCAGAGAAACAGGGCCCTAGCTGGATGGTTTGGAACCCCAGGTTCCTGTGGCTACATTTAAAGACCCTGTAGGAGCAGCTGTTGTATTCAGATTACATGGCTAGGATAGAATAAAGTAAGGGACAGCCAAGCAGAACGATGGCAGAAAAGAAACTAAGGAAGAATAGAACAGAAATACAGAGTACAGGGCTACAGGACAGACTTAGGCACGATAAAGCAAATGCCACACTAAGGATAAAAAATGCAAGGAACAGGTTTGCAGACATACGACACATGCAGAACTTAAAGGGACAGGCACAGATAAAACAGACTATATACAGAGGATAAGGGAGCCAGATCTCGGATATAGGGAGAGGATAGAGGAGCTGGAATCCTCAGGTACTTCAGGGAAATAGGGTCAGGGAACATAAAACAGAAACCAGCCTAACACTAAACATGGTAAAATGGCGGGGTTATGTTCACCTATTGACCAATTAGATGTTAGCTTGCCAACCACGTCAAGGTACCCCAGAATTAGGCAAGTCCCTAACTAAGAAAATCAAAACATTAACATTGCACATACACACGGAAACAGAGAATAGACTGCACAGAACTTAGGACTAACTAAAGCAATGGGTGGAGCACACTTATACAGAGGAACAAAGTAATGAGGCAGAAGGAATCCAGGAAAACCTGGAACGGAACATAATCACAGACAAAGGAAAACCAGAAATGGATCAGAGCAGAGAACAAGGAAACTGGGTACAAGAGAGGGGTATAACTTAGACAGAGAACAAGTCTGGAAACTGAGACAGAACCGGGCTGGAAACTGGCAAAGGATCACATTTAAGGAGCACAGGATATCCCACTAAAGGGTCTTAGGACAAGTCATCCAATTTAAAGGACTCTAATACAAGTCATCCCATTTAAGGGATCCTAAGAAAAGGCATCACACTTAAGGGACTCTAAGACAAGGCATCCCAGTTAAGGGGCTCTAAGACAAGGCATCCCAGTTAAGAGACTCAGGACATGGACAGAAGCCACCCTGGGGGCCAATCTAGGCAGACACCGCTTGGTTATAGCCTCTTTGGGGCCAGGTTAGGCAGGTGCTGCTCTGGGGCCAGGTTAGGCAGGTGGCGCTCTGGGGTCAGGGTAGGCAGGTGCCACTCTGGGGCCAGGCTAGGCAGGTGCAACTAAGGACAGGGACTTGGGAAATTTCACCACTGTGGCCTGGAACTAGGATGGTACGGAAAGTGCAACCATTTGGCTGTAACTGGGAAATGCCACCATGTGGCTGTAACTGTGAAACGCCACCAAGTAGCTGGGACTGGGATATACCACCATGTGGCTGGAACTGAGATATTCCACTATGTGGCCGGGACTGGGATGAACAGAACACACAAGGAGAACAGAATAACAAAGAACCCAGGAACAAGAATAACAAATAATCAGAACAGAATAGCAAATGCAGAGAGGAAACCAGAGAAACTGAATACAAACTGGATAAAAGATGATCCTGCATGAGGGATGGAACCAGAGAGCGGGATGGATTATGACACCACCTTAAGATAATGGTCCTTACCATGTTGAAAAAAACTACTGAACCAATTCTAATAAATATCTATATAAAAAAAGGAAAAACCTACATAATTAATTGGTCTTTTCTTCATACAGACAATCATTTGTACATTTATGAACATGACAACAGGTCTATTTATAACATAGCATTTCCTTTACTTTCCTTGTCATAGTTTTACTTGTAGCACATACTTATTCAAGTCAAAACTCTGCAATGTTTGTCTTGATATAGTAAGAGTTATGTTTGAAAGGTTTGTGTATGATGAAAATAATATGGACCTTGCATTTGCATTACGTTTACTGACCTTAAGATAAGTATAGTTGCATTATTTACAAGGCTGTGAAATTGTGATAATGCATGTTCAGTCACCAGTTGTATATATTAAGTTAGCTGTGCACTACATATACACTTAATATTTTATAATAGAACAAGGGTGTCCAGCATGTGGCCTACCAGACAGGGAAGGCCAAATTTGCAATTTCATCAGTCCATCCATTATCATTAGAGACAGATATGAATTTTCATATACTTTTCATGCTAGTCGAATTGAGTGAGTGACTCTGATGCTCAATTTGCAGCTGCCATCGGCCCCTTCGATGTATTTTGTGTATTTCCGGGGTTTGTGTGCTGTCTGTTCGGAGCACACAAACCCTGGAAATACACAAATGACATCGTGCCCCTGAGTGACAGGTGTGCGCTGGACTGGCAGCACATCTGTCACTCATGATACGCCCCTGGTGACCAGTAGCCATGCTCATTCCATAGAAAGCTTCATGGCTGAGGCGGTCGCAGAGAGTCTCTAACTGCTAGTGCAGTGAGAGACCTTTGTTTTAGAATTTCACCAACAGAGGGGACATTAACAATGTACCCCCTGTTGGTGGCATTAAAAATGTGGATCTCGCTCAGCACTGGAAGAAATTTGACTGACACAACAGACACGTGTGGTGGAATGACAATGTCAGTGTTCCCCAGCAAACAAACATGCTCTTCATCAGTTGACAGTAAGAACTCATCTGAAACCTGCATTTATCTATGAAAATACGCAATGGGTTTATTGCGGGAAGGTGGCAAAGGGCTTTTAACTTTTGCTTCTATTGGTCACAGATGGGGTCCAGGTGGCATGGGACCCTGAATGCCCAAGTTCAGGAGTTAATTGTGAAGACATGAAGTCACAGGGCCTGGTGCAGGGTAACCACACTCTCCAGGAAGCGACCACATTCCAGAACCCTGTGGTAGCAGCTGTTGGAAAGCAGAATAGCAGATGCAGGCACTGATGATATCCTGGAGCAGGCATGGAAGATAACTCTCACAGGACAAACATGTTGCAGACTAAGGCGAATTGCAGAATAACCGATCAGTATTGCAGAGCACAAGGTTTCTAATAAAGCAGGAATACTGAACAGAAATAGACAGGACAGAAACAAAGGGAGATGCTAAGTACATACATAGGTACAGACATAACAAAAAACAAACAGAGAACAGGGCTAATGAATAAACACAGCAAGGGATGTAGTGAGGAGTTGGGGTCCTCAGACGCTTCCAAAAGGCGATCAGGAGTGCGACATGGGAAGAGGACAGGGAGCTGTAGTCCTTAGATGCTTCAAGGAAAGAGAGTAAGGGAACATAAACATACATACAGGAACTAACCTAATATTCTGAGATAGTAATAGTGAGGATTTAGTTCACCTGATGGCCATAAGATGAGGCCAACCTCACAGTATGGAAAATCCCTAACTCTAAAACTAAATTAAAAAAAGTATAACTGAATCTATTAACAGAAACAGACACCTAGACATATAACAAACCTGTAGACAGTAGGACTGCACAGACTGACAATTTGACACAAACTAAATGGTTGTGGCAGATTATTAGGAGCAGAGAAAAGCAGAAAGGACACAAGGAAATTGGATCAGAACAGAACAACAAACAGCAAGGAAACCAGAAAATGATTAGAACTGGAAAACAAAAGGAACAAGGAAGCAAAGAACATGGAAGAACTTGAACAGAGATTCAGGTCACAGGGTAGAAACTAACAGGGCTTTCAGAATAAAAGGCAGCCCCTAACAGAGCTTCAGAACAGGACTCGGGATAGCCCACTAACATGGCAAATGGACAAAATCAAACTAACAAATGAAGGGTAAAATAACACTGGCAAATGAATGGCAAAATAACACTGGTAAATGAATGGTAAAATAATACTGGCATATTAATGACAAAATAAAAAACGGAGGAGACGGCCAGGTGAGTACTGGGGAAGGGGTGAGGAGGGTGGTGGTGTATTAATGGACAAATTGTCTGTGGCATATTAATGGGCAAATTGGCTGCGGCATATTGGCAATCTGGCTGTGGTATATTTATGGGCAGGTTAATAGTGGCATATTAATGGGAAAATTGGCTGTGGCATATTGGCAGTCTGGCTGTGGCATATTAATGGGCAAGCTAATCGTGGCATAATGGAAAATTGTCTGTGGCATATTAATGGGCAGTCCAATAGTGGCATATTAATGGGCAAATTGACTGTGGCCAAACTGATACTGTGGCATGTTTTGTGAGGCAAAGTAACATGTACTATGGGGCAAAGTGACAGTGTGGTATGTACTATGGGGGAAAGTGACAGTGTGGCAAATTGACACTGTGACATTCCAAATCGTGTGTCTGCAAAATGAGTACAAGCCAAGTGCTGTGGGTACTGTATAGTGCTGTGTTAAGACCTTTAGGTGCAATGTGGGTGCAGATGAATGTAATAAAAATAAGAAATTAATAATTTTTCAATAACATTTTTATTACATATGAAAATAGTTGAATATAATATTAAAAAGTTCAAAAAAGTATACACGCATCTAGTTATATTCATATATTTGGGGTCTACCTCAAGCTTTTGAAAATGCTGGAAATATTTTAATGTTTTTTTTTGTGGTCCAAAAAGTAATATTACTTTGCTGAGAGGGTGGTGGGTGCATGGAATAGTCTTCCAGCATAAGTGGCAGAGGTTAATACATTGAGGAATTTAAGCATGCATGGGATAAGCATAAGGCTATTCTTGATATAAAATAAGCCCAGGGACTAATTAAAATATTACTTTACTGAGAGGGTAGTGGGTGCATGGAATAGTCTTCCAGCATAAGTGGCAGAGGTTAATACATTAAGGAATTTAAGCATGCATGGGATAAGCATAAGGCTATTCTTGATATAAAATATGCCCAGGGACTAATTAAAATATTACTTTACTGAGAGGGTAGTGGATGCATGGAATAGCTTTCCAGCAGAAGTGGTAGAGGTTAATACAGTAAATGAGTTTAAGCATGCATGGGATAAGCATAAAGCTATCCTAGATATAAGATAAGGTCAGGGACTAATGAAAGTATTACTTTACTGAGAGGGTAGTGGATGCATGGAATAGTTTTCCAGCAGAAACGGTAGATTTTATTAGAGTAAATGAGTTTAAGCAGGCATGGTATAGGCATAAAGCTACCAGGATAGCCTTCCAGCAGAAGTGGTAGGTTCATAGTAATGTATGATTTATGGTGTAGACACAGCTTTCTGACTGAAGCACATCTGCACCAGGTCTTACTGTATTTCATGTAAAAGTGATAAAATGCACCTGCCTGATGTAGATGTTGTGCTGTGATTCAGAGGCGTAACTAGAAACCACCGGGCCCCAGTGCAAAAATTGCCCTGGGGCCCCCCCGACCCCACCATGCAACTCCACCCCAAAAATGCCACTTACATGCCTCCCAACTGTTCTGCTTTGTGCCTGGCCTTGTCTTATTTCTATAGTAGCTTTATGCCTATCCCATGCATGCTTAAACACCTTCACTGTATTAACCTCTACCACTTCTACTGGAAGGCTATTCCTTTCATCCACCACCCTCTCAGTAAAGTAATACCGTATTTGCTCGATTATAAGACGAGGTTTTTTTCAGAGCAAATGCTCTGAAAAATCCCCCTCGTCTTATAATCGAGGTCTCTTATAATCTGACCTCAAATTGAGGTCAGATTATAAGACATGGATCCAGGTCCCCAGCAGAGCTGCAGGGGACCTGGATCCCCCTCTCTAGCAGCAGGGGATGTCTGCGCAAGGAGCGCAGACTCCCCTGCTTCCGCCCGGCACGACCGCCGGGGCTTCTGTGAAGAAGCCGGGTACTTCCGCTTTCGTCACAGAAGTCCCGGCGAGCGTGCCGGGCGGCAGCAAGGGAGGTCTGCGCTCATCGCGCTGACTTCCTCTGCTGCCCCACTAGCCACCAGGGCAAATCGGGCAGCTGGGGGTTGTCTGCACGATACGTGCAGACATCCTCCATGCTGCCCGACACGGCAGACTATTATGACGGACATCTGTCCGTCATAATAGACTGCCATGTCGGGCAGCATGGAGGATGTCTGCAAGTATCGTGCAGACATCCCCCGGCTGCCCCCACTAGCCACCAGGGATTGAGGTACAGGTAAGGGGGGGGGGACAGAGAGACAGGGGGAGGGAGGGAGGGGGCCAGAGAGACAGGGGGAGGGAGGGAGGGGGGGCAGAGAGACAGGGGGAGGGAGGGAGGGGGGCAAAGAGACAGGGGGGACAGAGCAGGAAGGGGGGGAGAGACAGAGGAAGGGGGGCAGAGAGAAACATGTGGGTGGAAGAGACAGGGGAGGGGGGAGTGGGGAGTGAGACAAAGCTGGGGGCAAGGGAAAGAGAGAGGCAGCATTGGCACATAAAAAGAAATAAACACAAGAAATGCATTTTTTTTAATATAATATTTTATTAAAAAAGCAATTTACATGTGAATATATACAAGTTTAACTTTTTTCCTATAGGGTAGTCTTATATTCAGGCTTTTAGTTTTTTTCCTAAAGGAATATCCAAAGTTTGGGGGGTCGTCTTATAATCGAGCAAATATGGTATTACTTTTTCTGACCACAAAAAAATTAAAATATTTCCAGCAGTTTCAAAAGCTTGAGGTGGACCCCAAATATATGTATATAACTAGCTTCATGTATACTTATATGAACTTTTAAATATTATATTCAACTATTTTCATATGTAATAAAAATGTTATATAAAAATTGTTCATTTCTTATTTTTATTACATTTCTCTGCACCCACATTGCATCAAAAGGTCTATAAAGCACTATAAAGTACCCACAGCACTTGGCTTGTACTCATATTGCACCCACACGATTTGGCATGCCACAGTGTAAATGTTATTTTGCCCACAGAACATGTCACACTATCACTTTGGCCACAGCCAATTTGCCCATTAATATGCCACAGCCAATTTGCCCATTATGCCACAATTAGCTTGTCCATTAATATGCCACAGCCATTTTCTTCATTAATATGCCACTATTAACCTGCCCATAAATATGCCACAGCCAGTATTATTTTGCCCATCATTTTAGTAATATTTTGCCCATTTACCAGTGTTATTTTGCCCATTTGCCACTCATATTTTGTCCATTTCCTGGTGTTATTTTGCCCATATGCCACTCATATTTGCCCATTTGCCAGTGTTATTTTGCCTATATGCCACTCATATTTTGCCCATTTGCCAGTATTATTCTGCCCATATGCCACTCATATTTTGCCCATTTGCCAATATCATTCTGCACGTTTGCCACTCATATTTTGCCCATTTGCCACTTATATTGCCCATTTGCCAGTGTTATTTGCCAGTTTTGTGTAGCAGTCCCCTCCCACCCCCCATACTTACCTCTATGCTGCTCGGCTGTCTGCTCAGAAATGTTTCCTGCACGCACTGTTGCCCGATAGTGACTGTCACTGTGTGAGACAGTCACACGGGCAGCAGTGGGGGCCCACAGGGAAGCTGCTTTTGGCCCCATGGATGAATGCTGCCCCGTTTGCCCACATTTTTTCTTTTTTACTTTGCAGGGGTCGCAGGGCAGCCTGGGCCCCTGGAGTGACGGGCCCGGTCGCAGCTGCGACCCCTGCACTAACGATAAGTATGCCACTGCTGTGAATGTATCTGTTCTTTCTAACAACAACTAATACTGGTTGGCAGTACAGCGGGCTAGCCTACCAAAGTCAGTACTGTCCCGCACAAAGCTCAACAGCTGGGAGGCATGTAGGTGGCATTTTTAGGGTGGAGTTGCATGGTGGGGTCATGGGGCCCCCAGGGCAATTTTTGCACCAGGGCCTGGTAGTTTCTAGTTACGCCTCTGATCCCCACAGAGTGTTTGCAATGCCAAGGTTGCACAGTCTTGTAATTTGTAGCTCCGGATGGAGAAACTGTGTTGTACTTATCACCAATCTAGAGAACTTGACTCCTGTATTCTAGGTGGAGATGAATTTGCAAACATATTTATTTGCATGCTCAAATAGTGTAATATCTGTACATGCAACTAAATGCTCCTCCACATACATTAAAAAAGTTGACTTCAAATTATCTTTACTGTTTCTTTGTGTTTTTCAACTTTCTGTCTCCTGTAAAATCTTGTCGCCTCAAACTAATTCGTACTTATTTTGTGAAATCAGTCAGAGGTCTGATTTAGTATTTGTATAGAGCAGCTTATCCCTGCTTCTAGGGTTAATACTTGTAGCAGCTTCAGTTGTTGCCTAATCAACCCAGCCCTTCCCTATTTAGCTTGCTGTGATATACTTCCGTATTCCTAAAGCAAAAGATGACATTCCAGTGACAGAATATGTATAGAGCAAAGTGTAGGCACATGTAATAAACAATCTTTACTTCCTATAAGAATTGTTATTAGACAAGGTGAAGATTCAATTCTATGCTAAACAGTACTGATTAACTAGAGTTCATTCTTATTCCGGGTTAGTGGGGAGTCTGCTGTCCCTGTGCATACATGTCGTCAACCAACAAAGACTCAGTAGGGAACACTCCTGATTGGTAGCTTGTATGGGTTAAACCAGACAGGAGGCTCAAGTGACAGAGGTCGGGCAACATATATAACTGGGAGGAGAATGGGACAATTGGGTGTGACACCAAGCTTAGAAACTTGACTTGGAATGTGACAGTAACTATACAGACACACATTGGGAATAATACAGGATATATTACAGGAACCGTCTGACTCAGTGTGAGCTCCATCAGGAGACATCATGAACTTCATACCGAACCTCTCTCCATGGACGTGGCTTCTTCTGGTTGCTTTCTGGGCTCTCTTTTTGCTGTAAGTACATAGTAACACTGATGTCCTGTACACACAGCTCTCTGCTCACGTACCTGTAGCATCTTGTTGCTGGGATATATTCTCTATGCATTATTCCATGAAGTGTATGTTACATGGTTTGCCAACACCTAGCTCTCAAATGTAGGTCCCTTCTTCACGCATGTGTGAGACACTTAATCATTGTGTCTTCTATATGCCTGATGAAGGGACCTAAGTTGTTCTTGAAAGCATGCACTCAGATGCTCTTTTAGCTAACAAAGGCTTTCCCAAGCATTCAGGAGAGGCAGCTATCCCATTATTACATAAATATATTGACATTGCCCTATTGTAAAAAAAAAAAAAAAAAAAAAAAGTTGTTTTTCTGCACTAAATTCACATTTTCTCCTCAGATATGGGATATATCCATATGGATTCTTTAAGAAATTGGGGATTCCTGGACCAAAACCATTACCATTTATAGGAACATTTTTGGAGTACAGAAAAGTGAGTTGCTGTTACATCTGTGTATTTTAATGCAGTGTTTAATGACATGTACTGGGTATGTAAGGAAAATGATGTGATTGAAGCAATTGCCCTAAATGGCCATTAAAACACAAAGAGGGAATTACATAACTTGAATTAATGTCGGCAAACAACGGAAGCATACCTAATTTTTAAAAGTCTTTATTGCAGTCCTTAGACTCATAAAAACATGTCACAGATTACAGAGGACAAAGAACACTTAGGAGATACTTGTTGTGCTTTGTCCTCTGTAACCTGTGATATCAAAAAGAATAATCAAAGATGCCTTCCATTGTACCTGTGTTTGCTGATGCTCATTCTGCTTGTGATTTCTGATGAGACTCAATCACTATTGTGCACAGTAAAGGAATTGATTAGGATGTTCTGCAGTGGTTCAATATTTGATTAAAACAGATACCTAAACAAACATATGTACCAAGATACCCACCCAAGAGTAATAAAATGGACACTTGTCCATGGGGGGCATGTATAAACACGACATCAAAACGGCTAGTGATTGAAGTGGCGCTAAGCAATTAATAAAAAACGACATCAAAAAATAAAATAAAAAATTTACAAAAACCCGCTCACAGTGCAAGAAAAGACAACCAACAATCCTCTTATAACCACAGTGAAAAGTAAAAACTGTAACGCTAAAGGTGCATTTAGAAATAATTATCAATAATATTGCAAACAAAAAATAGGGGACACAGATATACTTATGCAGAATATTGTGTATGTTTGCAGTGGGATATCTTCACTTTGGACAGATTTCAGGCAGAGACAAATTTACAAAAAACAAACAAACAGCATACATGGTGTTATCTGTATCAAATATAAAGTTGTGATGTAGCAATCTACTTAAGGAAATAGAGGCAAAATGTATAATAATCAATGACTTAGATATTAAATTAGAGTAGCTATAGAGATGACGCTCTGGGGTATATAAGAAAATATTAAGTTTAATTCTAATAGATAAAAATATATTTAAAATTTGCAATAACTAAATATACAGCTGTATTGAGATTGCGAGCAGGTGAGTGGATGATATAGCACTGCTTGTGCTCTGCGTGTTAGAGGTGTTTTCTGTGTGCCACGGAGTATTCAGAGCAGTTCACGCCGGAAACTAGTTGTAACAATATATATAAACTTCTGCTAGAAGTGGCTGTGATATGCGCCGGTGATGACATTTTTGGTGAAAGTGGCCTAAGGCATATCAGATCTCAGTGGGATTGCCAAACTTGGCACTACATGTCTCATTATGCTCAGCCAACCTAATCTCGGACTGTTTGTAGAAAAGTAGAACACAACTGGGGTGCCAAAGATTATTAGCCATCAATGCTTGTCAGTATATGCCATGACAGAAATATTTATTTAGTCTCAAACCTCCTTAGTACCCCATGTAAACTGTTTCCTAATTTCATGGTTTCATTCTAAAATTAATTTCTGGCAAAACACACATAGCACCAACCATCCTCATTACTGATACTACCACCACCTTCCCTTATGTGTTTCATGTCCCCCACTCCCTCTAGATTGTAAGCTTGAGAGCAGGGCTCTCTACCTCATGTATCAGTCTGTTCTTTTTGTTGAACTTTGTATGCAGTCCCCCTTTATTCTCTGTACCTAGCACTACATCAATTGTTGGTGCCATTAAAATAACTGTTAATGTAATGTATTTAAACTAAAAAGGGAAATTATAATCTAGATGTGGACATGGCCTTCGACTGGGTGGCATGGCCCCACATTATACATCTCTTAAAACTTCAAGTTGTTTCTAAACTTGGTCAGAAATACTTGAACAATCCCAGTACAAAAAAAATGTGTACAGACGGACCTTACCGTGGAAAGAGGGGTGAGGCATGTTAATATATTACATCTGTTGATTTGGATCAAAGCAAACTTTGCTTTATTGTCTATCTACTCCTTCCAAATTGATCAACTAATGCGCTCTCCCCTAGAAGTAATTCACACCGGAGACAAAGTTTCTGATCAGTGAAAAACCTGAGGCAAACCTTTACTTCTCAGAGTGGGGGATTCCTTTTAAAGCAGGAATACGTCACAGTACAGTCATAGTTTAAAGATACAATATACGTTCAACAATTGGCTAACAGTTGGAGGGGTCTTCTTTAACCCCACCCTACAGAATGTGATGTCATCTTTATAGAGTTCTCCCACCCACATTCCAGCTCCATCTTGGTTACACGATGGGAGGGGGGAGTGAGTAGTTACTGAACAAAGAGGGGCTCCAGGGGGAACAGTTACTGTTACTTTAACAGTGATTCTCCATTTTGATTCACGTGGCATGCAATAACTGTTAATTTGTACAAGAGAAAGGGGGAGGAGTTAGTACCGGAAGCTGGTCTTTATAAGAATGTGTTACATGAGACTTGCTCCTTAGCAGGGGGGAAGGGGTAGCTTGGATGGGAGGAGTTTCCATAGGAAGTAGTTTATTGAGCACATGTGTAAGAGATTAAACAGACAAAGGAATGTAATGCTTATACGTAAGCATCTGTAAGAAATTATGACCTTTAGGGAAGTGTGCCAAATAAGACATAAACACAAATATATAATAGTAAAAGAGACATTTTTTCCATAACACTGTGACTTTTGGCTAAGATCAAGTGTGGTATCTTCACTAGCATTTGGGAAGCACTGATCTGCTGACTATGAGGTCAGAAGCTGGTTAGAGGGGTGTGATCATAATAGCAAGAAGTGGTTACCCATGCAGACGTTGACACACTATGGCACAGATCACTCTGGCCACTTCTTTCACTCTACCTCCTTCACACACCCAGTTCTGGCCTTTTGGGTGAAGAATATTTTCAAAACGCTGGCACTTTTAACAAATTTTAAGAACAGAATTTTCACTGTGACTTTTGTTTTGGTTCTTTTGGAGTGAGGGATGGGACAGTTCATCGTGGCTGCCAAAACGCAGCCGCTTCACTGTGACCTCTCACGCGAGAGTTCATTGCCTTTCTTTGCATTGACAGTTCATAGTGGGATCGCACACGATGAGTGTTATTAGGGATCAGGCATTAACATTAGGGTTCGGGGGGTTAGGTATTAGTATTGGGGTTGTTAGTATTAAGGTTCGGGGGTGTTAATATAAGAATGGTTCGGAGGGTAGTGTTAGTGTTCGGGGGGGTTAGTGTTAGTCCTAGGGTTCAGGGGGGGTTAATGTTAGCATTAGGGTTCGGGTGGTAGTGTTAGTATTAGGGTTGAGGGCTAGTGTTAGTATTAGGGGTATTAGTGTTTGGGTTCGGAAGGTTAGTATTGGGGTTTCTGGGTAACTTTCATGGGGGGGTTTAATTTATTAGGTTGATGTATGTTTGTAAGCACTGACAGTGCAGCGCTGAACTGTCAGCGTTGCCTTTCACCGCTGACAGTTCAGCGTTCAAACTGCTATGCTGAACTGTCAGCGGTGAAGCAGCCACAAAGAATTGTCCTAGACACTTTGGAGTGAGCAACATTATTTTTGTCACTTGAATTTTTTTTTTTTGTGTGTGATTTTTGTTTAGACTTTATATTGCCTCAGTGGAACCAAGAATCTCAGGCCTCCGGGCTGGAGACCCATGTTTCTGGTGGCAGAGATAGGTCTGGCCTTCTGGCTGCCATCTCTCCTTGTTGTTGCCAGGCTTTTTCTTCCCTAGAGCTGTCAGGCTTTATTGTTGAGGTAGGAAGGAGTAATGTGGTTCCTGACCTGAAAGGGCCCACTGTGGCTGAGAATGTGCATACACTTTTTTTTTTTGGTTTGGCACAGGAGCACAAGATTCATGGCATTGCACTTTGTGCTTCAGTTTAAAAAAAAAAAAAAAATCTTCTTTTAGAAGCTTTCTCCAATATAGTTTTTTTCCCCTCTGTTTTTTTTTTTTTTTACTTGTACACTTACCTGTACTCTGGATGACATCTCTAACACTTCCATGGGTGACTCTGATCAGGAGAACTCCTCTGGTCGCCCCAACACCAAATAAGCAAACTCGATTCTCAATGAGGGGTGACATCAGGAAACCTTTTCAAGATTTTAAACTTCAGTGGAAGCCTGATATGGGAGTACTTCATGGCAATATAAAGTCCATACAAAAACGTGTTACAGATCAGGAAACTGCAAATGCTGTGGCACGCCAACAACAAATAACAAATACAGAGAGACCTGTATCACTGACCCAGTGGGTGAACAGTCTACTCACACTGGACACCAAACTTTGACACAACTTGCGGATTAGGGAGATCTGATTGCCCTCCAGCTCTATCTGCCCTGACACTGGGTTGGAGATGCCTTGCTAACTGACTTTTACAGAATCTGCAGACAGCCCCGGGGGATGCCCCACAGGATGTGGTGGTGAGGACTCACACGCTGAAGGATACGTGACTCCTGTTGGCAGCCAGCCACAAACAGACCAAACTTACCTTCGAAAGGCGACCAGCTAAAGGTGCCGCCTAGCACAGTGGCACCTTCAGGCACAAGATATTGGCTATTGGTGGTTTTTTTTTCACTCACTAACTGTTATCCACGATGGCAAATTGTGCACTACTGAAAATCCAGAGGCTATACAAGGCGTTAAAAATCCCACAGATCAAGATGAATTTATGGCTGTGGAGCTGGTTTTTACGATCTACCAAACCTGGGACTTCACTAAGGATGCTTACATTACTTAACATTTATTTGTACAGCGCCACCAATTCTCGAAGCGCTTGGTACAGAGCAAAGAAAGGAACTACATACTAATTTAGACAAACTAGTACAGACAGGGAATGGCTTCAATGACACAATTAAGGGATTGAAGAGGTCAGAGGGATTGAAGTTGTAGAAACAGTAGAGTGGATGGGAGGCATTAGGTGGGATAGGTCAAAGAGGGAGTGTGTGTTCCAGCTAGGTTGGGTAGTAGGCCTCTCCAAAGAGATGAGTTTTGAGGGACTTTTTAAAGTTTGAAAACGAGGGAGAGAGCTGGATGCTCCGGTGAAGGGAGTTCCAGAGAGAGGGGGCAGCTCGGGCGAAATCTTGGAGACGCGAGTGAGAAGTGGTGATGAGATTAGAAGAGAGTGTTAACCCCTTGGAGGAGCGCAAAGGTCGTGTAGGGAAGTAGCGGTTAACAAGGGAGGAAATGTACGTAGGAGCAGAGGAGTGGAGGGCTTTGTAGGTTAATGACAGAATTTTAAATTTTATCCTTGAGCAGACGGGAAGCCAGTGGAGGGCGTTGCAGAGAGGAGCCGCCGAATCAGACCGACGTGCAAGAAAGATGAGTCTGGCAGCCGCATTTTGGATAGACTGTAGGGGAGCGAGACGAACCAGAGGTAGTCCAGTCAGAAGACCGTTACAGTAGTCCAGGCGAGAGATCACAAGCGAGTGCACTAGAATTTTTGGACGAATGCGTGCAATGTTCCTTAGGTGCAGCCGACAGGATCTGGCCAAGGACTGGATTTGAGGAAGGAAGGAGAGAGCAGAGTCAAAAGTGACCCCAAGACATCGAACACGGTCAGCCGGTACGATCGTAGTATTATCAACGTTGACCGTGAACCCAGGTGTAGGGACAGCAGTTGAGGGAGGGAAGATAATGAGTTCTGTTTTGGAGAGGTTAAGTTTAAGGTAGCGATCAGACATCCAAGCGGAGATGGCTGACAGACACTCAGCTACTCGTGACACTAGAGAGGGAGTGAGTTCAGGGGAGGAGAGGTAGAGCTGAGTATCATCTGCGTACAAGTGGTAGTGAAAGCCAAAAGAGCGGATGAGTTCTCCCAGAGAGGTAGTGTAGAGGGAAAAACAACAGCGGGCCAAGGACCAATCCTTGCGGAACACCGACAGAGAGCGGAACAGGCGACGATGTCGCTCCAGCAAACGACACCGAATAGGAGCGCTCAGATAAGTACGACTCGATCCAAGAGAGTGCCACACCACTTAAGCCAAGCGAGGATAATGTATTCAGAAGGAGGCGGTGGTCAACGGTGTCAAAGGCAGCAGAGAGATCTAAGAGGATCATCACCGAGAAGTGGCCTTTAGATTTGGCAGCAAGGAGGTCATTTGATACTCTAGTAAGGGCTGTTTCAGTAGAGTGTAAGGGTCTAAAGCCAGATTGAAAAGGGTCAAGTAGGTTATTGTGAGTCAGAAAGTCTGTCAGTCGCGAGTGCACTGTTTTCTCCAGCAACTTGGACACAAAGGGGAGAAGGGATATAGGACGGTAGTTAGACGGAAGAGTAGGATCGAGGGAAGATTTTTTCAATACAGGTACGATTTGGGCTCGCTTGAAGGTTGACGGTACTATTCCAGAGGACAGGGAGAGGTTGATGAGATGGGTTAGAGTTGGACAAAGTAGAGGGGAAAGAGAGGATACAAGGTGAGACGGGATGGGATCAAGCGCACAAGTAGTAGATTTCGAGGAGGAGAGCAGATTGTCAACCTCTTTCTCAGCTACAGGGGAGAAGATATTCAGAGTGGGTTTGGGGGATGGGAATGAGGCAGGAGGTAGTTGAAGCAAGTCATGGGAGGTGAAGTTACTCCTGATAGCGTCGATTTTGTTCTTGAAGTGAGAGGCAAGGTCTTGGGCCGTAAGAGCGGAGCAGGGCGGAGGAGCAGGAGGGCAGAGGAGAGCATTAAATGTTGAGAATAGACGTTTGGGATTCGATGAGTGGGTGGATATTAAGGTAGAGAAGTAGTGTTGCTTGGACTGAGCGAGAGCAGAGTTGTAGGAGCACAGCATGAATTTGTAATGAAGGAAATCCTCCTTGCAACGTGATTTCCTAAAATGCCGCTCAGACGTGCGAGCACATTTTTGGAGGTATCGTGTTTGCTCAGTGTGCCACGGTTGTTGGTTGGGTTTGCGGGCACGTTTGGCAACAACAGGGGCAATGTTGTCAAGGGCTGAGGTGAGGATACTGTTATAAGAGTTAGCTGCTTTCTCTGGACATGAGGTTGATTCTAAGGAGGGGAGGGAGGTTTGAAGAGCAGTGGTAAGTAGCCACTCCTTACTCCGATCACACTGGAAGAACTACAGTTGGAGAAGCCTCCAGAACCACTATGCTATATTTTCTCACTTGAGCGACCATATCTTGCTTATACACACACTTTTAAAGAAAAAAAAAATTATTTATTTGACTTAATGCACTTATATTTATCAAATAATAGCAAGATTACACTTTTCTATACATTGCATTATAAATAAAGACATCAAAAGACCTACAGACAATTTGTTACATAGAATTTTACAGCTTATTTTTTTTCTGATGCACGGCGACGACAGGGTGCGGGTCTAATGTCTACTCAACTGTGTTTCCTCCCTATCCAGGGGACCTCCCTTATAATTTCTCTATCCATCTTTGACATTCAATTCAATTCAATTTCTCTTATATCTTGTATACTGTCTCAAGACCCCTGCCTCCATTTTGCATTGATATGAAATTTGAATGGCTATTTTTCCCATGTGGGTTGCTCTGATGTCTTCCAAGCTCTTGCTATTGAGAGCTGTGTAGCTAAGATTATATGTATAATTATCTGTGATGTTTCCTTGGACATTTTAGGCCAGTTCAATAGAAGGAGCTACTCCATAGGGGTATATTTTAAAGTTATACCAGTTAATTCAGCTATTTTTTCCCCACACTTTTCCATGCTGCCTGGATCGTCTGACACTTCCACCATATATGTATGTATGAACCTTCCTCTTTCTCACATCCCCAACATATTGGAGAAACCTGATTATACATCCTCTTCAATTTCACTGGAACTAAATACCACTGATTAATCATTTTATAGAAAGTCTCCAGTGAGAGGCGGTGTATTGCCCGTTTCACCTTAGAGTGAAGAACGCCATTCTTGAATTTCAACTGATTGATTTAAATCTCTATTCCATTGTTTGATGGCAGGTATATATGCTTCTTTGTTATAGTGAAGCCTAATAGTGCAATAAGTTCTCTCAAATGGACCGTTTTATTTTTTTACTTGTGAGATTAAATTGTTAATTCTATTTATTATGGTACTTTTTGGGGATATTTTGAATTGATCCTGCATTTGCTGGAAAACCTATACACACTTTAATGCTGACTGCCCTCCCCCGAGGTATTTCATGTTCCCTGTTTTTGGAAGCTTGATAAATTGATCACAACTGGTGATACTACGGTCAATCCTTTTTTTCCCCAGTACCATCTGGTTGCTGGCACTTCTCACTTTTTATTCCATTTATACCGCTATCCCTCTCTTTTCCCACCTTTCTTTTTTAACTAACTCCTCATGCACCTCTCTTTTATTCCCCTCTACATCACTAGAGATACATAGTATTGTAATAAGTACATGTTTGTGTTGTTGTATTTTATGTGATATATTACCTTGATGTCCAAAAATTAGACGCTTTTATTCTCATGATGCTCTCAGACAGCCTTTTGTATAAATACATTCTGAAAACTTTCATATTTTTAATGCTTTTAGAATAATGAACCAGAGCTTAGCATACGTACCCTGGTAACGATAGAGGTCACCAGTATTTTGCATTCAATTAATTTTAGGAGTTATTCAAATTTGGGCACCCCCCGTGGTGTGTGGAGAGAGGTTACGTGACCCGGCGTATGTCGGATGTCAGAGAGCTGGGTCACATGACCTGTCGGCACTTTCCCATCACACTGCAAGGGGAGCCAAACAGGCAGCACGAAGGTTTCTCTGTGCTGCCTGTTCGGCTCCCTGCACAGCCTGCTTGCAGGCAGAGCGGTGGTGAGGAGAGAGCCATCGTCTCTGCCAGCAAGCAAGAGGTGGCTTTTTTGGGGGGGCGTTTTGTGCCACCCCTAAAAATGGCATACAAGGCAAGTGCCGCCCTAGGCAGATGCCATACTAGACAGGTGCCACTCTGGGGCCAAACTAGGGAAGGATGCCACACTATGGCCAGACTAGGATGCAAGCAGGAGGGCAGTAATACAAGCAGACCAAAATTAACATAAATAATAAGCAAGAAAGCAAAGGCAAAAAGGGAACTGAAATGCCTGGATACAGCTTTGATGAGCCTGCACATGGGAGAATGGTTACATCTTCCCAGTTTGTTTTACCGTGTAAGGCATGTCAGTAAATGACAAGCTGGCCAACATAACACTAGGCGTGACCAACAGTCATTCAACCAGCTTAGTAATGCAACTTCATGAAAGTCTTTTTTTTGAATGGTACTTCACCATAGCTGTTGTAGTTGATACATTCTAATGTATTTACCAATTTTTATTATATTTGCATTTGTGTTTTTTTCTGTTAGGGGGTGGTGCAGTTTGATATGAAATGCTTCAAGAAATATGGAAAAATATGGGGGTGAGTATAAAATCCCAAACTATATATCACACTATATTTCACATCTTTGATATAAGATAAATGTAGTTTTGTACGTGTGTGTGTATATATACACAATATATATATATATTTAAATTATTTTGTGACCGTGAATTGGGGATTATTCTAGCCTTGGTGAAGAAATAATCTTATTTTTATTAAAGACAGGAGGCGAATATTTGCATATCCCTTCTTTACTGAAACCTGCAGCAGAAAAGAGTTAACAGAGTTGTAAAGATTCAACCAATAGAAACAAACACAGGATGCATATATAAACCCCAACAGACACTTCCTCTTCCTTTGAACAGCCAAACAGGGCACAAACAACTTAATTCTCAAAAATAACCGATCACCACAAAAAGTCGGAGCACTGGAACCGGACAGATGCCAACATTGTGAAAGTAAACTGGTCTACTAAACAGATTCATAATAAGACTGCAAACAATAAACAGAGACAGTTGTAATATATAATACAAACTGGTCTAATAAGCAGATTCTTAATAAGACTTCAAAACAATAAAAGTCCGATACACAATCATAATAAATAATACCCACAGATGTTATAAGGGTTGGGGGAAAAGAAATAAATAAACTGGGGGGGGGGGGGGGGGAATATTCGCCTCCTGTCTTTAATAAAATTAAGATTATTTCTTCACCAAGGCTAGAATAATCCCCAATTTTATGGCAAGACAGGAGGCTTCATATTTGCATTTTTAACGCTCATTACTAAGAGAAAAAGATCCCATGCACCAAATGAGCAAGATGAAGAACTCCATCTATCAACTGTAGGAAAACGGGTTTTAACAGATTTATGTAAGAGATCAGAAGCGGCCTGTTAGGCACTGCACGAAAAAAAAACTTGGTTGACAAATACCTATGGACACAGCTAGTCCTGAAAAAAAAACACCTTTTTTCCCCAGGTAGAAGGAAAAATAATCCATAGAAAAGCCAGAAATCAGAAAACCGGCACAATTACACCAAATAGAGCAAAAGCGAAGGAGGAGAGCAACGTTATCAGGCCATTCCTCAACACAATGAAGGACCCTAGACACATCCGAAATGAATTGTGCCGCGACATTGAAGGTCAAGCCAAGCGGATGCCACATAAAAGGCAAAGAACCGATGGATCATAGCTGAAAACCATTCCTAGAAGGCAAAGTGTACCGCCTAGAAAGTGAACCCGAGGATGTTCATAATACTAAAGTACAGACTAGACAGTATAGGGCCAGACAGGGAGAGAGCCAAAGGGTCAGCACATTATAGTACCAGAAGGAGAGATAACCATAGATGTGATCTCCACAGCAGGGTGATTAATAAGCCCATTACTCGCTGGGGAGTGATTAGATTGGGAGACCGGAGAACCGTGGGAAGGCATAGGCTCCCTGGAGAGGCCATGACTGGAGAAACGCATCCACCGCCATAGAGAGAGTTCCGGCATCCAGCTGAAGAGGGCTGGTGTCTGACAGTTTGCCCTGGATACAAATAGATCAAGGTTGAAGGGACCCTTGAGATTCAGGGCGAGAATGACCAATGGGGACACATGCCAATGTGTAGGACCAGTGAACAGTCTTAGAGGAAAACTGGGAATCACAAAGGGACACCTGATGATATCCAGTAAGTTGATATGGAATCCACATTCTTCAGGGGTCCACAGGCCTCCACATGAGATACTGAGGGAGCTGGCATCCGAATCTATGATGCATCATTCCAGAGTGGAGACAATCCAGACATAGGAACCTAAAGATGAGCCTTCAGACATTGCATTATGAGATAGTGCAAGGGCCCTGGAAAAAATGGCCTGTATAGAGGCAGAGAGCAGACAATCATGCTACTCAAGAGCAACCGAGAAGGCGGTGGAGATCTTGGAATGAGAAAGTTTGAGGACAACCAACACTGAGTATCATGAAACCCAGGAATTGTATGGATTTTAATTCCAATTTGCCTTGTTGATCATGAAGCCAAGATTCTATAAGAGATGGCTGATCTTGCACCACCAGCAAGATGTTGTCCAGATAAATTATAGTGGATTCAGCGAGCATGAAGGCACTCCATAACCGGCTTGGGCAGTTTTGTGAAGCACCAAGGTGCAGAGCCCGAATGGCCACAGGTGATCTTGTCAGAAAAACCAGAGTATGTGTGGGAGAACGCGACGTACCCCCTAGTAGATATTAATCTGGCCTGAAAGGAGGATGATGCATCCTGATAGGACAGTGAACAATAGGAGAATGTGCAGTACTGAAACTGGTAGGACATCAGATTCTGAGCAGAGGGGCCTGATGCCGTAAAAGGCGTTCTGCTGGTGGCACGGCCCTCTGCCAACCAGCCCTGAATTAAAACGATCCCCATGGAAGACATGCTTCATTGATGTCTGAGCTTTGTTTAGCTAGGTAAATATGTTGATTTATTTAGTTGAGGAACCTATCCCTGCACAATATGGTTTTATACTTAAAGAGTCCCAGGATATGTCCCAGAGGATATGTCCCGCCTTTGGGCTGAGATCCTTGGGGGCCAGTTCATGTCAGCTTGACATCCAATTTGTAAAGGGTGGCTTTGTGCTGTTCTGCTAACATAGCCACGTACGCATTGCCTAGGAGACACATGGCTTGTTGTGCCCATTCCCGGGACAGCTGTGTATCCAGTGTGGTGCCCTCTGTCAAAGCTTTATCTGTGATGAGGAACAATTGTGATGGTGGCCAAGACATCAAGCAGTTTGTCTTGCAAGATGCTAAGGCCCTGTTCCAGCCCTTTGCAAGGACTTTGACATTCTTGGGCATGAGCCCTGGATTCAGAAGCATCTCTGCCATCAGAGAGTATGGGGATGAGAATGCCTGGGTTGGCTGGGACTGATGTAGAGCAGCCAGTGCATAGGTGAGGGTGTCAGCCAGAACCGAGCACAGCCAAGAGTAAAGCCCTGTGGGAACATAAGTCTCATCTGTCAAACTGTCTCAGTGCCGTGCCATTTCTTCAAGGCACAAGAGAAGTATATATCGGGGGTTACAAGGTGTCAGTGGGGGTCACCCACAGCACTGGTATAAAGGCTGCTAAGCCAATCCCTTTAATCAGAGGGGGAACACCCCTGGCCTTGTTGTGAGAGGCATATGTTGTTGTGCCTGTATATAAATCAGGGGTCACCCAACTTGTCAGTGGGGGTCACCCATAGCACTGGGATAAAGGCTGTTAGGCCAATCCCTTTATTCATAGGGGGGGGGGGGGTCACCCCTGGCCTTATTGTGAGGGGCACATGTTGTGGTGCCTGTACATATCAGGGGTAACCCGAGGTATCAGTTGGGGTTACCCATCACACTGGGATAAAGGCTGTTAGGCCAATTCCTTTATTCATAGGGACCCCTGGCCTTGTTGTGAGAGGCATTTGTGGTGCCTGTACATCCAGGAATGATTCCCTTATATATTGTGAGCTGGGTAGTTCTGTAGATGGGTGTCTCATAGGAGAGCCCTGCTTAGAGGAACGAGCCAGATATTCATCAAGGGTTTTAAATTTCTCATCCCCAGAAGGCACATCTGCCTGTTCAGATGTAGTATTCAGTGTAACCAAAAGCGGGGAGCACTTAACCCTTTTCTTGAGGGGTGCCTTGCCCTTTCCTTGTTGAAGAGAGTCCAACCAGGACCTCTTATTAGAGGGAGTCAGATCATGACAATGGTACGAGTCCTCAGATCTGACCCATGCAAGTGAAGGAGCTTCAGGGGCGTCCTGAGTAATGTTGGGGGTTGGTTTGTTGCAGAACGGCCAGGGCTGCTGTCAAAGATGCAGCCAAGGTCGACTGGAGCCATGCCTAAAGGGCCCCACGCATGGGTTATCCATATCACTTTCTATGACAAGTGGTAACTCTTTAAGTAATGATATCTGAGATGTAATGGGAAGCTATATATAATAAAAGTGAAATTTAACAGGATTCACCTAATTGCCCAGTGGGGGTTCACCCACAGATGGGTCAGCAGCTTATAGAGAAAAGAAACATGTCGGTGCACTAAGCTAGTAACATGCTCAAATAATATAAATGTAAAAATGATGCTTACCATACAGGTGTGAGCATGCTGCAAATACAGGGTGACTGGCTGTACAGTGTATACAAAAACAAAAAACTGTCTGCGCTTCTCAACATAATAAAGTTGGCGGCAATTTTATGGCATATTATTTTTATATATTTGATGCCACCTTAGAGATAAGTCTACCTACACAGAGAGTGGGTACAGTTATAATGTATAAAAATGTTTGCTAAAGTGTTTTTTTTTTTGGGTAAGCTGGTATGAAAACACCATTATCAGACACTGACTAGGGGTCGCCCTATTGGAAAAAACCTGCACCCAAGGGGGGTTATATCACTTTAAACATGAAGTAGCATACATGCTGCTGCAGCAAGCAAAATAAACCTGGAGGGGTTTAAAATTGTCAGGGGAAACTGCCAAGAATAATATATGGGAGTTAGATCACTTAAGTAAATATCCCTTTATAACCTGGTTTATCAAATATATGTGGGATGTGGTACACTCTCGGGTCAGTAGGTGTCAGAAAGAGGGGGTCACCCCCTTGCATGGAACAGTTTGTGGTATGTTTGCCTTCACCAATAATAAAGCAATATATACCGTATTTGCTCGATTATAAGACGACCCTGGTTATAAGACGACCCCCCAAACTTTGGATATTCCTTTAGGAAAAAAACTAAAAGCCTGAATATAAGACTACCCTATAGGAAAAAAGTTAAACTTGTATATATTCACATGTAAATTGCTTTTTTAATAAAAAATTATGATATCAAAAAATGTATTTCTAGTTTTTATTTCTTTTTATGTGCCAATGCTGCCTTTCTCTTTCCCTTGCCCCCATTTTTCTCTCTCTCCCCCCTCCCCTTGCCTGTCTCTTAACCCCCTCACTCCCCTTGTCTCTGTCTCTTAACCCCTTCCCTCCCCTTGTCTCTGTCTCTTAACCCCTTCCCTCCCCTTGTCTGCCTCTTAACCCCTTCCCTCCCCTTGTCTCTGTCTCTTAACCCCTTCCCTCCCCTTGTCTGTCTCTTAACCCCTTCCCTCCCCTTGTCTCTGTCTCTTAACCCCCTCCCTCCCCTTGACTCTGTCTCTGCCCCCCTCCCTCCCCCTGTCTCTCTGTCCCCCTCCCTCCCTCCCCCTGTCTCCCTGCCCCTTCTCCCTCCCTCCCCCTGTCTCTCTGCCCCCCCTCACTCCCTTCCCCTTACCTTGATCCCTGGTGGCTAGTGGGGGCAGCCGGGGGATGTCTGCACGATACTTGCAGACATCCTCCATGCTGCCCGACACGGCAGACTATTATGACGGACAGCTGTCCGTCATAATAGACTGCCGTGTCTGGCAGCATGGAGGATATCTGCACGTATCGTGCAGACATCCCCCAGCTGCCCGATTCTCCCTGGTGCCTAGTGGGGCAGCAGAGGAAGTCTGCGCGATGAGCGCAGACCTCCCCTGCTGCCGCCCGGCACGCTCGCCGGGACTTCTGTGACGAAAGCGGAAGTATCCGGCTTCTTCACAGAAGCCCCGGCGGTCGTGCCGGGCGGAAGCAGGGGAGTCTGCGCTCGTTGCGCAGACTTCCCCTGCTGCTAGAGAGGGGGATCCAGGTCCCCTGCAGCTCTGCTGGGGACCTGGATCCATGTCTTATAATCTGACCTCAATTTGAGGTCAGATTATAAGAGACCTCGATTATAAGACGAGGGGGATTTTTCAGAGCATTTGCTCTGAAAAAAACCTTGTCTTATAATCGAGCAAATACGGTATGTATGTAGGCCAAAAACTGGGCCTAACCCTAATGTGTGGCTTATTCAGCCCCAAGAGAGGGGTAAGCCACACATAAACATAAAATGGTAAGGTGTGTGTGGAAAGCAGTATTGCAGCTAATGGTAGAAAAAGAGAACTCCATTAGAGATGTAAATCCCTAAAACTATGGAATAATCTGAGAAGGAAAACACAATAAAGGGGCAAAAAAAAACAATACACAGTAATAAAACAATCTGAAGTATAGATTAAATAAACTGTATAGTGAGAAACACTCTAGTGTGGAAGGTGCTCACCTGGAGACAGCAGCAAAGAAAGAGGAAAAGGAAGTGTCTGATGGGGTTTATATATGCATCCTGTGTTTGTTTCTATTGGTTGAATCTTTACAACTCTGTTAACTCTTTTGCTGCTGGAGGTTTCAGTAAAGAAGGGTTATGCAAATATGAAGCCTCCTGTCTTGCCATAAAATTAACAATCAACGTTTTGTGGAGTGTATAAAATAGTAAATAGTGTCCAGCACAAATGCAAATCATAAAATAAATTACTCTATTGCAAGGTTAACAGACCACAAATCTCAAAAAGCTTGCTAAATTAAAAAAAATAAATAGTTGGCAAAAGGCTATTCCCAATAAAGGCTATACCTAGCTGTCTCCTCTTGGATCTCTCTGTATTTCCTATGCTGCTCCTAATCACTGAACAGAATTGATAGTTACTGTCTTTATATACCGTTTGGTTCTAAAAAAAAGTTTAGTTAAAAGGGTTAGTTCAATATGTGTGCTTTTTGGTCATAACTAGGTTTTGGTCTGCTCTTGGGTAAGGAGATACTTTTACAAAAAAGCATCAAATCAGCAGGCTATTACAGCTCCAGCCACTGAGAAGTTGCTTATACTATCAAATATCTCAGAAAGTAAAATGAGCCCATGACAGTGTAGGAGCCCCTGCCAGATGAAGGCATGGACTTTAGGGACTGCAGCCCAGGGGCCTCATGCTATGCCAGGTTTATACATTACTGCTGATTTTGCCATGATATGCCAAATTTATATGATATGTAAAGTGCAGGTTTAAGTCCTGTCAGTGCGACTTATCCCCAATACCTGTATCCCTGGGGCCTAGAATGTCTTAATCCGGCCCTCGGAGCTAATGCCCTAGGTCTAACAGAGCACATTAGCAAAACAGGAATCTGAGTCTGTCATACTACCTAATACTTCAAATATCCTAACAAACAACACTTTTGTTTTGAGGAGTAGATGACCTTACATAATTTGGTAAGTAATTTAGAACCAGAGATTACTGCAGTTTAAACACGCTCCATTGTGAGCTTCATTGCTCTGGACCTCAGTGATACCCTCATACACATCAGAAATTCGGAGCTCCTAGACAAGAGGGACACCAGGAGAGGAAAGACAGATTTGACAAATACTGACACTTGGGAGGTACTGCTTCAGATAATTAGGCAGCAATCCTCTTATAGTGTAATCTTATAGTTTTGCACTTACTACACAATATCATTTTTAAATTACATTTTTCACCTTAATTGTAGAGTCACCTGTATTTAATTCAAGATTAATGAGAATCCCTTCCAGAACTGACCAAAAAAAGATTTCTACCCTCATTATGATCTTTTTTAGGCTTTTTGATGGAAGACGACCAGTACTTGCTATTTTGGACACTGTTATAATTAAAGCTATTCTGGTGAAAGAGTGTTATACTAATTTTATCAACAGACGGGTGAGTTGACAAAACTACTCAGAAACCAGAAGTGTGAGTCTCACTGAGTTAAGCCTCAACAACAATTTATCCCTCTTAATAGAATTTTGGTCTAAATGGCTCCCTGGAATCGGCTCTCACAATTGCTGAAGACGAGCAGTGGAAGAGGATCCGCACAGTTCTTTCACCCACATTCACTAGTGGGAGATTAAAACAGGTAAATACCCCAACAGAGGTAAAATGGAGGATAAAAATGTTGAGTTGTGTGTTGTGAAACCTCTGCGGAAATAAATATGTATTGGCATGTGTTTGGCCTTGTGACTGTATGTATTAGAACTCAAACCCTCTGGCAGGGAAGCACATACTATTGTGGAGAATAACACATTTGTAAAGGACATAGGATAGAAACTCACCAGCAAAGGGGTTGGAGACTGGATAAGGTACAAATACACAGAGGCGAAGTCAGGCCATTGTCTGTATGTATAGAGGTATGTATGGGCCAGAGATCAGCAAGCCAAGAAGCAATAGGATAAGACGTGGCAGAAGATCCACTTAGGATCTGCAATAGATGAGGGGTTAGGAACACAAACATAATCAGAAAGACAGGAAATTTGTGATGTAGACACCACTGGGCTGGAGAACAACTGAGCTCTTCTGCTGTCTTTTCGGAAATCACCCCATCCTATTATTTAAATACAATATTCTACAATTGGGGCAACCATAAGGACAACTGTAGCAAAAAATTAAGTTCTGTTTAATTGAAGGATGGCATCAAGTGTAGGCATTTTATATAGAAATTCTTTAATGAAAGAATTCAAATAAAGTACATTATTCAGCCATCTTAACTCCACATGGCTGTACCAGGAGGCAGACATTTTGTTTAGAATCTTTGGTCAGATGGGTCAGATCTTTCTTCATCTGAACCAAGGTGAGTGAAGATCTGACTCACGATTCTAAACAACATGTCTGCCCCCTGAAACAACTATATGGAGTAAAGAAGGCTTGTTAAGGCACTTCATTTATATTCTTTCCTTAAAGAATTTCGTTATAAATCATCTGCACTTCATACAATCTTTATTTTAAACATAAATTATTTTTTGGTACAGTTGTCCTGTAATGGCCCTTTTGTAGGTGAACAAAAGTGAATACAGGATCTCTATTTAATGAAAACATCTTTTTTTTATTCTTTTGTAATATAAACTTTAGTGCAAACTGAAAACTGAAGCTGAAATTCTACCAGAATTACAACTCTTAATTGTTGTGTTTAAAATATCAATAAGTCTATTCACTAAACTTTGAACTGTAGTGAAATGCAAAACTCAGAACTCCTGGAATAATACAGGAGAATTTTTGACCTGCAGCCAAAACAGCTTATTTTTTCTCTTGGGCAGGATTCCAGAGTGATCGGCAGCCAGTAACACATAGGCAGAGACCCAGGCAGGGTCTTTACAGACCTGTGGGTCCATGCTGAAATACCTTGAGTCATTACGCCATCACGTGCGATGTAGTGGAGGCCAGGCATGTCACAATTTGGTCACAACGTGGGGGGCCGGGATAAGCTATAGAAATCGGCACATTCTTTGCTGTCCTACAGGCTTTTAGGCACTGTAAATTAGGATTTAGAACGTCCTACAAGCTGGAAGAGGTTACATTTGTGTTACATCACTGGTGGCATGATATGTAAATCAGCTAGTTTAAATTGGACATGTGTAATTTGCATATCAAGCCACAAGCCACAAGGTAATGCCATACACATGTGTCATCATAGAAACATGGAACACACACAGATATATTTCTCAGAAATTATGAATTTGCATGCAGTTCTGCTAACAAAATGTATAGATAATATTTAATTCCCTACATTTGCAGAATAAACAATGTGTAGGCGATTGACTCCCTTTAAGCATGAAAGAGCAGAAGAAATATAAACAGCTGGCATATTTAATGTGTTATGTTCACTTGTTTTAATTGTTATAAAAGTTATCAGGTACTGACATTTTAAAGGGCGTAAGAATTTCCTATATTTTGGGTTCTATTCGATGTTGTGTGTTATTAATGTTTTTTACCTCTGATTTTTCTGTTGCAGTCTATATTTTAACTAAGGTCATTAAACTGAGCCCATTGGGTTAAATATAATGCAAGCAAATGCAAAAATTAAGAAAAAAATACATTGGTTACCTCTGGTTTAGTGATATCACTTTGTGGCTTGATAAACATTTCCTAGTGAAAGTAATTAATTTGCACATCAAATAACGGAAGACAACACAGACCCGTGCAAAGCACCCTTTTCTCTTAATCTATGCCAGCGATGTCTTCAGAAATTGTGTGACCCCTTACGGAACAAATTATCTGGGCCACCACCTCCCCCACTCCATTTCTCCTGCACTCCTTTTGTTATTACTCCCATATCCCTTTCCATAGCACCACCTTGACCACAAAGGACTTACCCCAGCACCCCAGGACATGCTCCAGCATCCACATTTTACACCCAGAACATGGCCCAGCACCCATAGGACTTACCCCAGCCAGCACCCACCGTTGTTCTCCATTTCCCTGGTGTCTAGTGGTAGACAGCTTGATGACTGTACGCTGCTTAGATGCACAGACATCCTACCATGCTGCCTCTCGTGCTCTGACGGCTAAGTGCCAACAGGTCATGTGACCTCTGACTTCAGAACCTGCGTGTGGAGCACGAGAGACATCATGTGGAATGTCTGGGCAGCGCATAGACATCAAGCTGCCCAGACAGGTGTATTGCCTGTCACCACCTGATGGTGACCTTGATCTATGCAATTTTGTGAACACAATATATAGATCATTTTACAAAAATGTGTAGGTGGTGGAATCTTTTTAAATGCAATATTGCACAAATATAGCCAATATACATTTTATTTGAGATCATTAACGTTAATTTTATTGTAATGCGTTCAGGTGATTAGGAGTCCAAGAAACGGTAATGCCAAAATAAAAAGTCAGCCTAACAAACAAAACTTTTGTGGTGCCCTTATGGGTCAGTCAGATCACTGAGAGCACCTGCACCGATCATGCCCACAAGCAGAAACTTTATGAAGTCTTCCAGGACTTCCAGGTTTTTCCCCCAACATGTTTCAGTGGCATCTTCTACACAGAACATGATAGAAAAATCATTTTATAAGTCCATAAACAGGGGCAATTTATTAATAGGTTCAGAATTTGGCTGTTACTTTTGTGATGGATCCTAGATGCATTATTCTCTCTATCAGATGTTTCAGATTATGAAAGATTATGCAGATCTTCTTGCAAGGAATGTGCAGGTTAATGTGGATAAAGAGGAGCCATGTGTCATGAAGGAGTAAGTGGCTTTTGATTACCATAAGCTGATCATCCATATATATATACATTTATCCATATATACATTTATTCAATCAAGATCTGTCTACCAAATCTACCAAATGGGACTTAAGGGAAAAGAAGGCAGGACTGGGTAAAGGAGATTGGAAGACTTTGATGTTGGAGTGGAGAGATGAGTCTAGTGATGTTGGATGGACTTTATAGTAGTAGGATTCAGTTCCATGCAAGTACGATATAGAGATGGGACTCACCACGTGTGGAGTACTTTCAGGTAGTGGTGGGCTTAGCATGATTTGGTCATATGATGTGACTAAATCTACAATATTTTCATCTAAGATAGGTGCTTTTAAAATAATTTAAAAATTGCAGTAAAAGTAACCTTAAAATAATTTTGTATGGTTGCTAGCTGACTTTTATGTTGCATTGTGTGTCAATTTTGGTAACTTCAGTAGCTCACTTTATTATATTTGCCAGTTCTGTGTGTGTTGTCCATTTTCTAGTTTAGATCTTTTTTTAACCTAGACTCCCAACACTCCCATTGTTTATGTTTTCTTTTTAGTGTTATCGGAGCTTATAGCATGGACGTTATCACCAGCACCTCATTCAGTGTCCATGTTGACTCTCTAAATAAGCCTAATGACCCCTTTGTAATGCACATAAAGAAGGTTCTAAAACTGGGCTTGTTTAATCCACTACTCATCATTTCAGGTATTGTGCATTGTTGTAATGTTTGTTTTGTCACCTTTCGTTTTCTGCATACAGATACATTAAAAGAATACGTCATCAGAGAATGTTAACAATTCTTTGCATTTGAGTTTAGCTTTTTACATCTCCCCCCCTTATGTGAAAAAAATAGTATTTTCTATTATAACGCAATTCCTGATTTTTCACTACACTTCTACAGTGGCAGTTGCGTACAAAGAGGAATTCAGGGGCAACGTTTTTAAGTGAAACAATCATTACATTAGTTCCCTGGACAGCCGCTCTACGTGCTGTTGCCTGTATGCTCATGTCAGTTATATGTTTTCTGTAGCAGCCATTTTATTCTAGAAGAAAACACAAAGAATTCAAATAGATGGCCCCATACACTGATTTAATTATTCATAGAGTAAGGATTGCTTAATTTTATTAATCTCAACCTATGGACACATGAAATGTAAATGTAGCTGTTTAGCTAAATTTAGGAACTATGTAATTTCATTCTAATATGAAGTTTAGTGATTATTAATTTTTTTGTCAATAGAATTGTTCCCCAATTGTTAAAATACATATACTGGACTAAAACATAATTATAACTTTTTTCAGCTCTTTTCCCATTCGTTACTCCCATTCTTGAGAAAATGAATGTACAGTTCATCCCGAAAGACGTCACACAGTTTTTTATGAGGGCGGTCACTGGCTTCAAGGAAAAGAGGAAGCAGGGAGATCACGCGGTGAGCTCATCATAACTCCATACAAAGGAAGAATATTGTGAATTTTGTTTAACTGTTTGTTTATAAGTTACCAGGTAGGGGTAAAACTTGTAAACCATACAAGCTTGTAATAAAGGTTGTAATAAATTTCCATTTGGACCATTTTTGACAACAGGGCCGAGTGGATTTCCTGCAGCTTATGTTGGACTCTAGAACAACAGATGTGAACAGTCAGGATGGCACCCAAAAAGGTATATAAAGTTTTCTGGTTCGGTCACTCAGCAGAGAATGTTGATGAACTGATATGCCAACAGACCAAATCTGCAATTTTACCCCAATTTACTCTTTTATGAACAAACCACTATGCAATTATTTTATGTGGATCCTGTATGGTTAACACGCATATTCAAATAATTCTGCATTATGTACTGAAAGCAAATGTACAAACTTATGCAATTGTTATTATTGGCTAAGCATCATGGGGAGTGTAGTCTACAACTGCTACAATGTCAATCTATAATTGCCCTCACGCCTGTAAAAAAAACAATGTAATAATTAATAAAATCATTTATTTATATTAGTAAAATATTTTTTACGTTTTCCCTAACTGTTAAAGTATTATTTTGTGAGAAAAAGTCAAAGTTTTTTTTATAGGTTTTCAGAAAAAAAAAAAGGAGGTGGGAGGCTGTAGAAAAAGGAGTCAGTTAGGTGGGAAACAGAAGTTAAATGCAGACATACATCTGTAAGTTATGTCAGTCCAAATACCAAAATGGAACTCTTGGCTGATTAAGGGGCACACATTACATAGGTGTAAATACTTGGTGAATTTGTGGGAACATGGGGGAAATAGAAGATAGATGGGAAAGTGTGAAAAGCCACAAAAACTGACATCTCCTTCCCTTCTTCTCTTTATTCTTATGTGGGGGGGAAGAGATATGAACAGAAGATTTAGTCAGCCCCTGTCCACCATCACACCCTGGTCTTTTGATCAGGTACCTCTCAACGTCAACAAGGGGTAATTTTGCGTGGTTTCGTGAAGATATGCTGTTAACTTTTCCATGTTTAGTATGTGACTAATCATAGTGTTAATATATGAAACAGGAGGAGGTGAGCCTACCTTCCAGAATTTGGGTATAAAAATTCAGACTACAGCATCAATTTAGCTGATAAATTTGCCATGGGGCAGTCCCACCACATATATTTGTATGAGCCGATTTGGCCACACCCTCTGTAGCAGAAAATCATGCTAGTGGGCTTTATGTGAAATCTTATTCCTGATTGATCCCTTTGTCATAACTGTACATTATTTATTTTAACTTGTAAAAATCAGTTTTTATTAATTGCAAGGACAGTCACAGCAGTAGTCCTTTAATGATTAATATTTAGTTCCTCTAATGTTGTGGAATACAGTTCCCATAATGCTCAGCCAGTCAAATTGTTATATGCACATCAAAGGAACTGCTGTTTGCAACGGATCGGGTGTCTTCTAAAATCTGGAACTGAATATGCTTTAATGAAAGGCCAAATGACTGTTGTCCCAGTTGTTCATATTCACTAAAAATCAAATTATTATCGAGGTTCGGAGATCAAAAATTGAACTATTCACTAAATTCAATTTAACCTCGCTTCCCTCCATTTCGCATGCTTTCACGACTTCGTGAATAGTATTTTTAGCGAGGGTTGGACTCACTTTAGTAACATGGTAACTAACTTACCACTGGTTTTCAGTTGATCTGCAAACTTGTTTTTAACAAATGTTCCTTTAAATTCAAGGCTGGTTCTTGGAACAATATCCCAAACCCTATTCAAAAATAACTACTGTCTCTTAATAGGATATTACTGAAATGTCTCCTAAGAACTGGTTTTTTTTTCCATTTCCATAGGTCTGACAGATGAAGAAATAATGGCCCAGTCTATAATTTTCCTATTTGCGGGATATGAGACCACAAGTTTGTCACTCTCCTACCTATTTTATAATCTAGCTGTTCATCCCGATGTCCAGAATAAGCTGCAGCAGGAAATTGATTCATTTCTACCAGACAAGGTTAGCATAGGCTTTAGAATTTGAGAAACTAAAGGAAAATTAGTTTCTTTTTGCTGATTTAGTTCTCTCTGTTCATAAAGCAACATACTGCTTTACTTTCATTTTGTGGGGATAACCCAGATTAGGAAAACTACAACCAAGAGGGGAGTTTAGTTTTAAAACTTACCTATTATTAGAGAAAACTTGTAATAAGTACAGAAGTAACATAAATGAGAAAAATAATGGTCTTTAAAGTGATTGAATCACAGTGTGTACAGTGTATCCGTAAAATAACAAAAAACTGAAATTACAGATTAAGATGTAACTTTAATTAAAAATATATTAAAAGGATGTATTTAGACACACATGGAAAAAGGTTACTTTTTAAATTTAACTCTCCTCGTTGATGTATTTCTTTCTGTTCAAACATCATTGGCCAACTTCTTCTCCCTGCAATGTGGGTCACTGGAGGTCAATGTTAGGGTCAGTTGTCAGTGACCCTGACAGAGTAGACATTTATGCATGCACAGTATTCATTGTCCAGTGTCCTGGAAAATGGGACAGTTGAGGGGCATGCATTTTTAAAGATAACAACATAATGTAAATAGGATAAATGTGGTAAAATAGTTGGTGCACATATAGAAGCTCACAGGTTTCTCAAAAAAATATAAATATGTGTATAGAAACATTTATGTGTTGTGGAAAACACTTGGATATTTTAAGAAAAACATATTGTTCCAATGACAGAGCATAAACGAAGACCGATTATCTTAGAAGATGTAAGGCTCCTGGTTCCCCACATCTCTCCCGCAGGGGTCCCCTACCTTTCCCTACTACATTTGGATCTCCTGGCTTCTGACCATTGGATTATTTATTGCATTCCGTTACCCTCATCCGTTCACAAAACTAGTCTGCCTGCCATGACCTTCTGGACTGTCTCTGACACTGCCACTTCCTAGTTCATTGGTATCTATGCTTTGTGTGTCTTTCAGCCCTTATTCCTCTACCCCAGCTGTGTCCACCTGTCATCTCTGGCTGTGCTCTATAGTATCTTTACCTCTGCTCTACACTCCATGGTTCTAGTCCCAACAGAAGATAGAAAAGACATCTTTATTTATTTATGTCTAAAACACAATGACGTTTTCTGCAATATTCAGATGGTTCTACAAGCTCTTAATTTGAGCAGCTCATGAGTACACCAATTATTTGCATCATAGACACACTATGAGCATTTTATGGTGACTTGTTCATTAGCAGGACTGATGAAACTGCAAAATGGGCCACTAAAATGTTTTTGCCCCCGGGCCAAAAGTTGGCGCACCTCCCAGGCCCCCCCCCCCCCCCCCCCCAGTTGGTGTCTGATTTCTCTAAAGTTTTTGCTAATTGTATATGCCTATATACTCTCTACTTGTATTATTACAAAATGTTTTGGAAAGTAATTACATAGCTATTCTTGTCTACATTTGCTGCAGGCAACTCCTACCTATGACATCCTGATGCAGATGGAGTACCTTGATATGGTGATCCAGGAGAACCTCAGAATGTATCCTCCAGCAGGGAGAATAGAAAGAGTTGCTAAACAAAATTTTGAAATTAATGGAGTTATCATACCCAAGGGGACAGTCACAATGATCCCAGCTTATGTGCTGCACATGAATCCCGATGTCTGGCCAGAACCTGAAGAGTTTCGTCCTGAAAGGTACCAGGATAAGGATGTCTTTGAAGTTTAAACAGTCAAACTTCCTATCTAATTTTATAAGTTTATTTTCATCTTCATCAAAGTATTTTGAATATGTCTCCTAAAAGTTGAAGGATAAGGCTGAATATTGGATAATTTCTATTAACCATTGTCTTCGGTTAAACATCAGCCTGACGGAATGGCTTTAATGTGTCAAACCATGATTCATCTAAACCCAGATAAATAAGACACATTCCCATAATGACCCATTTAAATACCGTATTTTATTCGAAATGGTAAGGTCTTGCAGGGAATGGCAAGTCCATAAGGGTGCATTGCAAGATCTTGGGGGTTCAGTGGCAAGTCCATGTGGTTGTAATATGGGTGCAATGGTAAGTCCAAAGATTGGGGGATCCCTTGATAAACACTGTAAACTTATATTCAAGAAAATATGGCATGTAACTTCTTCCCAGGCTCAGTCTTTGCAACTATCTTGTTTTTGTTGCCTATTGCTTATTTTTAGACTTTTTTTAAACAATGCTGTCCCATTAAACAGTCATGAGACATGAGACCGGAACGGAGGAGGAAGAAAGGTAGAATTTTGTAGCAAAACTAGTAGGATAAAAGCACATGCACCAATGATATATACCTGCTTATGACCTAATGCATTGTTGCTTAACCTTTAAATTAATCTGTACATGCAGATTCAGTAAAGAAAACAGAGCTATACAGGACCCATACAACTTCCTACCATTTGGAGAAGGACCAAGGAACTGCATTGGGATGAGGTTTGCATTATTGAGCATGAAATTGGCTGCCACTGTCCTGCTGCAGAACTTCCACTTCCGGCCTTGCAAAGACACACTGGTGAGAACTATAGTATGGCCGGCACTAGGTCATGTGATGATTAACAGAGATGGCAGCATATTTACCATCTTCATATGCTATCTGTTAACCAGGAATGATACAGATACAACAAAGAAGTTTGAAAAGTATTAGATTGTTCTTTGTTACTTACAATTTCTCAGCTATGAGTAGACTGACCAGTGACATGCTTATAACAAAGGGAATTTATTTTACACAGAGGTAAATGCTACAAAGTTCTAATTTTCAGTGTGAAAAAATTGGTTAATGATTCCACACCTGCTTTCTTGAATAATATGCTTTGGCCATGTCCTGCATTAACATATAATTATTTTTGATCTTGTACCTTTATAGTCAGTGTCTTAATACTTAAAGGTCTACTAAGTAAAGAAAAAATTGCAGGGAATTGAGACAGGGAATTTGAAATATAAGACCAAAGTAGCTGAGTTAGAAAAATGTTCCTATTCACCTGCAGTGGAGATTTTTAAAATTCCCATCTCAGTTCCCTGCAATTTTCTTTTTATTAAGTAGACCCTGATGGTTATAGCAAATGGAAGGGAAATATTTTTGTAGGAGAGTCAAAGAAGTCTGTCATTAATTACTCAGTATTACTCAAGGAAAAGTAAAATTAAACTCCGACATTTTGGGGGTTATGTATAAAGGTCAATAGTGAAGCAAAGTCCTAAAAGTGGTCCAGTCACCATGGAAACCAATCGACAGTTTCTGCTGATATGATCACTTTTAGAACGTTGCCCAGAAATTACCTTATACATGACGCCCATTGAAAGGGTATTGCGAGGATGTACCATCCTATTCCGATAATCCACAAATACAATGATATCACAAAATACAAAGCTTTTAGTAGTGTAGATTGAGTTTTCATGCACTAAATATATTTTTTTGCAGGTACCAATGGAGTTTAGCACACATGGTTTCATGCAGCCAAAGAAACCAATCGTTTTGCAGGCTGTTTCTCGGGCATTGGATAAGAATTAAACACTGAAGGATACCATCCAAATGCATCCTAAATAATGCATTATTGTAACAACAGTAACTATTCTTAAAATTGTAAACTGTTTTCCTTTTATCTGCTACAGCAAATTTAACACATTTTCCAATCATAATAAAAGACATTATACATATTTTACATGTTTTTAATCTAAATAGTGAATTTCCCCATTATATAAAGGACTGGAGTTATCATTCATTCTGTGTATCTCAATGTATAGAGTTGTAAAACAATCTGCAATCTAAAAACCTGTTTACATAACGATTTATTCAGTGGAAGAAAAATTATTATCTTCTCCTATGATTTTATATATTTGAATGTATTTTCACTAAAAAAGAATGTATGTATGTATATGTATGTGTGTATATTGTACATACAAGTACTATTTATGTATATTGGGGAACATAAAATTGCAAGAAAATGAAGTTCTGAGTGAAAAATACATGAACGTTCAAACTGTATGTAGTGTGAATTTTCAATATTAATAGGTTCTTTAATACCCAAGCTTGTCCTAAATGCAGCAGTGTCCTCATGTGGTCAAACATATGACAACATAGATTTATTGGTTACTAGTATAATTACTAGTTTTAAAAGAGGTATTACAAGAAGTATTGTATAAACTCATATAAACATGAGGAGGTCATATCCATTTGTGAAGCCCAATCCTTGTTTTGGCTTGCTCTGTTATATACATTTTATATAATATATTGTTATTAGTTTTTGTTCTGTTAAAATACATATAAAACAGGAACATATGCCTTGTCAGGACATACCATCATTTAACAGGGGAACATCGTGCTCAAACATTCTTCATGTCATTGTACAACACAGGTGTCAGACAAATTAATATAAATGCAGAGTACAATACACTGTGCAGTGGCAAAAAACCTGAAGAGAAATAAACAGGTGTGAAGTGCTCCAGACAAAATCTCGCTGAACATAAAAAAAGAATCATTGTCTTCACACACATTCTAAACTGTGTGAAAATTTGACATAAAAAGGTGTCCTAAGTTTGAATGCTTAAAACTGAATATGAGAAAGTCATGTAATGGGGATGCCCTAAACCCTGTAAAAGAGGTGACCTGTCCTAAAGTACCCATAATGGGGTACGCCCTGTCTTAGTGTACCTTTATTGGGATGCCAACTCATATTGTTCTAGACCTGTCATAATTTTCCAGCCCTGTCGTAAAGTCCCACTGTTCTCTACTTAGCTGTCTGTTGTTTCATTGTGGTTTCCTCAGTTTGTTTTGTGTTGGTGCAGTCTGCAGTCTCCATGTTTGCTTTGTGTCTGTGCAATGTAGTTAGGGACTTGCCTAATTGTGGGGTACCTTGACGTGGTTGACAAGCTGAATCATCATTTGGCCAATTGGTGTAACCAACCCCCTAATGTTTACCATCTCTAGTGTTAGGTTAGTTCCTGTATTTATGTTTTTTTCCTGTATTTCGTTTGTATGTTTACTTGTGTTCCTTAGTCCTGGTCTCTGTGTTGTATGTGTGCCCTTTATGTCTCTGTTATTATCTGTAACCCTGTGCTTTGTATTGTTTATCCTTAATTTGGTTTCCTGCATTATGTGTGCCTCTGTCTTGTAGCCCAGCACTCTGTATTCAGTTCCTTTTCTGCTATTGCTCTGCTTAGTCTACCTTAGTTTGCCTATCTCAGCCTGCTATCCTGTCATAGTTGTGTTTCGTGCTTGCTTCAGGATGTCTGCTGTCACAAGGCCTGGGAACGTGGCTGAATAAACCTGGGGCCCCAAGCCACTGGGGGATTGCAGTTACCCTGCACCAGGTCCTGTGTCTCCGCTCCTGGAAATGGGCTCCTGAACTCAGGCTCTTAGGGTCTAATACCATCCAGAACCCCGTGCAGATTCAAGATAGACTGGCTTTGAAAGTCTAATACAGTGGTTCTCAATCTGTCTAACCTCAGAAACCACATTTGTCTTTAGTCATTAAGTCACGACCCAACAATAAATTAATTTCTGAAACATAATTGATTCCATAAATGAATTTGTTCAGTATCCTACTATGTATATATGCTCTGTTCAAAATAGGAAAAAAAAACAATACAGGATTTCTGCATAAAGTGAATAGTGCAATAATCAAGTGTAAGTGAAAATAAAGTGCTATTGAGATAAAAACCCAATACAACAAACTAATTAGAACTAATGGAAACCTGCTTTTTCCTCCTGATAAGTGTCTAAAGGTTTAGGGGGGTATTGGTACACAAAACAACTCTGAGAACATGTTCATTGTCCATTCTGTTCCAATTTGTCTTCAGCTGGACCAGAGCTGACACGCCCAGACTTCACTTGACCCATCTTAAGCGAATTTTAAATTGTCTACGTAAAGAAAATGGTGAATCCTGGCTTGTTTCCTAATCTTAGCGGGTTACTGGAAGAGATATCAGCGGCACTGTAGAAAAAACGGCATCCATTACTTGGTGGGCTTCTCAGCTTCAGATGGTAAACACACAATGTGTCGCTACATCAATGTTTCTCCCCCCAATCAAAGGTTTGACTTTTTGATGAAGTGCATGTCCGAGACCCACTCCACACCAGCTCATGATCCACTTTTAGGTCAGGATCCACCATTTGAGAAAAACTGGTCAAATACAACTAATAGAACTGTTTTCAAAGTCTAATGCATGTTGTGATAGTTTGATTCAATTGACAGACCTGCTGTGATAGTTTGATTCAACTGCTATACCAGCTTTGATATTTAAAATGCTAGTACACTTGCATCACTCGCTAATTAGAACCATACTGATTACCACTAAGAGGTAAAACAAATCCTTAATAGTGTGGTGTCTCAAATCTAATATAGTATAAAACTAACCACTTGATTTCTTTTATGATGTGACTTGACCTTTAATCAACCACCTGTCCTTCTTCCCCCTTCTGCACATAATTACCAGCAATATTTTAAGGACCTCACACACACATTACTCTCCTGCAGTTTGCAGACTTACAATGCACCAAACTAGTCACCTATTAAGTAACATCTGGTGTCACTCAGTTCTTGCTAGCAGGGTCCTCTACCTCCATGTTTTAGTGCAAAAATGTTTTTGTGTAACTGTAACTCCCCTTTTTATACTCTGTACCAAGCGCTACATACATTTCTTGCAACTTGTTTAATAATGTATGTATTTTTATGTACTGTTAAATGTGTAACTCTGTGTAACTCCATTCTGGACTGGGTCCCCAGGACATACTTGAAAACGAGAGAAATCTCAATGTATTCTTCCTGGTAAAATACTTTCTAAATAAATAAATAAATAAATATAAAAGATATACCTGAAAAGAGATCTGATATATAGGCACTCAAACAAAATAGGTTTATGTGTAGCAAAATGTATTAAATATAAGTCAACAGGTAAACATGCGATAATCACATATAATTTATATATAAAAACATAAGTACAGGGGGCGTGGCTAGCACGGATGTGAGAAGGACGCGTTCTGAGAGAGCTCCCGCAGGATAATCACTATTACAGCCGTATCGACCGACACACACCGCCCTAACCAAACTTACAGTTATGGGTAAGACCTCCAAGAAGCCTCCCCTGACACCGGGACCAACTCCGGGGAAAAAACCGAGCCAAAACAGCCAAATTTCATCGTACTTAGTCCCGCATAGACCAACGACTGCGAATGCTAAGATGGCGGCTGCGGAAAAAGAAGCGGGAAACATTTCTACCCCAACTTTCTCAGAATCTGAGGAGGATGAGGGTGCTGACTCTATCCCAGAACCACATATCCAGGCAGATATTGCCACAAGATCGGATCTTGCCAATTTCTCCACACAAATCCGGAAGGATTTCGCTAAAGTGGTAGATCAAATAAGATCAACGATTAGAGATGAACTCTCTGATATCAAAAAGGATGTCAGACAGCAAGGCGCAAGGCTGGACATAGTCGAAAGAGACCAAACAACTATACACAGCACTTTAACCTCCGTGGCCAGAGAGCTACGTGACCAAAGAGCCCTGTCTACTCAACTGTCATATCAGATCCGGGATATGGAGAACAGGAGCAGGAGAAATAACTTACGTGTAAGAGGCCTGCCGGAATCGGTGGATCAGGAAGACACCATGGAAGTCACAAAAGACATTATACGTACCCTGCTCCACAAGACCAAAGAGACCGATATAGTCCTGGATAGGGCACATTGAGCACTTCGGCCCAAAGACACAAACAACCCGCATCCTAGAGACATCATTATGCGAGTACACCTGTTCTCCCTAAAGGAAGACATCCTGAAAGCAGCCCGAGCCAACCCAGCATTCACCTACCAAGATGTGGATATACAAATACTACCAGACGTTGCCTGGGGAACGCTGCAATTGAGGAAACAGCTCAAACCCATGACAGATGAGCTGCAGAAGGCCAATGTTAGGTTCCGCTGGGGATTCCCGCTGGCCATTATAGTACGCAAAGATGGGATGACACACACGCTGGCACACCCAGAAGACCTAAAGAGTTTCTGCGAAGCGCTTGGTATGATTCCCCCTGCTTTACCGGATTGGCTAGGCCCAGATACCATCACTCCTCCACCTCCCCTACTGAACGGACCGTGGCAACCTAGGCCACAGAGGAAAAGGCGCAGGAGGCTACCCCATACAGAACGCATCCGAGACAACGTGGAGAGGGAACTTGGTGGACAAGCGGAGGATTAGAAGAAGGTGCTGTGAATATGCACACATATGTTGAATCCAATTGAAACTCCACAGTGAAATACCTGATAAGGATATTACCGTCTAACCCCATTCGGGCCATCAGAATACTCTACGGGACTATTTGTAATCAAAGACATACCAAGAGCCCGAAGTGAACAAATTCCTTCTCCGCAATATTGGAGACTAACAAAGCAATCTCATGGAACACATCTCAACTAGGAGTACAACGTAATCAAGACTATGTCTGGGACATTGATTATTGGCCCTACTGTAAAAAGTTAACAACATACCCGACCCGTTTGAGAGGACCGGCGAACCATGAGACTGGTAGAACATATGTGGCAGACCCATCAGTATTCACGGGAGTCCTGCAAATTAGCAATTATTGTGATTCAACACTAGTTTCACTATCATATTAATGTTTTATGTTGTCGATTGTTGATTTTTATAATCAACCTAGGCTGACTTTAAGGTTTCTGTTCTGTAGATATGTGTGATGCCCCTGCGGGAGCATGTCTCGCACTTTGGTAGACATATTTACTGCTCAGTGAGTAATCGCTAACGCTCTCACTGCGTAGTTGTGTTCCCTCCATAGCTTCTAGTCTATGTAATACAAAGCTCGCCCTTACCGACAGTTTTTAGGTAGAGGTACGAGACTTAGACGAAATAGCTCAGACTGTTAGCATGTCTGCTGCACATGTTACATCTTTGCAGTTTGAAAATATGGCAGACAATGACCCCTGGTGGGCATGTTTTCCCACTCCCTCCCCAATCCCCTTTGTATGTCTTTTTATTTATTTTTTTTTATTCTTCAATTTTTCTGACACCTTTCATTTAGGATATTTTATAAGTGGACCTAATGACCGAAAAAAGCCTACTTATTTTTTCTGAACCGATATGACTTAAGAGATGATGGCTGATTATCTGGGGCTTTCGGTCCTTTCCATAAATGCAAAGGGCCTCAACTCACCGTCCAAGCGTTCTAGAATGTTTAGAGAATTGCGAGCAAAAAAGATAGATATTGCCCTAGTACAGGAGACACATTTTTGTAGAAGGAAAGTGCCCACATACAAGGATAAATTATATCCTATAGCATACTACTCACATTCACCATTCAAGAAAACTAAGGGAGTAGCAATTTATATTTCCAAATCACTCCCCATGAAAGTTACTGACACATGGCAGGATAGGGATGGTAGAGCTGTTTTTATTAAAGGTACTATCGGTTCAGAACTAATTACCATAGTAAATGTTTATACGCCTAATGTTAACCAACACCTTTTTTTATGCTCTATATTACAAGAACTTGAACAATTTGCAACTGATATCGTGGTTATGGGCGGTGATTTGAATATTACACTGGACCCTAAACTGGACTCCTCGACCGGCACATCGTCCCTGAGCTACCACAAACTCAAAAAGGTAAAACAAGCCTTACACAATCTACAACTGGTGGACACCTGGAGAATTCTCCATCCAACGGTTAGAGATTACACATTTTTCTCTGCACCACATAACAAATACACTAGAATCGACTACCTATTCACTACACATAGACACCTAGATCTGATAAGCAAAACTTTTATTGATTGTATAACTTGGAGTGACCACGCTCCTATAAGCCTGGATATCAGGATTCCCACTAAACCACGTAAGGTAGGCATATGGCGTCTAAATGAGACCCTCCTGAAAAAACCCGAACACATGCATAGTACACTCGGAGTCATTACACACTATCTTGAGGAAAACGTCACCCCTGAGGTATCGCCCGCTAACATATGGGAGGCTCACAAAACGGTGGTTCGTGGCCATCTGATTAGCTTAGGCTCCCACCTCAAAAAACAGAGGGCGAAACAAATACTAGATATTATTCAAAAAATTAGAACCCTAGAAACTATGCATAAACGTTCCCTGACACAGTCATTATTTCTGGAACTCACGCGCCATAGAGCGGAACTCGCCTCCCTCTGTAATTCCAGAGACCAAGCGACCCTACAAAAGCTAAAAAATCACAACTTTGCACATAAAGATAAAACAGGAAAGTATCTAGCCCGCGCACTTAAGTGTCAACACACGGCCTCTTTTATAGCCAAAATACGATCTCCCACAGGCCAGCTGGTCCATGCCACCAAAGATATAGCAAATGTTTTCAAAGAGTTTTATAGCGGCCTCTACAATTTAACCCCTCTGGAACCCGCCCCAGAAGGTCCTACCTTACACTGGAAAATTGAAGAATATCTTAAAAAATATATGACCAGGGTGGTCCCCGAGGGGCTGGTAGAAGCTATAAATACCCCAATAACTGCAGAAGAACTACACAATGCTCTTAAAAACTCCCCAACAGGCAAAAGCCCAGGCCCAGATGGGCTCACCATTAACTACTACAAATTCTTCAAGGACACTCTCACGCCCCATCTACTGTCAGTGTTTAACTCCCTGGCTAGAGGCGGCATACTCCCAACCCAAGCACAAACAGCTCACATAACAATAATACCCAAACCGGGCAAAGACCCTGAGCAATGCGCCAGCTATAGGCCCATATCCCTACTTAATGTAGATCTTAAATTACTGGCAAAAATTCTAAGTACCAGACTAAGTACTCCCAAGTCTTATTCATCGAGACCAAGTGGGATTTGTACCCGGTAGGGAAGCCAGGGACAATACAGTCAAAATTCTTAATTTAATTCAGCACGCCCATAGTCACGAGATCCCCACAATGCTGTTATCCACAGACGCAGAGAAAGCATTCGACAGGGTGAGCTGGCCGTTTCTAAGAGGGGTCCTCAGTCATATAGGTGTAGGGGACGCCATGTTCAATTGGATAACATCCCTATACCATGCACCCTCGGCATGTATCAAAGTAAATGGTACACTCTCTGACCCGCTCACCCTGTCGAATGGCACCAGGCTGGGCTGCCCCCTCTCCCCGCTTTTATTTGTCCTAACGCTAGAGCCTTTTATTAATGCGCTACGTCTCAATCCCTCTGTACACGGTCTTGAAATAGAACCTCACAACCATAAAGCAGCAGCATTCGCGGATGATCTGCTGCTGGTGATCACCCAACCGAGGATTATTTTGCCGCACATCATGCGTGAAACTGCAATATATAGTGCTCTTTCGAATTTCAAGATAAATATGACCAAATCCGAGGCACTGAATATATCCCTACCACCCGAGGTACTAGCAGATATTCATGCTAATTTTTCATTCAAATGGGCGACCACATCACTGAAATATCTGGGAGTGCACCTCTCCACCAATTTAACATCCCTTTTCGATCTGAACTACATACCTATTCAGAAAGCTATCAAGTCGGATATGGAGAGATGGAGCAAGTCACATATTTCGTGGTTCGGCCGAGCAGCCACAGTTAAAATGAATATTCTTCCAAGACTCCTGTACCTCATCCAAACCCTGCCCATAGAGGTCCCTACACTATTTTTCACACACATGAAAACACTCATAGTTAAATTTATATGGAAAACATCACACCCCAGGCTAGGGTACAAATATTTGATCAGACCTAAAGAGACGGGTGGAGTGGGCCTACCGGATATTGAGACATACTATAAGGCCTCAATTCTCTCTAGAGTAATTGAATGGACACGACCAGCAAACAAATTGTGGGTCTCAATTGAAAACAGGTCACTTTCGGTCCCGATCCCGATAGCAGCCTGGACTACTAGAGCCCAGGGGGTTAGTGTAGATGACTCGCACCCAACGATCCCTAATACTTTAAAGATCTGGCGAAAACTGTCTACAATACCTGGTTTACTAAACTCCCCCTCACCTCTATTGTCATTATCAAGAACAGATATTTTCCCACCAGGCGAAACGAGCCGCAAATGGCAATCTTTTTTTCTTACTCCAATTCCTTACCCAAGGCTTGGCCATATACTTGCCGATGATGGGTCCCTCAAACCCCTTCATGAGATACGAGGTACCCCTACATCAAACCCTGCTTGCTCATATACCTATTTACAGATACAACACTTTTATAGATCCCTATACCCCACTGGTAGACAGCCCATTGTAGTAACACAATTTGAATCTCTATGTCTGGCAAAGGACCCCCCCAATAAATTAATTTCTAATGTAAATAAGCTGCTAAGCTACACCTTACATAGTACGAAACCATATTTTATCCGAGCCTGGGAAAATGACTGTAAGGTGGTATTTACTGACGACCAATGGCACAAAATTGCCATTTTGGCACATAAATGTTCCTTTTCTGTAAAAATACAAGAGAATGCATATAAAATTATGACAAGTTGGTATAGGGTCCCAGCATTACTACACAAACTTTACCGTACCACTCCAGATATTTGCTGGAGGTGCAAGGCGGACAAGGGAAGCTTCTTGCATGTCTGGTGGACATGCCCAAACATAGCTAAATTTTGGCACATGGTACACAGAGTAATCCAAAAAATAACTGATCCTTCCATCCCATTCACACCTTTAGTTTTTCTTCTTCATCACACTCCCATGTCGGTTAATCGTTATAAAAGAACACTTCTTATTCATCTGCTTAACGCAGCCAAAATTCTCATACCCAAGTACTGGAAGCAAACATACACACCGACACTCAGGGATTGGATTGCCACGGTCGAGGAGATCCGGATTGCAGAGGAATCAATAAACCAAATACAAGGTAGAGGTTCCACACATGATAAAAGATGGTTTTATTGGTATGAATATATGTACAGTAATGAATAAACAGGTCACCCGGTCAGGTCTCTGATTGTATACTGACCTATATCTATAAGGTGCCAAATGCCCCATCCCCCCCCCCCCCCCCCCTCCCTGTTTTGGAATCAGGAAAGATGTTTACCAGGTCATTATTGTTATTCTGTAATTCTGAGATATTTTTATGTAATTTCTGGCTGATTCCTGTAACGTACATAGATACTTGATGCCCTGATTGATAAGTGATGGGCTAAACATGCCAGAAAATGTGTTTTATTGTTTAATGTCAATTATTCTGTATGCATGTTAGTCCTAATACCCTCCCTTCCCCACCCTTATGTATTTTCCTGCCTTTTCTTTTCTGTACCCCACCTCCCCCCCCCCCCCTTCCATACGTTATTTCTTTTGTGATGAAAATATCAATAAAAAGAGATTAAACAAAAAAAACATAAGTACACAGAGTGACTCTTATCGAAAGAGGAAAAAATTAGCTCACAGATTGGTTGGTAGTACTGGGATTGGACAAAATAATTATGCCATTCACCAACTAAAGACCCATTTTCATCAGCCAAAGAATAAATAACTCTATTAGCGAATAATGAATGAATAATTGAAGTATACTCCCATAGCAAATAGTAACGTGGAGCAGTATCCAAAGAAACAAAGAACAACAACAAATAGTCGCTGATACTCTGTAAAAGCAGATATCAGATGAAAAATGCTGTAAGGATGCAGATGTATCATCGATAAAAGCTGATAAATACAGCAAACGGTGTTAAATTCACAAACGGTTTAGGCAGATAGGATCAAAGCTGCAAAGTGTAGGCATCTAGGATAGAGTAGACAGCTGAATGTATACCTTAGCGCACAAACATAGTATAACAGTAAGAGCAATAGGGCTCTTTTGAAGCCGCTTGTGATACACCCTTTGCTATAGCCTCGTTCTCTAAATCTTTGTCTGAGATGTGTAGCCTGTTCCTGAAATGCATCATCGGTCGAACAGTTCCTCCTAATACGGAGCAACTGACCCACCAGGATCCCATATACCAGAGGACGAGGGTGATGACTTTCTGCCCTTAATAGGGAGTTTGTAGTGTTGTCCTTTGTGAAGACATCTGTCACCAAGTGATCATCCATCCTGTTGATCTGGACGTCCAGGAAGGACACCTCCGTTTCACTATATTCATAATTAAAACGTAAGTTCTGATCATTTTGAATAATATCCTCTACAAACCTTTTAAGTTGGTTCACTGAGCCACCCCATAACATTAGAATGTCATTGATGTATCTGACCCAGAGGCCCACGTGCACACCCACCACCTCTGACATGGTGCCGAGAATAATCTCTTGTTCCCAGAATCCGAGGTACAGACATGCTTAGGTGGGGGCACACATGGCCCCCATGGTCGTACCTCTTTGTTGAAGGTAAAATTTCTGATCAAAGGTAAAGAAATTAATCATTAGGACAAGCTCTAAAAATTTCAGGACAAAGGTTGAATGGTCATCAAATCTTCTAACTCTACTTTTCAAGAAAAATTCACATGCCCTCAGCCCTTCTCAACATGGAATAGAGAAATATAAACTCTCCATATCGATAGTGACTAAGAGCATTGAAAAAGCTAATTCAATTCCTTCTAATCTATGTAAAACATCTGTTGTATCTTATACGTTGGAGGGTAGAGATGTCAGAATGGGCCGCAAGATGTAATCAATATAGCGGATAATATTTTCAAGAGGTCCTTTTATGCCTGCTACTATCAGTTGCCCCGGTGGATGTATCATACTCTTACGTACCTTATATAGAATATAGAAGGTAGGGACGATGGGATGGTTGATTATCAAGGCTCTAAATTCTTTAAAATTTAACCCCTTCGCGACCGATGACTGTCCTGGACCACCATGGGGAAAAACTCCCTTCGTGACCGATGACGGTCCAGGACCGTCATGCAGGTCTGATCGCGGTATGCACGCTGGCATACCGCGATCGCGCTACCAACGACATGGCTAAGTGTGACTGCTTTGACAGCTATAGTCTCTCCCTGCTCCACGGTGATCGTGGGGCAGAGAGAGACTAAATATAGTGTGTGAAGTCTCCCCCTGGTCCCCCCCAGTAACAACCAGCCCCCCAAAGAATTTTTGTGCTATTGTGTTAATCCTAACTCTTGGGTTAGAGTTCATCAAAACCCTAATCCTAGAGTTAGAATTAGGGTTTGTACTAACCCTAACCAAAGGGTTAAGGTTAGAGTTAAATAAAAATAAAACAAATGTAAAAAAATAAAAAATTAAATAAATAAAAAAATTAAAAATAATAATAATAAATTGTATACAAATAAGAAGTTATTCCGTAGAGGACCAATGACATGTTAAGTCTGTCTGTGGTCCTCTAGGGATATTTTATTTAAAAAAAAAAAAGACTGCTAGTGGGGCCAGTGCTTTGCATTGGCACCCAGCAGTAGATATGGGCCCGCAGCAGCTGGATATTTGATCCATGCAGCCGCAGGATAGCAGGGATAGCAAAAATCGGTGCTTCCTACTATAGACTACATTTCCTATTCTGCTACGGTAGCTTTTGGCTGGCTGAGCATGATAGGAAATGTAGTCACAAGTATTACATAATAAATACACGTTTTAAAGCTGCAATAACCATATCCTAAATTTTGCCCTGTACCTGCCACATAAACCTAGCACACCTATACATGTGGGGTACCGCTATACTCAGGGGAAGTTGCTGAACATATATTGGGGTTTTGTTTGGCAATAAAATAGAACAGTCCTTTAAATTCATACCTAAGTTTCAAAGTGTGTGGAAATAAAACACACACAAAATTACTACGCCAAAACTTGTCAAAGATTGGTGGTAAAATGAGTGAAAAGAGTCAAATTACCCCAAGTTGAATGCCCTGGGATGTCTACTTTATAAATATGTGTACATGTGGGGGGTTATTCAGTGATTCATATCAGATATCGGTGTTACAGTGTCACTAACGCTAATTTTTAAAAAAAATGGTTTTGAAACAGCTAAATGCTACTTGTATTTATTAACCTAAAACATGCAAAAAAACATATAAACATCGGGTATTTCTGAACTCAGGACCTATAGTCGAATCTATTTAGCACGTTTTTTCATTAGCTTTTGAAGCTTAGTAAAAGAATTTACAAAGAAAAGTCAGGAAAAGTGTTTTTTTTTTTTTAATTTTAACCATATTTTACTATTTTTTACACAATACAATAAATGATATGAACAAAATAATGTCATGAAAAGAAAGCCCTTCTTGTCCTGAAAAAAACAATATATAATATGTGTGGGTACAGCAACTGAAAAAGAAGAAAATTAAAGCTAAACACAAACACCTCAGAAGTGTTAAAACAGCCTCGGTCACTAACGCTCAACATTCCAAAAACAGTCTGGTCATGAAGGGGTTAACAGGCCTTTGTTTCAAAATATCATCTAGTTTACTTACAATCTCCGTTGGATTATACAGTTGTACGGTATACAGTTGTTTATAGTGAGCCTCTTCTCCAAATTGGCATCTAATCTCAAAAATATAGGGGCTTACATCCATCACCAGCTTTGATAGTCAAATACAACTGATTGAACTGCTGTGATACTTTGATTCAACTGATAGCATTTCTGTGATAGTTTTAGTCAAGTGATAGACCAGCTTAGCTAGTCTAATAAAACGGATAGAATTGCTGTCATAGTTTGATTCAACTGATAGAACTGATGTGATAGTTTGATTCAACTTATAGAGCTACTTTTATTTATTGAACTGATGGAAATTCTGTGAGTATTTGATTCAACTGATAGAACTAATGTGATAGTTTTAGTCAACCTATAGACCAGCTTTGCAGTTCTAATATAACTGATAGACCTGCTGTGATAGTTTGATTCAACACGGTTTTGATAGTCTAACACAACTGACAGAACTACTGTGATCGTTTGATTCTACTGATAGAACGTCTGTGCTATTCTAATACAACTGTTGTTTTTGTCTAATACGACTGATAACACTGTTCATTGAACGAACTGCAGATTGATTAAACTGTTGTTAGCCTGACAACACACCCCAATCGCCATCCAAAACTACTGCGCGAAAATGTTTCGAGCTATAGTATAATATATACAGGGAGGCTGTCAGACTCCTTGTTCAGGCTCCTCCCTCTGACGTCAGCCGGCATGCGACGAGACATCACGGATGATTACACTGTCACACAGAGTCTTCCTACTTGGCGGACTTGTGCTTTGCGAAGCACAACCAGGGAGTTTGCAACAGTGCCCTTTGCCAACTGAACAAGATGCTGAACGTTCCCTCTACATCCTTTCCTGCCTCAAGCTCCCAACAGAGAGTGGCCACACTTGGTCGAAGTAAGGTATGTAGAAATATGTTTACATTGGTGATTGTGTTTGGTAAACACCTATGGGGCTGTATAGGACAATGATATTCAGCTGTTAAATATGCCTGAATGTAGTCCACCTGATCGGGCATCACTGATATTCCCTATGTATTATTAAAGTGGGTATTAGTAATGCCTGCTACATTATTGTCAGATCTGTAGTGTGCATACAAGGCTTCAGTCAGAAATCATGGAGCACAACATTGAGTAAACTTCCTAAAACCATCGTTTTCTCCACATTTCTCTATCATTTTGCTCCTTGATGCTTGACCCTCCCTGTCATTCCTTATTCTGTTGTCTCTCCCTTGCTTCTCCATCAGAGTCTGCTTGTGAATTCATCCCCGTCAGACAGTGTTCTTATTTTCCATCCATTCTTTTCTCCTTTTCAGATTATTCTGCTTTGTCAGTGTCTCCCATCAAATCCCACCACTTCTGTTAAGTTCCCTCTCCATCAATCCTTCCCAACCAAAGTAAGTCCACCTTGTGCATAACACATAAATAACTTAAAATTGCTCAGCACTACAATGCATGATCTATGTTTTATTTTGCCAAAACACTTTTAGCTTTAAAAGTTCTGGAGGTGTTGAAACGTTTATACTTAAGTGAAATAAAACACGGACTATGCATTGTAGCGCTGAGCAATTTTTCCAACTTTTACATGAAAAATCTTTTACACATATACAAACACAAGTAAAAACATCTTCTAAATTTATTCTAATATTTCTTCCGAATTTAGAACAGCCCATATTTACACATTTTCCTGTTGTGGTTTGCAAGTTATAGACCAATAACTGAAATAAAGTTTTTTTTTTTTTGCTCTCTAACCGTTTTCGCGTAGCTTTTGACCCCAACACTACTCATCACCCTCATCCTAAATCTAAATCTCCTGATGGCATACCTCATCCCTCTGTTTGCGACCAGAAGTATTTCTGATAACTGGTAATTTTTCACAAAAAGCTATATTGAAAGCTTCTCAGCACTTATGAAATACAGTAGTATCAGTGCAAATACTGTATAGAGCAAATAACTCTTTTACCATGATGTAACTGTAATATGAGGCATGGTTGGGGACATGTTTTCGGCGCATCAGCTCTGCACATGTCCCATGTGGGCGTACTTACTTTGGGGAATCTGGGCATGCATGGAAAATCTATAGCACAGCTTAAGGGAGTTGGACCTTGAATAAACTGCTGTGCGCTTGCACTCTGACAAGTGTGTGTGAAATTTGCAACTTGTGATGAAATCCAGAATTTTTTTTGGATAACGAATAATTTTAGTTAAGGAATTTTCAGATAAGGGAAACTCAAACTGTGATAGTATTTAACTACCATCTATAAATTACTAAATATGTACTGCGAGTGACTACAATGTGCCACCTGAGGCTAACTGTATTAAGCATTACGTTTTGTGAAGAACAAAGTGGAATATGGGAAGGACAAAGAACTACTATTAGAAGGTCTAGAGGAGACCTATGGTATCAAAAGAAGACAATTACCCACACGGAGTCTGTGATACCCTCTGGAGATCCAAACCTCCACAACCTCTTAATAAACTTGTCCTCCCTAGCACAAAATGATCCTATATTACCTGGGCCCACAATGCATCCTTTATTGGCGAACTGTCCAAATATACACCTGCCATCCCAATTAAATATTTGGAATTGCTTAAGCCTCAACATGTCTTTACTTTCATGGCAAAAGTCGGGAATCAACAGGCTGGCTGATCTATATGAACAATTTCAGATGAAAAACTTTAATGATCTTACCCTCCAGTTCCATCTGCCGATCACTGATCATTACAAATTATGATAAACAGATATGCTCTACAAAACCACCCCAGCACGTTTCAAGATGCATACAGCCCCCATAAAATTACCTTGTTCTGTTTTCAACCATCTAAGATAACAAACACCCTATCTATCTGCTACTTTGTTCCTGGCAGATTTGCAAAAATGTACCGAAACTCCTCAGATCTATGCTGGAGTGGCTGTACAATGCCTGGATCCATGTTACATATTTGGTGGTCTTGCCCACATCTATGATCACTTTGGACTAAAACCTTTGACATTATCCATTAAGCTACCTCACTACATCTGCAACAATCCCCAGAATTGGCACTGCTACATATCTTCTCTGACAAAAGCCCCCTTGTGTTAAAAATAATTATTGGTCATGCTCTGATAGCAACGAAAACCCTCATAGCCACAAATTGGCTACTCTTCCCTACAATAGAGAACTTTACCACCTTATCCATCTCAATCTACAGATGGAAAAGCTCCATTACATCAATGTGGGGAACACGAAAATATATGATTAAGTCCAAAAAGTCTGGTTGACACATTACGATCCCTCTGTTTAATAAATACAGATTCTCTCAGTCCCCCCTAACACTTCCTCCCCTCCCCTCTCTGTTTCACTCTTTCTTTCTGCTTTCCTTTTAGGTCTTTCTATCTCTCTGTTCTGGAGTTGTAGTAGGAGTATAGTTAGTAATGTGTTCACTGAGCCCATTTCATTTACACGTTGTATAATTTCAATGTTTGTATATTGCGTAAAATTGTGATAACCTTCTCACGCTGTAAATAATGTACTACTTCCAGATGTTCTATTCTTCACTATATCTTTGTGTAACCTTTGTGATTCTTCAATAAAAATTATACTTGATTTAACAAAAAAAAAAAACGACAATTGCTACATTATTCATTTTATTTATGTTCAATGTTGCCTTGAGTTTATTTTTCAAAACAAAACACTTTACAGATTATTGTGTCTAATTGAAGTTTTCAGGACTCTTGCCAGAATATCTTCATGACGCACAACTATACATTATAAAGAACTCGGTTCTAAAGAGTGCAATGTATTTGCAAATTGTCTGTCCTCAGTGCAGAAATAAAACAAACATTGAAGAACAGAAATGCATCTGTGGAGGAGTAATGTTGTAAGAAATTGTTTGGTAACACATTAAAAGTTACTGAACTTCCTTCTTACAGTCTTATAGGAAAAATGTCTTTCATGCAGAACTTAAAGGTTTACTTAAAGCAACTAAATGATATATTATGTATAATATGCAGTCACAAATTCAGAAATAATTTGGGTATACAAGATAGAGCAGTCTTAATTCAAAATCAGAAATCAGGCAGTACACAAAATGTCAACTGTTAAGAAAGCTTGAAGATAACTGCAGAGAAATTGTTGGCAAAAAGCTAGTTGGTGATATCATCTTTGCACAAGATCACTTTAGGACAGGGAACTATTTTCTCTTGAAATTCCTGTGTAGCTGTGTGTAGAGGTACATTTAAGAATCAAAGATGTGTTTTAGTGATAAGTATGTCTGTCCAAACAATTCACCTGCTCCTCACTTTTAGTAAAAAGCTCATAATGAGCGTGGTGGTGAGAAACTGAGACTGGTAGTGAATTTATTAGCAGGACTGGTTTGGGAAATCACAAAGGAGACACCTGATTGGCTCCCAGGAGAAGATGCTGGGCACTCTCCTTTGTTGCTTAAGCTACACATATCATGGTGGGCAGGGTCAATCCCCAGAAGAAAACTTTCAAAAAGGTATGTATTCAACAGCATTGCAGAAATAAAAAATAAAGGAGCAGGCAAGGATGTAGTCAGAAACAATACTAAGGTTCAGGAGGCATGAATACGGAATTAGTAACAAGCTGAAGGCAGATCAGGAAAGCCGGGTCAATCATGAAAGGGCAAATACAATCACAAAAGTGAACAGGAGGAACAACCAACTTCGCCTGGTTCATTTACTCTAGTATTTATTGGTGTATTTTGTGCAAAAGGGCTGACTGTAAGCCTGAAATGTCAAATTTTTTGATGCTTGACAGGTGAATAAATGATAGTTAAGTCCCGTAGGTTATCCATCACTGTCTTGGGCCTTGCTATCTGCTTTCCAGTGATGGCAAATATATTGCAGATAAACTGGTGGTACTCTACAAGTAAATATGCGATATTAATTGCTTATTCAAAGGCTTGACAAAGTATAGTTGATTTGTAATATCTGCTTTTATTGTTGAATTATTTTTTATCTCTTTACATCGTAATATTGTTCAGGTGCCTCTGAAACCTGGGAGGAGTCTTATGGATTGGATTCGAGTTGCGAAGAGTGGTAAAGACTTGACGGGGACGAGGGGAAGATTAATAGAAGTTACAGAGGAAGAGCTTTCAAAGCACAAACAGAAAAATGACTGTTGGATGTGCATTAATGGTAGGATGAAATATTTAATATAGACTGTTAATAAAGCTGTCAATGGGAATTATATTCATGCAGTGATTTACATGTTTGTGTAGAACATTGTCAACTATATCCATCTCTTTAAAGCTGGACAAAATCTGTATCATTTAGGTTTGGTAATAAGCAAATTAGCAACTAAAAGATATGGTAAAAGTGATTACAGATTATTAATTAATTATCGCTTTCCTCATGTGTTGCTGTGTGCAGCTGTCTTAAGATAATATAGTAATCATTGTATCAGTCAGCCGATTATTATTTTCAGTTATTTTATATAAAGAAGTTATTGCTAGCACTATTGTTTTAATTGATCTGTAATTATTATTTGAAAATGTTTTTTCATTATGGAGATGAATGTGTTGGAATTGCGTCACAATTTTGACACAGAATGCCAAATGTGTCTAAGAAAAATTGGCAGCAAATTCAGATTTGTGGGTAATGTTTCATTCAAATTTTAGTTAAAACATCTGTGAACGAATTTGAAAGTGAACATTTCCTATGACAGGACCTCTTTTAATGTGCAAGTCTAAAATCTGTAAAACTTTTATATGTATTCAAAACCAAGATATACAGAATGCGGTTTCCCTTTTCCTTAGTTATAGGTCCAACTTCACTCATTGTAGTAGCTCATTTTGCATATATGTTTCTAGGTTACACAACCATTTTTTTGTGATAAGGGCTTCTTTATTTTGCAAGCAAATTCACATTATTTAAATTGTAAAATTTGGTTAATGCATTTTAAAGGGGCAATAAAGCCCACTTTATTATTATTATTAATATTGTTATTTAAAGAATTGGTACTGTTAGGGATATCATGATATATTTGACCATCCTACCTCGTTAAGTTCTCATATTAAAGCTACTAGAGCATTATCTTTCGCCACTTAACATAATTGATTCAGGGAATTAGCCTTTCAAGTGAGGACACATATGCACATGTGCGTGACTTTTTGGTGTTTTCTTGGATCAGCGTTCATAAGCTAAAGAAGATTTTCCAAGTCCTAGTAGGATGCTGTCAAGACATAGTTAACTCCAAAACTCGCCCACTCTTATATATAATATAAACTACATAGTCGGCAAGGTGGACATTATTTTGTAATGTAATTACCAACATGTTCTTTGGATAAAATCCAATAGAAATTAAATAGTTAAAGGTCTTAAAACACTAAAGTTATATGTTGTGAAATGTTCTACCTGTAGTACCATGCCACAATCTCAGGTTTGATTCTTGACAAGGTCAACTTATCCATCCCATTGAAGCTGGACAAAGTCAGTGCTATACACTGTGCTACAAAAATAATTTGGAAAAAAAACTTTGTTGGCATGTCTCCTCTGTATTCAAAACAAAGGAAAAGGCCCTCTTGATAAAATACAGGTTGAGTATCCCTTATCCAAAAATCTGTTACCCTAAACGATCAGTTATCCCAAAACATTTCCAGATTTTGCCACAAGGTGCAAATTCCACATAAACCTTTCAAAATTGTTATGATATTTGTAATACCCTTTGTGGGGGTGGGTTAATCTGAGCATTCATGGAATGGCTAAATCGCAGCTTAAAGGAACACTACCACTTACATAAAATGTAACTAGATAACCTGGTCATTTAAAACAAACACATATATAAACCATATGCCACTGTTTCTTTTACATGATTGAATTCATTACATATAAAAGTAAAAATAAAATTAGGTGTTTATCTCCAGCATCCATTTTGTGAATAATTCCAATGATGCAACATCATCCAAAATCTTCCAGCCAGTCTCAATTTACATCTGCTGCCAAAGCCTGCATGATGATGTCATAAAATACTCTCTTGCTCTCTTACTGGCTCCTGTGTATCATAGTGTGCAGAACTAGGTGACATTTTTTTACCTGCCTTTCAACACAAAGAGAGGAGATTGACCTGATCAAACTCTGCCCCCTTGTGATGTAATAGTTACATTACCCTCCCGTTCAAATCAAGTCTATAATTGGAATCCTGACTTATAGATTGCATTCTGTGTCCCAAGCCCCAAAGTGAGAAATTTGTGCTGTAAAGTCACTAGGGGGTGGCACCCAAAAACACTATATTTCACAAAATGGTGGCGCCCAGTCACACTTGTTTGGTTACATATTTTTTTTTAAATACAGTCACATAAGAAAAGCAAATGACCTATCTGAAATCAACAATACAAAATAAAAAAAAAGTAAAACCTTTTCATTTTTTGGTGGAGCGTCCCTTTAATGGAGCTGGACACTGAATGAACTGTTGTGCACTAGCATTCTGACAAGTATGTGGAATTTTCAACTTGTGGAAAAATCACCAGAAATGTTTGGATACCTGATTTCTGTATAAGGCATACTCAACCTGTAGTAGGTATATTTTGTGAGTGTATGTGTGTGTGTGTGTGCTCGTGTGTGTGCGCTTGTGCGCTTGTGCGCGTATACACGCACAAATATATGTATAGAGAGATATTCTGTATTTAATTTGAAATATACACAACTATGTGGAAATTAGCATTCACTATGCATTAGATTTAAATGCTGCAACCAAATATATTCTTAGAATAATATCTTCTTCACAAATATAGTATTAGAAGTGTTTAGATAGTGGCCTGAAACTTTATAATTTAAACAGAGCAAGTCAGGGATGTGTTCTTACTAGTTGTAAGCCAAATCAAAAAGTATCTAACGTTACTTAACCTCTTGCCGACACAGGACGTGCTAGGTCCATCCTGTGTTGCAAGGCGTTAGTGATGTATCGGTGGCTGCTGAGCCCTTGCCTATACATGGATGGTATCGCTGTACTCCTGGAGATGTTGCTGAACACATATTGGGGTGTTGTTTGGCAGTGACATATACCAGAATCTGTGAATTTATGCCTGAAGTACAATGTATGTGGAAACAAAACTCCAAAAATTTACTACCACAAACTTTGACAAAGGCTGGTGGTAGAATTAGTTCATATACAGTATTAATATACCACCATTTGAAATACCTTGGGATGTCTATTTTACAAAAACATATGGGTTTGATGGGGTAAAAAACATTGGCCGGCTTGAAAAATGTTCCAAATGGAATATGGGCGCAGGCTGACTACATGTCAGAATTACAAGCTGAAAATGCGCCCATCCCAAACGTTGCCTTTTAGCCCCAAAACAAACCTATGCATGGGTGGTATCCCTGTACTCAGGAGCTGTTGCTGAACACACATTGAGGTGTTGTTTGGCAGTGACACATAATAGGATTTGTGAATTCATGCCTGAAGTACAATGAATGTGAAAACAAATTACTACCCAAAACTTTGATATCGGCTGGCGGTAGAATTAGTGCATGTAAAGTGTTAAAATACTAACATTTGAAATACCCTAGGGTGTGTAGTTTTCAAAAATATATGGATTTGTGGGGTAAAATATATTGTCTGGCTTCAAAAATGTCCCAAATGGGACATGTGTGCAGGTTTTCTGCATGTCAAAATTCCAAGTTGGAAAACCAAAAAGCGCACCTTTCAAATGTGGCCTTTTAACCCCGAAATAACCTAACCAACCTATGCATGGGTGGTATCCCTGTACTCAGGATATGTTGCAGATCACATATTGAGGTGTTACTTGGCAATACCCCTTCACATTTTCAAGGAAATGTTTACCTAAATTGCAATCTATGTGAAAAATTAAAAAAACTTTTTTTTTGCTGCAAACTTTGGCAAATGTTGGTGGTAAAATGGATACATAAAAAGTGTCAAACTACACCACGTTAGATGCCCTGAGTTGTCTAGTTTTCAAAAATATGTACATTTGCGGGGTCATTCATTGATTTAGTACAGATATCAGTGTTACAATGTCAGCTTTCTGGCCCTGTAACATGAATAAAAAAAAAAAGAACAAAAACATGGGCTATTTCTGAACTCAGGACATATATTAGAAACTATTTAGCAGTGTTTTTTTGTTGTCTCTTGTACATGAGTATACGATTTTTCAAATAAAAGTCATAAAAAAAAAAAAAAAATCCATTTTTTTGCCATATTTTATTATTTTTTTTTACATCAAAATATATGCTATTATCAAAATAATGGTATCAAAAGAAAGCCCTTCTTATAACGATAAAAACGATATATAGTTTGCATGGGTACACTAAATGAGACGGAAATAAATTTCAGCAAAACAAAACACCTCAGATATGTTAACCCCTTAGTGACATGACTTTTTTGGCTTGTCCGACGCTTGGTGACATGGGCTGTTTTAACATTTCTGAGGTGTTTGTGTATTGCTGTAATTTATTTCTGTCTCATTTAGTGTACCCGCACAAACTATATATCGTTTTTATCGTTATAAGAAGGGCTTTCTTTTGATACCATTATTTTGATAATAGCATATAATTTGAAGTAAAAAAAATTATAAAATATGGCAAAAAAATGGAATTTTATTTTTATGACTTTTATTTGAAAAATCGTATACTCATGTACAAGAGACAACAAAAAAACACTGCTAAATAGTTTCTAATATATGTGCTGAGTTCAGAAATAGCCCATGTTTTATGTTTTTGTGCTTTTTTTTTATTCATGTTACAGGGCCAGAACTCTAAGTAGTGCAAAGCTATTTTAAAATCCTTTTTTTCAAAATTAGCGATAGTGACATTGTAACACTGATTTCTGTACTAAATCCATGAATGACCCCCAACATGTACATATTTTTGAAAACTAGACCACTCAGGGCATTTAACTTGGGGTATTTTGACACATTTTATGTAGCCATTTTACCACCAATCTTTGCCAAAGTTTGCAGCAAAAAATCTTTTTTTTAAATTTTTCACATAGATTGCAATTTAGGTAAACATTACCTTAAAATGTGAAGGGGTATTTCCAAATAACACCTCAATATGTGTTCAGCAACATCTCCTGAGTACAGGGATACCACCCATGCACAGGTTTGTTGGTTTGTTTTGGGGCTAAAAGGCCACATTTAGGGGGTGCGCATTTTGGTTTTCCAACTTGGAATTCTGACATGCAGAAAACTTGTGCCCATGTCCCATTTGGGACATTTTTGAAGCCAGAAAGTGTATTCTACCCCACAAAGCCATATATTTTTTAAAACTAGACACCCTAGGGTATTTCAAATGGTAGTATTTTAACACTTTCCATGCACTAATTATACTACCAGCCTATGTCAATGTTTTGGGTAGTAATTTTTTTTCACATACATTGTACTTTGGGCATGAATTCACAGATCCTGTTATATGTCAGTGCCAAACAACACCTCAATATGTGTTCAGCAACATCTCCTGAGTACAGGGATACCACCCATGTATAGGTTGTTTAGGTTATTTGGGTGTTAAAAGGCCACATTTGAGAGGTGCGCTTTATGGTTTTTCAACTTGGAATTCTGACATGCAGAAAACCTGCGCCCATGTTCCATTTGGGACATTTGTGAAGCCAGAATGTGTATTTTACCCCACAAAACCATACATTTTAGCAAACTAGACACCCTAGGGTATTTCAAATGATAGTATTTTAACACTTTCCATGCACTAATTCTACCACCAGCCTTTGTCAAATTTTAGGTTAGTAGTTTTTTAATGTTTTGTTTCCACATACATTGTACTTCGAGCATGAATTCACAGATCCTGTTATGTGTCAGTGTAAAACAACACCCCAATATGTGTTCAGAAACATCTCCTGAGTACAGGGATACCACCCATGCATAGGTTTGTTGGGTTGTTTGGGGGCTAAAAGGCCACGTTTAGGGGGGGTGCATTTCCAACTTGGAATTTTGACATGTAGTCAGCCTGCGCCCATGTTCCATTTGGGACACTTTTGAAGCCTGTCAAAGTATTTTACCCCGTAAAACCATATATTTTGGAAAACTAGACATCCTAGGGTATTTAAAATTGTGGTATTTTAACACTTTCCAAGTGCTAATTCTACCACCAACCTATGTCAAAGGGTTGGGATGTCATTTTTTCCCCACACACATTGTACTTCAGGCATGAATTCACAGATTTCAGTATATGTCACTGCCAAACAACAACCCACTATGTGTTCAGCAACATCTCCCGAGTACAGGGATAGCACCCATGCATAGGTTTGTTGGTTTGTTTTTTGGCTAGAAGGCAACATTTGTGAGATGCGCATCTCAAAATTCCAACTTGGAATTTTGACATGTAGTCAACCTGCGTCCGTGTCCTTTATGGGATATATCTTTGAAGCCAGCCAATGTAATTTACCCCCACCAAACCATATAATTTTTAACGGTAGACACCCATCACTCCTTGTGGCAAGGGCTCAGCAGCCACCGATACATCACTAGATGATGTATCAGAAAGCTGACTAGGGTCAAAATCGAACCCTGAGTCCGCGGCCTCAGAATCAGTGCGTAAGCAGTGATCTCGAGCAAAGAAAGGGTTAATAGCTCTTAGAGGAGCCTATCTAGTACTGTAATACATTACAGTACAAAGAAATTAATCCATAAAACAGTGCAGACAGCAAAACATACTGTTGCTGTGCAAGATTACTGCTTACACAGTGATGAATGGCAGGGAAGGGGTTAATACACAGTGAAAGACTTTCATAAAACCTGCCAATTTTATAAAATGTTATTTTATATCACTAATACTGATCTGTCTCTTTCCGTCACAAAAATGTAAGTGAGGAGAGGGAGGCAGATCAATATTTGTGAATATTGATACGACCAATTTTGATCTGACCAGGGCGAATGGTGAGCTTAATTGAGAAATCACCAAACCGCCTTTGCCATTAATTCGCTGTTACTGATCGCTATGCGCTCAGGCAGCTTAAAAAAAAAAATCTCAAATACTTTTACTTTACATGTAATCCCCTAGCGGGTATGTGTAAAAAATAAAAAAATAAAAAAAAATATGCAGACAGATAAAAATCATTGCGTAAGCAGTGATCGACGGCAAAGAAGGGGTTAATAACTCTTAGAAGAGCCTTTGTAGTACTGTAATAAATTACAGTACAAAAAAAATTAACCCCTAAAAAATGCACAAACACCAAAAATAAATGCGCTGATGTGCACGATCACTGCTTACGCAATATCAGTGGCAGGGAAGGGGTTAAACGCAGGGAATTTCTTTAATACATTTTTTTTATTGTTTTATTATTCGTGTGTTGTGTATTTATTGTTTTTTTTTTACTTTTTATAACTTTGATCTGTCTCTCTCCCTCACTAAAAAAAAATGTGAGGAGAGGGAGGCAGATCATAACTGGTCAGATCAATATAGGGTTAATATTGTTTTGACCAGTCAGTGGGGATGCTCATCATTTTTTTTTTTTTTGTGTTACTGATTGCCTCGACTTGCGAGGCAATCAGAAACACTTTCTGAGCGCTTCCTATGCTCTGTGCCTTTAAAACCAGCATTTCTATCGCTCTCCGGAGCGATCAAAATGCCGACGGGCATTTTTTTTGTATTGTACGATGCTTCCATACGGAAGCATCGTTACAATGCCGCTTGAGCACTGAAAGCGGAAAAACTCAGCTTTCAGTGCTCGTTTTGACACAGGACGGACTAGGTCACAAAGCGTCGGAACAAGCAAAAAAAGTCATGTCACTAAAGGGTTAAATGTATACGTGTAACAAGAAATGCGAATTCATTCTTGAACTCAGTCTATTTGTTATTTTTTGGGTTTACTCATACTGTAAGTTTACTTTTAGACTGGAGTCTTGGAACACACTGATTTAAATCCCAAATTCCTTAATTAATCACACATGAGTGAAATGTAGTCAAATTTGTGGGCCAAGGGCGCCATCTCCTGGACAATATTGTGAACTAAAGTGAACATGTCTTATCAAATATTAACTAGGGGATGTTTTAGAGAAGCAACCAGATAAAGACAAATACATTTTCCACACCTTGAGAGGTGGTTTTTGAGATGTGAAAATTGTGATAAAAATAGGCTAAATCAAGTCTTGAAAAGGCGGAAAAAGGCCATACTGACCCTATCACCGTCCTCCCAGAGGGAAAAGATAAAGAATCTTCTTAACACCTTGGTAAATATAGTCTACTTTTGAACTTTTTTTTATTTTAACCAGGGATTTTCCTAGGCCAAAGACCAGAGCGTTTTTCAATTTTTAATATGCGTTTTTTGAAACATAATTTTCCTCTCTCTCATTTAACGCAAACATACAAGTTATATGTTGATTTTTAAAGGACAGTTAGCTTTCTTTTGATACCCTATACATAAAAATTATTTACATTTTAGTATTAAAAAATACTAAAGTTTTTCCCCATTATTTTCCCAATAATAAGCTACACAACTAGTGCAACACTAACCCACTTATCCCACCTAATTAACTAATAAAAAAGAAAAATATTGGTTCCCAAACCCCCCTAAACAAAAAAGACAGAAAAAAAAAAACTCTGAAAGTGCCATTTCAGATCCTTACAAATCATGCAACAGGCATGCAGGGGTTACATTTTATTAAATAAATATATTACAATTACAATTATTTATTAAAAAACTTTATAAATTGCAAAAATAAAAACAATTGTAAAACAAAAAACCTAAATGAGGGCCATAAAGTGGAAGGAAACTGATCACAGTTACAAACTGTGATCAGCAATGAAACGGTTAATTTTTTCTTCTTCTCAGGCAACGTTGTTTATTTATTTATTCTTACTTGCAGGTCACTCTCTGTGCTTCACTATAAGAACCTGAAGCACAGAGAGTGAATTAGAGTGAAAGTCAGTGTGTGAACACAATGACTTTGCATCTAATTTGCATGTTATTGCGGTGATCACTCGATCACCGCGATCACATGCCTGGAAATCCACCGATCGGGTCCAGGAGCTTTGCCTCGGGTGCGAGGCCTAGTCCTGGACCCGTTGCAGACTGGCTGGCGGTGCGCACGGAGCACACCGCCAGCTAGTCTGCATGACGAGTTAACTCGTCATAAGGTTGCTAATGCTGCGGTTCTTATGACAAGTTAACTCGTCATAAGGTCGCAAAGGAGTTAAATTGCTATTTCTGCATACTTGGATGGTAAATACAATCCTATGTTGGCTTCCATTTCAAGCCATATGACTGAAAATTAAGAGTGCTGGCAAAGGGAGCAGTGGGGCAGTTGCCCCCTGGACTGCCATTTACACTAGCTCAGTGGGCTAGGGCTGCACTTTTCATTACAAAATGCCCTAGTCATGTGTAGCACTTTATAATTGATTCGTCTATCAATCTCTGCACCTTATCTGTTAGTATATCTGTCCTCTCTGTTTACATGTGTATGTCTGTGTCTGTCTATCAATCTTTGTACCTAATCTACTGTTCAAAACAACCTCAAATAGAGGAAATACTGTGTAAAGATTGGTAATGTTTTAAATGGCTGATTTTTAATGGAATATATACATAGGCGTATAGAGGCCCATTATCCGCAATCATCTTTCCGTTGTGGCACTGGCATGTTGTGTTAGCTAATCCAAGTATATTATTTTAAAAGGCTAACTGACCATTAGAAAACACTTGTGCAATTGTTAGTAGGGATCGACCGATATTGATTTTTTGGAGCCGATACCGATACCGATAACCTGTGAACTTTCAGGCCGATAGCCGATAACTTATACCGATATTTCGTGCATTTTAATTTTTTGGGAAAAAAAACAATTTCTACACAAATCTGCTGTTAAATGAACATGTTTATTGTTAACGTTTAGCTTTTTTTTGTAAATCTTTTTCATTGCTAAATAAAAATAAATAATGCAGCAAAACAATGGTGATATGGTCAAATACAACAAATTGGACCACTTTTTTTTTTTTTTTTAAATAAATATCAGTCAAAAGGTAACAAGAACAACAATGTTGAATTGCACATAGTCCATACTTAGATTAAATCTTAGTAAAATGAGCAGCAATGACATAGGCAATTATATCAAAGGGACACTACAGTAAATATAAGCAAGGCATCAAAACAGCTTAATTAACCCCTTAGTGACAAGACATTTTCACCTTGACTTTCCCTTGGTGACAATGGCTGTTTTGACATTTCTAGGGTGTTTGTGTTTAGCTGTAATGTTTTGCTTTCTCACATACAGTACCCACACAAATTATATGTTGTTTTTATCGTCATAAGAAGGGCTTTCATTAGATACCATTATGTTCATCATATCTTATAATTTACTACAAAAAAAATCATAAAATATGATGAAAAATTTAAAAAAACCCACTTTTTCTAACTTTGACCTAAAATATAATTTACACAAATAAAATCATTAAAAAAGACCCCGGCTAAATAGTTTCTAAATGTTGTCCCGAGTTCAAAAATATGCATGTTTCCATATTTTTCGGTATTTTTTTGCGAGTTATGGGGCAAAAACCAAAAATAGTGTTTTTTGGTTTTTTCCTATATTGATCTTTTGACCCCAACCCGAACCCAAAATTTAACCCTAACACTAAATTTAACCCCAACTCTAATCCTTATTATATCCCTTAATATTTTTTAACTTTAATTTAATTTTAACCCTATCCCTTATGCTAAAAAATATTTAATTTTAACCCTATAGGCTAATATAGCTAAATAACCTATTTTTATTTAATTAAATATGTATTTTAATTATTTTCCATTGCAATGCTACTAAACCACCACTAGGGGTAGTCAAGTAGCATATTCAGAGCGACGGAAGTGAAGTTACTTTCACTTCCGAAGCTCAGACCGGCAGAGGACTTAGCCATATTGACGGAGCAGCATGCTCCGTCAATATGGCTCCCCACGATCGCTCCGTGGGGCGATCGTGGGGGTCCCAAAATAGAAATATCAGTGCTGGCTATTGCCTCGATGTCGAGGCAATAGACCAGCACTGTTAAAGCGGTTTTCGCGATCGTTGATCGCGAAAACTGCTTCATTCAAATATCGGCATTATCGGTAAAGTTAGATGCCGATACCGATAATTTAGGAAACTGTGAATATCGGCCGATAATATCGGTTAATCCGATAATCGGTCGATCCCTAATTGTTAGCACAGCTGAAAGCTGTTGTGCTGCTTATTAATTAAGCAATAAAGCTGCCCTTTTGGCCCTTGTTGGGTGTCTAGAGCATCCGCATTTGTGGGTTTGATTATGGTTTAGAATTGTGAGAAACAACGAACACTCTTCTGAAATGTGTCAGTCTGTTTTTGTTCCATGGAATTAAGGCTATTCCAGGCAAGAAACTGCTAAGATACTTAAGCTCTCATACATTGCTGTGTACTACTCCCTTCACAGAACAGTGTAAACTGGCTGTAACCAGACTAGAAAGAGGAGTGGGAAGCTCTGGTGCACAACTGAACAAGAGGACAAGTACATTAGAGTTGTCTAGTTTGAGAAACCGACTCCTCGCAGGCTTTCAACCAGCAGCTTTTGTTAAACAGTACGTACTGGTCTCAACCAGAGCGTTGCATTAAAAAGCCATATCGCAGAATAGCCAATAAAAAGAAAAGATTACGATGGGCAAAATAACAGACATTGGAGAGAGGAAGATTGGAAAAAAGCGTTATGGACAAACTAATCTAAGTTTGAGGTGTTTGGATTACAAACAAGGACATTTGCGAGACGCTAGCCAAATTAAACAATTCTAGAGGAGTGCTTGATGCTATCTGTCAAGAATGGTGGAGGCATTGGGATGGTCTGGGGTGCTTTGCTGGTGATAAAGTGGGAGATTTGTACGGAGTAAATGGGATCTTGAAGAAGGAAGGCTATTGATCCATTTTGCAACCCCATGCTACACCCTGAATAGTGCACTCTGGTGGAAACGCCTAAATAATCAGTATGGCCAAAGAATAGGAGGTATTACACTTACAAAAATGGAGAAATACATCTCTCTAATATTTGAAGCGTTTTTCATGAACAGAATTTCATGTGAAACAGTCTTGGGAAGGCATTCAAGGATAACCAGAACATAGTATTCAAGCTGATACCAAAGGGTTGGCCTCAGATGTAGCAAATGGTCCACATGTTATAGTATAAGTATTTTATATTTATTAAGTAGATCCTTTATAAATACTACCTAGCTTTTGGTCTATTAAAGTGAACCCATTATTCACAATATGTTTTGATGACAAATTTACCTACAAGGTATGTAAAACAAATATATTTTTATAAACTACTGTACTATTCTTTAAATTCTGTAATTTTTCAGGTGAACACAAGATGGCTCCCTTACCACATGTAAAGGAATAATGTGATATAAGTCCATTTTTGTAAGTCCTTGACAAATCAGAATGAAAAAGGCTAAAATTGTATTTTGCTTTCATAAAGCTTTTCTGTCAAACATGATCTGTAAGACCAAAAGCTGTTTCACTGGTTTTGTATTATATTCACACAAGGCTACAATGTTATGTCAAATTGTGTAAAGTAGTTACACAATCCTATAACCCAGATATAAAGTTTCTTGAAATGTAACAAGGTTTTACCACAGGCCATAGCAGATATATTCTCTGCCACATGTTTTTTGTGACATACCTGGTACACCCATGGCCGGGAAGGGGTTAATTAAAACAATTGACTGGTAATTCTCAATTGGCATTCTTTAATTGGTTACTATAGCAATGTAATCTGAGAGGCACAGTCCCAGTTGGCAAGTAAAAAAAAAAAAAACCACAACTTACCATATTGGCTAGTGCCAATATCCATTTTCTGAAAAATCAACCTTGCCTTATAGTTGACCTCCTATTTTCAGCCCTCAAACTTTCAGGTCATCCACATGAAAATACAATGTCACGAGTTATAACATGAAGCCACACTAGTGTCCTGTACCACACCAATAGCAGCGGTGCGTCACAGCTGCTACATAACTGAAACCTTGAGCAGATTATCCAACATAAAACAAAGTAAGGGTGCGCATATACATATGACAATGAACTTCTCTTTTTGAACAAGTAGATCTTATGTAGAATTCCTCAAACAGAGAGAAATAGAAAAGCACAAAATATAGTGCAATACTGTTGGTGACGACTATTAGAATATATAATCCCCACAAGGTGCATAAATTAATGAAATATTAGCCTTTTGCATACACTGAGATCAAGAAATTATATCTGCTGTAACGGCTTAAAATACGATAGTAATACCGTATTTGCTCGATTATAAGACGACCCCCCAAACTTTGAATATTCCTTTAGGTAAAAAACTAAAAGCCTGAATATAAGACTACCCTATAGGATAAAAGTTCAACTTGTATATATTCACATGTAAATTGCTTTTTTTAATAAAAAAATTATGATATAAAAAAAATAATTTCTTGTTTTTATTTCCTTTTATGCTTTGTCTCTCTCCCCCTCCCTTTGTCTCCCCCCTCGCTCCCCTTGTCTCTGTCTCTTTCCCCCTCTCTCCCCTTGTCTCTCTCTTCCCCCCTCCCTCCCCTTGTTTCTCTCTGCCCCCCCCCTCCCTCCCCTTGTCTCTGTCTCTTCCCCCCTCCCCTTGTCTTTCTAGCCCCTCCCCCTCATTTGTCTGCCCCCCCCCCCCACTTGTTATTCTGTTCCCTCCTCCCTCATCATAGCTTCATCATAGAAGTCCCGGCGGTCGTGCTGGGCGGCAGCAGGGGGAGTCTGCTCTCATCGTGCAAACATCCCCCTGCTGTTAGAGAGGGGGATCCAGGTCCCCTGCAGCTCTGCGGGGGACCTGGATCCATGTCTTATAGTCTGACCTCAATTTGAGGTCATATTATAAGACGACCTCGATTATAAGACGAGGGGCAGTTTTCAGAATTTTTTTTCTGAAAAAAACCTTGTCTTATAATCGAGCAAATACGGTAAATGGACTATGCCACATTACCATCAATGTAAGAACAACGGAGGAAAAATAGGAGAGGCACCAGACAATAAAAGTCTGTCCGCAAAACCTTTTAATACAGAATAGTATCTCAATGCAGTATAAACTGAAGAGTTCAGCTCACATTTATATAAGCAACAGTCTGCTGTACACAGCTCCATATTAGTCCTTGTAATTGTGGTGCTGCTGTTTCACTTCTGCATCTGACCCCTACACTTTTACGTCAATCTATCTACGCATAGTTTCCCACCAAGAGCTTCTTCAAAGATAATTTAATATAGGTTAAAATCTATTATGGAGCAATTTTATGCAAAGGGGACTAAATCTGTTCCAACAGTAAAATCATTTTTTATTTATTTTATGAAGGGAGTAAATAAGTTGGCTAACACTTGCCATCTGTATTCAACAGCTATGCAATATATTTACACATTATGTAAGACAATGCAAAAACCAGCACTCGCTGATAAGGTGGATTTATTTCACAAAAAGAGGCAACGTTTCAACTCCTAACAGTAGTTTTTTTTTTTCCTTCAAGCCTTGTTATGGCAGCCCTAGTTAAAATTTAGCCTCTTTTTGTGAATCACGGAGTGTTTTCTTTTGTGATTTGCCTATGCACCAACTTTTGGAGTGTGAATCCGTATCATGGTTTTTTTATTACTTGAAAAACAGACACATAGAAAAGAAAATAATAACTGATAATATGACCTCACGAAAAAATAATTCATGAAGAACATACCTCTTTTTCACACAAATTCAATATACCTGTTTTGAATGACATAATCCCCTCTGTTTTGTCTGGGTAAAACAATTAAAATGCATTACAGCTTGGGAAGTTCTATTTTATGCAGTGTGAGATTACGATATAAATGATCAATTAGAATAGATAAAACTGAATAGTCTTGAGTTTTGAGTAGAGTAGCTAATCATTGGTAAACATTTGAAAATCGATTGATTTAAACATAAGGGCACATCATAGGTCAAAACTGGTTACCATGGTAACTGCAGTGACATCTTATACAAAAAAGTCAATTACAGACCTCAAAAAGACCACAAAGCGCCAGCTTCTTTTATCTATAACGCTGCATCATTCCCAAGTATCCTGACAAGTGGAAAGACTTGGTAAAATTGCCTTAAACACTGAGCAGGCTTGGTAAAACCATCTTTACCCTTAGTTTTTCCCAATACTGTGGGATGTTCTAGTGTGCCAGGGAGAGGCGAGGAGACCGTTTACACTTCATACAGTTGGAATGCACTCGTATTGCAAGCTACGTTTCATTTAAATGGCACTCTCTGGTCTATCAGCTGATGAATGCACGGATCAGCGTAAAACTTAAAATAATATTGCCATTTAACCTACAAAAGTTGTAAAAGTTTTATCTAGTTTAGACTGTAAACATTGTTACGGTTTTCCATCCGCATCTAAGCCACACTAGAACAGTAACCAAGGAGATTCCTACATTATTATGTCCCGCCTTTTGTGCTCAATTGAGATTTGAATAGTTGAAAGTCTCGGCAGCATGCCATTTACAGTTTTTGTATTGGATCTTATACGAAAATTTTAAGACACATTTACACAGATATAAGACTGGGCGCTAAGATCCCAAGTAACTGGTAATACTTCCATGATAACAATCCATCTTTGATCTAGTAGGATGATATATTCTTATGAAAAGATATGTGGTTTATGCATGAAAATAGGATACCATTTTACATGTTTCTTTCCAGAGTTGACATGTTTTAAACTGATGGTATGATTATATCCATGTAATAAATTTTATATAGTATCTATGCTAATATTTATTTATATAGAGTAAAATGCTAGAAGCTGTTTAACCAATCTGTTATAGTTGTATTTTTTCTTATAGGCCATAAATTGAAAAACTAAGTACAACTTATGATTCAATTGCTTATAGAACCAACATTAGCCACTCTTCTTCACAATGTAGCTTCAGTTCATTGAGGTTTTGCCAGCATTTCAAACTGGTTGAGGTCTGGACTTTGACTGGGCTATTTCACTTTGATTCTTTTCTTTTCTTTTTCAGAAATTCTGTTGTAGATTTGCTGGTGGGCTTGGGATCAGTCATGTTGCATGGCCCAGTTTTATCCAAGCTTTAGCTGTCGAACAGAAGGCCTCACATTTGACTCTTAGAAAAGTTTGGTAGACAGAGGAGTTCATGGTCGACTCAATGACTGTAAGATTCCCAGGTCATGTGGCTGCAAAACAAGCCCCTCTATCACCATGCTTGACAGTTGGTACGAGTTGCTTGTGCTGACTTGTTATGTTTGGTTTTCACCAAACATCTCCACTTTGGTATGTTTTGTCCAAAGGTCATTGTTCCAGAAGTCTAGTGGTTTGTTCAAAACTAAGTTGTGCTGCCTTGTTTTTTTTTTTTTTCCTTGGCAACTCTTCCAAACAAACCATGCTCTTTCAGGCTTTTACCTAACTGAGGCCTGTAGAGCCTTAGGATTTTTGCAATTTCTATAAGCATTACACATTCTGACCTTTATGAGTTAATTTTATGCGATGTCCACTCCTGGGAGGGTTGGCTACTGTCTGGAATGATTTCCACTTTTGAATAATCTTTCTTACTGTAGAATGCTGGATTTAAATGGTTTGGAGATGGGCCTTGTAATCCTTCCCAGTTTGATGGCCAGCAACAAGTGCTTCCCTCAGGTGCTTAACACACACCTGGATGCTCCAGACATTAATTCCTATGGAAGCAGTAAGTGTGTACTTAGTGTTTCCACATATGGCTTCTATATTTTTGCGATGTGTTTGTTAAATAAATCATGTCACTGTGTAATAGGTCATGTGTTGTTGTTCATCTTAGGTTGAAGACCTGCTAAGGAACAGATGATTGTTATTATGTCCTGATATATAAAACCATAGAATTTAAAGAGTGTGTACTTTTTCCCATTAATTTTATCTTGTGAAAGAGAAATGTTTTATGTACCAAATTTAGGTTAAAGAAACTTCTCAAAGATAACATGGATGTCACAAATAGCTTAGAAAAGAAACTTCTCCCCATTTTTAGAATTTCATCAATGTTTTCATATATTTCTTATAATAAAACCTTATCCCTTTTTTCCATTATTAACCATCTAAATATCTAAATGTTTTTAATATCCCTAAAAAGCTAATTTTGGGTGAGGTCTTCCATTCTTTATGTACAGGTATTGCAGCAACAGCAGTGATACAATCTATCACATTAACCCCTTGCCGACAAAGGACGTGCCAGGCACGTCCTGGGAGAATCTCCCTTAATGACAAAGGACGTGCCTGGCACGTCCTGCAGTGAATGAAGCGGTTTTCGCGATCAACGATCGCGAAAAGCGCTTTAACAGTGCTGGTCTATTGCCTCGACATCGAGGCAATAGCCAGCACCGATATTTCTATTTTGGGACCCCCACGATCGCCCCACGGAGCGATCGTGGGGAGCCATATTGACGGAGCATGCTGCTCCGTCAATATGGCTAAGTCCTCTGCCGGTCTGAGCTTCGGAAGTGAAAGTAAATTCACTTCCGTCGCTCTGAATATGCTACTTGACTACCCCTAGTGGTAGTTTAGTAGCATTGCAATGGAAAATAATTAAAATACATATTTAATTAAATAAAAACAGGTTATTTAGCTATATTAGCCTATAGGGTTAAAATTAAATATTTTTTAGCATAAGGGATAGGGTTAAAATTAAATTAAAGTTAAAAAATATTAAGGGATATAATAAGGATTAGAGTTGGGGTTAAATTTAGTGTTAGGGTTAAATTTTGGGTTCGGGTTGGGGTCAAAAGATCAATATAGGAAAAAACCAAAAAACACCATTTTTGGTTTTTGCCCCATAACTCGCAAAAAAATACAGAAAAATATGGAAACATGCATATTTTTGAACTCGGGACAACATTTAGAAACTATTTAGATGGGGTCTTTTTTAATGATTTTATTTGTGTAAATTATATTTTAGGTCAAAGTTAGAAAAAGTGGGTTTTTTAAAAATTTTCATCATATTTTATGATTTTTTTTGGTAGTAAATTATAAGATATGATGGACATAATGGTATCTAATGAAAGCCCTTCTTATGACGATAAAAACAACATATAATTTGTGTGGGTACTGTATGTGAGAAAGAAAAAAATTACAGCTAAACACAAACACCCTAGAAATGTCAAAACAGCCATTGTCACCAAGGGAAAGTCAAGGTGAAAATGTCTTGTCACTAAGGGGTTAATTGCAGCTTTTTGTACCTGACCAGTGATGAAATCACAGGTCTGCGCAAGCATTTGATTTTGATCATAGTCTTGAAGACTGTGGGAGAACTGCCATTGCACATTCTGTCTGATGACATCACTAGGGCAGGGCTGACTCAAAACATTGTGATGCCTGGATCCAAGATTGAAATGTTGCTCCCAACCTCCCTGTACACACCAAGAGAAACTTTATAATTGGAATGCATATATAAGTTATGTATCTGGCTTGAATAATACAAGAAAGTGCTTTCCATAGAACTCAGATGTTGGGGGAGTGAAATAAATGTATCTGCCATCCACAGAAAGGATCCTACAGCAACTGCTATCATTAAATTGTTTTCCTTCCAGCACCATATGAATTGTAAAAGTAGCTGCGGACAGCACATTTCATGAGATTCTTTGGATTTTTTTCTTTCTTCAATAGAGTTATGAAGTTTCTAATGTTAATCTCAAAGAAAACTACAGTCTCTAGTGAAACTGCAGAGTCTGCATTACAAGGGATACAATTTTATTTTTAGCTTTGGAATGCCTCAAAACAGGACTTTCTTTACAGAGTTTGCTGCTTTTCTCCCTATCTTTTTTTTTTTTTCTTTTTTTTTAGGAAATTGGAGGCTTATAGACCTTAAATTTAATTTAATTATGAAACATGCAAGTGTAGGATCACTATGGTATTCAGCATCCTTCCTGTGTTTTTTAAGGATCCTTGTGAAACAGAGGATTGGTTTAATAAGTTCCTTGAGGGAATTGTAATAGCACATAAATCTGAAGTTCTTATGGGTATTGGAGGAGCACTTTAAAGAGAAGCACTGCACCTGGATATCTGTTTATAAGCTCTAGATCTTTACTAAGTCAGGTACAATGGATTCTAGATTAGGGCTTGACAAACTTAATTGAGTTTCAGGAGCCAACAAAAAAATCTAGGAGCCAGCCACGGCACATACACAAACAGTCACAAAGACACAGTCAGTCAGACACAAACCCAAGCCCTGACATACAGCCAGTCACATATATACAAATACAAACACACAGTCAGTCACACCCGGTGCTCGGCGCTATATCATGGTACACGAGGGGGCGGAGCAGGAAGTCTGTGCAGCCAGTGCACACACTCTGCTCCCTCGCACACTGCTGTATTAAAGAGAAGGGGGGGAGGCATTCCCCCTAGACTCTGATCTATCTTCTCACAGAGCATTGCTCAATCATTGGTGTGTAGGTACATCAGTCTCTGAGGAAGATAATACTGAACTAACTTTTTTACACAAAATAAATGTCTTGACACTTGCTTAGCTCTTATATGTAAAAATATGTATCAACAGCTTGTCATGAAATCAGAAGTGAAAAACAAATGAAAACAAATCAATACTGGTGACATTTTGATCTCATACTAATGTTTAAAATACTTGCAACAGCAGAGATGACATGAAAATCTTATGAGAAATTTCTAACCATTATCTGGCTGAGCATGCTTTCTGCTTCACACATTTTCTACATAATATAATCCACGACGTTAACTGTTCAGCTGCATATAATAATTGTATGTGTTCAAAGTGATGATGTTTTTAGCCTCTGTTTTCTAGTGTCTCACTTCCTAACCAAGGTTTTCTTTCCTAACTTACATTTAAGAATGCTCACCCTGTAAAGGATGAAATTCCAAAATGCACATATCCGCTACAGTCTTTAAATCTGGTGATCAAGCAATGCTAAATAGTCTTTTTAAGAGACTTGATTGAAATAACATTTAAACTGTGCTTTTCAGCTACCACAGAAATGCGTTCCATGAAGTGGCATCCCCTTAGTGTTTGAGGGGCCCCCCTTAGAGACTTTGTGTGAATTTTATTTTGAACAGAGTACAATGGGAGCAATTTTCTTTAATCAGAAGTGACCTTTTGCCTGATTTAAAAGTACAGGGTTAAAGTTAGGGTTTAGTCCCTCCTTTAGCACTTTATTTATTACCATAACAGGAACAGTGTGTTTTGTAAGTCCCAGCTATTGTAGTTCAGTATGCTTACATAGTCTATGAGAGGATCCCAATCTGTATGTCATTGAGAGTAGCCATTTTAACTGCTTGTAAATAACAAGTGAAAAGATGAGATGCGAATAACGTTTAGTTTATAAATATAATGACACAAAAGCGTTTTGTTTTTTTAGCTGCTCACTTATCCATGAAATGCACTTTAGAGAGACACAATAGATCAGTTGTAAGGAGCACTTTTATAGGTCACTAATGTGATGTAAAAATAATACCTATAGCCCTATGATGAAGTTCGCATATTCGGTATATATATATTTTTTTCTCTCCATAACCTAAAAAGAATTGGCGCTTCAGAGGAGATGGTGTTAGTCACACTCATGCTTACGTATAAAGTAATGATCAAGCATAAATACACACATACTCAAGGATTGACTTTTCTTTGAGCAACCATTCAGTTTCACCACGGTCCTCCTGGAATGGATTATCAGAGTTCCAGATTCCATTTGTGCAGCATGGCTGTCAATGTTCTGTCGGAAGGGATCCAAAAGGCTCTACTTCCTGATTCATGTGAAGTGTCAAGCTGTATCAAGTGCTCATGGTGCTCCGACAACTGGCCCATTTTAACTGCTTGTCATTGGTGTTTCCCGAAATTCCCTTTCTATTTATATTAATTCTTGTTTATGGAGAAAGGTGATAGGTGGGAGGAGTAAAACAATGAAAACTCTTATGCATGTTTTAATACAATGTGCCACTTAGAATCCAAAAAATCTAATGGTCCATCATTTTTGAACAACAGAAAAATAGTTTATATAAGTGATCTAATTTTGCTAGTGTCAATGTGTAATGGATGCTTGTTCTTGCAGGGATGGTGTATAATATTACTCCATATATGGAGTATCATCCTGGGGGAGAAGATGAACTGATGAAAGCAGCAGGTGCAGATGGTACGGATCTTTTTAATCAGGTAAATCTGTAACAAATTAAACAATCCAGTAGATAAGTAAAAGAAATAACATACATGATTATAAATGTTCATAAATATTATACATAGGTGTAATGCTTGGCCAGGCTCTTTAATGATATAATGTAATAGCATAATAATGCCTTGGCACACCCTATCTAGACCAACCATTCATGCCATTTAATGTTTATTCATAGCTAACTACTAATATTTGGTTTATCATTGAAACGGGTCTGCCGCATCAGGGCCGAATTGTTCAGTACACACCTACCCCTCCCCCCCTTTGTTTTTTTTTGTTGCTGTGTCCCTCGTGATTTGAAATTTGTTCACTTGTTTTTAAAATGTATATTGTCAAAACAAAACAACTTCAAATAGTATTTTAGCCTTTTGGGAGCATGTTTTTTTTTCACTATTAAATTACATATTAGATCTCTGCTCATGTGTACATTCACTCATTTAGTTATCCAAAGCATATCCACTAATACATTCTTCAATAAATTAAATGGTAGACATACATAAAAATTGTATATGATAAATCAGGGCTCGACAAACCCCGGGCGCCAGGTCGCCATGGCGACCTAGAAATTAAGCCTGGCGCCCGGGTGCCGTTTCCTACATGACCCCCTTGCTGCTGCCGTTCGTGTGTTCGTGGATTTTTGCAGCGCGAGGGGGAGAAGTCTGTGCGGATCGCACAGACGGCAAGCTCCGCCCCCTCGCGCAGCGCGTGTGAGTGCTGGGTGTCGTCACTTGTCAACCCAGCACTCATCCGAAATAGCAGGGAAGAACGGCTGCAGCACGAATGTTCCCCAGCCCTGCAATGAGGTAAGGCAGCAGGGAAGGAACATTCCCTCCACGTCCACAAAGAACTGTTCTGATTCTTTTACCAACTCATCTATTGTGTTTTTCGAAACGAGAAATTCTTTTAATTTCCAAGTAGCTTCTCCTCTCCCATATTTCCTGTTAATTTCCAGATATACTGGATCGGGGTCAGACCAGGCAAATTCCCCTATATATGTACTCTTACATTCCCGGACGGATTCACCATTAACAGGAATCATGTCAATCCTGGAGAAAGATTGATGCCTGTGTGAAAAGTAGGTATACTTTCGTTCCGTGGGCCGTAATGTCCTCCAAATATCGTAAAGCTTATGTTTACCCAACATCTCCTGGAAGGCTCTTGCCACTTCCCTCTGCTGACTGTCTGATCTACCTGAGTTCCTGCTTGATCTATCCAAGATATTATCCGCGACACAATTAAAATCTCCCAGGTATATAAAAGTACCCTGTATGTAATCCTGTATTTTTCCCAAGATCTTATTTACCGTATTTGCTCGAATATAAGACGAGGTTTTTTTCAGAGCAAATGCTCTGAAAAATCCTCCTCGTCTTACATTCGAGGTCTTCTTATAATCTGACCTCAAATTGAGGTCAGATTATAAGACATGGATCCAGGTCCCCAGCAGAGCTGCAGGGGACCTGGATCCCCCTCTCTAACAGCAGGGGATGTCTGCGCGATGAGCGCAGACTCCCCTGCTTCCGCCCGGCACGACCGCCGGGGCTTCTATGAAGAAGCCAGGTACTTCCGCTTTCGTCACAGAAGTCCCGGCGATCGTGCCGGGCGGCAGCAGGGGAGGTCTGCGCTCATCGCGCAGACATCCTCTGCTGCTCCACTAGCCACCAGGGAGAATCGGGCAGCTGGGGGATGTCTGCACGATACACAATACAATACACAATACAAATCCAATACAAATAACATATATACAAAAAGAAAAATAAAGGCCATATTTCTCCTTGTTTGTAGGCTCAGACACAGGATCCAAAAAGAAAAACCCTGGTCGGGCCACAAACATTATCCCCAACAGAAAAAAAAGGAGGATAAGTGAAGTACAGGCCCTGGCGGGCATCAATATTAATCTCTTATGGGGCAGGGAAAGGGGGAGCGAGAAAAGGAAAGAAAGCGAGAAAAGGAAAGAAAGCGAGAAAAAAAAAAAAAATAATGTAATTAAACTCTGTACTCAAGTGGCAAATAGTTAAATAATTACATAATTTAAATATCAACATTCCCCAGTATTGAAAGTGCCTTCAGTGATAGACTCAAAATTCATTTAAATTAACTTTCTAACATCTCATTATGAACCACCGTTCACAATAGGGTTCCAAGGCAGGGCTACCTCACATGAGGCCTATCCCTACATTGAAACTCGTAAAAAAAAAAAAGTGAGGTAATTAAACTCTGTACTCAAGTGGCAAATAGTTAAATAATTACATAATTTAAATATCAACATTCCCCAGTATTGAAAGTGCCTTCAGTGATAGACTCAAAAATCTTTTACCATTTAAATTAACTTTCTTACATCTCGTTATGAACCACCGTTTACAATAGGGTTCCAAGGCAGGGCTACCTCAAATGAGGCAACCCCCTACATTGAAACTCAAAAAAGAAAAAGAAGAAGAAAAAAAAAAAAAAACAGTCATGCGACAGTTCTCCTTTCGAGGTATTTTGAGGAGAGAAGATTGAGGCCATTTTTTTTATCCTTCTTTAGCTCGCTCTCAGATCTCTTCTTTTCCCTCTTATTCTTTTCCTCTCTTTTTGAGGCCATTTTAATAGTCACCTCTGAAAGTGTCCTCTTTTTCTTTGCTTACTAATCCTCTTTCTCGTGGTCTAGTTGGTATTGTACCAGTCTGGTAAGTCAGGCACTCAGCAACAGATTTTGTCACTGTCTCTGGCAGCAGATTCAATTACACACAAGTAATCTCTTAAATATACAGCCTAGCAATTTCAGATCAGAAGTTTCGAGACAGTTTAAAGAGGTCAAATACTGTAAAACTCAGTACGCCACCTGGAGAGTCACAACAAACTTCAGCAGTGCAAATTGCATCGACATTATAGTGGTATTGGACAGTGTAAGGTCTTAAGTATACAAATCTTGAGATCTTATTCAGCAGTATGGACCAGGTGCTAATTCACAGATAAGGCCTGCAGATGGTTCCTATTAATGCTTAGGAATATATGGCCTGAGTTCGTTACTATTGGGATTCCAATAGCCTTAACTGGTGTAAGGCCGGAGTATACAGTCAGCAATACATGTCAGAGATATATCCACAAAGCTACAGCTCACAGTTGCCACTCGGTAATTGTATGTCAGGCTTAATCTCTCAGTAGATCAAGGCTTGCGTTAGTATTCACTAGCACTAAGAAATAATGTATTCAAGTGTGGATCTTATGCGTGGCGCCTATTAAAGTCCGGTAATGTCTGACCTGAGTACGCCAGCAGAGAGATCCGATGTTAATCAGTGATGTGGAGCTTATGATATGCAATCCGCACTTTCACACAGGGCTCATTAAGTTCAGTGATATAAAGCACAAAAGGCAGCAGACTTACATTTGCTTTTAAAGTATGGAGCAGGGATGCCTTACCAGGGAGTACCAGCAACAACTCGGAGCCAGGGTACACGCTTATTTTGGAGAAGGTGTACAGCTTCCAAACCTGGACGTCCCAACAGAATCAGCTGAGTATGCTTTGTGCCCCTGTCTCTTTTTTCTCTCTCTGCCACCGCCTTTCCCACTCGTCTCAGAGCTGTGTTGCAGACCTCCAGACCGTTAGCGACCCGGTTCCTGTGACTCTATTCCGTGGTCATCTGGTATCTGGCTCGTGGATAAGAAAATCGTGCCGGCGTCTACCTTCTCATCTCGGCTGCACGCCAGGACCTCAGACGCTCCTCCCTAACGGCGTCTTACGTCATTCCCCCTCGCTATCCCACAGCCTATTGCTTTTAACGAGATCCAGCTGCTACTCCTTGAACTGTAAAAAGTAACAAACTCAGCAGGCAGCTCCTCCCCCTGTAGCTGCTGAATGAATAAAGCAGTATGATGACACCCAGGGCTTGCACTGCAACACAGCCATCAAACGCATCCACCACTCATTTTAATGGAGGATGTTCCATGTCATCACCAGGCCCTCAATGCACAAGAAGTGCATGACATCATAGAACATCCTCATGTCTACACCAGGTTAAGCATCACTTACACTTCTGAAGTAAAATAATTCATGCAACTGTTCTGGGGATGATAAACCCTACAACATTGTCCAGCCATTACTAGGTTTCTTTCATGAACTTTTTCCACTAACACGATCACATAAACAACATTGAACTTGTCTTGCAAGTGAATATACCAATTATTGTGCAAATAATAATATTATCGTGCAAAAAAACAAAAAAGTAACAGTTGCTAATGCTGATTGAACTACACTGCAGAGGTTCTGCTCTCATTAAAATATATGCAGATCAAAAGAGTCTTTTCTTTTCATTTGAGAAATAGTATGTGATTTTCATATTATGTACTGACCATATTAGTATGGGCAGTATTTTTTATGTAATTCAGTGGGCTCTAGTGAATCTTTCTTGATTCACTGCCATATGAGTTGCAATGTATTGGTTTCTGTGGTGATAGCTCCAAACTGCAAGCTTGTTAAAAAAATATATATATTTGGAGGGTAGTTATGATTTTATAAATTTATGTGGAAAATTGGGAAAGGTATTCTGTAATATTTCTTTTTATTTTTTAAATCTTTTATACTGGAAGTGCAGTGAGAATTTTATCCCCGGTTACTGGGGGAGTTTACTAGGTGTTGTGAATGCCTGGAAAGCTAGCCAGTTTCAGAATAGGCAGGATAGCAATTGGAACTGATACGTTATGGCTTCATTTTTTTATATTTTCTTCTAACCAAAATTATCAAACCTTGTGCACGTAATAGTTAAGTACTTGTTTTGCATCCTCTGAATCTTTACTTAAAGGATTCTGTTCGGTCTCATCAACTGTCCTTAACTGTATATTAATTTCAACTTATAGATAATGCAGTGCAAAGTTCCTCTTAGAGTGGTTCACTATAGATCTGAATTGACAATTAAATAAAATTGCACGGAATCATTCAATAAAATGAATTGTATACTTTATGGTTTTGTATTTGGTAAAATATGATTCCCACCCCCCAACCCAGCAGTATGGTCATAATCTTTCCTTCAGAAAAAATACTAGCCATGCTATTTCCTCCATAGAGGCCTCAGGCCCGTTTTTACTAGCCTGTCTGCAATCTTACCCAGCAGTAGTGTCTGCATTGGAAATAGTAATTTTAATTTAGTATCCTAATGGCCCCGAGGCTTTCACATTCTGTGACGCTCTATGCACATGCACAGAGATTCTCAGAGGGAGAGACTTGGTTGGGATGCACTTAGCATTACATAAAATGGCACCACTCTGTAGGCTTAGAGCATTGTGTACAGTGACAAACTGCAAGGTTGCATCTCCCATTCCTTAGATCTGTATTGGACTCACAAAATGGTGACTGAAAGAGCTGCTGTCCCTCTCCATGGAGACAGCTCTACTGGTGAGGATAGATAGGATACACCATAGAAAGTCACATTTTATCTTCTAAAAATATAATAATTCTTCTAAAAATACATAATTTTAAGAGTAAAATATAATGTTTCTTTAATAGCTTATGGACAATATACACTGTAAAATACGTTTGTGTGCCTACCCATTTCAGTACCAATAAATATGCAGGAATGTTGGCTACAAAACTATAATGGGAAATTGGGGATTATTCTAGCCTTGGTGAAGAAATAATCTTACTTTTATTAAAGACAGGAGGCGAATATTTGCATAATCCTTCTTTACTGAAACCTCCAGCAGCAAAAGAGTTAACAGAGTTGTAAAGATTCAACCAATAGAAACAAACACAGGATGCATATATAAACCCCCTCAGACACTTCCTCTTCCTCTTTCTTTGAACGGCCGAACAGGGCACGAACAACTTAATTCTCAAAAATAACCGATCACCACAAAGAGTCTGACCACTGGAACCGGACAGATGTCAACTCAGAACACCATGCTGGAAGGCAAAGAGAAAATTGTGAAAGTAAACTGGTCTACTAAACAGATTCATAATAAGACTGCAAACAATAAACAGAGAGACAGTCGTAATATATAATACAAAGTCTTAATAAGACTTCAAACAATAAAAGTCAGATGCACAATCATAATATATAATAATACCCACAGAGTAATAAGGATTGGGGGAAAATAAATAAACTGGGGGGGAAATATTCGCCTCATGTCTTTAATAAAATTAAGATTATTTCTTCACCAAGGCTAGAATAATCCCCAATTTTATGGCAAGACAGGAGGCTTCATATTTGCATTTTTAACGCTCAAGAGAAAAGGATCCCATGCACCATATGAGCAAGATGAAGAAGAACTCCATCAACTGTAGGAAAACAGGTTTAAACAATCAACAGATTGATGTAAGAGATCAGAAGTGGCCTGTTAGGCACTGCACGAAAAATGGACTTGGCTGACAAATACCTATGGACACAGCTAGTCCAGAAAAACACCCCTTTTTTCCGGGTAGAAGGAAAAATAATCCATAGAAAAGCCAGAAATCAGAAAACCGGCACAATTACACCAAATAGAGCAAAAGCGAAAGAGGAGAGCAACGTTATTAGGCCATTACTCAACACAATGAAGGACCCTAGACACATCCGAAATGAATTGTGCCCCGTTATTGAAGGTCAAGCCAAGTGGATGCCACATAAAAGGCAAAGAACCAATGGATCATAGCTGAAAAACATTCCTAGAAGGGAAAATGTACCGCCGGGAAAGTGAACCTCAGGATGTTCATAATACTAAAGTACAGAATAGACAGTATAGGGCCAGACAGGGAGAGAGCCAAAGTGTCAGCACATTATAGTACAAGGAGAGATAACCATACATGTGACCTCCACAGCAGGGTGATTAATAAGCCCATTACTCACTGGGAATTGTTTAGATAGGGAGACCGGAGAACTGTGGGAAGTTATAAGCTCCCTGGAGAACGCGTCCACTGCCATAGAGAGAGGTCCGGTATCCAGCTGAAGAGGGCTGGTGTCTGACAGTTTTCCCTAAATACAAACATTTCAAGGTTGAAGGTACCCTTGAGATTCAGGGCAAGAATGACCAATGGGGACACATGCCATTGTGTGGGGCCAATGAACAGTGAGTTGTGTCTTAGAGGAAACTGGGAATCCAACAAAGGGACACCTGATGATATCTAGTAAGTTGATATGGAATCCACGTTCTTCAGGGGTCCACATGAGATACACCCCATCTGAGGGAGCTGGCGTCAGAATCTACGATGCATCTTTCCAGAGTGGAGACAATCCAGTCATAGGAACCTAAAGATGATGAGCCTTCAGACATTGCATTATGAGATAGTGCAAGGGCCCTGGAAAAAAAAAAAAAAAAAAAAATGGCCTGAATAGAGGCAGAGAGCAGACGATCATGCTACTCAAGAGCAACCGAGAAGGGGGTGGAGATCTTGGACTGAGATAGTTTGAGGACAACCGACACGGAGTATCATGAAACCCAGGAATTGTATGGATTGAATGGATTTTAATTCCAATTTGCCTTGTTGATCATAAAGCCAAGATTCTACAAGAGATGGCCGATCTTGCACCATCAGCAAGATGTTGTCCAGATAAATGATAGTGAATTCAGTGAGCATAACCGGCTTGGGCAGTTTTGTAAAGCACCAAGGTGTAGAGCCCGAATGGCCACAGGTGATCTTGTCAGAAAAACCGGAGTATGTGTGGGAGAACGCGACATACCCCTTACTAGATATTAATCTGGCCTGGAAGGAGGATGATGCATCCTAATAGGACAGTGAATGGTAGAAGAATGTGCAGTTTTGAAAACTGGTAGGACGTCAGATTCTGAGCAGAGGGGCCTGATTCTGTAGCAGGCGTTCTGCTGGTGGCACGGCCCTCTGCCGATCAGCCCTGAATTAAAACGATCCCCATGGAAGACCTGCTTCATTGATGCCTGAGCTTTGTTTAGCTAGGTAAATATGTTGACCTGTTGATTTATTTAGTTGAGGTCCCTATCCCAGGTCCCAGGATATGTCCCGCAAGAAATGTCCTGCCTCTGGGCCAAGATCCTTGGGGGCCAGTTCATGTCAGCTTGACATCCAATTTGTAAAGGGTGGCTTTGTGCTGTTCTGCTAACATAGCCACGTAAGCACTGCCTAGGAGACACATGGCTTGTTGCGCCCATTCCCAGGACAGCCGTGTATCCAGTGGGGTGCCCTATGTCAAAGCTTTATCTGTGATGAGGAACAATTGTGATGGTGGCCAAGACATCAAGCAGTTTGTCTTTCTAGATGCTAAGGCACTGTTCCAGCCCTTTGCAAGGACTTTGACATTCTTGGGCATATAAATTACAAAGGTCATGTCAAACGGAGGTGTTAGCCACTTTGTACTGTATAGTAGGACAAGGACACTCCGCATTGAGCTTCTGGCATACCTCCTTTTCCAGGGGATGCTAGGTAGGACACCACTCTGAGAACCTGGAATGGCGAACGGTCGAAAAAAGGGAGACCCATAGCATCCAGAATCTCCAAGGTTGTGCCAGGTTTAGAGGAGCCTGTGAGGGAGTCATGGAGCAGGGCACCCCTGGGGTGCAAGAGTCCTGATAGATCAGCAAGAAGTGGAATCCTAGGGCATCCTGTTCTATAGATCCCTGCTTAGTACTCCTTTACCACAACTTCTGATCTGAACCCCTTGTTGAGGTAGGGTCATGAAGGACCACCAATGGGCCACTCTTGGCCTTTTTTTTTTTTTTTTTTTTTTACAGGCATCATGCCCTTCGAGTTGGCATTCAGTGAATCTCTGGGTCTAAAGGATCAGTGAGAGCCCTGGATTCAGAAGCATCTCTGCCATCAGAGAGTATGGGGATGAGAAATCCTGGGACTGATGTAGAGCAGCCAGTGCATAGATGAGGGTGTCAGCCAGAACAGAGCGCAGCCAAGAGTAAAGCCCTGTGGGCACATAAGTCTCTTCTGTCAAACTGTCTCAGTGCCGTGCCATTTATTCAAGTCACAAGAGAAGTATATGTTGTGGTGCCTGTATATAATCGGGGGTTACCCGAGGTGTCAGTGGGGGTCACCCACCGCACTGGTATAAAGGCTGCTAAACCAATCCCTTTAATCAGAGGGGGAACACCCCTGGCCTTGTTGTTAGAGGCATATGTTGTTGTGCCTGTATATAAATCAGGGGCCACCTGACTTGTCAGTGGGGGTCACCCACAGCACTGGGATAAAGGCTGATAGGCCAATCCCTTTAATCAGAGGGGGAACACCCCTGGCCTTGTTGTGAGGCATATGTTGTTGTGCCTGTATATAAATCAGGGGTCACCTGACTTGTCAGTGGGGGTCACCCACAGCACTGGGATAAAGGCTGTTAGGCGAATCCCTTTAATCAGAGGGGGAACACCCCTGGCCTTGTTGTGAGAGGCATATGTTGTTGTGCCTGTATATAAATCAGGGGTCACCTGACTTGTCAGTGGGGGTCACCCACAGCACTGGGATAAAGGCCGTTAGGCCAATCCCTTTATTCATAGGGGGGTCACCCCTGGCCTTATTGTTAGAGCCACATGTTGTGGTGCCTGTACATATCCGGGGTAACCCGAGGTATCAGTTGGGGTTACCCACCACACTGGGATAAAGGCTGTTAGGCCAATTACTTTATTCATAGGGGGGTCGCCCCTGGCCTTATTGTGAGGCATATGTTTGGGTGCCTGTACATATCGGGAGTAACCCAAGATATCAGTGGGGGTCACCCAATACACTGGGTAAAAGGCTGTTAGGCCAATCCCTTTAGTCATAGGGACCCCTGGGCTTGTTGGCAAAGGCATTTGTTGTGGTGCCTGTATATCCAGGAATGATTCCTGGGTAATTCTGTAGATGGGTGTATCATAGGAGAGCCCTGCTTAGAGGAACGAGTCAGATATTCATCAAAGGTTTTAAATTTCTCATCCCCAGAAGGCACATCTGCCTCTTCAGATGTAGTATTCAGTGTAACCAAAAGTGGGGAGCACTTAACCCTTTTCTTGAGGGGTGTCTTGCCCTTTCCTTGAGGAAGAGAGTCCAACCCGGAACTCTTATTAGAGGGGGTCAGATCATGACAATGGTACGAGTCCTCAGATCTGACCCATGCAAGTGAAGGAGCTTCAGGGGCGTCCTGAGTAATGTTGGGGGTTGGTTTGTTGCAGAACGGCCAGGGCTGCTGGCAAAGATGCAGCCAAGGTCGACTGGAGCCATGCCTGAAGGGCCCCACGCATGGGTTATCCATATCACTTTCTATGACAAGTGGTAACTCTTTCCGTAATGATATCTGAAAGATGAAATGGGGAGCTATATATAATGAAAGTGAAATTTAACAGGGTTCACCCAATTGCCCAGAAACATGTCGGTGCGCTAAGCTAGTCACAGGCTCAAATAATATAAATGTATAAAATGATGCTTACCAAACAGGTGTGAGCATGCTACAAATAGTGTGATTGGCTGTACAATGTATACATACATGTCTGCGCTTCTCACCCTAATAAAGTTGGTGGCAATATTATGGCATATTATTTTTATATATATTTGATGCCACCTTATAGAGACGCCTACCTACACAGAGGGGGGGGGGGGGGGTCACCCCAACATCAATATATTCATCTGGTGATACAGTTATAATGTGTAAAACATTTTGGCAAAACGTTTTTTTTTGTTTTTTTGTAAGCTGGTATGAAAACACCATTATCACACACTGACTAGGGGGGTTATCCTATTGGAAAAAACCTGCACCCAGGCAGGTTAACACAAACCCCGGAGGGGGTTATATCACTTTAAACATGAAGCAGCATACATGCTGCTGCCGCAAGCAAAATAAACCTGGAGGGGTTTAAAATTCTCAGGGGAACTGCCAAGAATGAAATATGGGAGCTAGATCCCTGAAGTAAATATCCCTGTATAACCTGGTTTATCAAATATATGTGGGATGTGGCAGACTCTTAGGTCAGTAGGTGTCAGAAAGAGGGGGTCATCCCCTTGCATGGAACAGTTTGTGGTATGTTTGCCTTAAACAATAATAATAATGTAATATATATGTATGTAGGCCAAAAACAGGGCCTAACCTGGCAGTACAAGCACCAAGAGAGGGGCTGAATAAGCCAACCATTAGAGAGAAATATAAAATGGTGAGGGGGGTGTGGAAAGCAGTATTGCCACTAATGGTAGAAAAAGAGAACTCCATTAGAGGTGTACATCCCTAAAACTAAGCAATAACCTGTGAAGGAAAACACAATACCGGGAGAAAAACACCCAATACATAGTAATAAAGCAATCTGAAGTATAGATCAAATAAACTATATAGTGAGAAACACTCCAGTGTGGAAGGTGCTCACCTGGAGGCAGCAGCAAAGAAAGAGGAAGAGGAAGTGTCTGAGGGGGTTTATATATGCATCCTGTGTTTGTTTCTATTGGTTGAATCTTTACAACTCTGTTAACTCTTTTGCTGCTGGAGGTTTCAGTAAAGAAGGATTATGCAAATATGAAGCCTCCTGTCTTGCCATAAAATTAGTAGTTAAGCAAGATTATTCCAATCATTACCTTGTTAACTGATTGTATTGTAAAGTGTTCATCTTCCTCAAGGGACAGCTCCATAGAAAAATAAAGGTCCATTATTTTAAACAATGGATAGATGTTTCACTTAACGTATAACTGCTATATCTTGTAAAATATACAGTGTAATCAATTATTTTATTTGACAGGTTCATCGGTGGGTTAATTATGAATCAATGCTGAAAGAATGTCTTATTGGAAGATTGGCTGTAAAACAGGTTTCTATATCAAAAGGTATCTTAAAATAACTGCACCAGTCTCTTTATCCATGATTCCCTTGTATATATTTGAAAGTTCTTTGGTGTCATATGGCTTGTCTAAAAAAGTAAACTGGGGTCAACTTACAAGTGAATTGACTTTTGCAGTGCACCACAGCTTACTTTTTAGTGTATTGATCCCATTGTATGAAAAACTGCAATATTAAATAGTAATGTATTTGTCACACCAAGCCACATTTTATGTAATATATATATGTTCTGTTCAAATCTTGAAGGCTCGCAATTCATGATATGTGTAGTTTCTTGTCCATTTTAAGAATTTTCCATCACTATTGCACAATTTCCGAACTGTGTAGGGACCAGCACATTTCATGAATTGCACCTTTGCATTTCTTCACATTTTATTAAATGTACATAGTTCTATAAGACCACATTGCTGTAAATTTTCAATGTCAGATTTAGTCCCTTACGTCTCCTTGCCGGAGATGCCAGATACCGTTGCACATTAACTGAGACATTAAACTTGGCAGCAACGTGCTCTTGTACAATGATACACAATTCATGAATTGAGCTGGTCCCTACACATTTCATGAATTATGTAAGAGCAATGTACAATTCATGAGATGGGCAAGAAGCTACACATTTAATGGGTGCCTTTATCATTTGCACTTATCTACACATATATACGTGTCACTGTTTATATAACTTCCAGACTTACGTGATTACAGTTGGATTGTCATAACAGCCAATCTTTTCTTAATCTGTTTTCTTGAGAATATGTGGTAGTTAATGTATATTACCACGCACTAAAGTGTCAGGATCTTTTTTGTTTGTTTAAAAAGGCGCAACAGCCATTATACATAACAAAACAATTTCACTTTATTTATACATTACACTTTAGTGTGTGGGAATATTTGCACAGTGTTTATTGGAGGTTCTCCCCTGTGCCTGGTTCTTCATCTATAGATTGCGATGATACACAGAGCCCCGGAATGAAACAAAAGTGTGGGACTGACATGACTTCTGACATTATTTGCTATGTCTCAGTGTGTGTCTTGATTATAAATCCTCATAAAAATACCCAACCAAAAATATTGCTAGGGGATAGATTATCAATGCTCAACTGAACATTTTCTAATCTCTGGCGATTATATCCCTGGCTATGTTTGCTCTCGAATGTAATGCAAAGTGAACTTTTATTCTATGCAGAGGAATTTGAAAGAGAATAATGATTAGACCAGCAAATGGGTGTTGAAATCGAGAAAGCAGTGAGATGATTAAAATATACATTTGTGGAATAAAAACAAGCTGTATATTTTATGCAAAAATATGTCTTAAATCCTTTTTCAGCAATAAAATATGTTGAATTCTAACCTATAGGAGGAGCTTATATTAAAGAGCTTGGAATAATCTGCTTTGTGTAGTAATCGTGAAGTCTCTGCCGGTCATTGTTTGTTTCTCCTTTTTTTATACAATTGTGTACTAATTTGTCAGACATCTGTTTAAAAGGGAGTAAATTACCCCATGAAGGGAAACTAAACACTTCTTTTTTTTAACCCTTGCTTCATTAAAAGATGCAAGGGTTTAGCAAATCCTTATTCCAAGTAAACCCAATGTGTATATTTGCAGAGCCAATCGGAAGGCTAGTGTGCTCTTGCAGGGGCTTGCCTTGCTTTTCCTGTATGAGCACTATAATCATTTATCTAGACATTAAAATATACTCCTGACTGTCTGTGATGTGATGTATTGATCAGGTGAATTTGAGACTAAAGGAAAGGGGAGATATCCAGTGAATTGTAAACCAGGGGAAGGCTATAGATCTGCCTTTGTGACATTATTTTAAACTTTTAAGTATATTGACAGACAGGAACTACTATATCTTAACCTTTAAATCTTGCAAATACACTAAAATTAAAACTTCTCTGCTGTATTAAATATAGTTAAAACTTGTTATATTAAAATTCGGATCTAGTGGGATCTGTATGGAGCAGGGGTTTCTCTCTGCTACTGCAGAATTCAGCTCCCTCTGCTGATCCCATGAATAAAACAAGGATTTCTTCCTGCAGCAGCTGACCAGATCAGGCTGCTTCCCAGGGAAGCAGAGGATAAACTGGCATATACTATTAAAAGTACATAGTTCAAGTAAAAATTTAGTACACTAGAAGGAAAAGTGGAAAGAAAAAAAAGTTGTCCCTTTTTTAAAAAATGTTCCCACGATTGATGAACTGGCTCTCACTTGTGCCAGGGAGTGATGCCCTCTTCCTCATTAAAAAGGGACCTTCTGCCTCACTAAAGGAAAATGTTACGGTTTAGTCACTGTTTAACTTATAAATATCCATAAATAGTCTAGCATTTAGCCACATGCTTGTCACACATTATTACTAAATTGGAGCTATGGCTAATAATGCTGTTGTATATTTATAACTGACATATATGTACTTGATTGCAGAATATATTTAATTAAGTATAATTCTTAAACTGGCATGAATGACATCACATTGAATAATGGATAATTAACAACCCTACTGGCATGCATCACGACTGCCTGCATTAAATGTTTACCTAATTAATTCAGAATGAAACAGTGACCTGTACTGTCATTATTCATGAATAATTATGTTTTATTTAAAATAAATGTTTTTTCTCTTTGCTATTAGTAAATATAACTGCATGCCTTCCATGGTGTTCTAACAAATTATTCTAATGAAAGAAACCAACACACTACATGCATATACCTCACATTTAACTTATACAGTGGGTCCAAAACATGTATATAAAAATAAACTATACTTAAGGTGAAGCACAAACCCCCCCCCCCCCTGCTTTTTTTTTTTTACTTATCATATACACTCTACAGTACAAATGTCTTAAAAGACAGGACAGTCCTTATCCGAGGAGAGGATCTGTACATTACTGTACTTCAGCATAGTCTCAATAGAGATGTCGTTATGCAATTAAAATAGAAATGCAAGACGCCATAAATGTGAATGGTTGCACTTCAACAACGTTCTAAAAGTGGGGTATGCCTGTACAGCAGCAAAGGACCTGCTAGAGAAGGCCTATGTATTGGAGATAAAGACCGCCAGAGTGGAATACGGCATGTGTGCTGTTGTGAGAGATACCTTTTAATATCACATGCTGTTCCTATACTGTTTAACTGTCTGGATAGTTTTAATACATTTTCATCATTTTGGGGCATTATTTGACCCAGCAAGAAAAATCTCTCCATGACTGAATTAAGAGATTGGGCTGAGCAGAAGATTGACTCCTCTATTATGTGAAAATGTCCTTTTAATCTGAATTTGTGACTAGAGATGAGAGATTACATCTCTTTCAAATAATTCAGTGAGATGACTTTTTATCCTGCATTTAATTTATAAAAGAGAGTTTTGTAAAGGAAGATTGACTGACTTATTTAAGGATTTTGTATTTTGAAATTGGTAGAACTTTTTTTTACAGTTTAATTGATTTTGTATAAATCAAAAAGACGATTCTTGGAATAACCTTCCATTGGATGTAGTAAAGTAATTAGTGAGATGTCCATAATGCAAACATAAAGAGGACCCAATTTGAGCTTTACATATGAGCAGGTTAAATGGGCCAATGGATTTTTTAAATTCAGGAAGTGGCTAAATGAAGCAAATCAGTGTTTATGTAATCAGTGCGGCCACACCTGCAGTAAACATGCATGGTAATTACTGGGGAGGCTTTAGTCAAATATTAAAAAATTGATTAATGCAGAGTACTTGCATCAAATCACACTGGAAAAAAAGCCTGTGCACTATACAAGCAGTGATCTTCATTTTGCACCAAAGTGAGTATGGGGACTAGACTGTCCCTTTAATCACACTTATGAATTCCAAGGTAATCTGCATCTGCAGTGGAACTGCTTGTTCCTTAATACCAATTGAAGTGTAGCTTGCAAGTGCTTCCATTACTAAAATGTCCTCTATTTCCATCAGATTACCATTTAACAATATACAGAAGCTTTTCATTTTTCTTTTCTAAATGACATTATATGGCAAATTGTTTTTTTTTTTTAGAAATTTACTTTCTCTTTTCTAGAAATATCATCCATGGACAAGGTGAAAAAGCATATAAATGGTAAGTATTTGTAATAAATGCTTAGTGTGGAGTGTATATTTTTCATTTTCTTTATATCTAAGTAAACACATATTGCCATACCTAGGAACATTCAAAATCTAACTCAGTCTTTGGTTTGAGAGCTTTTTTGATCAACCTTGGGTTCATTGACTTGTTTTCTGTTGGTGGAGGTTTGTGACTTTAAGCCCTACTCATCTCCACCTATTTTTGCTATTGCCCACGTATTGCTGGAATAGAATTGTCTGCTGTTAACCAGTATCATAAACATTACCTAGTCAGAATATTGGGATAGAAAAAGAGACTTTCAATGTACTGTTAGAATGATTGAGAAATCATCTTAATTTTTTCCAAGAATTCACTTTTAATTGTCTTCACTTACTTACTATTGTGATTCATTGTATAAGCCTTTTTTGCATATAAAGTGTCAACATTTTCTTCCTAGTATCAGGGCCGTGCAAGGATTTTCGTCTACACAGGCGAAGGTGCATTTTGGTGCCCCCCTCCTCTGACCTGCTATGCCTCCCACACCACCAACCCTCCATACATTTTATATATATATATATGTATATATAAAAGTATAATGTATAGTGTGGAAAATAAATACATCTAAATCTTCAACTCGCATACTCTAAATTTGTCACACATTGACACCCTAACACACATTGAAACCCTTAAACACAGACACCTTTGCAGTCACACACTTACCACTTACACACACCCCCTTACACAGACACAGTGACACACTTACACAGACACACCCTTACACAGACACAGTGACACACTTACACACACACACACACACCCTTACACAGACACAGTGACACACTTACACACACACACACCCTTACACAGACACAATGACACACTTACACACACCATTTTACAGACAGTGACACACACACACCCTTACACAGACACCGTGACACACACCCTTACACAGACACCGTGACACACACCCTTACACAGACACCGTGACACACACCCTTACACAGACACCGTGACACACACACCCTTACACAGACACCGTGACACACACACCCTTACACAGACACAGTGACACACACACCCTTACACAGATACAGTGACACACTTAAACACACACTTACACACACACCCTTACACAGACACAGTGACACTCACACACACACACACACAGCCCCCCCCCCCCCCCCCCCAAAGGTTTTTTTTTTTTTTTTTGTTTGTTTTTTTCTATTGTGCTAATCCTAACAATTGGGTTAGGGTTAAAGTTCATCAAAACCCTAAGCCTAGAGTTAGAATTAGGGTTTGCACTAACCCTAACCATAGGGTTAAGGTTAGAGTTAACCCTTTAAGGACCAGGGATTTTCCTGGGCCAAGGACCAGAGCGTTTTTCAATTTTTAATACGCGGTTTTTGAAACATAAATTTCCTCTCTCTCATTTAACGCACCCATACAAGTTATATGTTGTTTTTTAGAGGACAGTTAGAGCTTTCTTTTGATACCCTATACATAAAAATGATTTACATTTTAGTATTAAAAAATACATATAAAAGAGGAAACTTTTGAGGAAAAAAATGTTTTTCCCCATTATTTTCCCAATAATAAGCTACATAACTAGTGCAACACTAACCCACTTATCCCCCCTAATTAACTAACTAATAAAAAAGAAAAATATTGGTTCCCAAACCCCCCATAACAAAAAAGACAGAAAAAAACTCTGAAGAGTGCGATGTCAGATCAGTAAAAATCATGCAACAGGCATGCAGGGGTTAAATTTTATTAAATAAATATATTAAAATTACCTTTATTTATTCAAAAAAAAACTTTATAAATTGTAAAAATAAAAAAATCTGTTAAAAAAAAACTAAATGAGGGCCATAAAGTGGAAGGAAACTGATCACAGTTAAAAACTGTGATCAGCAATGAAAGGGTTAATTTTTTTTTTTTTTTTTAAACCTATGTGTGTATAATTAATTTATTTTTACTTACAGGTCACTCTCTGTGCTTCACTATAAGAATGTGAAGCACAGGGAGTGAATTAGAGGCAAAGTCAGTGTGTGAACACACTGACTTTGCCATCTAATTTGCATGTTATCGCGGTGATTGAGCAATCACCGCGATCACATGGCCGGAAACTGACCGATCGGGTCCAGGAGCTTTGCCTCGGGTGCGAGGCTTAGTCCTGGACCCGTTGCAGACTAGCTGGCGGTGCCCACGGAGCGCACCGCCGGCTAGACTGCATGACGAGTTAACTCGTCATAAGGTCGCTAACGCTGCGGCTCTTATGACGAGTTAACTCGTCATAAGGACGGGAAGGGGTTAAATACAAATAAAAAAATGTAAAAATATTAAAAATTAAATAAATAAAAAATTATAATAGATGGTATAAAAATAAGAAGTTATTCCGTAGAGGACCAATGACATGTTATGTCTGTCTGTGGTCCTCTAGGGATATTTTATTTAAAAAAAAAAAAAAGACTGCTAGTGGGGCCAGTGCTTTGCATTGGTCCCCAGCAGTAGATAGGGGCCCGCAGCAGCTGAATATATGATCCATGCAGCCGCAGGATAGCAAGGATAGCAAAAATCGGTGCTTCCTACTATAGACTACATTTCCTATTCTGCTACGGTAGCTTTTGGCTGGCTGAGCATGATATGAAATGTAGTCACAAGCATTACATAATAAATACACGTTTTAAATCTGCAATAACCGTATCCTAAATTTTACCCTGTACCTACCACATAAACCTAGCAAACCTATACATGTGGGGTACCGCTATACTCAGGGGAAGTAGATGAACATATATTGGGGTTTTGTTTGGAAATAAAATAGAGCAGTCCTTTAAATTCATACCTAAGTTTCAAAGTGTGTGAAAATAAAACACACACAAAATTACTACGCCAAAACTTGTGAAAGATTGGTGGTAAAATGACAGAGTGAAACGTGTCAAATTACCTTAAGTTGAATGCCCTGGGATGTCTTCTTTATAAAAAATGTGTACATGTGGGGGGTTATTCAGCGAATCATGACCGATATCGGTGTTACAGTGTCACTAACGCTAATTTAAAAAAGAAAATGGTTTTGAAACAGTTATATGCTACTTGTATTTATTAACCTAAAACATGCAAAAAAACATAAAAAATTGGGTATTTCTGAACTCAGGACCTATAGTCGAATCTATTTAGCAGGTTTTTTCATTAGCTTTTGGAGCTTAGTAAAAGAATTTACAAAGAAAAGTCAGAAAAAGTGTTTATTAATTTAACCATATTTTACAATTTTTTTCACAAAACAATAAATTATATGAACAAAATAATGTCATGAAAAGAAAGCCCTTCTTGTCCTGAAAAAAATAATATATAATATGTGTGGGTACAGCAACCGACAAAGAAGAAAATTAAAGCTAAACACAAACACCTCAGAAGTGTTAAAACAGCCTCGGTCACTAATGCACAACATTCCAAAAACAGTCTGGTCATGAAGGGGTTAAGTTATTTCCCTATCCACATTTGCTTACAGGGCAACTTGTCCTACTCTTACCCACATTTTACTTCATTTTGCAGCAATCTAGCCCTTTCCAGGACTTTTTTAGAGGCATTTTAGTGGCCAAAAGTTCGTGTCCCCATTGACTTCAATGGGGTTCGGGGTCAAGTTCGAGCACGGACCCGGACATTTTTCGAAGTTCTGCCGAACCCGAACATCCAGGTGTCCGCTCAACTCTATTCCTGAACTCTTCATTACACTTTATCTTTTTTTCTGTTGTATGTTATATAACAGTATTTTTATACAGCTGTAATCAAAATGTATGTCTCCTAAAATAAAATCCCTAGAAATTTTGTGGAGTATTATTTATGTCTTAGGAAAACACAATTATGTCGCCATGTAACTTCTTTGCACACGCAGACTTTAAATCCATCTAATGGATATTTTTCCAACCAATTCAATTTCATTTTTCATGAAGTATCTTTTAGTCTGGAACAAGATGTGTACTCAACTGACTTGGCAAAACAACTGCAGGGCTATATATTGACCGCATTATCCATTACTATAAAGTTGCGAATCATAGGGATGTAATTAATCTCCAAGGGACCACCTTTCTTGAAGAGGTTGCTTATCCATAGCTGGCAGTTCTTGGTAATATTGTGCATGCAGTGTCCAGACCAAGAAATTGATGATGGCTAAACATATGGTCTTAACCCCTTAGTGACATGACTTTTTTGGCTTGTCCGACGCTTGGTGACATGGGCTGTTTTAACATTTCTGAGGTGTTTGTGTTTTGCTGTAATTTATTTCTGTCTCATTTAGTGTACCCGCACAAACTATATATCGCTTTTATCGTTATAAGAAGGGCTTTCTTTTTATACCATTATTTTGATAATAGCATATAATTTGATGTAAAAAAAATAATAAAATACGGCAAAAAAATGTCTATGACTTTTATTTGAAAAATCGTATACTCATGTACAAGAGACAACAAAAAAACACTGCTAAATAGTTTCTAATATATGTCCTGAGTTCAGAAATAGCCCATGTTTTATGTTTTTATGCTTTTTTATTCATGTTACAGGGCCAGAACTATAAGTAGTGCAAAGCTATTTTAAAATCCCTTTTTTCAAAATTAGCGATAGTGACATTGTAACACTGATTTCTGTACTAAATCCATGAATGACCCCCAACATGTACATATTTTTGAAAACTAGACCACTCAGGGCATTTAACTTGGGGTATTTTGACACATTTCATTTAGCCATTTTACCACCAATCTTTGCCAAAGTTTGCAGCAAAAAATCTTTTTTTTTTTAATTTTTCACATAGATTGCAATTTAGGTACATTACCTTAAAATGTGAAGGGGTGTTTCCAAATAACACCTCAATATGTGTTCAGCAACATCTCCTGAGTACAGGGATACCACCCATGCATAGGTTTGTTGGTTTGTTTTGGGGCTAAAAGGCCACATTTAGGGGGTGCACATTTTGGTTTTCCAACTTGGAATTCTGACATGCAGAAAACTTGTGCCCATGTCCCATTTGGGACATTTTTGAAGCCAGAAAGTGTATTCTACCCCACAAAGCCATATATTTTTTAAAACTAGACACCCTAGGGTATTTCAAATGGTAGTATTTTAACACTTTCCATGCACTAATTATACTACCAGCCTATGTCAGTGTTTTGGGTAGTAATTTTTTTTCACATACATTGTACTTTGGGCATGAATTCACAGATCCTGTTATATGTCAGTGCCAAGCAACACCTCAATATGTGTTCAGCAACATCTCCTGAGTACAGGGATACCACCCATGCATAGGTTTGTTGGGTTGTTTGGGGGCTAAAAGGCCACGTTTGGGGGGGTGCATTTCCAACTTGGAATTTTGACATGTAGTCAGAGTGCGCCCATGTTCCATTTGGGACACTTTTGAAGCCTGTCAAAGTATTTTACCCCATCAAACCATATATTTTGGAACATAAAGTGAAAAATTAGCTAAAGTGCGCTTAAACAAACTGTAACGTGAAAAAAACAGTGCATATGCAAATATATACACCTTATTAGGTGAAAAATGGTTTCCGTGAGAAAATTTGTGCAAAACAAAATCTGTGGTTGAGGGGGACTCTGTCTCCCCTCTAATATCTCACTCACAGACTTCCAGGAAATAAGTTGCACTTCATATGCCTGTATTCGTCAATGGGGGCGTGGTGCAGATCTCCTCCGTAGGTTACAGCTCAAGAAAAGTACAATTGTACACAGTAGGTTAATATATGAATATTCAAGTATTTAAAAGAACAAAAGTAGCAGCTTACACTTAGGGTTGTCTTTATCCTGTGTGATGGGCGCCTCAAACACTATTGGATTAGACGTCCTCAAAAGATGCAGCTGAATTTATAATAACATAATAACTTAATAATAAAGTTAAATAAAATAAAATCAAATAAAAAGAGTCCAGAAGATGAAAAAGTAATGCAGGTGAGTCCAGTCCGCTACGCGTTTCGCCTGAGGGCTTCAACTTGGCGTCTGGACTCCCTGCGTTATGTCTCCCTTTTATTGCTGTTGGGCGTTAATCTTAATTGTTCACTTCCGCATTCTTCCCTCTAATGCGAGCCTCTTCAGTAATTGCCTTCGGTTTATAGATGATTGTTCGTCTTATGCCGTCCAGCCTCGTATATCATGTCGGTTTACGAATGCATCTTCGGTTTATCTGTGCTTGTTCGTATTATACCTCGTATTTATGTCAGATTACCAGGCATGTCCTCAGTTGTTCGTATTATACCTCGTATTTCATGTCGGGTTTAGAAGGCATGTCCTCGGTTAATGTGTATCAATTCCCCTTATGCATTCGGTTTAATAAACATTCGTATTTATGGTATAAAAGGGAGAGGGAAAGATAAAAAACAAGTGTTTTATCCCAAACAAGATAGATAATTAGAAAACTTGGACTAATAAAATATACATGTAAATATATAATATAAATGGAATAAAATGGAATAAAAATGAAAAAAATTCTCATTTATGAAAACATTTATAAAAAACATTTATAAAAAAGGGATACTTTATATTTTATATTCCAAGCCTTCTTTACAAAAAGACAATGTTATCACATAAAATTATACAAATCAAACTCTGCATTTAAACCTTGTGGTTTTAAAGTGGCAAGGTTAAAAACCCATCGCATTTCTTTTTTTCCTATATTCTTTATATTGTCACCTCCTCGACAATCTTTTTTGATTTTTTCAATCGCACAAAATTTCAGTTCTTTAGGATTTTTTTGGTGATGGTCTAAAAAATGTTTAGATAGGCTATGTGTAGTTAGACCATTTTTTATGTTTCTGACATGTTCTTCCATTCTTTTTTTGAACTGTCTTGTGGTTCTGCCGACATATTGTAGGCCGCAGGAACTTTCTGCTAAGTACACTACATTAGATGTGGAACATGTCATAAACGTTTTTATACTATATTTCTGGCCATTTTTTGTGGAACTAAAATTTGTAACAGGGTATTTTTGATGCATAGTAGATTTACATCCTATGCAATTTAGGCATCCATAAAAGCCGGGTTTCCTTGTGAGAAAATGATTCGGTGCATTAATTTTTGTTTTTACTGCCTTATTATAATTTGTAGTAAGCTTTTGCTTTAGGTTTGGGGCTCCCCGAAATACTACTACGGGCTCATTGGGTAAAAGGTCTTTCAAAATATCATCCTTTTGTAATATTGTCCAGTGTTTTTTGATGATCTTTTTTATGCGTTTTGATTTATTGTTATAATTGAAAATAAGAGGTATCTTACTTTGAAATTTATTATTGATCTCTTTTTCTTTGTAAGTTAAAAGTTGGGCTCTATCAATGTTTGCAGTATCTAAAATTGCTTTATTGACCATATTATCATCATATCCCTTTTCTTTAAACTTTGTTCGTAGAACTTCTGTTTGTTCATTATAATCAATTAAATCTGTACAGTTCCTTCTTATTCTTGTACATTGACTTTTTGGTATTCCCTTTAACCAGGGGGGATAGTGACAGCTGGATGTATCAATGAAATTATTAGCGTCTACTTTTTTCAAAAAATTCTTTGTTTTAATCCGGTCATTTTCTATATAAATCTCTAATTTCAAAAATTGTATACATTTTTTACTGTAGGTTGTGTTAAGAGTGATATTGTTATTATTCTCATTAATGTATTTCAAAAATGAATTCAAATCATTTTCACTGCCCTTCCACACAAAAACAAGGTCGTCAATGTACCTATAGTAGAGAACCAGATTTTCTTCCCAATTATGCTTCCCCCAAATATAGGTATTTTCCCATTGTGACATAAATAAATTAGCATAGCTTGGGGCAAATTTGCTTCCCATAGCTGTCCCTGTAGACTGAAGATAAAAATGCTCCAAAAACCAGAAAAAATGGTGGTTGAGGATGATGCCTATTCCTTCTATTATAAAATTAATTTGATCTTCATTTAGGATATTTTTTTCTTTTAAAATGCTTCTAATAGCATCACACCCTTGTTTGTGGTCTATGATGGTATATAATGAAGTGACATCGCTGGAAACTAAAAAATGCATAAGGAGAATTGATACCCATTAACCGAGGACATGCCTTCTAAACCCGACATGAAATACGAGGTATAATACGCACAACTGAGGACATGCCTGGTAATCTGACATAAATACGAGGTATAATACGAACAAGCACAGATAAACCGAAGATGCATTCGTAAACCGACATGATATACGAGGCTGGACGGCATAAGACGAACAATCATCTATAAACCGAAGGCAATTACTGAAGAAGAGGCTCGCATTAGAGGGAAGAATGCGGAAGTGAACAATTAAGATTAACGCCCAACAGCAATAAAAGGGAGACATAACGCAGGGAGTCCAGACGCCAAGTTGAAGCCCTCAGGCGAAACGCGTAGCGGACTGGACTCACCTGCATTACTTTTTCATCTTCTGGACTCTTTTTATTTGATTTTATTTCATTTAACTTTATTATTAAGTTATTATGTTATTATAAATTCAGCTGCATCTTTTGAGGACGTCTAATCCAATAGTGTTTGAGGCGCCCATCACACAGTATAAAGACAACCCTAAGTGTAAGCTGCTACTTTTGTTCTATTAAATACTTGAATATTCATATATTAACCTACTGTGTACAATTGTACTTTTCTTGAGCTGTAACCTACAGAGGAGGTCTGCACCACGCCCCCACTGACGAATACAGGCTTATGAAGTGCAACTTATTTCCTGGAAGTCTGTGAGTGAGATATTAGAGGGGAGACAGAGTCCCCCTCAACCACAGATTTTGTTTTGCACAAATTTTCTCACGGAAACCATTTTTCACCTAATAAGGTGTATATATTTGCATATGCACTGTTTTTTTCACCTTATAGTTTGTTTAAGCGCACTTTAGCTAATTTTTCACTTTATGTTTATGTTATTGTGTGTGGTTTAGGGACACACTGCCTCAGTGCTGCTATAACTAAGATTAGAGCGCTGGGTATACCTTTGTATTCATATATTTTGGAAAACTAGACATCCTAGGGTATTTCAAATTGTGGTATTTTAACACTTTCCAAGTGCTAATTCTACCACCAACCTATGTCAAAAGGTTGGGATGTCATTTTTTCCCCACACACATTGTAGTTCAGGCAGGAATTTTCAGATTCTGGTATTTGCCACTGCCAACCAACACCTCAATATGTGTTCAGCAACATCTACTGAGTACAGGGATACCCCCATGCATAGGTTTGTTGGTTTGTTTTGGGGCTAAAAGGCCACATTTTAGGGGGTGCGCAATTCCAACCTGGAATTTTTAACATGTATTCAGCCTGCGCCCATGTTCCATTTGGAACATTTTTTGTACCCCATCAAACCATATTTTTTTGGAAAATAGACATCCTAAGGTATTTCAAATGGTGGTATTTTAATACTGTATAGGTACTAATTCTACCACCAGCCTTTGTAAAAGTTTGTGGTAGTACTTTTTTGGGAGTTTTTTTTTCCACATGCATTGTACTTCAGGCATGAATTCACAGATTCTGGTATATGTCACTGCCAAACAACAACCCAATATGTGTTCAGCAACATCTCCCGAGTACGGGATAGCACCCATGCATAAGTTTGTTGGTTTGTTTTTTGGCTAGACGGCAACATTTGTGAGATGCGCATCTTGGAACTTGGAATTTTGACATGTAGTCAACCTGTGTCCGTGTCCTATATGGGATATATCTTTGAAGCCAGCCAATGTAATTTACCCCCACCAAACCATATATTTTTTTAACGGTAGACCCCCATCACTCCTTGTGGCAAGGGCTCAGCAGCCACTGATACATCACTAGATGATGTATCAGAAAGCTGACCAGGGTCAAAATCGAACCCTGAGTCCGCGGCCTCAGAATCAGTGAGTAAGCAGTGATCTCGAGCAAAGAAGGGGTTAATAGCTCTTAGAAGAGCCTATCTAGTACTGTAATACATTACAGTACAAAGTAATTAATCCATAAAACAGTGCAGACAGCAAAACATACTGTTGCTGTGCAAGATTACTTCTTATACAGTGATGAATGGCAGTCAAGGGGTTAATACACAGTGAAAGACTGTCATAAAACCTGACAATTTTATAAAATGTTATTTTATATCACTAACACTGATCTGTCTCTTTCCGTCACAAAAATGTAAGTGAGGAGTGGGAGGCAGATCAATTTTTGTGAATATTGATCAGACCAATTTTGATCTGACCAGAGTGAATGGTGAGCTTAATTGAGAAATCACCAAACCGCCTTTGCCACTAATTCGCTGTTACTGATCGCTATGCGCTCAGGCAGAATAAAAAAAAAAATCTAAAATATTTTTACTTTACATGTAATCCCGTAGCGGGTATGTGTAAAAAAAAAAATATGCAGACAGATAAAAATTGCTTTGGCGTCAATATCATTGCGTAAGCAGTGATCGACGGCAAAGAAGGGGTTAATAACTCTTAGAAGAGCCTTTGTAGTACTGTAATAAATTACAGTACAAAAAAAATTACCCCTAAAAAATGCACAAACAGCAAAAATAAATGCGCTGATGTGCACGATCACTGCTTACGCAAGATCAGTGGCAGGGAAGGGGTTAAACGCAGGGAATTGCTTTAATAATTTTTTTTTTATTGTTTTATTATTCGTGTGTTGTGTATTTATTGTTTTTTTTTAACTTTTACTTACTTTTGTAACTTTGATCTGTCTCTCTCCCTCACTAAAAAAAATGTGAGTAGAGAGAGGCAGATCATAACTGGTCAGATCAATATAGGGTTAATATTGATCTGACCAGTCAGCTGGGATGCTCATCAGAGTATCCCCACTGCTTGTAAGTGTGCCTGGCAGTCACTGATTGCCTCTCTGAAGAGGCAATCGTGTGGCAGCCAGAGAGCACAGGAAGCAGGTACTTCCTGCCTCCTGTGCTCTTGCCCTTAGAAGGGCAGTGCCATCTTGGTCACACAGTGTGTGATTGCCTCGACTTGCGAGGCAATCAGAAACACTTTCTGAGCATAGGAAGCGAAAAATTCGCTTCCTATGCTCATTTTTTAAATGCCCGCGTTTTAAAGGCGCTGTGCCTTTAAAACCGGCATTTCAATCGCTCTCCGGAGCGATCCAAATGCCGACGGGCATGTTTTTTAGTATTGTACGATGCTTCCACACGGAAGCATCGTTACAATACCGTGTGAGCACTGAAAGCGGAAAAACCCCGCTTTCAGTGCTCGTTTTGACAAAGGACGGACTAGGTCCGTCCTGTGTCGCCAAGGGGTTAATCTAACAATATCTTGCAAACACACAGTAGTGTAAAGTCAAAGGTAAAATGTTTATTATCCCCAACATTATTTTAGGATTTTACTGGCTACAATGTGTTTGTTACGGATGAGATTGCAGGTGGAGATTCATTGTAATGATCAGAAACTCCCACAAATCCTTAATACAAGATGATTGATACCTTCCACCCCATTTACCCACCCATTTCCTGGATCCCACAATCACCATTCAAACACAGACATGTAGTTCTATTTTGAGAACATTCTATTCAGCTGGGGTGTCAACATTTAATAGGCGGAATGAGGGGGAAAAGAAGGTCATTTGTATGTTACACCTTTTTCTTGATTCAAATGCTTAACTATGGTTTCTTTCTTCAGGTACATTACCTCAGAGTAAAGACTCACAAGTAACCGATAAGGAATTTCACCCTCGGTGAGTAAAAGCCATACACTTAGTAATTTTACTAATTTACATACCGTATATACTCGAGTATAAGCCGAGTTTTTCAGCACATTTTTTGTGCTGAAAAATGCCCCTCTCGGCTTATACTCGAGTCGGTGTCTGGGGGAAAAAAAAATAATCTAAAACTTACCTCGTTCCTGCTCTGTCCCCCGGTGCTCTGAACGTCCGTGGCTGTGAGGGAAGCGTTGTGAGCTTTATTGTTCCGCGCGGCTGGAGGGGAGTTCACAACGCTTCCCTCACAGCCACGGACATTCAAAGCACCGGGAGACGGAGCAGGAAAGAGGTAAGTACTGGGGTCTGGGGGAGGAGGGTGGCATAACGAGCATACTAAGGGGCAATGTCCTGGCATATGAAATGGCACATTGTGGGCAATACCCTGGCTTATTAAAATGGCACATTGGGGGCAATATCCTGGCATATGAAATGGCACATTGGGGGCAATATCCTGGCATATGAAATGGCACATTGGGGGCAATATCCTGGCATATTAAATGGCATATTGGGGGCAATATCCTGGCATATTAAAATGGCATATTGGGGGCAATATCCTGGCATATTAAATGGCATATTGGGGGCAATATCCTGGCATATTAAAATGGCATATTGGGGGCAAAATCATGGCATATTAAAATGGCATATTGGGGGAAATATCCTGGCATATTAAAATGGCATATTGGGGGCAAAATCATGGCATTTTAAATGGCATATTGGGGGCAATATCCTGGCATATTTAAATGGCATATTGGGGGCAATATCCTGGCATATTTAAATGGCATATTGGGGACAATATCCTGGCATATTAAAATGGCATATTGTGGGCAATATCCTGGCATATAAAATGGCATATTGTGGGCAATATCCTGGCATATTAAAATGGCATATTGGGGGCAATATCCTGGAATATTAAATGGCATATTGGGGGCAATATCCTGGCATATTAAATGGCATATTGGGGGCAATATCCTGGCATATTAAATGGCATATTGGGGGCAATATTTACCAGTAGCTGCCTCATTTCCCACCCTAGGCTTATACTCGAGTCAATATTTTTTTTCCCAGTTCTTTGTGGTAAAATTAGGTGCCTCGGCTTATATTCGGGTCGGCTTATACTCGAGTATATACGGTAATCCCTTTGTGACAAAAGACATGTCTGGCACATCATGGTAAAACATCTTGTTAGTGACAATGGATAGTCCAGAGTGATCGTATGCACCATATTGCAAACAGCAGTCAGTCAGCAACATTACAATAAACCAAAAATATATAGGCTAAGTTAGCCTAAACTCTTGGGTTAGGATTAGCATTAGGGTTGCCACCGGCCGGTATTTTATTGAGAGGTAGGAGCCGGTGCCAGTAAAACTAAAATACCGGTCATGTTAAGACCGGTATTTTGTTTTTCAGGCAGCGGGAAATGTGAGCTGCAAACAGGGCACCAGGTAGTCATGGCACCAGGAAATAAGACCTGGCACCCAGTATTTATCCACATGGCCCCCTTGCTGCATTTATTTTGTTTTACTTGCTCATGCACAAGGGCAAAGTCTGAGAAGCACAGACAGGAAGCTCCGCCCCCTCGTGCATCGATCATCACTGGAATGCTAGAAGTGAAGCTAGGAAGGAGTGCACAAAACAGTCAGGCAGCAGCTGGCTGTTTTGCCCCCCTCCCCTGCAAGCAGCTAACAAAAAAGCCTCTAAGTTACTGGTTTGTGTGTGTGTCTGTGTGTGCGTAAGACTGTCGCAGTTTGTGTTTTGTGTTCCTGCCCGTTTGTTGCTCCCCCCATTGCCATGGCAGTTTTTTTTCTTTAGGAATAATTTTATAAATTGGCAAAATACAGAAATCTAATTGTATTTACTTTGCAAAGTTTATTTGATTACAGCGTCCATGTTGAAATGTAAATTATACAGATACTTGTACAGTTCTTTGGCCTTTTAATCTTTCAATCCTTCCATAATTAACCTTCCTAGCTGTCTCATGTCATAACTTAGTTGGAAGTGACATGCCATAGAATGGCTGGCTACATCTTAGCTGTCATCATAGCTTCGATTACTTTGGACCTTCTGGTTAGATTCTATTATAGTGTTGGCTTCAAACCCAAAAACTCCAATCACAGACAGTTTTTCTGTGTTACCATGTACAGATTGCTATCTAAACTTTACCACTATAACTTGAGCCTGAGTGTGTGTGATACCTTTTTGTATCCATAAGTATAGAGATTTGAATGACCGGAACAACTGTCATAGCTCTGTAGCTATCTTGATTTGTAAATTCTACATCATAACCCAAAACAAATGTATCTTCAATCTGTAGTCAGATCAGTAAATACATAGCCAAGGAAAACATACCGTATTTGCTCGAATATAAGAAGGTTTTTTTTAGAGCAAATGCTCTGAAAAATACCCCTCGTCTTATATACGAGGTCATCTTATAATCTGACCTCAAATCGAGTAAGACAGAGGGAGGGGGGGGGGGAGAGAGAAAGACAAGGGAAGGGGGGGAGAGAGGGGAGGAGAAAGACAAGGGGGAGAGAGGAAAGTTTGGGGGGAGGGAGAGAGAGACAACGCGGGGGGGGGGGGGGGAGAGGCAGCATTGGCACATAAAAGGAAATAAAAAAAGAAATGCATTTGTTTAATATAATCATTTTTATTAAATATTAAAAAGCAATTTACATGTGAATATATACAAGTTAAACTTTTTTTCCTATAGGGTAGTCTTATATTCAGGCTTTTAGTTTTTTTCCTAAAGGAATATCCAAAGTTTGGGGGGTCATCTTATAATCAGGGTCGTCTTATAATCGAGCAAATACGGTAGTGTCACGCATTTTGCACAGCGTGAAGACTGCCCTTAGGTACTTTCCTTAAAATTGTAAAAACAAAATGCCCTAATTACATATATAAAAATATTGAAAAACTTAAAGCTTAAGCCCCCAATGGTAGATACTTGTATATTCTTAAATTATCTACAGTGTGGCAAGAAAATATTGCTTATTTGAGTAAATGCAAGTAAAACACGACAACAAGGTGTTGCCTCACACGATATCAAAATAACAATTGAACCTGAATATGTAACCCCTTAATATAACGAAAATCGAAAGAAAGAGGGGGAGGGAAAAAGAAAAAAACAAACAAATTAGCAGATTGCTTGAATCCACACAAAAACCATAAACATAAATATACATACAGACAATATCATATGAATCAGTGTAAACATTCTATAGCAGACAGATTGGCAAATATCACGTTTACAGGACACAATATACAGAAATTATAAAAAAGAGAGGAGGTTGTAAGACAGGAGAAATAGATTAACCTCTTAATATATAGTACATTGTCATTATACTTCCTATATTGTTATACACAGTATTCCCTATATCCGCCATATATACACTGGTACATTTCCTATGGAGAGATAGCCATCAAAGAAATATTTTTGTATATAATTTACCGGTATGATTTTTCATTTGTTATTTATTTTGTCCATATAGAAAATTAAACAATCACCATATCCCACTAGGTACAAAATGAGGGGAGGATATTTTTCCAAGAATCATTTAACCCTTTTGGTACTAAGGTGTTTAAGGTGAGTATCCAAAAGGTTTCTCTATTTCTTAACATTAGATGGCGATCTCCCTTTCTGGTTCCTCATGTAACCTGTTCAATGACCCAGGCCCTAAGAAGAATATCGTTTTTGTTGCGGGATTCCTTAAAATGTCTCGATACTGTGTGTTCTAAATAACCTGTTATAATAGTATATCTATGTTTGTATAGTCTCTTCTTAAAACATCTACCAGTTTGACCTACATATTAGAGGCCGCAAGGGCATTCCAACATGTATATCACAAATTTTGATATACAGGAGACATATCTCTGGATGTCATACTTAAGACCTTTATTAAACAGATAAAGCTGTCTTTTCTTTGGACATATATCACAAGGGCTACAACGGCTACAGCGATACCATCTTTTATTTGTTCCCAGAAATTTGCCATGGTTCAAATCCTTAACCTTCTCCCTTTAACAATAATGTCACCTGGCTCACAGTTAGAATATGGTCAGATGTATTATAGATTCCAAGTTGTTCTTGATCCGTCACTGAACAATTCTCTATCGCTTTATTGTGTCTTTTAGTATTTGTTCTTCTTCCTCCTCTTCTTCCTCGGACTTGAAGTCTGACCACTGCTCTGTGGTGTCTGTCTCGGAAGGTCTTCTTTTCGAAAACAGTTTGGCTTTTCTCTTTCCGAATCTTTGTTCGAAAAAAGATGATGTAAAGGAAGGTACAGTGGAAGAGAAGGAGGTAGAAGGAACAGCAGTCATAGAATTGACAGAAGAAAGATTAGTGTTAGAAAAATCTCTTTTTTTTCTCTCTCTCTGCCTTTCAAGCCATCAAAGCGATTTTGAGTCGTGACACCTAACGTGACTTTAGTTCTCCCACCACCTTCTTTTTTTTTATTCGCATGACCTCTCTCTTCTTTATTATTTTTGTACCTCATATCCATCTTTTGTTTTCTTTCCGGCATAGATTTCTTATATCCAAAATTTTGAATTGACCCGTCTTTACTAGGAGCTCTCTCCCTCTCCTTATTTTTCCAACTGAATTGTCTTCCCTGTAGATAGTCTTGTTTATTTCTCTGAAACTTAGACTGTTTGACAGAGAAAATGTCTTTTGCTATTTTATCCAATCTTTTCTAAAATATTCTCAGGCTTTTAATGGCAGTCTTCACGCTGTGAAATTGTCTATGATTAAGCATCACAGCGAAACGCGTGATACTGTTTTCATTGTCTATGATTTTACCGATTTGAATAAAAATTGACAATACATTTATTTTTCACACTCTGCAAATTACTTACTACATCAGGACAAGGAGGTGTGCTTGCTTGCTCATACTTTCATTTATTCTTGAATGTATCCTGTGGAAAGGGAACATCGCCTACAGCTGATCCATCATAACAGGCTGCAGAGCCAGAACAGTGAGGTGACTACTAAGGTGGTTTGCTCCTTTTCCATAATTCAGATATATACACACTGCATCTTTTCTGAAATGCATGCACCAGTTATGGGTTGTATATGATTGTACAAATATTGGAGTTATTTTTTTTGCTATTTACATTAATAAATGCACAATATTTTGTATGCACTTACAAGCACACTTATGGGCAACAAGAGTGGACTTTCAAGAAGTCCAGACCAAGTCCCATCATAGCACGCTTCTTAATCTTTGCCAACAAAGAAGGGGCCCTACACGGTCATCGAAAGACAAGAGAATGGATTCTTCGAGGTTCGGGGGTGTGCCCTCTTCGCGTGACTGGATGAGCCTGATGAGTAGAGGGTGGAATCTTCACCACTCCCCATCTGTATGCTCAGTAAAGGGATGGGGGCGGTTCCCAGAAGCACAGAGGAGGGGTCCCTCATTGATGGCTCCATAAAACCTTTGCATGCCCTCCAGACCATGTTTACTTGTTGAGCTATGGTGTCTATCTGCAGTCCCATTCCTCCTACTTGCTAGTATCTCTCAGTATCTACTATCCCTGTATATGCTTTATCCCTAAATTCCAGAATTGCTTTTGCCCTGACCCTAATTAAACTAGACATGCATAATGCATTTAATAGAATAGCCCCACTATGCATATTAAAGTTATACAAATGGACCCACGTTATACGCTTATTAAGGTTAAGATTTTTGGAGTCCACTTCTTAGCCCTATGTAGAAATCTAGCACAGTTCTAATCAATATAATTGTTTCAAATCCAATACCTATCGACTGGGGGGTGCATCAGAGTTGCCCACTTTCACCCATGCTCTTCAGTTTGGCCTTTTGCATATTTTAAACACCCACCCAGATTTGCAGGGAATACAAATTGATAAATCTGAAGTAAAATACATGGCTTTCACAGATTACATACTTCTCTTTCTCTGTGACATTGACTGGCCGGTGATTTGCAATCTAATTGACACATTCGGCAAATTCAGCAGATTCACGATCATTTACCCCTAATATGAGACACTCTATCTGAAAAACTTACTGCATCCCCCAGCAAGCCATTTTCCATCAAATACCTTGGTAAAAAAATTCCCCAAGAAATGACATAAACTAAATTACATAGGATAATCTGAAACGGACATCACTAGTTCATATAAAGTCAATTTGAAACACTACTGGCTTTATTCTATTAGATACAATTTCCCACTGATGATATACAATTTTCAACAGGCAACAATTACAAATTCAGAAACTAAAGGCAATAATATATTATTATTTATAAAGTATTTTACCAGGAAGGATACATTAAGATTTCTCTCATTTTCAATTATCTCTGAGGCACTAGAGCCCAGCTATGTGTTTGGTGTTATTTTGGTTCTTTTTGTAGAAATAGGTTAAAGCATACCTTTCATGTAAAAACTATGATCAGAAACTGATGGAACATTATGGGCCTCCTCTGAGATTCAGACAGTACCGTCTCCTTTATGAGCATATGGATGGAAGCTATAGTTCACAACATTTATAGTGCCAAAGGTTAGTGTTCGCTCTCAATGTTTTGGACTACATTTCCCATGACTCAGTCGCCACAATACTGGCTAAGCTCCATGGGGAATGTAGTCCACAACAGCTGGAGTTAATGTGGGCCTTTATTTTTTTTTTTATCAGGTATAATTGATTCCAAACAGATTCTGTAGTTACTATGGTCACACCAGTGCTGTGCACTATATTTATGATGCTTAGGCAGCCACATGCTGGGAGATGAAATTTGATCAGCTGCTGTTCATAATTTTATTCCTTCACAGGGATTTCCACATATATATATATATATATATATATAATAAATGTGTGTGTATATATATATATATATATATATATATATATATGTATATGTGTGTATGTATATGTATATATATATATATATATATATATATATATATATATATATATATATATATATATATATATATATATATATATAAAATATATTCTTAAGAAAAATGTCAAGCTAATGAGAAACATGAGCTTGGCAGCACCATTCCCGTGAATTGTAAGGTTTGAGACCCTCCCTAGTTTAGTGTAAAATATTTACTTTTTAAATAATAACATATTACAAAACTTGAAACCACTACAAAATTAAAAACTATATTAAGAATGTGAGGGTAAGTGTTAAAATCGTATCCAGTGATTGGATACTTTTAAATGAATTTAACTTGCAATTGAATAAGAAATAACACTAAAGTAACAAAATGAGTTTCAGCGTAGGGATTACTATACACCGGTGTTATTGATTCTATCTAACGCAACATAGAAAGAAAACACCATACTAACGAATCCCAAAACCGAGCAAAAAAAATGAAATTTCTGCAGTAAAAGATCTATAATTCCTATATGCCAAAAATACACGCGTGTATATAGAACACAAAACTCACCACCGTTTGTTTATTAATTAAACTAATGTATGTGTTTCACAAAAAAATCTCAAATTTAAATGACACTTGAACAAAACACAGTACAAATGCCAAAATAGTTCTGGTCCTAAAGGTACATCATAGTCTGGTCCCTAAGATGTTACTGGAGAATCAATTTTTTTTTTATTCCCGGAACAGACCTTCATTATTCCTGATAAAGTGCCAAAGAGCCGACTTACACAAAAATGTTAGAAACTGTTATTTGACAGAATTACTTAATCAGAACCTGATTAGAGCAGTATTTAGTTATTTGTCCATCTAATGGGTATACCAGTGACTTAAGTGGTGTTGGAATGCTTTTATCCATAATTGCACGTTTATTTATGTATGTTATTTCTCAGTGTATCGTGTGTAGTAATTACTTTGTGTTATTTCTTTCTCAGGTATGACTGGTTCCAAACAGATTCTGTGGTTACCATAGTTATCTACACCAAGCAAAAGGTATATAATAACTGGATAGTTACTTATACAATTGTCTCTTCTTTGTCTGTGTAAATGTAGTATTTATTCATAAATTATTAATACATTACTGCTGGAGGTTAAATGTGTTTAGAATGGAGTATATAGACCAAGTAATACAAATTGTTTCTTAATATGTAATGTCAGTAATGTTACTGTATACAAGGATAATATTTTTTTTAATCGTGTATGCAAAGGTTGTTATATTTTACACTATTTGTAATCTAAAGCAATATATATTGATGATGCATAGCATTTTTGCTCGGAATGTAAGACAAGGTTTTTTTCAGAGAAAATGATCTGAAAAGATCCCTTTGTCTTACATTCGAGCTTTGTCTTATAATCAGACCTCAAATAGAGGTCTGACTATAAGACTGGGATCCAGGTCCCCCACAGAGCTGCAGGGGACCTGGATCCTCCTTGCACGCAGCAAGTGGATGTCTGCGCAATGCGAGCTGACATCCACCGGTGCTGCACAGCACTTCTGCCGGAACTTCTATGACCGAATCCCCCAGGTCACGTTACCATCCGATGTTCCATCAAAGAAGCCCCAGCACGTATTGTGCAGACATCCACCGGCTGATGACAAGTCTGGGAGGGGGAGTCTTGGGAGCAGATGGCTGTGTGTGGGCACATTGGCTAAGTCTGGCGGGGGGGGGGCAGTTGGCTGTAGGGGCGATTCATTGGCTCAGTTCGAGGGTCAGATTGCTCTGTCAGTGGGATGCATTGGCTAAGTCTGGGTGGCATCTGTGGCTGTGGGGGGGTGTATTGGCTAACTCAGAGGGTGCCACTCATTAGAGCGGTACCAAGGAACTCCTTGCCAATTCTGGCCGGGTGCCCCACACCCATGCGCCACAGAGCTGAGGAAGGAGGGGGCACCAAAGTGCGAAGCACGCATGTCAGCATCCGAGATAATAGAGTTTTTTTCCCTCTAAGTCAAACTCTGATGCCAAATACAGGATCTGCCCCAGGTGGCAAATGCTCTAGGTATGCCCCTTGGTCACCATAACTACTCTAGAATGTAGCCTTTTGGGGATTATCACCATGTTTGTTTTTCATGTACTATTTGACTTTTTGTCCACGTACCTATTTTTTTGTGTGTTTCAGTAGAGCTTTTGAGTTTTAAAAAAAAATCCAGCAACTGATAAGCTAGCAATGATTAAGAAAAATAAAGTAAACCTTGCATGGTTTCTGGTATATTTTTTCTGAATATAGAAACCCCCACTTTACCTCTATTATGATTTGCACACTAAGTACACAACATCCATGTTTGTCGTTTTTTTATTTCACATCCAATTCCACTAACTACTGTTCACTGTTGCTTATTTTCCTTTGGCTTAATTATAGCATTTCCTTAATGCACATGCAACCTATAGATTTTCATGTGCCTTATTAAACACTGTATACAATAGGATGTTTATCCATTTATTCTGTTCTAAACCCATGTAACCTTGTAGCCTTTGTGTTCCCCAATGTATCTTTCAGTAGCTTGTATTTCTAGATATTACCATCCAGCTTTGTAATCATGTATTTCTAAGGGAATTATTTTTATACCTTTCTTAACTGTACAAATGTAAAGGGGCTATGTCAATGTAGAGAATAAAACATTCTGAAACATTATATATAGATTGTGTTAGCAGAATTGTAAACGAGTAAGATGGTTGCTTTGATGTGCAAACAAACTCCCTTGCTATGTCATAAACAAGAGTTACTATAGACAAATGTAAAACATATATTTCTCTTTATGCATTTACATGCAATTTTGCAAATACAATGTATAGATACATTTTCAACGTTTTTTTTATTTTCTACATTCACAGTACAAGCAATGAATGTTATGTCCTTTTAACCTTTTCTACCTTATCATTTGAGGCACCATTGGCCAATAATCAAACTTTCACTGTCATTAGCCATTAACCTTGAAGAGCATTTCAACCATAATTAAATATTAAAGGGAATAATTGCGTTTTGTGTTGAAGGAAACAACCTATCTATGATTTTTCTGCATTTTCTGTTCTACTCCACCACTGACATCTTGTGAAACTCTGGTTCCCCCTCATGATCAGCATACTCTAACTTATTTCACTGTCATTCTTTCTAAGAGTTCACATTTCCGTTTACAAATACTTTACTCCCTCCCACCTCCCTCCCACACCAGAAGTGATCGATGGTCTCTTGATTGGCCCAGTATAGCAGCATATCAACATTTGCCAAGTCTTTTAATTTTTGGAAAAAGACTATAGCGTATCTTTCACAGAAGTACCATTCCAAAACAATAATCATTGGAAGAAATATCCTTTTGTGTATATATATATATATATATATATATATATATATATATATATATATATATATATTTTAAAAGAAATTGGGGTGTCGAGTACCTCTTTAAACTACCAATGAGCATCTCTTTTACTCCAAGAAATCTGTGTATCTGCATGGTGCAGTCTTTCTAAAAACGCATTTGATGTGTTGAATGTGTGAAGGATTATTGTCCTTTTCTTGTAAAATAGTACATGCTGCTTCAGCACATTAGGGTTGCACATTTTAGTTGGGTGGAAAACTCATGCTATGGTGTTATATTTTATGATAACGTATAGTGGTACTGTTCTCCAGGAAAAAATTAAGCTACCATTGCGCTGTGTCAGCATATAGATTTGGTATAGTTTTGAAAATTAAAACCTGAGTGAAAATCAGTGTGATGTGTTAGTGATATATACTATAATCTATGACATTCAGGAGTTGTCAGAAGTAAAATCTTCTTAAATTTTAGATGTATGTCCAGTTGTGTGACAACCAGAAGATTTAGATCAAGAATGGCCATGGGACTCTGGAGCTATAGCGGAGGAGTCAAAAAGTCAAGTGTATGAGATTGGATTGGATTTATATCTGGTGTAGCTACAAGGCAAAGGTTCGCTGATTTAAGCACTATTTCTTTCAATAAAGAGATAGAGGATTGCTATGTATTAGTATTCTTTTAACAGCTTGAACAAGATGCATTACGATCCATGCAGCCCTGGAGAATGCTTCAACATTTGTGTGACCTAGTTTACATACCCAAAGCATTTCCCCCCATGTATCTCATAGTCTGCATCATAACTGCCAAATCTCTACAGACACATTAGTGTGCAAAGCAGAGTAATTGAACACATTACATATACAAACATGAACATTTCAATATATCGAAAATAAGTTTTACATTCAGCTTGCTGGAGCTGTAAATGCCTGCTGAGGACATGCAGTACAGTAATGACCTCCATCAAAACCTATAGGAGGGCATTACAATCTGTAGGAGTGCATTCATTTAGCTCAGGTTGAATAATAGTAATCGATTATGTAGTGTCCAGTTCCATGTAGGGCTGCCACCCAGCTGGTATTTTACCGGCAGGCCGGTAAAAAAATGGCTTGCTGCCAATGTTAAGTCAGTGGAGGCTATAGCAAGGCCGGTATTTTTTTGTGGAAAAGGTGGCAACCCTAGTTCCATGTAATATCACTTCCAAACCTTCCTTTATTCCCCTGCCTGTGACTGGGCAGAAGTTTCACCAGCCCAGCAAATCTGTTTTTCTGATGGGTGTAGCAGGAGATAGCTGACTGTCTTTGCATAGTAATTTAGGTTGAAAAAAGACTTGCGTCCATCATGTTCGCCCTTCTAACTATTATGCCTGCTTTTGTTCCAAGTGCAGTCCCGGACATCTCCGTGCAGTGTTCCCTCCTGCACGGAGGAGGTAAACAAAGTCACCGGATGTGACGTTATGTCACATCCGGTCGCCGTGATTTTTTTTCTTCCGGTGGCCGAATCCAGCGAATGCGGCTGCCAAAAAAAAGAAAAAAAAAGTTAAGCTGCGCAGTGCGGGGGGATGCCGGCAGCACGGGTGTCGCCCCCGCTGGAGGTGTCACCCGGTGCAGTCGGCACCACCCTCGATCACGCTAGAATGGTCTCTCCCTCCCATTCAAAGATACCTTTTTGTGATTTATTTGTCTCTCAATTGTTTACTATTAAGTCTTCTGCAACAGAGACAACTGCTGATTTTTCTTCCCCTTTTACAGTCCAATTTTTACCAATGTAACCCCCTTATTTAGTAACTTCAATAAAAACTGATTTACAAAAAAAAATCTTTTACACATCTACAAACGCAAAAAAAAACTTTCTACATAGATTCTTATATTCTGAGTTTAGAAATAAAGCCCATGTCTAAATTTTTTTTTTTTGCAAGTTATATGGCAATAACTGAAAGTAGTGTATTGCTTTTTCCTAACCATTTTCTCTTACAGTGACCTTTTTACCGGAACAGTAAATCTAACCCTCATTTTTAAGGATTTTAGACTAACGGAGGGTTTGACAGAATCTGGAGGCTGTTCAACATGTGAGGATGCACTTTGAATTACTTCATTTTTGAAGTGAGGGATAGCTAGTAAGGCCCTTTTGCTGGATCTGGCATGGTAGGACATGCAGGTACTAAGAGTGAAGTAGAGGGCTAGTTTTTCAAAGAAGTGGTTGTGAACTAAGCAATCTATCTGGAAATTGCATTATTTAAGTAGTTTAGCTTTTGTGCCAAACAACACGGACATAGTTATTTAGTGTTGAGGAATATATTTCATTATAATAGTGAAAAAGAAGAGATCACACACAAAGCTGTACGATGCTCACTGAATTTTTAAATGTTGCACTGCTTAAAACAACTAAGCGGGGGAGAACAAGACTGCATTCCCTGCAGACGCGCTCCATTTTAAAACAGTCAAGTTTTAAATGCTTTTGATTTGCTCAATATCCTCTTAAGAACCATAAGTAGAACAATTACATTGTGCACAAAGAAACAATCTAAAAAATACATGATAACTCAAAAGCAGCAGACTACTGATATTTTGCAACATACTGCTGATGACATTGTATAATTGAAATCAATAACCTACAGTCCTCTGAGGAAAACGATAAGGCGAAATGCGTCAGGACCATCAGCCGAGATACAGATCATCCAGGCATCGATAATATTCAGTTTGCTACACACAATTTTTATTGTCTCTGTTAAAATGTACTATTTTATGTTTTGACATTTCTAATATTGTTTTTTGATAAGTTTGTTTAGAAAATAAAATTTTCCTTCCTAATATTTGACCCCTGGCATCTTAGTAACTTATTTCCCATTTCCCTACGCACTTTTCCACATTAGAAATCTGATCCTGTAGTACAGTTTCCACTTGTGAGAGTTTTGTCCTACTTGTATAAACGACTGATGATACAGAGGGTAGATCTTTCATAAATTGTAAGAACAGCGAGGATGAATCTCTGTAAATAACAAATAGAAAGGACACCATTTTTTCCTGTTTTTATTTAAAACAATTAAAATCTAACTGTTCGATAGAAATTTCTCTTCACAAATTATGTTGGGTTTATAATAGCTCATGATTCTTATCACATACATTATAAAGTCCTTCATTTTAGTAACAATTTCTTGACATTGATTTGATTTCTTCTTCCCATTAGAACACTGGCACAGAGATGGTGATGGTTGATCTTCAAGAGAATATCCTGAGAGCAGAGATAATCCTAGGAGAATTTTCTTATCTTTTACGGATTGGTATGTAAAATATATATATATTATATACACATATCATGGCTGCTTTATGAATGGTGTTCAAACAAAAGCTATCAATATGCAAAGAAGGAAGGCATTTGGTCCTTTGTGAGTTCCATTGAAATAAAAAGTAATATTGGTGTCAGGACTCAACATACCGGTAATTTGAGTATATTGACACACTTGTAGGCTAAGCATGATACATCATATGGCCATTTTATTTATTATTTGCTGATTTTGTGTGTGTGTGTGTGTGTATGTATGTGTGTGTGTGTGTGTATATATATATATATAATATATATATATATATAAACTTTTTAGGGAAAACGTATAGTGGTTAAAAACTATAAATATGGCTACCAAAACCGCATGAATATGAAATAATAATAATCCCTGTATGATGGACTCATAATGCTCGGTGTCATCCAGTAGAATAAGTGTTTGTTTAGAAAAATAAAATCTTAAAAAAATTTAACATGTAGTGTCTGAGCAAAAATATAAAATACACAACATGTAATTCTAAAGAATAATAGTGAATTATACTAAAGACATGAACAGAATAAACTAACATGTATGTTGGACATAATAAGAAACCGCTTTTCAGATATGTACACTGTATATCCTTTATCTAGCCACATGTATTGTGATTCAGAATTTGGTGTGAATAGACTTCAGCAAAATATGTTGTTAACTAGTTTAGTTTAAAATGAATTGTGGAGTTGGTTCAGCAGGGTTTTAATATTTGATTACCTCTTTTTTTTTATTTAAGGGTAAAGATTACTCAATAGTCCCTTAATTATGTTGTTAAATTACCAGTATTTGGTTCAATCAAAATATGTATATAAATTGCCTATTCTCAGCCTGTTCAAGGACAGCTAGAATTAGGATACAGTTATACATGTTATCCAGCAACATTGCTACAGAAATGTTTTCTTTTACTATGCAGTTAGTATTGACTTGTAACATAATGGGGAGAGAAGATAATTTTTTACTGGTCCTAGTCTCATCATAGGTAAGATTATACTTCCTCAGCAGGATGTCCACAGATGGTAACAAAGCAAATCGTATTCTGTTTTTGCAGCATGTCTGGTATTCACGTGTAAATTACACACGGTGGGGCACCGCTATTTATAAAGAGAGGTCCGTTAATGAAATGGCTTAGTTATATCTATGTAGAAGATTATACTAAGAATGATTGTACATATTTATAGGGATATATGTTTACCCTTATCTGGATTACGAGACTCTCCTACTAGGGGCAAAATAATAACGTTGTCTTTATTGGAATAAAAATCGTTGACAAAAGCTGTGACAAGTCTTTTTTGATTTGACAAATGTGGCTGGTTCTTAGGTGAGATCACGGGCTTCTCATCTCTAGTGTTTCTGTCCTTTCATTTAAATATTGGATTTTATTATAAAGTGATTGCGGCAGTTCCCCTAGAGACGTTCGTGTAATTTTCTTACTGGCTACAGACCTGATTACAGAAGCGTGCTCCTGAAGCTGACAGACCATAAGAGACCACATTTTGATGTACATTGGGAAACCTGTACACCTGAGCCTATCCTGCAAGAGAGCTAGTCTCTCTTGCAGTTGTGTTATGTGAGTTTAGTAAATATTAAGTTTTTTTCCGCTTCCATTGTATATACGCCTCCTTCTCCCTTCCCTCCTCCATTATTTTATATGTATATTTTGGTTGATAGGGTATTGCTGTGTTTCTAGTGGTCCATCTCCTGTATTTTGCATTCTTCTGTGAGAAAAAGAGGGGTTCTTGGGGAGATTTGGTTTATTCGTCAGTGTTTTTTCATTTGGAGATTTGTTTACAATATTAAATCATGAAAAATGCTAAAGTATGTATATAATGACCCATCCCCCTCTCATCCCTCTACTTTCCCAAAGTCATTTTATTCAGGTCTTTGTAAATCATGCCAGTGACACCCCAGGACATGCCCCTATTACCCACATTGCACATCCAAGTCTTTATATGCCACAGCCAGTGTTAGTTTATCCATTAATATTCCACTGATAATTTGCTCATCAAATTGCCACTGATAATTTGCTCATCAATTTGCCACTGATAATTTGCTCATCAATTTGCCACTGATAATTTGCTCATCAATTTGCCACTGATAATTTGTCCATTTAATATGCCAGTCAATCCCTCCTCCTCCCCTCTTCCCCAGTACTTACCTGGATACTGCTTGTTAGTCTCCTCCCAGTGTTTCTTCCTGCATGCACGCTGCATGCAACAAATAAAGCCACCGGATATGACTTGCCTGTGCTTGCTGTGACAGAGAGCCGGATCTGCATCCGCTGGATGCGGATCTGCTGGCTGTTGCGTGATCATGACTGTGTCTGTGTGAGATAGTCACGCAGGCAGCGGGGGCCCATGGGGCAGCTGCTTTGGGCCTCCAGGAATGAATGGGCCCAGGGCAGCTGCCCCTTTTGCCCACGCTTTTATTTATTTTTTATAATTTATTTTTTTCCATTTTTTTTTAAAAAAGGGCCTGGGCCCATGATGGGATTATCGCCTGTCACCCCTTGATGGCGGCCCTGCATCGCCAGCCCCTTGAGCATGGGTAGAGGGTAGCACGGTGGCAAATTGCCCTTGTGCCTTCCTTTGCCGTAGAAAAATGTTTGGGTATTTAGCAGTAATTCAAAAGCTGTTCAGAACAAGTTTAAATTAACTTTATGTCTTGATTATGTAGTGATGTGTTAGTTTTATATGGCATTATAATTCCATTTTAAGGAATGTAACCCCAGCTGTTTGGACCGGTGTATGTCAATACAAATGCTAATTATTTTAAAACACCATTAACTCTTCCCCTGGAGTTTTCACAGCTGAATTCTGACACTACAATATAAGAACACCATTTATTTGCAAATGCAAGACTCTTCAAACATATGCTCCCAAGTTGTATGCAGTCCTCAAAATGTGGATAAGACTATTGCAAATAATGTTGCAGCAGCAGAAGCAAAAGAAAGATTTTTGCAAAGGGTTGCAGTCTAAAAAAAAGATAATGTAGAAAAACACATTGAGATATTATTGCAAAAGATCCAGTGCAGATTATTTAGAATTAATTTATTATATTTTCTTTTTTAGAATTGAGCCTTGAAGTACAGAAGGAAATTGATGGTAAGAGAATACATTTTGCAATTTCTTTCTGTGAAGCCACTTTTGTCTCCAAATGTTATTTGCTTTGTCAGCTTCATGACCTGACTTTTTGTCTATGTTCTGCCAATGGCTGTGTTCTGTGATGTTTGTGTTTAGCTGTAATTATTTATACCCACCCATATGGAAAACATGTCCACCATATTTTGTTTTATATTAATGAATCTCCTTCTAGTAATTAAAATAAATAAAAAAAAAAAAAAAAAAAATATATATATATATATATATATATATATATATATATATACATTTTCCACTAGAACATCCTTCAAATAAACAAGAAAAACATATATATAATGTGTAACTGTGTAATTCCATTCTGGACTGGGTCCCCAGTACTTGAAGACAAGAGAAATCTCAACGTATTATTCCTGGTAAAATACTTTCTAAATAAATAAAATAAATGTGATGGTCAACAGATCACAATGCAGGATCATCTTGGTGACATGAAGCCACTAGTTTAACCAGTGCTCAAAGTGAATCTCAAAGTGAAGACCAAAGAAAATATAGGGGAAACAGACGTTAAGTGTAAAAAAAAAAAAAAAAAAAAAAAAGTGCAGCAAACATAGATAGCTGTGTCCTTCCCTAAAACACAACTGATAATAGTGGAAAATAAAAAGGGTTTTGCGTAGATAAAGAAATAAAGAATATTATTATCTTATCTCTCCTATTCTGTGCAGTTGTATTCTCTCAAATTTTAAGCTCACATGTGGTGGCTACTAATAGATGCACCACTATTAGCGCACCTTAACGTGTTTTTTTATTATACAGTATTATATATTACTATAACATATATTACATTACTATTATAATTTTTTTATATTAATTTTATGGGGGGGTTTTGTAGCTATCTTTTATTTTTTTTATGGGTCGACTCAGTATGCCTCAATATGGCCCGTAGTCGTGCCAGTTTTGACATAATGCTCAATTGCAGAGGAATCTGCAACTCAGCTACCTAATATGATCGATTTAGATGATATGTACCCTCCAACATGCCACATGCCTCACAGTATTATTTCATGTCCACAGTGTGGATGGCCACATTGCTTCGCAATGCACCACTGTCCACCTTGGACATGAAATGGTAACGTGATACATGTGGCATGATGGAAGGAGGGTACGTATAATATGTGCTTCAGGCAAGCCTATAATCATTGTGAGTCTCATCAACCACTTAGTTGCTAACAATTTGCTTAAAGCTCATCCTAGCAACTGATACATTAGTTACACTAGTTCAGCCTCTTTCTAAACAGGTACATTTGTATCCAATTGGCGTTTGAATTTTTCTTCTGCCTTAAACATCCTCATCAGTGGAACTATGTACCGTATTTGCTCGAATATAAGATGACCCTGATTATAAGACGACCCCCCAAACTTTGGATATTTCTTTAGGAAAAAAACTAAAAGCCTGAATATAAGACTACCCTATAGGAAAAAAGTTAAACTTGTATATATTCACATGTAAATTGCTTTTTAATATTTAATAAAAATTATGATATAAAAAAAATGCATTTCTTGTTTTTATTTCCTTTTATGTGTCAATGCTGCCTCTCTCTCTCTCTCTCTCTCTTCCCCCCAGCATTGTCTCTCTCCTCCCCTTAGTGTCTCTGTCCCCCCCTTAGTGTCTCTGTCTGTCCCCCCAGCATTATCTCTCTCCTCATTATAGTTAATGCTCTCCTGCTCAACCTCTTAACAATAAATTCATAAGGTGCACACCAACCACTTTTATTATAGAAGAATAAGCAACGGGGGGTGGGTGCTTACAGGCCCAACTCAGAAATAGAGAAGTATAGGAAGTGCTAAAAGATAGCAAATCCTAAAAGAAGGTCTGTTTAAGCAGCACTCTTGCACATATAATTTTTTTTTATATATACAACAATTTAGAAATATAGAAAAATGTATTAGTTACAAAAAATACCCTATATAGGGATCGTGTGAGGCATAGCAAATATACATACCCTAAATATACAATAAATAATAGGTATGTATATTTGCTATGCCTCACACGATCCCTATATAGGGTATTTTTTGTAACTAATACATTTTTCTATATTTCTAAATTGTTGTATATATAAAAAAAAATTATATGTGCAAGAGTGCTGCTTAAACAGACCTTCTTTTAGGATTTGCTATCTTTTAGCACTTCCTATACTTCTTTATCTCTCTCCTCCTCGTTCTCTCCCTCCCCCCAAACATTTGTCTCTCTCCCCCTGACCTTGTGTGTCCTCCTGACCTTGTGTGTCCTCCTGACCTTGTGTGTCTCTCTCCCCCTGACCTTGTGTGTCTCTCTCCCTCTGACCTTGTGTGTCTCTATGCCCCCCTCCCTCCCTCCTCTTGTGTGTCTCTCTCCCCCCTCCCTTCCCTTGTGTGTCTCTATGCCCCCCTCCCTCCCTCCTCTTGTGTGTCTCTCTCCCCCCTCACTCCCCTTGTCTCTGTCTCTTAACCCCTTCCCTCCCCTTGTCTCTGTCTCTTAACCCCTTCCCTCCCCTTGTCTGTCTCTTAACCCCTTCCCTCCCCTTGTCTCTGTCTCTTAACCCCCTCCCTCCCCTTGACTCTGTCTCTGCCCCCCTCCCTCCCCCCTGTCTCTCTGTCCCCCTCCCTCCCTCCCCCTGTCTCTCTGTCCCCCTCCCTCCCCCTGTCTCTCTGTCCCCCTCCCTCCCTCCCCCTGTCTCTCTGCCCCCCCCCCCCCCCACCTCACCTTGTATCTCCCTGGTGGCTAGTGGGGGCAGCCGGGGGATGTCTGCACGATACGTGCAGACATCCTCCATGCTGCCCGACACTTCCGCCGGTCCGTCATAATAGACGGAAGTGTCTGTCAGCATGGGGGAAGTCTGCACGATACGCGCAGACATCCCCCACTGCTGCCCGGCACTTCCGCCGGAAGGACCCGGCATCATCATAGAAGTCCCGGCTGCCGTGCATCGCGCAGACATCCACCGGCTGTTAGCGAGGGGGATCCAGGTCCCCTGCAGCTCTTCGGGGGACCTGGATCCCAGTCTTATAATCTGACCTCGATTTGAGGTCAGACTATAAGACGACCTCGATTATAAGACGAGGGGACAAAAATGTGTCTTATATTCGAGCAAATATGGTAGTATGCCTATATTTAGTTATATCAGAGATATTTTTATTCTGTTTTAGAGATGCATATGTATACATTTCTATTCATCCAGTGGTATTATTAGTCTCCTTCCTAGCAGTCTCTCTACACATTAATGTGGTGTGTAAGATAATGGGTATTTTTCTATATTATTTTTTTTTCTTTTGTTTCTCAACAAAATTCTTGTAAATGAATACCACGCTACACGCACACACATTATAGCTTTAGGATGTGTGTGTTAAAGTAAATCACACACAGTCACAGATATACAATCCCATACATACAGGGCGAATTTCATATAAGGCAATCTCAAACTAGATTTAGATGTCAAGGGGGTGTGAAACATGTAAGGAATATGGTAGATATTCCTACCAAACAGATTCTAACAATGGATGACCAAATTCCCCAAAATACAGATTGGAACTTTTCAAAATATACAAGCTAAAATCTTCACCACACACATACTATCAAAATTGTGAGAAGAGGATTGGGATAATCCTTTGGATGATTTCCTGATGGGGATCCTAAATAGAAACCATTCAATTAGTTCCATCAACAGACATATTAGACACGTTATGGATTTCGCTTCAGAAACTCTGGGGGCAGAGGGTGGACCACATACATGCCAGAACTGGACCTAAAGGTTATTGCAGAACATCTTTTACACTTGCACCGCCTACTTTCTTATCCCACCTACCAGGAAATGCACCTCAAAATCGTACATGGGTGCTAGATCAACAGCAACCTGCCCCAAATATAATCAGGAGGATGCTGATTTATTCCATGGCTTCTGGGACTGTCCTGTCATCAGGGACTTTTGGAGGCAAGTCATTAACTTTGCCAGTACGATAAAACTTGCCACTATCCCGCTTACTCCTCTTACCATTATTTTTTGAATTAATCCCCCCCCCCCATGGTCCACAGGTGGCACGAATGCTCCTCCTAATTACAGCAGCGGCAAGGAAGATTATTTTACATGATTGGATTACCCCGAATCCACCCACTTTGTCCTTATTTAAAATTAAACTCCACCATAGCGTTGTACTGACCCACAAAAAAGGTGATATTAAATGACATTTTACTTATGTCCTCTTCTTTTTAAAATGTATACTCTAGAAAAAGTGTATCTAGCTTTATAACTCCAATTCAGATTGTCTTCTATACTATTGCCAGAGAAGAATTGGGAGTATTTTTTATTACTCATGAGTCTGAAATGTAAAATGTTCCTGAAATACCTTTGAATGTGTGACAGCCTTAAATACATTTTTTAATTATATGTATAAATGTGCAACATTATGGGGTATACTCTCTCCAGGAGATTTTTTAAAATTGTACTACATTTCATTTCTAGTTCATGCTCGTGGGAAAAGTGGGAAAATTGAGCTGGTGCTGCAGAAGAGAGATCCTAGTGTCTGGAAGACTTTGGGGCTATATTTAGATGGACATGATTCTCTCATTAAAATATCCCAACGAGGTATGTTGAAGAGTATCTGAACTTCATGTGTAGCTGGTTCAATTTGCTACACTAATTGGTGATATATTTATACTTGTGTTCTGTTTTGATTGTATCAGTGCTTTCATGGAATATTTGATAGATATAAAAAATAATTGTTCCCTAAAATACATTGGTAGATTGATGAGATTTCCTTTTTATGTGGAACAAATGTTCCACAGATGAGCAATTATTTTAATACTGCCCTGCAATACTAATTTTTTCATAGATCAGATATAAGGGTTTATTCAATAAAGAGGGAATTACGAGGAATTAAGGTGGCCATTTCAAAGTTTAGACCAATGATTGGAAACATTCTCCAATGCAGCTGAAAGGGAGAACTTTTCCATCTCCGCTACATTGGCCTTAAAGGGACAGTCTAGTCACCCTTTTAACTCTGGTGCAAGTTGTAGGCACTACAGGGTAGACTAGACTGCCACTTTTATTTTTTTTATTTTATTTTCTGTAAAACTTATATTATACTTACCTTTGTAAGTGCACCACCCTGGCCTTTGCGTAAGTGCAGTTGATGATTTTCCCATAAACCACAGCTCTGACATGAATGATCTCCCAGGTTCCCCCATGCTCCCTGTTGGAGACGCGCGAGTCTCCATGACAACAGGCACACTAAGCGGAATAGAGACTTGTAAAATTCTTTTTGGGCACCAGATATTTCCTTTAAGTTTGAAATTCTGCTGTTTTTCAATTACATTTCAGTAATCCGCAAGAAGCTTATATAATTTATAGGGCTTAAAGACTGCATAGATTGGAAAAATTGTGGAAAAGGTAATTGACATTTATTGGTTGAATAAACTATATTGTTTAGATGTAAAATACTTGATAATATATGAGCAATTTTATTTGTGTTTTTTATAGCCACCTTGCCATTTAGATATTTAGAGGGTGCTATGAAAGTCATTTGCTAGAACAGACCCTACAAATGTTTTTATTTCATGGAATTTTTATTTTATAGTTTAGCCAAATTATTGTGTTTGTTATTCTGAAGATTATTATGACTGATTTTTTTTTTTTTGCACTGATATTTTTTGAGAAATGGTTACCTCTTGTTTTGAACTGTCTGTACCGACATTTTTTATTTTTTTTTAATTTGTATTGCAAAAATAGAAAAAGGACACGTCCAGTATGCTTGACACAAAACAAAACGTACAGAACATTAACAGTTGCAGCCCCCCATAAGACAGGGCTTGACAAATTTAATTTTATTCTAGGAGCCAGAAAAAATTTTTAGGAGCCAGACAATCACGCAAACATACACGCAATTCATAAACACACACACACACACCAACCCTAGTCACATATACACCCCACACACACCAACCCACGTCACATATACACCCCACACACCAACCCACTTCACATATACACCTCCCCCCACACCTCACATATATACCCCCCTTCACATATACAACTCCCCCCCACATATACATCCCTCCCCCCCTTCACATATACACCTCCCCCCACACTTTACACATATATACCCCCCCTTCACATATACACCTCCCCCCCACACTTCACATATATACCCCCCCACTTCACATATACACCTCCCCCCCACACTTCACATATACACCTCCCCCCCACACTTCACATATACATCCCTCCCCCCCTTCACATATACACCTCCCCCCACACTTCACACATATATACCCCCCCTTCACATATACACCTCCCCCCCCCACACTTCACATATATACCCCCCCTTCACATATACATCTCCCCCCCACACTTCACATATACATCCCTCCCCCCCACTTCACATATACAACTCAAACATACACAAGTTTTTTTTTCCCTTCATAACTTCTGAGTGCTGGATGTCGTCTCTTGACAACCCAGCACTTAGCCGAAAGAGCCATGAAGATCGGCTGCGGCACAAATGTTTCCCCTCCCTGCTGCCTTACCTCATTGCTGGGGAGGGGGAACATTCGTGCCGCAGCCGATCCTCATGGCTCTTTCGGCTGAACACTAACACACGTGTTGCGCGAGGGGGCGGAGCTTGCTGTCTGTCCCCTCGCGCTGCAAAAGACGGATGGCAGCGGCAAGGGGAACATTAGGGCAACGGCACCCGGGCGCCAGGCTCCATTTCCAGGTCGCCATGGCGACCTGGCGCCCGGGGTTTGTCGAGCCCTGCCATAAGAGATATGACAGTAGGGAGTTTTGTACCTAGGTGGGTTGGGGTGACAGATATCGGTCTCTAACTTGATAGATTCGATCTAAAGTGCGGAAAACCAAATAGTTTCTTATCCTCCGGTATAAGGCAGAGGAAGAGAGAGAAAAAAACAAAAACAACCAACCAATAAATAATTCTGTGTTTACCGTTGAGGGAGCACTCACCGGCGCAGAACTTCTCTCTTGCTCCCTTATTTTACTTTCTCTTCTCCCCCATGTTTACATTTTTTCCATCTCCCTCCTTCCCTTCTTTTTTTGTTTTTGGTCATGTTAAGCAAGGATTTAAAGAAGACATATGCAGATCATGACTTTCCATATCCCTCCTACGTCACCCTGCCCTCAGACATGCTAATTTTGTGAAGGGGGAATGGTCTGCGGACAAAGACATACTTAAAAACAGACATATATTTCTATTCTTATCATCTATATCGTGCAGTCGCTTTGAGGGCATCTTCTCTATTATTGATCTCTTTCTCTGTACATAAATAAATATATATATGATAAATATATATATGAACTGTCATTCCTTTTATATTAGGGCGTCCTATTAGGGTTGACAAGTTCTGCCTCCCTCTTTTCCCTTTTTTCTTTTCCTTTCTTCTTCTCTCTTATCCTAGTTAGATCTTATATTTTTAAGCTGTTAACCGTTTCTAAGTATTACCCCCCAATGTATATATATTCCTACTCCAAACCATAATTTTGGACCCATATTTGCCATGTTTCCTCTGCTATTAATGCTTTTTTACCTTGAGTTAAGCCTCTTTCCATCTGTAATTGGAATTGTATTTGAGCTTTTACCTGCTCCCATGTTGGTACCTTTATTTGGGGGAAGAATATAGTGCCATAACCAAATTCAGAAATCTACCTTGAATTCCAAATTTTTCCATTACATAGCCCATGTAGTCCCATCCTACTCTATCAAATGCTTTTTCGGCATCTAAAAATAGAGCCATCATTGGGGACCCCATGCGCTCTGCTGGTCTATCACGTTCAACAACCTTTGAACTCCATCTGTTGAGGATCTTCCCGCTACGAACCCAACTTGATCCGGATTTATCAATAGGGAAATTACCTCTTTTAAGCCTCTCCGCCAGGATAGAAGCATATAATTTGGAGTTGGTGTTTATCAGTGAGATAGGTCTATAGTTGGTGATTAGAGAAGCATCTTTGTTGGGTTTGAGTATGGGTACCACGTTAGCCCTGAGCATTTCTTCCGGGAAGAGTTTAGTCTCTCCAGTCTCATTGAACAACTCTACCAATTTTGGTACTAATATATCTTTCAGAGTTTTATCAAATATATCCATATAGCCATCTGGGCCTGGTGCAATTTTATACTTAAGATTGTCTATTGCATTTTGCACTTCTCTCTCTGAAAAAGGTTGATTCATAGCTTCTAGCTGTTCTTGTGAAACTGTTGGGAGTTATATAGAATTTAGATACTCTTTTTGTGCTGCCATATCTGCTGATGAGTGTATATTATATAGTTTCTTATGAAAGCCTGTGTTTCTGGTGCCTGTGTCTGTTCCGTGCGCCACCAGAGGGCTTGGTTTTCAGAATTGCTTTGTGTCTGTCTACCTCCTGCCCATACCTAATTCCGCCCAGGTGTTCCCTGTCCTTCATTAACTGCCTTGTTATTTAAACCCCCTCCTCCCAGTACTCTTTGCTGGAACATTTTGCCTGCCTGTCTTTTGCTGGTGTTATCGTTTTGTTCTCTGATCTACCGATATCGACTTGGCCTGTACCCTGACTTCTCCGTCCTTCTCCACTCCTGACTCGGCTAGATCCTTGGCTTCTCCGTCCTTCCCCAGTCCTGACCTTTTGGCTTGTGACCCCGACTACGTTTTCTGATTTGCCCGTTTGTTCCTGTTTGACAAGATGCCCAGAAGAAGACCGCAAAACCCTAATTGTGGCCGCTCAAAGCCTGGGGCTCCACCCTTGGGGGAGAGTGGTCACCCTGCACAGGGTATCACACCTGCTCCGGCCCTTGCATCTGGACTCCAGCCAGAACTGGCAACCATGCCGCTGACAGAATGTTCCATCCATACTATGGAGTCCGCAAGTGCTTATTCTATTACGCTTTTGATAGAGCAGGTGGGGACGCTGTCAATTATATTCAGACGCTGCAGAAAAGTTTTTCTTTGCTCCAGGAAGAGGTACGTCTCTTGAGGTCAGCCCTTACCACTACCCAGTCTTCCAGTTCAAAAAAGCTGACCAGGGTGAATTCGGCACCAGAGCTGCGCTCCCAGAATCTGTGTACGATTACTAAACAGCATACCAGCAATGTGGGTCTCCATCTGCATCAAATCCCAGCCTTGGCCTTATTTGGCAAGGCACAGCCTTCTTCTGAAAAGAAAAGAGCCAGAGGTCCACTCACAGATGCAGAATGGTCCTGGCGCAGACACCGCAACTTGTGCTTTTACTGTGGAGATAGAAACATAGAATGTGTCGGCAGATAAGAACCATTCGGTCCATCTAGTCTGCCCATTCTAGTCTGCCCCAGTCTGAGATTCTGGGCACTTTATAAGTTACTGCCCCATTCGACCACCATTACCTGTTCACAAGAGGAGGACAATGGGAGTGCAACCTAAGCCATCACCTGCATTTTGCTGCGTGATGAAACGTCAGTCCCAAAAACCTGTTTCCTCCAGTTTGGAATGTCTGCCTGATAGCTCTGGTGAAGAGGATGATGGAGAACCCAATTTCCTCGCCTCACGCAGAACTTTTCCAGCCAATGTCACTCTGGGGACCGTCCTAGTCAACCCAAAACCACGAGGTGTTGATTTTATATCAGCCTGCCAGGAACCCATGCCACCTTTACGTAAAGCCATGGCTGTAGCCCCTTCCCCTAACCTCCGTCTGAATGAAGAAAACTTTCTATCTCAGGTCATGCCACAGCCCAGCTCCTACCTAGCAGTATTAAAAAGGAACCAGAAGAAAACCAAGACACTAAGGAGAAAGTGTATAAATCATATGTAGGCGTTCAGTGCACGCCTTTTTTGGAGGGGGATAGTGTAACCGTTGCTGGGATTGAACCCTGGACCTCTGTGTTTCTGGTGCCCGTGTCTGTTCCGTGCGCCACCAGAGGGCTTGGTTTTCAGAATTGCTTTGTGTCTGTCTACCTCCTGCTCATACCTAATTCCGCCCAGGTGTCCCCTGTCCTTCATTAACTGCCTTGTTATTTAAACCCCCTCCTCCCAGTACTCTTTGCTGAAACATTTTGCCTGCCTGTCTTTTGCTGGTGTTATCGTTTTGTTCTCTGATCTACCGATATCGACTTGGCCTGTACCCTGACTTCTACGTCCTTCTCCACTCCTGACTCGGCTAGATCCTTGGCTTCTCCGTCCTTCCCCTGTCCTGACCTTTTGGCTTGTGACCCGACTACGTTTTCTGATTTGCCCGTTTGTTCCTGTTTGACAAGATGCCCAAAAGAAGACTGCAAAACCCTAATTGTGGCCGCTCAAAGCCTGGGGCTCCACCCTTGGGGGAGAGTGCTCACCCTGCACAGGGTATCACACCTGCTCCGGCCCTTGCATCTGGACTCCAGCCAGAACTGGCAACCATGCCGCTGACAATCTTTCCTAGGTTTTCCTTTATATTCTTAATTAGATGTTCATTCACTTTATTCTGGGTATGTTTTATTTGTTTGGCTATATCTGGCGAAGGGCTGTCTTTATTTATAAATGTTAAATGGTTCAACTCTAGATATAATTCCGGGAGGGGGAGATCTTTTTTTTTCCCCCTTTCTTGTGCTTCTAAATTGATTAGATATCCTCTAGTTACGCACATATACGAGCACCAGGTATTTACATGAGTAGTCTCTTTCGTATTATTTTCTTCAATTAGTCATCTCTCAAATGTTTTTGATTTTGTTCCAAACTTAGTAGCTTATCATCCAACCGCCAATTTCTCCAAATGTAATCACTATATCCCATCTCTGTAAGCCAGATCACAGCATTGTGATCTGTCCATGTCATATCTTTAATAAATATTTTTTTGGTTTGTTTGATTGTTCTAGAGTTACCCAGAAAAAGATCTAATCTTGAGTATGAGCAGTGCACATGTGAGAAATGAATAAAATCTTTATCATTTGGGTTAGACAGGCGCCATATATCAAATAGGTTATTCTCCATTAAAACTTGACAGAATCTTTTCGCCTGTTGATCTATCCCCCTTGGACATTTTTTCCCTTTTTTGAAAACTTTTATCCATATTTTGGTCTAATATCGTATTAAAATCCCCTGCTATAATCAATTGTTGTATCTCCGAAAGCCTTTGGATCAGGGTATTTAATGTAGATAGTGGGTTATGGTTACATGCGTAAATGTTTGCTAATGTATATTTTTTCCCGTTCAATTGGCACGCTACTACCATGTATCGAGCCTCACTGTCTATTTCACTCTCTCTCTCTCCAATAGAATTGTGTCGAATAGATCCCTATTCGACACAATTCTATTGGATCTTCTCATAGATCCACAGTCTTGGCTCACCATTGTATCCAATTCCTAGAATATAATTTTCTTATCTTCCTTCCAGCCTTATTTATATCTTTATCTTTATCCTATGTGTCTGCCCGGGGGCAGGAGGGACTTTTTATGGTTATCCCTTTTTGATTAATTGTTAAAGAAGGGGTCAGTTATTTCTTGTGGGGTCAGGAATCTTATGGTTTTTATCTCGCTGATTTATCATTATAGGGGGACAGATTTTATCTGTCTAAAGGTAGGGGTAGATAAATATCTATATTCCTATAGTTATGTGTCTATTACTTATTCTATTAGTGTTTCTCAACCTTCAATTAGTCTTCTAAAACTATTATTCCTCGTGTATATTTTATTCTATCTGCTTTACATATCTTATGTGAATCTCTACGTGGTTTATTTCGTGATATCTAGTGAACTTACGTACATTATCTCATCCCTTGTGTCCTATTTTCTTACTAATTTCATATGTGTGTGATTTTTATCTGTGAGCTTTTAATTTACTCTATCTTTTGTGACTCCAAATCTATACTTATTTTATACTGTTTAAGGGTTTCCTCAATATAGCAGATTTCGCTACCACTTTTAATTCTATCCGTTCCTATTTGTTCCTTTCTTGTGTGTCTCCTATACCTTATATCTTTTTTTTTTTTTTTTGTTTCTTTCTTATTTTTATTTTTTTTTCCTTCTCCCCTTTTTTAATATAAATGTTAACTTTAATCAAAAACATTTTTTTTCTCTTTCCTCCCTTCTCTTTTCTTTTTTTATATATATTTAGATAACCATTCTTTTGCTGCTAGTGGAGTTTTTAAAACCACTCTTCCTTCATGGACTATTATAATAGTAACTGGGAATACCCATCTATATATCACATTTTTATCTCTCAAATATTTTGTCACATTCCCAAATGTTCTTCTTGTTTGTCTCGTTTGATAAGATAAGTCCTGGAAGACTTTAATGTCTTTATATCTTCCAATCTCTTTTGGCAGGTTTCTAGAAGCTTGGATTATGCTTTCTTTAATCCGAAAGGACAGAAAGAAGATTATTGCATCCCTTGGGTTGGAATTTAAGATTGTATTAGGTTTATGTATTCTGTGATATCTTTCCATAGAGTTTATAATGTTCTGGTAGTTTAATCCCACGTCTTTAAAGTATTCCAATAGATAGGTTTCTAGCATTTCTGGCTTTATTTCTTCTGGAAAGTTTCTTATACGGAGATTTTGTCTACGAGATCTATCTTCCATCTCATTGATCTTTTGCTCCAGTGTAGCTACTTTAATCTCCAGGTTGATGGTCTGTTCTTGTGTTTTTTCTGCTTTATCTCCTATATATCCAATCCTCTTCAATTGCTCCTATTTTGTCTTTAATAGCAGACATTTCTTGTTTCAAGTCCTTGTTCCCTTGTTGAATCTCTTTTTTTAATCTGTTCCAACATATTTTGCATCCCGCTGTTAAAGTCCAATGTTGAAATACCAGGAGGTATCTCTGCACCAATGTTCCGCAATTGAGCCTCCTCTGTGATGGAATATTCTGTGTTATTTGATATATCCAGTTTTTCAGTAGTATTTAAGGACATTTCTGCTTGACTGCGCTGACTGGGCAAAAAAAGATTATTTTTGCCTTTTTTCTGTTCTACCTCTTTCTCCGTTTTTTTTCCCTTTCTTGTAATATTTTTTACATCTGAAGTTTTTTTGTTGGCCATCATAGGGGATCACAACCTTAGGATGAATTTTTTTCTTTGCTACTTTTAGTGTTTTAGGTATTTTGCAGTATCAATCTTTAATCTTGGTTTGGAGCAGCCAGTTTCTCTTTATCCTGCTTTATTGTTATTTTATTTCCTTTGTTTTTGGCAATATGTTGTTGAAAGAATCCTTGGACCGCTTGGTTTCTCCCAGAGATATCTATCTCCCGTTCTTTGCGTATTCTGCTTTTTCACATTAAATAGGGATATTAACTTGGGTCTTTTTCTAGTTGGCTTTATATTCTTAGCTTTGTGTGTCTCTCTGGGTTAATTATGCGGTTTCTTTTAATTTTTCAAATGTTTTTATTTAACCCCTTGGCGACACAGGACGGACTAGGTCCGTCCTGTGTGCCGAGGCGTTAGTGACACAGGACGGACCTAGTCCGTCCTGTGTCAAAACGAGCACTGAAAGCGGAGTTTTTCCGCTTTCAGTGCTCTAATGGTATTGTAACGATGCTTCCGTGTGGAAGCATCGTACAATACTAAATACTAAAAAAAATGCCCGTCGGCATTTCGATTGCTCCGGACAGCGCCTTTAAAACACGTGCATTTCAAAAACGAGCATAGGAAGCAAATTTTTCGCTTCCTATGCTCAGAAAGTGTTTCTGATTGCCTCGCAAAGAATCAGGAACACAAAAAAAAATTGCACGATCTTGGTCACTGTGTGACCAAGATGGCGCTGCCCTTCTAAGGGCAAGAGCACAGGAGGCAGGAAGTACCTGCTTCCTGTGCTCTCTGGCTGTCACACGATTGCCTCTTCGCTGAGCATCCCCACTGACTGGTCAGATCAATATTAACCCTATATTGATCTGACCAGTTATGATCTGCCTCCCTCTCCTCACATTTTTTTTAGTGAGGGAGAGAGACAGATCAAAGTAAGAAAAGTAAGTAAAAGTACAAAAAACAATAAATACACAACACACGAATAATAAAACAATAAAAAAAAAATTATTAAAGCAATTCCCTTCGTTTAACCCCTTCCCTGCCACTGATCTTGCGTAAGCAGTGATCGTACACATCAGCGCATTTATTTTTGCTGTTTGTGCATTTTTTAGGGGTTAATTTTTTTTGTACTGTAATTTATTACAGTACTACAAAGGCTCTTCTAAGAGTTATTAACCCCTTCTTTGCCGTTGATCACTGCTTACGCACTGATTCTGAGGCCAAAGCAATTTTTATCTGTCTGCTTATTTTTATTTATTTTACACATACCCTCTAGGGGATTACATGTAAAGTAAAAGTATTTGAGATTTTTTTTTTTTTAAGCTGTCTGAGCGCATAGCGATCAGTAACACCGCATTAGTGGCAAAGGCGGTTTGGTGATTTCTCAATTAAGCTCACCATTCGCCCTGGTCAGATCAAAATTGGTCGGATCAATATTCACAAATATTGATCTGCCTCCCTCTCCTCACTTACATTTTTGTGACGGAAAGAGACAGATCAGTATTAGTGATATAAAATAACATTTTATAAAATTGGCAGTTTTTATGAAAGTCTTTCACTGTGTATTAACCCCTTCCCTGCCATTCATCACTGTATAAGCAGTAATCTTGCACAGCAACAGTATGTTTTGCTGTCTGCACTGTTTTATGGATTAATTACTTTGTACTGTAATGTATTACAGTACTAGATAGGCTCTTCTAAGAGCTATTAACCCCTTCTTTGCTCGAGATCACTGCTTACGCACTGATTCTGAGGCCACGGACTCAGGGTTCGATTTTGACCCTGGTCAGCTTTCTGATATATCATCTAGTGATGTATTGGTGGCTGCTGAGCCCTTGCCACAAGGAGTGATGGGTGTCTACCGTTAAAAATTATATGGTTTGGTGGGGGTAAATTACATTGGCTGGCTTCAAAGATATATCCCATATAGGACACGGACGCAGGTTGACTACATGTCAAAATTCCAAGTTGGAATTTTGAGATGCGCATCTCACAAATGTTGCCTTCTAGCCAAAAAACAAACCAACAAACCTATGCATGGGTGCTATCCCTGTACTCGGGAGATGTTGCTGAACACATATTGGGTTGTTGTTTGGCAGTGACATATACCAGAATCTGTGAATTCATGCCTGAAGTACAATGCATGTGGAAAAAAAACTCACAAAAAAGAACTACCACAAACTTTTACAAAGGCTGGTGGTAGAATTAGTACATATACAGTATTAAAATACCACCATTTGAAATACCTTAGGATGTCTATTTTCCAAAAATATATGGTTTGATGGGGTAAAATACATTGGACGGCTTCAAAAATGTTCCAAATGGATCATGGGCGCAGGCTGAGTACATGTCAAAATTCCAGGTTGGAATTGCGCACCCCCTAAATGTGGCTTTTTAGCCCCAAAACAAACCAACAAACCTATGCAAGGGGGGTATCCCTGTACTCAGGAGATGTTGCTGAACACATATTGAGGTGTTGGTTGGCTGTGGCAAATACCAGAATCTGAAAATTCCTGCCTAAACTACAATGTGTGTGGGGAAAAAATGACATCCCAACCCTTTGACATAGGTTGGTGGTAGAATTAGCACTTGTAAAGTGTTAAAATACCACAATTTTAAATACCCTAGGATGTCTAGTTTTCCAAAATATATGGTTTGATGGGGTAAAATACTTTGACAGGCTTCAAAAGTGTCCCAAATGGAACATGGGCGCAGGCTGACTACATGTCAAAATTCCAAGTTGGAAATGCACCCCCTCCTAAACGTGGCCTTTTAGCCCCCAAACAACCCAACAAACCTATGCATGGGTGGTATCCCTGTACTCAGGAGATGTTGCTGAACACATATTGGGGTGTTGTTTGGCACTGACACATAACAGGATCTGTGAATTCATGCTTGAAGTACAATGTATGTGGAAACAAAACATAAAAAAATTACTAACCTAAAATTTGACAAAGGCTGGTGGTAGAATTAGTGCATGGAAAGTGTTAAAATACTATCATTTGAAATACCCTAGAGTGTCTAGTTTGCTAAAATGTATGGTTTTGTGGGGTAAAATACACATTCTGGCTTCACAAACGTCCCAAATGGAACATGGGCGCAGGTTTTCTGCATGTCAGAATTCCAAGTTGAAAAACCAAAAAGTGAACCTCTCAAATGTGGCCTTTTAGCCCCAAAACAAACCAACAAACCTATGCATGGGTGGTATCCCTGTACTCAGGAGATGTTGCTGAACACATATTGGGGTGTTGTTTTGCACTGACACATAACAGGATCTGTGAATTCATGCTTGAAGTACAATGTATGTGGAAACAAAACATTAAAAAATTACTAACCTAAAATTTGACAAAGGCTGGTGGTAGAATTAGTGCATGGAAAGTGTTAAAATACTATCATTTGAAATACCCTAGGGTGGCTAGTTTGCTAAAATGTATGGTTTTGTGGGGTAAAATACACATTCTGGCTTCACAAATGTCCCAAAAGGAACATGGGCGCAGGTTTTCTGCATGTCAGAATTCCAAGTTGTAAAACCAAAAAGCACACCTCTCAAATGTGGCCTTTTAGCCCCAAAACAAACCAACAAACCTATGCATGGGTGGTATCCCTGTACTCAGGAGATATTGCTGAACACATATTGAGGTGTTATTTGGAAATACCCCTTCACATTTTAAGGTAATGTTTACCTAAATTGCAATCTATGTGAAAAATGTAAAAAAAAGATTTTTTTGCTGCAAAGATTGGTGGTAAAATGAAATGTGTCAAAATACCCCAAGTTAAATGCCCTGAGTGGTCTAGTTTTCAAAAATATGTACATGTTGGGGGTCATTCATGGATTTAGTACAGAAATCAGTGTTACAATGTCACTATCGCTAATTTTGAAAAAAAAAAAAAGGATTTTAAAATAGCTTTGCACTACTTATAGTTCTTGCCCTGTAACATGAATAAAAAAAAGCACAAAAACATAAAACATGGGCTATTTCTGAACTCAGGACATATATTAGAAACTATTTAGCAGTGTTTTTTTGTTGTCTCTTGTACATGAGTATACGATTTTTTAAATAAAAGTCATAAAAATTTTTTTTTTTACATCAAATTATATGCTATTATCAAAATAATGGTATCAAAAGAAAGCCCTTCTTATAACATTAAAAACGATATATAGTTTGTGCGGGTACACTAAATGAGACAGAAATAAATTACAGCAAAACACAAACACCTCAGAAATGTTAAAACAGCCCATGTCACCAAGCGTCGGACAAGCCAAAAAAGTAATGTCACTAAGGGGTTAATAGAGATTTGGATTATCAAAGAGTGGTCCCCTTTTTTTCTTTTTCTTTTTTTTTTCTCTTCTTTTTCTTTCGCTTTCCTTCTCTCCCCTCAACCAGTCTTAATCTCCGCTCGGGTATCCCATAATATCAGATTAGATAAAATATCAAAATATCGATCTATATTAGGAAAATAAACAGTTCCTGGTTTGACTTTTGTTATGCAGAGTTGTGTATTTCTTGCTGCTGTTTTTATATCTCTATTCTATATACAGGTTTCAATACTCCACAGCAGTTCCAGCTTTTACCCTTAATATCAGGGTAAATGATGTGTCGTCATATATGAGTTAAGTAGCAGGTATGAACAGTAATGCATGTCCTGGCATCCCTTATTATCGATATGAATAAGATATCAAGCTATATAGATTGCGTAAGCAATTCCTAGTTTCTCCACAACAGATCCAGAATTACTGCCTCCATTCAGTTATATGTATCCCAGTAGTCCTTAACATCGAGGGAATACAATATCCATATATACGAGTTATACTTGGTGTGGGTTTCTTTTTTTTCCTTTTTATCCCCCACTCTTTTTTATAAGTAGACACCCTGTGTAGGCAGACACTTCACTGCAGCAGACACAGCTTTTACTTTTGTTTTGCCGCCATACAACTCCACACACAAACAATAGATCTCTGTGGCCACACGGCCCTATAGTCTCCAGGGGCCCACAGCCCAGGTGAGTATATAACTGGCGTGAGCAGATACTTCACTGCAGCCGAACCAGCTTTTACTTTTGTTTTGCAAAGTTATACGATTCTAAATACAAACAGTAGTTCTTAGGGGCCACGTGGCTCTACTATCTCCAGGGCTCCACCACACCGGGTGAGTATATTTACAGAGTTTATAAATCCAGTAAAATATTCAAGCTTTGGAGAGAAATTGTATGCTACTTTGCGCTGTTTTTCCGTAATTATATACCAGTTTTTTTATATCAAAATGGCTATATAACATTTTAGTATCCTCTATTCTCAGGAAGATATAAACGTAACATCAATATGTACGTAAAAAGCTCGGTCACTTATCTGTGTCTGTTTGTCCCGGGCTGTCTGGTGAGTGTGTGTTTGAAGGAGTACTCTTTATGGTCCGTCTCTGGAATATCTCTGCTAAACTCCCGCGATTTCTGGGACTCTTGTCCTCCGCGACTCTCTTCCCCTCGGTCTTTTGTCCCAGGGCTGTTTCTACCGCTGGAGGGTTAGTACTCCTGCTTGAAGCTGTGTCTTTCTATTGTGTGGCTGCGTCTGACGCTGTGTATTCTCACCAGGCGTTCATGGTATCAATCTTGATGGCATGGAAGAATGGTGTAGGCTAGCCTCGACTCTCGGAGCGACGTTACGTACGTCTGTACTACATCGCACCTCCCCCTCCAATGTCATTGTGTACCCTGACATTTTTAAAGAGCTATAGTCCTAAGGCTTAAGTCACACTAATGGTTCCATAGCTTACACTAGGATTATAATTTCACTTTAGTCAGGAACAAATATGGAACTGCAGTCAGAAGCACGTACAACATTCCTGTATCATATATTTTTCCGAACTAGCAATCTGTCAGAATTAATGTCCGCAAAGTGTACTTGTAAGGTTGAAAGGAAATTACATTGTGTGCAGTCTAATCATTCTGCAAAGAGATACAAATAGGCTTAAAAAGTTTGCTGCTTACATACCAAGATTGTATTTAGTGTTTTTTTTCTTTCTTTTAGGAATGCAAGTATTTATTAAGATTTTAAGGACATATATTCATGGCACGAACCTTCTGTTCCACCTCGTCCAAAATCTTTCTCTTTTGGATTGACTGTTCAGCACTGTTTTGTTAAGGCGAATTTACAGTACACTTAGTGAAAGCAACTTTAAATGATGCATGCTTTCCCACTGGAAATATGTAAAAATTGCAAGCATTAATAGTATTGTATACTAAAAGCCTATTATATTGTAGTAGAGTTGTGTTTAAAATATAGATTAGTCATAAATAAAAGCTATAACTTGGTTTGTAAAGCTTAAAATTCAAATGTCCATTATATGTTAAGCTACTTTCTATTCGTATATCTTTATATGCTTTTAACTTTTTCAGATAGCGAGAAGAACTAAATAACAGCAGTGCATAACAGGCGTCATCGCGCATTACATCTATTAAAACATAGAACACCCCTCCTCCTAGAAGATACTTACAAAACATATGGCAAATGCAGCCTTTTTTAAAACCTGCATTTGCCATATTTTTTGTAAGTACCTCCTCCGAGGAGGGGTGTTAAGAAAACGCACGATGAGCCCCATTTAGCACTTTTTTTTTTTTTTTTTTAGTTCTTCCCGCTATCTGAAGATTACCAAATATTTTCTTCTACAGCTTCAATCACACTATAGTTTTATATTTATCCTCCAAACCTTATGTTTATTCTATGATATTCTTTATCTGGCTATCTGTAGTTTTAACGCTGACCTTTTTTATTTTGTTTATTTAACTTTTTCTTGTAGGATTATTTTACAGGAAGTGCAAACTGGCATCTAAAACAGATGTCAATTACAACACGAAATTGCTTTGCTTTGACCTACCTCAGGGCTGTCACCTTGATGTGCCTATAGGACATCATGTTTACCTCAAGCTACCCATAACAGGTAAAAAAGACCATAAGCAGATGTGTATAATTTGCTTAACGTGCAACTGTCACCAAACACTTGATACTAATCAGTATGATATTAGGAGTTTGATATCGGGATTGATTTAAATAGCTTCTACAATTTACTTAGTGATTGGCACAGTACTTACACACTACATTTTGTAGGGCAAAGTGAAACATCCGCTTGAGAGGGCCTTGCTATATACAAATAATAGAAAGTGAATAGGTGAAACAAAGCTTAGGTCAGTATGAGAGAACGGTGTCAAATAATGATAAAGGAGAAATAGGAGAATAGTTGTATGAGTTGTAAAAGTTTAAAGTTCAAGAAGGATTTTCTTGAGGATTGGGAGAATTTAATTAAAATAGATGCAATGTGAATGGCAACGGTCCAGCTAAACGGTAGCATTCATAATGAATGCATGGGAGGGAAGAGGGGCCAGTGGAAGAGAGCCACAGACTCTAGAGAAAAGACCAACAGTGTATGGGAGAACAGAATCACAAAAGGATATTATCATTTCAAATCAATAAAGTGCATTATAAAATAGCATGAGTGGCCTCTGACATAGATGATTCTCTGAACTTAATCTTGGAGCACCAAAAAAGAGGTGAAAGGATAAGTATAAATCACATCAGAAAAGTCACGTCAAAATTCAATGAAAGAATAACCAAATATAACTGGAAGGTTTCTTAACCCAAGTATATTTTATTTAGCCAATGTTGTTATAGTTTACCAGTTTAGACTACTGCAACACAATAATTAGACATGAAAACACCAAAGCATATAAGATATAAGTGTTATGGCATACCCCCTTGTCATAGGAGGCATCTACAGTCATTTACCTCTTAAATATAAGAAACAAATGCAACATATATAACATTATTATAAGCTAGTCCTTTAACACATTTCCTATGTAAACATGGTACAGAGAATAGTGAATGGTTAATATTTCCCCTCTTCTTTTTTATCAGATCAGCCATTGAAGATGGTATATCTAGAATATCTATATTCCCAGTTCCAATGTTTTAAAATGCTTTTAAATGTCTTGTACTAAGTATATATTATAGTGGGTTACTTTAGTTTTCACATTTGTGGTGACATTTTCAGCTTACAAAGAATTCTGTTTGTGCTGCCACTGGGAAGTAATAGTGCTTCACTATAATTAAATGACAAGCTTTGCAACAAGTACAAGCATGGGATGTGCATTAACTGATTTCAGTTTCAAGGCTCAGCACTTTCATTTGTGAAAGCATGTTTTCTTTCTTTGATAAGTAGCATAAGCATGTTTCTATTGTCCCGAGTTGGGATGAAAAACAACATTTCTGTACAGAGGCAGAACTAGAAACTACTGTGCACTGGTATGAAATTTTCCCCGGGGCCCCCTTACCCGACTACGCAAACCCACCACTTGATACACTTCATACAGCCACAGTGGCACTTGCGACCCCTAGGAGTTAAGCCACTGTGCATTATAAATATCTGGAGTGCAAAAAAACTACCCACTACTAATCTGATCTATATTCTAGGATCAGACATTCATCCAAAGGGCTTTTTAGTCTTATCTCCCCACCACAAATATGTGTTTGCAGAACCCTAGGCTTATATCCTTGTAGCTTAACATTACAATGGTATGTTGCATTTTGGGTGTGTTTTTATACATAATGAGAAACAAAAGCAGCTCCAGCTCTAGTCACAGGAACAAAAGTGCAGGAGGTGGGTGGGTGGGTGCTCCACAGTGCTGATTTAGGCACAACAATTAAGCATTAAGTAGAACAAAGTGTGCACTCCACTCGCCAAGTAGTGAATGAATAAAGTGCTTTAATGCTTTCAAAAAATCTAAACAAACAGGGTAAGGTACAATCCACGGATGATAAAGTGAAAAGGGAAGGCCACCTAACGCGTTTCGCGTGTCACCACGCTTAGTCATAGATCGTATGCGTTAGGCGGCCTTCCCTTTTCACTTTATCATCCGTGGATTGTACCTTACCCTGTTTGTTTGGGCTTTTTAAAGCATTAAAGCACTTTATTCATTCACTACTTGGCGAGTGGAGTGCACACTGTGTTTTTATAGTAATTCTCACTCATAACCCCATCTGGGCAAACAGATAGAAGATGTTTATGGAACAGGGCTGATGAGCATGAATTTGATCCCGACAACTTTCGGGCTTTTTCTTTGAACAAAACCATCCGCAGGGTATGTGCACTAGGAGGCAAAGTGGCCACGGGGATGGCTGGGACCCATACATAGCCATACCTAGCTCCTTAAACATACATACTCCTCACAAGCTTCTTAAAGCTTCTTAAACACACAGACCCCAAATATAACTTGTGAACCATACACACCCCAAATATAACTTGTGAACCATAAACACCCCAAATATAACTTGTGAACCATACACACCCCAAATATAACTTGTGAACCATACACACCCCAAATATAACTTGTGAACCATACACACCCCAAATATTACTCCTGAACCATACACACCCCAAATATTACTCCTGAACAATACACACCCCAAATATTACTCCTGAACCATACACACCCCAAATATAACTCCTGAACCATACACACCCCAAATATAACTCCTGAACCATACACATCCCAAACATAACTCCTGAACCATACACATCCCAAACATAACTACTGAACCATACACATCCCAAACATAACTCCTGAACCATACACATCCCAAACATAACTCCTGAACCATACACACCCCGAACATAACTCCTGGACCATACACACCCCGAACATAACTCCTGGACCATACACACCCCGAACATAACTCCTGAACCATACACCCACCGAACATAACTCCTGAACCATACACACCCCAAACATAACTCCTTAATCATACACACCCCATTATTTTGTGCTTTGCATTGGTGCAACACTAGGCCATACTGCACAAACATAGTAGATTACACAAGGATGTGAGCTGTTTAATGCAAAACTGTGGTCTTCACAATCTACTCCTTGTTTGTGGGGTAGAAGAGAGAGTTGAGTCAGTTTAACTTGTAGCAAATAATCTATTTCTTTGTTTTAGGAATGGAAGTGGTGAAGCCATATACGCCGGTGGCATGCTCCTTAGTTTCAGACTGCCAGGACCAAACTAAATCTCACAGTCGAAGCATATTCATTATGGTAAAAATATATCCTGATGGAAGCTTTTCGCCACAGATTGATCACTTGACAATAGGTAATTGTCTATGTTTGTTGTAGTTTTTCTTCTTTTAAATATACTCTCTTCCTTTACTGTGTTGATTCCCTTTATGTAGTAAAATGTTTATCATATCCCCCCTGTTACGTCTTTCCTCCAAGCTATACATGTTAAGATGCTTTAACCTTTCCTGATAAGTTTTATCCTTCAACCCATGAACCAGTTTAATAGCCCTTCTCTGAACTCTCTGCTAAGTATCAATATCCTTCTGGAGATATCGTCTCCAGCACCCCAAACTTCATATGTCCTTCCAATTACATTCCAACACAGATCCATCTTATTTCTACTGTGCTTGCCTTTTATATCTAAACCTGAGAAACATTTGCAGAAGCTTCTTTCATCACTACTCAATAATAATATGAGTTGCAGACAATCATGTTTAAGATTTGGTTTGTTCACGCCTTTTTTTAGTTAATGACATGTCAGTATTATTTATTTAATATTATCTCTGTGCCCTCACCACTGCGTGTCCTAATAAAATGATATATTTCCTCATCATTCATGCCTCTCATTCACAGTGCCCTCATACTTCATTTTTAAGTTGGTGCCCTTTAAAAGTGTGTTCTAATTTATTATTCATTTCAAAACTAAGAGGCACCCATATATGCCCAATTATTCGCCTATGAGATATAAATAGACATGATTTCATCTTTGGAGAGCCAGTACAAGTATCCAGAATCGTTTGACCACTTTCTTTTGATGTTATGTGAGCAGTATCCTGTTTTGTCCATTTTTTTCCTGACTGCCTTTTCTAGTATGGAATTGTAGTGTTGGTGTAGCAGGGGATACGCAATGATGTGCTAATGCATTCTTTTGACTGTTCCAATGGATTGATTTCTGTAATAAACTTAAGAAAGAGGAAATTATTTGATTGCTGACAAACCCCTCGTTAGATTCTACAATTATAATCACCCTCCCTTTGCAAATGTAACAGTCAAAATGGTTCTCATCACTGGTTTCATAAGAAAAAATTGATCTAACCAAGTGGTCACAAGAGGCTCTGGAATCCATTGAAAATGTTTTTTTGGCCCTCCATTTTAAAAAGTTGGAAAACACTGTGCTAGATTCTGCTGCTTAAACTGTGCAACAGGAGACCCTTATGTTTCAAGAACAAAGATAAAAAAATATATATATATATCACTGCTAGTTTGTATAGTATAATATACTCCATACACAGTTTAAAGTACATGGTGACCTTATCCCAACTGAAAACACAAAATACAATAGCTATCCTTGAGCTGAACGTGATGAATAATTAATTCTCACATATATTACCATCCAATATGTTATCCTCTGTTCAGTGGAAATTTTTCCATATCAAGGTAATAATATTTTCATTATTAATTTTTCTACATGAATCTCTGTACAGTGGAAACTTCCATTCTGCTATGAAGAAGATTCTTGAGAGAATAATACCCTCATCTAAATTCCTCACTATGATTCCCATAGTATTCTTTAAATCATTTAAGAGTTATTGAAAAGCTGAAGTGTCACAACAAGTCAAATGTCCCACCACATTCACTGCAACTTTGTTCCCAAGTATTGGTCTTCACACTGGTCCTAAAATTATTTTGAATATTGCATGATTTAAAACATAAGGGACTCTCTCCTGCTGCACGGATCATTAGTCTAATAAGTATTATCTAGCACAATCATGCGTATGACTTAGCAAACAGGATAACTGCTTTTATGTCATCTTAATCACTTAACTCAAATCACTGGTAGCAGTTCAAACTTAGTGTTTGTTTTAAAGAATAAATTATAAGCTTCATTTTAAACTGGTGGTTTACTTAGCAGATTGTCGTTTGAACAATAAAGACATCTGCTGATGTTTGTGAATTGTCTTTTCATTTTTGTAGGTGATTATATCTACATGAGCAACCCTCGGGGAGATTTCAAGATGTCTCATATTGAAAACATAGAGGATATTTTTCTGGTGGCAGCAGGGACAGGTCTCACGCCAATGGTTAAATTATTGAGACATGTTTTCAGTGAATATACCCTCAGGTTAGTATTGATTTTCTAGAAAACTGTATTATATGCATTGTTGTGTATCATTGTTTATTTTCAGCATGTTAAGAACATTACTTAATGGAAGATTAATAAAAGATTTACAGAATAGTATGGTTTCTGTGCTGAATTGAAATAACAAAATTATATTTGTTCATTTAAAGTGGAACTAACCTTCTTTTTCAGTCCGTGTTTACCAAAACTAACATAGTATATAATGTAAATGAACCCACTAAAACCTGCTAACATTTTTAAAGGTTTACAGGTATCATGGTGTCTTATGCCCCTTCCCAATTTACCTTGGTGACCCCTAGCTGTCACCTACAGTACTGGTGTCGATTTGCTATTGATTCTGCTGCTGTGCTCTGTTGCTCAGGTAGCTGTTGATTATTGAAGATAATTTCAATATGGCGGCTTTAACTACTGAAAGGTACACTGAGTTGCTTGAGCACTATTGGTTGCATGCTACCTCCTCATCTGTTACAATAGTTAGTTCCCATGAATCTGCTTTAAGTTGGTTGCCTCACTTCTGATTGTTTAGTGGTGGAAGCCAATCACAATAATGGATGTCTGTCAAGTCCCATCTTTTGATTGGTAAACTGAGGCTGGCCAATTCAAGGCCGTAGAGCACAAAGAGTCAAATAACACTGTGAACCTGTGTTATTTGTACTTCACTTTTAAAGTCACAAAATGCTTCTGTGCACCATCATTTTCTGTGGCACTGTACAATGGACAAACAATATAACAAGAGTATACTAGAGCAAACAGTGAGTAGGTCCCTGTTGAAAAGGATTTTCAGTTTAACAGGTGGTTTGTGTGTTCCAGAGGTAGACACTGAAGATATGTTGATCTGGCCACTGCTGGGTATCTAGAAGGAAAGATACTGTGAATAGGAATTGATCTGGGGTGAGGTACCATATGTAAATTAATAAGTACAGTGGAAAATGTAATTTCCATTTGTCATGTGGCAAGTTGTTTTCATGAGCAGCACAGGCAAATTTAAGGTTGGAGTAAAATTTTAAAAACTGATCTTACATTAAACCTTTGCTTAGTTGATGCATGGGAGCTGCTGGTCAGGGAATAAACTGCCACCAAACCTCTGCAGTGCACAGTGTACAGACAGACTGTAAAAAATTAAATGCACACTCACAAAATCCCCTCCAACCAGGAGCAAGAATAGCGCTTCTGATGAATACACAACAAATCCTCCAAATTAGGACCGCTACTGCGCATGTGCACAATGCTATGCTTGCCCAGTAAGCATTCTCCTGTGTCTGGGACACCGGAGAATGCGATCAGGACATCTTGCGGTCTTGATTCCTGCTCTCCCTCTGTCCTGAAAAGCGGGACAGAGGTAGAGTGCGGTGGGACATGCCTCACAAATCAGGACCTCTGTCCTGCATAAAGCGGGACAGTTCGGAGGTATGCTACTCTGCCACTCCCACTCACACACGCTCCCTCTGCCAATCACTCTGCCACATACCTACACTTACGCCCTGCCACGTACCTACACAGTCCACATATGCCCCTGATAATTTGCTCATTAACAGCCCCTGATAATTTGCTCATTAATATCCAACTGATAATTTGCTCATTAATAGCCACAGATAGGTTGTCCTTTAATTTGCCACTGTACTCAGAAGAAAAAGTAGAATCTATTTAGCAGGTTTTTTTCATTAGCTTTTGTAGTTGAGTAAAAGAATAAAAGTTAGAAAATGTGTGTTTTTTTTTTTTTTAAATGTATCAACATCTTTTCTGATGGTATCTAAAGTAAGCCCTTCTAAATAAAGCTAATAAACAAAGCAGAAAATTACAGCTAAACACAAACAGCGCAGAAATATTAAAATAGTCATTGCCCAGAATGACCAAAATTCTAAAATCATATGAGAATAATATCTGTAACTTCCAGCTAAACACAACACTGCAGAAGTGTTAAAACAACCATTGTCTCAAAGGGTACAACATGGCCAAAACCTTCCAGTCAACACGTTAATGTTTAAAATTATGTTTAAAACTTCCCTTTTTTTGATCTAGTCCCTTATGTTAAAATGCATTAAGTAACCTATTAAAAAAAAGGGCACACTCCTTCTACAATGGCAAAGGAAGATAATGATTGATCTCACCATCAATGTTTTCTCATATTTGCATTTTTGGTAAGAAATTATTCCTTCATTGTGTACATTTCTGATCCTGACACCAATTATTTAGTTTGATTCCAGCCACAAAGTTTTGTCGATACGGCGCCAGCATATGGGCTGATGGATTTTTCAGTAAATGAGTCGTCGGGGGTCTCATAGATTTGCACCACATCATGACAGCAGGTGCAATATCATCGTAGATCTGTATAGACGCATTGTCAAAATCTATTCGGCCCTTTTTCTGTCCACTAGACAGAAAGCTCAACTTCTCAACATAAGTGCCCATCCGTAGCACCACACCAGGGGCTTGTTGGCCTTTACGAGTGCAAAACAGGTCTATGGGTCGTAGGTGAGCTATCAACTTTGTCACATAGGCCTGGAGGGAGGTGGTCCCAACCTCCACTGGTATGCCCCGAACTCAGACATTAGAGTGCCTAAGTTTAGTTTATTTAGGTTGCATACGCATTTGACTAGCATCGCCGTAAGATCAGCTGATTTGGTATGTTGGAGCTGAAAAGCCGCAGTCGGAGTTTCCAGGGACAAGACTCCAGTTTGGAGGGCCATCACCTATGTGTGGCTCCAGCATACGGACAGATGGATTTTTCAGTTCACGTAAATAATAATTTCGCATATTAAATTTATTTGCTGGTATTGTGAGTAATTACATTTTGAATCTTTCTGCTGGCATAGAATTCAACACTGTTTCTGCAGAAAGGCTTTCATGCCTAATGGTACTCTTGGCACCTTATGTATTCATTATAATTGTGCTTCTTAATGATAGGATTTCTAAGCAGCACATTGGCATTAATATAAATTATTAAGAGCAATAGGGAATTTTGTGTTTGCTTTGTTAAAATGCTTAGTCTCTAGGATACTGTGTTTTTTCAATATGCATGTAGTGTCTAAACAATCCTAGACAATAAACCTGAATTTGCATACTAATATATATTAATCAACGGCAAAGGAAGCATTTAAAGGGGCAATTCCACCTAGAGCATAATCCAGCATTTTTTCCTCTGCATTTCATATCTAGCAAAAAACATTAATAATGTGTAATAGATCCTGTCGAATCTCCTCTATTCCTCTTTTTTTGTGTGTGTGTTAGTTCACAACATTCAAAACTGTCTGAAACACTGTTGCTTTCAAAGAAATTGAAACAACAGAGTTCAACAGAGCAAATCTGATTCCGTTGTAATAGCCAATGACAATGTTTTCTTAGAGGGGAGAATGAAACTGCTGCAGTTATTAATGTCAATGAATGAAGAGCGTCTTGTGACATTATTTTCAATGTAAAACTAAAGGAGAACTGTAATTATTTTACAAATAAGTGTGTTTCATGTATATTAAAACATATACAAATGCACTCTTTTTGTTATCTGCTGAAAATATATGTGAGTGTATACATAGAAGGATGAGTTAATCTGGGGTTTGAAGCCATTTTAAATTAAGGCACACGGCTATTTTCCCTGATAATGGATATATTATAAATAATATGGTTGACAAAAACAAAGTAACTGATAATAAAGAAATTGATTGACCTCTAGTAGAGGGTATAACCAGGGCCCGTGCAAGCAAGACTTGTTGCCGCCCTAGGCAAACATTTTCCCCGCACTTAGCAACAAAAACACATGTAATCACACATACACAGTGTCTCACAAGCACAGTAACGAATATTGTACACAGACACAGTTGTAGTAACAGCTACAAAATCAATAGAGAACTGGGTCTAGGACACTTCTTTGCCGCATTTTCATCGCTGACAGTTCAGCGCGGCAGTTAGAACGCTGAACTGTCAGCAATGAAGTATAACGCGGCCGTTTCACCGTGGCTGCAGCTATGTAAGAGCTGACAGTTCAGCGCTGAACTGTCAGCTCTTACAAATCTAAAAGTAAAACTAAAATAACCCCCCTAATAAATGATTCCCCCCCCCCCCCAACAGTAACACTAAACCCCAATACTAACACCAAAATTAACCCAAATACTAAAATTAACCCCCTAAACCCTAATACTAACCCCCGACCCCTAATACTAACCCTAATACTAACCCCCGACCCCTAATACTAAAGTTAACCCCCTAAACTCTAATACTAACCCCCGACCCCTAATACTAAAGTTAACCCCCTAAACCCTAATACTAACCCTAATACTAACCTCGACCCCTAATAGTAAAATGAACCCCTAACACTAAACCTAATTCTAACCCCCTAAACCCTAATTCTAAACCAACTAAAATCGGTAAAATACTTACCTTTAGCGATGAAATGTCCCGCAATGAAATCTCCAGCGACGATCTGTCTTGTGCTGTAGAGTCGGCGGTGAAGCGGCTGCGCGGAAGCAGCCGCGATGAAGTGTCCCATCCCCTAGAGAACTGTGATACACCCACTTATTATACTCTTCCTCTCATACACACACTCTTACACTCTGCTACACTTTTTTATGCTATATATTTTTATTTGTATTTATTAGGTTATAAACTGGTCTTCTAAATATTACGTTGTGTAATATTCTGCCTCACACACACTCAATTTAAATAAATTAGACTTGTCCCAGGCCAGCAGCCTCTGCCTAGCTCCAAAGCCACCGTGCACTATTGACTGCACTGTAGCCAGAGTGCAAGAAGGTCAAGTGACCTCGCACGTTCGGACTTCCCCATAATTGACGGGAGAGCGATAGGCTTCATGTGTGTCGGGGCACAGAGAGCTGGTGAGCTAGCTCCTCTAACCAGGAGGCACCCTGTCACGCACTGGTGCCCTAGGCGAACACTTAGTTTGCCTATTGGTAGCGCTGGCTCTAGGTAAAACTAGGAGAGGGGTAAAGCAGGTGTAAGTTAGCCCAAGTTTCAGCTGTAATGCAAGACCTCATTGGTATATACCGGTACATAATTTTGTTAGGTTCCCCCACATTAATTAAATTCATCTGTGTTGAGGAGATCCCAAAAAGCTGCTCAAGAACAACACCTGAAGCAAATACCCTTTATTTCTGCATTGATTGGACATAAAATGTGATTCATACTTCAAGTCACAGGTATAGACAGATAAGCTAATACCACACAAACAATGATTATCTAACATGTCTTTATTGAACAGTAAAGTAAGTGAACCCTTGGATTTAATAACTGATTGAATACTATGGCAGCAATACCCTCAAACAAGGGGTATAGGACACTTCTTCGCCGCATCTTCATCGCTGACCGTTCAGCGCGGCAGTTAGAACACTGAACTGTCAGCAGTGAAGAATAACGCGGCCGTTTGATCGTGGACGCGGCTATGTAAGAGCTGACAGTTCAGCGCTGAACTGTCAGCTCTTACAAATGTAAAAGTAAAAAGAAAATAACCCCCCTAATAAGTGATTATACCCCCAATACTAACCCCCGAACCCTAATACTAACCTCCTAAGCCCTAATACTAACCCCCGAACCCTAATACTCAAATTAACCCCCTAAACCCCAATACTAACCCCCGAACCCTAATACTAACCTCCGAACCCTAATACTAAAATTAACCCTCTAAACCCCGATACTAACCCCCGAACCCTAATACTAACCCCCGACCCCTAATACCCCCTAAACCCTAATACTAACACCCGAACCCTAATACTAACCCCCTAATACTAACCCCCTAAACCGTAATACTAAAATTAACCCCAAAGCCTAAACCCTAATGCTAACCCCCTAAACCCTAATACTAACCCCCGGACCCTAATACTAAAATTAACCCCCTAAACCGTAATACTAAACCTAATTCTAACCCCCTAAACCCTAATTCTAAACCCTAATTCTAACCACCCGTAGTAAAATAAACTAAAATAGCTAAAATACTGAAATAAACTTACCTTTAGCGATGAAATGTCCCGCGATGAAATCTTCAGCGACGAGTTGTCTTGTGGTGCAGAGTCGGCGGTGAAGCGGCTGCACGGAAGCAGCAGCGATGAAGTGTCCCATCCCCCAAACAAGAGCTTCAGGTAGCTGCAGATCAAACCTGCACAATGTCTTGGAGGGATTTTGGACCATTCTGTCTTAGCGAACTCCTTAAGTTCCGTCATATTCCTAGGACGTCTGGTCTGAACAGCTCTCTTAGTTTATTTCACAACATGTCTGTTGGGTTAAGCTCTGGGTTCTTGGACCACAAAAGGCAGATTGTTTTTAAAGACATTCTGTAGTAGATTTACTTTGATGTTTAGGGTAATTATCCTGCTGCATTACCCAACTTATACTGAGCTTTAGCTGTCAGACATGACTTGCCTTCTTCCTGTGAAAAAAAATGTAAGTTCCGTATTTGCTCGATTATAAGACAAGGTTTTTTTCAGAAAAAAAGTTCTGAAAAAACAACCTCGTCTTATAATCGAGGTGGTATTATAGTCTGACTTCAAATCAAGTCCGTCGGGACTTCTATGACGGAAGCCGGGAGGTCACGTGACCTTCCGGCTTCATCATAGAAGACCCGGCGGAAGTGCCGGGCAGCAGCGGAGGATGTCCTCCAGCTGCCCCCATTACCCACCAGGGAGATTTGGCCAGCAGGTGGATCTCTGCACAATATGTGCAGTCATCCTCCATGCTGCACGACACTTCCGTCTATTATGATGGAAACCGGGAGGTCACATGACCCCCGGCTGCCCCCACTAGCCACCAGGGAGAGAGAGAGACAAAGTTGGGGGGGGGGGGGAGAAAGAAGAGGGAGGGGGGAGAGAGAGACAAGGTTGGGAGGAGGGGGAGAGAGAGACAAGGTTGGGAGGAGGGGGAGAGAGAGACAAGGTTGGGAGGAGGGGGAGAGAGAGACAAGGTTGGGAGGAGGGGGAGAGAGAGACAAGGTTGGGGGGAGGGGGAGAGAGACAAGGTGGAGGGAGGGAGGGAGAGCGAGAAAGACAAGATTTATATCATTTTTTCCTTAAATATGAAAAAACTATTTACATGTAAATATATAAAAGTTAAACTTTTTTCCTATAGGGTAGTCTTATATTCAGACTTTTTTCCTAAAGGAATATCCAATGTTTGGGGGTCATCTTATATTCGAGCAAATCGGGTATCTGGTATTGCTTTAACTTCGTCTTTTTGGTTTGTTTGTTTACTTGTTGTTGGATAGTGGCTGGATTTAAGATATTTTTCTTTACTTTAGACTGAATATTAGTATGTGTGTGTTATTTAACAGTTTGCTCATTTTCTTTCCACCAGAAAAGCAGAGTTGATATTTTTCAACAAAACAGAAGATGACATTTTATGGAAAGAAAAATTTTTGCAGCTGAGTATAGAAGATGAGAGGTAAGACATACCGATCATGAATTCAGTTGTAAAATACTCTATATAAATCGATTACTTCTTCATACAGGCATTCCTCAAAACCACGCTATGATATAGATATAAAACATACAATTGATCGGTGTGCTATAAAGTAGATTTGTACTAAAATAATTTTGAGCTGTAATTGTTTAATGTTTTCTTCAATCTTCACATGAATAGTTCTAATGAATTTAAAACAGAATAATATAAAATAAAGATTTCATAGTGCCGTATATCCAGATAGTTATGGGCAATATAGTATTGTGCTCTGGGTAAATCACACTCGCCTCTCAGAGCAAGGCAGTACTCTTTCACAATATGATCACATCCATATGAAAGAAATAAAGCAGAAGTGGGTAAAAAGTGAAGATCCTACCGTATTTTATTTAAAGTCCATAAAATCTTACATGAGATTAGCAACCCACAGCAGAGCTTTCTCTATTTTCACAGTGTGTTAGAAATATGAAATTGTATTTAATTTAGAGTGGATTTTCTTTTTCAAGTTTTTCTCATGAGTTCATTGAGGAAATTGAAAAAAGAGCACACATAGCGTAACTTCACTTTAAAGTAATAGCCACCCCAGTCAAAAACAAACTTTTAGGGGAGCAAAGTGACTGCTCTCTGATAAAAGCTCAAGGTGCTCCCCAGGGGAATGGAACATGTGCCTCAATTCAAATAGTACAGGACCACCCAGAATGATCCTGTAGAATTCCAAATTAAGTTACTAAAGCAACCATAATGTTTGGATAAAGCTTAATTCTGCAAGGAGACATTTTATTTTTACAGTAAAATCTTAGAGAAATATTGTGCATTAAATAGGCTGAACAAAGGAATACCTAGACTCCACTCACAATGGTTGTTATGGTTTGTTTCAAGAGTGTATGCCAAAATTGTCAGACCAATCATTGATAGTGGAGACTAAGTTAACTAAGAAGTTTGATGCAGGCCAATGAAATCCCTACAGGCTCAGTAGACCAAGCTCAAGACCTTTTTTTTTTTTTAAGGGCAAATACATCCAATAATCAGGACTAATGTTTCAGCATACGTTATAACTTTTTTGAAAGAAGATATAGGCCTCCAACTGAACTTATTATAGGATCACAATTAGGATATCTAAGGAAACCCCTTCTTATGCCAAAAAGCAATATATAATGTGTGTAGGTACATTTAATGAGAGAGCGTTAAATTATATCTAAATTCAAACATCGCAGTACTGCTAAAACAGTCATTGTCACCAGGGGGACAACATTTTCAAAATAGTCTGATCACTAAGGGGTTAAGGTCTTCATACTTTCTATATTATCAGATCTTAAGCTATTATAAGCAAACACCATCTTCATGTGTAGTAGGGTGAATAAATAGCAGGATTTCCACTGTCATGAAATTATAATCTATAACCTTTAGAAGCATAATCCATCTCCACCAAAAAGAAAATCCCCCATTTTTAAGATGCATATTAGATGAGCATACCAACACCTTATTATAGTTATGGTTCCTAAGTACTGTTTGTCTTTTTTTTTTTTTTTTTTTTTTTTTTTTTAAGTATTGAGTTCAAGAGAACAGATAATGAATATGTTTATATTGCTACATATAAAACAGATTATCACATCAGCCTCAATTTATAATTGTGCAATGGACACCTGATAATATTTTAATTTACCATTGCTATCTTACAAATTGTGTTACACCTGCACAAATGTCATGTTTAATCAATTTTTTGTTTTCCTCAGGTTTGAAGCTCAATTTGTCCTTTCAGAACCTAGTGACAAGTGGAATGGGCACAAGGGGCATATATCATTGGCACTCATGTCTGAGGTGATTACAAGAAGTGAAAAAGAATCCAAGGTGCTAATTTGCATTTGTGGCCCAAATGCATTTGTTGACCAAGGAATTAGGTAATAGTTGTTTATTTGTGTGTGCATTCATATTTATATATGTGTACGTATGTATGTACATTTGTGTGCGTATGTATATACCCAGAACATTTCTGATTGCTGAACTAACTAATTAGTTATCCAAGAATTCCTTGTACTTCACAGAACATGGTACATGCTATAACCTAATTATGGATGAGACAGATAGTCTTTGTGAAAATACAGCACCGAAAACCAGGCAATGGGGTAGCTGGGATTGAAATGATCCTGCTCTCAGCGCAAGGATTATCTGCTGAGGACTGATGTTTAGTACAGGGTCCTTGTGTGCTTTTTATTATAAAAAAGGAAAGTAGCCCTGGCCCCTCATATATTTTAGGGGGACTGGAACCATTTTGGGCAGCTCCCAGTCTTGCTTATGGTGTGACCCTAGCCTCCAATGTATTTTATATAATGCTTGGAGCACTTGTACAGCTCCCAGCCCCTTTATTATAGCAGGGGGTCAGGGCTACCTGCCCTGTCCCCCATATGTGTAACGGGGGCTGGGAGCCATTTTGATGCCTCGCAGCTCTGTTTTTAATGCGGTGGGGGGGGTTCAGAGCTACTTGCCATAGTCCATGTTGAATTTTTCAGGGGCTGAAAAACGTTGTTTACAGTTTTGTTTATTATTAATTAGGGCCAGGCTGCTAGTTTTTTTTTTTCTTTTCTTAAATACTTCTCCTGCTCAGAATAAGATTTGTCCATAATGTGGCTATCATCCTCGAATCCAAATTTATCCAAATACCTATGGTTTTAAAGGCGAAACTCTCCTGATCTGAAGGCCTCCGATAGGCACCTATAGAGTAGACCCTATAAGGTCAAGCAGCCTAAACTCTAAGTGGTTAATTGTCCCATTTGGACTACAAAAAGAGTAGTGAAGGATTACTCAGAGGTCTTCAGTTCATCTAGCTATGAGTATTGCATAACTGCAAACACCAGCATAAACTTTTCAGTCCCATTCATGATATAGATTTTATATATATATATATATATATATCACCTTTTGTTCAGAAAAATACCAGCCTTGCTACTGTCTCCATAGACTTAACATTGGCCTGATTCCATTTTTTTACTGGCCTGCCGGTAAAATACCGGCCAGGTGGCAACCCTACCTACAAACCACAGAAAGAATGTACATGCCTGAAAGAAAAAAAACAGCAAGAGGAGAGGAGGAGGAAGCTAATGGGGCATGACAACGGGTCAAAGCCGATGGTTACCTTGGAAACCTGAATACACAATACATAAGGAAATAAAACGGGAGAAAATAAAAGGAAGTAGTCAAATTAAAGGATGAGAATAATACGTATCCATAATGAAATGGATAAGTAAAATACATAATACAAAATAAACAAAGGGAAACATGGGAATAATTAGAATAAGAAAGGCATTGGGGATAAAATAAAACTCATAGAGGTAAAGTAGACACCAAAATACAATATGCATTCACAAAATCAAATGTAAATAAATGCAAAAATCAATAAATATAAGAATAAAGAATAATTAAAACCCACAATGTGCAAAAAAGACAAATTAATCAGAAGCAGGGAATTGCTGAGAGGGAGAGACTGAAGGACAAATCTAGATAAAACATAATCAGGGAGTATTGCTAAAGTAGGAAATGTAGTCTGCTCATTGAGATCTCTTTGTCAAGGATATGTATACAGAATGCTTCCTTGTGGTGACATAATTTGACTTTAGTGCCACCATGTCCACAAACTTCTGAGGACATAAAGACATATAAGAATGATTTCATTAAGTTCAACGGGAACAAACTGGACAAATTAAATCAAGACTACACGGAACATGCAGTCCATCGGTGGCTTTCTGGTGATTCCAGTCCTAGGCTCGCTCTAGATATACTAAACAGACACATTCTATGTGTCACTGTCTTATCAATTATATGATTTACAATGCCTCCATATGATAATTGTAATCACATTATGATTGTATTCTTTAGGTATTACACTAAGGTGATGACTTTACTGCCAAGCACTGAGATTAAAAAAAAATACACTTTTCTGCTGAGGTGTAGAAAACCTGCTTGCATTTAGTAAATGAGAAAAAAGTTAAAATTACTAAACATTTCAGAAAAAAAGTAAAATACAGCCCAACAGGATTTATATAATAAAGAGCACAGACGTGTACTACGTACTAAAACATAAACAAGCTGTTATGTGCTTTTCAAATATAAATGGAAAGGATTTATGTGTAGCATTATTTTTGAAAATTGCTTTTTGCCTTTAAGGTATGCAACCTTGGGAAAGTAGTGTAATTAATGTTCTTGGTGTAGTTCAGAATGGGAATGTCCAATTATTGTCATTCCCTCGTAAAGACCATAATTGGACATGGATGCAGTGTATCAAAGAGCCCTCCTAAGTGTAGGGATATTTATGATCAGAATATGTCTGACATGAGGCTGACGAGCAAGGTCAGGTCCAGCACTGTGAAAATGAAGCACATAATCTTTAACAAACAAAAAAAACAGTTCTAGATGTAGCTGTAGGATTGAGACACTATTGAAGGACAGGTAACAGAATGCATAATAGAATATGCTAGAGATTCATTTTAAAATGTGTAGCGCATGAATAAATATTGACTTATTTTTTCATCATAATAGTACAAGCTAGATCTATTATTTTCTGTAAATGTTGTAAAGCCAAACTCATGTTCATTTCCCCTGTACTAAACATTTTAAACTAGATGAAGCAAAAAATATTAACATTCTTCTAGGGATGCTAATCATGATGGGACTAGGGCTCCCAGAGTGGAGGCTAATATATGAAGATAGAACAAACAAAAGCCTATGGAGCAGAAAATTGGATGAAGCTTGATCCAGTTAAATCATAACGTTTAATCCAGTATAATAAAATACAACGTGACAATGGAAGCAATGGAATTCACCTATGAGTAAGTCCAAATGAACAAAACGCGTTAGGTGAATTCCATTGTCACATTTTGTATTTAATTATACTGGATTAAACGTTATGTTATCGAGCTTCATCCAATTTTCTACTCCGTGGACTTTTGTTCGTTCTAAGTTTTGTTGATTGACGATTACGGCCGAGCTCGGGACCCATGGTCCAGCAGACCGCAAGCCGCATAGGGGGATTTATGCCGCTGGCCGTGCCTTTGTCCCGTATTTTTTTATTTTGCTTAATATATGAAGATAAAGGAATGCCAGGCCTCCAACTGAACTTATTCTAATACTGGAACTAGCATAAGATAAATAATTAACAGACTCATCCCTATAATGTCGTAGACATATATTAACTGGTTTCTAAGTTCACATTGTGGACAGTTATTTGGTTGATTACTTTCCCCACACTTCGTTCTCTCTAATGAGTAAAGACAATGAGCTACGTGACAATTTGGTCTATTCACTGACCTGAGTTAATTTATATCATGTCTCTGAATCCCACAGACTCCATAAGAAAACCCCCAGTAATTAGTGATTTTTAGTTTTGGGTCATTGACTCGGGCCCAACTTCTCATGATGACCATATGTTGACTATTTAGAACTTTAGTGCCTGAAATCCTGGCACTGTTGGTTTTGAAAGCATGTATGTGTATGATACATATATGCATGCATCGTACAAATATTTCCAAGCTATGTTAGATGTGTGTATACTTTCGATGTAATATCTAAGCTCGTTCAATCACCTTTGAGAAAGAAAATTATAATCTGCCTACAGATTTGTCTCTTGATAACATGTGCAAATGACTTGACTCAACTCTCATAGATATATTCATTATGTGCGAAGCTATAAATAATTATGTACATTTTGTACACAGATGGTACATCTGTTGCATAGCCAAGAGGTTTAATTTATATTTGTAATGCATTTAGTTGAGAATTATATGATATGGTTAATCTTGCTTCTAATTTATTTTCTTTGTTTATTGTAGTATCCTGCAGGATCTTGGTTTTTCCTCAGAAGAAGTGTTTGTTTTTCGAGAATAAATCATATTCCATAAATGACATGTAGCAACATGACCAATGTAGTCAACAGCATCAAATGTTGGATATGCTTGTGTATTGGTGTTCGCTCACAAGGCAAAGAATCAACAGAGAAAGAGAACTTTTAATAGACTGACAACAGGTGTCATTGGGGTTGCACTTCTTCCTATACCTCCTTCCACTTGTGTGTTATTGCAAAATGTATATCTCTAATGAATGATCATTCCATCAGCCATCAGATTGCCTTGCAACAGACCTTGCTCTGAGGCCAAGAACTGCATTTAGGTGGATTTTTATTGAGGCCACGTCGAACCATGCCTTTTATTTAATAGATTGTATTCATCATCGTAAAAAAAAAAAAACTTCCATACATTTTTCTTACTTTTTAGTCATTTTTCACATAAGTTGTACTGTACTGGTTGTTATTTTCACATCTTGTATGATGATCTGAGTTGATGTCGTTATGCAATAAATACACATTTAGCTCATGTACATACATTTTAACAGGGATATTTCTTGGTTGGATTCTCATTTGTTATAATTTATTTTATAAATTCTACTTACTGCAAATACTGTATTCATAAGTATTTTCTAATAACTGTTAAACTCAGGAATAACAATACAGTTTGTTGATTCTGAAAACGGACATCTATAAAAAAAAAAAAAAGCAATAAACTATTCTATTTATTTAATTTGGTCATTTGTTCTACATGTTTTTGTAACTTATAACCAGGTGTGATTCGTTAATACTTGTCGGCCATCTCAAAAGTAATTGGAATTGGGGCAATCTTTAGTTAGGCAGTCTGAAATGAGGGGAGAGCATGTATAATAAGACAGAGATGGCTTTTAGTTTTAATAGTTCTAAGTGAAAGGATATGGTAGAAGTGATTAAAGAAACCGTAAAGAAAAAAAATACATTTATCTGAGATCATAATGTTCCTTATCACCCAGACCTTATTTCTACTGCATGGAGTGCAAGACTAAGAACCACGAAGAAGGAGAAGAGCGGCACATGTACCATTGCATGCACAGTGCATCTGGAGCGCACATTGATACAATCCCAATGTATTTCCTGTGACAACCTTCTTCAGTACTGAACTCTTGCTAGCAACAGGCTATGGAAGCTATCCATAAACAAGGAAAAAAACGTCACTGTTCCTTTACTTTTTTATATATACTGGTTAAAGTCGATCAATTTTGAATTTTTTTTTTTTACTATATAGGTGGGTGGTTTTTTTTTTGGTTCAGGTGTGCTGATATAAATGGGTTTCCTGCACTCTATTCCTTTTTTATATCTGTGTCTATATTTGATGATAATGGGTAGACTAGTGAAACTACACCATGGGCCATTAAATTGGTTCTGTCTCCCAGGCCAAAATATGCTAACCCTCCCCTGGTGACATTTAAATGATTTTAAATATGGATAGTCATATTCGGAGAATGAGGGCAATAACAATGGCATCTTCTACCTACTGGACCTGTTTTGCATAAACTGAGCATATAGGTAAGAACGGCACATGCTCAAAAATGTCCCCATTAAACATACTGGGAGAGTCATGCTGAAGTTGCACACTGATCATAAATGCATCTTAGTAGGAGGTATCTCCTCCTACTAAGTGCCAAGAAAACACATTTCTGAAGATTCCTGTCACCACGTAGGGACTGTTCCCCTGCAAAAGTTAGTATTGCAAAAATGCGAAAGAAAAAAATATTTACCTTAGAATTTATTTTACTATTAATTTTTTTTTCAAGATGTAATAAACCCATGGTGCTCTGTGGTTCTCTGCTTCTTTACAGAATTTTTAAGCACCCTCAGAAAGAACATGATGATAAAGTTTTCCTAACATGAATCACTCAAATACAGCCAATACATGAGCACAGTATAATCAAATCTATTTCAAGCTCTTTACCTCCATAGTAACCATAGAGAGAGAGAAAAAAACGTAATAAATAGAAGCTGAATGTTCAGAAATACAGTGCTTTAAAAAGGTAAAAGTACCACCCTGCCTAAGTGGGACAGCAGGAGTGTAACCTGGTGCAATGAATGCTCTGGGCATTTGTAGCCAGAAGCAACATGAGTTGCTGGGCCACGGATAAGGAAAGATTAAATTTGTGGCCCTGGTGCGAGAGGCATGTGTCATGCCAGATATCAAATTTTCATTGTCTGACTGCCTTAGAACAATGAATGCAAGCGATATTCGGAAGGAATCCAGCCTATAAATAGTGGTGTTTGAGGGTTCTGAGACATTGGACACTCGTCTGGAAAAAGAGCATCCCACCACTGTCCCCTTGGGTTAAAAATAAACTTTGTATTTATTTTGGGGGCTATGTGTCACGCGCCTCAATAAAAGTGTAAAGGTTAAAACATGCTGTTTAGATCTGTGGTTTCTGATTTGTTAAACCTGCAAATCTTAGTAATGAACCATTGCCTTTCCTCCACCTCTTGTGTTTATTATTTATTGGAATGCTTATGGAAAGGTATTGGCCCAGGCAACTCTTATGTACCTAGGCCTGACCCTTTTCATGCCCCTATGGACATCTCCTTCCTCAGCCTACTGACCTACTAAGAGATAATGCTGAACAATTTACCCATATTTCATAAATCAGCACCAGTCTAAATGGGTCATGGTTCTTTCTTGGATCTAGTGCACCAAGAATAACTTTGGTCATGAATCTTCTAGAATTTCTCTCCTTTTTTGCCATTGTCAAGTTTTTGAACCAATTTTTTATATACTCTATAAACCTTTTAGTGACATGACTTTTTCGGCTTATCTGACACTTGGTGACATGGGTTGTTTTAAAATTTCTGCAGTGTTTGTGTTTTGCTGTAATTTATTTCTGTCTCATTTATTATCCCAAATGGGAAATTTGGTAAGTGAGGACAGAGAGAAAGCAGATATTTTATACTAAGGAAGAACAGATGGACGAGCCCCTGCTACCTGAAGTTATGGGACAGTCACTGCAAACATGGGATTGGCTGACACAGGAAAAAGTGCTTAAGCAATTAAACTCTGTTAAGATAGACAAGGCCCCAGGGCCAGATAGTATACACCCAAGGGTCCTTAGAGAGATAAGCATAATTCTAGCCAGACCACTATTTATGATCTTTAGGGATTCGTTCAGTTCAGGTATAGTGCCAACAGACTGGCGAAAGGCAGATGTCATTCCAATATTTAAAAAGGGATCAAAATCTGCCAGATAATTATAGGCCAGTGAGCTTGACATCTGTAGTGGGGAAACTATTTGAAGGATTGCTAAAGGTGTACACTCAAGAATACATCTTGAACCAGAATATAATTAGTAAAAGTCAACATGGTTTTGACTTTAACAAATAGTAACATAGGACCCCACACAATGGGGGGGGGGGGACAAACAAAATTGATGTGCTCCCCTGATTAGCCTGCACAAGGCACCTGTCTCATTAGTGGTGAATAAACCAAATGAGACCTAGAGAAGTACACACTGTGATACATACATTAAAATGTCCTGCCTTTGCAAGCAATAAATCATCGTGAAAAACATAGGCAATAAAGTGAAATAAGAAAGAAAGATAAAGAAAAAAGCCTCTAATTATGGATACATTTGACTGAAATTAAATACAATGTAGCAGGTGAATCTTAAATTCGTGGTTCGCAGCAGCAGTGGTTTAGACACATATCTTAATAAACTGAAGACTTCAAATGCTGCTCATAGAAATACAGAAATTATACAGATCTGTAGGCACCATATACAGCATACAAAATACAATGCAATTAGAAACCAATTTTTACTACTGGGTAAATCTTCAGTCCCTGCACAAAAATATAGCGCATGGACAGGTTATATATCAAATCAGATAATAAAGGAAATGGGATGTAGTAGTCTAAACAGATCTGAGGTATAGCACAACTATATACAAATACAAATACATAGTCTTCACAATATACACATACGTTATATCCCAATAGAAAATGCAATAGGTTTCATTCCAGTTCCAGAAGCCGGACAATGTTTTTTACCCCATCAAACCATATATTTTTGGAAACTAGCCATCCTAATGTATTTGAAATGGTGATATTATAATATTTTACATGTACTAATTCTATCACCAGCCTTCGTCAAAGTTTTGGTTAGTAATTTTTTTGAGTTTTGTTTCCACATACAATGTACTTCAGTCATGAATTCACAAATTCTGGTATATGTCACTGCCAAACAGCACCCCAATATGTGTTCAGCAACATCTCCCGAGTACAGCGATACCATCCATGTATAGGTTTGTTGTGTTTTTTTGTGGATAAAAGGCAGTGGTGGGATTAAAAAATTTAGTAACCAGTTCCAACTTTCAAGCATGGTGTCATATGTTTTTCTCTAAAATCAAGCAAAATAAAATAAAAACGACTTGCTTTTTGCTAAACAGAAAAACTTTTCTACAATTTATATCATGTGAATTTTAAATTTAAAGCCAAAGTAGACAAGCTGTAAAAATTCTCCAAGCTATGCTTTCAGTTTCACAGAACAACTGTGGTCTTAAATTTCAAATTCCAGTTCACTAAAAACACATACAGTGGCGTACCTACCACTGGTGCAGGGGTCGCAGCTGCGACCGGGCCCTTCACTCCAGGGGGCCCGGCTGCCCTGTCATTAATATGCTCGTTAATATGTCCCAGCAATCCCCCCCGCCTCCCACCTTCCCCAGTACTTACCTGGATGCTGCTTGTCGCCCGTCTCCTCTGCGAGTGCAGGAAATACAGCCGCCGGAAATTACTTGCCACCATTTTTGACGGCTGTGAGTAAGACAGTCACACGGGCTGTCTTACCCTGCTGCCCATGTGAGACAGTCCCACCACTGATAAAAGGCCACATTTGTGAGGTACATATCTCAGTGTTCCAACTTGGAATTTTTACATGTAGTCAACCTGTGTCCATGTCCTATTTGGAAAATACCTTTGAAGCCAGCCAAGGTAATTCCCCCCCCCCAACCAATATATTTTTTAAAAGTGGACACCCTTGACTCACATGACCTACCGGCTTTGGTCATTGAAGTCCCGACGGACATGCCAGGCAGTAGTGGAGGATGTCAGCGCATTGCAAGGGGGATTTGAGGTCAAACTATAAGACGACCTCAAATATAAAATGAGGGGTCTTTTTCAGAGCATTTGCTCTGAAAAAAACCTTGTCTTATATTTGAGCAAATACGGTCCTTTATTTTTACCTCACTAAAATCAATGTGAGGAGAGGGAGGCAGATTCAAAGTGGTAGTGGGGATGCTCACCTGAGCATCCCCACCGCCTGACAGTCACTTATTGCCTCTGTAATTAGGCAATCATGTGACTGCTTGAAGAGCACAGGAAGCAGCTACTTCCTGTGCTCTTGCCCTTATAAGGGCAGTGTCAACTTGGTCACACAGTGACCAAGTTCGTGATTTTTTTTTTTAAAGTGCTACTGACTGCCCCCACTTGCGAGGCAAATCAGCAATAGAGTTGAGCGGACACCTGGATGTTCGGGTTCGAACTTCGGAAAAAAGTCCGGGTTCAGGCTCGAACTTGACCCCGAACCCCATTGAACTCAATGGGGACCCGAACTTTTGGGCACTAAATGCCTCTAAAAAAGTCCTGGAAAGGGCTAGAGGGCTGCAAAAGGAAGTAAAATGGGGGTAAGAGTAGGACAAGTGACCTGCAAACAAATGTGAATAGGGAAATAACTTAAAATAACATAAAATACATACAAATTAAAAATACAGCTGAGCCATAAAATAGCACTAGATGGAATCTTTGATTTTAGTTTTGGAAGAACATAAATTAAAATCTAAAGAATGGCTGCCAGGAGGATCAACAGAATTATCCATTTGAGAGAGGTTTGGAGTGCAGGGTATTCTCTTTCATTGTTCAAACTGAGCTCAACTCCTGATGCATGGAGAAAAGGCATTCACAAGCCACTGGTATTGTGTACATAGTGTCACAACTATTGGTGTAGTGCATGCCTGCATCTTCTATCCAGTAGAGATGGTATTACCTTTGTGATCTGAAAAGCTTTACAACTTGAGTGGTTCCTTTGAAGCTGGAACTGATGTTACAAGTTTTGAAATGTTACACCGAGTTAGTTGCCAGCAAGTCTATACAGATATATATCTGTATCCAGTCATAGATAGTAGGTTCTTTTGATAGGCTAAGTGGCCCTTACCAGTTAGAAGTCTTGTCCTGCAAAAGTCATCTCCCAAATATGCATTAATAATAATTCCCAGATTATTAATCATGCCTCATTTTGTGAATATTTAGACAGGGAATAGTACACCCTACAAAATGAGTACAAATATGGCTGGTGGAACTTGAGCCATTTGGAAGTTATTGTAAAGTCTGTGGTATAGAGTCATGGGTAGCAAGTGTGACATATCTATGGACTTCATAACTTGCAACAAATTAATAGAGGCAAGAATTATGTATGTGACATGCACTGGAGGGAAATTAGCAACAAGATTCCATATTTTGACGGGGGTAGTTCCACCACACATGGGGGAGGACTTCCCACCTCTGGGGCGGCTTGGAAACCTGAGTTGACCTGACAAGGTATAAATATAATAATGGAATAATGGCCAGTGTGCTTACTAGGGGCCAAGATCTAATTTTGTGTAAGTTGCCGTAATTTTCTTGCGGCAGTCCCACGGACAGAAAATACTGGTACTTCTCTATCTAAGTGAGTAGTTAGGTTTTCTGTTAATTTCTCCTTTTTATTTTGATCTGTTTTGGTGTAAATAATTTGTCATCTGCTTTATTTTTTGTATGCACTGTGACTTCTTTTGTTCACAATAAATATTCCTTTATTAAGTTCTGCCTTTGTCTGGTATAGAGACTCACGCTACCTGATTAGACCAATCGCATAGATATTGTGTTAAAGCATATTTTGTGGGTTAAGTTTAATTTTCTTGGGGGACCAAGGCACCCCATTTATAAATTGTCTTGGTGGTGGCAGTGGCAGTGGCAGTGTTAGCACTTTAGTTATATCAGTATAATTAAGTGTGGGTGGTGTTAAAGGGGGGTTTTATCATTATTTCTAGTCTAGGGCAGACAGAGAGTTAATTTTAACCCCAAGTCTGGTGGGATCTATGACTGGTTCATTTTAATAAACGTGAGCTTGTCCACGTTGGCTGTGGACAGGCGGCTGCGCTTGTCTGTGATAACGCCCCCTGCCGTGCTAATCACATGTTCAGACAATACACTGGCTGCAGGGCAGGCCAGCACCTCCAAGGCAAAAAGGGCAAGCTCAGGCCATGTGCCCAATTTGGAGACCCAGAAGTTGAATGGGCAGACCCATCAGTCAGTACGTGTAGGCCTGTGCACACGTACTGTTCCACCATGTTGCTGAAATGCTGCCTCCTGCTAAGACGTTGCATATCAGTTGGTGGTGCTGGTTGTTCCTCCTCTGCCTTCTCCTTGTGCTTCCATTGAGCCCCCGGTGTCAGTTGGAAATGCCCTCAGCAGCACGTCTACCAGCGTGCGCTTGTAGTTGCGCATCTTCCGATCACGCTCCAGTGAGGGAATTAAGGACTGCACGTTGTCCTTGTAACGGGGATCCAGCAGGGTGGCCACCCAGTAATCAGCACAAGTTAGAATGTGGCCAACTCGGCAGTCGGTGTGCAGGCACTGCAGCATGTAGTCGCTAATGTGTGCCAAGCTGCCCAGAGGCAAGGACAAGCTGTCCTCTGTTGGAGGTGTATTGTCTGTGTCCTCCGTATCCCCCCAGCCTCGCTCCAGTGATGCCCATGAGCTGCGTTGGGTGCCACCCTGCTGTGAACATGGTTCCCACTCCTCCTCCTCTAAAACTGTGCCCTGGCTGGACAATTGTGTACCTGGCCTATGCTGGTGCAGGAACCCACCCTCCAAGCCACTTATGAATGACTGGCCTGATAACCATGGAAATTACACCTCTTCTTTCTCCTGCTCTTCCTCCTGTGCCACATCCTCTTCCATCATCGCCCGAAGCATTTTTTCAAGGAGACATAGAAGCGGGATAGTAAGGCTGAGAACGGCGTCATCGGCACTAGCCATGTTGGTGGAGTACTCGAAACTGTGCAAAATGGCACACAGGTCTCACATGGAGGCCCACTCATTGGTGGTGAAGTGGTGCTGTTACGCAGAGCGACTGACCTGTGCGTGCTGCAGCTGATACTCCACTATCTCCTGCTGCTGCTCGCACAGTCTCTCCAGCATATGAGGTGGTGAGCGGGAAGGCCTAAGTTACGCTGCAGGGCAGACAGGCGAGCAGCAGCAGGGTGAGAACGCTGAGAACGCACAGACGGCCCGCACTTTCTGCAGCAGCTCTGATGTATCTGCGTAGTTTTCCAGGAATATCTGCACCACCAAATTCAGCAGATCCGCCAGACAAGGGATGTGCGTCAAACCGGCTAGGCCCAGAGCTGCTACGAGATTTCGCGCATTATCGCACACTACCAGGCCGGGCTTGAGGCTCAGTGGCAACAACCACTCATCGGTCTGTTGTTCCATGCCTGTCCACAGCTCCTGCGCACTGTGAGGTTTTTCCCCCAAACATATGAGTTTTAAAACAGCCTGCTGTCGTTTCTCCCTGGCTGTGCTGAAGTTGGCGGTGAAGGTGTTACGCTGATCGGATGAGGAGGTAGTAGAGGAGGAGGAAGTGGAGGAGGAAGCAGAGTAGGAGGCAACAGGAGGCAAGGAGAAATGCCCTGCAATCCTCGGTGGCGGAAGGACATGCGCCGAACTGCTATCCGCCCCAGGCCTAGCCGCCACTACATTTGCTCAGTGTGGGAGATATAGCGTCCCTGCCCGTGCTTACTGGTCCACGTATCTGTGGTTATGTGGACCTTGCCACAGATGGCGTTGCGCAGTGCACACCTGATTTTGTCCGTCAATTGGTTGTGCAGGGAAGGGATGGCTCGCCTGGAAAAGTAGTGGCGGCTGGGAACCACCTACTGTGGGACAGCCACCGCCATCAGGTTTTTAACCCCTTAAGGACAGAGCCTTTGAAACATTTTTGTCCTTTCTGGACAATGGCTATTTTAACATTTCTGTGCTGTTTGTGTTTAGCAGTAATTTTCTTCTTCGTCATTTGCTGTACCCACACATATTATATATTGTTTTTATCGGGACAAAAAGGGCTTTCTATGGATGCCATATTTTTGATCATATCTTATCATATTATTAAAAAAAAATAATAAAATATGGTAAAAAAAAAAAAAATACACAAATTTCTTTGTTTTTATTTGAAACAACTTCTCCTCATCGACAATAGCGAACGAAAAAACATGCTAAATAGATTCTACTATTTCTCCTGAGTACAGGGATACCACCCATGCATAGGTTTGTTGGGTTGTTTGGGGGCTAAAATGCCAAATTTGTGAGGTGCAGTTTTTTGTTTTCCAACTTGAAATTTTTACATGCAGACAGCCTGCACCCATGTCCCATTTGGGACATATTTGAAACCAGCCAGTGTATTTTACCCCATCAACCCATATATTTTTTAAAAGTAGACACCCTAGGCTATCTCAAATGGTGGTATTTTAACACTTTCCATGCACTATTTCTACCACCAGCCTTTGTCAAAGTTTGTGGTAGTAATTTTTTTGTGTTTTTTTTTCACAAACCTTGTACTTCAGACATAAATTTACAGATTTTGGTATGTGTCACTGCCAAATAACACCCCAATAAGTGTTCAGAAACATCTCTTGAGTACAGGGATACCCCCCATGCATAGGTTTGTTGGATTGTTTGGGGGGTAAAAGGCCAAATTTGGGAGGTGAAGTTTTTGGTTTTCCAATTTGAAATTTTGACATGCAGACAGCCTGCACCCATGTCCCATTTGGGACATATTTGAAACCAGCCAGTGTATTTTACCACATCAACCCATATATTTTTTTAAAGTAGACACCCTAGGCTATCTCAAATGGTGGTATTTTTACACTTTCCATGCACTAATTCTACCACCAGCCTTTGTCAAAGTTTGTGGTAGTCATTTTTTTGTGTTTTTTTTTCACAAACCTTGTACTTCAGACATGAATTTACAGATTTTGGTATGTGTCACTGCCAAATAACACCCCAATAAGTGTTCAGCAACATCTCTTGAGTACAGGGATACCACCCATGCATAGGTTTGTTGGGTTGTTTGGGGGCTAAAAGGGCCACATTGTGAAGGTGCGCATTTTCAACTTGGAATATTGACGTGTAGCCAGCCTGAGCCCATCTTTCATTTGGGACTTTTTTTTAAAGTAGGACAGTGTATTTTACCCCAAAAAGTATATATTTTGTAAAAGTAGACACCCTAGGCTATTTTAAATGGTGTTATTTTAACACTTTCCATGCACCAATTCTACCACCAGCCTTTGTCAAAGTTTGTGGTAGTCATTTTATTGTGTATTTTTTCCCACATACATTGTACTTTAGACACAAATTCACATATTTCGGTATGTGTCACTGACAAACAATACCACAATATATGTTCAGCAACATCTCCCGAGCACAGGGATACCACCCATGCATAGCTTTGTCAGCTTTGTTGGGTGTTGAAAGGCTACATTTGAGAGGTGCGCTTTTTGATTTTCAAACTTGGAATTTGAACATGTAGAGCAAGGAAGGGGTTAATAGCTCTTATAAGAGCCTTTGTAGTACTGTACAAAAAAATTAACCCCTAAAAATGCACAGACAAGAAAAAAATTTCTGCTGTGCAGTGATCAGTGGCAGGGAAGGGGTTAATACACTACACTATACAAAGGGTATGGCTTTTATAAAAGCCCTTGGGACTCACAATTTTTTTAACATTTTATTTAATTTATTACAATTAAAAAATTATGTTATACAGATCTGTCTCTTTCCCTCACTAAAACTCAAGTGAGGAGAGGGAGGCAGATCCATATGGGTCAGAACAATATTTACCAATATTGATCGAACCAGACGAATGGTGATGCTCATCTGAGAAATCACCAAACCACCTTTGCCACTGATCGGCTGTTACTGATCGCTATACACGTGTTCAGACAGCTTCAAAAGGAATACACGTAATCCCCTAGTGGGTATAATTAACCCCTAGCGAGTCTGACAAAAAAAATGCTGATAGCAAAAAAAAAATCCTTCTGCGACTAGATTGCTCCATATGCGCTGCTTAGGCAGTGACCATATGCACTGCTTAGGCAGTGACCATATGTGCTGCTTAGGAAGTGATATACGGCAAGGAAGGGGTTAATAGCTCTTATTTAAAAAAAAAATTACGTTAAACGTAGTCCCCTAGCGGGTATAATTAACACGTGACGGGTGTAATAAAAAAGTTTTAAAAAAATTAAAAATGCTTCTGCAGCAAGATTGCTGCATTTGCGTCAGATCTCTGCTTAGGCAGTGATCTACAGCAAGAAAGGGGTTAATCTCTCTTAAAAGAGCTTTTTTTTATACTGTAATGAATTACAGTAAAAAAAATTAACCCCTAAAAAATGCACAGACAGCAAAAAATGTGCTGCTGTGTATGATCACTGCGTACACAGCGATCAATGGCAGGGAAGGGGTTAAATGGCTTTTATAAAAGCCCTTGGTGTTTAAAATTTTATTATATATTTGTTTTATTATTTTATTTTATTTTTTTACTTTATCTGATCTGTCTCTCTCCCTTACTATAACTAGTAAGGTGAGGGAGGCAGATCAATACTTGTCAAAGGCAATATTTGCTAATATTGCCTTTGACAGTATGATAAGTGCTCATCAGAGCACTTATCATACATGCCTGCACACAGATCACATAGATCTGTTGTGCCGGCATCGATTGGCTCCCCCTAGAGCATCGGAAGTGAAATACTTTCACTTCCGATGCTCTTGCCATTAGAAGGGAAGCGCTGCCTGTATAGGCAGCGTTCCCTTCTACTGAGCCGATGGGGTCGCTCAGGAGAGCGACCACCATCGGCTCTGGGGAGCATCAAGGTGTTACTAAGTGCCTCGCTAGCGAGGCACTTTAGAAACACCGCAGATGCTTAGAAAGCGAACGATCGTTCGCTTTCTAAGCACATGTGTGCAGTGGGCGCAGCCATTTTTAAATGGCTGCTACGATCACTCCGTGGAGTGATCGTAGCGCGCCCCTGCACTTTTGGGGGGTGTTGCACAATGCCTCTACCTAGAGGCATTGTAGCAACACCGTTAGAGTAAAGAAAGCGACCGCTGGTCGCTTTCTTTACTCAGTTTAGTGCATGACGTGCCAGGCACGTCAGCTGTCGGCAAGTCCTCGATTTGCCGTGACGTGCCTGGCACGTCATCTGTCGTTAAGGGGTTAATACTGTCCGTCTCCAACAGACGGAATGACAGCATTTCAAAGGCCAGGAATTTGGAAATGCTGGCATTCAGGGCCAGGGATCGTGGATGGGTAGGGCCATACTTCCTCTTTCTCTCCAGTGTTTGGGAGATGGACAGCTGAACGCTTCCATGGGACAGTGTGGAGATGCTTGGGGACGGTGGTCCTCTGTTTGCCAGGTGGCAGGTGCCACTGTGACACCAGAGGTGGAGGAAGAGGCCGAGACAGCAGCAGAAGAGGAAGAAGGAGGAGCCTGAGACCTTTCTTGGTTTTTGAGGTGCTTACTCCACTGCAACTCTCGTGCTTTGCATGAAGATGCCTGGTCATGCAGGTTGTGCTCAGATTTACCATGTTTATGCTTTGCTTCAGGTTCTGATTGCACAGCTTGCAAACCACTTGTGTCTTGTCGTCAGCACATTGTCTGAAGAACTGCCACGCCAGGGAACTCCTTGGAGCTGGCTTTGGTGTGCTCGGTCCCTGGGTGTGGTGGGCAGTAGCAGGCATACTGTCTAGGGGACGGCCGCTCCGCTTTTGCACCCTGCTCCCTCTTATGCTGTGCTGGTGCCTCTGTGCGACCACCGCCTCTTCCTCCAAACTGGACACGTCACTCGCAAGACCTTGATTCCATGTGGGGTCTAGGACCTCATCATCCACCACATCATCTTCCACCCACTCCTCAACCCTGCCCTCCTTGCCGGTCTGCACACTGCCGAAAGCCACAGCAGTTGGCACCTGTGTTTCGTCATCATCAGACGTGCTGAGGTGGACCTCGCATGTCCACATCCTGACACATAAATGGTTGTGCATCAGTGCACTCAATCTCTTCCACTTCTGAGGCAAGGCTAGGTGGATGGCCAAGAGAAACCCCGCCAGCAGAGTCATCAAAAAGCATAAGAGACTGCTGCATGACTTGTGGCTCAGACTGCTTGGCTGATTTGCAAGGGGGTGAGGTGAAAGACAAATGGCCATGGGCTGCAGGTGTCAACTCTGAGCTTTCAGCAGTGGACCAGGTGGGAGACAATGTGAAGGAACTGGAGGCACTGTCAACATCCCAATCTACTATCGCCTGTACTTGTTCTGGCCTCACCATTCTAAGAGCGGCATTCGCCCCTCCCAAATAACGCTGAAGGTTATATCGCGTACTAGCACCTGAGGAAGGTGTTTCTCTTGTGAGTGTAGCTGGCACAGATCGACCACGTCCTCTCCTTGCAATAGGAGCTCCACTAACACCAGCAGCACCACGACCAGGGATACGTCCCTTATTTGACGCTCTCCTTATTTTTTGCGTTTACTCACCAAACTAACAGATGGTTTATTTAAGGCGACAATGTAACCGCCAATAGTCAACAATTTTTATTTGTATTTTTTTTGTTTATTGGACTGCAAGAAATGCACTTCAGGTTGCAAATGTACTATTTACCACCCAAAACAATTAGAATTTTTCAAAGTGCGCTGTAAGCACAGTATTTGACGGTTCTATTTGACTCTCAGATATGAAGTGCACCGCAAGACACAAATGTACTATTTAACACCCAAAACAATTAGAATTTTTCAAAGTGCGCTATAAGCATAGTATTTGACGGTTCTATTTGACTCTCAGATATGAAGTGCACCGCAAGACGCAAATATACTATTTAACATCCAAAACAACTAGAATTTTTCAAAGTGCGCTGTAAGCACAGTATTTGACGGTTTTATTTGACTCTCAGATATGAAGTGCACCGCAAGACACAAATGTACTATTTAACACCCAAAACAATTAGAATTTTTCAAAGTGCGCTATAAGCATAGTATTTGACGGTTCTATTTGACTCTCAGATATGAAGTGCACCGCAAGACGCAAATATACTATTTAACACCCAAAACAACTAGAATTTTTCAAAGTGCGCTGTAAGCACAGTATTTGACGGTTCTATTTGACTCTCAGATAGGAAGTGCAGGACGCAAATGTACTATTTAGCACCCAAAACAATTAGATATTTTCAAAGTGCGCTGTAAGCACAGTATTTGACGGTTCTATTTGACTCTCAGATATGAAGTGCATTATGCAAATGTACTATTTAGCACCCATAACAATTAGAATTTTTCAAAGTGCGCTGTAACCACAGTATTTGACGGTTCTATTTGACTCTCAGATATGAAGTGCACCGCAAGACGCAAATGTACTATTGAACACCCAAAACAATTAGAATTTTTAAAAGTGCGCTGTGAGCACAGTATTTGACCGTTCTATTTGACTCTCAGATATGAAGTGCAGGCTGCAAATGTGCTATTTAGCACCCAAAACAATTAGAATTTTTAAATGTGCGCTGTAAGCACAGTATTTGACATTTCTATTTGACTCTCAGATATGAAGTGCAGGACGCAAATGTACTATTTAGCACCCAAAACAATTAGAATTTTTCAAAGTGCGCTGTAAGCACAGTATTTGACGGTTCTATTTGAACTCTCAGATATGAAGTGCATTACGCAAATGTACTATTTAGCACCCAAATCAATTAGAATTTTTAAATGTGCGCTGTAAGCACAGTATTTGACATTTCTATTTGACTCTCAGATATGAAGTGCAGGACGCAAATGTACTATTTAGCACCCAAAACAATTAGAATTTTTCAAAGTGCGCTGTAAGCACAGTATTTGACGGTTCTATTTGACTCTCAGATATGAAGTGCACGCAAGACGCAAATGTACTATTTAACACCCAAATCAATTAGAATTTTTCAAAGTGCGCTGTAAGCACAGTATTTGACGGTTCTATTTGACTCTCATGAAGTGCAGGACGCAAATGTACTATTTAGCACCCAAAACAATTAGAATTTTTCAAAGTGCACTGTAAGCACAGTATTTGACGGTTCTATTTGACTCTCAGATATGAAGTGCATTACGCAAATGTACTATTTAGCACCCAAAACAATTAGAATTTTTCAAAGTGTTATGGACAAAATGTCTCTTTTACTATTATATATTTGTGTTTATGTCTTATTTGGCATACTTCCCTAAAGGTCATAATTTCTTACAGATGCTTACGTATAAGCATTGCATTCCTTTGTCTGTTTAATCTCTTACACATGTGCTCAAATAAACTACTTCCTATGGAAACTCCTCCCATCCAAGCTACCCCTTCCTCCCTGCTAAGGAGCAAGTCTCATGTAACACATTCTTATAAAGACCAGCTTCCGGTACTAACTCCTCCCCCTTTCTCTTGTACAAGTTATTGCATGCCACGTGAATCAAAATGGAGAATCACTGTTAAAGTAACAGTAACTGTTCCCCCTGGAGCCCCTCTTTGTTCAGTAATTACTCACTCCCCCTCCCATCGTGTAACCAAGATGGAGCTGGAATGTGGGTGGGAGAACTCTATAAAGATGACATCACATTCTGTAGGGTGGGCTTAAAGAAGACCCCTCCAACTGTTAGCCAATTGTTGAATGTATATTGTATCTTTAAACTATGACTGTACTGTGACGTATTCCTGCTTTAAAAGGAATCCCCCACTCTGAGAAATAAAGGTTTGCCTCAGGTTTTTCACTGATCAGAAACTTTGTCTCCAGTGTGAATTACTTCTAGGGGAGAGCGCATTAGTTGATCAATTTGGAAGGAGTAGATAGACAATAAAACAAAGTTTGCTTTGATCCAAATCAAAAGTGCACTGTAAGCACAGTATTTGACGGTTCTATTTGACTCTCAGATATGAAGTGCAGGCTGCAAATGTACTATTTAGCACCAAAAACAATTAGACATTTTCAAAGTGTGCTGTACGCACAGTATTTGACAGTTCTATTTGACTCTCAGATATGAAGTGCACCGCAAGACGCAAATGTACTATTGAACACCCAAAACAATTCAAATTTTTCAAAGTGCGCTGTAAGCACAGTATTTGACGGTTCTATTTGACTCTCAGATATGAAGTGCAGGACACAAATGTACTATTTAGCATCCAAAAAATTGCAGTATTTAAAAATGCCTAGATGTTGCCCACTGAGCTACCAGAACAGGATTAAAGTCATGTGCCTGGCACACATGCAGTTGCAAGTGCACTCTCTGTGGCACTGGGCTCAGGGCAGAGTACAAAAATGTAGTATAGCACCCACTAAAATAATTGCTGCAGTTTGAATAATCGCTGTAGTTTGCAGATTCAACACCAGAATTCTTTACTAATCTGTCCCTCACAGCTGCAGCATCCTCTCCCTACACTAAGAATAGCTCATGTGATGTGCTGTGACTCCAGCTTATATATAGTGGCTGGGTCACATGCTGCACTGGCCAATCACAGCCATGCCATTAGTTGGCATGGCTGTGATGGCTTCTAAGGACAAACAAGTCAAACGCTTGTTGATTGGCTGCCCCGCAGCCTTTAAAAACGCACCATTAAATTGCCGAACTACAACCCGAACATACAGTGAAATGCTAAGTAAATGCTTTCACGTGGAAGCATCGTAGCAATACCTTTTGAGTTCTTTCGGTGCTCGTTTTGCCATACAGAACGTACCTAGTCAAAGTCTCCTTCATGAAGAAATTCAAATGTCCTGCCACTTTATCCGTGTATATTAGGAACTCCAACTTCCTGTTTCATTACACTTCCTGCTTCCCTCCATGTCTGTGTAAATAAAATTATAGCAATTATATCAAGTTTAATTCATGGCTGAGACTACAGGACCTTCATATAATCAAACACTTGTTCCTGAGGTTTTCTCACCCCATTGCTCTCCTTTCCTAGTTTAAATATATTTTGGCAAAACATCTGAACTGCTAACCAAGAAATACCTTTACCATTTGAAAAAGATCCAGGTCATCTTATGTGTAGAGTCATTGTTATGCCAAGCTTTCATGAGAATCAAGCTAAATCCTTATTCCTAACACCATTTTACAATCCTATGCCAATGGTGATTGTCATAGTTGCCAACAGTCTCAAATCTTTGGGGGTCCTGTTCTGTCAAAGTCAGGAAAAGAGTAAAAGAAGTAATATAAACCAAGGCCCTTTCATCCACCCTGTCAAGTGAGAATGAGAAGTACAACAGGCAGCAGAGTCAATGGGTCTCTGCCACATTTTCTTCAAAACCAATGAATGTTTCCTTGACAGACTTAACATTGGCCTCAAGCCATTCTTTTTTTGCTTGGACTCACAGTAGCTGCCTCTTTTGGGCTGTGGTAATTAAGAAATACACTATCCATACTTTTCCTAGCATTATTTAATGTCATTGTATCATCTTGAGAATTTATATTTTTTTAGTCACCACTGTATAAGTCACCTTCTCTAGAGGATATTGCAATCTTTGTAATACTAGTGAACCTTGCTATAATGTCCATATTCTATTCTTATATACTTATAGCAGATGGCAATAAATGTGTTTGGATTCTGTGTTTAACAGGGCCATTTCTCTGTTACAGTTTCTACACCAAGGGCTAGATGTCTATAAATAGTTTGAGAGATTATGTTGTTGCAATTGTATTTATAAAAAATGAGTCATTATTAAACTTTAGCAGTCCAGATCTACAATGCTTTGCAAAGCAACATGTTGGAAAGCCACTAACCCTTAAGGGTTTATTTTAATGTATGGATCACCAGGGTAAAGGCCAAAGGAGCACCATATTGAGTGTTTTTTATTACTGTTCTTAGCTTTCATATGTCTCCTAAATATTGCAAAACAGGTCAATAGAGATGTCCTTTTGCATGATGTTTAGAAAGTGCTTATTTTAATCTCTGTTCTCTAATAGGTTGGAAGGTGCTTCTGTGAAATAGTTCTGCAGAAATGTAGTCATACACATGAAGCTTATTTTCCTTTTTTATTTTTAAAACAAACAAGCAGTTACAAGTAAATAACATGACTGAAATCCTCTACAATCAAGGCAGGATACAAACACACCCACCACAGCTGCTCTACAGATAGGTGTTTGAGAAAAATGAAATCCATGTATTTTTCATCCGTTTGATGATTATGTTACAACAGTATTTATTTACTGGCTGCAGCAGACAATGAAAGGGATGTGATTCACAATCCAACCAAATGAAATAATCAAAATGTACTTGTTACACCTATTTATGTTGGGTCAGCCTGCTCTGTGGTTTTCAGGTAGGAACTGATCCAGATTTAAAGCCACCAAAGAGTGGGATGCATTAGTAGTATCAGATGGGTTCCTTTACCTGTCAATATGTAATGAGGCTAATACTACCATTAAAGCATGCAATACTGACAAATGAAACAAATAAAATAAGCAGTATTAAGCATATATGTGAGCATTTATTATGTTAGATGTTGTCTAATTTGCCTCTGCACAACATTAATCATATATGCTAATATAATGTGTATAGTGATCACAATAAATCAAATTTTATTTATAAAAAGACACCTACTGAAAGCAGATAAAGTTGGATGCAGAATTCTCACCTGAGAGGAAGCCAGCTGCAAAACTTGATAAAGAAGTAGCATCAGAATGCCAGCCTACCTGGAAGGAGACCCTCTGGTAGTCCAGTGGCAGTAGCCTAAATGTCTGTAGAACTGTCTGGAGTACACATGGAAAAGACCCCAGGGGGATGAGAGGTGTGTTTTGAGTAGCCTCAAGTCAGAGGGTGAATGGCAAATACTAGACCAGCCAATCTAGCATCCGTAGCATGTGCTGGACAAACAAGTCCGATCCACGGGGCCCCATCTCACAATTTATAGGACTTAAAGGATCTGCTGCTAACGTTTGGTATTTTTTAGATACTGCATGTTCCCTTTTATTGTGGTTATTCATTTTTGTGTGTCCCGTACATGTTTTCTTTCTTCATGAACCCATTTGTGATTTTTTTCCCATGTCCATATTTGCATATATGTGGAAATATAATTTTTTTTCCAAATATAATAATTGGGTATATTTGTTCTGGAAATGAAATAAGGGTATATATGTAGGCATGTCCAACTAAACAAATATTTAAAGTGGTTTTTTTTGTGTACTTAAGAGGACTTTAAAGTTGAATTCTCCATTTCAAAATAGGATTTGGGACTGATTGTTGCATTTTGAGTAGCCAAAATTCTATGCTTTTTATAGTGAAAATGTTCTAATCCTCATCACAGTCCTGTGAATGCCATTTATGTTTTCTGTTCTCCAGATTTTTTAGCCCACCAACACTGAAACTGACAAAAATCGATTGACTGATTCCTAATATGTATAATAATGCTGCAGTTTGATCTGCACTGGATTTTGCTACAATTAAATTCACCATTTCATCACTGCCCTGTGAGTGCTGGTTCTGTTTCCTGTCCTCTGGCTAATTGGTTGGCGTTGGCCATGCACCTGCAGAGGCACCAGACTGTGTGTGGGGCCGAGCCGACGGTAGACATGTTGTCCTCTCCAATTAGGACTTCCTTCTCCCTGGAAACATACGTTTATAATGTACATGGGGGAGGAGATATCACTAGTCACCCAATAACATCAACATGTTAAATTAAAAACAAAACAGCTTTTTTTAAATTCCAAAATAGAAAGTCCCGCAGCCTAGGTGAATAGAATAGCTTAAGGTGAGAGTCGGCTCAGCCCGACACACAGTCTGTGCCTCTACAGGTGTATGGTCAGCACCAATCAATTAGCCAGAGGACAGGAAACAGAACCAGCACTCACAGGGCGGTGATAAAATGGTGAATTGAATTGCAGATCAAACAGTCGCATGCAAGGGGCTATACAGGGAAATCAACAGTAAGCTTGATGCATTTATTTGAGCTTTTCACTGAAGTGCTTAGTCATAAGTACTTAGGTATAAGCCCTTCTAGCGTACAATGCATCAAGCTTACTGTTGATTTCCCTGTATAAACCCTTGCATGCTACTGTTTGATCTGCAATTCAATTCACCATTTCATCGCAACCCTGTGAGTGTCTGTTTCCTGTCATCTGGCTAATTGGTTGGTGCTGGCCATATACCTGTAGAGGCACAGACTGTGTGGATGTTGCTACAAATCAATTAACCATTTCATCACAGTGCTGTGAGTGCTGTTTATGTTTTGTGTTCTCCAGCTTTTTTATCCCTCCCAACACCTAAACTGACCAAATCGATTTACTGGTTCCTATTAGATATAACAAAGTATCACAGTATTATATAACCTCTCTTTTAGGCTCCAAGGTTGTACATTCCATACTGCTGTAGAATTATGTTTGCAAACAAGTATGTCTAAAGCTCTGGATGAACATTCAGGGCCGTGTTTCTTCGTGATTATTTCATTTAATAAAGGAGATTTTTCTCCAGTTTGAATACTGAGTCCAGTCTCAATTTCTATATGTTTATTAACAATGTATTATCCAATTACTTTTAAGTATTGCTATAACATATAAATAGGTATATTGTATCAATAGTATTATAAAGAGGGGTCTCTTCCTGGGGTTACTTTTCTCCTAGCCCGCAATGGATATCAGCAGAGTCCCAAATAATTCACTGTCTCGCCTGCTCTTTGTCCCCAAGAATCACACACGACACAGTTGTAGGTACAGCAGTAAAACCAAGAACTTTATTCCAGGGAATAGCAGACTCTTTATACAATAAAATATCAGATAACGTTTGATTGAACAATGGGTCATGTTGACAGTAAACAGACTTGCAAATTGCATAATTTGGCTTGGCCAGGCATCAATCGGAGGGGACCTCTAAAACAGCCACCAATCGGGGCATGCTGTGCAGGCGACTTTGGCACTAGACACTTTTAATCCCTTTACCAAGGAGAGCCATGTGGGGAACCTGGTGACGGAGGTGGCCTAGAAGCAACCAATCAGAAAAGTGCCTAAATTCCTAATGCTTCCCCGGGTTTTTCACAAGTATTGATGATTTACTACATTTTTATGGATTTATTTTGCAATTATGCAATACTCATTATAGGTAAGAGAAGTTGGAAATAAAGAGTAAAGACAACTCCTCTTAATACTTTTAGTAACCAGTTGTTGCTGCATCCACTATATACAGCAGATACTTTAACAGGGATCCTGAAGCACTACTGAGCTCACTCTGCGCCAGTGGACATTTTCCCACCAATGGACGTCCATACCTCAACACCAGACTCCTCGAGGTCCTGACATTAAGCGACCATGTTGAAGTTTCCATTTCTTGCACTGGGAATGTTCAGACATAGGTTTGTGATTTATAATTGTTCTATTTTCAAGGACCTTTATCTTGCCTCCTCAGATTGTGTTTTCTTTGATTTCATATTCACATATACTTAGCATAAAAGACTTCTGAAAAGGATTTTCCCTGCTCCTATAAATTCACTCTGCTGTAGTTGTGGCACTCAGTGATGGCTCTCCAATATTGATAAGTAGGAATGCTTTCAAGATGAATAAATCATGCAGCAGATATACAATACACCCTCCATTACTGTTACCTTAACCCTTTATGTAAAGTAGTAATTCCCACAGTTGTGCATTATAATTCAAACACCATCAAATGAAAGGTGCTCTCTGCTCCCACAGCAACAATATACAATTCGAGTTTTCAAGGGCAATTTCTCACTATAAAAATCAAAATAAACGCTGTCCACGGAGCACCCTGCTTCCCAGATATAAATGTACTTGTCATTCATCCACAAATTTGTACTCCACTGTACGTGGAAGAAACTGGATTAATCCACTCTGATAATCAACAAGGAATGCTGAGGAGCAATTTAAAGCTGCACTATAATTTTCATTAGCTCCCAATTCAATAATCCAAAAAACTTCCCCATGCAGGAGGGCCTGATTTGTATTCTTGCCCCTAGGGGGCACCGAAATTGCTTCCATACCAAAAACATATTAAAGTCACAGGCAATCCATGATTAGCCTCATGTTAATGTACTGTGATTTTAGTGATATTACAAATAGCATATCTGTACTCTTTTCCCACTATTGGCAGCCCCAGACCCTAGGAGGGGCCAATTATTTATTTTTAATTGTGGTCCAGAGGAATTGTTACTGTACTATTTAATGGGTCTAGGAGTCATTTGGGTAGTTCCCTTCCCCAGTCTCTCTCTCTCTCTCTCTCTCTCTCTCTCTCTCTCTCTCTCTCTCTCTCTCTCTAGTGAAGGGCATGCAAGCTTGCTCTCATTAGCGGGTGTTCCTTAAGGGCCGATATGCGGCATGTGCTTTGAGTAGCCATATTAAATGGTGAAGTGGGATGGAAATAAGAGCTGACTCAATTTCAATCCATAACTTATGTGGGGGGTTTATGCGCCCACTCCATGATTCTCAGTAGGTGGCAGGTTTGGTAGTAAGTGCATGGGTCATGAATACCAGTGCCTCCTCTGGCCTTCAGCCTAATCAGAGTCGTGTATTTGATTCTAGGACTTTTTTTGGTTCAAACAAACTTGGAGAGACAGTGCTGCTGCCGAGTATTGGTGAGGCATATGTTGGCGAAGGTGTAGTGCACTTCCAAGATAGTGGGGGGGGGGGGGGGGGTTGGTAGAAGGGCCAAAACAGCCAGGCTTTAGAAACAGAAAACCAAAAACTCAGGTACAATCTGAGTGTGTCAAAGTCAAAGTGAAAACAAGGGAGGAGAGGTATCTCCACCCGTATAAACTAAATATATAAGAGGAGACAAATGGTATGCAAATCATACATATACATATAACAGGCTGAAACATTTCAGGAAAAAACAGTGCAGCCTTCAGCAGGTTACAAGGGGAAATTAAAAACTTTCAAAGGCGTGGTATGAAAAGATAAGGCGGACAGGAGAAAAGCAGACACCCCTCTCCCGTGTCCACCTCTCCATCGCCGACTCACTAGGTCATGGGTCACAGGCCTTCATAAAATAGCTTCTGAAAAAACCCCAACAAATAACAGGGAATGATCAGTGTCCTATGCTGTCTTCTGAGTCCCAGGTGGTAGTGAGGCAACAGCAAAGCACTCTGAAATAATACAGTGGTAACATGACTCCACTCCCAAACCCCCCAAAGATGACAGAGCCAGTTAATTGTAGCCTGCACTATGCGTTCCAGCTAACAGTGAACTTGTGGAAATCAAACTTATCAGATAGGCTCAGCGGGTAGGCTAAGGGCTTTTGGTAGTATTATGTCTGCAGAATAACACTGTCGTTCTAAGTAGGAAAACACAGCATAGCACTGTGGGTTCAGCATGGCCCTCTACAAGCGTTAGGTGAGGCACCGGGTGCCCACCCCACAGGCAATGTCCAATACCCCACCCCACACCTACTGTAAGGCCAAGAACAATGACCAGGTGGAGCAAGCGACCAGACCCCAACTCATAGCATAACATATCTACATTGCTCATGACAGTAAAGAGGGGGGGTGATACTTAAATATTGACACCGGGGTCAATTCGCTGGAAAGTTCTGATGGCAGCAAGCATCCATTCCCATCTCCGGCCTGGGCACACGATTGAGGGGTAACCATAATAAATTGTGCAAAATGTTCATGAATGTCCCAGTCGGTTTAAGAGAGCATCACCTCGGGAGGGACACAGGGATCGTAGCCACAAATATTGTGAACTCACGGCAAGGGCAGTCAGGCAAGGGCCTGTAAGTCAGCTGAGACTGCTACAGGCAGATCAGTGAAAGTGGCACTCTTACCCTCTCCAGCAGCGTTATTCCTTTACTTCAACCTCCCGGTTGATGATCCTGTCACCAAGTAACTTGGATCTTGGAGACCTGTGCCATGGAGGACGCTGCAGGCGTAGGCACAGATGAAGCACTGGCAGACTCCAGTCAGGGATGTCTAGATTAGGGAGACCGAGAACCTCCAAGAACTACTGCAATTCCAGGTGATGGCACAAGATCCTTGTTTGGTCTCCAGACCAGACGGATAAGCTAAAGGGGTGTCCCCAATGATATCTGATGTTCCGCCTCTGTAGTTCGGCCGTGAGTGGATGGAGAACCCTTCTTGTCTGGTGGGTAAGTCTGAAAAATCTTGAAAAAGGGGATACGTTGACCTTCATAGTCCCAGGGGCCAGTTTCCCTTGGAGCTCTCATTATCGAATCCTTGAAATGGAAATCCGTGATGCAACAGATTATACCTCTAGGCGGGCCTGAAGGTGGACCCCAAGGACGGAGTGCTCTGTGAGCTCTATCCTTGAGGATAAATGTGTCTCTCTGCCTATTTAGCAGCGCATTGAAAAGATGGGAGTCAGCCTGGGTCAAGTCCTCCATAGAGGAAACTTGCAGTTCTGGTAGGCCTCAAATCCTGATGTTATGCCTGTGGCCTCTGTTTTCAGAATCTTCCAGGCAGCTCCTGTAACACAGCGAATGTTGCCAAATGTAGCGAATTTTGCGTTGCAATCCTAGAGGAGGCCTCTGGGAATGTTGATCTAGGGTAGCTTCGTGTTGTACAACCCTTTGAATCAGGCATTTTTCTCCACTCTGAGATCTTCAATTGCCTCTTTAACCATGGGTTTGAGCTCCAGGATAAGAGTGCTGAAATCGGCTTGCCACGGAGCTGAAGTAAACAGATTTTGGATCACTGTTTGATCCAATGAGGGAGGTGACTCCATCTGAGGTTCTGGCAAATTCTCGGGTGCATCACCATCCAACTCCAAGAAGCTAGCGGGAGAGCAGGCCTCATGATCTTTTGAGGCCTACGACACAAGGGTCAAGGGTGTTTGGGGAGCTGATTGCGTCTGATTTCGATTGCGTCCCATTGTGATTTTAGATTGATAAATTGCTCTGTTTATATGGGCAAGATGCCGAGCTCCTACTTCATGCGACCATGTTTGTTCGCTTCCAGCCATGCCCCCTTGTGACATGTTTTTCATGATGTACCTGGTATTCATACCAGTGCTGTATTTTCATTCTAAATGACTTACCAAGTTACATCAATAGCTACCACTTAAATAGCCATAAATTAATTTAAAATCTCTCATTAACCCCTTTGCGACACTGGACGTGCGTGGCACATCCTGCAGTGAAACGAGCACTAAAAGCAATTTTTTAGTGCTTTCAGTGGTCAGTCGGTTTAGTAGCTTCCTTTTCCTCATTGAGTGTTGCAGACTTGTGTTGCCGTTCGAGGCAGTCAGCAACACACAAAAAAAATGCAGCTGTGCCCCAGTTTTTTTGGCCACATCATAGTGGCTTCTGCATAGTCAAAAGCTGCTTCCTGTGCTGTGGGAGCATACAAGTTTGGTGATTGCTCTGATCAGCCATCACAACTACCTGGTCAGATCAATATTTGCCCCTCCCCTTACCACACCTACTTACAACAGCTGGACAAACGTACATCAATCATGCAAACACACAAGCAGTCTCGTGCACACATTTACACACACACAGTCACACACACACAATCCACCATTTCTTGTCTCTCTCCTCTACCCCCTCCCCCCTTCCATTTTTTTTAAAGCTTTCATTCAGCACACATTCAGAGTATCGTATTTCTGATGGTCTGAAACATTAGTGTGTGTGTGAGGAGTGTGGGCAGCACTGTCTAAGCTCTGTGTGTGTTTAACCCACAGAGCTAGTACTGCCTGCTGCTCCAAGCAACACACAAAGCCTCGCTGCTACCGGAGTTGGGGTGGACCTTCACCTTGCAGCCGGTGCAGTCTGCCTACCTCCCCCTGCTACTCTTCTTAGTGGGCGCCCTTTTTATACAGGTGCAATAGGCCAGGGCTAACCTGGCCTATAGGTGGCGCCGGCTGTGACTGTAATGTACTACAAAGTATCTCCTAAAAGCTATCCTTGCAATTTGTCCACATTTTTTCTGGGGGACAATGTCTTGAGGGACACTGTCTTTCAATCATTTTTTTTGCCCAGCAGAGATGGGACCCATTAATGTGCCAGAATTTCTTGGGCACATACAATTCTGATAAAATAGAGAGCACCAGCCCCAAATGCATACCTATGCAATACCTTAGGGTGTCTACTTAAATAGGTGTCTACTTAAATTCAAAAATATATTGTTTGGTGTTCGTAAATTACATTGGCCAGCTTCAAATAGGACATGGGTGCAGGTTGGAAATTCCAAGATAGAACTCTGTGATGCTCACCTCCAAAATGTGGCCTTTTAGACCCCAAAAAGGGGTCAAACCTATGCATGGGTGGTAAAACTGTATTTTGTAGATGTTGTTGAACACATTTTAGTATGTTACTTGGCAGTGAATCTGAAAATTCATGCCTGAGATACAGTGAGACAAAAAATTACTACCCACAATTTTGACAAAGGCCAGTGGTAGAATTAGTACATGGAAAGTGTTAAAATATCAGCATTTGAAATACCCTTGGGTGTCTATGTTTCAAAAACATATGGCTTGATGGGTGTAAAATACATTGGCCAGCTTTAAAAATGTTTCAATTTGCACATGTAAAAATCCCAGATTAAAAAAACTATAATGCACATATCACAAATGTGGCGTTTACCCCTCAAACCCCCCCCCCCCCAAAAAAAAGTTAATAGAATTAGTACATGGAAAGTGTTAAAATACTCATATTTGAAATATCCCAGGGTGTCTGTAAAATACATTGGCAGACTTGCAAATGTCCAAAATGGAACATGGAACAGACTGACTATGTATCACAATTCCAAGTTAGAAATCCGAAATGCACACTTCCCAAATGTGGCCTTATAGACCCCCAAAAACACAACAAACCTATTCATGGGTGGTACAGATTTACTGTTGCTGAGCATATATTGAGGAGTTGTTTGGCAGTACCCCTTTACATTTTCAGTATGTTTATACCAGAATTGCATCAGTATGAAACAAATAATATTTTTTTTTATCTTTGCAAACTTTGGCAAAGGTTGCTGGTAAAATCGCTACATGAAAAGTGTCAGAATACCCCAAGTTAAATACCCTGGGTTATCTAGTTTTGAAAAAAATGTACATTTTCGATTCATGGATTCATGACAGATATCAGAGTTACAATGTCACTGTCGCTAATTTTGAAAAAAATAATTCAGATAACATTGTACTATTATTTTTCTTTTTTTTTTTCCAAATAGCATTGTACTACTTATTGCCCTGTAACTTGAATAAAAAGCAAAAACATATTACTTCTAAACTTAGGACAAATATTAAAAACTATTTAGAAAGTTTTTTTTATTAACTTTTGTAGAGAAGTATTAGTTTTTCAAATAAATATAATAAAAAAATATTTAATTTTTTATATATAAAATTATATGAGTTTATCAAAATAATGGTATAACATTAAAGCTCTTCTTATGCCGAGAAAAACAATATGTTATTTGTGTGGGCACTGTAAATCAGAAAGAAAAATATAAAAGCTAAACACAAACACTGTAGAAATGTTAAAACAGCCCATATCACCAAGGGTAATACAAGGACAACAGGTCATGTCACTAAGGCAGGGGTGTCCAGGTTTATTCTGCAAAGGGCCACTTTGATAGCAATGTATGTGTGCGTAGGCCACATTAATTTTTAATTCATTATATAATATAATTCTATACATTTATACGTGTGTGTGTGTGTGTGTGTTTATATATATATATATATATATATATATATATATATATATACATATATATATATATACATATAAATAATTCACACTAATGTGCCGTGGTCACATTAACTACACACACACATACACTGTCCCACTTACCACATACACACACATACACATTTATACATACACACACACACTTACCACACACTCACATAAATACATACCCCGCCCACACACACCACACACCACACATACACTTACCCCCCCACACACACACTCACATAAATACACTTACCCCACTGACACATACATATTTATACACACACACACACATACACAAAATACATACACTTACCCCACTGACACATACACAAATATACATACCCTTACCCTACACAAACATACTCACATAAATACACTTACCCCATTGACACATACACTTTAAAAAAGTGTGGGAACTCACACAAAATCCACTGCGACCCCCCCCCCCCCCAAATATATATTTCACCGAAAATTCAGTGCATTTTGCCCCTCTATATGCCAGGATTCTGCCCCTCTATATGCCAGGATTCTGCCCCTCTATGCCAGGATTTTGCCCCTCTATACCAGGATTTTGCCCCTCTATTCCAGGATTTTGACCCTCTATATGCCAGGATTTTGCCCCTCTATTTCAGGATTTTGCCCCTCTATGTGCCAGGATTTTGCCCCTCTATGCCAGGATTTTGCCCCTCTATATTTCAGGATTTTGCCCCTCTATGTCAGGATTTTGCCTCTCAATTCCAGGATTTTGCCCCACTATGCCAGGATTTCCCCGCTCTATATGCCAGGATTTTGCCCCTCTATGCCAGGATTGTGCCCCTCTATGTCAGGATTTGCCCCTCTATATGACAGGACTCTGCCCCTGCCCCTCTATTTGCCAGGATTTTGCCCCTCTATACCAGGATTTTGCCCCTCTATTCCAGGATTTTGACCCTCTATATGCCAGGATTTTGCCCCTCTATTTCAGGATTTTGCCCCTCTATGTGCCAGGATTTTGCCCCTCTATGCCAGGATTTTGCCCCTCTATATTTCAGGATTTTGCCCCTCTTTGTCAGGATTTTGCCTCTCAATTCCAGGATTTTGCCCCTCTATGCCAGGATTTCCCCCCTCTATATGCCAGGATTTTGCCCCTCTATGCCAGGATTGTGCCCCTCTATGTCAGGATTTGCCCCTCTATATGACAGGACTCTGCCCCTGCCCCTCTATTTGCCAGGATTTTGCCCGTCTATGCCTGGATTTTGCCCCTCTGTTCCAGGATTCTGCCCCTCTATACGCCAGGATTCTGCCCCTCTATGCCAGGATTTTGCCCCTCTATGCCAGCATTTTGCCCCTCTATGTGCCAGGATTTTGCCCCTCTATGTGCCAGGATTTTGCCCCTCTATGTCAGGATTTTGTCCCTCAATATTCCAGGATTTGCTCGTTTAATCCACCCTCCTCCCCCTTCCCCAGACAGTACTTACCTCCGGTCTTCTCCTCCGTGCATCTTCCCCCCTGCACGGAGGAAGGAAGCTCCGGTCGTCAAGTTTTTTTTTACTTTCTTGAGGTTGCGCAACTTCAATAAAGTTAAAAAAAAAAAATTTGACTACCGGAGCGTGCTTTCTCTGTGCAGGGGGGAAGATGCACGGAGGAGAAGACCGGAGACAGAGAGCAACAAGGAGGTAAGTACTCACCATCTCCTTGGTGCTCCCTGTCTCCTTCCAGCTCCTCCGTGCAGTCTTCTTCCCTCCTGCACGGAGGAGGGAAAATGCCACCGGATATGACATGCTGTCAAATCCGGTGGCAATGACAGGAAGTTTTTTTTTTTCTCGGACCGCATCTAGTGGATGCGGCTGCCGGAAAAAAAAAAATGAGGCAGCTGCCCTGGTCTTGCAGGAGCAAAGGGAACGGCGTTCCTGCCATGAAAAAAGTGCAGGAACGCCGTTCCCACACGTTCCTGCAGGACTCGAGCCTTGGAGGTGCGTCTACTGGTGCACCTGCCCAAGTCTAGATAGAGGCTGACACCTGCCCTGTGAGCTATGTAAAAGGTGCTGACCTGAGCTCTCTAAATGGGGCTGCCCTCTAATGGAGAGGCCATGAGCTTTGCCCTGCCATTGAGCCCTGTTAGGAGTCTTTTCTGATTCCTGTTAAAAAGTTGTACTGTTCTATGTTCCTTTGTTTTTCTGTTCTATTCCATTCTATTCTCTTCTAGATCTGATTTTCCTGCTGTTTACTGTTCTGTCCCAGTCCAGGTTTTCTCTGTTTCTTTCTGTCTTGTTATATTCCTCTATTTATATGTTGCCACACCCGTTTGTGCTCTGTCTTCAGTTTCCTTCAAGCTCCAAGTCTGTGCAATCCTGCTACAGGTAATTCCTGTGTGTCTGTTTAGTTCAATCATATACATTCAATTATTATATTTAGTTATATAGGCAGGGACAAGGAAGTACATTGATGCTGGTTGGCAAGCTTGTCATCTCTTGGCCATTTGGTGTAACAAAACCCTCCCTATTTATTATCTCGGAGTTCTAGGCTAAATTCCTGTATTCATGTTTGTGTCTATGTTATGTTGGTTTAGACGTGTCCTTTGTTTGCTCTCTGGTTGTATAGGTGCCCGTGTATGCTTTTAAGTTATGTTTCCATGCCCTTTGTCTGTACCCTGTCTGTCTCTGCACTATATTTGTGTTTTTGTCTTTGGCAGACTGGATGGGCTAAATGGTTTTTATCTGCCGACACATTCAATCTATTTATGTCACCCTACCAATGTTGTACCCACAGGTCTTATCAGGGCTGTTTTGACATTTCAGGGGTGTTTGTGTTTAGATGTAATTTTATTATTTTTCACATACTGTACCCACACAAATTTAATATTGTTTTTATCGCCATAAGTAGGGCTTTCGTTAGATACCATAATGTTCATCATATGTTATAATTTACTACAAAAAAGTCATAAAATATGATGAAAAAACAAAGAAAAAAACAGTTTTTTTTATAATTTTGACCTAAAAACCAATTTACACAGATACAATCATTAAAAAATACTGCTTCTTCAGGGGGCGTGTCCGGACCTTGATGCGAGCAGACGCAAGCTAAAGGAGCTCCCGTCCCGCGAGCCCGAAAACGGACTATACACACGGCGATATACACCCCCAAACAATGGGGAAACAAGCCAAAAAGGGTTCACCTCTAAAGGAACCCCCGAAAAGCGGAAAAAAAACAGCCATGGTCAACCTGAAGACCTTTTTGGTACCGCTGCCTTCGCGCGGTAATGAAGCCAAAATGGCGCCGGACGCCTCAGGAGAGGAATCCCCTCATTGGGAACCACCGGAGGAATCGGAAGGTGAGGAATCTTACCCTAATTCCACCCCACCACACCAGCCTGCAGACTTACCGACTAGATCGGATTTTGCGACCCTCACTCTACAGTTGCAGAGAGATTTGTCCTCGGCGGTGGAACGCATAACATCCACAATTAAAGATGAACTGAGGGACATAAAAACGGACCTTAACCAACAAGGCCATAGGCTGGAAGCAGTAGAAAAAGACCAAAGCTCGATACACCTGGCGATCAACAACTTGCAGGTACAACTTACGGAGCAAAAAACCCTCGTATCCCTACTGACACAACAAGTAGTAGATCAGGAGAACCGTAATAGACGTTCTAATCTGAGGATTCGGGGCCTACCTGAAGTAGAAGGTCAGGAAAACTTGATAGACCTGCCCACTGACCTATTCAAAGGTATTCTACAGAGGGACACAGACCATCCAATCGTCCTAGATCGAGCACACAGGGCTTTGCGCCCCAAGGACATGGCGAACCCCCAATCAAGGGACGTGATATGTTGCCTGCACTCATTTCGGCTGAAGGAGGAAATATTGAGGCAAGCACGCAAGAAAGGTCCCATCGTGTACAATGGAGCACCTATCCTAATCCTTCCTGATGTGGCTTGGGCGACCCTGCAGGCCAGGAAACTACTGAAACCACTAACTGACCTCTTGAAATCAGCTGCGGTCCCATTCAGCTGGGGATACCCCCTTTCTATCACCGTACGCAGGGGTCCTACCCCACTCACTTTACGGTCTCCAAAAGATCTTCAAACCTTCTGTTCCGCCTTACAACTGGAGGCTCCAGATCTCCCGGGATGGATGGATGGGACGGGCGACCCACCCCTCATCCCTGCCCTACAAAACACCGCTTGGATGCCGAGGGCGCAAAGAAAGAAAAGGCCTAGACGCTTCAATCAACAACCGGTCCCCAACGAGGAAAATCCCGGCTACACCACCTCATCTATGCCTCCATGAAACCACATCGGGGAGATACCTCCCACTTTTGCTGGCCTGGGACAGAGCGAAAGGCAAAGAACTGACAAAGACTTACTGTCCGGTCATAGTCCTATTTTTGCCCCGTTGTATCGTTTTGATTTGTTTATACTCCCCGCTCATGTCTCCCCAGACAGAGGGGTGGTGGAAGATGTCCCTTGACATATTAGTCGCAATGTTGTTGGGAGTTATACTCCTTATTCCCTACTTATTCGAGTTTTTAAAAAAAAAAAAAATTATTTTTACTACCACTGTTCTGAGGGTGTACCCCGATTACTTCCATCTCACCCAGCCGTGTGTAACTATTACCATTACTGATTACTTGGCGACCCACCGTATCCATCTAGTACTAATACCCAGACGATGGTCACACAACACTCCTAGACCGGACTCGTGGAACGCCAGGCCGTTCCCGTAGAATGTATTTTTATATGTTCAGTGTGCGAGCGCTATGGTGTCTGCCGCGCTCTCCCCAGCAGCTGGATGCCACTGTAATTAGTGGCAGCCCCCCCGCACTGCCTGCGGGTGCGAGGGGTCATCCTGACCTGTTCTGTAAATTATGTTTCTCTTTGTCTGTCCTCCCTCTTGATCTTTATTTTTCCATATCTAAAGTTTCACCTACTGTTTATTCTCTTGGTTCCCCCTGAGCGAGAGTCTGAGGAGACCCACCATGCCCTGTCCCGAGCAAGACCTCGATCCTATGGCTAACGCCGGCTGTTTGAATCTAGTCTCCATTAACGCTAAAGGCTTGAACTCTCCATTTAAACGATCACGTCTATTCCGAGAACTAAAAGCACTTCGAGCTGACATTGCACTGATCCAGGAGACACATTTTTTCCGCCACAAGGTCCCGAATTTCTCTAACCCCTACTACCCACAGGTTTTTTACTCTCACTCCCCATTCCAAAAGAACAAAGGGGTGGCGGTCTTTATCTCACGGTCCACTCCCTTCACGGTCCAGGACCAATGGTCAGACAATGAAGGGAGAGCACTGTTTCTAAAGGGTACCATAGGTGCCGATGTTATAACAATTGCCAATTTTTACACCCCAAATGTCTCACAACATGTGTTTCTCTCCGCCCTTATAGGTAAATTACAAGACACAAGGGCCTCATCACTCCATTACTCCAAAATCAAACAGGTAAAACATGCACTACACAAAGCCCAATTGGCAGACACGTGGCGCATTCAACACCCAGATGGGAAGGATTACACATTTTATTCACACCCCCACTCGAGATATTCCCGAATTGACTATATTTTCCTGTCCCATAGACATTTACCGCATCTGATTTCTTCCAAGATAGGACACATTACATGGAGTGACCATGCCCCTGTACTGGCCACCGTCTCCCTACCCTCACTCACTAAACGACAACCCACATGGCGGCTAAATGAATCCCTATTCAAAGACCCCGACACAGTAGCCTCCTTACGCTCATCCCTACTTAATTATTTCAAAGAAAACACATCCTCGGATACTTCGCAGACCGTGGTATGGGAGGCTCACAAAGCAGTGATCTGTGGCCATCTGATCAGTATAGGCTCATTTAAAAGAAGACAGGTTTCGGCGTCAATGATTCAGCTTCTGGCAGAGATCTCATCCCTAGAGACCTCCCACAAACTGAACATGAACCCCCAGACATACCAATCCCTGTTGGTATTGAGGTCTAAATTAGCCGACCTTTGCACCAGCCGAGATCAACGTAACCATCTCCTGGTGAAAAGCCGCCTATTTCAGTTTAAAGATAAACCCGGGAAGATGCTGGCCAGAGCGCTGAGAGATAGGCATACTAGCAGCTTTATTTCTAAGATTAGAACTAAACAAGGTGACCTTACACACCTGACTCCCCAGATAGCTACAGTCTTTAAGGAATATTACGAAAGTCTTTACAACTTACCTCCTCAGGCAGCACCTTCACGGCGGGGGGCCCCCCATCCCACGGTCTCGGAGTACCTGACCAAATATATGCCCCGTACATTAGATACACAGGATGCTATACTATTGGACTCCCCCATTACGGAGTCGGAATTAGCTTTAGCAATCCAATCAACACCCTGTGGAAAAAGTCCAGGCCCGGACGGCTTTACCATAGCCTACTATAAAATATTCAGGGACATACTTACCACACCTTTTTTACACGCTTTTAACTCCCTTCCGAATGGAGGGACCCTACCACCTCAGGCACAGGAGGCCCATATCACGGTCATTCCCAAGCCCGGGAGGAATTCTGAATCTTGCGAGAATTACAGACCAATTTCGTTTCTGAATGTCGATCTAAAGTTATTCTCCAAGATTCTCAGTAATAGACTAAAAATCCATCTTCCCACACTCATACATCGAGATCAGGTTGGGTTTGTCCCGGGTCGAGAGGCCAGGGACAATACCACCAAGATCATAAATCTCATACATCTAGCTAAGGTACGCGCTGTCCCCTCTATGTTACTGTCAACTGACGCGGAGAAGGCGTTTGACAGGGTGAGCTGGTCTTTCCTCAATGCTGTCTTGAAACGCATTGGCTTGGGAGATTCTATGCAGAAATGGATAGGCTCTCTTTATAGTGCCCCCACAGCTCGGGTTAAGGTAAATGGCACGTTGTCGGACCGGCTCACCCTGTCAAACGGGACTAGACAGGGATGCCCCTTATCCCCCTCCTTTTTATTCTTACACTAGAACCTTTGGCATGCGCCATACGGGCGAATCCGGATATTTCGGGTCTACAGGTTGGTCCACATCACCATAAACTAGCCATTTTTGCAGATGATCTTTTAATGTTTATTACAAATCCGTTGGTATCACTACCCAACCTTATGGAGGAACTAGCCATATTTGGTTCACTGTCCTCATTTAAAATTAATTATACAAAATCGGAGGCTTTAAATATTTCGCTCCCTCCTGGCATGGTGACCACCCTGGAGTCCTCTTTCCCATTCCGTTGGAATGCCCGAAACATCAAATACTTAGGTGTTTTCCTTAATGCAGATACGTCTTCCCTGTTTGATATGAATTTTACTCCCCTCCTGGCCGCATGCAAGAGAGATTTACAAAAATGGTCATCCAAAAAGCTATCTTGGTTCGGTAGAGCAGCAGTGGTGAAAATGAACATCCTACCTCGGTTTCTCTACGCCATCCAAACTATGCCCATATCCATACCAAAACAGTTCTTTAGCTCCCTTAAAACCATTATCACCAAATTTATATGGCACCACAAACGTCCCAGGATTAATTATTTGACACTCACAAGACCTAAAGGCTTGGGGGGGGGTCGGCCTCCCAGACATAGAGCGATATTATAAGGCAATCCACTTATCTAAGATTGTAGATTGGACACGCCCTTCCCCCAAACTTTGGGTCTCCCTGGAACAGAGAGGCCTAGACTTTCCTATACCCGCGGTTGCTTGGGTTTCCAGAACTCAGATGGTACCAGCCCAGCCCCTACACCCCACAGTTTCTCCAACTCTTCGGATATGGAGAAACTGCCGTGCCCTTCCGGGACTCGTTAACTCCCCCTCTTTATTAAACTCACTGATAGGTAATAAAGAATTCCCCCCGGGACTGATGGACCCCTTTTTTAAAGACATGTTCCATACCCACGTCACCTACCCCAGATTAGGACATATCATTGAGGAGGGCTGCATGCGACCGATATCTCATTTAGCACAGACCTCACCACCGACCTCGGGACAAGTTTATAAATACACGCAATTAACACATTATGTGACATCCCTGTCCGCGAATCAACTATTACCAGTAGATGCCACAGAATTTGAACTACTGAACATGTCCAAAGACCCTCCCCAGCGCTTGGTGTCGACAATATATAGAATACTTACAGATCTTATTGATCACCAAAAACCATCTTACATTCTCCACTGGGAGAGGGATTGCAATACAGTCCTCGCCACTTCCCAGTGGCGCAAGATAGTCACCCTGGCACACAAGTGTTCGCTCTCTGCACATGTTCAGGAGAACGCATATAAGCTACTTACCCGTTGGTACTATACACCCGATGTGTTACATAAAATATATCACTCCACCTCTGATAGATGCTGGAGATGTCATACTGGGCTGGGAGACATCCTCCACATATGGTGGACCTGCCCCAAGATACGACCATTTTGGTCCGCAATAATAAAAGCAATCAAAATAGCTGGAGATGATACTATTTTATCAGACCCCCTGACCATACTTCTCCACCATACACCACACCCCATAGGGCCTTATAAGAAATCACTTACAATACACTTATTGAATGCGGCCAAATTACTCATTCCGAGGAAGTGGAAACAAACAATACCCCCGACGTTCAAGGAGTGGATAGCCTCTGTGGAGTCAATTCGAGTGGTCGAGGACATGATACAAACTTCCAATGGTAAGGGACAACAACATTCACATAAATGGACGCATTGGATTTTATATCTCAATAGTCAGGAATGCAGAGATGCGATCCAAGCAGATGACAGTATGACATATTCTTCTTAATTCCGTTCAATTGGCGGAGGTCGGGATGTTGGCGGACTCTCCTCAGACACGTACCTCGCTCCTACCTACCTCTCTCTGTGTTTCCCCCTATACTTCTCTTAATTTCTCTCTCTGATTTTCTCTGAGTCTTATCACTTTTTTATGTTAAGATATTTGATTACATATAGTGTCTGGTACCATTTTCAGTATTTTGTCAGTTGTTATTTTTATAAGGTTGAGGAACCTTCCCAAGCAATATGTCCATCAGACATATGAAAGTCTATATGGGAAATGTCCATAGGGACAATCAAATCCGACAGTTGCTATAAGCAGTATTATTGCTGTTGAACACTAATGTTTCCTATTATAATACTATAATAACTATAATATCTATAATATTATTTTATGTATGTGGACTATCCATGAGCATAGATACAGAACTGTTATATTAGAAGACCCACCATCATATTGGTTAATGTTTTTATGATACGGAGAACCATGCGTACTATGCACACTGTTTATATCTGATCTTTATATCTGATCTATGAAAATTTTTTCAATAAACAAAATTTAAACAAAAAAAAAAAAAATACCGCTTCTAAATAGTTTCTACATTTTGTCCCGAGTTTAGAAATATGCTTGTTTCCATGTTTTTGCCCGTTTTCTGCAAGTTACAGCGCAAAAAACAAAAATAGTATTTTTTTTTTACCTTTTGACCACAACCCAAACCCTAAATTTAACCCTAACCCATAGATTTAACTGTAACGCTAACCCATATGCTAACCCTTATTTAATTGTAACCCTATTAAAGCATCACAATCGCAAACACCGCTCATTTTACCGAAAACGATTAGGTCTGTCAATGCTTTGCCACACAGGACTGACCTAGTCTGTCACATATCGGCAAGGGGTTAAAATAACATTATATATTATAATAGCATATAAATATTTCTGTGTTTGAAATATGTTTACTTTAATTCTGCTACACTTTTCTCTAGTTAAAATCTAGAGAATCTAACTGTACTGCTAACCAGACCCCCCCCCCCTTCCTCCCCCTGAACGGAATGTGCTGGAAGCCAGACCAAAATCGGCAAAAATTGGGTAATAAGAAACAGCTCTCCTCCTCTATTCACATACAGGAGTTGAATGATACCTTAGCTGGCAAATTGCTGCCTAGAAGTAACTCTGTCAGCGTAAATATTGCTTACACTGCAAATGTAGAGAGTAAAAGATAATGAAAAAATATACATTATGTTAAGAGGAAAATGTGTCTGTGCTGTCTCCTGGCTTGAGACACATTTCCAGGCCTCCCAACATTTCCCCCTGGGATGACAGTGGGTGGAGCTGCACAATGGCACTGTCAGTCGCCCTGATGGCTCTACTCACAGGGCCTCGGAATTGCAGGCCTGAATCCCGCTGTCCCAACAGTATGTATTTCCCCATGAAATGTAGCTCATTTTCATATCAAGCCAAGGTGAGGTCATAGACATGAGACACCACAGACACATTAAGAACACATGTTCTGTTCTCTACAGTCACAGTATAAATTATGCAAAAATCAAGGGTGTACCCAGCGCTGTATTCTAAACTCTCAGCAGCACTTAGGTAGTGTGTTCCTAACCCACACAAAATACAATATATCAGCAGCACTTAGGTAGTGTGTCCCTTAGAGACGCCTGGTCGAAGCTCACGAGGAGCGAAACGCGTAGCGATCTGGACTCAACCTGCTTGTTTTATTGTATATGTACTTGTGTTTTATATTTAAAGTATATTTAAAGTATTATTGCATCATCTGCCTGTGCCTGCTGGAAGGATCATCGTCAAAACAGTTGTGTGGCGCCCACCCTATGTGACATAAAGATCACCCATGTAAGCAGCTACTATTTATATTAAAATTGTACTATTTGCCTTACTAACTGGATGCCTTTTGTTGTATTTTTCTGAGACCAACACCTTTGAAGTTTGACTACATCAGGATCCATTTGAAGTGCCATTTAATCTGTAATGGCAGTCTGTAAGTGCATCCCCTTGAGGGGGATCAAAAGAACTTCCCTAATTTTTGGATAAGAGATACACATATACTTTAATCTCTGACAGAGATTCACTTGTATATATATATTCAGAAAAGGTGCATTATTTTCACAGTTTGCACCTAAGCGCACTTTGTTTTTTGTTTTTTTTATCTGTCTATACAGTATAAATAATGTTTAGGCAATGGAGTCCCTTTAACTAGAGTTTTTAACTGAAACTGAATTAATAAGTGAACTGCAAATTAGACTACTAGCTGAATTTGGATGATAGACCAGTTGGAGAACATTTCCAAGCTGTGAACACCAGTGTTGGAAAAATAATATAAGGTCGTTATTAAATTCCCAAATATCAAAATAAAAAACAGATATAATATATAATATAGTATCTGTTAACACTTTACAGTTGGCTCCTAAAGTTAGTCAAGAAAAAACAAACATAGAGGGAATCCAAACTGGAATACTTGCTGGTATGTATTGTATATAAGTAGTTGTTGAAAACAAAATATGTATTTACACAAATGTAATAAATACAGTTTATAAACATACAATACAAAAGATATACAAGTTATTAACTGTATAGTGCCTTCAAAGATACATGTTTAGAAATTGCAATTTTTTTTCCTTCACCAAAAAGCTAATTTTCCTTAAAAAGAGATTAAAAAAAAAAAAACATAAATGACCCCTCTAATTAATCGTCTAGATCACCAGAACCTTCCCCAGTTGGCAGAACCATGATAGGTTCCTTAGTTTTCGAGTAGCATGCCTTCATAGATAGATGGTTAGGAACTGCAATTTTTTTTAAAAACATAAATGACCCCTCTAATTAATCGTCTAGATCACCAGAACCTTCCCCAGTTGGCAGAACCATGATAGGTTCCTTAGTTTTCGAGTAGCATGCCTTCATAGATAGATGGTTAGGAACTGCAATTTTTTTTGTTTCACCAAAAATCCCATTTTCAATAAAAAGTGATTTTTTTTAAAAACATAAATGACCCCTCTAATTAATCGTCTAGATCACCAGAACCTTCCCCAGTTGGCAGAAGCATGATAGGTTCCTTAGTTTTCGAGTTGCATGCGTTCAAATATACATGTTTAGAAACTGTAATTTTCTTTGCTTCACCAAAATGCTAATTTTCCATAAAAAGTTATTTTTTTTTTCAAAAAACGTAAATGACCCCTCTAACTGCCACTTTTATGTATAACTCCCAATTTATTTCCAATGCCTGGCATGTCATGTGGTGAAACGAGCTTAGAAAATGATTAACGATCATATTCTATGCTCAACCAGTGTTGCTGCAATGTCTCAATATTGAGGCATTCAGCAACACTCTCTGGAGCTATCAGATTAGCCATACCTAAAGGCAGCATGCCTTTCCAATATGGTGCTTTCCTTTTGTGGGCTAAAACACTGATCACTTTTGTCATTCTGTTCTTGTTGCTAGATTGCCTTTAGAAGCAGTAAGCAACATTAACCCTTTAAGGACCAGGGATTTTCCTGGGCCAAGGACCAGAGCGTTTTTCAATTTTTAATACGCGGTTTTTGAAACATTATTTTCCTCTCTCATACAAGTTAAATGTTGTTTTTTAAAGGACAGTTAGAGCTTTCTTTTGATACCCTATACATAAAAATGATTTACATTTTAGTATTAAAAAATACATATAAAAGAGGACATTTTTGAGGAAAAAAAAGTTTTTCCCCATTATTTTCCCAATAATAAGCTACACAACTAGTGCAACACTAACCCACTTATCCCCCCTAATTAACTAACTAATAAAAAATAAAAATATTGGCTCCCAAACCCCCCTAAACAAAAAAGACAGAAAAAAACTCTGAAGAGTGCGATGTCAGATCCGTAAAAATCATGCAACAGGCATGCAGGGGTTACATTTTATTAAATAAATATATTAAAATTACCTTTATTTATTAAAAATTTCAATTCCCACCTAACTATATAAAAGCAGTATTAGCCCTATACTCCTCCCCATCAGCGGCTGTGTCATATGCAGGGTTCCTATCAGAACCTTTTAAAATTTCGAACGGATCTAGGCAGGGGTGCCCGCTCTCCCCAATACTCTATGTTCTTGCGTTGGAACCGCTGGCTGCTGCCATTAGAGCCCACCCTAATATCCATGGCATAACCTTTGCCCCTCAGCAAGAGACAAAATTAGCTCTCTTCGCTGACGACATTTTGATTACTCTGTCACAGCCTGAACAATCTCTCAGACACTTACAAATTCTGCTAAAAGAGTTTAGTTCAATATCATATCACAAAGTGAATGAATCTAAGACACAAGCTTTGCCTCTGGGGATACCTCTTAACTCGCTGAACGCTCTTAAATCGAAATATACATATGACTGGAGAACAAAACATATCTCGTATCTTGGCATCAAACTAACGAAGAACACACAAGATCTTATGGAATGTAATATAAAACATCTTTGGAAAGAAATTAAATTAGATTTAAGGAATTGGGCCCAAATGTTTATCACATGGCTTGGACGAATAGCTGCAATTAAAATGACAATAATACCAAAATTATTATACATGTTTAGAACTCTACCAATTCATATACCGTCAGTTTTCATGAAAGAAGTCCAAGCTGCTTTGCTTCAATTTATCCATGGTCACAAACCAACCAGGATTGCTAACAAATGGATAATGATTCCTTACTCCCAAGGAGGATTGGGTGTCCCCTCACTCCAAAGATACTATGGCGCAAACACTACTGCACCATTCCAGGCCAGGTAGGGTAGCATGGGGTGGACATGGAAGATTCGCTCATATCTCCGCACAGAGTATGTGAAATGCTGTGGAAAACACGGAAGAAAAATGTTAAGACTCAGGAATTATTCCCAAGTATAAATATGTCATATGATATATGGTCGCATTATGCATCATTTATTGGAGAACTAAACTAATTCACTCCAGCAACACCCATAAAAACTTTGGAATTATTCATCCCAAACATCTCCCTAAAGTCCTGGCAAGAAGCGGGTATTAGCAACCTGGAAGACTTATATACACAATTTCAATTAAAATCGTTTGAAAATGTACAAATCCAATACCGGATACCAAAAGAGGACTTGTACAAATATTTACAAATAAGACATACTCTACAGAACCACCCCAACATCCTAACAGATGCAACACATGTTCCGCATAAGATAACACTGTCATGCATCCACATTTCCAAAGCTAAAAAAACTCTATCAATGTGCTACTCTGCAGCGATGCCTCCATGCATGTACTCCAATTTCCCATTCATTAAGGCATGGGAAAAGGACTTGGGAAAGAATCTCACACCCACACAATGGAAACAAGCATTCGATTTTCCCAAGAAGATATCACATTGTGCGAACCACTCGGAACTGGCTAGGAAAATTCTGTACAGATGGTACCTAGTGCCCAGCAGACTAGCAAGAATGTACCCGGGCTCATCAAACTTATATTGGAGGGCCTGTAGCTCCCCTGGAACTATACTTCATATTTGGTGGAATTGCCCACAAATCAAGCCATTATGGGAATCTGCTTTTGAAATCATACAAAAAATAACTGCGCTACAACTACAACAAACTCCGGAGTTAGCCCTCAGCTTATTTTCCCATACAAAATGCTCTTACCCCACCAGATCATCATAGGCCATACACTCTTGGCAGTAAAAACCCTAATAGCTAGAAATTGGAAATCAAAAGTCAACACGTCCACACAAGAATTAGAAAACCTTATAAATCATAATATACAAATGGAAAAGTTACACTACTATAATGTGGGGAATCTGCATAAATACGAGGAAGTTTTAAAAGCATGGTCGACGTACTTTGATCCACCCCCCTAACCAGAAGAAACAGTAATATTAAAAAAAAAAAAAAAAACTTGGTGCTCCTATTACTTTCTCTATTCCACTATCCCTATCTCTCTTTCTTCTCCTAATCTTTCATCTCTTTTTCAGTTAACAAGTCATTTGCTCTCAGATGATCAAAACAGGTTTTTTAATTAGTTACTGTAATTACTATTCGTCTGAATTTTCATAAAAAGTTTACTAGACAGTAATAGAATTGATATTAATATTTTAATATTTTACTAAGATGGTGACGAATTCTGAGGATATTTAAATCATAATTTTAACATGACTCAACTAGAAACACCAAGGGAGAGTTAGAATGAATCATCACTATTCAATAATACTAACATGGTTTGTGATGTTACATACAATTGTATAACAGGTGTTTTTGATACTATATGTTATTCAATGCAAACACATCCAAGTCACTGTCCTAATATTTTATGCATATACTGTCATCCTGTTGAACTTGAATAAAGCATTTTTGAAAATTAAAAAAAAAAAACTTTATAAATTGTAAAAATAAAAAAATCTGTTAAAAAAAAAACTAAATGAGGGCCATGTGTATGTTATTAATTTATTTTTACTTACAGGTCTCTCTTTGTGCTTCACTATAAGAATGTGAACCACAGAGAGTGAATTAGAGTGTGTGAACACACTGACTTTGCCATCTAATTTGCATGTTATCGCTGTGATTCACCGCGATCACATGCCCGGAAATGCACAGATCGGGTCCAGGAGTTTTGCCTCGGGTGCGAGGCTTAGTCCTGGACCCGTTGCAGACTAGCTGGCGGTGCGCACGGAACGCACCACCGGCTAGACTGCATGACGAGTTAACTCGTCATAAGGTCGCTAATGCTGCGGCTCTTATGACGAGTTAACTCGTCATAAGGTCGGGAAGGGGTAAAGAAACATAGCCCAAGATAGCCTTACATCTAGGGTTAGGTTTAGTGCTAGGGTTGGGTCAAAAGTTCACGTAAGAGAAAATTGTTAGCAAAAAAGAACATAAAAACACTTGTATTCTAATCTTCAGACAAACATTAGAATCCATTTAGCAAGTTTATTTATTATTGCGTTTAGATGTGTAGAAGGTTTTTCAGATAAAAAACTTTTTTTTTCAATTTCCTCATATTTTATTATTTTGGAAAATAACTGGAAATCTAAAATAGCTATTTGCACCAGGAGTACGCATATCCTAAACTCCCTACTGGGATTATCTCTAAAGCAAGTAGTTGAGGAGCCAGCTCGAAAGTAGGGCATATGATTTGTTATCAGATAATACTGTAGGTGAAAGCTTAGGATCTAGTGATCACCCGTCAGTGTGGTTTAACACCTTCGCGACAAAGGACGTGCCAGGCACGTCCTGGGAGAAACTCCCTTAACGACAAAGGACGTGCCTGGCACGTCCTGCGGTGAATCAAGCGGTTAGCCATATTGAAGGAGCATGCTGCTCCGTCAATATGGCTAAGCCCTCTGCCAGTCTGAGCTTCGGAAGTGAAAGTAACTTCACTTCTGTCGCTCTGAATATGTTACTTGACTGCCCCTAGTGGTAGTTAAGTAGCATTGCAATGGAACATATTTAAAATACATATTTAATTAATTAAAAACAGGTTATATAGCTATATTAGCCTATAGGGTTCAAATTAAATAATTTTTAGCGTAAGGGATAGGGTTAAAATTAAATTAAAATTAAAAAATATTAAGGGATATAATAAGGATTAGAGTTGGGGTTAAATTTAGTGTTAGGGTTAAATTTTGGGTTCGGGTTGGGGTCAAAAGGTCAAAATAGGAAAAAAACAAAAAACACTATTTTTGGGGTTTTGCCCCATAACTCGCAAAAAAATACAGAAAAATATGGAAACATGCATATTTTTGAACTCGGGACAACATTTAGAAACTATTTAGACGGGGTCTTTTTTAATGATTTTATTTGTGTAAATTATATTTTAGGTCAAAGTTAGAAAAAGTGGGTTTTTTTAAAATTTTTCATCATATTCTATGATTTTTTTTGTAGTAAATTATAAGATATGATGAACATAATGGTATCTAACGAAAGCCCTTCTTATGAAGATAAAAACAACATATAATTTGTGTGGGTACTGTATGTGAGAAAGAAAAAAATTACAGCTAAACACAAACACCCTAGAAATGTCAAAACAGCCATTGTCACCAAGGGAAAGTCAAGGTGAAAATGTCTTGTCACTAAGGGGTTAATATAAGAACAGTGACGCAGTCACACCACACAAAAACAAAAGTTTTAGATTTTAGAAAAAACTACTTTTCTAAAATTAGATTATGTGTAAAGGAGTCATTACCAGACTGGAGCAAGTTAAATGGAGTCCAAGAGAAATGGGATTATTTAAAAGTTGCACTACTGAAGGCAACAGAAATTTGCATTAGGCTTGTCAGTAAGAGCAAAAAAAATAAGAAACCACTGTGATACTCTGCAGAGGTGGCCAAAATAATAAAAAACAAAATGAGTATTTTTATAATTACTAAATTATACCTGAGTGAGGAAGATAGAAAGATCTATGAGAGTAGGCAGAAAGAGGCAAGGCTAACTATAAGAGGTTCCAAAGCACACACAGAAGAGAATATAGCCCAGGCAGTAAAAAAGGGGGATAAACCATCTTAAAGAATAGGATTTTTGAACATATAAAATATCATGGATTTCAAGATCAGAGACAACATGGGTTTCCTTCAGGGATATCATGTACACTAATCTTATAGATTTTTTCGATTGGGTGACTAAAATAATAGATCAGGGTGGTGCAGTAGTCGTTGTTTACATAGATTTCGGCAAGGCTTTTGACACTGTCGCACATAGAAGATTATGCACCTTGGGCGTAAACACCCAAAAGCAGAACATTGAATATTTGACATAGTCCTAACCTCAACAAATGAGGAAATGGATTTAGGAGTTATAATTTCAGAGGACTTAAAGGTAGGTAGGCAATGTAATAAGCAGCAGGAAATGCTAGCAGAATGCTAGGTTGCATAGGAAGATGTATTATCAGTAGAAAGAGGGAAGTGCTCATGCTATTGTACAGAGCACTGGTGGGACCTCACTTGGAGTATTGTACGCAGTACTGGAGACCTTATCTCCAGAAGGATATTGAAACTTTGGAGAAAGTTCAGAAAATGGTTACTAAACTGGTTCATATGTGGAAGGATAAAACTTACCAGGAAAGGTTAAAGCATCTTAACATGTATAGCTTGGTGGATAGACATAACAGGGGGGATATGATAGAAATATTTAAATACATAAAGGGAATCAACACAATAAAGGAGGAGAATATATTTAAAAGAAGAAAAACTACCACAACTAGAGGACATAGTCTTAAATTAAAGGGGCAAAGATTTAAAAGTAATATCAGGAAGTATGGAATAGCCTTCCAGCGAAAGTGCTAGAGGTAAGCACAGTGAAGGAGTTTAAGCATACGTGAGATAGGCGAAAGGCTATCCTAGAAATAATCTAGGGAACTGGGGACTGATAAAAGTATTTAGAAAATTGGTCAGACTACATGGACCAAATGGTTCTTATCTGCTGACACATTCTATGTTTCTAGGTTTTTTCCAGTACCTGGTGACAGATAACTTAAGGGTAGTGTTGAGCGAACCCCGAACCGCACTGTTCGGGTTCGTACCGAACATTACGGTTTTTAGACCCCGGACCCGAACACGGACATTTCACTGTATGTTCGGGTTGGAGTTCAGGGTTCGGCAATTTAATGGCGCGTTTTGAAAGGCTGCAGGGCAGCCAATCAACAAGCGTTTGACTCGTTTGCCCTTAGAAGCCATCACAGCCATGCCTACCAATGGCATGGCTGTGATTGGCCAGTGCAGCATAAGCAAGGGTAACACCAGAAGACAGAACCAAGGGTCAGAAGACAGACTGCGGAGGTGCAGGAAGGTGGTGTAACACTGCTGGTGAAAAGCTTGGTATTGTTCATTCTGCGTTCCTCTCATGCCTTCCACTATCTCTTTATGTAGTTTTGTGGGGGGTGGGAGAGGCTTGGGGTCTCTTCCCAGAATGTGTCCAAGTCAAGTCAAAGTGAAAGAGCTTTCCTTATCCATTAGTGAAATAGTCTGTAGGATCAGATGGTCCTGACACAGATCATCTCCATTTTTAAATATTACAGGGTATACATCTATCTTGGAGTATAATTTCGCTGGCATAAGAGCGCTCTTGTATCTGCGGCTGCAGACTGTATCTCTTCTCAGGCGGGGACTCTATGCATGTCAAGCAGCAGCAGTTAGAGTGAATCAATTATAAAATATTTTAGCACAATACAGATGTAATTTTCTTTTCAATTTTTACATTTCTTAAAATATTTTGTCTGCTTACATTGATGTAAACAGTTATATAATCAACATCTTTTCTATGACAACACATTGCTTACATGGGTCAGACATCATAGCTCTTTGACTCTTTGACCTCTATGTGTAATCTCTGGAGAGTCAAAGCCAGAAAATAAGATATTTTTTTTTGACAAGTGTAAGTGAAATAGGGACATTTTTCAGTCTTCTATTTAATAATAATTCAGATGTGCTAAAAGTAAGATATTTTCATAGTAGTTTTCCATTCAAAGGTACCAATTGCACAGTCTTTTCATGAGATTTTTCATGATTAGTATAAATTGTCTCTCTTGATGTAAATTTTCTCAAAATGATAGAAAGACGAACATATAATATGGTATAATCTGGACTGGAGCATTATAAAGGATATTGTTTTTCAGATAACAAAAAAGAGATGAGCCAAAACTATAAAACTGTACAGCAACAGTGGGGAAGGCTTATACTGTAATGCTGTATAGAAAAATAACTATTCAATATCTATTAAAGTAAACATTCAATACATAAAGTGCTCAATTTCTTACAGCAATACCCAGTATAAAATATGTGTAAACTTACAGTTTTGTAGAGTTCTTGAATCAAAAAAATACACATATGAAACACTATATATAGTATACAAAGAGGCAGGCACTTCAATTCAAGAAGTAAACGTAGAAAAAATATGTTTCCTTTTTATTCTTGGTCCTCGGACCATTTAAAAGCAAATAACATTTAAATTTCAGAGGAGTTGAAGGTAGGTAGGCAATGCAATAGAGCAGCAGGAAATGCTAGCAGAATGCTTGGTTGCATAGGGAGAGGTATTAGCAGTAGGAAGAGGGAAGTGCTCATGCCATTGTACAGAGCACTGGTGAGACCTCACTTGGAGTATTGTACGCAGTACTGGAGACCGTATCTCCAGAAGGATATTGATACTTTGGAGAGAGTTCAGAGAAGGGCTACTAAACTGGTTCATGGGTTGAAGGATAAAACTTACCAGGAAAGGTTAAAGCATCTTAACATGTATAGCTCGGAGGTTAAGACGTAACAGGGGGGATATGATAGAAACATTTAAATACATAAAGGGAATCAACACAGTAAAGGAAGAGAGTATATTTAAAAGAAGAAAAACTACCACAACTAGAGGACATAGTCTTAAATTAGAGGGGCAAGGATTTAAAAGTAATATCAGGAAGTATTACTTTATTGAGAGGGTAGTGGGTGTATGGAATAGCCTGCCAGCAGAAGTGGTAGAGGTAAACACAGTCAAGGATTTTAAGCATGCGTGGGATAGACACAAGGCTATCCTAGCTATAAGACCGGGAACGGGGGACTAATAAAAGTATTCAGAAAAATTGGGCAGACTAGATAGACCGAATGGTTCTTATCTGCTGACACATTCTATGTTTCTATGTAACATCAAAATAAACAATCAAAAAATGATAGTCAGCAAACAGAGAGAGAGTAAATGTATACTGGGGGCACACTTAACGCGTATGAAACACTATATCTACAGCATATAAAATGATATCGGCCATGCTATTGGCCCTTAACATTGGCCTGCCGATATAATGCCAGCATGTGCCCAATACATGGGAGAGGAAAAGAGAGGTGTAGCAAAGAGAAGGAGGGGAGAAAGGTATATCTACAGGGAGTGCAGAATTATTAGGCAAATTAGTATTTTGACCACATCATCCTCTTTATGCATGTTGTCTTACTCCAAGCTGTATAGGCTCGAAAGCCTACTACCAATTAAGCATATTAGGTGATGTGCATCTCTGTAATGAGAAGGGGTGTGGTCTAATGACATCAACACCCTATATCAGGTGTGCATAATTATTAGGCAACTTCCTTTCCTTTGGCAAAATGGGTCAAAAGAAGGACTTGACAGGCTCAGAAAAGTCAAAAATAGTGAGATATCTTGCAGAGGGATGCAGCACTCTTAAAATTGCAAAGCTTCTGAAGCGTGATCATCGAACAATCAAGCGTTTCATTCAAAATAGTCAACAGGGTCGCAAGAAGCGTGTGGAAAAACCAAGGCGCAAAATAACTGCCCATGAACTGAGAAAAGTCAAGCGTGCAGCTGCCACGATGCCACTTGCCACCAGTTTGGCCATATTTCAGAGCTGCAACATCACTGGAGTGCCCAAAAGCACAAGGTGTGCAATACTCAGAGACATGGCCAAGGTAAGAAAGGGTGAAAGACGACCACCACTGAACAAGACACACAAGCTGAAACGTCAAGACTGGGCCAAGAAATATCTCAAGACTGATTTTTCTAAGGTTTTATGGACTGATGAAATGAGAGTGAGTCTTGATGGGCCAGATGGATGGGCCCGTGGCTGGATTGGTAAAGGGCAGAGAGCTCCAGTCCGACACCTTCTTCAAGCAGTGGTACAGGAAGAAGTCTGCATCCTTAAAGAAAAACATGATTTTCATGCAGGACAATGCTCCATCACACGCGTCCAAGTACTCCACAGCGTGGCTGGCAAGAAAGGGTATAAAAGAAGAAAATCTAATGACATGGCCTCCTTGTTCACCTGATCGGAACCCCATTGAGAACCTGTGGTCCATCATCAAATGTGAGATTTACAAGGAGGGAAAACAGTACACCTCTCTGAACAGTGTCTGGGAGGCTGTGGTTTCTGCTGCATGCAATGTTGATGGTGAACAGATCAAAACACTGACAGAATCCATGGATGGCAGGCTTTTGAGTGTCCTTGCAAAGAAAGGTGGCTATATTGGTCACTGATTTGTTTTTGTTTTGTTTTTGAATGTCAGAAATGTATATTTGTGAATGTTGAGATGTTATATTGGTTTCACTGGTAAAAATAAATAATTGAAATGGGTATATATTTGTTTTTTGTTAAGTTGCCTAATAATTATGCACAGTAATAGTCACCTGCACACACAGATATCCCCCTAAAATAGCTAAAACTAAAAACAAACTAAAAACTACTTCCAAAAATATTCAGCTTTGATATTAATGAGTTTTTTGGGTTCATTGAGAACATGGTTGTTGTTCAATAATAAAATTAATCCTCAAAAATACAACTTGCCTAATAATTCTGCACTCCCTGTACACAGATGAATATTGTATAGGCCCCCCTTTTGCCTCCAAAACAGCCGTACCCCATCAAGGCATAAACTTCACTAGACCTCTGAAGGTGCGCTGTGGTATCTGGCATCAAGACGTTAGAAGCAAATCCTTTAAGTGATGTAACTTGCGAGAACTTGCTCCATGGATTGGACTTGTTTGTCCACCACATCTCACAGATGCTCAATTGGATTGAGATCTGGGGAATTTGGAGGGCAAGTCTACACCTTGAACTGGTTGTTGTGTTCCTCAAATCTTTCTTGTTTTGGATCTGATCAAGGGTCAGTTATGTTGATGTGTTGGTCCAAATTAGTTAGATATGATACGTGCCCGGAGAGAAAAGACACTGACACGCTGTGGGGTCAAAGCAAATCTTTATTGGCTGTGATACAGCTTGATATACACTTCAGGAGATAGGATTGTGCCACTAGTTGATTGGCTATATGTAGAACAATAGGCGTGCTTATGCAAATATACACGTATCTTAGTAAAGCTGCACAAGCAACAGGGGGAAAGAAGGGGGGTTGTATTCTCTAAGTAGATGTCTCTATCTTCTAAGCACAATTTTAACTGTTAAAACAAGCAAGTGTCCATTTTGTCTCATATTGCCATGACAGTCCCCCCTTGGATCACTTGATTGTAGACTGTCCCTAATGCCTATCGGGCCCTAGCTCATCTGTCCCTATTTGCCTCGGAACTCTTTTCTTGCTGCACGTTAGATGACTGATGGCTTGTCCCTTGTTACAGACTTTGCACATAGGGATGTCAGATGCTGTCCCTAGGGTGCTATGCTTAATAACTGTTACACATATATCTAAAAGAGTGTAAAGTTCCAGAATTTGGAAAGAAATCTGCTGACAGTGAAAAAGGATTTGTTGCTTATATCTTGGCCTTGAACAGTGAGGAGAACAATAAACACTGTTTTAATGAGCTCGGATGATAATAGCAAATAGTGATACTATGGACTTAGAGTTCCAGGCCCTTAGCCAACTTTTCTTCTCCTGGTCCTCCTAGTACCATTTCAAGGCTGTGAACTCTTCAGGTAAGAGATGAATACATGTCTCTAATAAAATTAAGCTAAACAGTGTAAAAGCGAAATCAGTTTTTTTTTTTTTAGTTAACCCTTGCCATCTCAGGTAAACCCTCCAATTTCACTCTTTTATCCATATGCTAATATGAATAACTTTATTGCCGTCTTTGATATATCATAGAGAAGGCCAGTGTTTCTGAAGGCTTTTTCTTGCTTGATTGCATAGCTTTAGCAATGGTGCATTTAGTGCATTGTATGATTATATATAAAGCTACCTATAACTACTATTATTAAAACAAAACACTCAACTATCTTCTAACCATGAGCATATTCCAAATGTCCAATCAAAACCTGTGGCCTACTTTTCTTATATTATTTAACTACTGTAGGATAAAATTAGAGTGGTCTGATAAATTAAAGCAACATATATAATCAAAAATACCGTATCGATAATAAAGCTTATAATAACCGACTATGGCTGTCCTGTTTTACCGGACTGCCTCGGGACAATACTGATTAGGTTTAATCCTAAAATTCAAGGTATCTCTCTCTTAAATATGAAAGGTCTGCCAAAACTATCTAACTATGTTACATAATGTTACATAATGGCATAACCTGATGACCCAAAAACACATGTGGTCACAAAACTATATAATTTTGCACATAGAGGCACCAAAGATGTATTAAGAAATATATGAGCAAAGCAAACATTACATACTTGGTTCCGTTATTTAGGCTGGTACAGGAATGTTCTGGAGAATATACTGATAATAGAGAACATCTCATGTCCTTGCCTTGAGATAAGATGCACCTATCATTGCTCTTGCTAGAATAAAACAAATTAAATATCTATTGTTCATTACTCCTCTTACCCTGCCTAATAAAACCCCTAAGGTTATTAGTTAGCAGTTGTCTAAAACCAATAGATACATGTAAAAAATAAAACATATTATTCCGGAGTTTGCCATTCCCCAGGACTGTTGTTGACTAAATACTTTAAAGTGACTTGGAGCAAAGCTGAACATGCATTCAGAACACACAAAATGGCATGCATTCATACATAAAGCATCAGTCAGACGAAATGGCAGCAGACAAAACAATATGGTCTCCCATCCACGACGTGACTCCAGAGGCCCCTACAGTCCATATAATATTCATACTGTTCTCCCCTTTTATTCTTAGAAATTGACATTGTCTGTTTTTAACGATAACCATCAGGAGTTGCCTGGTCAACATAATCATAGTATCCAAGGTGATAAGGCACACTTCCTCGACTTCACACATTGGTAGGTCATCCAGCTTAATTGCACAGTAAGCTTCCATAATGGGGAATATTTGAGCAGCATCTTCCAGTCTTCATGTAGGGGCATGATGTCAGTGGTCAGGATGTACTTGAGGATCAGACCCTTGAAACAAACAACATAAACAGAGACAATTAACAACACTGATATCACACATGCCAAACCACTTACAAGTTTTGCTCCAAGTGATCCTAGCCAATTTCCCAGTCCCAGGGAATCTCACGGACTACCTGTGAACACTTTTTAACCTACTACTTAAATCCATAATCCTTTTTGATTAAACTTTTTTTTTTACAAAAAAATAACTTATTTCAAAATATCTGAAACTTCCTAACATTCGCTATATAAAATTCCGCACAACATACTATCAAAATACAATTTCTTTATGGGTCGACTAAATCGTGTTTGTTAGAGTCAATCTGATTGTTACATTTAAAAAATTCAACATACCCATAATAACACAATTAAACAAATCTTTACCACAAAAATTACAAATCATCAATAACAATTTTATACATATATACTCAATGAAAATATACTTCCCAACAATGATGATCTGTCGTAGACTGTTGTATCTGTTGCAGACTCCTGGGTGATTTGTTTATGAGTTACCCATTAAGGTAAAATCTTGGCTTATGTTGGCTAGAGGTCAGGGTTTATTATACCCATCAAAACACTAACTTGCTACTCCTTTGTAGGCCGGTTTGTCAGTACAGGAATGTGCTTTACGTAAATAAAGTGGATCCAAGAATTGATTTGAACAATTTTCACAACAATATTCCGATAAACCTTGTGAGAATCCTGTTACATGAATTGGAAAACTTTTTCTTCTTTTAAAAATAAACATTTTCTTTAGAAATAATTATGATCAGCATTGAATTTGTTGGTGCACTTTGAATTTGTCTTTTGTTGGCTGTACAGCTTTAATCTATATGAAAATAAAACTCGAAAAAATCCCCGTTAGTAACATGCAATATTTCACTAAACATCTTCAATTATTTGATTTGTGACTTACATTTATTTTGTTGTCTCTAATCTTATTCATCTCCCCATTAAAATATAATTAAAACATATTATTACTGCTAGTCTGTGTTTCAATATAATTATAAAAACTCGTAAAGCTGAACCATTCTTTTGTTCTTGAAATATTACCCTTTTATAATCATAGTTTAATCAATTGATAATGTGAGAATATGTTCTCATACATAATAATCATGTATCTCTTTACCATTAGGACGTATACTATCATGATTAGACTATATAACCATAACACATAACACAGAGAACTTCTCAACAATTAACAGTAACTGGAATTCTGGCCCCCCCTCCCTTCACAAAAAGAAAAAAATAATTTTGCAGCTGCTGCTACAATTCTCTTATCTGCAAATAGACTCTCAGAGAGAAGGGGGGCTTCTGGGGAAGCTTTCTCTCAACTTCACCATTAACTCCTACAACTCCAACAACACAACTTGTCTGTTTATAACACGACACTAAAAACATGACATTCAAAACTTGTCTTGCATCTAAAACTTTAAACAACATCTTAATATTCTCTCACCATGTATCACATGGGGTACTTTACCTTAATAGTAACAAAAATTAGAACGCAACAAATTAACATTTTATCTTGGCACGTGTGTGCATTTACTGTATATAAATGTGGTAGAATGCAAATGCTATCTCTGTGTCTGTTTAAATACATATTGCTCTTTACCTAGCAATCTAACATCCCTATAGTGTGAATCTTATATTCAAATAACACTAACCGTGTAAGTAGCGCTGTATACAAATTCTAGTCACACTAAGAAGATAAAACTATTACAGTGTATGCAAGTTACCACAGATTATATTGGATGGGCAGGGAATTGCTTTAAAACACTAATCAATAAACTAACAGTTCTGCCTCTCATTGTTATAAATACCGTTAGTTCACATTATTACTTATGACTTCTGCTGTTTTACACACAAATATTTTTTCTTTTTCTTACTTAAAGATACAGTTACACAAATGCAGTAGCAAATTAAAAACTCAAAACAATGCATACCACTATTAAAAATACTGACTATGATACTTCTCATCACACTGATGAATATAGCCCAGAAGACCGTTACTCAAAAATCACTCAAACGATTATACTAAAGGCTAAAAAATGCCGTATTTTGGTGAGCTCTCTGGTTTGAGTGATTTATGAGATCTGTTCTCTCTACTCAACTAAATATAAAACTCTTTCTGTTCATCCAACTCTGAACCAGGCTTCTGCTGTCTGTACTAAGTTATTGTCTTGTAACATTCCTTCTTTCCTTTCAACAGTCTGCGCCAGTCCTCTGCGCCGGTATTCATATTGATACCACATATCTTAGCTGCTTTCTTTGCTTTCCTTACTGCCTCTTCACTTTCTCTTTCACTATATCACATGCTAAATTACCCTTGCTGGATTTCTCTAACTTCGGTAGGCACTTGGCAAACCGTTTTCCACTTTTGTCCGCCACGTACTGCTCAGGCAAGCAGTAGCCCTTCGGGACACTTGTATTATTACTTCAAGAACTGAGCGAGACAAAAGAAAGAGCACTGGAGGACCTCCTCGGTCAGACAAACCAAATAAATAATACCTCCGATTTCAGCCTGATGATGACAGAGTGGAGCCTCCCTCGACGGAAGGCTATCCAGCCCGTACAATAGGATTAAAAAAAAAAGAAGCAAAACGGTTTGCGGAAGGAGCTCACGATCAAAGGCAGGTTTATGAGATAAGCCAGTGTTTAACCCCTTAACGCATGTGGACGTATATATACGTCCTGAAAAGCATGGTCCTTAAGGACCATGAGGACGTATATATACGTCCTCCGTTTTCATGTAGTGTTGCGCTCATTAGCGCAACACTACATGTCTGTAGCTACTCTCAGAGGCTGCTTCGGATCTGAAGCAGCCTCTGAGAGGGCTTTCAGCCCCCCCTCACCCCCCCCCCCCCCCGCGCGCATACGATCACCGCGAATGTGCTCGTCTGCACATTACACACACAGGCAGTGAAAGCTGATCACTGCCTATGTGTGAGAGTGTTGCAATGATGCCTCTATCGAGGCATCATTCAACACCTTTTGTGCCCCCCTGGGCACCGCGATGACCCGGTGATCGCGGGTGTGTGCTGTATCTGTATCGGAGGAGCATGCTCCTCCGAGACAGCGAGCCCAGAGGAGAGCGACAGAAGAGAGAGAAAAAAGATCTCTTCCGTCGCTCTGAAAACGCTACTTGACTGCCCCTACAGGCAGTTAAGTATATTGCAGTTAAAAATAGAAAATGAATTAAATAAATAAATAAAATAAATAAATAAATGGAAAAAGTTAACCCTAGATCTACTGTACCTAGATCTAGGGTTAGGGTCATAAATAGGGTCAGAATTAGGGTTACAGGGGGGTTCGGATGATTACAAGGGTTAGATTAAGGGGTGGGGTTAGTTTTAGGGTTAGGGTAAATTTAGAGTTGGGGTAAATTTAGGGTTGGGGTTAAAAAGTCACTGTAGAAGAAAATGATTATAAAACAAAAAAAAACACTAATATTGTTTATTGCCCTATTACTTGAAATAAAACATAGACAAACAAGGAAACATTGATATTACTAAACTCAGGACAAATATTATAAATATATAGACGGGGTCTTTTTAACCATGTGTAATTGTGTAAAAAAAAAAAAATTAGGTCAAAGTTAGAAAAAGTGTTTTTTATGGCATATTTTCATCATATTTTATATTTTTTTAATAGTAAATGATATCATATGATGAAAATAATAGTATCAAATGAAAGCACTATCTGTCCTTTAAAATGATATATAATTTGTGTGGGTGGACTGAACACAAAGAAAGAAATTCACAGTTCAGTAAACGTATGACAAAAATAATGGAATTCTGGTCTTCAAGGCACATCAAATGCAACATAGCACTCGGTCACTAAAGGGTTAATACTTCAGTAAAACAGGCTGGTACAAAAAGGCAATAAACCACACACAGTGAAAAGGACGCCTTACGCGTTTCGTGCTTCAAAAGCACTTAATCATAGGCTGATGGGAGAGAGCTCACATGCTCAGTTATAACAGATAAGCAATTAGCTTAATTGGGCAACAGTGATTAGAAAATCAAATGCCTGTACATCTGTAACTGTCTCCCACCATTCTAAGCAAAAAGATTTAAAGTGAAAACATGTAAAAAAGACAAAGAGTATACATCATATATACATTTTTTTTTTTACATATATATACAAAATGTGCAACAGAATGGAGAGTCTAAAACTTAAATTGCTCTAAATACATGCACAGATACAAATACACGTACACGTATGTGCATAAAGGGACGGGTAATATATATTAGGATACAAATATACTCTTTTAAGAGGTCAAAAACACACAAACTGCAGTAAGCTCTATTTATGAAAAAAAACACTTACATCATGTTTTGAATTAATTCCCTTAGGAGTACAAGTTTGAAATGAAAAAAATCCAAAAGACTTCCCTTTTGCACAGAGTTTCAAAAGTGTTGCCTTTTCTAGGAGGAATTTTAATTTTCTCTATAACCTAATATTTAAAATTTGCAACATTCGAATTGCAACACTGTGCAAAGTGTCTATGAATTGGTGTGTTGGACTTTGTATTGACTATATCAGATAAATGCTCCCTAATTCTTTCTTTCACTGGACGAATGGTGCGTCCTACATATTGCTTATAACAATGCTGACAAGTGACACAATAAATTACAAAATTGGTGTTGCAGTTAAAGAAATCCTTGATGGTGAACGTTTTACCTGTCTCTGAGGAAACAAAACTGTTTCCCAGTAACACATGGTTACAGCATTTACACTGCTTGGCACCACATCTAAACATACCCTTAATGTTCAACCATGTGGAAGACACTTTTTTGTCAATGTCTTTGTCTTCACATAAGTAACTGGGAGATATTAAATTGCCCAGGGATTTACCCTTTCTAGCAATCCCAGCTATTTTATTGCAACTAACAGGTTTATAAGCAGTTTCTAAATTAAGTACTGTTCGGTGTTTGTTCAGAATTTTCATAATGTCATCAAAATCGACACTGATACAGATACCTGTTTTACTTCTTTTGTTATTAGTTTTATTGGACTTATCTGACACTAATTTAGATCTTTCCTGGGATTTAGCTATATTGTACCCTCTCCTAATGTTAACAAGGGAATATCCTCTTTCTAATAGTCGATCGGAAAGTAAACGTGCCTGGGATTCAAATTCAGAAGCACTGGAGCAATTCCTCCGAATGCGTATGAATTCTCCCACTGGTATACCTCTGAAGGTGTGTGTGGGGTGACAGCTGGTAGCCAACAGGATGGTATTATCTGCTGTGTCCTTCCTGTAATTTGTAGTGTCGATTCTACCATCAAATTCATTTCCTATTAACTGCAAATCAAAAAAACTAATACTAAGTCCATTGTGATTAATCGTGAATTGTAAATGAAGGTCATTTTTATTAACATACTCAAAGAATGCATTTAGAAGTTCTTGCTCCCCATTCCAGATTAAAAGCAAATCATCAATATACCTGCCATACCATATGATGTGTTTCCTGAAGGGATTGTCACTGTTAAAAATAAACGTGGTTTCCCACCAGCCCATGTATAAATTTGTGTATGAAGGTGCAAATTTGCCACCCATTGCGGTACCGCAACGTTGCAGATAATAGGTACCATTAAGGATGGCTCAGAAGGAACTCTATACAGTTACAGATATAATCCTGTTTCCAAGTAGAGAGGTCCGAAAAGTACTTAAGAAAATGTTGAGTCGCCTCCACTCCCTTCTGGTGTGGAATACAGGAATAAAGGGAACCAACATCCAAAGTTACCCAAGTATATTAGCTCTTCCATTGGAATTTTGTAAGTTGTTCAAGTACATGTTTAGTGTCTCTCAGATATCCCTTCAAGTTACACACCAACGGCTGCAGGTATACATCGACCCATTGGGAGAGCCTTTCCCCCAATGAGCCCACCCCTGATATGATGGGGCGACCAAGTGGTAAGGTTAAGGACATGTGAAGTTTCGGCAAGTGGTAGAATGTGGCTACAGTGGGGTTTAGATTTACCAAATATTCTCCCTCCCTGGTATTGAGTGACCCGTTGTGTGTACCTTCATCAATGAGACTCTTAAGAGTAAGGAGAAATGTTGGTGTAGGGTCTCCCCTTAAATTGGTATATGTTTCGCTGTTATCCAATTGTCTGTTAGCTTCCTCAATATAGGACTTTCTGTCCATTACTACTACATTTCCACCTTTATCGGATTTTTTGATAACTAAGTGTTTGTTATTCTTTAAATCTCGTATTGCTTGAATCTCTTGTGAGTTAACCCCTTGGCGACACAGGACGGACTAGGTCCGTCCTGTGTGCCGAGGTGTTAGTGACACAGGACGGACCTAGTCCGTCCTGTGTCAAAACGAGCACTGAAAGCGGAGTTTTTCCGCTTTCAGTGTTCTAATGGTATTGTAACGATGCTTCCGTGTGGAAGCATCGTACAATACTGAAAAAAATGCCCGTCGGCATTTCGATCGCTCCGGAGAGCGATCGAAATGCCGGTTTTAAAGGCACAGTGCCTCTAAAACGCGGGCATTTCAAAAACGAGCATAGGAAGCAAATTTTTCGCTTCCTATGCTCAGTAAGTGTTCCTGAATGCCTCGCAAGTCACAGAGGCAATCAGTGACTGCCAGGCACACTGACAGGCAGTGGGGATGTTCTGCTGAACATCCCCACTGACTGGTCAGATCAATATTAACTCTATATTGATCTGACCAGTTATGATCTGCCTCCCTCTCCTCACATTTTTTTTAGTGAGTGAGAGAGACAGATCAAAGTAAGAAAAGTAAGTAAAAGTAAAAAAAAATCAATAAAGACACAACACACGAATAATAAAACAATAAAAAAAAATTTATTAAAGCAATTCCCTGCGTTTAACCCCTTCCCTGCCACTGATCTTGCGTAAGCAGTGATCGTGCACATCAGCGCATTTATTTTTGCTGTTTGTGCATTTTTTAGGGGTTAGTTTTTTTTGTACTGTAATTTATTACAGTACTACAAAGGCTCTTCTAAGAGTTATTAACCCCTTCTTTGCCGTCGATCACTGCTTACGCAATGATATTGACGCCAAAGCAATTTTTATCTGTCTGCATATTTTTTTTTATTTTTTTTTTTTACACATACCCGCTAGAGGATTACATGTAAAGTAAAAATATTTGAGTTTTTTTTTTTAAGCTGCCTGAGCGCATAGCGATCAGTAACAGCAAATTAGTGGCAAAGGCGGTTTGGTGATTTCTCAATTAAGCTCACCATTCGCCCTGGTCAGATCAAAATTGGTCGGATCAATATTCACAAATATTGATCTGCCTCCCTCTCCTCACTTACATTTTTGTGACGGAAAGAGACAGATCAGTATTAGTGATATAAAATAACATTTTATAAAATTGTCAGGTTTTATGAAAGTCTTTCACTGTGTATTAACCCCTTCCCTGCCATTCATCACTGTATAAGCAGTAATCTTGCACATCAACAGTATGTTTTGCTGTCTGCACTGTTTTATGGATTAATTACTTTGTACTGTAATGTATTACAGTAATAGATAGGCTCTTCTAAGAGCTATTAACCCCTTCTTTGCTCGAGATCACTGCTTACGCACTGATTCTGAGGCCGTGGACTCAGGGTTCGATTTTGACCCTGGTCAGCTTTCTGATACATCATCTAGTGATGTATCGGTGGCTGCTGAGCCCTTGCCACAAGGAGTGATGGGGGTCTACCATTAAAAAAATATATGGTTTGGTGGGGGTAAATTACATTGGCTGGCTTATAAGATATGTCCCATATAGGACACGGACGCAGGTTGACTACATGTCAAAATTCCAAGTTGGAATTTTGAGATGCGCATCTCACAAATGTTGCCTTCTAGCCAAAAAACAAACCAACAAACCTATGCATGGGTGCTATCCCTGTACTCGGGAGATGTTGCTGAACACATAGTGGGTTGTTGTTTGGCAGTGACATATACTGAAATCTGTGAATTCATGCCTGAAGTACAATGTGTGTGGGGAAAAAATAACATCCCAACCGTTTGACATAGGTTGGTGGTAGAATTAGTACTTGGAAAGTGTTAAAATACCACAATTTGAAATACCCTAGGATGTCTAGTTTTCCAAAATATATGGTTTGATGGGGTAAAATACTTTGACAGGCTTCAAAAGTGTCCCAAATGGAACATGGGCGCAGGCTGACTACATGTCAAAATTCCAAGTTGGAAATGCACCCCCCCTAAATGTGGCCTTTTAGCCCCCAAACAACCCAACAAACCTATGCATGAGTGGTATCCCTGTACTCAGGAGATGTTGCTGAACACATATTGGGGTGTTGTTTGGCACTGACACATAATAGGATCTGTGAATTCATGCCCGAAGTACAATGTATGTGAAAAAAAATTACTATCCATAACATTGACATAGGCTGGTGGTAGAATTAGTGCATGGAAAGTGTTAAAATACTACCATTTGAAATACCCTAGGGTGTCTAGTTTTCAAAAATATATGGCTTTGTGGGGTAGAATACACTTTTTGGCTTCAAAAATGTCCCAAATTGGACATGGGCGAAGGTTTTCTGGACGTCAGAATTCCAAGTTGGAAAACCAAAAAGCGCACCTCTCAAATGTGGCCTTTTAACCCACAAATAACCTAACCAACCTATACATGGGTGGTATCCCTGTACTCAGGAGATGTTGCTGAACACATATTGAGGTGTTGTTTGGAACTGACATATAACAGGATCTGTGAATTCATGCCCAAAGTACAATGTATGTGAAAAAAAATTACTACCCAAAACATTGACATAGGCTGGTAATATAATTAGTGCATGGAAAGTGTTAAAATACTACTATTTGAAATACCCTAGGGTGTCTAGTTTTAAAAAATATATGGCTTTGTGGGGTAGAATACACTTTTTGGCTTCAAAAATGTCCCAAATTGGACATGGGCGAAGGTTTTCTGCACGTCAGAATTCCAAGTTGGAAAACCAAAAAGCGCACCTCTCAAATGTGGCCTTTTAACCCACAAATAACCTAACCAACCTATACATGGGTGGTATCCCTGTACTCAGGAGATGTTGCTGAACACATATTGAGGTGTTGTTTGGCACTGACATATAACAGGATCTGTGAATTCATGCCCAAAGTACAATGTATGTGAAAAAAAATTACTACCCAAAACATTGACATAGGCTGGTAATATAATTAGTGCATGGAAAGTGTTAAAATACAACTATTTGAAATACCCTAGGGTGTCTAGTTTTAAAAAATATATGGCTTTGTGGGGTAGAATACACTTTTTGGCTTCAAAAATGTCCCAAATTGGACATGGGCGAAGGTTTTCTGCACGTCAGAATTCCAAGTTGGAAAACCAAAAAGCGCACCTCTCAAATGTGGCCTTTTAACCCACAAATAACCTAACCAACCTATACATGGGTGGTATCCCTGTACTCAGGAGATGTTGCTGAACACATATTGAGGTGTTGTTTGGCACTGACATATAACAGGATCTGTGAATTCATGCCCAAAGTACAATGTATGTGAAAAAAAATTACTACCCAAAACATTGACATAGGCTGGTAGTATAATTAGTGCATGGAAAGTGTTAAAATACTACTATTTGAAATACCCTAGGGTGTCTAGTTTAAAATAATATATGGCTTTGTGGGGTAGAATACACTTTCTGGCTTCAAAAATGTCCCAAATGGGACATGGGAACAAGTTTTCTGCATGTCAGAATTCCAAGTTGGAAAACCAAAATGCGCACCCCCTAAATGTGGCCTTTTAGCCCCAAAACAAACCAACAAACCTATGGATGGGTGGTATCCCTGTACTCAGGAGATGTTGCTGAACACATATTGAGGTGTTATTTGGAAATACCCCTTCACATTTTAAGGTAATGTTTACCTAAATTGCAATCTATGTGAAAAATTTAAAAAAAAGTATTTTTTGCTGCTAACTTTGGCAAAGATTGGTGGTAAAATGGCTACATGAAATGTGTCAAAATACCCCAAGTTAATTGCCCTGAGTGGTCTAGTTTTCAAAAATATGTACATGTTGGGGGTCATTCATGGATTTAGTACAGAAATCAGTGTTACAATGTCACTATCACTAATTTTGAAAAAAAAAGGATTTTAAAATAGCTTTGCACTACTTATAGTTCTGGCCCTGTAACATGAATAAAAAAAAACAAAAACATAAAACATGGGCTATTTCTGAACTCAGGACATATATTAGAAACTATTTAGCAGTGTTTTTTGGTTGTCTCTTGTACATGAGTATACGATTTTTCAAATAAAAGTCATAAAAAAAAATTTTTTTTCCATTTTTTTGCCATATTTTATTATTTTTTTTACATCAAATTATATGCAATTATCAAAACAATGGTATCAAAAGAAAGCCCTTCTTATAACGATAAAAACTATATATAGTTTGTGCGGGTACACTAAATGAGACAGAAATAGATTACAGCAAAACACAAACACCTCAGAAATGTTAAAACAGCCCAAGTCACCAAGCGTCGGACAAGCCAAAAAAGTCATGTCACTAAGGGGTTAAGGTTCTTAATAAGATGTGTTCTCGGTGTATTAGAGAGTCTAATTAAATCCTCCTCAACTAATTGCTGAAAGGTAGATTCAACTGGACCTCTAATGTGAGTTGGATTAAATGAAGATTTCTTTTGTAAATTAGTATGTCTGTTTGTATTGTCTGAAGTATTGGGATCACCTTGTTCTTGAAGTAAATATTCCATATCACCTAGTAAACACAATTCATTGAATTGACCAACACCACAGACATCATTACTTAGAGAAACATTTTCAATGAAATCATGCAAACAAAACTCATGCAGTAAAGATTCAGTATCTGTTAAATCACTAAAGTTAGAAACCTGTACCTCTGTACTGTCAAAATCCCCAATTGCAGAATCCGATTTAATAATATCCTCGGGTGCTGCAAGTACAGGGATCCCGAGGTCAGACGCTACAGGGTTAATGTAAAAAAAATGAGAAAAAGTATGAACAGCTGAAAAAAAACCCGTCAGCATTTGTACAAACCATATCCCCTGAAGCAGAGGGAAATTCAAATTCTACAGGTCTAGATATAACGCATGTATTAGAAACAGAGGCGAAGCCTATACACCCAGCTGATGGGGGAGAGGAGACAGGACACTCATAAAAAGATGGAAGCGAATATGTACTTAAGTCATTAAGACTTACCGGCTCCGCTGCCCCTCAGCAGACTGCAACTCCACCTCCGGATCACCCACATGCGATCTATCTTTGTAAAAAAAACTTTTTAAGAGTGAGATCTCTGGTAAATTTGTTTAAGTCCAGGATAGTATTGAAAAGATTAAACCGAGTGTCCGGAACAAAATTAAGTCCCTTTGAAAGAAGACTGATTTCAGACGGTGTTAACTGTACAGATGACAGATTGACTACATTATTTACATCCACCATGTGTTGCTGGGAAACAGTTTTGTTTCCTCAGAGACAGGTAAAACATTCACCATCACGGATTTCTTTAACTGCAACACCAATTTTGTAATTTATTGTGTCACTTGTCAGCATTGTTATAAGCAATATGTAGGACGCACCATTCGTCCAGTGAAAGAAAGAATTAGGGAGCATTTATCTGATATAGTCAATACAAAGTCCAACACACCAATTCATAGACACTTTGCACAGTGTTGCAATTCGAATGTTGCAAATTTTAAATATTAGGTTATAGAGAAAATTAAAATTCCTCCTAGAAAAGGCAACACTTTTGAAACTCTGTGCAAAAGGGAAGTCTTTTGGATTTTTTCACTTCAAACTTGTACTCCTACGGGAATTAATTCAAAACATGATGTAAGTGTATTTTTTTCATAAATAGAGCTTACTGCAGTTTGTGTGTTTTTGACCTCTTAAAAGAGTGTATTTGTATCCTAATATATATTACCCGTCCCTTTATGCACATACGTGTACGTGTATTTGTATTTACAGCAATTTAAGTATTTAGTCTCTCCATTCTGTTGCACATTTTGTATATATATGTAATTTTTTTTATATATGATGTATACTGATGTAAATCTTTTTGCTTAGAATGGTGGGAGACAGTTACAGATGTACAGGCATTTGATTTTCTAATCACTGTTGCCCAATTAAGCTAATTGCTTATCTGTTATAACTGAGCATGTGAGCTCTCTCCCATCAGCCTATGATTAAGTGCTTTTGAAGCACGAAACGCGTAAGGCGTCCTTTTCACTGTGTGTGGTTTATTGCCTTTTTGTACCAGCCTGTTTTACTGAAGTATTAAACACTGGCTTATCTCATAAACCTGCCTTTAATCGTGAGCTCCTTCCGCAAACCGTTTTGCTTCTTTTTTTTGAATCCACTTGTATTATTACTCATTGTACTTAGTCACTTTCTGGGACTTTCCGTAACTTAGTCTTGTGATTTACCGCATATTACGTATATTATGTTGAGTCAGAGTCTGATACGTATAGTTCTCCGTGACCATACACAGCACACCTGGGATTACTCTGACCGCCTCCTTCCCGTCTGTCACCCGGGTAGACAACTGGGCTGACCCGCGGTACAGGAATTTTGAGGTAGACTTATTCTTATACGTAGATATAGGTTAGTCACTCAAAGTTCTCGCCACCATATACAACAAATCAAAATATTTTTAACATATGGGGATTCTTACTGTCATGCCCACACGATGCCTCTGGCTGGCGTCACACCCTCCCTCGGACAGATATACGAAGACTACACCAAGTGACACATGTAGGTAAGATGATAAACTTCCTCACCTCAATCACGGGCTGCAGTCCCGGTGTCCGTTGATGTGTCTCTCCTCTGTCCGATGGTTTGGGGGGTGTCCCGCCAGGAGGTCTCTCATGTGCCCCACGATGGACGACAACTGTTTTGGATCTATAAGAATCAGAATTTTTTTTTTCAGGAATTTAAGCCACTCTCCCCACGTGCATCAATGAGCCTGGGCCGCTTTCGAGATCCTGTTGCTGGTTCACTGCTTTTTCTTCCTAACAATCTGGCCTTTGTCAAAGTTGCTCAGATCCTTATGCTTGCACATTTTTCCTGCATCTAACACATCAACTTTGAGGGCAAAATTTAATTTTCTGCCCAATATATCTCACCCAATGACAGGTTCCATGATTATCAATGTTGTTTTTCTTACTTATCACTGGTCATATTGTTATGGCTGATCAGTATATATATATATATACACCTCTGGTAGTTACATACAACCCAATCCTAGATGGAGTGCATAAAATCATTAAAGAGCTACAACTGTTAATTTCAGGGGACCCCACACTCAAAAAAATATTTCCTGAGCCCCCCATACTAGCAAACAAGCAAACACTTAACATGAGACAGAGATTGGTCAGCAGCAATTTGACCACAGAATAGGAGCTCACACAGAATGGTACTGTACGATGCAACAAATCACTCTCCAAACTGTCATATTTGCCATATATGTGGCAATAACACAGCCAGACACAATAACAAAACATACAACATTAAGGGATCATATTTGTGCACATCTGCGAATGTGGTATACATGATACAATGTACAGTGTGTGACAAATGTTGCTACATTGGAGAAACTAGCCTTAAGTTACATCTTAGACCGAACCTACACAGACACTCAATCAAGAACAACAGAGCTTTGTATAGACACACATCTTAATGCCTTGTATAGTTCTTTTTCAATACTCCCGCTTCACCTCTGTTTCATGAGTTTGTGTGTCTGTGTGTTTGTAATAACATAAGTTATTTTAACACACAGATTCAGAGTTACACTTACATACTCACCCTTGTGTGTAAGTGTGAGTCTGTGTGTGTAAGTGTTACACACACACAGTCACACTTATACACAGAAATTCCTTTTCTTTCTTTCTTTTTTTTTTTTTTCTACCATTCTGCGTGCTCCTGATGGGACTGCTCCCTTCCTTCTGAAACTTGCGCATGATGTCATGGTCAGGGATGAGGAGGTTACCAGTGCAGCCCTCAAGCAGGCCATGTCACGAAGTGAATCCTGATAGATTCCATGACTGACCTCCCTATAGATTATGTTCCCTGGCATTAAAAAGAGGTTCAGTTTTGGGGGTTTTGGGTGCAGTGGACAAGTTTACACTTTGTATAGATTTACTCATGCATCCAGATTGTGCCCTCTGTAATCCTGACTCACCCTGGCTTATGTGCTATAACTGTATACTTTAATATGGTTATTTAGTCAGATTATGTTAGTATATTGATTTATGTCTATATATAAGTCTCTGTTCTGTTCCAATAAAGTTGTTGTTCATTTTTGCTGTACCTAACTGCTTGTGGTCCTGTCTGCTATTTGGGTACAAAGAGCAAGGATCCAGGGAAGACTTGCTGGGGGCAAGCTGCGCTGTAATCAGAGGCTAAGGAGGTGCTTTCACACAACGGTCCATGTCCAACACGTCTCATTGGAGGGGTATCATTGGCTGGGGTGCCCAGGGTCTAATAGACTCTAGAGAATTTTAAAAGCCTTTGACTCATTAAAAAGCAAATGAGGGGGTCTATTTATTAAACTCCTTTCCAACGCTAGGACGTACTATGCCATCCTGATTTTACAGTGCCTAAAATACGCTAGGACGGCATAGTACGTCCAGCATTAAACAGCTCATCACGGCTTCGCCGACATCTGGAACGCAAGCACCATGCACCATGCTTTACGAAGGGGTTAAGAAACATAATTATTTATCTCAGGATGCTAAATAATTTCCCACGCTCATTTTACAATGTTATACAACAAACAGCGCCACCTGCTGGTCACTGGTTAAACGTTTTACAACTCGCTCTCGCTTTGGCAAAGATTACAACGAGTAAGAAGTAGTGGTGGGTGGAGCTAATGCGCGAGTTCGCCAGGGAATGGCGCTCGTATGGTGCTCGGGCTATCCATGAAGAGGACCTGGGAGAGAAATGCAAGAGCATCTGGAGCGTCTGAGAAAAGCTGCACAGACCAGTGAGTATAAGACAATAGGCACGTAGCTCGGCATGAAGATCTTATCAACTTCTGATATATCATGGAATACATCTCGCATTATTCCTAGCTAAGTAGCGTTACTGAGCATGATTGGAGTTATACTTCGCAGCATCTCCTATGTCAGATGTTGTATATCACTGGGCATTCCAGCTATTGGAGACCATAACTCTCACGAAGCTGAGCTAACCAAATGCCAATGGTTATCCATCGCTGACTTGAACAATATAAAATAGATCTAACGTAACTTAGTAAATTTGCCTCAGTATGTTTTTTTTTTTTTTTAAATTGGCCAATCATTTGAACTAACCTATGTTTATCTAAAATTTTTGTTAAATAACCAATTCTTAATTAGGCCACTCTCCCAATCTGTTACGGACCTCTCCATCCCTGTGTGTGCTTAGCATACTTGGGATTAGCATTGGTTTTAATATAAAGTCCACATTATCTTTGGACCTCCAAGGGTTAATGGCTGTCAGTAAAGGTTACCTTTGTCATGTGTCATTATAACCGAGTTTTAAAAAAAATTATATATATATATAAAAAATTTCATTTAGGAGATTTTAGTACACTGCCACCTTTAACCCATGGATTGCCAGTGTGCACGGTATTGCAAAAGCAACATATTGTACATTCTGCTGGCATTCAGAATAGTAGTTTTGGCCATTATAAGTAAATAAAGGTTAGACTTTCTCAAGTTATTGATGCTCAGCAAGAAAATAAAAATTCACAGCAACATCAGTCGGAGTAGCAAGGGTCAGCTGCCACTAATCTGTGTGACATTTTATGTAAGCTATTTTTAATACATGAGTGTTACCATGATTATTGTAAGAATGTTTCAATGTTCATTGTGTCCAAAGACATAGAGGGTTTCATTAAGTATAACAGACTACTACATTATGTTTTTATAACTAAATGCCTGGTATAATGAGTGGTAGAATTTGAGTTTGGAGCTGTTTTGTAATTATGATTAATTTTGAGGGTAAATGCATAGTTATTTAATAGAGAAAAGCTTAACTGTTAGTCATTGGGAATTATTGGGCCTGTTTCAAGTGTTTGAGTATGTCTGTGATCTGTTGTGTGTAATTACAAGGGCTGTTTATAATGCTTGTGTTGCGCAACAGTTCATCATTTGCTTTTTTTAATATATATATATATATATTTTATCAGAAGCTTTATTGTATCATATTAAAAAATATATGCAACAATTGTTTGACATCTGTGCATATTAAAGCAAGGAATATGTTGTGGTTTAAATGCTTTACCATGAAAATACTCATGAAGGTGTACATTTTTAACATTTTAAAGACTGTATGGACTTTCAAGTAAAACAATTAATTAAAGGGACCTTGTCACTTAAACATTGTTTTATACTGTGAATTTAGAGACTAAATAGACACCTTGAAAACATATTTATCCCATAATCAACGTATTTTCTTGCAATTCTGCTAACACGATACATTAGTTTTTATTCTGTACCAGTGCCTTTAACATTTTATAGCTATGAGAGGGAAGGTCAAGGTGTAAAGCCTATGTGCAATGCCACACTAAGTGTGCAAAGGTTTGACTTGTTTTTTTATAAGGCTGTTTGGACTATTAAGGGTAGATATCACCAATAAAATGTTTTCTTATATCTATACGTTTTGAATAATATGTATGTATATCATTCACTACTAAGCAGACTTCAATGCAGAATGCATAATATTAAATATGATAAGGATTGTTTTTTATTTTTTTATTTCCTTTTTTTTTTTTTAACACTCAGACTCCAGAGCCGCTTAATTTTGGGTTTATATTAGTGTCCTTTTCATGTGTTTTCAAGCCATCCTTGTGTATATTTTTCTTTGTACGAATTAATATTTTTATCCATTTAAGTTTAGAAAAAAAGACATATTGACCGTCTGTAACTTTCAGACTCTAATTCTTCATTATCAATGTGATTATTCTTTGCTAGTAACCAAGTGTGTTTTGGTGAAGGCATACAAATCCTAATGAGACATTACAAGAGCATCAAGAGACGCAACCTGGGATATCGGGATAGTGCCTTGAGAAAGGATGGCGCTTTTCTTTACTACCCTTGTTCCTCTGTCTTTCGCCCTTCTCTCTTAAAGTTTTCTGGTACCCTGTCTTTCCATCTCTCTTGGGCTTTCTTTCATATTTTTACCCTTTGCTTGTTCTTCATGGCACCAAAAATTCTCTCTTCTCCGCACAGGGATTGTCGCGGTAATACCTTGCTCTTCGGACGGGACATACATAACATTTGACAAGACTATACTTTATAGTGCATCTGACTGGCACAATATTCCTGTGCATCTGACTGGCACACTATTCCTGGGCTCTGACTGGCATAATATTCCTGGGCATCTGACTGGCACAATATTCCTGGGCATCTGACTGGCACAATATTCCTGGGCATCTGACTGGCACAATATTCCTGGGCATCTGACTGGCATAATATTCCTGGGCATTTGACTGGCATAATATTACTGGGCTCTGACTGGCATACTATTCCTGGACATCTGACTGGCATAATGTTCCTGGGCATCTGACTGGCATAATATTCATGGGCATCTGACTGGCATAATATTCCTGGGCATCTGACTGGCATAATATTTCTGGGCATCTGAATGGCATAATATTCCTGGGCATCTGACTGGCACACTATTCCTGGGCTCTGACTGGCATTATATTCCTGGGCATCTGACTGGCATAATATTACTGGGCTCTGACTGGCATAATATTCCTGGGCATCTGACTGGCATAATATTCCTGGGCATCTGAATGGCATAATATTCCTGGGCATCTGACTGGCACACTATTCCTGGGCTCTGACTGGCATAATATTACTGGGCTCTGACTGGCAAAATGTTCCTGGGCATCTGACTGGCACAATATTACTGGGCTCTGACTGGCATAATATTCCTGGGCATCTGACTGGCCTAATATTACTGGGCTCTGACTGGCATAATATTCCCATTGAAATACTGGTAAGTTTGTTGATTCAACTTTACTTCATTTTAAATATTGTATTTGTTCCCGTTTTGTTTCTTCACTGCAAAATAAGATATATGCAGTGTGCATAGGAATTTGTTCATAGTTTTTGTTTTTACTATAGTCCGGCCTTCCAACGGTCTGAGGGACAGTGAACTGGCCCCCTGTTTAAAAAGTTTGAGGACCCCTGGGCTAAATACTGGCATATTGAGTGGCAAAATAGTGTGTCTCAGGTTATGTGTGAATTGGTATAACTGTGTGTGTGTAAGTGGTAAGGGTGTCTCTGTGTGTGACTGCAAGGGTGTCTTTGTGTTTAAGGGTTTCAATGTGTGACACATTTAGAGCATGCGAGTTGAATATTTAGATGTATTTATTTTCTACACTATACATTATTCATATATATATATATATATATATATATATATATATATATATATATATATATATATATAATGTAAGGAGGCTTAATGGCTTAATGGTGTGGGAGGCGTGGCGGATCAGAGCAGGGGGGCACCAAAATGCACCTTCGCCTGTGTAGATGAAAATCCTTGCACCGGCCCTGGTCCTAGGTTGCTACTGCATGTTCTGGGTGTGCAATGTGGGTGATGGGGTATATCCTGGGTGAGAAAAGTGTGTGATTGGGCTTATCCTGGGTCATTGGAACCAAAGTTGGAGATTTACTATGCTCTCTCACTTTTTGGCCACTCCAGAATCAACCCAATAAATAGAGGCAGCCTCTTTACTTGTCTCTTATTCTGTTAAGGCACCTAAGATGCTGACTCCAGAAAGATATGCCAGAGATCCTTTGGAATGTTGTGGTCACTTAAAATCAATGCAGGTTGCATTTCCATATTCAACCTAGAACCTCGCCTTGCGTTAGTCTTGAGTGGCATGTATAATCAATTTGCACAGAGGCAAAACATAGGGCTGGACCTCTCCACTTCTCAAACGTAATTCTTTACTTTTTATATCTGCATTTTGAGCTATGTTTGACACACCTGGTAGGAAACATAACACAGAGGCCAGACTCCTAGACATAAAACAGGGTTAATGAGTGTCACAATACGCTGTGGAATTCTGTACTTTAGCAAATGAAATGGACTAGAATGCCTGTGCCCCATGCGCTGCCTTCTGCTGTGGCTTAAACAAGTACCTAAAGGATACTCTGACTTGCATCTTAAATTAAATGCCCGGGGACAAGAATGGAGAATGGAATGTGAAAGAGAAAAAAGTCCCCGCCCAAACTGTCCATCTCTCCTACTCGAAACCATCTCTTCATCTGAAGAAACTATGGAAATTGGCCCTCTTCTCAAATTGTCAAATGAAGATTTAAAAAAGACCTCCTGGGCCTTTGTCTCTACTGTAACATGAAAGGATTTTGTCAGGTTTGAGGTTTTTGGAGCACAGAGCAGGGGATGCTATCTCTTGCCAGTAACCCTTACCAGGTGGTCTACAGATGTATATAGGCAGAACACCCTGGTAAAGATAGGAGCACGAGAGTCCCACAAAAATAATAAAAGGTAAATCCAAAAAGCGTCAGGAACAGTCCAATAGATCAGGGCAGGCAGCGGTAAAGAGTAGTGGAATAATCCAAGCAGGGGTCAGGGTTCAGGCAAACACAGTAATCCAGGAGACAAGCCAAAGGTCAGGAAATGGGAAATCCAATAGATATACTGCAATACAGCAAATAGGGAAACAGTGGAAACTGAAGTCCAAGGACAAACAGGAACCAAAGCTCTGGAACACTGGAGCACTGTGGTAACAGTTTGAGGGGTTTTTATAGTACTGTGGGTCTCCAGCAGGAAAACGCCAAAGCTTAGTGCAGGTCAGAGTTGATACACTGAGTCAAGCCAACATCTCACCTCTCCCCTTCCTCCAACGTCTTGTGTCAGCATCACTTCATTGGATTGGCATCATGTGGTCAGCCAAGCCTTCAGAATTCTGGAGCAGCTGGTAACTTCATAGGCCAGCGGTTGACAAATTTTATTTGATTTTAGGAGCCAGCAAAATTTTTTAGGAGCCAGACAATCATGCAAACATACATGCAATTCATAAACACACACACACCTACTTCACAAATATACACACACACACCTACTTCACATATATACACACACACTTACTTCACATATATACACACACACTTACTTCACATACACACACACACACACACACACACACACACACCTACTTTACATATACACAAATATAAAAACACCTCACACACACCTACTTTATATATACACAAATATACAAACACCTCACACACACCTACTTTACATATACACATATATACAAACACCTCACATACACCTACTTTACATATACACATATATACAAACACACACACACCCCACACAGTTTTTCTTGTTTTTTTTTCCTCAATGTGTCCCCTCTCCCTCCTGCTTTTCATTGCAGGGGAGGGTGACATTCGTGCTGCAGCTAATCTTCAGTGATCGGCCTGCTGAGTGCCGGGATGTCACATGACGACACCTGGCACGCAGACACGCATTGCGCAAGGGGGCGGTGCTTGCATTCTGTGCCATCTGCACAGATTTTACCCCTTCGCGCTGTGAAAAGATAAAAAAAAATCCGATGGCAGTGGCAAGGGGACCATTAGGCTTACTGCACCCAGGTGCCAGGTCTAATTTCCTGGTCACCATGGTGACCTGGCGCCTGGGGTTTATCGAGCCCTGTCATAGACAATACCTGAGCCAAACAATGTATACAGTTATTCAGGTTACACCGAAAAGCCAGAAGGTGTCTATTCCAGGCTTAGACCACTCTCCACTGGGATCAGTGACAATCACTTCTGAAGCAGTTCAGTTAGTTCACACTATGCTAGTGCGTCATTAAGAAACAGTTGTTTTAGATGTCCTGCAGAGACCTCATGTACCCTTAATACTGGGGCTTCCATGGTTATGCCATCATAATCCTTATATTAATTGTGCCAAATGTCAAATTAACCCAAAACCTGTGGGGGGTGATTTTGGACTTGCCGTCTGAAGATCAATTTACCCTCATGCCCATGCATTACTGGAAATACATGGATGTCTTTAACAAACATAAGGGTAAAGTGCTACCTCCCTATTATCTGTATGTGGAACTTCTGCTGGGATTGAACCCCAGAGGGCTTGCTTTTGAGACTTACTCTGATTCAGTCAACCTCCTGCCTGTACCTAGTGATCTGCTCAGGTGTTCCTAGTTCTCATTGTATCTATAAACTCCTCCTTCCAGCATACTTTGCTGGAACATTTTGTCTGCCTGCTTGCCCTTTTTGTGGTCTTCTGAGAATATTCATGAACTTCTGGTATTGACTCGGATCGTTCTTCCGTCTGCATTGCTCTCTCCTGTTCTGACCCTTTGACTTGTGACCCAAACTACAATTCCTGCTTCTGCCATTTGTTTCCAGTTTATCCTTTATGACAAAAAGATAGACACAGACTGTATGTGATGAATCAAAGCCTGGGGCTCAACCCTTGGGAGAGAGTGGTCATCCTGCCAAAGGTATTAACCACTTCGCGACAATAGACGTGTCAGGCACGTCCTGCTGAGAACTCCGTTCCCGACAATGGACATGCCTAGCACGTCCTGCGGTGAAAGAAGAGGTTTTCGCGATCAACAATTGCGAAAAACGCTTTAACAGTGCTGGTCTATTGCCTCGATGTCGAGGCAATTGCCAGCACCGAAATTTCCTCTCTGGGGCACCCACAATCGCCCCACAGAGCGGAGGCATTGACGGAGGAGCAGGCTATGTGGCTAATATGGCTATGCCCTCTTGTGGTCTGAGCTTCAGAAGTGAAAGTAAATTCACTTCCCTCACTCTGAATATATTGCTTGACTGCCCCTAGAGGCAGCATGTAACATTGCGATGTTAAAAAAAAAAAAAAAAAAAGATTTAATTAGCTTAAAACTGGTATTATAGTTAGATTGAACTATAGGATTAAAATTAAATAATTTTTTGCATAAGGGATAGGGTTAAAATTAAATTAAATTTAAAATATATTAAGGGATAGCAAATGGGTTAAATTTAGTGTTAGGGTTAAATTTAGGGTTCAGGTTGGGATCAAAAAAACAAAAAACACTAGTTTTGGTTTTTGCCCCATAACTCGCAAAAAAATACTGAAAAATATGGAAACATGCATATTTCTGAACTCGGGACAACATTTAGAAACTATTTAGATGGGGTCTTTTTTAATGATTTGTATATGTGTAAATTATATTAGGTCAAAGTTAGAAAAAGTTCTTTTTTTTTTTTTACATTTTCATCATATTTTATGATTTTTTGGTAGTAAATTATAAGATATGATGAACTAAGATATGATGAACATAATGGTATCTAATGAAATCCCTTCTTATTATGATAAAAACAACATATAATTTGTGTGGGTACAGTATGTGAGAAAGAAGAAAATTACAGCTAAACCCAAACACTCCAGAAATTTCAAAACAGCCATTGTCACCAAAGGAAAGTCAAGGTAAAATGTCTTGTCACTAAGGGGGTAAACCTGTTTCTGCCCCTGCATCAGGACTCCAGATGAATCTGGCATCCACACCAGTGACAGTATGACTGTACCATAACACCATCACCAGGTAACTCTCCTCCCACGGATCATACTTATCCATTAAGAGCCCAATAAACAAGCTCTGGCACAATACATCCAAGAAAGATCTACTCCTGGAAGAGCTGGTTTCTTTTTTTGTGGAAGTGAAAGGAGAATCTTTGCATTCCTGTATTGATTACAGAGCCTTGAACAAGATAACTATCTAAAATACTCCTTACCTCAGGGCTTGACAAACTAAACTGACTTTTAGGAGCCAGCAAAAAAATCTAGGAGCCACGCAGTCACATATACACATATTCATACATACATAAATACAGTCAGTCAGTCACATACACACATACTCATATAGAGTCACACATACATACACATACAGTTAGTCACACACAGTCAGTCAGTCCCACACACACACACACACACACACACACACACACACACACACACACACACAGTCACACAGTCAGTCACACACGCAATCACAGTCAGTCACTTATTCACACATACAGTCTGTCAGTCACTGATACAAACACACACACAGTCTGTCAGTCACTCATAGAAACAGTCAGACATACAAGTGAGTGTTCTTTTTTATATTAAGCGGTAATAGCACATTGGTCTGTGCCTCTTACAAACTCACAGACATTCGTTGCTTCCAGCCCTGCACTCGGGTAATACATGGTGGTATGCAAGGGGGCGGAGCAGGAAGTTTGTGCATCTGGTGCACACAATCTGCTACCTCGTGGTGGAGAATGAAAATTAAAAAAAAAAAATCTCAATGGCGAGAGCACCATGCGGAGCTCACGATACCCGGACGACAGGTCTGATTTCCTGGCGACCTGGCGACCGGGGTTTGTCGAGCCCTGCTTACCTCTCTTCAGTGAAATTTACAACCAAGTAAGGTGAGATATATACTTTACCAAATTGGACCTTCCAGGTGCATATAGTCTTTTCTGTATGCATGAGGGAGATGACCTGTGTAATGCATTAAGTTTGGATGAACCCATTTCCAGGTTGCCTCCAGAAATATTGTAATGTTACAGAACATTATAAACATGTGATGGACGTATTGCAATGTTTGAGGGAACATTCTCTCTGTGTTAAAGTGTGAATTGACAAAACTCTTTTTATGTTCCTGCGTTACAGTATTTCTGGAGGCAACCTGGAAGTGGGTTTCCTCCAAACTTAATGCCATTACACAGTGGCCGCCTCCCTCTGACCTCAAAGGTAACCATAGGTTTATCCCCTAATTGCCTCAGCTACAAAGAGAGACCAGGAATTGGTCTCACAAGTAGGGTTGCCACCTGGCCGGTATTTTACCGGCAGGCTGGTAAAAAATTGGCATCAGGCCAATGTTAAGTCTATGGAGACAGTTCCAAGGCCGGTATCTTTTAGAGGAAAGGGTGGCAACCCTACTCACAAGGCTGTGAAGGCATTTAGTTGGTTAAAAAGGCTTTTTTAACTGCTCCAGTGCCAAGATGACCCGACACTGCCTTACTGTTCATAGGAGAGTTGACGCCTCTGAACTTGGAGCCATAGCAATTTTGTCAAGAGACCTAACGTGCGACTGACTACATACCTGTTCCTTCTTTTCTAAGAGGTTCACCATAGTAAAACAGAAGAACTAAGATGTAGAGAACTGTGAGTTATTGGCCATAAAAATAAAGACGTTTATCATATCTTATAATTTACTACCAAAAAATCACAAAATATAATGAAAAAATAAAAAAACACTTTTTTTAACTAAAAATTATATTGACTAAAATATATAATTTACACAAATACAATCATTAAAAAAGACCACATATAAATAGTTTCTAAATGTTGTTCTGAGTTCAGAAATATGCATGTTTCCATGTTTTTCTGCAGTTTTTTGCGAGTTATGGGGCAAAAAACAAAGTGTTTTTTGGTTTCTTTCCTATATTGACATTTGACCCCAACCCGAACCCTAAATTTAACCTTAACCCCAAATTTAACCCCAACTCTAATCCTTATGCTAACCCTTAATATATTTTAATTTTAACCCTATCCCTTATTTAGGGGTATTAACAGTGCTGTATTTACTGCGAGGCATCCTAGGCGGATGCCTATGGCGGCAAATTTTGGGGGGCGGCAGCGCCCCCCAGCACTGGAAAAAAAAATAAAATAAAAAAAAAAATAAAAAAAATCTGGCCCTTTAAAAAAAAAAAAAAAACCACACCGTGCTTGCAGGCAGAGACGGAGGTGAGAAGGGATCGCAAGATCCCCCCTCACCAACGCTCTGCCTGCCAGGCTGCACGGGGAGCCGAACAGGCAGCACAGAGAAACCTCCGTGCTGCCTGTTCGGCTCCCCGTGCAGTGTGCCGACACGGAAGTGCCGACAGTCACGTGACGGGCGCGCTGACGTCATACGCGCGCCCGGTCACGTGACCTGTCGGCACAATCGCCGGGAAGCCGAACAGGCAGCATGGAGGGACCATGCTGCCTGCCTGCCAGGGAAAGGTAAGTGCTGATGGGATGTGTGTGTGTGTGACTGTGTGTGATGGGAGACAGTGTGTGTGACTGAGTGTGATGGGAGTCAGAGTGTGTGTGATGGGAGACAGTGTGTGTGACTGAGTGTGATGGGAGTCAGAGTGTGTGTGATTGGAGACAGTGTGTGTGAATCAGAGTGTGTGTGATTGGAGACAGTGTGTGTGAATGAGTGTGATGGGAGTCAGAGTGTGTGTGATGGGAGACAGTGTGTGTGACTGAGTGTGATGGGAGTCAGAGTGTGTGTGATTGGAGACAGTGTGTGTGACTGAGTGTGATGGGAGACAGTGTGATGGGAGTCAGAGTGTGTGTGATGGGAAACAGTGTGTGTGACTGAGCGTGATGGGAGACTGTGTGTGACTGAGTGTGATGGGAGTCAGAGTGTGTGTGATGGGAGACAGTGTGTGTGACCTGTGTGTGATGGGAGACAGTGTGTGTGACTGAGTGTGATGGGAGTCAGAGTGTGTGTGATGGGAGACAGTGTGTGTGCGTGATGGGAGTAGGAGTGTGTGACTGAGTGTGATGGGAGTAGGAGTGTGTGACTGAGTGTGATGGGAGTGTAAGCTTGATGTGAGTCTGAATGATGGGGCATGTCTTAGGTGTGTAACGTGGGTGTGCAGCTTGGGTAGGGGGGTGCCCGGATTTTGTCTGCCTAGGGCAGCACAAAATCAAGATACACCACTGGGTATTAAGTCTTTTCTTTTTTTTTTCATAGCAATCTAGGGGCAGTCAAGCAACATATTCAGTGCGACGGAAGTGAATTTTTTTTCCACTTCCGAAGCTCTGACCACAAAAGTGCACAGCATGCTGCTCCTGCAATATGGCGCCCACGATTGCTCCGTGGAAAGTTCGTGGGTGCCCCAGAGCCCGAATTCCGGTGCTGGCTATTGCCTCGACATTGTCGGGAACGGAGTTCCTGGCTGGACGTGCCTGACATGTTCATTGTCGCGAATGGGTTACTGTAGCTGGATAAAAAATAATTAATTAAAACACTATGTGCGGTATTTACCGCATAAACAGTGATTCAATGACAGACGGTAAAAATTAACGGGCAATTTTCTTTTAGCTTTTTCAGTTAATTTAATCGCCCAAAAAGGATGACTTAAATGTACAATGGCTGCTTAAAGCACCCCCATAACTAAAATAAAAATAGATGAGGTACACTAGAGCCAGTATATTTAGGCTCTGTAGAGTGTGAGCGTATTTGTATTGGGGTCATCACGGCTGTACACTCTCTTGATTATGTCACACATATTTGATTTTTGGATATGGTTTGATTTTCTAAACACATATGAGTTTTTTATATCGAAGCGACATACATTGAAATATACACTACTATAAGCATTTTTTTTGGCGCAACACTTATTTTCTATAAGCACTGATTCAATTTGTGTTACTAGAGGTACACACTAATGCTAATGCCGCACATCTTTGTTTGTTTGTAGGCACCTGTATCACCTTTTTTTCTGCACAACTAATGAGGAACGTTTTAATAACAAGTTTTATACTCTTTTGAACTACTATTCTTTGGACTTAGTGTTCTGTTATCAAACTGGCTTCATGCACAGCTTCACAAGTAAAATGTTTAGAATATAGACACCATTTTGTATGCTTAGCCCTGCTAAATTCTAAGCAATCAAGACATTATAGACAGAATAGGGTTACAAAGGAAATTTATTGCCAAACTTTTTAGTATGAGGGCCACATTGTACATTTTATACATTTTCCCAGGCCAAAGAAAAACACATTAATATAATTCAACTTTTTACATATGTAATACAATGGATTTTTTTTGTTTTGTTTCAAAAATATTTTATTTGGGATCAAAGGCAAACAAATGATATGAATGTACAATTGACATAGAAAGTGGTAACGGTATTAGTTACACATGAAACGACAATAGTATGCTAGAGTTTCAAGTTTTGGGATTAAATAATATGTACAGTAACTGAGGTGATGAGTCATGGCAATATGACTGAGTGGATCCGCTAACTCATTGCCTTTATACAATAATCTAATAAACATGTAACAAATAACAAACAAACAAGCCTGGTCTCCTGATACAAATGATCAAACCATTGTGTCATGAAATATTGATACCTAGTCAGTGAAATGCAACACCTGGGTGCTTCAGAGTCAGTACAGTGTGCCGCCATTCGTGATCAGAGCTCTCCCACCTGAATCTCAGTTAAACCGGGATATTGATTGGTTAGAATTGGTATGTAATTGAGAGATGTGCCAGGCCGTGTTTTGAAAGATCTTTTTAAATTGGGGTTTCAGATCATTTGGTAAGGAGTCGATGAGGGTGAAGAATTGTTCTGCCCTGCCATTTTTATTTAGCTGGGCTGTGAGCCAGCACATGCGGAATAGGTACATAAGTTTTTCTTTAAAAACTGTAAGAGTGGGTTCTTCTCGCTTGATCCAATAATGGAGTATTGTTTTATGTGTTACTACTAAAATGATGCGAATAAATTTGGCATGAGGGATGGGTGAGTGGTAGTAGTATTGGGCAAGCTCCAATGTGAGAATGAATCTGATTCCGAATGCGGTTTTGACATAATCATGAACGAGATCTCTTAAGCGGCAAATTATTCTACATCGCCACATACAGTGAAAAAAATCAGCGCCCGGCATATTACATTTTAGAAAGTGGTCATGTGGTTGTAAGTTAGCAGTGTTGCCCCTGAATGGAGATACATATGCCCTATGAAGGATTTTTATGAACATGGACCAGTGCGCCTTCAGGATGTTCTCAAGGGTTAGGCCCTGTAGGAGGGCAGGCCATTTTGTCAGCCCAGTGGCAGTGGTGGAGAAATCAATGGAGGTAGACAGACATATGTGGATGAGGGCCATATGATAGCCTGAAAACCTGAGGGTTCTCCCATGTAATATCTGTGAAATTGGCTAGTTGTTGACGGATGAAGCTGCCAACTTGTAGATAAGCGAAAGGTGTGATGGGAAGGTTTGGGTATTTGTTCCGGAGTGCCTGGAGGGGAAGTATTTGTCTCCTAGAATCACTAATGCAGAAGTTAATGGATGCTATGCCATAGAATGACCAGAGAGTGAATGGGTAGTTTTATTCTTAATTGCCAAGCCCAAATTGGGCCAAATAATAAGGGATTGGTTCGAACCGTTTTGGGTTGCAGCCCTATGGGGGTGTGGAGAATGATTGACAATGGTTGCCAAGCGTTAGGCTCGTCAGAGATTTTGTTTTGAAGATTGGGGGATAATTTAGAGAGTAAAGTTTGCATGGGGTTTTGGAAAGTAGAAAACCGAGATAGGTGATGGAAGTGTCTCTCCACTGGAGATCGTTAGCTGGCATGTCCGTCAGGGTCATATGTTTGTGTAGGTATAAGGCCTCAGATTTGGCATAGTTGACAGTAAACCCGGTGGAGATCGCTGGCCAGTCTAGGTGTAAGTCGTCTATAAATAATAGGACATTGTCCGCGAATGCAGTGGCCTTCACAACAATGATCCCACCCCGATGCCCCTTATTCCAGGGTGACTATGTATCAGGCACAATATTGGGCCCAGTGCTAGATTGAAAAGCAGGGGGGAGAGTGGGCAGCCCTGTCTGACCCCTCGCCTGATTGGGGTTGAGTTTACCCCGTTGATTTTCAGAAGCCGCAGCCTCTTGCAGCCGCAGCGGTGAATGGCATAATATTCCTGGGCATCTGAATGGCATAATATTCCTGGGCTCTGACTGGCATAATATTCCTGGGCATCTGACTGGCATAATATACTTGGGCTCTGACTGGCATAATATTCCTGGGCATCTGACTGGCATAATATTCCTGGGCATCTGACTGGCACACTATTCCTGGGCATCTGACTGGCATAATATTCCTGGACATCTGACTGGCATAATATTCATGGGCATCTGACTGGCATAATATTCCTGGGCATCTGAATGGCATAATATTCCTGGCCTCTGAATGGCATAATATTCCTGGGCTCTGACTGGCATAATATTCCTGGGCATCTGACTGGCATAATATTCCTGGGCTCTGACTGGCATAATATTCCTGGGCATCTGAATGGCATAATATTCCTGGGCATCTGACTGGCATAATATTCCTGGGCATCTGACTGGCATCATATTCCTGGGCTCTGACTGGCATAATATTCCTGGGCATCTGACTGGCATAATATTCCTGGGCTCTGACTGGCATAATATTCCTGGGCATCTGACTGGCATAATATTCCTGGGCATCTGACTGGCATAATATTCCTGGGCATCTAAGTGGCATAATATTCCTGGGCATCTGACTGGCATAATATTACTGGGCTCTGACTGGCATAATATTCCTGGGCATCTTACTGGCATAATATTCCTGGGCTCTGACTGGCATAATATTCCTGGGCTCTGACTGGCATAATATTCCTGGGCATCTGACTGGCATAATATTCCTGGGCATCTGACTGGCATCATATTCCTGGGCTCTGACTGGCATAATATTCCTGGGCATCTGACTGGCATAATATTCCTGGGCTCTGACTGGCATAATATTCCTGGGCATCTGACTGGCATAATATTCCTGGGCATCTGACTGGCATAATATTCCTGGGCATCTAAGTGGCATAATATTCCTGGGCATCTGACTGGCATAATATTACTGGGCTCTGACTGGCATAATATTCCTGGGCATCTGACTGGCATAATATTCCTGGGCTCTGACTGGCACACTATTCCCATTGAATTACTGGTAAGTTTGTTGATTTAACTTTACTTCATTTTAAATATTGTATTTGTTCCCGTTTTGTTTCTTCACTGCAAAATAAGATATATGCAGTGTGCATAGTAATTTGTTCATAGTTTTTGTTTTTACTATAGTCCGGCCCTCCAACGGTCTGAGGGACAGTGAACTGGCCCCCTGTTTAAAAAGTTTGAGGACCCCTGGTTTAAAGCATTAGAGATTCTTCTAAGGGAGGCTTGTTGGAGGAGTGATATGCCTAGCGGCATGTTATCAGGTTGTTCCTGAAATAAGGTGGCATAGTGTGTTTCAAAAGCCTGGAGTATGTCTTTGTGTTGACGAGTGTGATTCAGATGCTTCAGTTTTTTGATGTGGGTTATGGGATGTGTGTTTTTACCTCCCCATTGAAAGAATCGTTGTCGGGAGTGTCCGACTTGTCTGGAGGCCTTTTCCGTAAAAAAAGCTGTTATGTAGTCTAACTTTGTTGTGTCGGTCGGGTTGCGGGAAAATGCTGCCTGTTTGTGGGTGACCGAGGTGAGCAGTTGTTGGTAGTTTTCTGTCCAGATTATATGGGATTGGGTGGTGTAAGAAATGTGGTGTCCCCGGAGGACTGCCTTAGCATCTGGCCCGCAGACCTTAGTTTTAAAATGAATACAAGCTTTAATATATTTATTTATCCCAGTTTCTGTTAAAGACAGAAATATTTTTAGATTATCTGACAATGGCCACCATTAACTCAAAAAAGGTTCACAAACCTGCTGCTGTTAGGGGAGACGGAGAAGCCTCCACTTAATTTCATTGACTAAACATTTTTATTACAGTTTTCGTCAACTGCATGTGTTTAGTGATTAAAACAAAACAATAACTAAATAACAAACTAAGTTAATAGGACTAAAACTATGAAATCTACTGCAATTTTCATCAACTGATGAAAACGTGACAAAAATGTTATGAAGAGACTATTGCATTACTTATTTGGATCTGTGTCAAAGCCCAGTCCATTGACTCTATCAGTAGCTGGATTAGCTAAGACACAGGCTCCCTGTGACAATACCTTGCAAAGCGCAGAGGAAGAGGATACTCCTCCATCGGATTTGCCTGGTACTGTCCATGTGAGTGTTTTCCCTCCCATCTTCCTAGCAAGATCACCTAATACTGTGTAACAGCTTTCCTAGATCTACATATTTGCCAACATCGGCCATGTTTCCAGGAACACATATTTGTTCCCCATGCTGCAGGAAGACCATGCAAAATGCAGACCAGCAGTATGTAGGATGCATAAACGCAAAGACAGAATCCAATTAATTAATCATGGTAGGTCCTATTAAATTTGCACCATGATTAATTAATTGGATTGTGTCTGTGTGTATATCCATCCTACAAACTGCCAGGCTGCACTTTGCCTGCTCTTTCTGCAGCATGTGGAACAAATATGTGTCCCTGGAAACATGGTCGTTGTTGGCAACTATGGATCTGCCCCATGCCTCACTGCTGGAGATTTAGACTAAAACAAGACTAAAACTAAAACAATTCAGATGACTAATCTTTGACTAAACCAAAATACCATTTTAGTCAAAAGAATAAAACTAAATCAAAATTTGCCATCAGAATTAACACAAAGCATGCTCTCTACAGCACTGAAAGTTAACCTATAAAAATGAAAGTTGACCCCTCCTCTCCACCTACAGCTCTGACTGTCTCAGTGGGAGTTGTCTTTGCACAGGAAACGTTTAGCTTAAACACACCTGCAGCAGCATAGTTGGACAATGGGAGGCGAAACAGAGTCTACATAGCATATTCCGAAACCAGGCCCTAAGTAATTGACCGAAGTTCAGAAACATTTGGTTTACATCGGATTCTTATCGAAACCCGAATTTCAAGCTACATAATATGCCCCGATGTGAACCCGAATAGCAGCGCATTTCAGCCATAATGGACAATTACACAGTGAATGCTTTCGAAACAAAAAGAAGACCGAAACACACCAAACCTCTATCATACATATAGAAGTCTATATCCTCCCGAAAAATACATAAAGAATTAGCTATTGTGGGGCCCCATAAAGTGCAAGGAGTCCAGGGGAAGTAGACCAGAACCCCATTATTAGAAATGGGTCTGGGAGCCTCCAAACTAGCCCACACCTATTAAAAATGGGGTAATTTGTGTAAGTAATTTTCACTGCCCAACTCCCTGGATAAGGATTCATTTTATTTGTATTTATTATTTTTGTGGGGTCTGGAGCTATAGGGCAGTACCAGACCCCATGGGAGGGACCAGATTTTTTGTATGGGGTCTGCGGCCTTTTGGCATCTCCAGAACCCGTGTGTGGGGGGGGGGGGGCAGGATTATTTATAGGCCTGATCAATTTTAGGGGGCAGGAAGTCATTTGGGCTGCTCCCTGCCCCGGTACTGTTTAATGTATTGATTATAGCGAATTTACCAGGGCTATTTTCCCTGACTCCCAATATATGTAATGGGTGGCTGGGAGCCTTTTTGGCAGCTCCCAAACCTGTTTTTTTTTTTTGTTTTTTTTTATGGGAAGGGTCAGGGCTACTAGCACTGAAGTCTGCTGGCCCCAGGTTTTTTTTTTTAAATTTTATATTTAAAGGAACATTAAACCCTGTTGAAGGAAACAAGGGTTAAACAAAACATGTCCTGGGACTGTTAAGTAAACCGGATGTGCATCTTAATAGAGACATGCAGGTTTACTATCTGCTGTGTCTCACTTGCGAGACACAGCAGTTCCTAGTTGTCACGTGCTGAATGTGAGATTGTTTTTGCATGGTGTCGTGTTATTAATAACCATCAAAATATGAATACGGGTTATTAATTATAAATCATTAAAAATATGAAAAATTGATGATTCATATATTTGGGTCCGACCAAAAATACCCATCTAAAGAATTCGTTATGTATATAGAGAGTTTGGATGACGTTTTTACAAAAGTAAATACAATGCAACAATTATTAATTAAATAATAATTAATTTATTGAATATAAAATAAAGATCAAACGATAAGCAAAATAGCGTAATAACAAAATACAATATCAAGTAGATGTTAATCATAATTCACATGTATGACTTTTATAACAGAGGTGAATAAAATAAAACATGAATTATGCATTTTATTTAGATAAAACCACACCTACATCAGTAATGATTAGTAGTGAAGAAGGTAATATTACTAATTAATATTACTACTCAAGGTGGCTATTTATTAATCTGCCCGGTAAATGACAATTAATGTATTCTAGTTTAGACTTTAAGATTACAAATCTTAGATAATCTCTGGAGATTATATATTACATGTTTGGGTAAATAGCTAGATTATAAGAATTTATGGTTCTTGATAATATCTATAGGATATTACTCTGGCTTCCTTCTGCAGAAAGGATGACAGATAAACACCAGGCTAAAACATATAGATCCCAGAAATGTAAATTTAATTTATATGCTAATTACATCGATAAAAATGGAGATTATGCTAGAAACAAATTACCACAAGTATACATTACCGGCATAGGTTGGTTTGCAGTTGAGACTCCTTCCATTCAGTGGCATAGCGTGGGTTGTCAGCACCCGGGGCAAGGCAAGTAATTTGCGCCCCCTAACCCGTGGATTTTAGCACTCGAGTCTCTTCTACTAGATTAGTTAAAGAAACCCTTACCCCCCAAGCACATGTATTGTTTGTTATGAAAATACTTATTTAATTAAAGTAAAATGCATCTAAATACAAGTTTATTTTCCAACACTTTATTGAGTGCGAACATGCATTACACACATTCTCCACATTTTCAGCAGGTCTATGAATACAAATATACACATGTAGTAACCTAGCATGGGCCATGCTATTATATGTTGTCTCACAACCATCGTAAACGACAAAAAATATCAAGAACAAAAACTAAACATCAAAATGGAACCATACCCTGGAGATGATCCAAGACTGGGCTAGATGGAGCCAACTTCCTCAATCCTGTACCTCTAATGTTACCCCCCCCCCCCCCCACACACACACACACACACATATGCCATAATTGTTGTGCCATTCAGATGCCAGTAATATTGTAACTTTTGGATGCCAGTAATATTGTGCCAGTCAGAGCCCAGTAATATTGTGCCAGTCAGAGCCCAGTAATATTGTGCCAGTCAGAGCCTAGTAATATTGTGCCAGTCAGATGCCTGCAATATTGTGCCAGTCAGATGCCTGCAATATTGTGCCAGTCAGAGCCCAGTAATAATGTGCCAGTCAGATACCAGTAATATTGTGCCAGTCAGATACCAATAATATTGTGCCAGTCAGATACCAGGAATATTGTGCCTGTCAGAGCCCAGGAATATTGTGCCTGTCAGAGCCCAGGAATATGGTGCCTGTCAGATGCCTGTAATATTATGCCAGTCAGATGCCTGTAATAGTGTGCAGTCAGAGGCCAGGAATATTGTGCCAGTCAGATGCCTGTAATATTGTGCCAGTCAGATGCCTGTAATATTATGCCAGTCAGATGCCTGTAATATTATGCCAGTCAGATGCTTGTAATAGTGTGCCAGTCAGAGGCCAGGAATATTGTGCCAGTCAGATGCCTGTAATATTATGCCAGTCAGAGGCCTGTAATATTGTGCCAGTCAGATGCCTGTAATATTATGCCAGTCAGATGCCTGTAATATTGTGCCAGTCAGAGCCCAGTAATATAGTGCCAGCCAGATGCCTGTAATATTATGCCAGCCAGATGCCCAGTATTATTGTGCCAGCCAGATGCCCAGTAATATAGTGCCAGTCAGATGCCCAGTATTATTGTGCCAGTCAGATGCCCAGTATTATTGTGCCAGCCAGATGCCCAGTATTATTGTGCCAGTCAGATGCCCAGTATTATTGTGCCAGTCAGATGCCCAGTATTATTGTGCCAGCCAGATGCCCAGTAATATAGTGCCAGTCAGATGCCCAGTAATATAGTGCCAATCAGATGCCAAGTAATATAGTGCCAATCAGATACCCAGTAATATTGTGCCAATCAGATACCCAGTAATATTGTGCCAATCAGATGCCCAGTAATATAGTGCCAATCAGATACCCAGTAATATTGTGCCAATCAGATACCCAGTAATATTGTGCCAATCAGATGCCCAGTAATATTGTGCCAATCAGATACCCAGTAATATTGTGCCAATCAGATGCCCAGTAATATTGTGCCAATCAGATACCCAGTAATATTGTGCCAGCCAACACCCCCCCCGTACTTACATGAAGCGGCTCCGTGTCCCCCGCCGGATGTCTCCTCCGTGCAGTCTTCCCTCTTGCACGGAGGAGGGAAACAGACACCGGATGTGACGCGACGTCACTTCCGGCGTCAGTTTTTTTTTTCCGGCCGTCGCATCCATCGGATGCGGCTTGCCGGAAAAAAGCGTTCACAAGCGCAATGCGTAAATGGGCCCAGGAGTAAATGGGCCCAGGGCAGCTGCCCCGTTTGCCCCGCGTTAAAGGCGGCCACGCGGCCGCATAGGGCTAGTGCGCCCCCCCAGATATTGCGCCCGGTGCGGCCGGCCCCCCCTGCACCCCCCACGCTACGCCACTGCTTCCATTGAAGAATTGCGTGATGGGAGTTACTCCTGGGGTTTAGCTCAATACTATGTGTATGGAGATGTCTATTGTTATAGTGAACATGTGCTATTAAAAGCCTCATGTTCCTGAGTTCTCCCCAGAAGGAGAGAGACTCAGCCCTTTTCTAAAACATTCCCATCTCCCACCCCACTAGTGGCAGCTTCTCCAAAATCAGTCCCCCCAGGTCTTTTCATGTATCTCAGCTCTCCTTCTACCCCTCCAGTATCCACTTATCAACCAAACCTTATCTCAGACTCATATCCTGTTCTCTCTAACTGTTAACCAATTAAAGTGAATGGGTGTGTTTAATTTAAATGAGATTATATCATGATTTATAGCTATGCCTGGATTGTGAGTATAATGTGGGAATTTATATATGTGGAAATAATATATAGAAGTGTTAATACAATTTCAAATTAGAGTAAATATTCTTATTCTGTATTTTTATTTTTATCATTCCACATTAGATTAAAACTCAAAATAACATTTATACCACACCAATAATCCAATAAAACCAATATTATAATTAATATGTAGGATTAATTATACTTTACATTTATTAGTGAAGGTGTGATATAATGAAACATCTTAATTAGCAATTTCAATCAACTAGGTGTGTTTATAACAACCCTTATTAGATTATTTAAATTTAAGATCCAAATAGTTTCAAAGTCTGTGTCTGTCAGTTTGGATGGGCTAACAAGTTGAAGAAAAGCCCCCCTTCTTCTCTTGTATGTATATAGACACAGCTGTGTCTGCAGAAATACAATGAGATGTGGCTTAGAGTAATAAACCTTCCACTAACAATGGCCACCTTATCTGTTCTGGTGATACACAGTGCTGTATTTACCGCGAGGCATCCTAGGCGGATGCCTATGGCGGCAAATTTTGGGGGGCGGCACTGAAAAAAATAAAAAAAAAATCCGGCCCGTTCAAAAAAAAAAAAAAAGACCGCGTTTGCAGGCAGAGATGGAGGTGACAGGGGATTGGAAGATCCCCCCTCACCAACGCTCTGCCTGCCAGGCTGCATGGGGAGCCGAACAGGCAGCACAGAGAAACCTCGTGCTGCCTGTTCGGCTCCCCGTGCAGTGTGTCCAAGCGACTTTAGATGTCCAACAATCCTATTCTTTAACAAGGTTTCCATTATTTTCCCCACTACTGAAGTAAGACTTACTGGTCTATAGTTGCCCGCCTCCTCCCTACTACCTTTCTTGTGAATGGGCACAACATTAGCTAATTTCCAATCTTCTGGAACTACTCCTGTTAACAATGATTGGTTAAATAAATCTGTTAACGGTTTTGCTAGTACACCACTAAGTTCTTTTAATAACTTTGGATGTATCCCATCAGGTCCCATCGACTTATTTGTCTTTACTTTAGACAGCTGAAGTAAAACCTCTTCCTCTGTAAACTTACATGCATCAAAAGACTCATTAGTCCTTTTCCCTAAATGAGGTCCCTTACCCTCATTTTCATTTGTAAAAACGGAACAAAAATATTCATTTAGGCAGTCTGCTAAGCCTTTATCCTCTTCTACATAGCATCCTTCTTTTGTTTTTAATCTAACTAATCCTTGTTTTACTTTCCTTTTCTCATTTATGTATCTAAAAAATGTTTTATCCCCCTTTTTCACTGACTGGGCTATAGTCTCTTCTGTGTGTGCTTTGGAAGCTCTTATAGCTTGCTTTGCCTCTTTCTGCCTACTCTTATAGATCTTTCTATCTTCCTCACTCTGAGTATTTTTATAATTACTAAATGCTAGCTTTTTTATTTTTTACTATTTTAGCCACCTCTGCAGAGTACCACAGTGGTTTCTTCAATTGTTTGCTCTTACTGACAAGCCTTATGCAATTTTCTGTTGCCTTCAGTAGTGCAACTTTTAGATAATCCCATTTCTCCTGGACTCCATTTAAATTGCTCCAGTCTGATAATGACTCCTTTACACCTAATCTAATTTTAGAAAAGTCTGTTTTTCTAAAATCTAAAACTTTTGTTTTTGTGTGGTGTGACTGCGTCACTGTTCTTATATTAAACCACACCGTCTGGTGATCACTAGATCCTAAACTTTCACCTACAGTAATATCTGATAACAAATCTCCATTTGTGAACACTAAGTCTAGTATGGCCTGCTTTCAAGTTGGCTCCTCCACTACTTGTTTTAGAGATAATCCCAGTAGGGAGTTTAGGATATGCGTACTCCTGGCGCAAGTAGCTGTTTTGTATTTCCAGTTCACATCAGGAAGATTAAAGTCACCCATGATGATCACTTCTCCCTTTATTGTCATTTTAGCTATTTCCTCAACTAGTAGATTATCTAACTCCTCTATTTGTCCAGGGGGCCTATAATTCACACCTACCCGAGTTACCATATGACTACCAAATTCTAATGTAACCCAAACTGACTCTATGTTCGCCTCACTAACTTGTATTACGTTACATTTTAAGCTATCCCTCACATACAGGGCCACCCCTCCCCCTTTTTACCTTCTCTGTCTTTTCTATATAAAGAGTACCCTGGTATTGATATGTCCCAGTCATGTTTTTCATTATACCATGTCTCAGTAACAGCCACTAAATCTACATTCTCAGTTGCCAATATTGCCACAAGTTCATGGATCTTATTCCCTAAACTGCGAGCATTTGTAGACATGACCCTAAGCTTATCATTTTTCAGCACACTGACTACAGGTAACTTCTGTCCCTGTTTTGGGGGGCAATGAGATTGATGTTTTATCGCCATTTTGCCCCCCTCTTTTAGTTTAAAAACCTCCTAGCAAAACCTCTGAACTGCTCACTGAGAACATTCGTTCCCTTTTGAGAAAGATGCAAAACATATTTTTTGTACAGTTTAGTACATATTGAACCTCAAATAATGCATACCTATCTAAAGTAAGGGCTGCAATGACCATTTTTAGGGGTATGATTTGGACTCATCGTCAATAGATGCTGTAGGCATCTATGTAGCCTCAAATTGCTATGTTACACTGAAGTATCTCAATGTTGTCCTATGGCAATCTTATGTACATTAGTTATTTTCAAATAAGCTGTGCTTATGAGAATACAGAAGTTATATTCAACAATGGTCAAAAAAAGAAAGAAAAGTAAAGCAAAATTATATCTGGAAAAGAAGTATCTCAAGGGATACTGACAGCTCGTGATTCAAAGGAGTGGGCTACCAGACCATTCTTGTGGTGGCCAGTGAAAATCTGCACAATTTGTAGAGCATACCTGGGGGGAGAATTCGGTAATCCGCACTTTTCGCAAGGGAAGAGTCATATTGATGGCTAAAAATAGGGGAAACTTGAATGGCCATAAGCTATATAGTCCAACAGTAACATGGCCTAGAAATAAGTTCTGAATGGGCTTTCAACAAAGTTTGAACAGGTCTAAGCCTCAAAGTAGCCAGCAAGGTCTGGAAAGGTAGCTGGTAGTGTTGTTCTTAGACCAATGCAGATGAAGTACCTTCTTGCGGAGCTGGCATGGAGGTTTTGTCCTAAGGCAGTAGGGGTAGCCCAAACCTAATGCCTCTGTATATTTGGTTTCCAAACGGCCAATTCAGATCCGAATCGCGTTTTTTTGTGCAGCTGAATTTCGGGGATCCTTTTGATTAGGCTGTTATGTCAAATCAAGTCAAATTCCGAACAGATCAGACTGTATTGTGTAGACTATATGTATAGTTTCATACTATGAAAACTATACATTTTTATTATTTAAAATGATTGAAAGTGGCCTATTCTGGCTTGGCACTCATAGTTACATTATGACTTAACTTATAACAAACATTGTTGAGTAGTGCAGCAAGACAGTTCTGTACAAGCAGAACTACCTGCGTAAGTGTATAAACACATTGTACACTGGTTTTGCCCAATACACTGCTTTATCTGTCAAATTTGTTTTTCAAATGATTTGGATATTCTCCAAGACCTTGGGAAAGTTCCACTAGGCAGCACAAATGTATTCAACTGTGGCTAAGTGAATGGCTAAGTGAACTCCTCTCATCCAGCCAGTTATGCTCATTGTGCTCAAGTTAGATCCAGTGGGGGTGGGGGAGGGGGGGCGGGGCAACAGCGCAATTGCCCCTCCCCCGAGCAGAGCCGGGGAGCAATGCGGTGCGGATCACTGATGGGGAGGTGCAGTCCGCATTGGCTCTGTGTGTGCTAAGAGAAGAGAGAACACTAGGGGAGAGGACACGAGGGGAGAGAGGAGAGAACACGAGGGGAGGGAGGAGAGACACGGGTAGAGAGGCGAGAACACAAGGTGGGGAGAGAACATGAGGAGGGGGGGAGAGGAGAGAACACGAGGGGAGGAGGGGGAAGAAGAGAACACGGGATAGGGAGAGAGAGGAAAGAACATGGGGAGAAGAGAAAACATGGGGAGGAGGGAGGAGAGAACATGGGGGGAGAGAGGGGAGAAGACGGGGAGAGGAGAAAACGGGAGAGAATAGATGACAGGGGGAGGTGAGAATGGAGGGAGAGAGAACACTGATGGGAGAAGAGACCTCACTGATGGGAGGAGAAGAGACAATATTGATGGGAGCAGAAGAGAGAACACTGAAGAAAGGAGAGGAGAGAACACTGACGGGGAAAGAGGAAAGAACACTGACGGGGAAAGAGGAGAGAACACTGACGGGGAAAGAGGAGAGAACACTGACGGGGAAAGAGGAGAGAACACTGACGGGGAAAGAGGAGAGAACACAGACGGGGAAAGAGGAGAGAACACAGACGGGGAGAGAGGAGAGAACACAGACACGGAAAGGAGAGAATACAGATGGGGAAGAGGAGAGAGACAGGTATGGGGAAGAGGAGAGAGACATGCATGGGAAGGAAGAGGAGAGAGACATGCATGGGAAGGAAGAGGAGAGAGACATACACAGGAAGGAAGAGGAGAGAGACAGACATGGGAAGGAAGAGGAGAGAGACAGACATGGGAAGGAAGAGGAGAGAGACAGACATGGGAAGGAAGAGGAGAGAGACAGACATGGGAATGAAGAGGAGAGAGACAGACATGGGAAGGAAGAGGAGAGAGACAGACATGGGAAGGAAGAGGAGAGAGACAGACATGGGAAGGAAGAGGAGAGAGACAGACATGGGAAGGAAGAGGAGAAAGACAGACATGGGAAGGAAGAGGAGAGAGACAGACATGGGAAGGAAGAGGAGGGACAGACATGGGAAAGAAGAGAATACAAAGGCAGACATGGTAAGGAAGAAGAGAGAGAAAGACATAGGAAGGAAGAGGAGAGACAGACAGACATGGGAAGGGAGAGGAGAGGCAGATGGACACAGGAAGAGAGAGGGACAGACATGGGAAGGGAAATGAGAGAGAGAGAGGCAGACATGGGAAGGGAGAGGAGAGACACACATGAATGGGAAGGGAGACGAGAGACAGACGGACATGGGAAGCAATAGGAAACAGGCAGACATGGGAAGCGATAGGAGAGAAACAGACATGGGAAGTGATAGGAGAGAGACATACATGGGAAGCTATATACACCCATGTTTTTCAGTTTAACTCATGGATGGCATTGTGTCTCAGGGCTCTTTTGATCACTGAAAACAATCTCAGACACCTGTGATAATTAGATTGCCAGGTGAGCCCAATTTAACCCCTTAGTGACCGAGTGCTATGCTGCATTTGATGTACCTTGAAGACCAGAATTCCATTATTTTTGTCATATGTTTACTGAACTGTGAATTTCTTTCTTTGTGTTCAGTCCACCCACACAAATTATATATCATTTTTTAAAGGACGGATAGGGCTTTCATTTGAGACTATTATTTTCACCATATGATATAATTTACTATTAAAAAAAATATAAAATATGATGAAAATATGCCATAAAAAACACTTCTTCTAACTTTGACATGATTTTTTTTAAACAATTACAAATGGTAAAAAAGACCCCGTCTATATATTTCTACTATTTGTCCTGAGTTTAGAAATACCAATGTTTCCATGTTTGCCTATGTTTTATTTCAACTAATAGGGCAATAAACAATTTTAGTGTTTTTTTTGTTTTCTAACCATTTTCTTCTACAGTGACCTTTTAACCCCAACCCTAAATTTACCCCAACTCTAAATTCACCCTAACCCTAAATCTACCCGAAGCCCTTCACACAGAAGTTGTTGCTTGATGCCTTGATCGAGGCATCATTGCAACACTTTACACACATAGGCAGTGATCAGCTTTCACTGCCTATGTGTGTTAACGCGCATACGATCACATTCGCGGTGATCGTATGCGGGCGAGGGGGGGGGGGTGCTGAAGGCACTCTCAGAGGCTGCTTCGGATCCTCTGAGAGTAGCTGCGGGCATGTAGTGTTGCGCTAACAACCACTACATGTAAATGGAGGACGTGTATATACGTCCTCTTTTCAGGACGTATATATACGTCCAAATGCGTTAAGGGGTTAAGGAAAAACTACTAAAGGAGGGTGTTCCACATTATTAAGCAGAGCACCATTTTGCAAAATGGGGAAGAAAAAGGATCTCTCTGCTGCCGAAAAGAGTGAAATAGTTCAATGCCTTGGACGAGGTATGAAAACATTCGATATTTTACGAAAACTTAAGCGTGATCGTTGCACTATTAAGAGATTTGTGGCTGATTCAGAGCACAGACGGGTTCGTGCAGATAAAGATTTCTGCCAGATCCATGCATTGGATCAAGAGAGCAGCTGCTAAAATACCATTACATAGCAGCAAACAGATATTTGAAGCTGCTGGTGCCTCTGGAGTCCCACGGACATTAAGGTGTAGAGTCCTCCAGAGTCTTGCAACTGTGCATAAACCTTCTATTCGGCCACCACTAACCAATGGTCACAAGCAGAAACGGCTGCATTGGGCATAAAAATACATGAAGACTTATGTTCAAACAGTCCTGTTCACTGATGAGTGCCGTGCAACCCTGGATGGTCCAGATAGATGGAGTATTGGATGGTTGGTGGACAGCCACCCTGTTCCAACAAGGCTGCAATGTCAGCAAGGTGGTGGTGGAGTCATGTTTTGGGCCGGAATCATGGGAAGAGAGCTGGCCATCCCTTTAGGGTCCCTGAAGGTGTAAAGATGACCTCTGAAAAGTTTGTGGAGTTTCTGACTGACCACTTTCTTCCCTGGTACAGAAGGAAGAACTATGCTTTCCGTAATAAAATCATTTGCTATGACAATGCACCATCTCATGCTGCAAAGAATACCTCTGCATCAATGGCTGCTATGGGGATAAAAGGAGAGAAAGTCATGGTGTGGCCTCCTCCCCTGACCTCAATCCTATTGAGAACCTTTGGAACATCATCAAGCAAAAGATCTATGAGGGTGGGAGGCTGTTTACATCCAAACAGCAGCTCTGGGAGGCTATTCTGACATCTTGTAATCAAATTCAAGCAGAAACTGTCCAAAAACTCACAAGTTCAATGGATGCAAGACTTGTGAAGCTGCTATCAAATAAGGGGTCCTATGTTAAAATGTAACGTGACCTGTTAAAATGTTTAAAAAGTTAAAATATTGTTATAAGTTTGATTGAAATAGCTCAGTTCTTTACAACCTTTAAAGTGTTTTGAAACTTACTGTGCGTAATAATTTGGAACAGTGCACTGTAAGTTTTTTATGTTTAAAAAAATACTGTTATCATTAGGAGATTTGTTCAATAAAATTTGAATTGTACTCTTAGTAGTTGATAACATGAGAATTATGCTGACTGTTATTTACATCAATTATTTAGGTAAATGAGAAAAATATCATTTGCATAATAATTTGGAACCGGGTGTAAGAGAGACAGACATGGGAAGCAATAGGAGAGAGACAGACATGGGAAAGAAGAGGATACAAAAACAGACATGGGAAGGAAAAGGAGAGAGACGGATATGGGAAGGAAGAGAGACGGATGGACATGGGAAGGGAGAGGAGAGAGACAGGCGGACATGGAAAGGGAGAGGAAAGCGAAAAAAGGACATGGGGGAGAGGAAAAGACAGATGGTCATGTGCAGTGCCCCTACTGAGATCAGACTATGGATCCGCCCCTGATTAGATCCAGAGTGAATTCACCCCTTATATTGTAAGATCAATGAGTCCCCTTTATTTTATATTTTTGTAAACGTAAACAAAATGAATAGTTTATTCTAAAGTTGTATTTATAAAGAAATTACCTCTGCAAAAACAAAATAATTTTCTGGATGATGGATTGCAGTTTAGAGATTAGCAGGATTACAAGCAAATGCATAAAGTAAGAGAAAATATGTTTTAAATGTGCACATGCTGCACATGACTTTATGGATTGATATGCAAATTACACATTTTCCATTGAAATTTGTTCATTTTCCTATCAATTGGCAGATCATTTCATAAACAGCAGATCCCATGGACACTTATTTTTCTTAATCTATGCATTTGAATGCAATTCTGCTAAAACAATGTATAGATCATTTTTTATTCTCCACATTGAGAGAATAAACCAATTTAAATTAATAAAGAGAACATGTTGAATATTTTTAATTTATTTTTTCCACATAATAAAAAACAACGAATTTACTATTGATTTCTTTTTTTAGCGGTTGCTGTAATTTCTGTGATTTTCTTCTTTCTATGCACTCACATTAGATATGTCAGAACAAAGAGTCCAGACCAACAGAACATCGCAAAAGCCATTACCACATTACACATGGGAATACGAATATTATGAATATGCGCCTGTTTCTTTTGAAGGATTGAAGGCTCATAAGTGTAAGTATCCGACAACATTTAATTACACCAGTATCTGTTTCAGTATTTTGTGGATGACAAAGGATAATATGTGTTGTAAATGCTGCTAGTCTGTCAGTTACAAATACTGAAAATAGAACTGACCGCACAAAAATATCTAATTTAATATGGCTTCTCTAAATATAATTGATAATAGAGTTTTAATCTTGCCATCCTTGATATAATCTATGATCTTGAAGTCTTGACACCTTGCAGATTTATCAAAATACTTTGTAATTGTACAGGAAGTTGGTGGTTCTGAGCAAAGGATTGAGTCTTGGTTATATAAATAAGTAGAGAGTCCTTACAAAGGGCTCTCTAGACACCTGATCATTACCCCCTTCCCGCTTGTAATACATTCTATGCTGTCCTACTTTTTAGTGCCTGGCTTGTAGGACGGCATAGAACGTCCTGCATTTAACAGATCATCATGGCTCCCCGCAATTAGCTGTGTACGGACCCAGCTGCAGGGATTTACTGTCAGGGCCGTTGCAAGGATTTTCGTCTACACAGGCGAAGGTGCATTTTGGTGTCCTCCTCCTCTGACCCGCCACGCCTCCCACACCATTAACCCTCCATACATTATATATATATATATATATATATATATATATATATATATATATATATAATGTATAGTATAGAAAATAAATACTTCTAAATATTCAACTTGCATGCTCTAAATGTCACACATTGAAACCCTTAAACACAAAGACGCCCTTGGAGTCAAACACAGAGACACACTTACCACTTACTCACACACCCTTACACAGACACAGTGACACCCTTACACAGACACAGTGACAAACTTACACACACCCTTACACAGACACAGTGACACACTTACACACACACCCTTACACAGACACAGTGACACACAGACCCTTACACAGGCACAGTGACACAAACACACACCCTTACACAGAAAGTGACACACTTACACACACACCCTTACACAGAAAGTGACACACTTACACACACCCTTATCACATACACACACACAGTTACACCAATACACACATAACCCGAGACACACTGTTTTGCCACTCAATATGCCAGTATTTAGCCACTCAATATGCCAGTATTTTGCCCCTCAATATGCCATTTAATATGCCAGTATTTTCCCCTCAATATGCCATTTAATATGCCAGTATTTTACCCTCAATATGCCAGTATTTTGCCATTTAATATGCCAATATTTTGCCCCTCCAATATGCCATTTAACATGCCAGCATTTTGCGCCTCAATATGCCATTAATATCCCAGGATTTTGCCCCTCCAATATGCCATTTAATATGCCAGGATTTTTCCCCTCAATATGCCAGGATTTTGCCCCTCCAATATGCCATGATTTTGTCACTCAATATGCCAGGATGTTGCCCCTCAATATGCCATTTAATATCCCAGGATCTTGCTGCTCCAATATGCCATTTAATATGCCAGGATTTTGCCCATCAATATGCCAGGATTTTGCCCCTCCAATATGCCATTTAATATGCCAAGATTTTGCCCCTCAATATTCCAGGATTTTGCCCCTCCAATATGCCATTTTATATTCCAGGATTTTGCCCCTCAATATGCCAGGATGCTGCCCCTCAATATGTCATTTAATATCCCAGGATCTTGCCCCTCCAATATGCCATTTAATATGCCAGGATTTTGCCCTTTCAATATGCCAGGATTGTGCCACTCAATATCCCAGGATTTTGCCCCTCCAATATGCCAGGATTGTGCCCCTCAATATCCCAGGATTGTGCCCCTCCAATAAGCTCAGATTGTGCCACTCAATATCCCAGGATTGTGCCTCTCCAATAGGCCCTGATTGTGCCACTCATATCCCAGGATTGTGCCCCTCCAATAGGCCCGGATTGTGCCACTCAATATCCCAGGATTGTGCCCCTCCAATATGCCAGGATTGTGCCACTCAAATTGCCTGAATTTTGCCCCCCCCCCCCTCCAATATGCCAGGATTGTGCCACTCAGTATCCAAGGATTGTGCCCCTCAATATGCTAGGATTTTATATGGGAAGGAGAATAAACGGGATAGCATTCACTGGCTCAAGAGGTGGTGATAGCTAATACATTACATGCTTTTAAAAGAGGCCTGAATACTTTATCAATGAATCAGAACATAGAGGGCTATGTATGTTAGTATAGGCATTACAATTTATTTACTGCTTGCTGAGGCAAACAAAGAAGTGGGACCACCCATAAGGGCAGTCCAGATCCAAGTTGTCTTGGTTTATCTGATATTTTATTTATTTTTAGACATGTCTGGATCATTATCAAGAAAAACATATATATATATATATCCACACAGATCAATATAACCACCCTGCTAGAGAGTAATGTCCTTTAAGTAGGGTTAATGGGGCTGACCAGAGGCAGCTGCCCTAGGTGGCACACTGGCAGAGACGGCACTTTGCTGCTCCATGCAGCAGTCTTTTTCTTTTTTTCCCCCTGTGTCCGTGGGAGTTTGATAGGCTGATTTAGATGCTCCTAAATGGCTGAGAGTTCTGAAGCCTCCTGTGATTGGCTCAGTCCCTCTTTCACACCATGAGCGCAAAGCAAAGAGATGCCTGCAGCAGGTAAGTCAAAAACTAACAGTATGTGTATGTCAGTGTGTGTGTGTGTGTGTATGTCAGTGTGAGTGAGTGTGTGTGTGTGTGTGTGTGTATGTCAGTGTGAGTGTGTATGTCAGTGTGAGTGTGTATGTCAGTGTGAGTGTGTGTGTCAGTGTGAGTGAGTGTCTGTGTATGTCAGTGTGAGTGAGTGTCTGTGTATGTCCGTGTGAGTGTGTGTATGTGAGTGTTAGTGTGAGTGTGTGTATGTCAGTATGTCTAGCCCTCCAGAGGTTAACTCATCTGACACTGCCTATGTATGTCAAGCATCCAGAGGTTAACACCGACTATATCTATCTGGATTTTGTTATAGGTTACTGGTCACATTATTTTGTTTTAGGGAATTGCACAGCCTATTATCATAATAATGATTTGCCATTACTCTCTTTTCAAATTATAGGTGAGCTCTTTAAAAAATATATTATGTATATAAGAAGTGCATATAAAAATAAAATAATTTTTTCAAAGAGCTCACCCACGAGTTGAACAGAAAATGGTAAAACAGATATTATTATGAAAATAGGCTGTGCACTTCCCCAAAACATAATATGTGGCCACTGACCTATAACATGACTCAATTATTGTACATTAAGTTTAAATGCTCAAACAGTTAGGGTACACATTTTAATCATGGCCAGCCAATACTCACGACATATAATTTTGCATATAGAAAGGTGTTCTTGCATTAAATTATCACTTCCTGATAAGTTTCATTTTAGTATGAATTATCTTGACTGTGGGCTTTTTGATTTTTTTTTTTTGTGACCACAACTAATGACCACAACCTGCCAATGACACCAGAGCACTGTCTCAATGCAATTCTTCTAAAAGATCTAAAAGCCACCTTGTCAACCTACTTTCTGGCCATGGCATGCTCATTTTTTTTTTTTTTTTTACAGGGTTTGGAAATACAGCAGTACTGTATTGTGTTCAATCTGCCCAGTTTTTAGCAGGGAAGTCAAAGCCACATACCGAATATTCTTGAATTTTAATAGCCAGCTTTCTGATTTTATATCCATAATAGTGAGAACAGTTTCATCCTGCTCCTCTGCTTGTGTGTGCTGATAATTAAGTATATGTTCAGTACTGGCTAATATAGTGAGTTTCAAATATATTTATAAACAAAATAAATGTATGGCAGTATTAAACAATTTTTATCACAGGACGTAAGGCTTTGTATTTACATTACTTTCTTGACTGAAAAACCTCCTGCGGCAATGAAAATGTTAACAATTAATAAAAAAAAAGTTTTACCAATCAGGAACAAGTAAGGTATAAATAACTTTCATAAACTCCTCCTTCCACCTCTTCCTTTGTTGCTAGCCTCCAGACGAGCACCTCCAACACTAGAGTGTTGTTCTGTCACATTATATTCCATATTTCTCCTTATTTTGTTCCTGTATTCAAACACATAGTTTATGTGATGTGTAGAGTTGAGCGGACACCTGGATGTTCGTGTTCGGCAGGTTCGGCCGAACTTCGAAAAAATGTCCGGGTCCGTGCTCGAACTTGACCCCGAACACGAACCCCATTGAAGTCAATGGGGACACGAACTTTTGGCCACTAAAATGCCTCTAAAAAAGTCATGGAAAGGGCTAGAGGGCTGCAAAAGGAAGTAAAATGTGGGTAAGAGTAGGACAAGTGCCCTGCAAGCAAATGTGGATAGGGAAATAACTTAAAATAACATAAAATACATACAAATTAAAAATACAGCTGAGCCATAAGATAGCACTAGATGGAATCTTTGATTTTAGCTTTGTAAGAACATAAATCTAAATCATGGCTGCCAGGAGGATCAACAGAATTATGAGAATTTGAGAGAGGGATCGAGTGCAGGATATTCTCTTTCAGTTTATACTAAGTGACCCATAGGTTGAGGAGGCGGTGACCGTGGCGGTGTAGGTGGAAGCTGCGCTGGAGGAGGAGGAGGTAGCCAACACTGTTTTTTTTTTTTTTTAATTGGGGTAGCCCCCAAAATATTGGGACATATAACAACAGAAAACACTGAATAAGTGCACTTGAGTATAACAATGACTGGGTGAGGCCGGTATAAATGTCTATTCTGCAGAAGGTACAGAGAAGTCTGATTCATCTTAATAAACAAGAGCTTGTCCACGTTGGCTGTGGATAGGCGGCTGCGCTTGTCTGTGATAACTCCCCCTGCCGTGCTTAACACATGTTCAGACAATACACTGGCTGCAGGGCAGGCCAGCACCTCCAAGGCATAAAGGGCAAGCTCAGGCCATGTGCCCAATTTGGAGACCCAGAAGTTGAATGGGGCAGACCCATCAGTCCGTATGTGTAGGCCTGTGCATACGTACTGTTCCACTATGTTGCTGAAATGCTTCCTTCTGCTAAGACGTTGCATATCAGATGGTGGTGCTGCTTGTTGTGGCGTGCTCACAAAGCTTTTCCACATTTCGGCCATGCTAACCCTGCCTACTGAGGTGCTGGCGGTGCCCCAGCTGCGTTGGCGACCTCTTCTTCTGCCTTCGCCTTGTGCTTTCAATGAGCCCCCGGTGTCATTTTGGAATGCCCTCAGCAGCGCGTCTACCAGCGTGCGCTAGTAGTCGCGCATCTTACGATCACACTCCAGTGATGGAATTAAGGACGGCACCTTGTCCTTGTAATGGGGATCCAGCAGGGTGGCCACCCAGAAATCAGCACAAGTTAGAATGTGGGAAACTCGGCAGTCATTGTGCAGGCACTGCAGCATGTAGTCGCTCATGTGTGCCAAGCTGCCCAGAGGCAAGGACAAGCTGTTCTCTGTGGGAGGTGTATCATCTGTGTCCTCCGTATCCCCCCAGCCATGCTCCAGTGATACCCACGAGCTGCGTTGGGTGCTACCCTGCTGTGAACACGGTTCCTCCTCCTCATCATCATCATCATCATCCATCATCCTCCTCCTCCTCCTCCAAAACTGTGCCCTGGCTTGACAGTTGTGTACCTGACCTATGCTGGTACAGGAACCCACCCCCCAAGCCACTTGTGAATGACTGGCCTGATAACCGTAGAAATGACCGTCATTGGCACTGGCCATGGTGGAGTACTCAAAACGGCAAAATGGCACACAGGTCTCGCATGGAGGCCCACTAATTGGTGGTGAAGTGGTGCTGTTCCGCAGAGTGACTGACCCGTGCGTGCTGCAGCTGATACTCCACTTTCGCCTGCTGCTGCTCGCACAATCTCTCCAGCATGTGCAAGGTGGAGTTCCACCTTGTGGGTACGTCGCATATGAGGCGGTGAGCGGGAAGGCCTAAGTTACGCTGCAGCGCAGACAGTCGAGCAGCAGCAGGGTGAGAACGCCTAAAGTACGCACAGATGGCCCGCACTTTCTGCAGCAGCTCTGATATATCTGGGTAGTTTTTCAGGAATTTCTGCACCACCAAATTTAGCACATGCGCCAGGCAAGGGATGTGCGTCAAACCAGCTAGGCCCAGAGCTGCTACGAGATTTCACCCATTATCGCACACCACCAGGCCGGGCTTGAGGCTCAGTGGCAACAACTACTCATTGATCTGTTGTTCCATGCCCGTCCACAGCTCCTGCGCGCTGTGGGTTTTTCCCCCCAAACATATGAGTTTTAAAAGAGCCTGCTGTCGTTTCCCCCTGGCTGTGCTGAAGTTGGTGGTGAAGGTGTTACACTGACCGGATGAGGAGGTGGTAGAGGAGAAGGAAGAAGCTGAGTAGGAGGAGGAGGCAACAGGAGGCAAAGAGAAATGCCCTTCAATCCTCTGTGGCGGAAGGACATGCGTCAAACTGCGCTCTGCCTCAGGCCCTTCCGACACTACAGTGTGCAGTTAGGGAGATATAGCGTCCCTGCCCGTGCTTACTGGTCCACGTATCTGTGGTTATGTGGACCTTGCCACAGATGGCGTTTCCCAGTGCACACCTGATTTTGTCCACCAATTGCTTGTGCAGGGAAGGGATGGCTCTCCGGGAAAAGTAGTGGCGGCTGGGAACCACGTACCATCAGGTTTTTAAAACTGTCCGTCTCCAACAGACGTAATGACAGCATTTCAAAGGCCAGGAATTTGGAAATGCTGGCATTCAGGGCCAGTGTTGGCGGGTGGGTAGGGCCATACTTCCTCTTTCTCTCCAGTGTTTGGGAGATGGACAGCTGAACTCTTCCATGGGACAGTGTGGAGATGCTTGGGGACGGTGGAGGACGTTGTGGCGTTGCTGCCACTTCCTCTATTTGCTCGGTGGCAGGGCCACTGTGACTCCAGAGCTGGAGGAAGAGGCCAAGACAGCAGCAGAAGAGGAAGCAGGAGGAGCCTGAGACCTTTCTTGGGTTTGAGATACTTAATCCACTGCAGCTCGTGCTTTGCATGTAGATGCCTGGTCATGCAGGTTGTGCTCAGGTTTAGCACGTTTATGCCTCGCTTCAGGTTCTGATTGCACAGCTTGCAAACCACTTGTGTCTTGTCGTCAGAACATTGTCTAAAGAACTGCCACGCCAGGGAACTCCTTGTAGCTGGCTTTGGTGTGCTCGGCCCCTGGGTGCGGTGGGCAGTAGCAGGTGTACTGTCTAGGGTACGGCCTCTATGGTTTTACACCCTGCTCCCTCTTATGCTGCGCTGGTGCCTCTTTGCGACCACCGCCTCTTCCTCCAAACTGGATACGTCATTCGCATGACCTTGATTCCATGTAGGGTCTAGGACCTCATCATCCTCCACATCATCTTCCACCCACTCCTCAACCCTGCCCTCCTTGCCGGTCTGCACACTGCCGAAAGCCACAGCAGTTGGCACCTGTGTTTCGTCATCATCAGAGACGTGCTGCGGTGGTCCTCGCATGTCCACATCCTGACACATAAGTGGTTGTGCATCAGTGCACTCAATCTCTTCCACTTCTGGGGCAAGGCTAGGTTTGATGACCCCGCCAGCAGAGTCATCAAAAAGCAAAAGAGACTGCTGCATGACTTGTGGCTCAGACTGCTTGGCTGATTTGCTAGGGGGTGAGGTGAAAGTCAGATGGCCATGGGCTGCAGGTGTCAACTCTGAGCTTTCAGCAGGGGACCGGGTGGGAGACAATGTGAAGGAACTGGAGGCACTCTCAGCCACCCAATCTACTATCGCCTGTACTTGTTCTGGCCTCACCATTCTAAGAGCGGCATTCGGGCCTACCAAATAACGCTGAAGGTTCTGTCGCGTACTAGCACCTGAGGAAGGTGTTTCACTTGTGCATGTAGCTGGCACAGATCGACCACATCCCCTACTTGCAACAGGAGCTCCACCAACACCAGCAGCACCATGACCAGGGCCACGTCTCTTATTTGACGCTCTCTTCATTCTTTGTGGTCACCCACCAAAGTAACAGATGGTTTATGTCAGGCGACAATGTAACCGCCAAAAGTCAACAATTTTTATTTGTATTTTTTTTGTTTTTTTGTTTATTGGACTGCAAGAAATGCACCGCAAGACGTAAATGTACTATTTAGCACCCAAAACAATTAGAATTTTTCAAAGTGCGCTGTAAGCACAGTATTGGACTGTTCTATTTGACTCTCAGATATGAAGTGCACCGCAAGACGCAAATGTACTATTTACCACCCAAAACAATAAGAATTTTTCAAAGTGCGCTGTAAGCACAGTATTGGACTGTTCTATTTGAATCTCCGATATGAAGTGCACCGCAAGACGTAAATGTACTATTTAGCACCCAAAACAATTAGAATTTTTCAAAATGCGCTGTAAGCACAGTATTGGACTATTCTATTTGACTCTCAGATATGAAGTGCACCGCAAGACGCAAATGTACTATTTACCACCCAAAACTATTAGATTTTTTCAAATTTCAAAGCACAGTATTTGACGGTTCTATTTGACTCTCAGATATGAAGTGCAGGACGCAAATGTAATATTTAACACCAACAAATTGCAGTATTTAAAAATGCCTAGTTGTTGCCCACTGAGCTAACAGAACAGGATTAAAGTCATGTGCCTGGCACACATGCAGTTACAAGTGCGCTGCACTCTCTGTGGCACTGGGCTCAGGGCAGGGTACAAATATGTAGTATAGCACCCACTAAAATAATCACTGTAATTTGAATAATCGCTGTAGTTTGAATAATCGCTGTAGTTTGCAGATTCAACACCAGAATTTTTTTTTAATCTGTCCCTCACAGCTGCAGCATCCTCTCCCTACACTAAGAAGAGCTCATGTGATGTGCCTGTACGTGACTCCAGCATATATATAGAGGCTGGGTCACATGCTTCACTGGCCAATCACAGCCATGCCATTAGTAGGCATGGCTGTGATGGCTTCTAAGGGAAAACGAGTCAACCGCTTGTTGATTGGCAGCCCTGCAGCCTTTCAAAATGCGCCATTAAATGACCGAACCCCAAACTCCAACACGGACATACAGTGAAATGTCCGTGTTCGGATCCGGGGTCCAAAAACCGTAAAGTTCGGTACGAACCCGAACAGTGCGGTTCGTGTTCGCTCAACACTAGTGATGTGTTTTTCTATCCTGTTTTACTATTCTTTTAATAGTCTTCCTATCAGTTGTGTAGGCCCTACTCTATTTAGTCTGATTTCGATCATTTTTCGTGTAATTTCTGCCGATTTTTGGCAGTCTTCTCTTTTCTGCCGATTTCTGCAGAATCTGTTTCTTTTCCTTATCTTGACTAAGGTCATGTGACCTCCCGGGTTCTGTCATAGAAGTCCCGGCGGAAGTGCCGGGCAAGGAGGATGTCTGCCCCAATCTCCCTGGTGGGTAGTGGGGGCAGCCGGTGGATGTCTGCACGATATGCGCAGACATCCTACCTGCTGCTGGGTACTTCCGCTAGGACTTCTATGACGGAAGCCGGAAGGTCACATGACCTCCCGGCTTCCATCATAGAAGTCCCGACGAACGTGCCGGGACACGGTACAGGGACACTCTCCTCACAGTACGTCTCCCACACGATTTATGATTTGCTATCAACGGCCACAAGTTGGTTTTATCCCCTATATACAGGGAGTGCAGAATTATTAGGCAAGTTGTATTTTTGAGGATTAATTTTATTATTGAACAACAACCATGTTCTCAATGAACCCAAAAAACTCATTAATATCAAAGCTGAATATTGTTGGAAGTAGTTTTAGTTTGTTTTTAGTTTTAGCTATTTTAGGGGGATATCTGTGTGTGCAGGTGACTATTACTGTGCATAATTATTAGGCAACTTAACAAAAAACAAATATATACCCATTTCAATTATTTATTTTTACCAGTGAAACCAATATAACATCTCAACATTCACAAATATACATTTCTGACATTCAAAAACAAAACAAAAACAAATCAGTGACCAATATAGCCACCTTTCTTTGCAAGGACACTCAAAAGCCTGCCATCCATGGATTCTGTCAGTGTTTTGATCTGTTCACCATCAACATTGCGTGCAGCAGCAACCACAGCCTCCCAGACACTGTTCAGAGAGGTGTACTGTTTTCCCTCCTTGTAAATCTCACATTTGATGATGGACCACAGGTTCTCAATGGGGTTCAGATCAGGTGAACAAGGAGGCCATGTCATTAGATTTTCTTCTTTTATACCCTTTCATGCCAGCCACGCTGTGGAGTACTTGGACGCGTGTGATGGAGAATTATCCTGCATGAAAATCATGTTTTTCTTGAAGGATGCAGACTTCTTCCTGTACCACTGCTTGAAGAAGGTGTCTTTCAGGAACTGGCAATAGGACTGGGAGTTGAGCTTGACTCCATCCTCAACCCAAAAAGGCCCCACAAGCTCATCTTTGATGATACCAGCCCAAACCAGTACTCCACCTCCACCTTGCTGGCGTCTGAGTCGGACTGGAGCTCTCTGCCCTTTACCAATCCAGCCACGGGCCCATCCATCTGGCCCATCAAGACTCACTCTCATTTCATCAGTCCATAAAACCTTAGAAAAATCAGTCTTGAGATATTTCTTGGCCCAGTCTTGACGTTTCAGCTTGTGTGTCTTGTTCAGTGGTGGTCGTCTTTCAGCCTTTCTTACCTTGGCCATGTCTCTGAGTATTGCACACCTTGTGCTTTTGGGCACTCCAGTGATGTTGCAGCTCTGAAATATGGCCAAACTGGTGGCAAGTGGCATCGTGGCAGCTGCACGCTTGACTTTTCTCAGTTCATGGGCAGTTATTTTGCGCCTTGGTTTTTCCACACGCTTCTTGCGACCCTGTTGACTATTTTGAATGAAATGCTTGATTGTTCGATGATCACGCTTCAGAAGCTTTGCAGTTTTAAGAGTGCTGCATCCCTCTGCAAGATATCTCACTATTTTTGACTTTTCTGAGCCTGTCAAGTCCTTCTTTTGACCCATTTTGCCAATGGAAAGGAAGTTGCCTAATAATTATGCACACCTGATATAGGGTGTTGATGTCATTAGACCACACCCCTTCTCATTACAGAGATGCACATCACCTAATATGCTTAATTGGTAGTAGGCTTTCGAGCCTATACAGCTTGGAGTAAGACAACATGCATAAAGAGGATGATGTGGTCAAAATACTCATTTGCCTAATAATTCTGCACTCCCTGTATATTATATTATTCGCCTCTTGCATCGTCCTCACCTCTATTTCAGGGACCTCACTTGGATAATTAGCCTCCTCTCCGCTTCTATCCAGGCCATCTTCCTAGTGTCCCTCCACTCCCAGGCTATGCAACGCCTCAAGACTACCCACCTACGTGCGTCGGATTCATACAACTAACACATTCACATCATGCAAGTCGTTCACCTAGAGCAGTGATGGCGAACGTTTTTGGTCCCGAGTGCCCAATTTTTGACAGACACAAATTTGCAGACCACAAAGTGCCAACACCGCATACACACACACACTCATACACACACACTTATACTCATACACACGCACACTTATACTCATGCGCACGCACACTTATACTCAAACTCACACACCATTTATACTCACACACACTCCTACTTATACTCACACATACACACACACACATACTCATACACACATATACTCATACACACACTTATACCCATACACACACACACACACTTATACTCATACAGACACTTATACTCATACAGACATTCATACTCATACACACACTCATACACACACACACACACTTATACTCATACACTCACACTTATACTCCCACACACACTTATACTCATACTCACACACTTATACCCAAACACACACACTTATACTCATACAGACACTCATACTCATACACACACACTTATACTCATACTTGCACACACTTATACTCATACTCGCACACACTTATACCCAAACACACACACACACACTTATACCCAAACACACACACACTTATACTCATACAGACACTTATACTCATACAGACATTCATACTCATACACACACTCATACACACACACACACACTTATACTCATACACTCACACTTATACTCCCACACACACTCATACTCATACTCACACACTTATACCCAAACACACACACTTATACTCATACAGACACTCATACTCATACACACACACTTATACTCATACTTGCACACACTTATACTCATACTTGCACACACTTATACCCAAACGCACACTTATACCCAAACACACACACACTTATACCCAAACACACACACTTATACCCAAACACACACACTTATACTCACACACACACTTATCATACTCATACTCACACACACATCATATTCATACTCACACACACACACACTTATCATACTCATACACACACTTATCATACTAATACACACACATATACTCGCACACACACACACTTATACTCACAAACGCACACACACAGCTCTCACCGCTTATCTGCTCCGTTGTCCTGGAGGTGCAGGCATCAGTGTAATAGACGGGCGCTGCCGGTCACCTGCTTCTTCTCCAGATTATTGACGCATGTGCGTTCTGTGAAGAAGCGTTCAAGTCGGAAAGCAAACAGTTAATTGCTTTCCGACTTGAACGCTTCTTCACAGACCGCGCATGCGCCAATCATCTGGAGAAGAAGCAGATGAACGGCGGTGCCAATCGATTACGCTGATGCCTGCACCTCCAGGACAACGGAGCAGATAAGCGGTGAGAGCTGAACCTGACCGCGTGCCACTGCTGAGGGCTCGGCGTGCCATAGGTTCGCCACCGCTGACCTAGAGCTTCATTGGTGGCAGTTTATGGACCCCAGAACAAATTCAGCACATCAATTGTCCAGAATGTATTGCTGGATAATTTGCGATCCACAGATTCACCAAAGAAAAAGCTCACTGTTCCCTAGTACTGCGGATGGAAAATGTATCCACCATCCACCATATCAGTCGGCTGGGCGGTGCCAGGTCCCTGCTGCTCTCAGAGATCATGAAAGACCTTTAAGATTACTGTTTGGACAAGCACATTTCCATCAGGGGCGGAATATATCCCTGGAAAGGACAACCTGGTGGCCGATTGATTTTCCAAACACTGGAGGAAGGTGAGCGACTAGCGCCTCTGCCCTTCTTTTTTTCAGGTGCTGAATTGTCTTTGCGGTCCTCTCCATCAAGACCTCTTTGCGTCGAGAACAAATTGCCAGACTCCAGAATTTTTCAGCTGGCTCCCAGACCTGCTCTCAACGGCTGTAGATGCGATTCTCCAGACTTGGCCTCCCAGGGGAGCCCACGTGTTTCCCCGCTATTATCACTATGCATGGGGAGCGCGAGCAGCACATTCTCATGCTGCCCGCGGCTCCCCGTGAGGCAGGGTGGGGGCGGAGCTATACCTCAATAGCTGACATTCCAGGATTTTTAAATAAAGTTTTAACTTTTCATAAGTCATCAGCCAGCTCCGGTGATGTCCTGTTGTTTCCGTGTGCCGCTACCTTGGAGAAAGGAGTCTCCTTTACTCTTTGGAGTGACATCAATAAGTGGATCAGTTACAACTTGGCTACATTGCTGTTTGTATCACACAAGCCATGATCTTTGTGCTTGTCCCATTATGTCTTATATATTTTGTGTTATAACACTGCTGAAATGGTTAAAAGTTGTTACTGCTTGCAACCTCAAGACGGCTACACTGGGTCAAGAATGATTAGGAAGTTCTAGAATATTAGGACATTATCCTCCATTCAATATAATTATACATCCACCTCCTCAACGCATTAGTAGATAATGTGAATATTCAATTTGTCAATCTATGACTCATGGAGAATTAAGGAGAAGGTATGTGCTGTTCACACTGTCTCTGGATTTGGTGTATATTTTCCCACTGATTTGTGGTGTATTTACTGTGATTCATTACTACATTAGATAACTATTATAAGTTGAACTGAAATTATTGGTTTAGAATTATTAGAAATTCATGAATACTTTAATGTATTCTAATTATAACTCTTACGTACATATGTCACTCAAATGTGTATGTGAAATCCGTAATGTTGTTTTACACTATGTGTATTATATGTCTGCGAATTATATCTTGCAAAACCCAATAATAATAATAATAATTAAAAAAAAGAATGTAAATACATAGAGATTGAGCATGGTAATTGAGGAGAGAATATTTAAATGTAGTATTTTGCTGAAAGGGTGGTGGTTGTCATCCAACAGAAGTGGTAAAGGTTAATATAGTGATACTTAAAGCAAGAATGGGATAAAAATAAGACAGTCCTGAACATAAAATAAGATCATGTTAACATTAAATATCTTAGCAGTTGAATGCACGGAAGTTTCATTAGCCTAACTCCAAGTCAGTACATAAAATTAAAAAAACACAAATATATTGTTTTGTTGGTTATCAAAATGAATAAATAATGATTCAATTACTCCTGAAAAATGCAGTAATACAATTAACCATTTATCTACCTAAATATTTTAAAATAAGCGTGAGAAAATTATGTCAGTTTAGCATGTAAAATAACTACATTTTCTTTTTTGCAGATTCAATTGTGATTGGATTCTGGGTCGGCCTAGCGGTCTTTGTCATTTTTATGTTTTTTGTTTTGACTTTGTTGACGAAAACAGGAGCGCCTCATCAGGAGTGAGTTGTACTATAATTGAAATCATTATATGTCAATATATAGTGCCGTATGAACTTATAGCAATAATTTATGCAGAGGCGTTGCTAGGCGTTGCTCCAAAAGATCTGGGGGTGGAGACCGTGCAGATTTGATAGAAGTGGAGTAAATAAGCTCACATGTTTAGGTGGGAATACAGACGGATATATATGATGCTAATTAACAATAGGTATATATGGGTATATCAGGGCTCAACAAATGAGGGAGCACCAGACTATAGTGTCCGAGCGCTGGGTGTGCTCAGCAGGGCTCGAAATGAAGATGGTCTGTGCCTGTGTGAGACCCACCCCACTGTCAGACACACATAATAACAACGCTGTCTCACACAGACATGCATAACAAGCACGCTGTCACACAGACAAAGCATGCTGTCTCACACAGACAAACATAACAAGAACGCTGTATTACACAGACACACGTAACAAGCATGCTGTCTCACATAGACTCACATAACAAGGGGGAGAGAGAACTGAGATAGTGAGGAGGGGGAGAGAGAGAACAGAGATGGGGAGGAGGGAGAGAGAGAACAGAGATGGGGAGTAGGGGGAGAGAGAACAGAGATAGGGGAGGAGGGAGGAGAGAGAACAGAGCTAGGGGAGGAGGGGGGAGAGGGAACAGATAGGGGAGGAGGGGGGAGAGGGAACAGAGATGGGGAGGAGGGGAGAGAGAACAGAGATGGGAAAAGAGGGGGAGAGAGAACAGAGATGGGGAAGGAGGGGGAGAGAGAACAGAGATGGGGAAGGAGGGGGAGAGAGAACAGAGATGGGGAGGAGGGGGAGAGAGAACAGAGATGGGGAGGAGGGGGGAGAGAGAACAGAGATGGGGAGGAGGGGGGAGAGAGAACAGAGATGGGGAGGAGGGGGGAGAACAGAGATGGGGAGGAGAGAGAACAGAGATGGGGAGTAGGGGGAGAGAGAACAGAGATAGGGGGGGGGAGAGAACAGAGATGGGGGGGAGAGAGAACAGAGATAGGGGAGGAGGGGGGAGAGAGAACAGAGATAGGGGAGGAGGGGGGGAGAACAGAGATGGGGAGGAGGGGGAGAGAGAACAGAGATAGGGGGGGAGATAGAGAACAGAGATAGGGGAGGAGGGGGGGAGAGAGAACAGAGATAGGGGAGGAGGGGGAGAGAGAACAGAGATAGGGGAGGAGGGGGGAGAGGGAACAGAGATGGGGAGGAGGGGAGAGAGAACAGAGATGGGAAAGGAGGGGGAGAGAGAACAGAGATGGGGAAGGAGGGGGAGAGAGAACAGAGATGGGGAAGGAGGGGGAGAGAGAACAAAGATGGGGAGGAGGGGGAGAGAGAACAGAGATGGGGAGGAGGGGGGAGAGAGAGAACAGAGATAGGGGAGGAGAGGGAACAGAGATAGGGGAGGAGGGGGGAGAGGGAACAGAGATAGGGGAGGAGGGGGGGAGAGGGAACAGAGATGGGGAGGAGGGGAGAGAGAACAGAGATGGGAAAGGAGGGGGAGAGAGAACAGAGATGGGGAAGGAGGGGGAGAGAGAACAGAGATGGGGAGGAGGGGGAGAGAGAACAGAGATGGGGAGGAGGGGGGAGAGAGAACAGAGATGGGGAGGAGGGGGGAGAGAGAACAGAGATGGGGAGGAGGGGGGGAGAACAGAGATGGGGAGGAGGGGAGAGAGAGAACAGAGATGGGGAGTAGGGGGAGAGAGAACAGAGATAGGGGGAGAGAGAACAGAGATAGGGGGGAGAGAACAGAGATAGGGGGGGGGAGAGAGAACAGAGATGGGGAGGAGGGGGGAGATCAGAGGTGGGGAGGAGGGGAGAGAACAGAGATGGGGAGTAGGGGGAGAGAGAACAGAGATAGGGGGAGAGAGAACAGAGATAGGGGGGAGAGAGAACAGAGATGGGGGGGAGAGAGAACAGAGATAGGGGGGGGAGAGAGAACAGAGATAGGGGGGGGGGAGAGAACAGAGATAGGGGAGGAGGGGGAGAGAGAACAGAGATAGGGGAGGAGGGGAGAGAGAACAGAGAGAGGGGGAGAGAGAACAGAGATGGGAAAGGAGGGGGAGAGAGAACAGAGATAGGGAAGGAGGGGGAGAGAGAACAGAGATGGGGAAGGAGGGGGAGAGAGAACAGAGATGGGGAAGGAGGGGGAGAGAGAACAGAGATGGGGAGGAGGGGGAGAGAGAACAGAGATGGGGAGGAGGGGGGAGAGAGAACAGAGATGGGGAGGAGGGGGGGGAGAACAGAGATGGGGAGGAGGGGAGAGAGAGAACAGAGATGGGGAGTAGGGGGAGAGAGAACAGAGATAGGGGGAGAGAGAACAGAGATAGGGGGGAGAGAACAGAGATAGGGGGGGGGAGAGAGAACAGAGATGGGGAGGAGGGGGGAGATCAGAGATGGGGAGGAGGGGAGAGAGAGAACAGAGATGGGGAGTAGGGGGAGAGAGAACAGAGATAGGGGGGAGAGAGAACAGAGATAGGGGGTAGAGAGAACAGAGATAGGGGGGGAGAGAGAACAGAGATAGGGGGGGAGAGAGAACAGAGATAGGGGGGGGGGGAGAGAACAGAGATAGGGGAGGAGGGGGGAGAGAGAACAGAGATAGGGGAGGAGGGGAGAGAGAACAGAGAGAGGGGGAGAGAGAAGAGAGATGGGGAAGGAGGGGAGAGAGAAGAGAGATGGGGAAGGAGGGGGAGAGAGAAGAGAGATGGGGAAGGAGGGGGAGAGAGAACAGAGATGGGGAGGAGGGGGAGAGAGAACAGAGATGGGGAGGAGGGGGAGGAGAGAGAACATCTCATCTGCTTGTAGATGAGCTGACTGCCTGAAAAAAAAAGATGGATTAAAATATGGGAATCTTGATCATTTTTCAAAGGTCTGAAATGATTGTGCATCTCTGCTTGGGCAAGGCAAAGGTCTTACTTTGAAACAGAACTCTGCTTTGTCTCTCATTTTGACCATGGACTGGTTAAAGCGATTATCATTTTTTCTATCCCCCTCGATCCTTTCCATAACATCCACGCCTTGCCAGGGTGGAGCCTTGAATATGATAGCCTCGATTGGCTCCTTGGTATCTCCCACGCCCATTATGGGCAAAGTTATCAAGCAGACATTCAGTTCTGGTATGCAGCCTTCTTCTTCCTATACGCCCACTAGGGGCGGGGTCTTACCGCCCCACACTAACAGCAGTCAGCTGTAACCACCTCCTCCCCATACGCCCACAAGGGGCGGAGCTATATCGTCCCAATGCTAAGGGCTTATGAAACTTAACTAGGTATATCCCACTCTGGGAGTCTTTTAGACGCCCATAATGGGCGGGGGTCACACTCTACCCTATACTAACCAAGGTCTCCTCACTTTACGCCTACAAGGGGCGGAGCTTAAACGCTCCTATGTCAACATGTAAAAGTGATCACACTAAGAAAAAACTCTCAATGTGAATGTTACAGACGCCCACAAGGGGCGGAGGCACATTTTGCCTAACTAATCATACTTAACTTCCAGCACACACCTCCACCAGCTGGTTTACTATTTAAATTTCCCGTTTTTTACGGTCTTTACCCCCTGACGAAGCCACTAAGGTGGCGAAACGCGCGTCGGGTTATTTAGTGCTTATTGCTTGCTTTACTGGCGTATGTGGTGGCAGCCCTAGCCTTCATTCATTAGAATCAAATTAACTGATTATCCTCTCTATTGGGCATACCTGGCTGCACCAACTCCCTATACACTATCTGCAATTATATGAGCCTTATTGGGTACAATCCACAGGAGCTCTCTATTATAAGTGGAGCATGTGCAGACACATATAGGAATTGATTCCATCCAGACCCTGCTGTTTGCATGTGCTCCACTCTCACCTGATCATCCTTAACCCTATGAAGTACAAATTATCTAATAACAATATCCTTATTCTTAACCCCTCACTCTCTACTCTGTACATATATAACATATATTCACCTTTACTTCCCTATATCTCCAAAGAGAAAGTGGGTAAGTTTCTTTCAGCTTGGGGCTGGGTTATACCATTTGCTCTGTGGATCATCTAGGCAAAGGGTGCATTTTTTCAGGCAGGGACAACTGAGGACCTATATATTCAGTGATCAGTTTTTCTTTCTATCACTATCAACTGTCAGATATGGACAGAAGTATATAGTCACACTGAATACTGTCTGATCACTGAGCTTGCTTCTCTACTTAACAATTTGATATTTTATATTCCTATCCACAGTCATACTATCTATCTGGACAAGCAAGCCTAGTTTTATTTTATTTTCACTTTATTCACTATGTTTTCACCAGTTTGTTCTGTGTACACCTATTTTTAACTACTCCTTTTTATCGAATACTAATAAAACCTACGTTTTAATTTCCAGAATCCACTGATGTCCATTTAAATTTTGTCACATAAGATGTACAGTAACTGAGGTAATGAGTTCACATCTGTAGGTATATGAGTGGACCCCCTAATAATCTAATAAACATATAACAAATAAACAAACCTGAATACAGAGAAAAACAAGAAATACACTGCGCCAAAATGTGATAGTAATAGCAGCAACTAAATCAACCAGTGTTCCACTCCTGGTTCGGTACAATAAATAACAAAAATAGTGAAAAAGTGCGCTTAAACCAACACTTAATATACAACAAAAAAGGGGATTACCCTTAATATGGTAGCAATCCTCTTGGTAAATACATGGAGGGAAAAACAAAAAAAAAATGATAATATAGTGTAGTATTTCAGTGCAAAACCAGGGAATGTGAAAAAGTGAAAATACACTCACATATCCCTGAGCAGTATACTGCTCAGTATATCAAGCCTCATGGGAGCCCACGTAGGGTAGATGTTCCACAAGTATCCCAGAAGATGAGAGAGCAGAGGAGAGACGTTAGTAGGGGTATAAAATTTATTGTAGAAAAAATATAAAAGATCTTACATTAAAAGTAAATAGGATCCAACAGGAATATGTAGAATACAATCAGTCCCAATGTCCTCAGATAGTCCCAGCAAGTCTCCTCCTCTCCACAACCTAGAGGATTTAAGCGCACTTTTTCACTATTTTTGTTAAATAAACAAACCTGGTCTCCTGATACAAGTGATCAAACCATTGTGTCATAATATAGTGATATCAAGTCAGTGAAAGGGAACAACCTGGGTGCAACAGAATCAGTACAGTGTGTCGCATTCACGATCAGATCTCTCCCACGTTTCTCAGTTAAACCGGTATATTGATTGGGTCAGAATTTGTAAGTAATTGTGACATGTACCAGGGTGTGTTTTGGAAGATCTTTTTAAGTTGGGTTTTCAGATCGTTCAGTAAGGAGTTGATTTATGGTTTCCAGCGTTTGAAGAATTGTTCTGCCCTGCAATTTTTATTTAACTGAGCTGTAAGCCAGCACATGCAGAACAGGTACATGAGCTTTTCTTTAAAAACTGTTTGTATGGGTGTATGTCTGTTAGAAGACTCCGTCTATAAAATGGTGATGTATGGGTGTATGTCTGTTAGGAATATTATATCATTTGTATCTCCTGTTTCTCCTCTCCCTCTTTTTATATTATCTGAAGCATATTTTCACCTCAATGATGTCCAAACAATATTTTTCAATCCCAAACAATCTGCACGTAAGCACTTTAATGACAGGGGAGAAAAAACAGAAAAGGTTCGCTAGTGGACAGGATTTTTTATGTTAGGGGATTGATTCTATTTTATATATTCTGAAGTTTCATGTAATCATGGTGACTCTTCCTTGAGTATGTATGGATTTTTGTATATGTGATTTTGATAAATAAAATAAATTATAAACACTGTAAGAGAGGGTTCGTCTAGCTTTATCGAATATTGGATTATCATTTTATTTGTTACTTCTAAAATGATGCGAATAAAATTGGCACGTGGAATGGGTGAGCGGGAGTAGCCGAAGAGGACAAGCTCCAGTGTGAGTGAATCTTATACCAAATCCGGCTTTGACATAATCATGGATGAGATTTCGGAAACGACAAATAATTCTACAGCGCCCCATGCAGTGAAAAAAATTAGCGCCCGGCATATTACATTTCAGACAGTGTTTGTAAATTAGCAGCGTTGCCCCTGAATGGAGATACATAAGCCGTATGGAGAATTTTTACAAAGGCATTAATGTTCTTCAGGGTGTGAAATGGCAGCTCCATCCCCATGCAGAGAATACTACCGTAGAGGGAAAAAGATAGCCTGATACTATATATTTTACTCAAATGTTTATACTTATTTATACTGTATTCATGCCATATATTTGAGATATTTGAATGTGTACTTTTCATAAAAACATATTTTTTTTCTTTCCTAGAAATATAGATACTTCTGAAAAGAGATTCCAAATGAACACCTTTACAACGGAATTCAGTAGGCCGTTACAGATGCACAGAGGTTTCTCTTGCCACGAAGAGGAGTCCAGGTCTCTTTTTCATTGCTATATAAATGAAGTTGAGCAACAGGAAAGGACAAAGTGCACCAAAGAAGTTGAGGACAGAGATCTCCTTATTCAGCAAACTTTGAGAAACTGTAAAACAGAAGAGGAGCTGCAAAGCCTTGCAAAGTTCAATATTCCAAACTGTGTGAGCTCTGATCACAATTCTTCTGCTGAAGATGATGATCTTTTATCATATGACCCAACAATTATATTCGAAAGCAAACCAGCTTGTTCAAGTAAGCATCACTTTTCAAATGGATAGTTCATTTAAGATCGACACTCCATTAAGTGTGCTCTATTTTTCCTGCATTCTCTGTTATACAAAGTTTTTGCATAATTGAGAATGCAAGAAAATAAGCATGTAACAGACAATCCCCTGAAGCGACTTTGCCGGTCCTGAGCATACAGTTGTAAGATCAAAACTGCACACTGAAAAATGGATATCTGCTGACTAGCTTACAAAGGATTCTGGGAACACTCATTTTTTCTAAGTAAGTTGTCAGGCTACATAGTGCACAAAGTTCTAGAAATAAATACTAAATGCATATAAATGTTAAAAAACTTTATTATGCATTTATTATTTTGTTCCCTTCAAGACAGAATTGGCCATTAACCCCTTACAAACATACTGTTTATGGGACATTTGTTCTACAGAAAATGGTTAGAAAAAAACAACCCTAGTCCTCACCATAACCCTAGATTTAGGGTTAATAGCTCTAGGATTAGTTGAGTCCTTTATTTTTTTTCTTCAGTGCAATGTTGCCGACTGCCTCTAGGGGCTGTTAAGCAACAAAAGGGATTTTTGATCATTTCCGTCACTCTTACCAAATACAGGGCAGCACCATATTGGAAGAGCATGCTGGGGTCACAATCCCCTGGAGGGCCAAATTTTGGTGTTACATAAATCATAGCAACACCATCAAAGCATAGGCTGCGATCGTTGAGCGCTGTCTATGCGGGATCTACCGCAGGGCGCGCTGGTCACATAAATTGCCACAGCTTGTTTTTGTGTGATGTGCTTGGTTAGTTGTCGCAAAGGGGTCAAGCCAAACAGGCTCTTTTTTTTAATTTTATTAGCACAGTATTAATAGATGTTAGAGGCACTAATGTGGATAATGTATTCTGTGTGCCTTTTAAATAAACTGTTGCTGGTAGGTAGCAACAACAGTTTATTTAAAAGGCACACAGAATACATTATCCACATTAGTGCCTCTAACATCTATTAATACTGTGCTAATAAAATTAAAAAAAGAGCCTGTTTGGCTTGACCCCTTTACTATATAATACCTGCATGCAAAAAGGGAACTGCCCGGATGAGATGCTGAGAGCGTGATAGTGGCTATCCCAAAACCAGGGAAATGGGCCAAGGGGTGTTAAGATTTTCGTCCAAATATCGCTTTTAAATACAGATTTACAAATATATTCAAAATTACTTGCGAACAGAATAAAAAAGATATTGCCAAAAATACTTAATTATGACCAAACAGGGTTTATTCAAGGGAGACAGACGGGAGACAACATAAGGAAATTCTCAAGTCTAATGAAACACTTAGAACAAGCGCAGGTTCCAGGTCTGATGCTCGCATTGGATACGGAAAAAGCAGTTGATCGGTTGCATTGGAAATTTCTGGAACTTGTATTGTTTAAATTTGATTTCCCAAAACAAATAATAAAAGCGATATTGGCAATGTATGGATGCCCTTCGGCAACAGTTTTGTACTCTGGATTCCAATCAGAGAAATTCTTGATCACGAATGGAACTTGTCAGGGGTGTCCATTGTCACCTATACTATATGTCCTTGCACTGGAGCCTTTGGCAGCAAAATTCCGGGCAGATATTGATATAAGAGGAATACAACATTCTAAGATGGGTCAAAAAAAAGCAGGGTTGTTTGCAGATGATATTTTATTATCCCTAACACAACCAGTGGAGTCTCTACCTGCATTAATGAAACAATTGAGTAACAATGGGAAAGTGTCTTATAAAATAAACATGCAAAAATCACAAGCACTTTCAATAGGTATGAACGAAGAAGATCTTAAGAAAACAAAAATGATATATAAATTTGATTGGCAAACAGAGTTTATTGATTATCTGGGGATAAAACTATCTGAGAATACATCTAAGATGTTGCAGCTTAATATTTATGATAAATAGAAAAAATTGAAACAAGACCTGATTAAATGGACTAAAACAGAAATATCATGGACAGGTAGAATATCGGCGATTAAAATGGCAGTGATACCAAAAATTCTTTATGTGTTTAGGACCTTACCGCTCAAAATACCAAGTACATTTTTCCTGGAAACTCAGAGAGATATAAATAAATTTGTAAATAGAGGAAAGAAACCTAGAATTAAAAAAGCAATTTTATATAACACACATAGAACAGGAGGGATGGGAGTACCAAATTTGGAATGGTATTATTTATAGGCACAGATTGCCCAAGTAATTCAGTGCTATTCTCCACCAGGTAGGGTGGCATGGGTGGATTTGGAAGACTGGCAGTTCGATCCAAATAGATTATGCTATAAAATATGGAGTAAACCCAGCAACAAGGGAAGTTTGCTCTATACTACTGAAGTTTCTCTTCAGATATGTAGGAAGCTTTTAAGACTAATTCCAATACTTAAAGAGATTACATGGCACTCCCCACTGCAAGAATTGGAAGCTCACATACTGCAGTGAGGAGCTGGATAAGTAATGGAATTACGAGTCTACAAAAAAATAGGGAGCAATCACATTTTATGGCTTTTATGGACATAAAAAATAAATTTCAGTTGTATATAATTGTTTAGTATCAAAAGACCCCAAGTTAAAAGTCAAAAGTATGCAGCAATGGGAACGGGATTTAGGGGTTACAATCTCTGCAGAGGAGTGGACAAGATTATTGGGGAATTTAAAAACATTCTCACACTGTACAAATTATATAGAGACACAAATGAAAATAATATATAGATGGTACATGGTCCCAATATAGTAACAATTAACAAAATGTTCAAATCCTCCTCTGTGGATTGTTGGAGAGGATGTGGAATGGAGGGCTCAATAAAGCACATATGGTGGGAGTGCCCGATAGTATTAGAATATTGGGAAAAGATCTTCCAACTGATAAAAGAGATAACAGGAGTTAATTGGAACAAAAGAGCAGAAATAGTATTATTCAACATTTTCCCAAAGTTAACATCAAAGTATATAGGAAGACTGGTGGGGCATATACTCTTAGTGAGGAAACAGGGCATAGCCAGAAATTGGAAAACACAAAATCTCCTATCTATAAAGGAAATAGTGGCTATGGTGGATATGAATAGTTATTACGAACAACTGCATTATTCCCTGACAAACACCATGAAGGATTATGATAAAATCTGGGGTGCTTGGAGGGGGAGGGAGTAGGGGAGACCGGGGGAGGGGGCCCGGTTGGGGGGTTGGGTAAGGATGCAAACCGAACCCTTTTTTTTGTCTGTTTTTTTTTTTTTGTATAAGTATAACTTTTCCCCCCCCCCCGCTGTAATGTATTGTGTTTTAAGTGTTGGTACTGTTTGTATTGTATTTTTGTATATGATAAATAAATAAAAGAGAGATTGAATTAAATAAGCTGTTGCTTTAAAAAAAGTAAATTGAAAATGTGGGATTATTTTTTGTATTATTGTTTTTTGCATCTTTTTTTTTAAAGTCTGCAACATTCAGAATTTGGATGCATATGTTAAGCTTGTATACTTACATTCTTGTGTGGATGTATTTCTGACTGATGCCATTATTTTCAACTTTTTACTTGAAAGGACTATGGACCTAAATAAATTGTGAGGTTTATTTTACAAACTCTATTACTTTCTTTGGCGTGCCGTCAGACACTATTGTTTGCCAGTTTTGTATGTGGAATGAGGAGTCCTGAGCCCCCATCGATCGACTACCAATCATGTATAAAGACAGAGCCAGGTGGTTTTTTATCTTTTTCATTTAATTGAGCACTGTGTTAACAGATGTTAGAGGCAATTTTATGGGCAGAATTAACAGATATTAGAGGCAATTTTATGGGCAGTATTAACAGATGTTAGAGGCAATTTTATGGGCAATGTATTTCTACAAAATTTACATTGTGAACTGTAGCTTTAAAAAAAAAAAAAAAAAACACAAATAGAAAATTAGACCAACATGTGACATTATTTTATGTTTTTTTTTTTGCTTCTTTTGTTTTTAAAGTTGGGAACATAAAGAATTTGGATGCATATGCTAAGCTTGCTTTACCTTGTATACTTTACTATTATAAATGAACTGACAGTACATTTTGAATGAAATTTCCTGTTATAATTATTGCCACTGTGTTAATATTTTCTAAACAGTACTTTGAACCAGTCTGTTAATTTTAATAAAACTACCATATACCATCATTTGATAAATCAACATGTGTGAATCTTCTGAGGAAGCAAGGGTTAAAAAGTGTAGTTGTTCTTTAATGTCACAATCACAGTGAACAATGATTAGGATAACTGATCAGTAAGACTCCCCTGTGATGTTATTACTGTGGAATCAACCATTCTTTTGAATTCAGCTGTTTCAAGTGCTTGGATTTCAAGGGGAATGGTTTCAGGCAGCCTTGTGTATTGTGATGTTACACAAGGAGGGTTTAAAACCAAAAATGCATTAATTCTTTCATTTATCAATATAAAATGTGAGTTGCTAAAGCATTGGCCATTTTTTTAAAATTGACATTTACCGTATTTGCTCGATTATAAGATGACCCTGATTATAAGACGACCCCCCAAACTTTGGATATTCCTTTAGGAAAAAAGCTAAAAGCCTGAATATAAGACTACCCTATAGGAAAAAAGTTCAACTTGTATATATTAACATGTAAATTGCTTTTTTAATAAAAAAATTATATAAAAAAATGTTTGATATAATGTTTTTATTTCCTTTTATGTGCCAAGGCTGCCTCTCTCTTTCCCTTGCCCCCAACTTTGTCTCTCTCCCCCCCCCCCACTTAGTGTTGTCTCTCTCGCTCTCCCCCTCCCTTTGACTCCCCCCTCGCTACCCTTGTCTCTCTCTCCCCCCGTGCCCCCCTCCCCTTGTCTCTCTCTTCCCCCCCCTTCCCTCTCTCTTCCCCCCTTCCCTCTGTGTCTTCCCCCCTTCACTCCCCTTGTCTCTGTGTCTTCCCCCCTTCCCTCTGTCTCTGCCCCCCCTCCCTGCCCTTGTTGCTCTGGTCCCCCCTCCCTCCACCCCCCTCACCTTGTTCTCTTTCCCTGGTGGCTAGTGGGGGCAGCCAGGGGATGTCTGCACAATACGTGCAGACATCCTCCATGGTGCCCGACACCTCCGTCTATGACGGACAGCTGGTCCGTCATAATAGACGGAAGTATCGGGCAGCATGGAGGATGTCTGCACGTATCGTGCAGACATCCCCCGGATGCCCAATTCTCCCTGGTGGCTAGCGGGGCAGCAGAGGATGTCTGCGCGATGAGCGCAGACCTCCCTTGCTGCCGCCCGGCACAACCGCCGGGACTTTTATGACGAAGCCTGAAGTACCCGGCTTCTTCATAGAAGTCCCGGCGGTCGTGCCGGGCGGCAGCAGGGGGAGTCTGCGCTCATCGCGCAGACATCCCCTACTGTTAGAGAGGGGGATCCAGGTCCCCTGCAGCTCTGCTGGGAACCTGGATCCCAGTCTTATAGTCTGACCTCAATTTGCCTTGAGTAGTCCCACATATACATGGGTCAGCTTTAATATAAATGTATTACTTCAATCTTATTTTTCACTTGAAGTAGTAATTTGACTTACTAGCCAAGAGAACAAAATACTATAAATGTATCTTTGCAATCACATCTGTTTTAATCGGGTTATACTGGCAGTAAACGTCAATAACATTTTCAGAATAGAATATTTATTACAATATATATATTTTATTTTGATACATTATGTCCATATTTGAGTTTCACAAGGTTGATAGCTATACATTTATATATATATATACACATACACACCAAATGGTCCAGTTCATGATTTCCAGCCAGTATTAGTGTTCTCAGATGAGGAGGTGGGAATAACAACTCCTTGTCTCTGGAGCACTTGTAAAACATTTAGAATTGCATCTAGTTCTGTTCTAAATTTCTCAAGTTCGACATTCTTCTGCTGTACAAGCTTCTTCCACTTTTCTACTTCTTTGTCCTGTTCAGTATTTGCTACAACGTGGGTTTGCTTTATTATCTACAATATTGCAAAAAATAATATATTCATATAATAATTTATATATTTTATAACAGTGCCAGCAACATTAAACTGCCAGTGGAGGTATAGAGTGACGCTGAATGTATAATGAATTATATGAATAAACATTGTTTATGGTTTAACTGTCCTATAACAACATGTAGGTCTTTCTATCACTGTACCAATTGCTATAATGGGTTGCTATAATTTTACTAATAACATGCACTGTTTAAATGTATATTAAACAGGAGAGAGAAAAGGAATCTGATATTGAAATATTGTTAAACCTTAACCTTTATTGAAAATAAACAATGGGCATTTCCCCACCTGCTGGTCGGGATATTCAATCACCATCTGGTGCGAAAACGCGTGTTGGCAATCTACGAGGGAGGGACAATTGTCTTATTCCTTTCTAGTTGAGCTGAGCATTTTTTTCTAAGTTGAGCTGAACATAGCTGATTCATTTTGAGCTACCATGTTACAGGCACCCCTATCAGACCTTAACAAAGCAACCAAGCCACAGGAAGTGCCCTTCTTTTTTGTATTTCCATTTACCAGCAGATTTTTTTCAATTATTACGGTCATTATTGTGTATTAATGATTTTCACAAAGTGATAGCGATTTACAGGGGTAGCTCTGTCTGCTAATTTGGGGGTGGGTATTTGGTTACGGTTAGTAGCACACTGTTTGTTACACAAGCATAACAACATTCAATTTGGCAATATATATTTTCTAAGCCACTCTTTTTCTATAAGATTTACAATTATCTCTGGGGCAATTAATTGAATGGCTACCATAGCTTTAGAATGGGCAGAAACCTTTTCGATTACTTATTAAATTCTCACAATTAGAGAACACACATTATAAAGGGCCTTAGTCTGTTTTTCAAATTATTAAGCACAAGTTGTCAGGAAGCTTGTTGATATCAGTGTGCCCTTTAATCAGACAGAGTTTGCCCTAGTTGTAATGAGCACAAGCCAACAGGCAGGTTATTTATTTCAAGGTGCTTTTAAAAGTGTATAATGAGTTTTAATTCATAAAGTTCTGGCAGAGTGGGTCACTAATAGGACTTTGTTCTTATCCTATTGTTTCATCCATGGACATATGTTTTTAGAGAAGCAGTCAAGATCACAACCTTGCTTGAGGGTATACGCCAGTTATAAAATATCACGCATTAGCTCAACCAACTAGTTCAGACACAAATTTCTCTGTGCATTCAATGACACTGCTACACTGTTAACCTTGTTTTGAAGAGGTATTGTATATTATAGTGTAGAGCATATATTTAGTTTTTTCTATCTTTCTTTCCCCTTCCTCGTTTCTTAGTTACAGCTACCAACAAGATTGTTAATCACTAGTTGCCTTTTGAATACCAAACTTGCTTTATTGTACTCTTATTTTGCTGCATTATAGCGATTGTATATTGCAAGGTTAGTCCTTGCTGATTATTAGTTCACATTTTTTACTATTTTTGTTATTCTTAACATGTGTATTCAACTTTTTAAATTAAGATTTTTAACAAGTTTTCCATAAAGGTAAGTTTTTACTATTTTTCAAAACCAGATTCCTTTCACATAAACATTGTTTTTATCAGCATAAGAAGGTCTTTCTTTAGACATCATTATTTTCATCATATAATTTACTACAAACAAATCATAGAATACAATGTGAACACCCCCCCCCCACTTTGACATGAAATTTTTTTTACACAATTACAAACAGTAAAAATACCCTGTCTACATAGTTTCAAAATGTTGTCCTGATTCTAGAATTATGCCATGTTTATATGTTTACAAGTTATAGGGCCATAACTATTTTCTCCTACAGTGACCTTTTGACCCCAATCTTAACCTTAACCCAAAATCTAACCCTCAGGATAATTTAGCTGACTGCTTCTAGGGGCAGTCTCAGTCTAGCAACAGAGAGACAGAAGTGATAACTAATCACTTCTGGAGCTCTTACCCACAAGAGGGCAGCACCATGTTGGAGGAGCATGCTGCTGAAGCTCACTTTCACTCCATGGAACGATCACGGGTGCCTTTGGCAAGAAATATTGGTGTTTCTTAATCCCTTGACATTGAAGTAATACAGCCACACGATGGTGGCAACAGAGTTGCCAGCTGGATGTGCCATGACCAATATTGCGAAGGGGTCAATAATGGCACACATTTGTATATTCAATTGTAGTGGACTAGAGTTCTATGAACTGGGTGGCTGGGTGCGCATTATGGGAACTGTAGTTTACAAAAATTGCGTAGACAAATGACTGCCATTACAAGGGCAGTGATGACTAACCAGGCTTGCCGTCACTGCAATGTTGCCTATTTTTGTAATGGGGTGCTGTTTCTGTGCGTATAACTGTGTGACTAGATGTCATAGCGATTATATGTGTCAGAAGGGGCATCAGTCAACATGGTCCCCTGGCATAGCCATGTCTCTTAAAGCCTGGTCATGGTATGCCCAGAGCTACATGACATGCCAGGCACGTCCAATGTCGTAGTCCACAACATCTGGAGTGCTGAGGGATGCCTACCCCTGATCTAAAAATTGCTTGTATGGTGAATTTAGAGATTAAAAAATAAATCGATACATTGTGTTAGCAAAATTGTGAGAAAACAAAAGTGTCTATGGTGTACATTAGTATAAATAATGTTTAGGTGATAAAGTACCTTTAATATTAATCGAAGAGCCTCAGTGGGGTTTTTATTGTGTCTTGTTCTTGCTAAAGAAAAGTATGTGAAAGGGTTTTACCTGATAGACTACATTTTTTTTTACTGGTATCTTTCAGATTGCATTTTGTTAATACAAACATGAAAACGAAATCTCAATGTGTCCTTCCTGGTAAAATACTTTATAAATAATTTAAAATGCACCATTTTGTTTACAGCAACAAGTCTATCCTTAGCTAAAAGGTTTGTAGATAATGAATACTACTATATAGTGGGGCAAAAGTTGTTTTGGTAATTAATACCTTTATAGGATTAACCAGTTTGTGCACTCTTTAGACATGTCCCAGGGTGGATTAAAAGCTATTTAAAAAAAATAAAAACATATGTTTTTTTAATTTAAATTAAATTTAAAAGAAATGCTTTTGGAGGAGAAATCGATCTAGAAATAGTTTTATATTTAATCTACATTATAGTTCAAATGTTATTCAGCATAGAATAAAGCTTAGTTATGTAGCATCTGATATAGCTGTTTTACTAATCCGACAAGTTATTCTAAATATGAAAATTTCCTCTGGTTGCAAATATTAAAGATAATAACTACCAGCAACTATGACTTTTTACATTTAAAACTCATGATTTTATCGAGTCTTACTGACTATTGATTTAAATCAACTTGATTTTAATCAAATCCACCCTGCTTTAATCATTCATTAACATAGAAAGATAGAATGTGTCGGCAGATAACCATTCAGTCCATCTAATCTGCCCAATTTTCAAAATACTTTTATTAATCCCCAGTTCCCTATTTTATATGCAGGATAGCTTTGTGCCTATCCCATACATGCATAAACATCTTTCACTGTGTTTACCTCAGTAATTGGATAAACAGCTGGATATGCTGTGATTTTCAGACAGCTTACATGAATACATTTTTACTGGGAGGCATGTAAATATAAAATTGCATTGAATAGTTTTAAAAGATCTGATAAATAGCATTCACATTAAATTGCCCAGTGTGTTTAAAATGTAGGGAAAAGGTTTGTGTAACATTTCTACAACAAATCATGCATTTTAGATAAATGCAGATAAACATAGAAGAAATTATAAAAAAAAAAACTAATTTTAAAAAGACTAGAAAGTACATTCTCACTTAAGATTATATAAAAGATGTCTTTACGTGTTTACCTGCTGTAGTTCATGTTCCCTTTGTGAATGCCTTGCTTCCATGTGTTTAATCTTAGTCGTCAAGACAAAAAACTGCTTCATCTCTGGGCTGTGACTCTCCTTTGCCTCTCTTAATTCCTCCAAGAGTTTTGCTACCTTTGTTTTAAAAATAGAAAATGTTTATTGTTTTTACCACTTGAGACATAACTGAAGTGAAAGTATTTTTTTTTGGTTTGCCCTTATGCTAGCTCTTACTTTGTAAGATTTGATGCGTTTTTGTATAATGGATGTAATTAGGATTGCCACATTTTCCTCAAAACAAGAACCAGCTGGTGATGGTGGAGTCACAAACAGTGGAACCATAAAAGGGGTGGAGTCACTCAATGTTCCTACCAGATTAACCCTTTAGTGACAAGACCTTTTCACCTTGACTTTCCCTTGGTGACAATGGCTGTTTTGACATTTCTGGGGTGTTTGTGTTTATCTGCAATTTTCTTCTTTCACCCATACTGTACCCACACAAATTATATGTTGTTTTTATCATCATAAGAAGGGCTTTCATTAGATATCATTATGTTCATCATATCTTATAATTTACTACAAAAAAATCATAAATTATGATGAAAAATTAAAAAAAAAAAAACCTTTTTTCTAACTTTGACCTAAAATATAATTGACACAAATACAATCATTAAAAAAGACCCCGTCTAAATAGTTTCTAAATGTTGTCCCGAGTTCAGAAATATGCATGTTTCCATATTTTTCGGTGTTTTTTTGGCGAGTTATGGGGCAAAAAAACATAATGTTTTTTTTCCTATATTGACCTTTTGACCCCAACCGAACCCAAAATGTAACCCTAACACTAAATTTAACCCCAGCTCTAACCCTTATGCTATCCCTTAATATATTTTAATTTCAATTTAATTTTATTCCTATCCCTTATGCTAAAAATTATTTAATTTTAACCCTATAGGCTAATCTAACTATATAACCAGTTTTTAGCTAATTAAATATATATATATTTTACAATGCTATGCTACTTAGCTACCTCTAGGGGCAGTCAAGTAGCATATTCAGAGCGATGGAAGTGAATTTACTTTCACTTCCGAAGCTCAGACCACCAGAGGGCATAGCCATATTGGCGGAGCATGCTGCTTTGTCAATATGGCTCCCACGATCGCTCCGTGGGGCGATAGTGGGTGCCCCAGATTGGAAATTTTGGTGCTGGCTATTGCCTCGACATCGAGGCAATAGACCAGCACTGTTAAACCGGTTTCGCGATCAATATTCACCGCAGGACGTGCCAGGCATGTCCATTGTCGGGAACAGAGTTACCGGCAGGACGTGCTTGACACGTCCATTGTCGCGAAGGGGTTAAGCTTCTTGAATATGCGGCTCAATTGTGGGAGTATTTCAAGAAAAAAAAAAATACATTATGGAACAATATAAAGTGCAGAGGATGGCAACAAATCTTATAATGGAAAGTTTTAGTTGCAAAGAAAGGATAGAGAAGTTACATTTGTACACACTAGAGAAACATGATCTTAGAGAGGATATGATAATGTTATATAAGTTTGTATAGGGCCAATTTAAATGGCTCTCTAAAGAAATGTTCATTAACAGAACAGTGCAAAAGACAATAGATCACCTATTTAGACAGCGAAAGGGTAGACATTTTTTAAAATAAGGAAATTGGAGGTATGGAATTCACTGCCTAAAGAGGTGGTGCTATCAAATACATGATATGTCTATAAAAGGGTCCTTGATACTATTTTTAATGAACTAGAACATAGAGGGCTATGTATATTAGTATAGGCATTAACATTTATTTAGTGCTTGTTGAGCCAAGGAGAAATCCGATTGCCATTTGGAGTCAAGAAGGATTCTTTCCCCCTTGAAAGCAGAATTTGAAATTGCTGAAATAAAGTTTTTTTTGTTTTTACTTTGGATCAACAGCGCTAAACAAAGAATAGGAAAAGGGTTGAAATTGATAGACGCAAGTCCTTTATTCAACCCGATATCTCAAGTCTGTCTGTCTCTCTCCCTCTTCCTGATGTCCGTCTCTCACACATTTCCCCTTACATCCGTCTCTTCCCCATCCCCCATCTGTCTGTCTTTCCCCATCCTCCCTCATGGTTTAAATACTTGCGCTAACACACACTTCCTGCGCATAGTGAAAACACAGAGCATCGGAACACTATCCTGAACATAGTGAAGACACAGTAGCACTGACTGAGGTCTGAGGCTGACACACATTCAATTATTTAGGCACCCAGCTCCCTCCCGCCTCAAAAAAAATAAAAAATAATGTAAAACATTGTTAATGTTAGCTTTAGCATGCACAATATATAATGTTAGATTTAGCATGCTCAGTATATATAGTTAATGTTAGATTTAGCATGCATTGTACAGTTATTGTTAGTTTTTATACACAATATATAGTTCTGCACATAGTAGCATGCACAATTCATAGCTGATGTTAGCTTTAGCATGCACAATATATTTCTAATGTTAGATTTAGCATGTACAACACATAGTTATTGTTAGATTTAGCATGTCTGAACCCAGACGTTTGGGCAAAGCGCATTTTAGAAAAATGTAAGCGGCTTGAAGGAGCAGGCGAATACTGAGCCAGGCGAATTCAGGTGAGCAGCTTCTAAAGTGATCAAGCTTCTCAAGTGTTGCAGTTAGAAGCAAATTTATTTGCTGTTTATTATGTGTCTATTTTGGATAAAGATTTGTTGAAAAAAAAAAGTTTTGGAGGGAAAAGGTTTGGAATGGTGTTGCAAATTAGTTAATTAACCTTCTCTGTGAGTCTGTTTACTTTGAAGGAAACCCATTTATCTGAAAGGAGCTGGTAAATTCAGGTGAGCAGCTTCTCAAGTGATCAAGCTTCTCAAGTGTTGGCGTTAGAAGCAAATAAGGAGTTAAAAGGCAAGAAGGAGGGTAAAGTATAAGTCCTTGTTTATATTATTTATATTGTGTGGTTTACATTAGAGAGCATGTTGGATAATGCCACTAAGTGCATGTCTTGCAGCATGTATGTTATCTTGGAGCAAGTTTCCCAGGGTCCATACTGCTGCTGAAGATGTGAGCAGGTTGCTGCTTTGGAGAATATTATACTAGATCTAAAGCGCCAACTGGCAACACTGAGGGACATAAACAACATGGAGCGGAGTTTAGAGGTAGAGGAGGGTGATGACGGAGGAGAAGAGGTTTCTAGGGCAGAGAGCTGGGCTAGCTGTGTAAGGGGAAGTAGGGGTCAGAGAGCTAGGCAGGCTTGACCTGGGCTAGTTCACCCCAACATGTTTGTCAGTTTGTGTGAGGATGCTGGGGCGATGAGCTCAGAAGAGGCATTTCTGGGGCAGGCTGACTCTACTAGCAGCCAGGTGAGTAGCCTCCCCAGCACAGTTGGGAACAGGACGCTAGGAAGGCTAGACCGGTAGTGGTGGTAGGGGATTCTATTATTATCAAGGTAGATATGGTAATCTGTCGCCGGGTGCTCGGTTTCGGCAAGTTGCGGACTGAATAGACAGATTGTTGGGAGGGGCTGGGGATGATCCAGCAGTCTTATTACACATTGGTACTAAAGACACTTTTGGTGGAGATTAGACACTAAAAAGAGTTGTACATTACTTGTAGGTGTATGCTTCAAGCCACCAGATATTAGCATTGATGGAGAATATCAGCTTTTATTGCAAACGGAAAAGGCTGCAAATCTAAATGACGTTTTAATCATGGGAGATTTTAATTACCCAGATTTAGATTGGAATTGTGGCACAACTAGTTCCGCTAAGAGCAGCAAGTTTCTGAACCTGCTAAATAACAAATGTATGGCACAATTAGTAGACACCCCAAGGAGTTTATCTCAAACGTCCAAGTAAGAGATAGTGACCATAACATGGTTTTGTAAGAGTTTAATGCAAAAAAGCAAATTGGTAACTACGTCACCAAAAGACTTAATTTTAGAAGGGCCAACTTTGATGGACTAAGGGTTGAACATTTAGACTGGGAACGATTGTTTTCTGAACTAAACACAGAAGACAAGTGGAATTCCTTTAATCCCACATTAAAAAGGTACACATCCCAATATATACATTTTGGGAAACAAATGCAAAAGAAACAAATCAAAACCAATGTGGCTTACGGGTAACGTGAAACAGGAAATACAAAACAAGAAAATGGAAAATTCAAACATTATAAAAGCAAGGGATCAGCATTATCATTTAAAATTAACTGTCTGCCCTAGACTAGAATTAATGACAAAACCCCCTTTTAATACCACCCACACTTAATTATACTGATATAACTAATGTCCTAACATGGCCACTACCAAGACAATATATAAATGGGGTGCCTTAGTCCCCCAAGCAAATTAGTCTAAACCCACAAAATATGCTTTAACACAATATCTATGCGATTTAAATTACCAATAAATTGGTCTAATCAGGTAACGTGAGTCTCTTTACCAGACAAAGGCAGAACTTAATAAAGGAATATTTATTATGAACAAAACAAAAAATTCACAGTGCATACCTAAAATAAAACAGATGACAAATTATTTACACCAAAACAGAGGAGAAATTAACAGAAAACCTAACTACTTACTTAGATGGAGGAGTACCAGTATTTTCTGTCTGAGGGACTGCTGCAAGGAAATGATGGCAACTTACACAAAATTAGATCTTGGGCCCTAGTAAGTACACTGGACATTGTTCCATCATTAGATTTATACCTTGTCAGGTCAACTCAGGTTTCCAAGCCGGCCCAGAGGTGGGAAGGTGTACCTAGAAGTGTGCTCCCCCACGTGTGGTGTAACTACCCCAGTCAAAATATGGAATCTTGTTTCTAATTTCCCTCCCATGCATGTCACATACATAATTCTTGCCTCTATTAATTTGTTGCAATTTATGCAGTCCATAGATATGTCACACTTACTACCCATGGCTCTATACCACAGACTTCCCAATAACTTCCAAATGGCTCATGTTGCACCAGCCATATTTGTACTCATTTTGTAGGGTGTACTCTTCCCTGTCTAAATATTCCCAAACGGAGGCATGATTAATAATCTGTGAGTTATTATTAATGCATGTTTGGGAGATGACTTTTGCAGGACAAGACTTCTAACTGGTAAGAGTCACTTAGCATATCAAAAGAACCTACTATCTATGAGGGGATACAGACCTATGCTAGATAGACTTGCTGGCTAACTCAGTGTAACATTTCACACCTTGTAACATCAGTTCCAGCTTCAAATGAAACACTCAAGTTGTAAAGCTTTTCAGATCATAAAGGTCATACCATCTCTACCGGATAGTAGATGCAGGTATGCACTACACCAATTCTTGTGACATGGGGGACTGGGCAATTAAGTGGCAAACGAGGTTCAATATAGAAAAATGTAAAGTTCTGCTTTATGCATTATTAGTGCATTATGGGAAAAATAATAACAAAGCAACATATACTTTAAATGGAATTTCCCTGGGAAAAACTACTAATGAAAAGGATGTAGGAATAATTGTAGATAACAGACTTGGCAACAGTGCTCAATGCCAGTCAGCAGCTGCAAGGGACAATAAGATAATGGCATGTACAAGGTATAGATTCACAGGAGGAGGATATCATCTTGCCTCTTTACAAATGAATGGTAAGACCTCACCTTGAATATGCAGTATAATTCTGGGCACCAGTCCTTAAAAAGGATATTATGGAACTAGAAAAAGGAGAGCTACAAAATAAATAAGGGGATTGGAGGATCTTAGATATGACGAGAGACTTTAAAAATTATCTTTATATATGTTAGAAAAAAAAAAGCTGGTTTGATAGGTTGAAGGGTTGAACTTGATGGACTTGTGTCTTTTTTTTTTTTCGCATTGAGCATCGGTTACATTTTCCCATTTAGAAAGAGTGGATGCTTTAGGGCCATGATGAGATACAGATCAAAGGATATATCAGGAACATCCTCCATTCTCAAGGGACAGAATATAGTATATATTTTTGAAAAGTGAAGAAACTAAATGACAAGCTTTAAACTATTTAAAACGTTTTTGTTAGAACTGATATCAGACTGTCAATTTGATTTCCATTTTCAAATAACTGAAGAAATCCATGAAAAACATCAATGTTTTCTACCAATATTTTATCAGAGTGGGGTATTTACCCAAGCAGTTTATGCAAGGGTCTGGCAGCGTATGGCAAAATGAGCAATTCTTTAAGCAAACTCTGCAGCGTTTCTGCAATACATGTGTTACAGGCAGTAAAACATTTATCTTGGCTGCACAAGCTGATGGGGAAAACCTTTACCATATTTTCTTATCCCACAAGAAATAGTCTCCAGGCAGTATACATGTTTACAAAGGTCCATATAAAATGAACAATGTAGTGATCAGACTGATAACAGTAATATAATAACAAATCTTGAAAAAAAGTCAATACGAAACACATCAAGTTACCCGTGTACGACTTGCTGTTTATATCTGCACAAAATAAAACATTTTGCAATTTTGTAACCAGAGTGCTGCATTTCTTTATGATTCTTCTGAACGACACCTTTAGTTTCATTATCAAACTACAAATGAATATTCATCCATTCTTCTAAATTATAATCCCTTATTTACCCTTTTCTGAAGGACATCTTCTCTTTTACGGGAAACAGAAAGGGCACGTCCGTCTTCATGAAGATCACAGACTTGTTTTTGAAGATGCTTTATTAGGATCTAAGAACATTTTTTTTAAAATGATCTATTAGAAACGTATAACACACACAGTAACACTCATACAACAAATAACATTATATGCAAATATAAAACAAATCCTTCAAATACAAACAAAAAAAAGGATGCCTGAGTAGATGTATTTTGGAAAAATGTAATTTTCAAAGAAATGTCTAAAACTATTTAATGCAAAACTAATAGAAGCACTAAACAACTAAGTACAACTAAGTAACAAAGTAATGAATAAGTGTTCGTTACAGATGTATCTCCTCAAAGTACCCACATACTTTGATGTGAGGAAGTAGGCATGTATTAATAAAATGGTATTTCATCTAAAACTGTAATATTATACAAAAAAAAAAAAAAAACTAGAGCCATGCCCCTATTCGGTAATTAAATTGCTGGCAGATTTCATAAGGGTCTACTCAATATGAAAAAAAACTTCGGCACCAAATTGAGGTATCCTGGTCTGATTCAGGGCACATTGGGGACATTTTGGGGGAGCTAGCAATTCGGTTCCCGATATTCCATGATGTGTCTAAATTTGGGCATCATAGCCGATTACACACCGAGACCTGCCGAAACTGAAAGCACCTAAAATATTTCTGAACCAAAATGGTACCCCTCTCATCCCCATAGACATCTACAGGGATGATAGAGACTCATTTCAGGAGGAATTCGGTTATTATGAAAATAGCCAAAAAAGTGCTCCAGATATTGAAATAATAAAAAGAAATTGCCCCGGTGAGGCCCACTGAACAAACATAGGTGTTATTGATTGGGGGGGGGGGGGGGGGGGGTGTCAGGGCTTCTTACCCTGGCCCCCCATGTATATCATGGGGCTATGAACTGTATTGCTATTGTGGCTATTCATTTAAATAGGAGGCAGGGATATTTAGTTATTTATTTATGAGGCAGTGGAGGTCATTTTTAAGGTTTTAATTTCAATTCTCCTTCTCACAATAGGATACTTGAAACACCCAAAATGTGCTTTCATACCTGAATCCGACCTATATAATTCGGTAGCTGAATTTGTATGCTGTTAATGGCGAAAGTATCCTGATCCAAAGATCTTTTATGCTTTGGTTTCCAAATTGCCCAAACAGCTGTTTCAGAGCCGAATTCATCTATACTGAGTAGCCACATTTTAGCTATTATGCCCGATCCAAATCCAATTCAGGACAGCTCGGTGCATATAGGAATAGACCCTATAGTATTTTGCAGTGAAATAAACACATTTATGACATACTGAAACAGAGAGAAAAAGCTGCTATGCAGAATCCTTCTCACTAAACTTTACAATGTGATGGGAGTAAGACTGAACAGATGAATGAAGAATGAGAAGAAGCTATGGAAAGGAGTGTGTATGTGTGGTGCATCTTCACAGTATGTTCCTATACTCCATGAGACACATATACAGCATAAGAGATAAAATTGTACCCCAAAAGAAAAAAATATAAACAATTGCATTGGCTAAAAAACATGAAAGGCAGTGTAGGTAAATACATGGATTGATTAACCATGTATTGATTGCCATTTAATTAATGTAGGAGCACAAGTTATATAAAAAACAAACACAATAAAAGTGAATTAACTTTGGAAAGTATGAAATAGTCCTTACTTCTTGAGTAGAAATGTTATTGCTTAGTTCTGCAACTCGTGACGAAGAATGTTCTAATGCATACTGACAGACGATCTTTTCTATCTCCCTCTGATGTGAGAGTTTAAATGCTCCAATTTGTTCAGTCATTTCGTCTTTTAACCTGAGGTACAGCAAATTGGCAAACTAGTACAGGCACTAGCTGATACTTTATGCTTATGCAAGAAGCCAACATATTAGGATACTAATAAACAACAAAAGCTATTATAATGAGACAATGGTTATAAAATCATTTATGGTGGTTAGTAAACAGTCAAAACAATATAAAACTTTATGTATGCGGACCTCACTCTAACTGTGCACCATATATATCTGTAGTCAAAATGGATAATAAGTCTTTAATTACTGCTGATCTAGGACAGATAAAGTGGAAGGTGTAGCTTTTGAAACAGTCAATCCTACTCTAGGCATTGAGATGATGGGTGTGGGTACTAGGAATTTTTGTTTATCATAAATACTAAGTTCCGGTTTCAGGTCCTAGACCCATTTCCTGCAAACCTCCAACTTATAAGTAACAGAAGTTTCAAATACAACATACAGGGGTTTACTCAGAAACCGCAGGGCCCGGTGCGAAAATTGGTATGTAATAATACACACACAGTCTTACCAAGGGGAAATGCCCAGTCTTGCAAATTGCATACTTAGGTAGAACTGGCATCTAAAGGGTCAGACCCATCACAGGAATCTGAGCTAGACCACTGTTAGTACCATTAGCTACCAGTTCTAGTGAGTGCAGTTTTGGAGGCTGACGTGCTCTGTCAGGCCTGACATTCCCTGATAGCCCTCCCTCCATTCCACCAACATAGGTGAACTACTTAGGGACTTGGCAGTAGACGGTGGGGACATGAAATAATACTTAAGCAGGACATGGCAGCTATGTTGGTAAAAGGGAGATGTAGAAAAATGGTTGTTTATTTGTATAACTTCTGTCAGGCATCAGATTGAAATATAAGCACAGAAAAATACTTGAAATCATTAAATGGCATAAGCTTTATATTATTATTATTACCTTTGTATGGTGTGTTTAGCGTGAGACAATGAGTTTTGAGAATTGGCTTTTTGTTCCTTCATCTCTAATGACAGTCTCTGAAGTTCAGCTTTTAGTCTTTCGTTTTCTTGCTGGATGTCAGAGATGTGACAATCAGCAAATGTTCCAGGCTGGTAGAGCTTCTCATCCAGGGTTCCAGGAAAACTGTTTGTCTCTGCTGTGCTTCCCATATTGGTATGTATATTATCTGCTTTGCTTTTACTACGACTACGTATTTTGTTAGCATCACATTTCTTTGAAGAATTATTTCCTGACAGCATGATCATCCTCTCTCTTTGAAGCCTCTCCACTGTTTTTGAAAGCTCTTGAACCTCTATGGATCTTGCAATCACTTCTTGGTTGAGTCTAGTCAATTTGGCTTTGTCAGAGGACTCATCTAATCGTTCATCACTGGAAGCATTCATCCTTGCTTTCCTCTCTAAAAGTGCATTATTTTCCTTAAGAAGGTCTATTTCTTTATGAAGGTTCATTACTGTAGTTTGGTGTGCCTCTTTACATATGGAAATTTCTTGCTCAAGTGCTTTTAGTTTGGTTGTGTTATCAAATTGTTGATGTTGTTTATTTGGGAGTCTTTGAGCAAGCAAGCCTTCAAGCTCATTTATTCGAGTCTCGTACTGAATCTAAAATGACAAAATACAATTTAACGTAAGTAGGTAGAAAGCACTACTGTTAATCCTTAACAATTAAAGGACAAGCCACCCCCCTCACTTTTTCAGTTTACGAGACCAACTTCCGTTCCTCATATCAACTGCCACATAAATGGGGCAATAAATAGAATCATTTTAAGTGAATCTGTTATTCACCCAGGTTGGGAATATAATTTAACATCTTGTGCTACTTCATAGAAGTCCACCTGTGCCACCATGTTATACTTGAAAGTGAAGATAGCGTTCCAAGAAGACAGGGTCACACAAGGTACTGCTCATTATTTGACTTAAAATATGTCTTATTATTAAGGTTTTGCTGGGATTAAATACATCAATATGTATTCCGATCTACCCATATAAAAAAGGTATATAAAAGAGGCAGAAAATCACAATATTTCTTTACTTCACTGCCAAATCTTAATTCTAAACAGTGTTTTTCAAAAAATACATAAGCAAATAGTGTTAGATGGCAAAATATTTTTCATCTATGCAAAGTAGTCACCTATTAAACCCCTTAATATATTCACCAATTTCTGTCATGCTACTACTAACTACAATCCCTCTGTCACGCTTTAAAACATAATCGTTTAATGGTTTATTACTTTTTTCCTTGAATAGGAAGTAATGCACTAGGAAATATAAGCACGTTAACCTTGATTTTTTGAAATTGTTGTTCCATGCTTCTAAGGCTTTTCTTAGCTTCTTCATCTTTACTTTCAAGATCAGTTTCTAACTTTTGGATTCTTTTCTCTAAGAAAGTGACAGTATTGCTTTTAGCTGCATGTGTATCATCTATTTCAGGAGCAGATGCCGCTGCATAAATTAGAGCAGGTATAGAGTTTGGATGTCTTCTTTTAATAATTGTCTCCATTTCTTTGACCTGTTCAATATACACAAACTAACATTAAATTGTATACTTAAATTGTAAGTCATAATGATGGCATAATTTCATATTTTGCTGTACATAAAGCAGTATGTATAGTTAAAAACACATTTAGTTTTAATAAAAGATTTCAATAATCCTGTTGTGCAATTGATGTGTTAAGATTATTGTAAATTATTTACAACATAGAAAATATATCAATATTTTCAGTAGGAAGGCGCATTGGAACAAATCATTTTGCACAAGTGTCATATTATGCAGATTGCTGTACAAATACAATGTTAAACAGTGTGTTTCTTATTTACACAAAAAAAATATTTAGGATCAAAAGGAAAAAAACAGCTGTTATTTGAGTTGTTTCAATTCAAATTTTTTGATGTATATCATTCATTTGTATGCAGAAAATTATTTGCATAGGTATGAAAATCTAAAGTGGAGTGTTATAACCTTTAGGACACTATTTGAAAAAAGGATTTCTTTCTATATAATCTTATATTATCTATATTAGAAAAGCAAATTGGAAATCTGGATAAAATCTTTGTATTCCTGGGTTTGTCTTCACCACAAGACTGTAGAAGGTCTTGAAATACTCCATCGTAGCCTCAAGTCTCGTTAAGTCACAAAACTCATTGCCAAGGGATTTTATTGTCTGCTGCCACTCATATTGTTTCAAAACCCAAATAATGAACACATCATATGAGAAAGATCTCAATAATATGGAGTATGACAACCTGAAGATCTTCCCAGATTTATCATTCCACACAAGGTAAAGAAGTTGTTTTCAAATCGTCGCCGGAACTGAAAGAGTGGATTGAAGAACAGAACTTTATAGACACTCAATAAAATATTGATGATTTTTTTAGACCCAAGTCTTTCGGAGTAGAAAGAGAGAAGGACACTGAGGGGTCTTTTTTTCTTCTTCTTTTTTTCCTACCCTGGTTGCCCTGATATCTGGTGGTTGTTAGAATATTTACAGCAAAATGGTTACTAGTCTAAGAATGTATAGAATTGACAAATAATATGCATATGGTGTATAGAGGTAATGTTAATGTTAGTTAAAAGGTATTCATAGGTGTTCAATATGGGGGGTAGCACTACCTATTAAATTTAATATATACCGTATATACTTGAGTATAAGCCGAGTTTTTCAGCACAATTTTTGTGCTGAAAAATGCCCCCCTCGGCTTATACTCGAGTCGGTGGGGGAAAAAAAAAAATCTAAAACTTACCTCGTTCCTGCTCTGTCCCCCGGTGCTCTGAAGCTGCGTGGCTGTGAGGGAAGCGTTGTGAGCTTCCCTCCAGCCGCACGGTCAATAAAGTGTGTTTTTTTTAAACGAGGTAAGTGCTGGGGTCTGGGGGAGGAGGGTGGCATAACGAGCATACTAAGGGGCAATATCCTGGCATATTGGGGGCAATATCCTGGCATATTGGGGCAATATCCTGGCATATTGGGGGAAATATCCTGGCATATTGGGGGCAATATCTTGGCATATTGGGGCAATATCCTGTTATATTGTGGGAAATATCCTGGCATATTGCGGCAATATCCTGGCATATTGGGGGAAATATCCTGGCATATTGGGGGCAATATCTTGGCATATTGGGGGAAATATCCTGGTATATTGGGGCAATATCCTGGCATATTGGGGGCAATATCCTGGCATATTGGGTGCAATATCCTGGCATATTGGGGGCAATATCCTGGCATATTGGGGGCAATATCCTGGCATATTGGGGGAAATATCCTGGCATATTGGGGCAATATCCTGGCATATTGGGGCAATATCCTGGCATATTGGGGGCAATATCCTGGCATATTGGGGGCAATATCCTGGCATATTGGGGGCAATATTCTGGCATATTGGGGCAATATCCTGGCATATTGGGGGCAATATCCTGGCATATTAAATGGCATATTGGGGGCAATATTTACCAGTAGTTGCCTCATGTTCCACCCTAGGCTTATACTCGAGTCAATATTTTTTCCCAGTTCATTGTGGTAAAATTAGGTGCCTCGGCTTATATTCGGGTCGGCTTATACTCGAGTATATACGGTAAGTACTAAATGTTGATTTTACAGACAGGCCATGATTTAACGGTAAGAAAAAGAAACGGGTAAAGAACAGGGGATACTTTGTAAGTTATAATAGATATTCACATCTAAACAAAAATACCATCATTATGGTTAGCACTATACATTGAACTAATAATAATTTCACGTAGGATTAACAATATTATATGATTATGATTGTAGAGGTGGAGCAGAGAGGAACCTACTTTAGAAACAAAAAATATGAGGGGAACCACCACAAACTGTAAAATCTTGAAAAACTCTAGACGTTTCTCATGTTTCTCTGCTTCCCATTTGTCTTACCCAAGGATTGATTTGATTATGGGGAAACCGAGTTTGGCTAGATTGATCAAGAAAATAAACATTATTAATATTACATGGTCGAACCATAATATGGTTAAAGTGGAGATTAACAACCAATTCCAGGGCCCTAAAGGGGAATGGAGATTAAATAGCCAACTCCTAAATAAAAAGGAAAACGTAAACTCTATTATAAACACGACAGAATAATTTTTTAAACAACATGCTAATGGAGAAGTTAATCCATCCATAACATGGATCTCTGGAGATGTCTCAAAAATGTAATTACTAGAAAACTCTATAAATAACTATCTGATCAGTAGAGCTAATAATGCCTTAGAAACCATGAAAAGAAGGTGGTACTAGCATGGTAATAAGGCACAAAAAGAAATGAACAATAGATTAAAACAAGACAGAATGTCCAAAAGGATCACAAAAATTAAGGATGGAGATATTATCCTCCTACCAGAAAAGGAGATTCTTTTTTCAGAAAATGTATGAGTCTCTGTACAACTTCCTTCCGACAAAGTATTTAGTGAGCACATGAATTACTTCGACCAGATGAACCTACTCAAGGTAACTTCCTGAACCAGCTCTTGTCAGATGGAGAACTCATTCAACATAAACAAAATAAGACCCCAGGCCCATATGGGTTTAATAATTGGTTCAACAAATTGTATGGACAAAAATAAGACTGATTTAATAAGGGCATTCAATAGTTTCTGGGAGGAAATTTTCCCCCCCAAATGAACCAAATAAAACTTTATTCTTCAATATTAGCAGAGATATTAAAACAAATTGTTCCAATGATATCAATGGATCAAGCAGGTTTTGTGCCATGAACGAACTCGTTGAATGATATAAGACTGGTTTATTCCTTAGGCACAGTACAATGCTCTGGGGCACCCATGTTGACCCTGTCTTTGGATGCTGAAAAGGCTTTCGATAGGGTCAACTGGGTGTTCATGGCAGAAGTCTTATGGGCATTCAGATCCAAGAGTAGATTTTTGGAGGACATCATACTTTTGTATGAGACTCCTTCAACAAGAGTGACCGGAAAAGGATTCAACTCAAACTTGTTTGCCCTCAATAACAGAGACAGATAGGGCTGTCCCCTTTCCCCACTTTTGTATCTCCTGATTGTAGAGCCTTTGTCCACCTCTATCAGACAAAATCAAGGAATAAAGGGACCTCTACAGACAATTTTAAAATCAGTATATGCTGATGATATTATCCTGATCTTTAAGGATCCCTTAGATTCTATGATTAATTTAATGATAGAAATGAATAATATTACACAATGGGTAATAATATTTCACCAAATGGAAAAAAAAATACTTGCTGAAACATGTGGGTTTGTCTGGGCAAAAAACTTCCTGAACTATTTGGGTATTAAAATATGCCCAGATCCCAAAAATATAGTAGAGATTAATTTCATTCCTCTCTTAACCCAGACTACCAAACAACTGAAAAATTGGAAAACATTAGGTTTCTCATGGTGGGGTCATGTAAATATTTTAAAATCTTATATTTTACCTAGATGGACCTATTTATTTAAAATGGTACATCTCCACCCCCCTCCCCCAAGCTGGTCCATCAGGGATAAACAGAAGTATCATATGGCGAGTAAAATTTCATAAGTTATCATAACACCAAAGAATTATGCAAGCAAGTAGTCTTGGTAATCTATAGAAAAAGATCTATTAAACATAAATTACTTGAGTTCCCTTTTCTGGTTAGTTGTAGAAAGCAAGAACAAATTAAAAGATATAAAAAATATAGGTTTGATACTGGAGGAATTGCTAACTTGTTGGGATAAATAAAAAAAAAAAGAGACCCTTGTTTTTGTATGGGATCAGAAGGTCAGAAAGTTAAGGTCCCCCCTGCTGATCTTATACAAAAACGAGGGTCTCTCTCTGCGCTAGCAGAGAGAGCCAGTCGCCAACCAGACAGCTGCCTGCTTCCTATGGAAGCATGGCAGCTGTCGGTCAGAGGATAAACTGGCGTGTACTATAAAAAGTACACGCCAGTTCATCCTCATACTAGGGGCAACTAAGTTTTCCCTTGTGCTTCTATATTAGAAGCACAAGTGAAAAAAAGTTTAGTGTCCCTTTAAAGGATCTTTTTAACAACAATGATTCAAAAGAGCTGGTCTCTAGTTGTGTGGCCTTGCTAAGAAGTACCAAACATGATTTTACCTTCCCACCTATTGATACGTGGAAAAGAGATTTGCAGATTGAGATATCTTGGAAGAGGCTTGCATTGATTAGTTGAGAGCAACATATAAGGCAATCCACTTTTTAAATCTGAGAGAAATACAATATAAGATCATGAACAGATGGTATTTACGCCAAGTTGGTTAAACAAAATATTTTTTTCAGCAGAGATCGGATGTATGCTGGTTATGTGGAACACATAGAGGAGCCCTTTTGAAAACTGGTTGATCAACAGGTACACAAATTATACAGTATTAAAATACTCCCGCAAAACTATCTTCTGCATTGACAAATACTGCCAAATTGCCAGGAATTGATATTCCGCCCAGATTCCAACATGGAATCAGGTCGCAAACCATATAACCAACTGAAGATGGAAAGAGGGATAAACTCTCAATTTAAAACTAAATTGAAAGGGCTGGCTAGGTAGGATAACTGGCTAACATTAATGGAGTCCCCATAATACTGGGAATCCTGTTAAACTGATGTCTATAGAGGATAATATTAGGTCTTGGCTTCTGTTGTGCCCTATAATGTCCATTGAAGAGATATCATGTCTCTGATAAATGTTCACCTCTTTTTTATCTGTAAAACATATCTGAGATATTGTTGTGTGTTTTAAAGAGGTGAGCTGTCCAATTTTATGTATATGCAAAATGTATAAGTGTATCACTTTAAAAAAAAAAAAAAAAAGTTATAGCAGAAACTAAAACAAAAAATAATTAGGGGAAAAAAGCAAATTGACGTCACTCTCTTTGATAACATGCTTGCAATTAAGAGGTTATAAGTGGGAGTTTGTTTTCTCTTAACCAAACAATAAGGTTTGCAACATCAGTTCATGAAAGGACATTCAGAAACTTCTGCTTTTTCAAAACTGGTCCATACTACCCATGAAAAACTTAAACAAAACCAAACCTGGCGCTCTAGATCCTGAATTCGTTTTGCATCTGCAGCCCTGTCTTTCAGACGATTTTGTTGTTGCACGAATTGATTTCCAGTTTCATGCTGTAGCTTTTCAACCTACAGAAAAGAAAGAAGTGACAATCAACACGATGAGACCAGGCATAATGGATGCAGGTGTATTCATGTAAAATAGACACATGCAGTTTTTTTTCTTACAAAATACCTACAACATTTTTTTTATATATTTTAATTGATAAATTAGATAATACAAAAATATAGGCATAAAAAGGTTACAATAAAACACATTAGGTTAATAATTTAAAAACTGCTATATGACCTAGAATAAAATAGTAAAACAAATTAAAAACGAAGTATATATAATAAAAAATAGTATAAATAATATACTATTAAAATAGTATATACATAACAAAGACAAGCTTTCAGAGACTTTCCATACCTGTATTTTTAGATTTTCAATTTGTTCATAAGCATCACGTAGTCTCTTGGAATCTCTATCTAAAAGCTCTTGGTTCTCTGCAAACCACTGCAGTCTTTTATTCAAGCGACTAATTTCTTGCTGATATGTTTCTTCCAGAACCTTAATTTCATATGATTTATCACCTAAAACGTGGTTGGAAACATTTTAAGGACTGTATGTATGGATTGTTTATGTAACCGTGTTTATACACTTTGAATAAGGCAACACTTAAATTATAGGCACACACAGATGCCCATATTTGCAGGAATTTCCTGTTATTTTTTTCAATTACACTTGAGATTCCTAATCAGTTTAAACAATTTTAATTATGCAAGCAAGTAATTTCTTGCCTCTGTTTGTAACTGTGTTACCAAAGTCTTTTAGTTAACAAGATAAAAACATAGGTTAAACACTCTAAAGACTACACCTCAACCCACTTATTTTTTCTGATGTGCAATGGCAAGTAAGCAGCTGGACCTGAGCTTATAAGATGAGGTAGGAGTTAGGCTAGTTGAAGTGCCACATTTGCAGAGATGGAGGTGTGGTGCAAATATATAAACTCCTATCTCTGTAGTCTGTAACCGGGATTTTGCATTTGTTGAACAATATGTTTTCTCACAATGGGACCCAAGCAAAATTTTTGTTTCTGTACAAAATACCAGTTCTAAGATTACAGTTTGGAGGATAAATTGGGCTCAAGCCAAAGATATTTAACTGGGGAATATTATAGAATGATTTGGTGACTTGATGTTTAGATGGGGATTATTGTGGATTTGTCACACAAACATTATTTAAGAATAGTCTGTTGTTATAGAGCCACTGTTCAATCTAACAAATATGGGCTTTCAATCACACACAGAAAGGCCAGGAAGAAGAAGGCACCCAACTTACTGGAGCAGGAGCCTACAAAGACAACACCCATGGAGGATTGCAGACTTGAGTAGAGACTCAAGCAGTCCACAGAGTTGTTAAAATTGTACCAGTGCACTGCTCAAAACTGTTCTAAACTTATCATATGTACCTCATGTCTGAGTAACACAACCTTATCTCCACCTAAATTTAGAGGTACCAAACTGCCCTATCAAAAGAAAATGGAAAGCACCCTGCCAGGAAGGCGTAAGTTTAATGCAGCTCTGCATTATATATTTTCTTTCTCCATATGTATCTTTAGCAAACATCAAATATTTATAAGAATTATCTTTCTAACACATCAATGTAAAAAAACTACATATACACATCCACTATAAGAACACCTTTGCAAAGCAACAGAGCACATTTCCCAAGCAGCACATAGCTTATGGAAGTAACATGTATTGAATAAATGTAGTTTTCTCATTTAATATAGAATCTAATTCAAACAGAAGATTTGCCAGACTCCACAATAATGATAGGTCTTTATTATACAGAATGGCAATTGCTTCATTACATTTAGAAGGAAAATGTTAAGCCCAAATTAAAAGAGTAGCATACTTACGTATTATAAAAATCTACAAAATTATATATATTATTATTTTTATCAATAATTTGAAAATAGGGTCCACCAGGTTGGTTTCTGACATTGCAGACTTGCCGAGAGCACCATGAACTAAGCGAGAGTTTTGAATATTGGCTGATACAGTAACCTGTGAAACCTACAAATATATCATACCTTCTTTATACCATGTTCACCAAGTTACTCACAAATGCCCATGTAGGGTACATGTGATCTAATACTTTTAGATTAAGGCAACCTCAGTAGCTATGTATGCCAAATCAGCAGGTTTTGGTATTAACAAAAAAGTGTAACTTTAAAAAGGACCAACTTAAAATGATAAACACAACAGATGTTTGACCTTGAATATATCTAACATTTACTTGCAATTAAAGATAAATAAAAAGCATATATATATATATATATATATATATATACACACACACACACATATACACATATACACACATACATGCACACACATATACAGATATCTATCTATCGATCAATCGCCATCTATTTAAATATAGTACCAATGTTCCCTTCAACTGAGGGTTGTTGTTCAGATCAGAGGGACTTTGTTTGCATCTACAGGAAGGTGACCTTTCATCCTTTAAAGTGTGACATTCCATTACCAGATATCTGAGTGAGCTGGCCTTTCACAAGATCACACTCTTTTCTCATCTGTGCCAAATTGACTTCCAGAGCCTGTTTGTCTTGTTTGTGCCTGGCAATCTCATCAAGTAGACTGGTTTCTCTCTTCTTTATAGTTAAAAAGAAAAGAAAAACATAGGTTAGTAGAATATTGATTTTTACACTGCAGCAACATTTTATAACTATGAGAGCCAAATGCATGACAGTAATGCTTTTACTTGCTATATAGAGAATTTGTTTAATTTTACATTGGAATGCATTGTGTACTGTACTAATTTACAAAGTCTTACTATTTTCAAAAACATGCTTTAATAGACTCTGCTGGTTCCAGACTAAGTAGATTTTGAAACTCTGGTTGCCAACGTAACAACAACTAGCAGAACAGCTGAGTATGAGTCTATTAAAGCATGTTTTTTTAAAAATGGTAGAATTTTGACAATTGGTAGAGTACTATAAATTGTTATAGATCTATTTTTTTTATTATAGCTTCAAGATTTTTATTTCAGAAAATATAAATTTTGCAATATCCGTTTTAAATCTGGATATGACACACAGTTAGTTTTTTTCTCTGGTTGCTGATGTATTGAATAAACCACAAAGAATGTTGTAGATTTCATTTTTTAGCAGGCATGTGCACTATAACAGTTCTAACATTTGTGTCTCTGGCTAAAAAACATTTATAATGTAATTACATGGCATGAAACAGATGTAAAATTATATCATCAAATATCTGTTTTGCTGTGCCAGGCTAAATAATTTTGCCTCCTAAACTAGTATCAATGCAATTTGCAGCAACATTTCTTCCTATGAACATTTGTGACAGCGTGCTTTCAAAACCTAACATGGGTTTACTAATATTTGATGTAATTGTCACAAATAGCAACAGCACTGATTTCCTTGTACAGTTTCTATTTTGCTTAAGATTTCACACATTTTAATAAATTGCAAAAGTCACCTAACCCTACGGGAGTACATAGATCTGGTGAGCAAAAAATGTCTCACTCCCATGGGGCACTAAAAAGGTAAAAACAAGTATTGAATATGTTACAAATAGACACAAAAGCAGTGCTTTTGGCCACGCATAGCCTAACAAAGAATCATTGGCTTGTACAAGAAAAATGTTATGTAGTAAGTCATACATTATTAGGTGACTACATAGACCTACATTACATTTGCTTCTGCTGTCAGCAACATACTTCTGAGAAGTCTTTGTGCCCAAAATATTAGCACAATATTGTGTTTACCTGAAGGACACGTAGCTCAGCCATTGTTTCTGCAAAGTTTCTGGTTTTGAAATCTGAATCGTAATGCTCCTGTTGACAGTGCATGGCAGCAGTATTCAGCTGCTCTCTAGAGTGGAATGAAAACAATTATATGTATATATCTGTGTTATGTGCAAATTGTTTCCAAACTTGAAATTCCTTCAACCTCAAAAGATATGCAGCCTTGAATAAAAGCGTCCTTCACAACTCTCAAGGTTTGGTTGAAAGTCTAAGGCTTTGAATGGGTATATTCTAATCATCACACAGCCTACATCTGACTCCATTTCATACACTTTTCTGATATTTAAGAACAATGCTTTAAAAAGGAGATGGGGGTGGACCCACACACACAACACAGATGTCCTTAAACTCCTGACATGTCATGCAATCTAGTTTTTGGGATCATGCAGGAGAAAACAGTCAACATGGGTTGACTATGATGGAAGAGATCAATACTCGTCAACACTGCTTATGTAGTGTTGCTTTAAAGTTGAGGCATTTGACCCATGATAGCTCAGGGAATCGATCAGTGATCACCATATTACAGTGTTTAAAAAATAAAAAAAAAGTTAATTATCCTTAGCTCTAGGGTTAGCATTAGGTTAGGGTTAGATTTAGGATTAAAATGTATTAGCGTTTGTAGATGTGCAAAAGATTTATCATGTAAAAGTTAGAAAAGGTGTTTTTAAAAAAAATAAATGTTAATCATATTTTATTATATATATATATATATTACACAACAAAAAGTCACAGTAGCAATTCCCATGTTAGTATTTGGATGTATACTAGGATAGCAATTTAAAAGGTACTAATCTAAGCAGAGTTAAAAAGGTTTTAACCTTGAATGCTGTTTCTACCTCAGGTTGCCAACTTGAACTTTTATTTTTATTTTTTTACCAGCCACATATACATGCTGTGTGTACATATACTTGCAGTGTGTATAAGTCATATGTGAACAGAAGAAAATCAAAATACCAATCAAGATCGGAATCCCACAAAACCATGTTAATTAGCTAAAAATTAAATTGCACGACATAGACATTTGACATTACATGTAGATAGTATGTTAACCTGATTCTAGGACAATTTGTTAGGCTGTTATAACTTTAAACTTAAAAATAAAAATGACGTATATTTTTGTAACAATTACATGTATATAAGTTTCTTTTGCCCTTAAGTCCGGAACGTCATAGACATACTTACATAAACATTTAATAACAACTGAGAGATGGTCTATCGACCTGGCTTATGTTGGCAAAGAGAAAAAGGAAAGAGAGGAGAGCTGGTGGCGGGGGAGGGAGAGGTCTAAATTTTTTAAAATTAAGTTTCTTACCTTTACAGAATCAAAGAGTCACAGATGCGATCGTCCAGGGGGGAATTTAACCTGAGGAAGAGTTTGCTACTCAAGGCTAGTTTCTAGAGAACAAAGGTTGGCATCCCTTTCTTAGTAACCAATCCTGCATTGGGGACCATTAAGCCTCAAATCTCTAGTTGTTCCCCGATTGAAACAAGAAACCTCTCTTCATATTATATTGGTATATTAATTGTGTATGGACTTGCGGCCAAGATAGAGAAACCTGTTGTAGCCAATTCCTTGATAACACTATTTTCGTGGCCATTAGTATCTGTAATATTAAATACTTTTTCTTTTTTGTGAGTTCAGTTAAATTGAAGTGAATAAGTGCTATAAATGGGTCAGCCTCAAAATATTGGCCCAAGACTTCAGATATTATCAAAAATATTTTTTCCCAAAGAGCCTTATTATCGAGCAATCCCATCAGATATGTCTTGAGCTACCCTCTACCTGGTTACATCTCCAGAATAGTTTCGAGGTGGCCGGATATATTTTATTCAGGATTTTTGGGACCCTATACCATTGATGTAATATTTTATAATGTAATTCAATTATGTTAAGGCAATGGAAAAAAAATTTCATTTCCATTATTGAGTTGTACCAGCAATCTATATGCTTTATTTGTCCCATCTCGCTTTCCCAGTTTATCCAGGCCTTTGGTTTATTCTCCTCTTCAATGAAATCAACCACCTTAAAACAGTGCATTTATGTTTCTTATATGGGTTAAAAAGATCTATTACTTTTTTAATTTTAGGTTCTTCATTATTTTTGAATAAATGCACTAGAAAATAATTTTTTAAACGTAAATAGGTAAAGGTTTCTTTGGAGGAGAGACCAATTTCTATCTGCAGCTGGGCAAAGCTTTTAATTTTATTTCCCTCCATTAAATCATTTTTTTCCAGTTTGCCAAACTGAGATCCCTTACATTTAACTCAATTGTTGTTATCGGGCTGTACAGTGGTATTTTTTCCCCCATTTTTTTTTGTCCTCCTAAATATATACCAATCATTCAAAAGATCCCTCAAATAGAAATATTGAATCTTAGTTAACAATTAGTTACTTTCCCTAGCATTCAGCCATAGGGCTATAGAGGGGTCAAACAGCTTCAGCAGACTCAATGTGGAACCATGCTTCTTCCTTACTCGTGGGGTCCTGCCATCTCTGCAGATGGAACAAACAACTGGCCATATAGTATTTGCTTATGTCTGGGACAGCTAGGCCTCCTTTCTTTGGTTGTTTCATAATATGAGATTTAGAGATTCTTGGTCTTTTGTTGTCCCACACATAATTCATAAATAATCTTTGAACCTGTTTTAATTGAAATTGTGAAACTGATAAAAGAAACATTCTTAACAAATAGAACCATTTTAGTAGTAAGTATGATTTGATGACATTTACCCTGCCCAGCCAGGAGATACCGATATTTTTCCATTCATTTAATAGCTTCCCTCTTGAGTATTTATACAATTTTTGGACATAATGTCACTAATATCTGAAGATATAAAGACACCCAAATATTTGAAACCCATTGGCAACCATGCGAATGGAAATCTCGAGACAAAGTATCTATCAATTTTTTATTCATATTAATTGGCATGATTTGAGATTTGCCCATGTTTAGTTTATAATTTGAGAGTTTCCCATATGTTTTTAATTCTTTCATTAAGGCAGCCAATGAGTTTGTAGTAGTTAATGTGAGTATAATATCATCGGCATATAACCCTATCTTGTATTCCCTTTGATACCATTGTTATCTCTTATTCTTGCAGCAAGTTATTCAAGCGTCAGAATATACAATATTGGAGCTAAAGGACATCCCTGCCTTGTTCCGTTTTTTATTGTAAACCAGTCTGCAGAGATGCCAGGACCCACTGTTTTGGCCATCGGGCCACAATATAATGCCATTATAGCTGATTTTATATGACCTACCAATCCAAACCTATCAAGAGTGCAGCTCATGAATCCCCAGCTGATCCTGTCAAAAGCCTTCTCAGCATCTCTGGAGATCAATTTGAACTCAAACTTGGAAAAGTCAATCTCTTAATAATCACTTGCAGTTGTTTAAGGGAGAAATATCAGAAAGATTGTAATTGTAGATTACAAAAAAACTTTAGTTTAGACACAAGAATAAAAATATATTATGCTAAAACAGTTCCCCCAGTTTATAGGGATACTCAGTTGGCTCAGATACTACAGGGGAATTGGCATCTCAACGCACTAAAAAAAGAGAGAAAAGAAGCAGGAAAAGAATCAAGGCAACCTGTCCCCTAAACAACTTCAGCAAAAGAAAGAAGCGGACAGTATGGACCAACGTTCTAAAACATCTTCAAGAATGTCCTTGTAAAGAGGGGAGATATCAGATATAGAAGATCAAGCCCACATAACAACTCAACAACAAACCCAATAAACAAGATTCAGTTAAGAAGATACTTCAAGATCTGAGAGCTCAAATAAAGGAAGAGACTCATGGAGTCCTAAGGGAGTTCACAAGAGAGCTCCAGGAGAAGAACTTACATTTGGCCTTAAACAAAAAAACAGATTAAATAATAAAGGCAAATAATGCTATTTTAGAAGGAAGATGAAATGGAGAAAGAGATTAAGACAGGGCTTGACAAATGTAATTTAGACAATGACACATCATAAAAACATACACGCATAATCACGCACAGAGACAGTGACATTCACACACCACACCTACAGGGTCACATACATACACACATCACAGACATCTAGCCAGTCGCATACACACACCACGTCACATACACAGCCAGTAACATTCACACACCTCACATACACAGCCAGAAACATACACACACCTCACATACACAAGGCTAGCAGCACCCGGGCACAAGGTCTAATTTCCTGGTCGCCAAAAGAAACTCCAAGAGATGTAATAATAAGACTGGATTATTTTCATATTAAGGATATAATCCTGAGGGCAAGCAGACTCCCGGCCCTGTTTGATATTCAGTTATTTTTAGATCTTTCTCCATATACTCTACAGCACAGAAGAGAATTCAAGAGAGTCACTGCTGCATTCCGACAAGCAGAAATGCCTTACAGATAGGGTTTTCCAGTCAAGCTGAATGTGACATAAGATGGCACATTAAAGGAACACTCCCACCAAAAAAAATTGAAATATAGTGTTTTTGGGTGCCACTCCCTAGTGACTTTGCAGCACAAATTTATCAATTTGGGACTGGGAACACAGAATGCAGTCTATAAATTCTGATCATAGACTTGCACTGAAAGGGAGGGTAATGTAACTAATACATCACAAGGGGGAACAGTTATGATCCTGTTTGATCAGGTTAATCTCCTCTCTTTGTGTTGAAAGGCAGGTAAAAAAAATGTTGTACACAGCCACCTAGTCCTGCCCACTATGATACACATGAGCCAGTAAGCGAGCATGGGAGTATCTTATGACATCATCATGCAGGCTTTGGCCACAGTTGTAATGTGAGACTGGCTGGAAGATTTTGAATGATGTTGCACTATGGGAAATATTCTCAAAATGGAGCCAGGAGATAAACACATAATTTTATTTAACCTTTTATACGCAATTAATTCAATAATATAAAAACAAACAAACAGTGGCATATGATTTATATATGTGTTTGTTTTAAATGACCAGGTTATCTAGTTACATCTTAGGTAAGTGGTAGTGTCCCTTTAACAGTGATTACCGTATTTATCGGCATATAACACACACTTTTTCTCCCTGAAAATAGGGGGCAAATGATGTGTGCGTGTTATATGCCGATCGGTGGCTGAAAAAATAAAAAAAATCTAAAACTTACCTCGTTCCTGTTCTGTCCCCCGGTGCTCTGAAGGTGCGTGGCTGTGAAGGAAGCGTTGTGAGCTCCCCTCCAGCCGCGCGGCAAAAAAAGTGTTTTTTTTTTTTAAAACAAACGTTATTGTTCCCTCACAGCCACGGACCTTCAGAGCACCAGGAGACGGAGCAGGAACGAGGTAAGTACTGGGGTCTGGGGAAGGGGGGTAGGAGGGTGGCATAACGATACTAAGGGGCAATATCCTGGCATATTAAATGGCATATTGGGGGCAATATCCTGGCATATTGGGGGAAATATCCTGGCATATTAAAATGGCATATTGGGGGCAATATCCTGGCATATTAAAATGGCATATTGGGGGCAATATCCTGGCATTTTAAATGGCATATTGGGGGCAATATCCTGGCATATTAAAATGACATTTTGGGCTTCAAAGTTCTTTATTTGAAATTTAAGTTTTTTTTCCTGAAATTTCCTTCTTAAAATGATGCGGGTTATACGCCGATAAATACGGTAATTCCCCTGAAGAAGGTCTCAGACAACTGGAAGAATGGCAATTGGAGATCCCAGAGGAAACAAAAGTGCCAAAGCCTCCCGTGCAGAAGAGAAATTGAAAAAATTACAACTCTACATTAAAGGCTGCTCTATAACACATATATAGCCCAAATTAACCAGATAAATAGAAAATAAAATATCTCTATCTTCATTAAGCTCAGACCAGAGATTCTCTACAAGTGGGAAACTGTTTAAACATCACCTTAAGGGGCACATATTTTTAGATAAAAACCTCACAGCCTGCTTGCAATGGAAGCTGAATTATAATGTGTATTAAATATAAAAGGGACAAAAAATAGATATCTTGCATAATCCTCTCTCCTTATTTGAGTTAAGACCGCCCTCAATTGGAAAATGATCTAAGCATCTGTCTGAGCGACATTTAAGTCGGGAGATGAAAGGTTAAAGAATATAATAGGCAACGCCTAAAAGTCGCAACCGGATTATCCTCCAACTCATGAAGCATGAAAAGGAGAAAATACTGCTTAACAAATACCTTTTGAAACATAGCCCCCATAAAGACATTCTGGATACCTTTACCCATCAAAGTCCTCACCTTTAACCATCAAAGCACAAGGAAGTTAAAAGTCATTACATTTTACAAATTCATTTCTTACTAAAAAAGAATACAGACTTAGGGCTGACACGACTGAATTAAAATTAACGTATAATTAAGTAAATTAGATTTGTTGCTCATTTTAGGGGAAAGAATACTTTACTATTCACTTCACGTTATTGATATAATTGAAGATTACTAGAATTCTTATTAATACCATATGTATTCACTACAAGTTTTTTTTATATATAATCATGTAACATATACCAAAGGTTAATTAGTGGTTTTGGAAAGGGAAAGGAGGAGGGAGGGAACAGAGAACTGCAGAGGGTAATAAATATCACTTAAAATTCTTAAATTTTTTCAAGTATAAGACACCTAAATAACGGAATAAGATAATATGGAGATTTAGGAAAGAACAGAGGAAAGAAATTGGGGAGACTAGTTATGAGGGGGGATCGAAAATGGACTAGAGGGGAGATAGTATACAACAAAATACCCCAATCTCATCTGGGGATGAGACTAATGTTAGCCGTTAGACTAGACTGCATTAAAGGTAGGATAGTTACATTAACAAACTGGCTCCACTATTGTGGAGTAGGGTGGGGGGAATAATATAAATAGTGGTTCTCCCCAGTATTTGGGAAAGATACTGAGCAACATCAAAAGGGACTACTTGTGCCATGTGGAGACTTGAACTCAGTGATGGATCCAGGTATGGACTCTACGGCGAATATTGGGTCGATAACTGAAAACATTACAATGCGAAAGTCGGAGACTGACACAGACTATAAAGGAGGCAGGCCTGTTTGATGCCTGGCGCGTACTTAATCCTATTTCCTTTGGCACCAGTATGTTGTATTCAGATTGTATGGCTGTTTCCTCTTCAGCCTCTACTGGCCTCTACCTAGCTTGTTTGCCGCCCGTCCTGACACGTTTGCCTGCCTTGTGACTTTGTCTAGTGATATTCCTCCGTTGTACCTAGTCCTGATCCGTGTATGACCCAGCCTGCTAACTATTCTATTTGTGTGTATTTTGTCCTGCTTCCATGTGCTGAAGTCCTGGGTGGTCATTTTCCTGAGGCTCAACCAAAGGGTATAATACCATTAAGGTGAAAAGCACTGTTCTGTTTCATATCCTATGGCAGATGTTATCAACCATGTCTCAGTCCAGTGTCAGCTTCTAGTCCATTGCCCTGCTCAGAGTGCTGCCAGTCCTCAAAATCAAAATTTTTATACTTATTATAATAAATAAGGAAAATTTCTAGCAGGACAAATAAAAAAGAAGGAAGTAAAGTTGAATACTCCTTGCATTGTTTCCAAGGATGGAAAGAAAGAAATGAATCCGGCAAAAATTCCGGACACCTTTGCGACATTTGAAACAAAATTATTTAATATAAAGGATGACCCATTAGAACATCACCCAACAAAAGATGAAATATCAGAATACTTAGGAAAAATAAAGTTGCCCCAACTTACAGAAATTTAAATAGGAGAATTAATTCAGCAGATAAGTAAAGCAGAGATAGAACAAGCAATCAGAAATCTCCCACACAGGAAGGCTGCGGGCCAGACGGTTTCTCTAATTTATACTAATAGACATTTTCTGGAATTTTATTACCATATATGAAGAGAATGTTTGAGGCATGTAGTTCTTTGGGTACATTTGCACGACATATGCTTATGGCACATAGCTACTATACATAAGAAGGGTAAGCCATTTGATAACAATGCAAATTACTGTCCAATTGCACTCCTAAACACGGATGTTAAAATCTACACCAAGGTTTTGGCAACACTAGTGCAAAAAATATTACCTGATCTGTTAAATTATGATCAGATGGAGTTTGTAAAGGGCAGCCAAGCAACAGACAGTGTTAGGAGATTTGTAAATATTATTCAGTTATAGTAGGAATCCCAGTGCCTACTACTATAACTTTATGCTGAAAAAGCATTTGACTGATTGCACTCAGGCTTCTTAGAGGAAGTTCTGGGGAGATTTGAGTTTCCATTAGAGTATATTAAATCAGTATTGGCAGTATATTCTTACCTAACTGCCAGAATATCATATATGGGTTACGAGTCCAGACCTCTACCAATCACCAGTGGCTCTAGACAGGGCTGCCCCCTATCACCAATATTATATGTGTCGGCCTTGGAGCCACTGGCCATTTTGATTAAAAGATTCATCATCAAAAGATTCAAGGATGTAACCCTGCTGACTCAATACAGTAAAATAACCCATCACAAAATTAATTTGTCAAAGACACAAGCAATGCCCACAGGAATATCGAAAGAATATATTGATGAATACAAAATTAAGCATAGTAATTTAAAAGGTACTAATCTAAGTGGAGTTAAAAGGGTTTTAACCTGGAATAACACCGCTTCTACCCCAGACTGCCACCTTGCAGTGTGTATAAGTCGTATATGACCAGAAGAAAATGAAATAACCAATCAAGAATGGGATCCCACAAAACCCTGTAAATTAGTTAATGAATTTCCATCTGGTCACACATGACTTCTACATACTACAAGTCAGCATGTTTAAGTTATATGTGGCTGGTAAAAAAAAATGGCCACATGAAGTCTAACTGATTAAAACTGCTTTTGAATACGTCTTTAATTGTGTAAAGTTTATAAGTTATTGGCCTTGGTATTTGCAAAAGAGTAGAGGTTTGCCATTTGCTCTGAGACAACAGAAAAAACATCTCTCTCCATCACTGGTGTGGGATAGATGAGCAGCCTGCAGTGCAATATCAGACTTCCAAAGAAATAGCAACCCAGCCTGCACGCAGCTAACTTACTAGCTAGGTAACCGTTTCATGCACACATGACATATGGCTCATTAATTCATATTTCACTGACAGTTACCACAGTTTAACTGTTCCACAAACAACCTGATATTAGTTTCCAAGTTTCTACTAATAGTCTTTAGTTCACATTCGAACATGCTATTGGTACAGGTTAAAATGTATGATTCAGATATTGAGAAAATGCCATCATTTAATGGGAAAACTGGATGGCTATTTCTTTCATAATTCAGCACTACAAAGATTCCTTTAGGTGTAGTCACAAGTGAAATTTAAAACCCAATTTTTTCTTACCTGCCCTATTTAAAAAAAAGATAATAGTATATATTGACAAAAAATATACAACTTATAAATAAACCAAAAGTTTAGCCTTCAATATATTTTAAAATCAGGATGCTCTATGTACTACTAATATCGTATTGTCCAATTGTAGGAACCACCTTTGTTACTTTAATTTAAATGATTAAATTAGGGGTGCAGTGAATTTGTCCATTTCTCTCCCCCTTGCAAATGAAGGTTTTTAACCCCTTAGTGACATGACCTTTTGAACTTGTCTTTCCCTTGGTGACAAGGGTTTTGACATTTCTGGGGTGTTCGTGTTTAGCTGTAATTTTCTTCCTTCTCACATACAAATGATATGTTGTTTTTATCACCATGAGAAGGGCTTTCATTAGATACCATTATGTTCATCATATCATAAAAAAAAAAAATCATAAAATATGATGAGGAAAAAAGCCAAAACTTTTCTGACTTTGACCTAATAAATAATTTACACAAATACAATCATTAAAAAAGACCCCAACTAAATAGTTTCGGAATTTTTCAGAAATATGCTTGTTTCCATGTTTTTCTGCAGTTGTTTGCGAGTTACAGTGCCCTTTTGACCCCAACCCAAACCCTAAATTGAACCCTAACTCTAAAGCGTATGCCATATAATATTGGTGATAGGGGGCAGCCCTGTCTAGAGCCACTGGTGATTGGTAGAGGTCTGGACTCGTAACCCATATATGATATTCTGGCAGTTAGGTAAGAATATACTGCCAATACTGATTTAATATACTCTAATGGAAACTCAAATCTCCCCAGAACTTCCTCTAAGAAGCCTGAGTGCAATCAGTCAAACTAGAAGATGTTGCCCCCACGTTAAGCTTAAAGACAAGGAGGAGAGAAACACACAGAAAAAGGAAGCACCTGAAGGTACACGGAGGGAGGGCAGAAACAAAAGGGAGAGAGACAAAGGTGCGAGAGAGACAGACAAAGGGGATGGGAGGGGTTGGGGAGAATCACATATATAGTTGAGAGTGAGAGAACATCAGTGGAGGGGAATGACAATGTGCCAGTTTCTGTAGGGCACATTGACACTGTTAGGTGCTGTTGGCCAATAAGACACTGTGGTAAGTATAGGGACACTGGTAAATGCTATGGACAAATGTGACAATGCCCCCCACAACACAGTTGCTGCAGTTTTTTTCTTTAAAAATTATATCTTTTTTTTTCTTCTTTAAAATGGCATCCAATTATAGAGATGTGTCCTATAATTGGGACAATACAGTACTAATGCCTGTAAATCAATAAAAAATTCTTCTAAAATTTGAATATTGGAGGTGGAACATGTATGTGGACAAAGAAAAGAAATACGATGTGGCCTCAATTTCATTTTATAGATTCATATAATACTTGGACTCAAGTTTGGAAAGAGTCAGCCAACATTGATACTGAATATTCCTAAACAGAGAAGGTAACCAGATATCTACTTTTCAATATTATTACCTTAAAGACATTAAATTAACTTGTAAATGCTGATTTTCTTTAAACATGTTCTCTTCATTCTGCTTGCTCCTTATTTGTAGCTCTTTCAGCTTCTGATATAACCTTTCATTTTCCTGAGAAAGAGATAAAAAAAACAACAACAACACAACAATATGATATTAAATGATTTTAGAGCAAGCATAAATTGTGAAAGGGGAAATTAGCAATTTGTATAAAATAAAATACTCAAAGTCATTTGTGTGTCAATCAGTGTTAATTTTGATGGCAAATTTTGATTTACCGTAGTTTTAGTCTTTTGACTAAAATGCCATTTTAGTTTAGCCATATTTTAGTCATCTGAATTGTTTAAGTCTAGGTTTTGGGGAATTAAATCCCCAGTAGATTTTAGTGGCGGGAACAGTTATGTTAACTTGCTAGGGAGACGGGAGGGGAACACTAATGTGACAGTACCAGGTGAAAATGATGGAGGAGTATCTTCTTCCTCTGCCATTGAAGCCATTATTCCAGGGGGCAGACAGGCTTTGGCAGATATGAATGGGAACCAGAATCAGAAGTCCAAATAGGTAAATGCAATAGTCCCTCTCCCTAACACTTTAGCCAGTTGCAATGGATTTTAGTCATAGTTTTGGTCCTATTAATTATTTTTTATTTAGTTATTGTTTAGTTATACTCACTGAAAACATGCAATTAACTAAAAGTATGACACAAATGTTACGTGTGAACCCATTTAAAATAGATGTACATGAACTCAAAATCTATAAGCAAAGTTGTGTGCTATGCAAAAAGTGTAGTGCTACATACATGCATGCCCCAAACACTGCATACCAGTAGCAATAGCAAGCTACATTAAAGGCTTCAGCATTTTACTCACTCTGAACATTTAAACTTCAACAAATAGAATGCATGGCCTTCTGTTTCGATCATTCATGCTCACAAACATCTTATCACCATCATAAGATACACAAAACATTATGAAATATAGAACACTAAAAAAATAAAATAAGTCAATTCAGGACAAATGATGATTTTTTTTTTTACAGAAATACATCCTTATATAATGTCTGACAGTCCAGGAAGGTGGTGCATTAAAAGTGCTGATATTAAGCATTTTTTACATCTCTAAGAACTGTACAGTAAAATGTAAAAGACTATGAATACCTGCTGGTAACCCAGGAGAAGTCTCTCTTGCTCTTCAATTTCTTGCCTTATAGGTTGCATTTTCTCTTCACTTACTGGTCCTTTAATTTCTTCAAGTAGATATAACTTTTTCTTTCTTTTTTCTTCTTCTGAATGCAACTAATTGCAAAGATTGGCATTGTTACAATATTCAATATTATGTAAAATATTATACAGAAATAAAACAAACCAATTCATAAATTCAAATGTCAAATTATATTCAAAAATATTGCATGCTGGTTACCAACTGGGAAATTACACATGGATTATTTTTGCCTTTTATACACAACAAATATAAATGATACTACGTTTGGTTGCCTTTTTTTATCTACAGTATGTACCTTTGCTTGAAGTATATAATTTTCCTGTTTTAGATGACCGAGTTCCTCTTCATATTTTGATTTCACTAGTTCTATTTTCTGTTGACATTCGTCTTCCTTTTTGGAAAACTCTACTTTGAGCATTTCTGCTTGCAAAGGGTCAGATTTTAGTTTTTCTTCTACATTAGGAAGTCTTTCAAGCATATAGAGGCCTTTGTCACGAAGAGAGATATCTGAAGAATTTCCAGAGACGGATCCATAAGTACTACTATGCAAATTGTGCTGCAAAAGAAAAACAGATTTTTTTCATCTAGGAACACATTAAAAATGTAAGTCTATGCTTAGAGATATGGAAAAAATAATTATGTTTTAACAAAAAAGTATGCCTGAATTTTCTATTCTGTTATGTCGCGCATATATAATTAAAGCATAAGTATATATTCCACCCTTCCTAAATACATGGCCACATTAAAGGACAACTGATAGCATAAATTAAGTTATGCTTACCTGACAAGATTCTAAATAGAGAGGCTTTAATTGAAGATAATAAGGTACATTATTATTTATTTATAAAAGTGTTTTACCAGAAAGAATACATTGAGATCTCTCTTGTTTTCAAGTATGTCCTGGGGACCAAGTTCAGAATGGTATTACACATACATATATTTATACAGGAAGGTTTGGGAGAGAACATAATTATTGATAAAAAAAAGAAAAAGAGAAAAACAAACATATTTAGATTATATTGGTATTTGTCAGCTAATAACAGGTACATTCTGTTCTTAGAAGTTGGGAGACACTCTTTTTCAGGCATTGTATGCTAATGAATGATTTGGTGAACTCTGGGAGCATATTCCACATATGAGGAGCTCTGAAAGGGAACACACATCAATCTGCTTTTTTTCCAAATCGAGGGACAGCTAGCGAGGGACTGATGCTGGATCTGGGATCGTAGGATATGCGGGAAGTAAGAGTGAGCTTGCTGCTCAGGTAGAGGGGGAGCTTTCCAGAGACGTGGTTATGCACTAACCAAGCTAGGTGGAGAGTGAACTTGGAGGCAAGAATCAGCCAGTTTGGTTCTTTTAACAATTTTCAGTGATACATGTTAACGCACTGTAGTAGAAATATACCACATCCCCATAGTCTAAGATTGGCATTAACCCCTTAGTGACATGACCTTGTCTTTCCCTTGGTGACATGGGCTGTTTTCACATTTCTGGGGTGTTTGTGTTTAGTTGTAATTTTCTTCTTTTTCACATACTGTACTCACACAAATTATATATTGTTTTTATCGCCATTGTCAGGGTATTTTAATACATCTCATACTATGGGGGACAAAATGGACTCATATTCTGATATTAGGAAGAACCTTTAATTGACCTCTGTGTTTCAGTCTTCTGCTTTGTTACTTAGTATCATTGTCCAACCTTCAGTGATGTTTGGGTAAGACTCTAAGAAGACAATGGGACCATTTAAGTTAGCCATCGTGCTCAGCAGGGGTATATTTTATGACAGGGCTCAACAAACCCCGGGCGCCAGGTCGCCATGGCGACCAGGAAATCAGACCTGGCGCCCGGGTGCCGTTTGTCACAGGGAGCCCTTGCCGACTGCCATCTGTTACATGCAGCACGAGGAGAGAAAGTCTGTGCGGATCCCACAGACTGTAAGCTCCGCCCCCTCGCGCAACACGTTGTAGTGCCGAGTGTCACGTGACAACTCGGCACTTAGCAGGAACCGAAAGAGGATCGGGCTGCAGCATAAATGTCCCCCTCCCCTGCAATGAGGTAAGCAGCAGGGAGGGAGGACACCGTAAGAAATACCATTTTTGTGTTTTTTTTTTTTTTTTTAAAGAACAAAAATGTGTGAAGGTAACTGGCTGTGTATGTGGTCTGTGTGTATGTATGAGTGAATGTAACTGGCTGTGTATGTGGTCTGTGTGTATGTATGAGTGAATGTAACTGGCTGTGTATGTGGTCTGTGTGTGTGTGTGTGTGTGTGTGTATGTGGTGTGTGTGAATGTAACTGGCTGTGTATGTGGTGTGTGTGAATGTAACTGACTGTGTATGAATGTAACTGGCTGTATATGTGGCATGTGTGAATGTAACTGGCTGTGTTTGTGGCGTATGTGTGAATGTAACTTTCTGTGTATGTGAGGTTAGTGTATGTGACTGTCTCCATGCGTTTATGATTTTGTGATGTGCCGTTGTCTGGCTCCTAAATTTTTTAGCTGGCTCCTAAAACTTAATTAAATTTGTCAAGCCCTGTTTTATGATGTGAAACTCAAATAGTTCCATGGCCATCCCGAGAGAGCTCAGTGTGAGATAGGTATATACAAGGTGTGCAAATAGAAACCTGAGAAATCTAACTAACAAATGCATAGAAAATGGGATGAATTAAGATGTGACCTGCTAACATGATTACTAATATACAAGTATATAGATATCTGTTTACATGTATATTTACATCCATATGTAAAGGCAGATGTATTGGTACATGTATGGTTGTATAAATGCATAAATAGATATTCTGTATTTTATTAATAAGATACACTCTTTGATTTTATCTATTTAATTCATTAACTTTACTATACCTTAACCATGAATATTTCAATGAAATACCATAGAACAATATATTTGGTAAATGTGGTGTAGTAGAAGTGATTAGCTATTACATGATATGCCATGGAAAGTTATGAGTGTTCATATTCATTTTAATTGTAATGTGGTCATATATATATTCATATGCCTACAATCAAGAATAGGTTGAATGCTTTCTGGGTTTTTATCACATTTCGGAAATTATACGCTAAAATCTTAGAGGGCACATATATATTAAACTGTATTCAGGTGTGACCCTGATGATTAGAAAGTTTGTGATTTAAACATAGTCAGATCTGTGAGCTAAGAGTGCCACCTTTTGATTAATATTATTATACCCTAATCAAATATTAAGAGAGGAGTGTTTTCAGAGAACCAACCAGATGGGTGTGGTATAGAGATGGAAATTTGGGATAAAATTAGGCTAGGAGGGAGTTTTAGGGATCAAGTCTGAAAGATCCAAGCTGGGGAGATTCTTGATCCAAAGAGGCCATACTGACGGTATCCAACATCATTCCAGAGGGAACAGATCCAGAAACTGTTGGTTATACCTTGGTAAATATAGTCTACTCTGAATTTATATTTTAGTGTGTTGTTTCTGCAATCTTGTATGGTAAATCAAATTCTATACTGGCTTCAATTCTAAGCCATTAGACCTAGCATGCTGTAGCTTGATTTCCTTATTTCTGCAGATATTAGAAGATATTAAATAACAGCCTAATTCTTATATTTATAAGTGAGAATATTTGATTTATCATATGTGTTGTACTCATTATATGCTTAAATATTAAAATAAATATATGAGTAGTCTATGTATACCATTGCACACTGATATTTATGGTCTTTAAGTAAGGTTAGATCAGTTAGTGTAATATTGGATTTTAGTAGATTCTGGTCCTGCATTAGTGTTGGTTACTCTGATTCACAGTCCTTAAAAAGGATATTAAGGAACTAGAAAAAGTGCAAAGGAGAGCTACAAAATTAATAAGGGGTTTGGAGGATCTTAGTTATGAAGAGAGACTTAAAAAATTGAATTTATATACGTTAGAAAAAAGGCGTCTCAGAGGGGATTTGATAACATTATATAAATTTGCGCAGGGCCAATATAAAGAGCTCTCCAGTGACCTGTTTATTAACAGAAAGAGGTCACCCCCTGAGACTGGAAGAGCAAAGATTTCATAGACAGCAAAGGAAGGGATTCTTTACGGTTAGGACAATAAAGTTATGGAACTCCCTAACAAAAGAGGTAGTGCTATCAACCACAATAGATGCATTTAAAAATGGTTTGGATGTTTTTTTTTAGGAAAGCAGAACATACAGGGCTATTAATAATAGAATAAGCATTAATAAAAGAGCTTATTGATCCAAGGAGAAATCTGATTGCCTCTTGGAGTCAAGAAGGAATTTTTTCCCCCAGGAGGCAAAATTCGAAATAGATTCCTTAGGGGTTTTTGCCTTCTTTTGGATCAAAAGCTGTAATGATAGGTAGAAGGGTTGAACTTGATGGACTTGTGTCTTTTTTGTGTCTGGTCTGTTTGTTTACTCAGCCACTGCCTTTGTTTTACAACCTATTGAGTTCTCAGGTCTGTAACTGTTTTGTTTGTATTGACTAACAATAGGTTGTTTGTTGGTGTATTGGCTCAATCAATGTATTATTATTATTGTGTGTTATTTGTATATTAGTGTGTGTAAATAAATTTTCATATTTTGCTACTGTATGCTTTATTTCATATTTATAGTGGTTTGAGTGTATGTCGTATTATCGCCTTGTAAAACGAACTTGGGAGATACTGTTTTTATGAATGGTTATTGGCCATCTTTAGTGGCATCTAATCTTTCTTAATTCCACTTATCTCTGACACCATAAGAAGGGCTTTTGCTAGATACCATTATATTCATCATATCATATAATTTACTACAAAAAAATCATAAAAAATAATGAAAAAAAACAAAAACACTTTTTCTAACTTTGACATAAAAAATAATTTACACAAATACAATCATTAAATTAAACCCCATCTAAATACCAGTAGTTTCAAATTTTTTCCCCGAGTTTAGTGAGTTATAAGACAAAAAACAAATATAGTGACCTTTTGACCCCAACCCGAACCCTAAATTTAACTCTAACCTTTATGTGTACTCTTAATTTATTATAATTTTTAATTTAATTTTAACCCTTACATTTATGCTAAATCTAATTTAACTGTAACCCTAATCATTATTCTAACCCTAACCCTAGCTAATTAAGTCCCCTGGGCACCGGATTTCGGGGATGCTTAATGCCTCGACCTTGCTTTTAATGTAAGCCTAATTTTGAGGGGCCAATACATTTTGTACATTCTTGCAACGCTATGATTTGCTTCTCCTACACATTCCCATTCAGAGCATTTTCTGGTTACTACCTCAAAAGAGATCTCCAGAGTGGATAATGGGGATTGAAGTCTTGAAATGGTTGCTTTCAGAATTTTGTTTTATCCTTCCTAAATATTAACTTTTTTTTATTCTAAAGAACTTATTTAAAAAAAAGATTTGCTTGCTTAGATATTTGGCTCATCACCATGACCCTTCAATGTTTCAAGTAATACACCCATTGCAGTAATGAATGTGAGGAAACCGAGGCACCAGCCTCAAGCACCATATAATACAGGCACCAGAGCACTGCATTATGGTGTGGCAGGTAGAACAAAGGAGTAGTAGTACACAGTGGAATGGGATGCGGGATAATGAATGTGGTCCTGGTCAGTAGAGGAATCAGGCATTAAGTGGGGTTTTGGGACAATGAAGGATGCTGTGGGACACCATTGAGACAATGAAGGAGGTTGTGGGCACAATTTCTTGTTTTTGCCTCAGTAGTTATAGCTTGCATATGAAAGAACATGTCATTGCATCATATAAAGAAAGATTACCATTCTGAAATGCAAATGTCTCTCCAGCTGAAGATGTGAATTTTGACACAATCAGACTATACTGGATGAGCAACTCTGCCGAGCTCAACTACACAAAGTAGAGCTGTAAAATCTATATTTTAATTCAAATTCTCTTGCTCCAAATTCACACATTTCCTTTTATATGGCAATGAATGGACATCAGAGGGCCTTGGTAAAGGACAAAACATTGTGCTGCTAACCACTGAAATATTTTTAATTGATATCTTACAACATTCATCAAGATCCTTCATTCACTTTTCCTATTTTATGTTCTTTACCTCTGATGCACAATGCACAATTAAAAAGAGGTGCAAAGGCCCCCAAAGAAGAAAGTTTAAAAAAAACTAATATTAACGGAGAAAACAGACATGAAATTTAGAAGACACATGTTCCCCATTTTTGTTATTATAAATATAATATTTTAATATATATATATATATATATATATATATATACACAGAATGATGATTGACTAGACTAACTTGCAAAATGATCATACTTACATGTTGTTGGATATTTGTTCTCATTTCACTAACACTCTCTTCAGGTTGCCGTGCAGAAATCTCTGTTCGAACATGTTTTGGAACAACCTGAGTGCTTTCTGCAAATCTTATTGTCCTGGTAGCAGATAACATTCCTGTATTTTAATAAAAATATTGTTAACTGCATCCTGAAGCAGAAAAGGAAACTAAAATAGAGGTAGAGTGGAGGTGATGAAGTTCTAGAATGAATATATAGGAAATGATGAAACAGAAATAAGCATTGAAGGAGTGGGACGAAAGGGGCTTCAATAGAAAGGCTGAGATTATATATAAATGGGAATAGAGGGCGAATAACGCTGTGGAAAAAAGTGAAGCTTATATGTGTGATATCAGATGTGGATGTCTTGCACTAAAATGGAGCAGCCCCTATTCAACTGTTTAACTTCCCATTCCCATGTACTGGACTTAAATCATTCTGATTACACTGTGAATTTATTTTGTCTCTTATGTTTTCATACATTAACAATAAGATAGATAAAGCCATAGAACGAGTACAACAAATTAGTACATTTCTTATCAAAAGGTAAAAACTGTAAATATTGAGACCATGGGAGGATACAGAAAGAATTTGAAAGGAGAAGTCAAAGAAGGATAGATGTGGAGCCATATAGTTGGTCACACAGGATTCACATGAATACCATAGAATATTTAAAAACAGAGTAACAGGTATATGATAAAAAAAAAAAAATGGTGAAAAACAGTGAACACATTATGACATCTTGTTCTTTGTAGAGTATGCATTCCATTGACCAAGATAACCATTTTCCCCCATCACTGTGTCAAGGATATTAGATCATCTGCATAGTGTATGCACTCAACCAAGGACAGCCATTCCCAGTAAGAAGGTTTTTGCTTTGCTCACAGTATTTCGGGATACAGAGTTTTGCAGAGTTTAATAGATGTGAGTGATCGTTTGCATGCATTCAGTTTGTATATGGTGTTGTGAACTAAAATGGTCAGAGGGTCTGGTAAGTCGGAGTCTGCTATCTTCTTAATGGAGGACATAACCTCTTGTCAAAATGGTTAAACATTTGGCCATGCCCACCATATGTGGAGGTAATGACTTCTATATATGTTATTTTACGAAGTGAGGATGGGACCTTGTACAACTTAAGTAGGATTTTGTAGGAATTTTCTTGTTGAAACAGAATATTTGTTTACTAGAGTGGCTATTTGAACGATTGATTTGCTGATAGGGTATTACAAGTGTCTCTTTCCCATGGATGAATATAATAATGTTTTTTGTGGAACCCTAGTTTTCATTATTAGTTTATGTAATATTGACATAAGTCTGTGTAGAGATATAGTGTTGGAGCATAGTAATTTGTCAAATTTAGGAGCCGCAACTCTCACCAGAGACAAAGTGAAGTGGTATAACGGATTATAGGAAAAAGTAATACCTGCAGTCCTTGTGGCCCTATAAGTCAGGATGTTCATGGGTTTGATCCTAAAAAACGTGTTTGAGTTACAGAAAATATACGGGTTCAGGTAGTAGATTAGAAAATGAGGTTCCCATGAAGTCGGGTTGAAAACCTATAAAGATGTCAGTGGGGATGGTTTATTATGGATCCTAGGTAGATTAGAAATCACCTTCCATAACTTCAAAGTGGGGCATGTGGTATCATTATGAATTGCTTAAGGCATTCCAACATCTCATGTTTACAGCTGTTTCTCCCCTCCCATGATAAAATTATGCCACCATGCTGCAGGGCCTCTCCTTTGTGAGAACCACCAGACAGCAGGCTTGTACAGCGTGCTAAACTTCTTATGCATCTGTTATTTGTCCTAATTATTTGTTGTAGCTATATAAAGAAGAAGAAAAAAACATAATTGTAATCTTTCCAGTAATCATGGTCTATGTCCTTCATCAATTCACTGACTTCCATCTCAATGTCCAAATCTCTTTAGAAGAATTCAAGAATGTTGATTCTAAGATTCATACAACATGTTGAAAATACAGCACATCATATTGGCCTGAATGACGTGTTTATTTAAGACTAATTTTAAGATGGATATTTCATACTATTGCAGACTGGTTTTATCGGTTATCTTCTTAAATGTCTCTTTAACAATTCCAAACGAAGGTTATCCAACTACTTTGGTAATGTAAATGCTTCACATTCAGTGTTATCTAGATCAATAGAGAAATATGCTTTATAAAAATGTATACCTTTTTGCATCCCATCAGGTGGGGACTTTCCTTTTGCCTCTTTCTGAAATTCCTTAGAACCTAAATTTCCAGTAAGACTCGATTGTTTTAATTGCACGCTTGCTTTCCCATATCCAGAGCTCTTAACATAAGCATAGTGTGCATTTTGTGATTTCTTAAGCACTGATGTCGGGCTCTTTTCCTTGCTGGTTTGTCTTCCACATGGCGCACCAAGCTCATCATTAGATAATATCTGATGTGGGTACAACAAAGCCTATGGAAAACAGTTAAAGCAATGACATTTACTCGTGTTTCCTAGAGGAAAAAAACTAAAGTAATAAAATAAAATAAAAAAAATCAATAAAAATGATTCCTCACAAAGCGGTGAACATGTAGAATTCTCAGATGTGTGTTCTTTGTACCTTGCTCTAATCATAGAGCAGTGCCACAGGCAGTGCTCTAAATTGTTTTTACAATTTTTTAGGAGAAACCTATGCTGTTCTGTGCAATTCTTGCAGTTGTTACATGTCAATGTTACACGTAACTTTGAAATTGATCCTGTAATACGTTCTGTAAAAAGGGCTTGATAAATTTTTAAATACTTTGGGAGCCATACAGAACATTATAGGAACCAACCTAGTAATTTTCAGGAGCCAGAAAATGTTATTTCACGCTGTTAATAAAATTTAGTATCCAGTAGTAGGGATTTAAGTCCTATTTAAAACAAATATGTATATATATTATTTTATTTTCATAAGGATATTACAAACAGGATAATGTACATTATACAATAGCCTTTTAAGATTTTGAAAACAGATACATATTTATTCATATTTACGGATAAATTGGTATAACATTCAACTGATGGATCACAAACTTCACTGTAAGACTGTAACAAGACTAGCCTAAAACTTTACTACATAGAAAGAACAAACTGTTTTGCTATAGTATAGGTGCTGTTTACATAACAAAGGACTCTGTGTTGATCAAAACCTGGACATCTGATAGTAATTGATAAAAACAATCAGAATGGGTGTACAACTATGAAATAGATTTCACATATTTTAAATCGAGAGTAGCCAGTTTAAGGGGAAACAGAAATACTGAAGAAAGTGGAGCAAGGTATACAGGGAGTGCAGAATTATTAGGCAAGTTGTATTTTTGAGGATTAATTTTATTATTGAACAACAACCATGTTCTCAATGAACCCAAAAAACTCATTAATCTCAAAGCTGAATATTTTTGGAAGTAGTTTTTAGTTTGTTTTTAGTTTTAGCTATTTTAGGGGGATATCTGTGTGTGCAGGTGACTATTACTGTGCAAAATTATTAGGCAACTTAACAAAAAACAAATATATACCCATTTCAATTATTTATTTTTACCAGTGAAACCAATATAACATCTCAACATTCACAAATATACATTTCTGACATTCAAAAACAAAACAAAAACAAATCAGTGACCAATATAGCCACCTTTCTTTGCAAGGACACTCAAAAGCCTGCCATCCATGGATTCTGTCAGTGTTTTGATCTGTTCACCATCAACATTGCGTGCAGCAGCAACCACAGCCTCCCAGACACTGTTCAGAGAGGTGTACTGTTTTCCCTCCTTGTAAATCTCACATTTGATGATGGACCACGGGTTCTCAATGGGGTTCAGATCAGGTGAACAAGGAGGCCATGTAATTAGATTTTCTTCTTTTATACCCTTTCTTGCCAGCCACGCTGTGGAGTACTTGGACGCGTGTGATGGAGCATTGTCCTGCATGAAAATCATGTTTTTCTTGAAGGATGCAGACTTCTTCCTGTACCACTGCTTGAAGAAGGTGTCTTCCAGGAACTGGCAGTAGGACTGGGAGTTGAGCTTGACTCCATCCTCAACCCGAAAAGGCCCCACAAGCTTTGCTTTTGATGATACCAGCCCAAACCAGTACTCCACCTCCACCTTGCTGGCGTCTGAGTCGGACTGGAGCTCTCTGCCCTTTACCAATCCAGCCACGGGCCCATCCATCTGGCCCATCAAGACTCACTCTCATTTCATCAGTCCATAAAACCTTAGAAAAATCAGTCTTGAGATATTTCTTGGCCCAGTCTTGACGTTTCAGCTTGTGTGTCTTGTTCAGTGGTGGTCGTCTTTCAGCCTTTCTTACCTTGGCCATGTCTCTGAGTATTGCACACCTTGTGCTTTTGGGCACTCCAGTGATGTTGCAGCTCTGAAATATGGCCAAACTGGTGGCAAGTGGCATCGTGGCAGCTGCACGCTTGACTTTTCTCAGTTCATGGGCAGTTATTTTGCGCCTTGGTTTTTCCACACGCTTCTTGCGACCCTGTTGACTATTTTGAATGAAACGCTTGATTGTTTGATGATCACGCTTCAGAAGCTTTGCAATTTTAAGAGTGCTGCATCCCTCTGCAAGATATCTCACTATTTTTGACTTTTCTGAGCCTGTCAAGTCCTTCTTTTGACCCATTTTGCCAAAGGAAAGGAAGTTGCCTAATAATTATGCACACCTGATATAGGGTGTTGATGTCATTAGACCACACCCCTTCTCATTACAGAGATGCACATCACCTAATATGCTTAATTGGTAGTAGGCTTTCGAGCCTATACAGCTTGGAGTAAGACAACATGCATAAAGAGGATGATGTGGTCAAAATACTCATTTGCCTAATAATTCTGCACTCCCTGTAAGAGAAGTGGGTTTCAGAAGAGACATAGAAAGAAGCAGCATTGGGGCACCAGACCATCCTGCAATTGTTGGCTTAAAAATTACAGACTCCACGAAGGGAAAGGTAAAGCCCTGGGGGGAATGGTGTATAGCAAGCCACAGCCTGCAGTGTTTGAGTGAATAAGCTAAGTGAGGTCTGCATCTTAAGGACCATAATTTTCCCAATGGGCTTAAAATCTAGTCATTAAGTCTGTTTATGATGCATTCCATAATTTAACACTTTGTTTAGCACTCTTACAAAAGGAACAAAATCTTGCCACCAGCTGAGGAAGAAGTCGAAACGCATCCTGTGGGGTGTAGTTGTTTTTAGTGCAAACAATACCCAATTGTTCTAAATACCTGGCCAGGTGAACAAACCCAGTGGGTAAGGGATTTTGTACATTTATTGTGTTTTATTTTACTCTGTGAATCTGTGGTCCCAATTTCTGACCCCTTTTTTCCCATAGTATGCTATCTGTGTATTTTATTAAGTTGTATGCTTAACATCCATGTGACCACCTACTTACACGTCCAGTGGCCTTGGTTGTTTGTGTTTTTGTTATTTATTTTTACTTTTATATTCTCTCTGTAATAAATGTTATACTTTATATATATCTGTGTCCAGAGTGTGTGTCATTACTCTTCCCCCCTTTTTTTCCATATATATACAGTGGATATAAAAAGTCTACACACCCCTGTTTAAATGTCAGGTTTCTGTGCTGTAAAAAAATCAGACAAAGATAAATAATTTCAGAACTTTTTCCACCTTTAATGTGACCTATAAACTGTACAACTCAATTGAAAAACAAACTGAAATCTTTTAGTTAGAGGGAAGAAAAAATATAAAAATAAAAAACTTATAACTGGGGATGTAGCTGTGTTCAGAATTAAGCAATCACATTCCAAATCATGTTAAATAGGAGTCAGCATACACCTGCCATCATTTAAACTTCCTCTGATTAACCCCAAATAAAGTTCAGCGGCTCTAGTTGGTCTTTCCCTGAAATTTTCTTAGTCGCATTCCACAGCAAAAGCCATGGTTCACAGAGAGCTTCCAAAGCATCAGAGGGATCTCATTGCTAAAAGGTATCAGTCAGGAGAAGGGTACAAAAGAATTTCCAAGGCATTAGATATACCATGGAACACAGTGAAGACAGTCATCATCAAGTGGAGAAAATATGGCACAACAATGACATTACCAAGAGACTGGAGCTCCCTCCAAAATTGATGAAAAGACGAGAAGAAAACTGGTCTGGGAGGCTACCAAGAGGCCTACAGCAACATTAAAGGAGCTGCAGGAATATCTGGCAAGTACTGGCTGTGTGGTACATGTGACAACAATCTCCCGTATTCTTCATATCTCTGGGCTATGGGGTAGAGTGGCAAGACGAAAGCCTTTTCTTACGAAGAAAAACATCCAAGCCAGGCTACATTTTGCAAAAACACATCTGAAGTCTCCCAAAAGCATGTGGGAAAAGGTGTTATGGTCTGAAAAAAGATATGTTTGGCGCAAAAACAACACTGCACATCACCAAAAAAACACCATACCCACAGTGAAGCATGGTGGTGGCAGAATCATGCTTTGGGGCTGTTTTTCTTCAGCTGGAACTGGGGCATTAGTTAAGATAGAGGGAATTATGAACAGTTCCAAATACCAGTCAATATTGGCACAAAACCTTCAGGCTTCTGCTAGAAAGCTGAACATGAAGAGGAACTTCATCTTTCAGCATGACAACGACCCAAAGCATACATCCAAATCAACAAAGGAATGGCTTCACCAGAAGAAGATTAAAGTTTTGGAATGGCCCAGCCAGAGCCCAGACCTGAATCCGATTGAAAATCTGTGGGGTGATCTGAAGAGGGCTGTGCACAGGAGATGCCCTCCCAATCTGACAGATTTGGAGTGTTTTTGCAAAGAAGAGTGGGCAAATCTTGCCAAGTCAAAATGTGCCATGCTGATAGACTCATACCCAAAAAGACTGAGTGCTGTAATAAATTCAAAAGGTGCTTCAACAAAGTATTAGTTTAGGGGTGTGCACACTTATGCAACCACATTATTTTATTTTTCTATTTTTTCTTCCCTCTATCTAAAAGATTTCAGTTTGTTTTTCAATTGAGTTGTACAGTTTATAGGTCACATAAAAGGTGGAAAAGTTCTGAAATGATTTATCTTTGTCTCATTTTTTTTACAGCACAGAAACCTGACATTTAAACAGGGGTGTGTAGACTTTTTATATCCACTGTATATAGCGCTCACTTTGTAATCAATTGTTCCTTTCTTTGTAGTGGTATCTTCCATTGCATTCCAATACTAAGACTAGCTGCTTGCAAAATATATTTGTTTTCAATCAGAGTAGCTTGCTACTCCCCATATTTTGAGATTGTTGTCTTCACATTATCAGTCCATCTTCTCCGGTCTACATACTTTTATAACAGTTTATGGGTTAGTATTGCATTTATTTTGTGTTTTTAGGAGTTTGATTTGATCTATAAATCATTTTGATATTATTACGTTTTTAATTTTATTAGAGCTGTGCCTATATTTTCTTTCGCCTCCAGAAATAAACATGAGGTGAGTATTAACATCATTAAAAGCATTCAGATGCAACTCGATGGCCTGCTTGGAAAAAATGCATGTTCAATGGCATTTTCTACTACCCATGTTGCACTCCCAGTAGCTGTGGTGGCCGCCCACAGATACACACGTTCCTTTCCTACATGTTCATTTTTAGATTGTGAACAGATAACATCCTTGATAAAGGGTGAATTCTGAAATGTTGTATGATCTCAGATGTAACTCAACTGTCTGTTTTACATATCCTGTATTTTTGACTTTTCATACAGGACTGTTGTGAATAAATGTTTATTCCTTGGCATATTTCTGCCTCTTTTTTATTTATTTTTTCCATTTGTGGTGTACCACTATTAACCTACTTCTGAATTTATTATGGGTATTTTCAGACCCTGCTTATTGGGTTTACACTGCTTTTTTATTTCCTATTTTATCTGAATATATTCTTAGCAATTACTGCACCCTACTACACACATTGCATGAATATGTTAAAACATTTTTTCTTACCTTGCTGCTCCTTTCATCTTGGTGCTCTACTTGAAAGTTTGAATAACCTTGGCCCTTAGGTATCCTTTTGTCACCATGGGTTTCCTGAGCAATCAGATCTTTTTCTTTTCTATATTCAGACGTAAGAAATGCAATTTTTGATTCTGTTTTTTCCCTTCTCCATTCACGCAAGTAATCTGAAGTTTGCTTCTCCTTCATCACAGCTGGTGCAGTTTCTCCAGAAGCCTTGTTGTCATTATACTGAAGCAACCTGTAGTTTGTCTGCATCAGTAAACTGCAGAAGACATAGCCTATTAGTTGCCTATAGCATTTCTGATATTTTTCTGAAATAGAAGATGTGAACCTTTCCCAAAACAAAATGCAGCTCTCTTAGTTAAGGTGTTTGTAATTACTGGACGCTAATATTTATAATTGTTGCCAAAAAAGGCAAACTCTCAGCATACCTTGGAAAGTTGTACTTGAGCTGTCATCGATTTTTAAACATTTACTCCTTAATAGCACATCACTGAAATTTAATGCTAAAACTGTGAAAGTCAAATGAGTCAAGATTTAAGATATTATTTGTTCATTCATCTGAATTTAAGCAGGGATTAAAATTGTAGTGTCTTAGAAGGGATGGCGATTTAGATACAAGCAAATCAGAGTTTGTGGTGATAAAGTCAGCTTCAAACACTATCATCCTACTGAAGTAGTCTTTTACCTTAAAGGACAACTAAACTTTTTTTGGACTGTTTTTCAATAATTAATTTAAGTGACCTGGTGGTGGTGGTGGGCGGATTACTTTTTACTTTATTCCGTTCATAGAGTCCCCAGCCCTAGCTCAATACGAAGCTAGGATGCTACATTCGGCCCCTTGGTTCATTTGTGTTGGCGACACAACTGAACCAAGGGGTCAGAAATGAAAGTAGGAGGGGCTGAAGACTTTATTTATAAAATTAAAAGTTTAAAGTAAGTCCCCCCCCCCCAAAAAAAAGTTTAATTGTGTTAATTATTGACTTCATGTTGAAAAACACAAAACAAAGTTTAGTTGTCCTTTAAAGTCAAAGATATGGCAAACATTTTAAAAATAAATTGACCCTTTTTTATGTTTTTTTCAATTTTTAGATTTATCCAACATGCTTTATTTAAAAATATTACCGATTAGCCCCTTAGTGACAGAGGCTATTTTTTGCCACATCAACCCTTGGTGACAGAGGCTATTTTAAGACTTCTGCGGGGTTTGTGTTTAGCCATAATTTTCCTATGGCTCATTAAATGTTCCCATGCATATTACATAGGGGGAGAGAAAACAAATATGCAGGGTAGGGATGGAGAGAGAACAGATATAGGGAAGGGGGACAGAACAGATATAGGGAGAGAGGGAATTGGTATTAAGGAGGAGAACGAGAGATAACAGATATGGAGGAGGAGGGACAGACGGACAAGGGGGGTGGGGAGAGGAGACACATACATATGAAGCGAGAGTAGAGACATATGGAACAGAAGAGAGAGAAAGACATAGGAAGAGAGAGCCATACAATTGGGGGGTGGGGGTGGACAGAGACAGACATGGCAAGGAAGAGGAAAGAGACAGACATGGGAAGGGAGAGGAGACAGACAGACATGAGGGTAGAGACCATGTGCTTGTCTGGCCATTGTTTATATAAACACTACCATTCAGTTTGTCCCACAAACTCCCTAGCCCCATTTCTTCTCTCAAATCCCCCTACACATACATTTTACTAATAAAACAATGTATAATACATAAAAATAGCAATATAGCGTTACCTCACAGGATTCACTTCAGAGTCATTACCAGATGCCGATCCTCTTCTAATTGGCTGCATTAGTTCATCCAAAGTTGGCATGTCTTAAAATTAGGAAAAAAATAAAATCCATAAAAAGCTCATATACCTATCACAAACAGCAAAAATTACATATATTCCATGCCATCTCAATGACAAGAGCTCCTAAAAAAACAATTAATTTCCTTTAATTAATGGTTTCAAGAAAAGTAATTTTAAAAAAAAGACACAAAACAGGGTCAGAGATGTTGTCAAAAAGTTGTCTTTTGTGGTGTAATAAAGAACCGATATACGGAGTTGTGCGGAGTCTTATTTCATTGGATTTAAGAAGTATAAGGACTTAGTACTATAGTTAAAACACATACACATTCAAAAAACTTTTTCTCACCCCCTGTGGGTGGAATGCGTCTTCCTCAACCTCAGGTCCTCTACCAAAGGCCTGGGAGTTCAAGGGTTCTGCGCAGTATCTTAGCTGTTTCTAACATTGTACTCTTCTGGATAGAGTGCTCTGATGTTGTGAATCTGTTGGAGCCACTCTCCTAGCTTAGGAGTCACAGCTCCAAGTGCTTCCTTCAAGGAAGCAAGGGTTAAAAAAGGTGCAGTGTTCTTTTAAATAATTATTTTAATAGGTCCTATGAGTGCTTCTGCTACTCTGGATGTTATTTTTTGTCATTGGATGCACCAGAGCTAAAAACCAAGGAATTGTGTGTGACATTCAATTTTGGAATGTATAGAAATTTATATACGTGTGTGTATGTTTATATCCACACACACAGGTACACTTTAAAAACATATTAGTGGTCATTTATAAAAATTATTGTACATGATGATCACACCTCCAACGCATAAAAGTGTCAGGATGTATAAAAAGAGGCATCTATCTTTACAGAAGACACTGGTGTTTTCCTTTTTTTTGTGAGATTTTCTTTGTTATTGTTTTTTTTATTTGGTAACATGTATATTGTATAGCACTGTGCCATATTGTAAGAGAGTAAAATAAACAAACAAATATAGCTTAAATCAATAAAACATCTATATTTCAACTATATTCAACTCAACTCATGTGTTCCCAAGTTGGGTGTGAGACCAAATTAACAAGTGGAGGGTGGCACTCCTAAAATATTAGTGTAAGAAAAGAAAAATGAGAGACTCAGATGACTCGTGATTGGGGACATCTGTCTCTGCCTAAAAGGATGGTAAATGGTAGGTCATCAAAAAATGTTAAAAATGCATGTGCAAGACTTTTATTTGTCCCATTGTATATTTACATTGTGCCACCCAAACTGTTACGAATGGAATACACAAATTACAATTTGGTACCTAAGTATTCTTGTTACATCTAGTTTGTTTGCGTATTTAGTTGAATGGGAGAACTTTTACAGCTTGGCTATTTTGGCTCTAAGCTTGAAATTCCCTCCTCAATTCCTTTGAGAGCACCCCTCCAGGTAGTAGAGGAAGGGGCAAGCTAAGTCCTTTTCTACATGACTTGAGATTGATTGATTACTGCTATTTTCTCAAAGCTATATGTAACAGAAAAAGAAAAACTAAAACAGGACATACAATGTAGGTGGTGCTGTTAAGTTAACCAGGGGAGACGTAAGTTGGTAAGACCTAATATAGAAGTTAACTCCAAATTGCATATAAAGGCAAGCAGCAAGAATGAAACCTAAAAGCACGTCTCTGTCTGAAAATGTAGGAGAAGGGCCCCACATTTTCATTGCTACTTCACTCTTGTCCCTCAACTGTGGAGTGAGGTTAGTGTATCTGTCACGACCTCCTTGCTATGGCTCTAACACAATGCATAAATCCTTCCTAAGCTCTACATTTGCACTCTAATAACGATTTAGGCAGCTGAGCTAATTTATTTACATTTACAGCTGGTTGATCATTAAATTAACCTCTGGCAGGAAACTGTTAAATAATAAAAACATGCAAATTACCTGATTCCACAGTGGATATCTTTTTAATATTTTTCTCATTTGAATGTAGTATATCTACAAAAGACGCACTTGATTGATTCTCAGTTATAAGATAACTAGTTTCTTTTTTTGATCCTTCTAATGATTGTTCAGTGTTTGATTGTTCTAGATGACAGTAAGCCTGATGCAATGCTTCAAAGTCACTATTTGTGTATGCATTAGAAACACCTGGAAGAAAGACATAATGGTACATTACATCAGGGAGTGACACATTTCATTCAGTTTTAGGAGCCAGCTAAAAAAATCTAGGAATCCACATACATGCACACACAGAGACACAGTCAGCCACATACATGCACACACAGAGACACAGTCAGCCACATCCATGCACATGCAGAGACAGATCCATACATATAGTGAGCCACATACACACACACAAGCTCTCAGTTTTTAATTTTTTTTTAAGGGGGTGGTGGAAAGTAACTCTATCCCGCGGGAGGGAGGATTCTGCTGCAGCCTGGTCCATGCCTGTCACACAGGCACAGACCATCTTGACACTACTGGTGTTCGGCAGGATGTCACATGACACGCACCGCTCCGACACTAAAGCGCGAGGGGGCAGAGCAGGATGTGTGTGCAGAGCATTACATAGTATAACACAATATGGCAAAAATATGGTGACATATTTCCTTTAGATAAGGTCATCATTACAAAACACACACACATAATACTTGCATAAATAATGCTTATATAAAAACATACATGCTGTATACACGGGAACTCAACTACAATCTGACAATAGACAAATGACACCCTAGTCTTTTCCACAGAATTTACACATACTTTTTCCAAGGGCACAAACACATCCTGACTATATTACCGTATTTGCTTATAAGACGACCCCCCAAACTTTGGATATTCCTTTAGCCGGTCCGTCATAATAGACGGAAGTGTCAGGCAGCATGGAGGATGTCTGCACCCCCGGCTGCCCGATTCTCCCTGGTGGCTAGCGGGGCAGCGGAGGATGAAGCCGGAAGGACCCGGCTTCATCATAGAAGTCCCGGCGGTCGTGCGGGGCGGCAGCAGGGGGAGTCTGCGCTCATCGCGCAGACATCCCCTGCTGTTAGAGAGGGGGATCCAGGTCCCCTGCAGCTCTGCGGGGGACCTGGATCCCAATCTTATAGTGTGACCTCAATTTGAGGTCAGATTATAAGACGACCTCGATTATAAGACGAGGGGTAGTTTTCAGAAAAAAAATTTCTGAAAAAAACTTTGTCTTGTAATCGAGCAAATACGGTATTTGTGTTTTAATGTAAGAAATTCACATACCAGTTATGATTGTGGCTTTAGTGTTTATCTGTCACAGTAGAAACAGTTGGTAGTACAGTGAGGTTCTTTGTGTATACAATTTATATTTGGTGTCGCTATAATAGTTAAGTGTTGCCCTTAAATGGGTACCTGCCTTGTGAAGGAATAACATATGGCTGGACACATTTAAGACCACAGGATACAAAGCTTTTTGTACAGACATTTTTGGAAAAATGGATATTGATAAATCAAACTTATTTTTTGCATATCTATATTTAATTAACAACAACATTAAGTGTTTCAAATAGAATTTATCTACTAGATGTTCTACATGCAATGGTATAGTTGATTCAGATAAAACTAGGTGCACAAATACGATAATACTGGTGCACAAAATCACCAGGTGTGGACTTCTATAGTCTAAGACTTCAAAATTCACTCACATTTTTTAGCAATCTATTTGTACTCTCCCCAGTTGAGATCTCTTTTCCTAATAACCTTTATTGTACCTTCTGAAGCTCAACACTCCATTTTTTTGGATGAAAGATGATACATACATTACAAAAAAACTAAACAAAATGAATGGTCAAGTGAAAACTATGTATTAAAATTAACAAAAACAGATTGTTCGCACCAAGACTGTCATGGCTAAGTTCCTCGGTAAAACCAATCACAGTGACCAGGTGTTTATAGCTGCCAAAGCAAGTGCCTGGTTTGACAGCCATAGTCCCTCCCTGCTCCACATCGATTGTGGGACAGGGAGAAACTAAAGATATTAGCAGTAATCTGCTCAGGATCACCCAAGCATATCCAGCCTCTCCCCATAGTGTTTTTTAATTTAATTTTTTTTTTATTGTTCTTACATAACACTTTTTTTTTTTTATCCACATATGCATCACATTTAAAACACATATAGAACACATATAAATTTGTCTGTTCCAGTCAATGACGACATTATATCCCATACATATATTTTCAATTCAGACTATATTCCATTATATCTTAAATAAATACAAAAATGAAAAAGAACAAAACATAACCTAAACATATATTAATGTGTACACTACCACCACAAGGGAGGAGGGGGAGATGATCACAGTCCTCAGCAATCTTACCATATTACGTTATAAATAAAATCAATCTATGTCGTTCTCTATTGTTTCTATAAAATCTCTGGCTAATTTAGCATTTCAGTACATCTTATTGTTCATCCATCCGTATCCTTGTTCAATATGCAACTGGAATAGGACGTGCTCCCTAAGCTGCCACCAGAAGATTAAGCCGGACCTAACCCAGTTTCTTGCAATAATCATCTTTGTAGCCACAAAGAGATGCAGAGCTAGAAAGGCTTGGATCCTAGTCATATTTGCCCAGTTCAGGTGGAGAAGGGCCGTTAGAGGACTCATTTCTGTCCTTACATTACCCGTATAAAATTTATTTTATTACATTTCTTTTGAGTTAGGGTGCAATAAACATGTTTTGTTTATTGAACCCTAACTCAACAAAAAAAAATGTAATAAAATAAATAAATACAATTAATTATATAATTTAAAGTTAAGATTAAATGAAAATAATGAAATACAAATAAATGTAAAAAATAAATTAACAAAAATACAAGTAAATTATATAAAAGAAATCAAAACCCATTATTTAGAGACCGTTTTCTCGCTAGGTAATTCCAAGAGGTTAATGTCCCTTTAATCATGTCCCTTTATAATATAGCAATGCACAGAAACCATTTCCTGAAAGGTGTTTACATACTTGTATGTACTGCGTGCATACACAGGTAAATGTGCCCTTGCTTTGGTATAGGACTGTGTGCATGTATGGGTAAAGGTGTGCTTGCATTGGTATAGGACTGTGTGCATGTATGGGTAAATGTGTGCTTGCATTGGTATAGGACTGTGTGCATGTATGGGTAAATGTGTGCTTGCATTGGTATAGGACTATGTGCATGTATTGGTAAATGTGTGCTTGCATTGGTATAGGACTGTGTGCATGTATGGGTAAATGTGTGCTTGCATTGGTATAGGACTGTGTGCATGTATGGGTAAATGTGTGCTTGAATTGGTATAGGACTGTGTGCATGTATTGGTAAATGTGTGCTTGCATTGGTATAGGACTGTGTGCATGTATGGGTAAATGTGTGCTTGCATTGGTATAGGACTGTGTGCATGTATGGGTAAATGTGTGCTTGCATTGGTATAGGACTGTGTGCATGTATGGGTAAATGTGTGCTTGCATTGGAAGAGGACTGCGTATGGGAATTTGACTGCGTGGATGTATGGCAAAATTACTGCATTAATTGGATACTTGGTTCCAACCAGTCCTTAGAAACTACATCACCAAGTGAAATCGTACCAGCTATAGAACAATATTTTCATAGTTGCCAACATCGGCCATGTTTCCAGGGACACATATTTGTTCAATATGCTGCAGACAGAGCATGCAAAGTGCAGTCCGGCAGTATGTAGGATGGATTTACGCACAGACACAATCCAATTAATTAATCAGGGTGGAGATCTCATAGAACCTACCATGATTAATTAATTGGATTGTGTCTGTGTGTATATGCTCTTTTCTGCAGCACGTGGAACAAATATGTGTCCCTGGAAACATGGCCGATGTTGGCAACTATGTAATTTAGATACCCTATCAGATGTGCTGTTGAAGAAAAACACTTAATAGGTATAAGTAGCCAGATTTACCAGTGTCTATAGCATCAATGGTCCCTTGGGGTGAGGAGGTTTCGGGTATTACTTGTAGTGCTAGCTTTTGTGCGTCCACTGTTGAATCCAATGAATCAAGCAGCAAAACTAAAAGATGGGGAAAATAAAATGTCAAGTCAATACTGAACTTCCAGTTTACACTGATGTTTAGGTCTGTAATGAAGATTACATTAATCTATCATTTTTGTGTAACTTTCCAAGGAGGCAATGTTTTTAAAAAAAAAGTTTGGTATCGCTTTAAAGGGCTCTATTCATGACTTCAGTTAATTTATCCCAGGTCATTGAATACCATAGACTGTAATAGAACATTTTGATTTAGAAAAAACAAGGATAAGTGATAACTCCCATCACCAGATAGACCCCATTATGCATTTGTGAGGATTTTCTGCTGTGTCTGTTTAACTGTAAGGTCTCACATGTTAGTGTACCCATAAGGTATATACTGTTTGCTTAAATAAAATCTATGGGTTTCTTTTGATGCCATACTTATCCTTATAAAGCAAAATGTTAAAAAAAAAACCTCCCTACATATATCTTGATTGTTATTTCCTGTTGTATATACATATATTTTTATATGAATTAACTTAACTAACCTTTGGCCAGCATTCCAGGGTTTTCTGCTTCCTGTAGAAAAAAAATGATATTTTAACAAGCAAGTGTGGCCATGAATAGCAAGTTTTCAGTGGTGGGTAAATACCTGGATAAGGGAAGTTATTTTATATACAATTACATGTGTCTGGTTTGTAAAATACAACTATAATTAATTAGAAAGACTGTAATAAAAATGAATAATTAGGGGCACAATCATTTAATATACACTGTATGGGGTAGACAGTAGATTGTAATTTTTAAGAACACGGAACCCTATCTACAACATCAGTAATGCATAAAATGTAAGAATTTTACAAACAGACTATGTTAAAGCGATTCTAAAGTGCCTAAAATATATAATGTTTGTATGAAGGACAATTTTACAGTTCTAAAGTAAACCAACCGGCTGATCAGTGTTCCATATTTGCTCTTATATGTAACTTGCATGCTGTTACATATAAGGAATATTTAATCTTGTACTTTGGTAGATGTTCTCATGTTAGAACAATAATTTAAAACAAACTCACACACGGTTCAACATTGCAAACAAATTTGGAAAACAAATAATTGTGTTGATTTATGAAGTTAAAACATTATCTGCCTAAAGCCACGAAAAGCAAAAAGTAAACACTTTCATTGACTGTGTCTTGTAAATAGTCTGGAACCAATTTACAGCCTCAATACTGCATCATAATTAAAAAAAAAAAAAATTAATGATGTACAACAGTGTTTTATATATCAGCAGTACTACAGTAAAACATGGGTGCACCCAAATGCTTTCTTTTATCTACCTTAATTACAGGTTTTTCATCGGTATACTCATCGTCAAAATTAGCACTTTTGTTAAAATCTGTTATACCAGCATCCTCTTCAAAGTCTTCACTGTAATTTCCTGAGAAAACAAGCATATTTATGAGTTCAGAAAACATTAATATGGTCCGTGACACTAGATTTAAGTATCATTTTGAAAAAACCTACAAGAAATTCAAGTAAGACAAAGTGAAAAAAGAAACAAAGTTGGATCTATTAGGCTTAATAGTTGGTCTACTCAAAGGTCCTGACCCAAAATAATTAAATGAAACAAAACTTTAAATCTGAGGGAAAGGAGCAAGGAAAGTTACAGCTGGTGATTCGGCAAACAGAGTAAAAATACACAGAACATTAGCTCAGTATTTTTCATATTACATCTCACATTTAACAGTGGACAAAGTAACACATACTAGATCTCTTAGATGAATGAATGGAATGGAATAACAAATATTCAAAAAGTGCGTTATAGGTATACTGTGGACACACAGCTTTATAGCGCACTTTTTGCTTTACTATTGTTTGTTGTGTGTATTTTAGGGACACGCTGCTTTAAGTGGAGCTTGGTTTGTGATTTAAAGCGCTGCTATCACTGTTATATCACTGAATAACAAATATTCGTTTGACATCTAGTCTCCTGTCTGTAACTTCTCCATAATATAAATTGATCATAGTATAATCATTTGATACAGTAACTGTAGTAATATGCGTAAAGGAGACATTTGTGGCATTCCCCCGACTACTTATGTCATCGTGGTGGCGTTATCTTCTGCTCAAGCTCAAAGTGGCATTTGAAATGAACACTGGTGGGGATCTTAATGTTAAACTTTTGCAGCCTCAGGAAATGTTTCTCCATTTCATTCATGTCTTCAACTGTAATATACTACAGAATCTGTCAATAGTAAACATTCAATATTGCTTGAATACCCCAGACTAGAAGGCAGAAGAATGGCACAGATATGTTGTGAGTGTGGTACAGGCTCAGCCCCCCCAACTTTCTTTGTAGGGATCAGGCCACTCCACAAGGGTTCCCAGGGTTGGCCTAGCTTTGAACTAGCATCTGGGGACATGCAACAGGTGCCGGTCCCAAGAGGTTATGACTGGGTCACCCCGAGCGTCCTCCTGTGCCTCGTTACAGCTAAGGTATTAGGAGGCTTTCCTCCTGGGTACTGGATTAAGGGAGGAGGAGGATACTGCAGTTGGTGCCATCACTGTGGCAAACAGCAAAGGTGTGCAGTACTTCTTCGGCCATTATGTAACTGTAAGGAGGCTGTTCCATAAAGTTAAAATAAAGTAAACGCATGCTCATGCATGCGCATACTCACGTCTGTTCCAGGGCCATTTTAAATCTACATATGTGGCCGACAGATGCATTGGTGCATCCTGTATTATCTCCAAGGCACAAAATGGAAGTCGTATTGTCGGCGACAGCCACAACCCCAAACAGATGTCTGTAGGTCAGTTTTGTAAAGTGGTAAGGTCATGGGCATTATTTATTTTTCAATATTGCTTCCTAATTTTTGTTGCAGGGCTAATACAGTCCCATCTTGACCCACACACTATTTTAAAATATAATTTGTCTAAACATGACTCAAAAACAATGGTAAAATCTCCATATTCATGTGTATAATCTAATGAAGATGTGATATTGTTGTCCTCCTGTATTTCCATTTTGTAACCTGTGTCATGTTTTACATCATCCACTGACGTTCCAGAAGAACTCACTTCATGTGTATTTTCATTAGAGGAGCCACATGTTCGATGTGTACATTCATTTGTAATTGCATCATCTTCATATATTGCCATAATATCTTCACACTCTGTCCTCTTTTGGGAAAGATATCCACGATCAAGTATCACAGTGACAACATCTGCATGGATTGCATAATCTATATTTGGGGATTGAGTGCTTATCAGTAATTTATACAACTATTTGCATATAAACTTCGGTCTAGATTGGAATATCATTATTGATGCTAGCATCCACATATTTTGGTACATATGAATGCTGTGCTGATAATATGCTTGTAGGTTTAGGACACAACATCATTTAGTAAACATATTTTTGTCTGGTGGACAGTGAATCTTCTTTAATGATCTTCTTTTCTTATATTGTGGTAAAATAGGAAGCATGTGCGCACTCGCTCCAGGGCGGCACTTAGGAACTGCCAGGTCTTTTGGACATGATGGAGCCTGCTGTATGTAACTGCCAGGGAACAAACCCCTCAGTCCCACGGAGGAAGGTGGGCCCCCGAAACCGTCAATGCCCTGCCACAGAGTTGCATGTACACCGATCATCATTGGTGACCGCAGGTTCATATTTTTCTGACATCAACTAGTCTTTCATGTGAGTATATGTTTTGCATGGTATCTGTAGAGATGTGAATTCACAAGATTCATTCATTTTAGTATATTTATTATCGATTGAGCATTTCTTCATCCTTTGGTGACAGAGTCCTTTTAACACTTGGATTCTCTTAAGTGGTCTCTGAGTGGTAAAGGCATCACATATATGCATGCTTGTCCTGTGGTTTATTTGCTAGTTTAATTTACTTACATATTTTACATGTATTGTTTGTTTTAGCCTCTCAATAAATCATGTTCTATTGAAGAAAACAAGGATTGTGGACGCTGACTTTACATTCAGTATTTTAGGGTTATTAATACAATGTATACATTTCTACAGTAAGGGTTTTGCATAACTACAGTAATATTTTCACAATGCCATATTTCTACATTCCTCTACATTTTTGTTATGCACATATCATATAGTTGACAATACTCATTTTATTAATATTCATTTTTATAGCAGGTCAACATAATCACTGGTTTCTCCCCTGAAAGGGGTCGAGTAACAATTTTATTTGTAAATTAAAGTAATAATTCCTTTCTATAGCAGGACACCATAATCACTGGTTTCTCAACATTCCACCATACAATTTTATTTGTAAATTAAAATAATAATTAAAACAAAAAATGCAATATCATCCAAATTGCAATCATTAAGGTTTTGGCCTGAGTTGAGATTCTAGTTGGGAAATAACTCATCTTCCTCTTGTGTTTTATTTGGCTCTTTGGGAGTTTATTCTCATCAGTTTATAGGGGATGCATTAATTAACACTCCTTATGAGATAGGTAAACCATTTAAAGCTTTTATAAGCAAAAATGAAGCAAAATATATTTGTATATAAAATATCTAGACATGTTTATACGCTATAGTTTGTCTAGTGGTCATCATGAATGACAGCAATTATTATTGCCATCTAATTACCATTCCATTCCTTTCTCTAAGTATTTTAAAAAGGTGCAACTGCATAATTAGGTTTACCTGATAGATCCTTGCTTTCGGTCTTGTTTTGTTCTGATTTTTGCTTATCAATATTGCTATAAAGAAACCGACAAGGATATACACATTTTAGTATTGCATGAATAAATGTAACCATTGATTCTACCTTATGGACCATAAGGAGATTGATATCAAGCACTTAAAGGGACTATCTAGTGCCCAAAATGCATCTTCCAAATTTCCAAATATTAGTGCAAGTTAATGTGCTTTCAAAGTACTTTAAAATCCATGTCTTACATTTTGCATTGCTTAAAATATAAAATACTTACAGCTAGAAGAAATTGTGAAATTACAGCAGTTTGCAAGAAACAAGGACTGCCCGCACTAGATGAGTAAAAGTCATTGAATAGAATAGCCTGTCTCACTAGTGATGTCATCAGACAATGTGTTGCACTGATAAGAGATCCTACTGTGTACAAGAGCAAGGTCACTCATAGGCCACTCAATAGACTCAATTTGAGGAGAACTGGAAGTGACTATTTGAAACAAAACTTTATATCCTCAGTGTCTATAGAATCAGTGCTGCCGCACCTGAGGTAAACATGCAGAGTAGTCACTGGGGAGGGCTTGAGTCAAATTTAAAATTGTAATTTATACAGAATGCCTGCATCAAATCACACAGGGATAAAAGCCTGTGCATTATACAAGCAGTGATCTTCATCTTGCACCAAAGTGGGTTTGGGGACTAGACTGTCCCTTTAACATTTCACACAACATGCATGTTTGCTTGTGTTTTTATGACTTTATAACAATGTAAAAGCAGTCAGATACTTCACAGTGATCATGGGATAATAACAGAACACAATACAAAAATTGAAGTTCCACACTGACCTTTAACCCTTTAAATGTCTAAAATATTGAGACAGTGGTGGCATAATTTCATTATTTATCATTTGTATTATTTCATTAGTGCACACAGCATTACAAATCAAATGTACAGGAAGCTCTCAGAAGTAAAACACTGGCATACAAATATGACAACATTCTCTACAATCAGACATACAGTACTGTTTTCATTAAATAAACTCACACATATCCAATACATTACCATATTAGAGCAGTGAATTGTGTTGAGTCTGTAGAATCCAGTTCCTTGTTTAATTTTGAATAATCAATTGTAGACGAAGCACCTTTTTCAAACTTTGCAAAAAAACTCTCTTTTTCTTCCTGTTCTTCTAAAGTGTCAAGTCCAATACCATGGAGCACAGGATTTGGTGCAGAGGCCACCACTGAATCTAAAATTGTACAGAAAACTTTTATTAATGATTACACATTGTCATAAACCAAACTTTGATGCAACATTTTAAAACCTGCATGCCCCCTATAGAGGAATAGGAAACCAATCTGTGAGGCATATAATTATCTGCTTCAATGCCCAACATTTCAGTTCTCTGTGCAGCATTTCACAATGATTAATCCTGCAGCTCTATTCCCCTCCACGAAAGGGGTAGGGAACATGACTCTGCTCAGTAAAATGGGAATGCAGATGTATACTCTGTGGTGTTGCGGTTCCATTCATATACAACCATGCTAAAAAATCTAAGAATGCAGGAAGTTTTAGTCTCACACGTTGCTAAATACAAGTGTCTGGAAAAGTGACTACATTTGGCATAGTATTGAATATGGGAAAAAACAATGTAAGAGATCCTACAGTATACTACCCACTCTTACTTGCAGTGCACTGTAATGGTTCACTTAAGAAAGCAGACAAGGTTAAAGAATTTGGTATTTTATAACTTATACATTGCATTTTCTTTTTCCATCAAGGGAATCCATGGGCATGTCTTTTAAAGTTTCTCTCTAGTCATCATTTGTTACATTTGCTTTTGTTTATGTTTCAACAAAATCAGTGCTAACAAACTAAGCATGTGCAGTACGGTAATAGCTTAACCCCTTGCCGACAAAGGACGTGTCAGGCACGTCCTGGGAAAAACTCCCTTAACGGCAAACTATCGCGAAAACCGCTTTAACGGTGTTAGTCTATTGCCTCGATGTCGAGGCAATAGCCAGCACTAAAATTTCTGCTCTGGGGCACCCACGATGCGATCATGCATGCTGCTCCGTCAATATGGCTATGCCCTCTGCCGGTCTGAGCTTCGGAAGTGAAAGTAACTTTACTTCTGTCGCTCTGAATATGCTACTTGACTGCCCCTAGTGGTAGTTAAGTAGCATAGCAATGAAAAAAATTAAAATAAATATTTAATTAATTAAAAACTGGTTATATAGATAGATTAGCCTATAGGGTTAAAATTAAATAATTTTTAGCATAAGGGATAGGGTTAAAATTAAATTAAAACATATTAAGGGATATAATAAGGATTAAAGTTGGGGTTAAATTTAGTGTTAGTGTTAAATTTTGGGTTCGGGTTGGGGTCAAAAGGTCAATATAGGAAAAAAATCAAAAAACACTATTTTTGGTTTTTGCCCCATAACTCGCAAAAAATACCGAAAAATATGGAAACATGCATATTTCTGAACTAGGGACAACATTTAGAAACTATTTAGACGGGGTCTTTTTTAATGATTATATTTGTGTAAATTATATTTTAGGTCAAAGTTAGAAAAAGTGTTTTTTTTTAAATTTTTCATCATATTTTATGATTTTTTTGTAGTAAATTATAAGATATGATGAACATAATTGTATCTAATGAAAGCCCTTCTTATGACGATAAAAACAACATATAATTTGTGTGGGTACTGTATGTGAGAAAGAATAAAATTGCAGCTAAACACAAACACCCCAGAAATGTCAAAACAGCCATCATCACCAAGGGAAAGTCAAGGTGAAAATGTCTTGTCACTACGGTTGTTAATTGAGTAGCTGGTATTGTTTTCATTTTTCAAAAACAAATAAACTGTCAAAAAGGCACACTAAAACCCCTACACCAGCATATATTATCATAAATATTAAGTGGTGCAGCCTAAATGACTAAAGTTGCATACACTTTCTAAAAACTATAAACACCCATCTTAAATGGAAAAAAATGGAGATGTGGTCTCTAAGACAGTAGTTTTTATTTAGTTTTGAGAAACTGTAGTTTTAATATATAACTTGATGTTTGTCCGCTTATTCCTTTGTGTTTTGTTCCAGTATGGAGTGATCCTTTAAAAAGCATGTACAGTTCTCCATACTGAAAAAAGTGTTTTAATAATATACATTGAGTTGGTTGTTAAACGGATATATTCCCATGCAATGCAATTTCACATAAGCCTTCTTAGATATGTGTCTGCAGGTCAATGTTCACGCTGGTGAAGAGTCACATCCAGGCAGCCAGGGTGGATGTTTGCCTGTAATGTCTATAAGCTTACCAATTAATATGATTTACATTTAAAGAAATTCTTACCATCAACATCCAAGCTGTCCCTATCCATTGATTCACATACAGGGTCCTGTGCAGAGTGCTGCATTTCAATATGTTCATCTTCCTCCTCCTCCTCTTCAATAGGCAGAGATGTTCTTTGTGATTTCAAAAAGCTTTTGTTTGTCAGTGTATCTTAAAAAAGGATGAAATTGTTTTCAGAAAACCTTTAAGCGTTTAACCTTTAAACGGCAACATACCGACTGTCACATCTTTACAAAGAAGCCTTCATTAAAGAGCAAGTGACTTCTGCAACAACTAGAACAGTACTCTACATAATTAGTTTATTCTAGTACATCGCTTACAGACATTGCTAGGAATTAAAGAATAATTTCAAATTGTAAAACCACTGCCTTATAAATTATTTCACAGTGCTGGTATATTATTTCAAAACAGGCCATCAGAAAAAAGTTTCAAACTTGTATATTGTCATTTATTATAACTAGGACTTATTATGACTACTGTGTGCATTGTGCTGCTCAAAGGTTCAGCATTCTGGAGAGAGAGGAGAAGCAGACACATCATCTTTATATGTGCATTTCAAGGTCTTTTTTTTTGAACAACCATAACAAGAAATGCTAACGGTTACCTATGAAGTATACCGGTAATACTAGAGGTCTGTATGGACTGTCAATATTGCTTAATGTACTAAATTACAAGCACAATAGTAGGTTTCTGAATTCCTTTTGCATGTCTAGATATTAGTTTTATTGTGTTAACGTATCCTGTAATCCAGCATATATTAATAAGTATTAACATTATTTAAAACTTGAAATAGTAAGAAGAAAACTAAAAATGAAATGTAAATCCGCTATCCATCCTATAGGATGCAACCTACTATATGGCTTACTATATGAGCTTTGTTTCCGTTCTCGGTGGGGCTCGCAGAGGAGACCTGCCAGGCATTTTGGATCTGGACTTCCCTTATAGGTGGTACCAGTCTGATAAGCTAATGGAGAGGTTTCCTCTGTAATGGGTCAAGTGAGCAAAAAACAATAGGTTACATCCTTTAGGGCTAACTATTTAAGCTTTTTGTCCATTATCAGTGGTGCTTCCAATTCTTTGTTTGTTCTTTAAGATACCATTAAATATAAATATGTAAAGCTGGTTGCTATTGAAAATGTCCTGCAAATATAAGCTAATGTTTATTAATGAAAATCATAATTTATATGCTTTGGAAAGCTTTCAAGATCATTGTTTTTATTTATTTATTTATTTTCTTAACTAGGAAAAAGAGGTTTTGTTGAATCGACCCTTGCAATAATCAGTGGAAGATCATTACCTTAATGTTTGGGGAGTAAAATTATAATAGTGGAAACAAGCTTAATCTTTTTTTTCTTAAACTACTAAATTGTATCTCCTGAATGCAAATATCTGTGGGAATCAATGTGTCTTATTCTTTTTAAGTATGTCACATGTCTTCCATCTTCTCTAAAGAATAACTTTTAAATTTTTCTAGAATCAGAACAGGGTGCATATGTACAAACAATAAACCCATTGATTACCATCAGAACTTTCTGAACTGTCAGAAGTGTCTGGATCATCCTGTGGTTGTAAATACGGTGTTCTTTTTGATCTGTGATATTGTTCCAGTTTTATGCACTTATCCAGTGTCCTGCTAAGAGATTTACTACAAGGTTTTTTTTCTACTGCAAGGGGTTAGGAATAGATGAAGAACATAAGGACAGGCAGGGAGCATGTGTACAGCAATATAGGAAAGGATGAAAAAAGAAAATAAGAAGTGTTAAACACTTTAAGGAATAAAACATGACATTTCCATGTTTCCTAAAGCTCAGTGAACATAATCAAATAATCAAATACTATACAAGTTATTTTTTTCCCAGATTATATTGAAGGATCATCAGAGCTTAGTGATGAACATAATATATTACATGGCCATCTATGTGAGATCTCCAAAACATTGCAAACTTGGAACCTAGGAGTTTAATCTCAACATAGACAAACAAAATAGTGAAAGATTCTACAATGATCATACAAGGACATATCTAAGAGAGTCTATCATTTTTATTAGTATATTTTAAAACAATAAATGACACTCACATTTGAGAGTGGTATTATATGTACATACTTGGACTATGTTCAACGTTGCAATACAGAAATGTTACTTGCACATCCACTATAGTGCTGAGCATCCCATAGTCATCTTTGGCTTGCTCTGTACTTACTATATCAATGTATATAGTGAGTATGGGGAGAGAGGATGCATATTTTGATGGTCAATTAATCACATGAGGCTACTAGTCGCAAGAGTACTCCCCAAGGAACAACAGAAACATTGGGTTTGAATTTGCACCTTTCAATAGATTTTAAGAAATAGGGTATATACCAGGTAGGCAGCTTGTAAGATGCATCTTCTTGCGATTCCCTTTTGAATTAACACTAATAATAGAAGTAGCATCCTACAGCTCCTTCTGTCTTACATACATTCTTGGGTAAGGTTGGGTAAGAACAAACCACTGAAAGAAAATCTACACCGCACAAAAAAGATTGAATAGTCACTACATTAGCATCAACAAGAAAAAACATTTATTAGGCTGCACCACTGGATGGGAGAAACACAACATTTAATAATTCAGTGACATACCATCGGTGAGTTAAACACAATAAGGCAAAAGGTGCTGAAGGAGTAATGTGTGATCCATTCGCTACACCAATATTATTCATCAATAAGGTAACTCCACACTTGTGTCTTTCAATCGTTAGACAATACAAAAGTGCTGGCAGGAAACATATGGAAGAGTATCAAGCAATAAGGCTTTAACAGCTGAAAAGTAATTGTAGCCTTGTTCTGATGAATATAATATAGCCAGAGGGTGATAATACTGAAGATATTCAAACTGTATCTCTAGAACCCAAGCATAATGCAATGGCCTTTCTTTTCAGGATTAATGTGTGTTAAATACGTTGGAAGATCTGCTGGTTTATCAACTGCCACCAACGAATAACATTTAAAAACAACCCTGTATTAACCATAAAGAATGAAGATAAAAGGAGGTGTAGCTGTCATTCAAAACACTACAGCATTTATTAACCCCTTGCCGACACAGGAGGTGCTAGGTCCGTCTTGTGTGGCAAAACGTTAGGACCTAGTCCGTCCTGTGTCAAAACAGGGTCTAGGACAACTTCTTCGCAGCATCTTCATCGCTGAAAATTCAGCGCGGCAGTTAGAACGCTGAACTGTCAGCAATGAAGTATAACGCGGCCGTTTCACCGCGGCTGCAGCTTTGTAAGAGCTGACAGTTCAGCGCTGAACTGTCAGCTCTTACAAATCTAAAAGTAAAACTAAAATAACCCCCCCCAATAAATGATTCCCCCCCAATAGTAACACTAAACCCCAATACTAACACTAAAATTAACCCCAATACTAAAATTAAGCTCCTAAACCCTAATACTAACCCCCGACCCATAATACTAAAATTAACCCCCTAAACCCTAATACTAACCCCCGACCCCTAATACTAAAATTAACCCCCTAAACCCTAATACTAACCCTAATACTAACCCCCGACCCCTAATACTAAAATTAACCCCCTAAACCCTAATACTAACCCCCGACCCCAATACTAAAATTAACCCCCTAAACCCTAATACTAACCCCCGACCCCTAATACTAAAATTAACCCCATAACACTAAACACTAAACCTAATTCTAACCCCCTAAACCCTAATTCTAAACAAACTAAAATCGGTAAAATACTTACCTTTAGCGATGAAATGTCCCGCGATGAAATCTCCAGCGACGATCTGTCTTGTGCTGTAGAGCCGGCGGTGAAGCGGCTGCGCGGAAGCAGCCGCGATGAAGAGTCCCATCCCCGTCAAAACATGCACTTAAGGCGGATTTTTTTCTGCTTTCAGTGCTCAAACTGTATTGAAACGATCATTCAATACTGAAAAAAATGCCCCTCGGCATTTTAATCGCTCTGGAGAGCGATAGAAAATCTGTGACTGCAGGCAGACTGACAAGCAGTGGGGATGCTCTGATGAGCACCCCCACTGCCTGGTCAGATCAATATTAACCCTATATTGATCTGGAAAAAAGGGTAAGGCACAGAGCTAAAAGATAATATATGTATATAGTGACCTCCACTCCACCAACAAAGGAATAATGAATAACAGAACTAATACTGACCACTGGAGACAGGGAAGGTACACGATGGGGATGGAAAAGTCCCGGATAGTATATGGCAGGGCTTGACAAATTTAATTTTATTCTAGGAGCCAGCAAAAATTTTTAGGAGCCAGACAATCACGCAAACATACACGCAATTCATAAACACACACACCAACCCACTTCACATATACACCACACACCAACCCACTTCACATATACACCACACACACACACCAACCCACTTCACATATACACACACACACCATATACATACACACACACACACACACACACCAACCCACTTCACATATACACCCCCCCCCACTTCACATATACACCCCACATATACACCCCCCCCACTTCACATATACACCCCCCACTTCACATATACACCCCCCCCACTTCACATACACCTCACACATACACACCTCACACACATACACACATACACCTCACACATACACACCTCACACACATACACATAAACACCTCACACACATACACATATACACCTCACACATACACACCTCACACACATACACCTCACACATACACACCTCACACACATACACATATACACCTCACACATACAAAAGTTTTTTTTTTTTTTTCCACCTGTCTCAAGTTGTGAGTGCTGGGTGTCGTCACTTGTCAACCCAACACTCATCCGAAATAGCAAGGAAGAACGGCTGCAGCACGAATGTTCCTTCCCTGCTGCCTTACCTCATTGCAGGGCTGGGGAACATTCGTGCTGCAGACGTTCTTCCTTGCTATTTCGGATGAGTGCTGGGTTGACAAGTGACGACACCCAGCACTCACATGCGCTGCGCGAGGGGGCGGAGCTTGCCGTCTGTGCGATCCGCACAGACTTCTCCCCCTCGCGCTGCAAAAATCCACTAACACGAACGGCAGCAGCAAGGGGGTCATGTAGGGAACGGCACCCGGGCGCCAGGCTTAATTTCTAGGTCGTCATGGCGACATGGCGCCCGGGGTTTGTCGAGCCCTGGTATATGGAGTAGCAAATGGCTTGATAACAAACAATGAAAAACAGGGAAGCAGCTAGTCTTATAATTGAATGCAATGGAAAAATCCACTGCAAAAAAGGAGAGATAATGTAAGAGTGAGACAGCGCTAAATATGTATACCACAAAAGTAGTAGACTACAAAGACAGAAATGTTGTAGAAAAAATAGAGTTTATTACAAGGAAGTATAAATATACAAGTAAATGACCATATGTAATATACAGCAATATAATATAAAATCACAAGATGAGACTGACAATATATAAACAAAAATACAATGATACACCAAATAAAGGGCCCCAAATGGGTGCAACAAAGAGATAAATGATTAAAAATACATAAAAAGTTAGGGTATTGCACTAAACAGAAACACAGCTACACCCCACAGGACGCGTTTCGAATTATCTTCATCAGCTGGTGGGCGGTAGTGCAATATCCTAACTGTTCAATAGACCTGGCCAGGCGAACAGACCCAGTGGGTAAGGGATTTTTGGCTCTATTTATATTTTTTATGTATATTTTTTATGTATTTTTAATCATTTATCTCTTTGTTGCACCCATTTGGGGCCCTTTATTTGGTGTATCATTGTATTTTTGTTTATATATTGTCAGTCTCATCTTGTGATTTTATATTATATTGCTGTATATTACATATGGTCATTTACTTGCCTATATTGATCTGACCACTTAGGAACTGCCTCCTTCTCCTCACATTTTTGTTAGTGAGGGAGAGACAGATCAAAGTAATAAAAGTAAGTTTAAGTACAATAAAAAAAATAAATACACAATACACTAATAATAAAACAATAAAAAAAATTATAAAAGCAATTCCCTGCATTTAACCCCTTCCCTGCCATTGATCTTGTGTAAGCAGTGATCTTGCACATCAGTGCATTTATTTTTGCTGTTTGTGCATTTTGTAGGGGTTAATTTTTTTTAGTACTGTAATTTTTACAGTAGTACAAAGGCTCTTCTAAGAGTTATTAACCCCTTCCTTGCCGTCGATCACGGCTTACGCAATGACAACGCTAGGGCGTTACGTGTTAAGTAAAAATATTTTTAATTTTTTTAAATTTTTGTTATAAACGTACAAAAATACATTACATTTACCATCGTACAAAACAAAAACAAGACATGGTGTTGTATACATATTAAGTTATCAATGCTTCTTATGAGTGTTGCATGATTTTTCTCTTTTATTTTTTCTCTTTCTTAATTTGGTTAACATGTATTACAAAAATTGGGTCAGCACCAGGACAAGGACAATACACAATTACGTTACACAAACTATAAAAAGGGAGTACTAGGGCTGATTTTTGTAAACCCCTTAAGGACAGAGCCTTTTTAGAGACATTTTTGTCCATTCTGGACAATGACTATTTTAACATTTCTGTACCGTTTGTGTTTAGCTGTAATTTTCTTCTTTGTCATTTGCTGTACCCACACAAATTATATATTGTTTTTATCGGGACAACAAGGGCTTTGTTTGGATGCCATCATTTTGATTATATCCTGTAATATAACATAAAAAAAATAAAAAAGATATGCCAAAAAAAAAAGGTATTTTCTGACTTTATTTGAATTTTCTGACTATATTTATTTTCTCCTCATCGACAAAAGCGAACAAAAAAAACCCTGCTAAATAGATTCTACTATGTTTCCTGAGTACAGGGATACCACCCATGCATAGGTTTGTTGGGTTGTTTGGGGGCTAAAAGTCCACATTTGGGAGGTGCAATTTTTGGTTTTCCAACTTGAAATTTTGACATGCAGACAGCTTGCACCCATGTTCCATTTGGGACATATTTGAAGTGAGCTAGTGTATTTTACCCCATAAACCCATATATTTATTAAAAGTAGGCACCCATGGATATTTTTAAATGGTGGTATTTTAACACTTTCCATGCACTAATTCTACCACCAGCCTTTGCCAAAGTTTGTGGTAGTCATTTTTTTGTGGTTTTTATTCACATACATTGTAATTCAGACATGAATTTACAGATTTTGGTATGTTTCACTGCCAAACAACAACCCAATATGTGTTCAACAACATCTCCTGAGTACAGGGATACCATCCATGCATAGATTTGTTGGGTTGTTTGGGGGCTAAAAGGCCACATTTTGAAGGTGCGCATTTCCAACTTGGAATTTTGACGTGTAGTCAGTCTGCGCCCCCATGTTTCATTTGGGACTTTTTGAAGCCAGACAGTGTGTTTTACCCAAAAAAGCATATATTTGGTAAAAGTAGACACCCTAGGATATTTTAAATGGTGGTATTTTAACACTTTCCATGCACCAATTCTAACACCCACCAGCCTTTGTCAAAGTTTGTGGTAGTAATTTTATTGTGTATTTTTTCCCACACAAATTGTACTTTAGACACACATTCACATATTTTGGCATGTGTCACTGCCAAACAATATTCCAATATGTGTTCAGCAACATCTCCCGAGCACAGGGATACCACCCATGCATAGGTTTGTCTGCTTGTTTGGGGGTTAAATGGCCACATTTGAGATGTGTGCTTTTTGATTGGCAAGGAAGGGGTTCATATCTCTTATAAGAGCCTTTGTAGTAGTGTACCAAAAAATTAACCGCTAAAATTAACCGAAAAAATTGCTTTGCTGTGCAGTGATCAGATTTATAAAAGCCCTTGGGTCTCACAATTTTGTAACATTTTATTTAATTTATTACAATTAAAAACATATTATACAGATCTGTCTCTCTTCCTTAAAACTCAAGTGAGGAGAGGAAGGCAGATCCATATGGGTCAGAACAATATTTACCAATAGTGATCTGACAGGCAAATGGTGATGCTCATTTGAGCAATCACCAAACCGTCTTTGCCACTGATTGGCTGTTACTGATCACTATACACGGGTTCAGACAGATTCAAAAGGAATACACGTAATCCCCTAGTGGATAAAATGAACCCATAGCGAGTGTGACAAAAATCCTTCTGCAGCCAGATCGCTCCATATATGCTGCTTAGGCTGTGACCATATACGATGCTTAGGCAGTGATCTACAGCAAGGAAGGGGTTAATAGCTCTTAAAAGAGCCTTTGTTATACTGTAATGAATTACAGTAAAAAAATGTAACCCCTAAAAAATGCAGACAGCAAAACATGTGCTGCTGTGTATGATCACTGCGTACACAGCGATCAATGGCAGGGAAGGGGTTAAACACTTGAAATGGCTTTTATAAAAGCCCTTGGTTACTAAAATTGTATTAAATATTTAATTGTATTATTTTATTTTTTTACATTATCTGATCTGTCTCTCTCCCTTACTAAAACTAGTAAGGAGAGGGAGGCAGATCAATACTTGTCAAAGGAAATATTTACAAATATTGCCTTTGACTGTATGATAAGTGCTCATCAGAAACACTTCAGAAATGTTAAAACAGCCTATGTCACCAAGCCTCGGACAAGCCAAAAAAGTCATGTCACTAAGGGGTTAAAGAATCCAAGAAACAGCAGACCTCAGTCTAACCCTACCTCGAAATTTCTTGTGCAACTTGGGGAATTGTTGAAAGAGGGAATTAAGAATGGTGTAATCAATCATCAGGAAAGAGAATATATAGTGATTGATAAAGCAACTATACATTTGATCACTTGCCCAAAATTCATAAAGGGCTGGAAAATCCACCAGTGCCTGATTGTGGTGAAAGTTGGTTGTCAACTTACACAGATACAATGGAATTATACTTCTACGTGGGTCACCATGGATGTCGCCTCACATTATTCTAGTATACTGATAATAAAGCAAGCATTGCAGCAGTAGAGGCAATGTTAAAGAAATATGGTAAATATGCTCAAGATCTAATCGATTATGTATTACAGGCAATTGATTTTTGTTATTGCACAATTTCTTCATGTTTGATAATTGTCTCCATCTACAGAACAAAGGAAAGGCTATGGAGGCCAAATTTGTGTTCTCAAATGCAAAATTATTTATGGTAGCATGTGAGGAATCCAAACATTTTTTTAAATGTATCAGCTATGATGGTTGAAATATATATTTGATCTTTATATAGTGGGGCACTTCAAATAAATAGGACCAATTCTTGGATAGTCTAAATACCAATGCTGTAAATATACAACAATGCAGAAGAGATAAAACTAAAATAGCTTTATGTGACCTTGAATTATTTATTGATATTTCAGATACAAATAGGATTGAAACCTGCGGGTAAGTCTACTCATCATGCTTCATGTTTTTATCCTAGGCATAGAATTGATAATATTACAGAAAGAGAATGTTTACGCCTGAGAAATACTTGCTCAGACTTGCAAACTTTTGAACTACAAGCCAAAGACTTGACTAAACATCTGCTAATAAGGGGTAACAAATGTAACAACTGTAACCAGAGCATAATTAAAGGTCAAACAACAACAGAAAAACATTTAAATTACGTCTAAGTGTAAGGAGAAATCTCACGTAAGTTTCTTTTAAAAAAGATTACAAATGAAACTGGTGTAATGTATTTGCAAAAATCCATTTACTTCTGACATGACTGGTACTATTGGAAAGTAAATAATGGTTCATGGAACTGGACAAAATGTGCAATTGGAATTGCCCCATAGCTAAAGACAAACATAAACAGAAACCAGTATAGCGGCAGTATCGTAGAAAATGTAATAAAATACAGCTTCCTAGGAAATAAAAATAAATGACTAAACGATAATAAAAGGTTTATTGCTGGGAATAAATTTAAGATGATGCCTGCTCATATAAAAAGTTATTAGGCTCCCAGTCCAAATTTACTGGCAATGAACACGAATAATGATTTTAATTTACTTCCTAAAATTCACATAAAAAATGGAAAGGACAGAAAATATTACATTTGAATTGCACTCCAGCCTGATTTATGCAATTTTTCTGCACATTCACGGGCATGTGAACGGCAGGGAAACAGGCTATAACGGATTAAATCACATTGATGAAAAAAGTATTTTTTTTCAGTAAAGAGAAGTACTAGAACAAGTTAAGTTAGGGAGTTAAATCTTAAAGTACATGAAAGACAAATCATTTGGAAAATACCTGGAATACCTTTTCAGCAGAAGTAGTAAGGTTTAACACTGTACAAGAATTCAGTTATGGGATGTGTGCATAGCTATACAAAATACAAAGACAGCACATTTGTTATTAAAGGGACACTCTAGTCCCCAAACTCAATTTGGTGCAAGATGAAGATTACTGCTTGTATAGTGCACAGGCATTTATCCATGTGTGATTTGATGCAGGCATACTGTATAAATCACATTTTTAATATTTGACTCAAGCCCTCCCCCAGTGATTACTCTGCATGTTTACTGCAGGTGCGGCAGCACTGATTATATAGACACTGAGGATATAAAGTTTTGTTTCATTTAGTCACTTCCTGTCCTCCTCAAATTGAGTCTATTGAGTAGCCTATGAGTGACCTTGCTCTTGTGCACAGTAGGATCTCTTAACAGAGCAACACATTGTCTGATGACATTACTAGAGAGACAGGATATTCCATTCATTTGAATGGCATAATTCTCATTGTTCCTGCAGCCAAAAAAAAAAAGGACTCATCTAGTGCTGGCAGTCCTTGCTTCTTGCAAACTGCTGTAATTTCCCAATTTCTTCTAGCTTTTAAGAAATGCAAATTGTAAGGCATGCATTTTAAAGTACTTTGAAAGCACATTAATATGCATTAATATTTGGAAGATGCATTTTGGGCACTAGACAGTCCCTTTAATATGTTTAAGTTAGACATACTGTGCCACTTCTCGGATGTAAAACTAGCATATCTTCTTATGGATACAGGCAAATGTAGACCCAGATCTCAGCAGAGGCAGAATTGATCTAGTTGTTTAGCCATTCAGAGTGCTAGCTTGCCACTTGGGTTTGTGTCAAGTGCCAAATAGCACCTCTGTTAATTTTATAGTAAGCCGAGGTTCTCTTACTGCACTTGCAGTAAATGATCGTCTGAAAACAGACATGACATTTTAACATCATACTACCACTGTATTTGTAGTTGTACTTATGTAATATAAGTGCAAACAAATAGATAAAAATGAATTAAAAAATGTAGGTAAGCCTATTTGTTCTGAACTACCTTTTTTAGGTTTCTATATTATTGCCCAGCAATGTATGTATATATACACACACATACAGGTATACCTCGTTTTATTGCGCTTTCACTTGATGTCAGTTATGCGTCAAGCAAGTATTTCAGTGCCATTTTCATTGTGTGGCTGACTATTCCACGTCCCTATTTGCACAGACACAACAATATTTCATTGAAAAGACCAGTTAATCACTTACAATGGCCTCTAAGCATCAAAAGAAAGCATGTAGATTGTGGCTTATGTGACTCGACTTATTGCAGAATTCGACTTATTGCGGAATTCGACTTATTGCGTTGGTCAGGAAACAAAGCCTCAATAATTCTGAGGTATGACCAGTACATGACTTAGTGTGAATATAAACTTGCACATAAATTCTATCCATACCAGGAATAATTAAGGCAGCCCACACAAATAGAAAGGTATAGTGAAGGAGGCCATTGTGTTAATTAAATCTCTAGATGTATTTTTAATAAAACAATTCTAAAAAATAGAATCAACACTTTTCTGAAGGTCTTTCTCCATCTAAAGCCAGTATGTATGGTTCTCTCGTAGACACAAATATGTAAGCTTATATACAAAATGCAAAGTCATAAATATGTTTCTGCATTTCTGAATCAGAAGTTATCATAAATCCCATGTCCGTTTGTTGGTTTTAGTTCGGTTACTACAGTGCTGTTGATGCATAAATCGTACTCCATTTTGCTTGTGCTTTACATTAATACGCATACAAATTATGTGTTTCGATTCTTGCATCCTTGTTAACATAGTGCTACATAAAGCAGATGTATAGAAGCATTGTGGGTAAACTAGGAGGGCTAGTTGGTTTACACCACATCTGCCATTACTGATTTTACTTAGTTGTCCTTCAGGTGAATCGCATGCAAATCCCAAGCATTCTTTACTCTAACATAGCATTTTATGTACAGTGATGGGAAACAGAAAGTACACAATAACAATCATCTGTTCCGTAGCAGGTCCTAAAATTAAGTTAATACAACCTCAGATGAACAACAACACATGAGTTATTACGCAGTGCCATGATTTATGTAACAAAAATAAAGCCAAAATGGAGAAGCCATGTGTGAAAAAGAAAGTATTTTTTTGGCATCACAATATGTAAATGGAACAATGTATAGGGAGAACTGGCATCTTGCTTTCTATCTCTTGAGAAATGAATACAAGAGCAATATGCCTGAAAATTGATTTGGAGGGTATAGGTGTATACTCGTGCTGTTATTATTTGCTTTTATTATTATTTATTGTCTCTGTATAATATACATTTATATATTTGTCTATAATATTTTTGCGTACTTTGATGTGTAAGGTCTTAATTTAAAAAATGTTTGACTAAAATATAATGAAGAAAGAAATTATGAGGCAAAATAGCAGACATGTGCTGCTAATCAAATGCCCTTAATTAACTGATCATCAGCAAGCCGAAGTTTAGCAGTTTGATGGTCTGGAGCATTCTGGTGTGTGTTAACACAATGCCAAGGTGGACAGTCGTAAGCAGCAACGACCTTAGAGAAGCAATTGTCGCTGCCTATCAAACTGGGAAGGGTTATAAGGCCATTTCCAACCAATTTAAAGTCCATCAATCTACAGTGTGAACGATTATTCAAAAGTGGAAAACATTCAATACAGTGGCAATCTTTCCAGTGGTAGAACCCAGCAAATTCACCCCAAGGTAAGATATATTGCAAAAAAGAGTTGATTGCGAAAAGAGCTAGTTTTACCCGCTGGACACGTCCAGTGTCACGAAGGGTTTAAATAAACATTGTAGAGAGAAAGGGGTCTCCTCAAAAGACAAGCCGGATCACTAGGCAGTAAACAAATCCTCTCGTGGATGTGATATGCTGGATAAAGGGTTCATCGAGCTGTTGAAGCAATGGTAACGGAGAAAAGAAATGAAGATGTCTGCACTCCTTCCTCCAGTGAGAATATGGGTAATTTATTGAAAAGTGTGGATCCAACAATAAAAAATAAGTAAATTAACAGCAAGGCATATATGAGGGGAAAAAAATGGGACTCGCCTTACGCGTTTCGCATGAAATCACACTTAGTCATAAATAAACATCACATGCTCCCCTGTAAGATACAATATATAAATAAAGAAGATTTGCACTTATTTCAGTGGCCAGATTTGCACTCACAGGAATTATTCCAGCAGAGAGTTATGTATTCACAGGGCTTGTTCCAGCAGCCAGATTTGCAATGACAGGACTTGTTCCAGCAACCACATTTGGAATCACAGGACTTGTTCCAGCAGCCATATCAGTTCTGATATAGCTGTTTTACAAATCAGACAGGTTATTATAAATATGAAATCTTGATCAGTTTGCAAATATTAAAGATTATAACTACCAGCAAAGAGTCTTTACAAATAATTTAAAAATCATGATTTAAATCGATTTAAATGAGTCTTACTGACTAGTGATTTAAATCATGATGTAAATCAAATCCACCCTGCAACAATGTAAAGAAGAGTGGGACAAAATTACCCCACAACAATGTGTTAAATAAATCATGACACAATGTAATATGTCATGTGTTGTTGTCCACCTGAGGTAATTTTAAGACCTGCTAAGGAACAGATGAGTGTTATGTCCTGATACATAAAACCATAGAATTCAAAGAGGGTGTCATTTCTTTGTCCCCTGACTTCACCTTACACTTATATTGTCAAACTTGCCCCCCTGATCTAGTACTTTTTTCAGAAATTGTTTTTTCCACATCTCATAACAGAAACTTTGATTTCAATGTCTCCGGAAATGACCCTGAACCTTAATTATGATAAGCATATTTACTTAGGAAACTAAAGTGTCGTTAGGGAGAAGTGATCATCATGGGTGACTTTAATCTTCCTGATGTGAACTGGAAATACAAAACAGCTACTTGCGCCAGGAGTACGCATATCCTAAACTCCCTACTGGGATTATCTATAAAACATGTAGTGGAGGAGCCAACTCTAAAGCAGGCCATACTAGACTTAGTGTTCACAAATGGAGATTTGTTATCAGATATTACTGTAGGTGAAAGTTTAGGATCTAGTGATCACCAGACAGTGTGGTTTAATATAAGAACAGTGACGCAGTCACACCACACAAAAACAAAAGTTTTAGATTTTAGAAAAACAGACTTTTCTAAAATTAGATTAGGTGTAAAGGAGTCATTATCAGACTGGAGCAATTTAAATGGAGTCCAGGAGAAATGGGATTATCTAAAAGTTGCACTACTGAAGGCAACAGAAAATTGCATAAGGCTTGTCAGTAAGAGCAAAAAATTTAAGAAACCACTGTGGTACTCTGCAGAGGTGGCTAAAATAGTAAAAAATAAAAAGCTAGCATTTAGTAATTATAAAAATACTCAGAGTGAGGAAGATAGAAAGATCTATAAGAGTAGGCAGAAAGAGGCAAATAAAGCTATAAGAGCTTCCAAAACACACACACAGAAGAGACTATAGCCCAGTCAGTGGAAAAAGGGGGATAAAACATTTTTTAGATACATAAATAAGAAAAGGAAAGTAAAACAAGGATTAGTTAGATTAAAAACAAAAGAAGGATGCTATGTAGAAGAGGATAAAGGCTTAGCAGACTGCCTTAATGAATATTTTTGTTCAGTTTTTCCCTCATATAGGGAAAAAGACTAATGCGTCTTTTGATGCATGTAAGTTTACAGAGGAAGAGGTTTTACTTCAGCTGTCTAAAGTAAAGACAAATAAGTCGATGGGACCTGATGGGATACATCCAAAGTCATTAAAAGAACTTAGTGGTGTACTAGCAAAAGCATTAACAGATTTATTTAACCAATCATTGTTAACGGGAGTAGTTCCAGAAGATTGGAAATTAGCTAATGTTGTGCCCATTCACAAGAAAGGTAGTAGGGAGGAGGCGGGCAACTATAGACCAGTAAGTCTTACTTCAGTAGTGGGGAAAATAATGGAAACCTTGTTAAAGAATAGGATTGTTGAACATCTAAAGTCGCTTGGATTTCAAGATCAGAGACAGCATGGGTTTACTTCAGGGAGATCATGCCAAACTAATCTTATTGATTTTTTTGATTGGGTAAATAAAATAATAGATCAGGGTGGTGCAGTAGACATTGCTTACCTAGATTTCAGTAAGGCTTTTGACACTGTGACACATAGAAGGCTTATCAATAAACTGAAATCTTTGAGTTTGGATTTCAATATTGTTGAATGGATTAGACAATGGCTGAGTGACAGGCAACAGAGGGTTGTAGTCAATGGGGTATATTCAATGCAAGGTCTTGTTACTAGTGGGGTACCTCAGGGATCTGTTCTTGGACCCATTCTCTTTAATATTTTTATTAGCGAGATTGCAGAAGGTCTTGTTGGCAAAGTATGTCTTTTTGCTGATGATACAAAGATTTGCAGCAGGGTTGATATTCATGGAGGGATAAGCCAAATGGCAAATGATTTAGCTAAACTAGAAAAATGGTCAGAGCAGTGGCAACTGACATTTAATGTGGACAAGTGCAAGATTATGCACCTTGGGCGTAAAAACCCAAAAGCAGAATATAGACTATTTGGTACAGTCCTAACCTCAACATCTGAGGAAAAGGATTTAGGAGTAATAATTTCAGAGGACTTGAAGGTAGGTAGGCAATGCAATAGAGCAGCAGGAAATGCTAGCAGAATGCTTGGTTGCATAGGGAGAGGTATTAGCAGTAGGAAGAGGGAAGTGCTCATGCCATTGTACAGAGCACTGGTGAGACCTCACTTGGAGTATTGTACGCAGTACTGGAGGCCGTATCTCCAGAAGGATATTGATACTTTGGAGAGAGTTCAGAGAAGGGCTACTAAACTGGTTCATGGGTTGAAGGATAAAACTTACCAGGAAAGGTTAAAGCATCTTAACATGTATAGCTTGGAGGAAAGACATAACAGGGGAGATATGATAGAAACATTTAAATACATAAAGGGAATCAACACAGTAAAGGAAGAGAGTATATTTAAAAGAAGAAAAACTACCACAACTAGAGGACATATTCTTAAATTAGAGGGGAAACGATTTAAAAGTAATATCAGGAAGTATTTATTACTTTACTGAGAGGGTAGTGGATGTATGGAATAGCCTGCCAGCAGAAGTGGTAGAGGTAAACACAGTCAAGGATTTTAAGCATGCGTGGGATAGACACAAGGCTATCCTAGCTATAAGACCGGGAACGGGGGACTAATAAAAGTGTTCAAAAAAAAAAAAAGGCAGACTAGATGGACCGAATGGTTCTTATCTGCCGACACATTCTATGTTTCTATGTTCTTTAATTATAGAAAGGCAAATGTATAAATGGCTCTTAAAGTGACAGCCATTATATACACCAATAATACAAACTTTCATGTATCCTACAAAACATTTTAATTCACAATGCAGTAAATAAAGAAATAGCTAGTAATTTAGTAAATGTTTTAATCAATGTTTAGTATTGCAACATAATGTTAATTTATGATACTTACTTCCATCAGAATCATCTCCTGTTGGCCACCAGGGGGAAGATTCTTTCTTATTCGATTTTTTTATTTTAGGATTTCCAATAGCTTCAAGAATAGCAGACTTTTTGGAACTTTCAAATGAATCATCTGAAAGAGACTAAACAACATAACACTTGACAGAAGGACTTTTACTACTACTACTACTACAATGGTCTATGACTAATAAATTGCTTTTGATTGTGTGTATGTGTCTTTCTCTGTGTGTGTGACTGTCTGTGTTGTTGCTATGCTGTTGTCTGGCTCCTAAAAAATGTACTGCCTCCTAAATTCAGTTTGTCACGTCCTGCCTTGCCGTCACATTTTTACTTAAAAAATATAGTATAAAAGCCTTAAATGTTTAAGGCATTTGTGGCTCTTATTTTAATGTATGTAAAATTTAGCCCGCTGTCTCATTCAGTTATAAAGCTACTGAATGAGACCATTTTCTCACTAGATGAGATGAATGTCCCTTTAATCGTGTTCTTCTCTATAACATGATCATGCATGACTTAGCCTAAACATGTGCTTTAAATGTCCTGTGGAGTATCCTGTTTGTGACATCATATCGGCTTGATTTGTAAATGTTATTGTAAATATCATCAGCAGGAAACTCCACAGACAATTAACCACTTAGTGACATGACATTTTGACCTTGTCTTTCCCTTGGTGACATGGGCTGTTTTGACATTTCTGGGATGTTTGTATTTAGCTGTAATTTTCTTCTTTCTCACATACTGTACCCACACAAATTATATATTGTTTTTATCACCATAAGTAGGGCTTTCATTAGATATCATTGTGTTCATCATATCTTATAATTTACTACAAAACATATCATAAATTTGATTAAAAAAAACAAACACTTTTTCTAACTTTGACCTAAAAAATTGTTTACACAAATACTGTCAAGCAACAGCATCAGAGCAACGAAAGTGACATTTTTTTCACTTCCGAAGCTCTACCCACAACAGGGCAGAGCCATGCTGCTCTCCAATATGGTGCCCTGGGCACCTGAAATCGGTGATGCGTTACACCTTGAGACATTAAAGCATCACCGTTTTAGCGATGTTTGCGATCTTAGATTGCAAAGACCGCTCGTTTTGTCACAGGAATGTCCAATGTCCGTAATGCTTTGCCAGAGAGGACGTCCAATGTCGGCAAGGGGCTAAAAATACATATAGGCATTTGCTTGCAATTCTGCTGACACAAATTTCAGTCATATTTTAGTATAAGCAATGTTTAGGTGATACAGGACAAGAATATTGTAGTTTGGGCTACTGCATTAGTTGCTTGGACAAGTAGTTTTTTGTTAAATTTACACACCCCTGCAACAGTATCTTAACAAGTTGATCCTCAGGACGCTATGGACGAACATAACTGATTATATGAGTTCAGGAAGAGCTTATATCAGGAGCGAGCTATGAAGGAGTGATACTACTGTCTATATTTGGGTAGCGTGGATGCTAAACCAGAACTGCTACTGCAGTGTACCACTGAACAGAAATGTTCCTTCTACACTATCAAGTTCATATGTAGACTTTAATGTTTATATGTTTTTTTCTTCTTTTTTTTATGTTATAGTGTAATAAATACAATAGCACAGGGCTCGACAAACCCCGGGCGCCAGGTCGCCATGGCGACCAGGAAATCAGACCTGGCGCCCGGGTGCTGTTTGTCACAGGGAGCCCTTTCCGACTGCCATCTGTTACATGCAGCGCGAGGGGAGAAAGTCTGTGCGGATCCCACAGACTGTAAGCTCCGCCCCCTCGCGCAACACGTTGTAGTGCCGAGTGTCACGTGACAACTCGGCACTTAGCAGAAACCAAAAGAGGATCGGGCTCCAGCATAAATGTCCCCCTCCCCTGCACTGAGGTAAGCAGCAGGGAGGGAGGACACCGTAAGAAATACCATTTTTGTGTGTTGTTTTTTTTTTTTAAAGAACAAAAATGTGTGAAGGTAACTGGCTGTGTATGTGGTCTGTGTGTATGTATGAGTGAATGTAACTGGCTGTCTATGTGGTCTGTGTGTATGTATGAGTGAATGTAACTGGCTGTCTATGTGGTCTGTGTGTATGTATGAGTGAATGTAACTGGCTGTCTATGTGGTCTGTGTGTATGTATGTGTGGAGGTAACTGGCTGTGTATGTGGTGTGTGTGTGAATGTAACTGGCCGTGTATGTGGTGTGTGTGTGTGAATGTAACTGGCCGTGTATGTGGTGTGTGTGTGTGTGATTGTAACTGGCTGTGTATGTGGTGTGTGTGTGTGTGTGAATGTAACATCGATATCTGTCATGAATCACCCCCGCATGTACACATTTTTATAAAGTAGACATCCCAGGATATTCAACTTGAGGTATTTTGACACTTTTCATGCAGTAATTTTACCACCAATCTTTAACAAGTTTTTTTGGGGGTTTTTCCCACACACAATTTGTATTTAGGTATGAATTTAAAGGGGTTCTGTTTTTTTTCCAAATAACACCCCAATATATTTTCAGCAACTTCCCCTGAGTATAGCGGTATCCCACACGTATAGGTTTGCAAGGGTTATGTGGCAGGTATAGGGCCAAATTTAAGATCCGGTCATTGCAGCTTTAAAATGTGTATTTATTATGTAATGCTTGTGACTACATTTCCTATCATGCTCAGCCAGCCAAAAGTGACCACAGCATCATAGGGAATGTAGTCTATAGTAGGAAGCACAGATTGCTACCCATGCTATCCTGTGGCTGCATGGATGACATATCCAGCTGCCGTGGGCCCCTATCTACTGCTGTGAGCTAATGCAAAGCACTCTTTTTAAAAAAAAAAAAAAATACCCCTAGAGGACCACCGACAGACCTAACATGTCACTAGTCCTCTACGGAATAACTTAATTTTATATAATTAGTTAAAAAGATAGCACAATAAACATTTTTAAAAAAAAAGTATTAATAAAAACCTTGGGGGGTTGCTGGATGTGCTTGAGGGGAGACATCCAGCACTATATTTAGCCTCTGTCTCGCTGTCACGAAGCGGTTAAAAGCAACAATAAAAATCCAAGCTACCACTGGCTGGCTTTTAATCTCATTGTTTCTTTCCCTGTATGCTGCTTTTTGGATCACTTATTTTGCACATTAAATGGACATATTGGATTTCCAGCAATGTGAGTGCTGTTTTCTGCTTTTTGTCTGATTGATTGAGGACCTTCCCTGTAACATAAGCTATTACAGCCATTTAGTAGCAAAGAAATATTACATGTTTCTGAGTTACTGCTGCACATACAGCTACATTGTTGCATATTTTATTGTGGATCTTCCCTGTAATATTAGCCAATACCGCCATCTAGTGGCAAAAACAATTGTTACATGTTTTAGAGTTACAGTTGCACATCAAATCATGATAAATGCTTGCAGTTTTCTTCTACAATGGTTACAGGTTGGGTTTCAGCCCAGTTGCTCTTCTTTTTGGTTCTAAAATGTATCAGTTCGAGAGTCTTATAATTCAGATTTGTTTTTAATTTGAAGGCTCATTCGCATTGTAACATGAACACCACGCTAATGATCCGACTTTATTGATATTAAACACACACACACGTACACCTATATTCAGGGCCGGTGCTTCCTAGGGAGCCAGCTTAGTGGGGGCGGCTGCAGCCTGAGGACCAGCATACATGTATCCCGGCGTCAGGCAGCCACGATTCTTTTTTTTTTTTTTTTAAAGCACATGTAGCGCTACCGAATCCATTGGGGCAGACTGGTACCGAGGTGGAGGCGGGACATATTTTTGTTTTGCCTTTTCTTCCATTGTGTTTATTGGATTACTAACACATTGTTATACCTTTTGAAGGCATATGTAGTCTTGAGTAGGAGTAATTTCTATAATGGGAGCTTTGACATTTTAACAACAAGGTCTAGAGTTAACAATCAACTACAAACAATTGTGCCTGACAGTTTGCCATCTACCAACATTAGTGAAAGCAGTAATAAAGCGTTTGTTACTATTCACAAATATTATTACCTCTTTCAAAAACTGTTCAAACTGTTCATCCAGTTCCTCTTTGGAAATCCGATGAGCCATTTTCTTCCAATTTCTTCAGCTTTTCAATATTAAAGAATAGGTAGTTCTATGTATATATATAAAAAATAAAAATATAAAAGTTAAGTAATCACGGAAATGTTAAAAAATAAATAAAAAAAAACATTTTAAATATTTGAAATTTTTGACAAAAAAAATATGTATAAATTTTGAAGACTTAGAAAAATGGAAACGCATCCTACTTGGTGTGGTGTATTGGATGGGATAATAAGTCAGGTTGGCAACTTGGTGACTCAGTAAACTGTATTATGGAAACTGTATTTCTCAGCCTAATAATACCACTGTATCTGCAATGTTACTGCAACTATTCTGTATTAACTAGTGTGACTGCCATATTTTATGCTGACTGTTACCTGGTCTTGAACAGCAAGAAAAGTCCAATATTTATTTTGCCCTTTGTTTTATAATAAGGTATGCACACCAGTGAGCCAGTTTGCATGGGTAGTATTTATTCATGCTCTGTCACAGGGTTTAAAAAACAGAAACACATGCAGTCATATACAGACACACATACAGTCAGTCAGTCACATAGACACACACACTCATACAGTAAGTCACAGACACACACTCATGCATACATACAGTCTGTCACAGACACACACTCATAAAAACAGTCTGTCACAGACACAAACTCATACATACATCCATCCATACATACAGTCTGTCACATAGACACATACACTCATAGAGTCAGTCACATAGACACACACACACTCATACATAGTCTGTCACTTTCACGAGTCATGACTAAGCGCTAAATAGCGCGAAACGCGTCAAGCGGTTTGTAGACTTTCTGTTTGCCACTTTCTGCCTGTATTATTTGCTGTGCTGTTTTCACCTTTTGGACATTAAATCATCCACATTTTTTCTTTTTTTCCTGCATCCATCGACTCCTTGAGTGCCGTTTCTACGTCAATTTCCTTGTGTTCATGATACATATGGTGCGGACCAGGCACCTGTAGAGGCACCGGAGTGTCAGAGGATTCATTATACTGCAAACCTCCAGCGCTGTTGAGCCTGATTGCATTTCCTTTTGTTCATATGTACAGTGTCACATACACTCATACATACAGTCTGTCAAATACACTCATACATACATACATACAGTCTATCACATACACTCATACACCCATACAGTCTGTCACATACACTCATACACCCTGTCACATAGACACTCATACATACAGTCTGTAACATGACACATACACTCATACATACAGTCTGTCACATACAGTGATACATACATAGTCTGTCACATACACTCATACATACATAGTCTGTCACATACACTCATACATACATACAGTCTGTCACATAGTCATACAGTAAGCGTTTGTTTTTTTTTTATTTAAAAAAAAAAAAAAAGTAGATCAATATGTCCCCTCTCCCTGCTGCTATATCTCATTGCAGGGAAGGGGGGCATTTCCATTCCAGGTTTGTCTGTGCCTCTTACAAAAGCACAGACCATCATTACTTCTAGCCCTACAAATCGGGCATTATATTACGGTACGCAATGGGGCGGAGCAAGAAGTATGTGCAGCCGGTGCACACACTCTGCTCTCTCGCGCATCGCTGTTTAAAATGTTTTTGTGGTTTTTTTTAAGATGCAATCCGCAACGGTACCATGCGGTGCTCACGATACACAGACGCCAGCTCCAATTTCCTGGTCGCCATGGCGACCTGGGTTTGTTGAGCCCTGTATTAAACCCCCCTCTAATAAATTACACCCCCCCTAAAAGTTACCCCGTTCCCATACCCCTAATACTAACACTTACCCCCTAAGCCCTAACACTAATCCTAAGCCCTAATATTAATAATACTCACCTTGTACGCGATCCCACAATGAACTGTCCCACTATCAAGTCTCTGGCCATCGTGGTGAAAGCAGAGCCAGAGATACCATTGTTGGTGGTATCTTGCCTCACTGCGTTGCACTGCAACGCAGATACATAAGTGTTCATTCATTCCTGACATTTGTTATTAAGTAGGTAGAAGTTGTGCATTTGTCATCAGATTTTCAGCAAAAGAATTTATAAAAAAAAAAAGTTTGTTGTAAGTACGTTTTAACACAGTGTCAGTGCAAATAATAAAATCAGTTGGCAACCCAGACACAATTTCAAAAAAGGTATAGATTCTCAGCTAGTAGAACTGTTCCCCAAGGCACATACGTGTGAACTAATTTAATGTCAACATGTATTAGTATTTGAAATAAGAAATATTGTTATTAAAAAGGTAATTATAGAATGAAAAGAGAACATATGCTTTAACTGTACATGTGTGGTCTCTGGGCATGAACCCAAGCATTACTAAAATATTAAGAGTATAGGAAACCCATACTTATTATGATTAAAAAATGTATACATTTCCTATTAAAATAATTTTCAATAGTCAAATAGTGGAAAACTGAATACATGGATGTGGAAGCAAAAAGTGACCAGTGTCAAAATAACAAGATAATTCCGTTTCCAATTAACTCCTTTGTGAGTTGTTACTGTGATCATTTTTTTTTTTTTTTTTAAATGTTCCCCTTTTATGTGTATTTGTGTGGGTACTTTAAATGACAGAGAAGAAAATTACGATTCAACAACCACATATGAGCAATTGAAAATCGCTCTGGCCATTGGCCCAGAATATCCCTGGTCCTTATCCCCTTAGTGACAAGACCTTTTGACCTTGTCTTTCCCTTGGTGACAAGAGCTGTTTTGACATTTCTGGAGTGTTTGTGTTTAGCTATAATTTTCTTCTTTCTCACATACTGTACCCACACAAATTATATGTTGTTTTATTGTCATAAGAAGGGCTTTCATTAGATACTATTATTCCTCATATCTTATCATTTACTGCAAAAAAAATGATGGAAAAAAAAATGCTGCTCCTCCAATATGGCGCCCAAGATCGCGCCATGGAGCGGTTGTGGGTGCCCCAGAACCGAAATTTCGGTGCTGTCTAATGCCTCAACACAGAGGCAATAGAGCAGTTTTCATGTTCCCCGCAGGACGTGTCAGGCACATCCATTGTCGGAAATGGAGTTGCAGGCTGGACGTGCCTGACACGTCCATTGTAGCTAAGGGGTAAAAGAGACTCCTTAACCCCTTCCCGACCTTATGACGAGTTAACTCGTCATAAGAGCCGCCGCATTAGCGACCTTATGACGAGTTAACTCGTCATGAAGTCTAGCCGGCCAGCTAGTCTGCAACGGGTCCAGGACTAAGCCTCGCACCCGAGGCAAAGCTCCTGGACCCGATCGGTGCATTTCCGGGCATGTGATCGCGGTGATTGAGTGACATGCAAATTAGATGGCAAAGTCAGTGTGTTCACACACTGACTTTGATTCTAATTCACTCTCTGTGCTTCACATTCTTATAGTGAAGCACAGAGAGTGACCTGTAAGTAAAAATAAATTAATTAAATACACAGAGGCAAAAAAAAAAAAATAATTAACCCTTTCATTGCTGATCACAGTTTTTAACTGTGATCAGTTTCCTTCCACTTTATGGCCCTCATTTAGTTTTTTTTTAACAGATTTTTTTATTTTTACAATTTATAAAGTTTTTTTTTATAAATAAAGGTAATTTTAATATATTTATTTAATAAAATGTAACCCCTGCATGCCTGTTGCATGATTTTTACTGATCTGACATCGCACTCTTCAGAGTTTTTTTCTGTCTTTTTTGTTATGGAGGGTTTGGGAACCAATATTTTTCTTTTTTATTAGTTAGTTAATTAGGGGGGATAAGTGGGTTAGTGTTGCACTAGTTATGTAGCTTATTATTAGGAAAATAATGGGGAAAAACTTTTTTTTCCTCAAAAATTTCCTCTCTTATATGTATTTTTTAATACTAAAATGTAAATCATTTTTATGTATAGGGTATCAAAAGAAAGCTCTAACTGTCCTTTAAAAAACAACATATAACTTGTATGGGTACGTTAAATGAGAAAGAGATAAATTATGTTTCAAAAACCGCATATTAAAAATTGAATAACGCTCTGGTCCTTGGCCCAGGAAAATCCCTGGTCCTTAAAGCGTTAAAGTGACTGTACCACCTGAACATTATTTTTACTGTGCATGTAGAGAATAACAAATTACTGAAAATGATCTATACATTGTATTTGCAAAAATTATGAGAAATATGTGTTTTAAATATAACTAAACATAAAATTAGGAAACCGTTTATGTGTGGTACTGAGGAGGTTTTAGAAAGGAATGTCTGTGATGGCATATCATATGACAGTATACGGTGATGGTTACATATTACGTGTGGTGTGGTTTATATTACTGATTCATGACAAGAATTGATGGCTAATAATCTTTTGGCACGCCAGATGTGTTCTACTTTTCTAAAAAAAAAAAAAAAAAAAGTCAGGGATTAGGTTGGCTGAGCATAATGAGACATGCAGTGTCTCATTATATGTGTGTCAATCCCACTGAGATCTGAAATGCCTTCGGTTCACTTCCACCCAAACTGGCATCACCGGCGCATATCACAGCCACTTCTAGCAGAAGTTTATAAATATTGTTACAACTACTTTCCGGTGTGAACTGCTCTGTATACGCCGTGGTACAGAGAAAACACCTCTAACATGCAGAGCACAAGCAGTGCTATATCATCCACTCACCTGCTCGCAATCAGAGCCAAGAGGTGGTTGGTACAGCTTTCACCTCTTCCTTCATTTGTTTTAATTGTGGGAGACCAGGAGACAAGATGAGGCGCATGCGCGCTCGGCAGCGTGATGACGTCACGCGCAGACAGTACACGGACTAAGAACTATGTCAGAGTCTTTAGAGCCTTAGTAACCCACAAGCGGTTACAAATGGGCGGGAGAATTGTTTTGAGTACCGGGAACGTGATTCTTGGATTTTTTTTTTATGAGGGGCTTCAACTATAGTGACTAGTAGAGATCCGTTTATGTCATGCGTCCTATTTCCATAACATTTGTTGTTGTGTTCATCTATGTAAACACGTTTTCTTAACACTTTAAACAGTGCACTTACCTGAAAAAATGTAGTATATGTAATGTACCCCTTAGTGACAGGCTTTTTTTTTTTTCCACTTCTGCGTTGTTTGTGTTAAACTGTAATTTACATTGTTGTTGTTTAACCCCTTAAGGAGAGAGGCTGGTTTTAGACTTCTACAGTTTTTGTGTTTAGCTGTAATTTTATTTTTTCTCTAATGTAGCCACATATAGTATTTAATGTTTGTATCGCTGTAAGTACGGTTTTCTTAAGATACCATTATTGTCATCATATATTTTAATTTACTTCAATAAAAAACATAAAATATGATGAAAATGTTTTAAAAAACAAGTTTTTGTAACTTTGACATTACCATCAGTAAAAAAAAAAGTTTAGAAATATGCCAGGTTTACATGTTTTCTGGGGTGGTTTTGACAAACACACATACTCACATATACTCATACTGACATGCACTTAAACTCATACTGACACACACTTATTACTCAGACTAACACACACTTATACTCGTACTCACACACACTGATACTGACACAGACATTACTCAAACTTATATTCATACTTGCAGACACTCATACATACACACACACACCCTGGTTCTCCTATCACCGCTTATCTGCTCCATCCGAGAGGAGCAGACATCAGTGGTCTAAAGATGGGCACCGCAGGTCATCTGCTTCTACAGATAATTGGGCGCATGCTCGCTGTCTGTAGAAGCGTTCAAGTTGGAAAGTAAACAATTGCTTTCCGAAATGAACACTTCTACAGATGGAGCGCATGCGCCTGATCATTGGGAGAAGAAGCAGATGACCGGGGGGCACACATCTTTAAACAACTGATGCCTGCTCCTCTCTGACCGAGCAGACAAGCCGTGAGAGCTGAACCTGGCCGCGTGCCACGGCTGAGGGCTTAACATGTCAGTTGTGGCACAGGTGCCATAGGTTCACTACCACTGTTTTTTCCAATTTTACCCTACCATGACATTGGGACCCCCAACCCCGGTGATCAAATGAACCCTAGTCCTAAACTGAACCATAATTCAAATTCTGACCCTAACTCTAACCATAACCCTAACCCTTAGTGTAACCCTAAATATAATTATACCCTAACTCTAGATTTCAAACCTAACACTTGCTGCTTCTTTTTTTTGGTAATATTGCAGACTGCCTCTAGGGGTAGTCTTGCAACTACAACAGAGCAGAGATCTGCCACTTCTGAAGCTCTTGCCCACCGCAGGGCAGGACCATTTCCACTATGGCGCTGCTCTTCTTGTCGAGCACATACTTTCGCTCCAGAGAGCAATTATATGTGCGCCGCAGTGGGCATTTCAGTGCTGCCTGATGCCTCACAGCAACACTGCCTGATCGCCTCCTATGGCCTTAAGGTGCATGATGTCCATGTACGTAATCATTAAGGGGTTAATGTACCCAGACACACACACACACACGCATATATATATATATATATATATATATATATATTGTTTTTATCACTATATAAAGGGTTTTATTAAGATACCATTATTGTCACCATATTTTATAATTTACTATAAATAAATAGTAAAATATGATGAAAAACTTAAAAAACTGTTTTTTTTCTAACTTTGACCTGAAAAACCTTTTACACAATTACAATAGCTTCAAAATTTTGTCCTGAGTTTACATGTTGTTTTTTTGCAAGTTATAATCTAAAGAAGCGTTTTTAACCCTAATCATTTTCCTCTGACTTTTTAGGCTAACCCTAACTTTACTTTAACCCTAAATTTTACTGTAACATTAACCCTAGATCTCAACCTTAACTATTGTTTTTTTGTTGTTGGAATATTGAAGATGCTGCAAGGAGAAGCAGTATGATGCATTTGGGACCACGGGTTGATAACAGAAGTTGATTATGACCTTGCCTGAGAACCTGTCAGCTATAACAGAGCTCCGCAACTGGTGTGCTGTGCCACAGTTTAAAAGTAGGTGTGCTGCGGCTAGCAGGAGAGATCAAAAGATCTCCCATCACCAGCCCACTTTTATCCGAGAGGAGGACAGGTTCTTAGAGCTGTGGTACGTGACCTCCCGATGTGTAGATTGTGGGTGTGCATCCTAGGTGCAATCTTCATGCTGGAGCAAGTCCAGAGTGCAATCTGGTGATGGGGCAAGTTCTGTGAGTGCAATCTGGGTGGCGGGGTACATCTTTGGTGTAATCTTCATGCTAGGATAAATCCTGGGTTCTGGGGTAAAACCTGTGCCTGCAATCCGGTCCTGGGGCAAGTCCTGTGAGTGCAATCTGGGTGCTTGGGTAAGTTGTGTTTGTTGGGATACATCCTGGGTGCAATCTGCATGCTGGGAGTAGGTCTTGGGTGCTGGTGTAAATCCTATGGGTGCAACCTGGCTCCTGGGGCAAATCATTGGTGCAGTCTGACTGTTGGGGCAAATCCTTTGTGCAGTCTGACTGCTGGGGAAAGTCGTTGGTGCAACCTGACTGCCAGGGCAAGTCATGGGTGCATTCTGACTGCTGTGACATGTCCTGTGTGCAGCCTGGCTGCTGGGGCAAGCCCTGGGTGATATCTTTGTGCTAGGGTAAGCTCTTGGTGAAGGTACAAGTCCTGGGTGCAGGGGCAAGCCCACTGAGTGCAATCTGTGTGCTGGGGCAAGTCCTGTGATTGCAATCGGGGGGTTGGGGCAAGTCCTGTGTGTACAGTCTGGGTGCAAGGGCAAGTCCTGTGAGTGCTCGGGTACTTCCTGGGTGCTGGATAAATCTTGGGCGCAATATGGGTGGTGGGGTAAGTCCTGTGTGCCCAGCACAGTAGGACAGTAGTTGCTTAATGAAAATGTGGGTGCCGGGATAAGTCCTGAGTGCAAATATGGACACCCCAAGGTTGTGCTGTGGCAAGTTATATGGATGCAATCAGGTGCTGTGAGGGCAATGGCAAGAGACATGAAAGGTGGACAGAAAAAATAGAGTGAAGGGAGCAGAGGAAGGAAATAAAAACTACAAATACATTTTTCAAAAACATTTTATTATCTAAAAATATAATCATAATAACCTGTAACAGGATTTTTTTAAATAAAGAGTTTCATAAAATTATTTAGATGTTGTTGGCCCCGTTAATTAAATTTGAAACCGTGTGCTTGCTGTGATTATATATTTTTGCTTGTGGTGTGAACTACAGTTGTGGGCCAAAATCTACAGGGAGTGCAGAATTATTAGGCAAATGAGTATTTTGACCACATCATCCTCTTTATGCATGTTGTCTTACTCCAAGCTGTATAGGCTCGAAAGCCTACTACCAATTAAGCATATTAGGTGATGTGCATCTCTGTAATGAGAAGGGGTGTGGTCTAATGACATCAACACCCTATATCAGGTGTGCATAATTATTAGGCAACTTCCTTTCCTTTGGCAAAATGGGTCAGGGCTAGCACCTTTTGGCCTAAGTCTAAGACTCTGTCTCGGGCACCCCTGTCGTAGCACTTCTTTTGACAGTCCCGAGCCGCCTGCAGATTCTCCCGAACTGATTCGGTGAGAGTCCGCAGCCGGTCGCGGAACTCCAGTACGTACTGTACGATAGGGATCCCCCCATTATCTGTGTTGCCCTCCCAGTGCTCCCGTACGAGATCCAGGGGGCCCCGAACTTTTCTCCCGAACAGGAGTTCGAAGGGGGAGAACCCCGTGGATGCCTGGGGCACCTCACGATAGGCAAACAGAAGATGGGGAAGATACTTCTCCCAGTTCTTGCAGGACTCTGCGAACGTCTTTAGCATTTGCTTGAGCGTGCCATTAAAACGTTCACAAAGACCGTTGGTCTGAGGGTGATATGGAGCGCTGAATAGGGCTTTCACTCCACAGCTCTGCCACAGCTGTTGTGTCAGGAGAGCTGTGAATTGAGTCCCTCTGTCAGATAGGATCTCCTGGGGAAAACCTACCCGGGAAAATATTTTGACCAGGGCCTCGGCTATGGTTTCGGCCTCTATATTGGGGAGAGCCACGGCTTCGGGGTACCGAGTGGCATAGTCCACTACGGTGAGTATAAACTTTTTACCCGACTGACTGGGTCGACTGAGGGGTCCTATTAAATCCACCGCTACCCGGTGAAATGGCTCCTCTATGATGGGTAGCGGGTGGAGCTTCACTTTCTGGTGGTCATCCCGTTTCCCTATTTTCTGGCAAACGTCACAGGTCCTGCAGTAGTATTTAAGGTCTTGAGTGACCCTGGGCCAGAAGAAGGTTTGGGTCAGTCGGTCTCTAGTTTTCTTAACCCCTAAATGTCCGGCTAAGGGAATATCATGGCTGAGTCTTAATAACTCTGCCCGGAATTTGCGGGGTACTACTAGCTGCCTCTTAGTAACCTGGGCGGTCCCGTGTCCTGCCCCATCTGTCACCCTATACAACAGTCCCTTGTGCCACTCAAACCTTTCGTGTGGGTTGTCGCCCCTATTATTCCCTACCGCTTTTCTATACCCTTCCAGTGTGGGGTCCGTCCTCTGTTCCTGCTCAAACCCCTGGGGAGTATCCCAGAACGGGGAAGGGGGGTCAGGTAAAGGGGGTATTTCAACTCCTACCTGGGTCTCCTCAGAGTGCGACGGTGCTTCCAGTCTGGCTTGAGCTCGGGTGGTAACTGGGTAGGCTTCGGACTCAGGATCTCGGGCTAGTTGGGAAGTTAAACAGCCCACATCATTCCCCAACAGTACTTCGGCTGGTAGTTCCTGCATAATGCCAACCTCCAATTGTTTAGATCCCGAGCCCCAATCCACAAGGACTTTAGCCGTGGGTAGTTTGTGAATGGCACCCCCGGCTACCCTTACTGCCAGAGTGCGGCCCGTGTGAGCTTGGGCCTTGACAGTGTGGGGTTGAACCAGAGTTAACGTGGCCCCAGAATCTCTTAAACGCGGGCCCCCACCCCATCTACTGTAATCCACTGACAGTGGTGGTCCCGGTTATCGCCTCCTGCTTGCACAGGGTTGACTTCGTGCAACACACTGCATTGTTCCTCGTGGGTAGGGAACACTGGTGTACTCTCCTGCTGTACACAATGAGTAGCGGCCCTGGGTTGGGACTGTGGTGGCGGCCTCTCCCAGCTTCCCCGGTTTAAACGTGGGCACTGGTTTTTGTAGTATCCCGGCCGTTTGCAGTAGTGACACACTGCAGGTTGTCGGGGTGCTGCTGTTGCGCTGGGTGGCGGATTACTCAGGGGGGCTCTGGGTGGTGCAGCTGTGGTTGGGGCTGAATACGGCTGCCTAAACGCAGGTCGGCTCACCCCTTGTTCTCGCCTCCGGGTGTCCTGGTATTCATCTGCTAGTCTTGCAGCCTCCTCCACAGATTTAGGCTTCCTGTCTTTTACCCAGTTCTTAATGTCCTCTGCTGTATGGTTAAAAAATTGTTCTAATAAGATGAGTTGTAAAGCATCCTCCAGAGTGGTTGCTTGGCAGCCCTTCATCCAATTTCAGGCTGCCCTGTGTAGCCGGAATGCCCATTCAGTATGGGTATCCTTCCCTGTTTTCCTCAGTTCCCTGAATTTCTTCCTGTATGCCTCAGGGGTAACTGCATATCTAGCCAACAAAATGTCTTTCATTTTCCCATAATTGTGAATGTCCTCATCAGGTACTGCTCGTGCCGCTTCTGCTGCTCTGCCTGATTACTTGCTGCTCAGTATTGCGGCCCATTTGGTGGAGTCTAATCCCTCCAGTGCACATTGCCTTTCAAAATCCTGCAGATAACTATCAATCTCCATTTCATTGTCATTAAAGGTTTTAAATGCAGCATAATTTACCTTCTTTGGTAGGTCATTTGTACTTCCCGGGGGAGTGCAGCAGATCCCCCTGCAGCAGACTGTCACGGTCATCTCGCTCCTTCTGCGATTGCCTGGCTTGTGCCATGACCTGCAGAACCGCTTCTGTTGCTGGGTTAGGTCCCAATAAACTGAGCATCCATCTGATGTCTTTCTGCATTTCAGTTTCATCCTCACGCTCCATTTCTGTAGTGCAGGATCTGTCGCTCTGTAACAGCTCTGCAATTAACGTGGCTTTTGTTTTGTTGCTTGCTATTACGCCTCGAGCTTCCAATAAATCCTTAAGCGTGGTTCTCTTAAGCTGTCGGTACTGCTGAGCCATTCATTCCTTTGCTTGTTTAAAACGTCCGTTTGGGTTTCGAATCCCGCCGCTTGCCACCAGTTGTAAGGAAACCAAGTGTATTTAACCTAAATCGGTAGTTTCCTCCCGAACCACCAGAGCCTAGTGAACATAGCCCTCCGTTCGGTAGTTATGGTAGACGAATCCCCGTGTAATTTCAAAAGTGTCCCTGGATAATTCCCTCAGTAGACACACGAACTCTCCAAAAAACATCCGTTGTCAAAAGAAGGGTACAAAGATGAACTGAAGATTTATTGACAGGCAATCTTGAAACGGAGCTGCAAAATTAAATCCCCAGTCCACACGAACCCCAGAACAGGGAGTCAACTGCCAATTTTTAAATCTCGCTCAAGGAGTCAACTGCCAACATGAAACAAGGGAATACAAACTGTCACCCCAACGCCAAACGGGAATTCCTTCACATGTACCTAGAATTGTCCTTTCCCTTATGTGGAGGAACAACCCCAGGTCAAATAGTACATTTTGTTTCTATATTACCTCTTATGAATGTCACATAGATAATTATTGCCTCTATTAATTTGTTGCAATTTATGAAGCTCATAGATATGTCACACTTGCTACCCATGACTCTATACCACAGCTTTCACAATAGCTTCCAAATGGCTCAAGTTGAACTAGCCATATTTGTATTCATTTTGTAGGGTGTACTGTCCCCAGTCTAAATTTTCACAAAAAGAGGCATGATTAATAATCTGTAAGTTATTATTAATGCATGTTTGGGATATGACTTTTGCAGGACTAGTCTCCTGACTGCTAAGAGTCACTTAGCATATCAAAAGAATCTACTGTCTATGAGGGGATACAGACATATGCTAGATAAACTTACTGGCAACTAACAGTGTAACATTTCACACCTTGCAACATCAGTTTCCAGCTTCAAAGGACACACTTAAGTTGTAAAGCTTTTCATATCACTAATGTCATACCATCTCTACCGGTTAGTAGATGCAGGTATGCACTACACCAATTGGTGTGACACTTGGTAACAAGAGAGTATCTGAATGCACCTTTCATGGTTAGACACTTTTGTTGATTGCACTTTTTTAAACATCCCGAAACTTTCAGCACTCAATTTTTTTATACATGTCATACTTGTCAAGAGTCTGCTTCATTGGAGCACACACCGATTGTGCCAGCATTTGGAGCAATCTGCATGTCCACTGTGTTTATGCATGACCTCCTATGTTGTTATTATTATGGTGAGGTGTGATATGCCAGAGGAATGCTTGTGAAAAGGCATGATGTGGTACCATATTACATCTTATCTCCAGTACATTATACCACAAGCATGATATAAATGGTGCACCATGCCAAATGTCATATCTTAGTGTAAGCATGTAGCAGGCACATCTGGGGGATATGTATAAAAACTCCCACTCTGCAAAGTGTCAGAAGTTTTATTTAAAAAGTGCAATCGCCGTTTGTTATGCATTATGGCGACTGCGCATTTTCATAACTCCAGACACTTGGCAGTGTGGGAGAGAGGGACCTCTGTCTGTTTTTGGCGGAGGTTCCCCGACACAAATTAGGTGTTGACTTTTTATACATAGGCTGTGCCGGCGCAATGAGTGCTGACACATCCTATATTTACTCTTTCAGCGTAGATATAGGGGAGTCTGTTTTATAAATTGGTGCACACGCTGATTGTGCCAGTATTTTGCGCAATCTGCATATGCACCATGTTTATACATGCCCCCATCATATCATCAAAATTTGTAATTTCTCAGTGAAAGAATATCACACCATATAAACACACTTGAACACAGAATGACTGACTCCCAACCCTATAGGCACTTGTGTAGAATGAATTGCAATGCACAAATCCAAGGGTAGTTAGATATTTGATAGGAAGGGGGTCACATGTTTACAAATATGTTTACTTTTAAATAAAAGAGGATAGTCAGTGAAGAGCCCCCTACACTCATGGGCAATCTGCTTGTCTCTGCTAACTTTGATTGCCCAAACAATATCTAGTTTAAGCTACTTAGACTAATAGGCCTAAGTGGGGGAACATGGCAGTCCAATTGTGGACTGGCTGTAGACTTTGTGCATTCAGCAAGTGGGAGAATAGCACTGAAGAGAATCTATTTAAGCGCTGCAATTATGGGATGGTTACATGCATCCACATGCAAAAACACACAGATATACATTTGCAGTTTCTACTCAGGAAGAACACACGGCAGCATGAGATGATCATGGTCAGGCCCGCCATCAGGGGGTGATGGGCGATACTGGCGTCCTGAGCCCGGCGGTTCCAGGGGGCCCAGCGGATCCAGGTCACACCAGGAAAAAAAATTCTCTGTTAAGCCGGTCTGCGGCTGTGAGGGAAGCGTTCTGCGCTCCCCTCCAGCCACACAGTTTTAATAAATTGTGATAAAAAAAATGTGACCAGAGTTACTTCAGTCGCATTTTTTTTTGACAAACTTTATTGAGGCCGCGCGGCTGGAGGGGAGCGCAGAACGCTTCCCTCACAGCCGCGGACCTGCAGAGCACCGGGAGACAGCAGCAAGGAGGTAAGTACTGGGGAAGGGGGGAGGAGGGTGGCACATAACGAGCATACTGAGGGGGAAAATCCTGGCATATTGCGTGGCTAAATCCTGGCATATTGAGGGGCAAAAGCCTGGCTCATTGAGGGACACAATCCTGGCATATTAATTGGCAAACGAATGGCATATTGAGAGGCAAATTCCTGGCATATTGAGGGGCAAAATCCTTGCATATTAATTGGCAAAATCCTGGCATTTTGAGGGGCAAAATCCTGGCATATTAATTGGCAAATTCCTGGCATATTGAGGGGCAAGATTCTGGCATATTAATTGCCACAATCCTGGCATACTGAGGAGCAAAATACTGGCATATTAATTGGCAAATTCCTGGCATATTCATTGGCAAATGAATGACATATTGAGGGACAAAATCCTTGCATATTAATTGGCAAATTCCTGGCATATTGGGCAAAATTCTGGCATATTAATTGGCAGAATCCTGGCATATTAATTGGCAGAATCCTGGCATATTGAGGAACAAAATCCTGGCATATTGAGGGGAAAAATAATGGCATATTAAATGGCAAAAGAATGGCATATTGAATGGCAAAATTCTGGCAAATTAAATGGCAGAAGAATGGCATATTGAGGGCAAAATACTGACTTATTGAGTGACAAAATATCACTGGCATATTGAATGGCAAAATATTACTGGTATATTGACCAACTGCTCCCAACCACACTCTATATTACACTAGACCGGGATAACATGCTTGTGAGGGTAGGTGGGGCAGGTGGGCGATATTGTTTGGGGGGGGAGGTAGGGGGCCCTGAAATTCCTGGTGGTGGTCCTGATCATGGTAAAATAGGTGAGTGAGCTCAGATATTTCTTCTAAATGGTAGCAGTGTCAGCAAGAATGCAGGTCTCCTCTGCACTCTTTACAAAAGATTCCCACTAAGAACTGCAGCAGTAGCTGCCTGGTGGGTTGGAGCAGAGAGATAAGGTTACGACCAAATGCCTCCTGCTCTGAGCTCTGCTTGTGCTGATGTCATAAATTGTAGGGCACACTTGGTAAGGGAACTTGACACATATGCATGACAACACCCACTTATGAAAATGCATAAGATGGTTATTTTCTCTGAACCTCCTCTGTCCAATAATTCTGCCATGAGCCCTAATTCTTGTTAAACCGGTATTTATAAGTGGATAGATCAACTATTGGATGATGATATCTCATATTAGTCCTGTACTTGTTCCTAAAGGTGGAGAAAACACATTTGTATTGCTTGGATAATAATCTGCTACAATTTCTAGCCTTTTAGCCTTTGTACAGCTCCTTTCCACTATTTAAGTTAAAACTTAAAGTTTTACAAATGAACAATCAAGAAGGTGAGAACATGTCCACCAGCAGTCTATACTCTCACCCTCCTTGTCTAGCGACTGTTGTCAGCAAGTTCAGTTTTAATTTTGGCAGGTACTGGCATCATATTAAAAGCTAAGAATTACAGAAATATTATTCAAAGTGTGTGCTTATTGAAATTAAGCCAGTAGAGGTCAGAAAAGTACAGCAGAAAGGATATTTTGTGTACAGCTGTGCAGACCCTAAATTAAATGATACCAGGAATTTCCTACCAATCATAACTTGTTAGGTATTTAATGAGTAATTAAATAGAAGAGTGTACAATTGTCTAATGAAAGGAAGGTATAACAGAAATGATAAACATCCCCAGAATGTCATAAAAGAACACAGCACCAACCAGTTTCCCTCCATCCCAAAGTTCAAGACCAAAGCATGTATCAGGTCACTGGGTGTATAATAAATAACTATATGTGGTATATACATGAAAACCTTGATGGAACTTATAAACAAGTGATCCTCTTATGTTTAAAATTTGGGGTAAGTTCATCTTTAAACATTGATTACATATCATTAAGGAGTAGAAAGTGTTCTGTACCCAGACTGAAAATAATGTGTTAAAACATAATCTTTAATTCTTACTGAAAAAATAATCTTTATTAACATTATGTATACAAGACTAGCTAGAAATGGAACTGTGGACTTTGAGGGTGAATAGACCCAATGGTTTACAATAAATCCAGCTAACAGTACTTAACCAGGAGGCCTGCTGTCAAAATCACAGTGTTACTATGATATTGTGTAAATATATCAGATACAATATAAATGCTATTACCTGATAAAAAAGTATCAATTGTAACCTAGTGCAGATAAATGACAGCCGAGTGAAGCAAAAAAGTACATCAGGTGAAAATTAAGAAATATTCTACTGGGAACCTACCCTGATAAGCACCAATTAGTAATCTAAAGTACCTATCGATCTCATTGGTAGGCAAAGGATTATGCATCCATTGAAGAAGGCTTTACACCAACATGCATTGATGTCTTGACGTGATAGAAGAGGAGGATCCAATCTTGAATGCGGAAGTAACTAACACAAAGGTATCTGTATAAAAAATTATGGAATGACGTCACATCTGGCCAAAACAAGCTATCCATGAGTTTGGTTTAGTGGGGCTTCAAACTCTGTGAGTTTGTTTCTATGGGGGAAATACCATTCTAATTGAAACATATAATAATGCACAATATAGTGTTTTTTTTGTTTCTCTGTCTTCTTTTTCCATGTTAATCTGCTAATGGTTTCAACTGTAGTGCAAGTTAAGTAAACATCACAATTTTTTTTGTATTTGCCCACCCTCAATTGGTTTACAGTCACTATCATTTGGTGTAGTATAAAGGTTACACACTAGAGTTGGTTTTGCTTCATAAATTATATCATTCAGAGCCATGGGCATCCACCCCCGGAAACTGGACCTGTAGCAAGGAGGGAGAAGCAGTAGGCTGCTTAGGTTAGTTTAACTAGACATACAGATCATAAAAACACCTGTCAGAATTGCAGCAATAAAGCGTTTTCTTATTTCATACAACCCTCCATGTCAGAGTGGTTTGGTCTGCTTTCTCAGAGCTCTCTTTACCACAGAGAAGAAAGGGGAACCTGCCCTGAGTGGACACACTGCTACTTGAGCCCTATAGTTTCTGAATACTTATTTTTTTTAACATTCTTTCTTGCCAGGGTGGATGACATTGTACTGGTTTAAATTATTATTCATTTTATTCTTTCTCTCATCACCACTAAACCCCTTTCATTATGGTATTGCCCAAGTTCCCTTAGCTTCTTCCAACAACCATTGATTTAATTCACCCTGTTGGCCAGTAACATAACCTATTGGCCAGCTTCCCTTAGATCCCTCCTTTCATCCTATTCCTTTCCCATTCTCTCTGACTTCCTTTACTAAGGGATTGGCTGATATTTTTTTATTCCCTCCACATTATTCATGTTTCCTCTGCCTGTGCAGGAGCTGATAACTGGTAATACTGGTAGTTAATACTCTAGCTGTTGAGACTATATTTCCCGTAAGTCTCAGCCAGTGTGTTAAGCATCATGGTAAGGAAAGTACTCAACAAATAGATTGCCAAAGGTTAGGTATTAAATGATTATGGGATGTACTGCAGTGTCATACCTGGTAGAGCAACTGGCCTATTGTGTGATTGTAGTGGAACCCATTGAGCAGGAGACAGCACACCCTTGCAAGACCCCTACTTTCAGGGTAGTTCTGAGCAGGAATGAGCAGGAGACTCTGACAATGGATGATAGAACTGGAGTGCAGGGCTGTAGGATTCAGGAAGGAACCAACGGGGAGCAGGAACCAAATGGATAAACGGGAAACTATAGCCGCAAAGGAAAAAAAGAAAAAAACATGAGGGATTCAGCAGGAGAGAAAATAACAGGAGGTCTAGAGAGGAAAAACACAGGTGTTCTGTCTGAAGGCACAGTCAGTCCGCCGGCCTGATATACAGCTGCTATGGAATGCAGATCTCATGATTCTCAGCCATCTATTTGGTTGGCTGAACATCATGATACATGTAATAACAACTCCTGTAGTGCTCAGGTATATGCTAGTCTGTTAGCTACTACTACCATGGTTATATAATTGTCCTATAAATGGATAACCTTCGTAACATTTGCCTCCCTCCAGAAAACCTCTCTCCTGAGCCAACAAAGGTAAAAAATGGGGAGGAGGTAGGTGGTATAATGGGTATTGGGAAGGGTATTTTGCGCTAATAGCGTGTAATGCGTTGAGCTGTCAGAAGTTGAGTTCTGCCTCCTTATGATATCACTTTGGCTGTTATTGAATCCGTGGATTTGTCTCATCAATTTTCTTCAATAAATTGCTGATTTCAGAGGGTGTGATGACATGACCACGCACCCTCAGAAGAGGTAGGAGAGCGCCCGCTGAGTTTATCCTGGTAGCATGAACCATCTTTCTCTGAAACACCGCTCAACCCCGGTTACAAATGAGCAGATCTCCTGGTCACTCCCTGGAAGACATGTCAGAAGCAGTAACGCCGATGGGTGTAATTTTTTCACCTGCCAAATAATTGTGTTCTCCGCTGCCACTTCCTCCCCAGCTGCTGGTAAACAGATGCTGGTAAGATATGTGACCCACCTCTACGGTCAAAATTCATTCACTGTCTATACTGCTGCAAGAGGCAGAGGAATGCTACAGGGATGAGACTTTCATTGCTCACAGATAAATAAAAAATGGAAAATATCAACAGTGGAAGAAAAGATAACTGCAATAGATATACAATACTCCGCCCTCCAAAAGTCTAATGAAGACCTAACAAGGAAAATAAAAAAAATTAGCTAAATTTAAGGGATATGGAGGACCGATCTAGGAGAAACAACTTGAGGTTCCGCAATATATATGAATCAGTAGTTCAAGAGCAATTAGGAAGAAGGAGGGGGAGAGATTAGCAATTATTCACTTAATGGCTTTTGGGTAAAAGGATCTAACCTGCAGGAGGTTTAAATAATATATAACAAATGTTGAACTCAATAAAATCAGATGGAATGGTGTGAGGATCTTTTCACCCAGACATATACGTCACACTTAAAGCAGAAATGATTTAAATAGTAGTTAGAATTACACACATGAGTGGTATATCCACAAGATTGGGGGTTGAGGGATGATAGGAAAAGAAGGGAAAGAGAGAAGAACTCATTTCACTAACTTTTTTTGTTTACGAGAACTTAAGTAGGAACGAAAATAGTGTCTCTACACAAACTATATTTACATATTCATAACCATATAATTCCTGTCTTTTGGTGATAGGGGGTTTATTTCAGACAAATTTAAGGTTGAATTTAAATAATTCTAGTTGGGGAAGGAAAAAATAAGTAAAGCATTTTCAATAATTACTCCTATGTGTATATAGACAGGATAGATGTGAAATAGGGTTCGGCTCCACGTCTATATATACTACTTTTTTCCCCTTCTTTTTCTCAGTATGAAAACGGTTATAGGATATAGACCCTAATATAAATTTTCATACTGGATGGTCTAAACAATTTATGGTTGATATAATATGACTACAAAAAGAATTGGCTACAAAAGACTAGAGGGGCTACTCGATGGGTACAATGCCTCCCACTATGTATGTCAAACTGAGATATAAGACGTACGGATTGGAAGTTTGGTACACAAGGATGAATCCGAGAAGAGTTCTCGGAGGTCACCCTCATATGGGGGGGGGGGGGGGGGGTGCTAGGGATCCTCAATATAGGAACCCAACTGTTATATGTTGTTTGTTATTTAGTGCTGCTCAGGGAAGGGGGGGTACCTCCCAAGGGCCATGATTAAGATAAATGTAAATGCACAGGGGGTGAACAACGTGCAAAAAAGATCCATAATCTATAATTGTTTAAGGAAGGAACATGTGGACGTTTGTTTCTTAAAAGAAACACATTGGAGACAGGGAGACAGGATACATTTTGAAGGGAAATTTTTCCCAAGGTAATTTATGCTTCGGACAGTCTAAAAATGAAAAAAGGGGTAGTAGTAATTTTCGCAACTACACTGCAGTTTGTGAAATTGAAGGGACTGTCTAGTGCTCAAAATGCCTCCTCAACATTTTAACTACAGTCCCCATCATAAATTCCAGCTGGCTGAGCATGATAGGCACTTCAGTCCCCCCTAAATTCCAGCATGGCTGAGCATGATAGGCAGTGTGCCCCCCCAAGTTATAGTTTATTTAATACCAATATGATTATGATGGTAAGTTCAGAGCCTGTGTGAGTATGATAGGAATTATAGTTATAGCGTGATTGGAATTTAATTATTAAAATGTAGATACTGGTGCTTTTTTAGTTATATTAATATTATACTTCATGTCCCCTTCATGAGTGAGCAGGACACCCAGGGGAGTACACAGAAAGGAACTTGTATTATCAGAGAAAGGACTCATTCTCCATGACTAGCACAATAAATACCAGGCTTGGTGTCAGCTTTAGCAAGGCAGTAAATAAAATATAATACCTACTGCCTTGCTGACTAACCATGATTTATTGAGCTCCATGGAGAATAAGTTCTTTTTGTGATAATAAAAGTTCCTCTGTGATCCCTTCCCCCGTCCAGCTCACTCTGCAGGAAGCTGCCTGCTCATTGCACCTTAGTAAATATTTATCTTTCTAATGTTTCCCTGGTCAGCCTCCTAAACAAAATTATAGCAAAGTTCGATGAGGTAGGAAGGGAAGATGTCTGGTAGCAGGGGACTTTAACTGTGTCCTAGACCCCAGTGTGGACAAGAAAATCCTCAAGGATATAAAAATAGATAGCAGAATATTAAAACAGGCCAAAATTCTTCACAATTGCCTCAACAAAAATAATCAAATATTGATGCACCCTCCACCATCAGAGGAGAGAATATATGGATCGCTCGAGGGTGCACAATACTTACTCTAGGATACAAATTATGTGGGGGGATGCTATAATGGTCAAAAAAAGGTAGGATCTCTATAAAAGATAAAACATTGTCTGATCATAGCATAATTATGGCAGAAGTAAAAGATGATTACGCTCAAAACTTGGAGAATGAACAATCACATTCTGAAAAATGAGAACTATAAGAAGTACCTGATAGAGATAATTAACAATTACTTTAAAAAAAATATCTCTGCAGATACCTCATGGGCAAATAACTGGTGCGCTTTTAAGGCTGTAGTTAGAGGGCACTTTATTAAATGGAATTCTGTATTAAAAAGGGAACAGGGGATGGAATTAACAGAATTGTACGTCCTCTTGAGCAAGGTATCCATTGATAATAAGAGAGTCGGCCCAGAAATTAAATTCAACATTAGATTAACTCTAGATTGGTTGAGCAAAGGACAAAGAATATGGAGAAGCTTAAAATTAGATTTCACGCTAGAGGAAACAAAACAGATAAGATGCTCACAAATAGGTTAAAAAAAACAAAGGTCTACTAACAGGATAAATAACCTAGTAGACAGGAACCAAGTATACATGACTCCAGGCGATATCAGTAACTACTTCCAAAGATTCAATGGGAGTCTGTAAAATCTAAACCAGGTGACACGGGAGGAAGAGCTTGATAAATATTTTGAAAGAATTAATTTGCCCAAGATCTCAGTATCCCAGAGAGAAGAATTATATATCTCTATCTCCAACAAAGAAATTGACCAAGCTATCAACAGATTAGTGGGATATAAGACTCCAGGACCAGATGGTCTTACTAACATGTTTTATAAGATTTTCAGGGTACAGCTGGGACAGCGACTGGTAGAGACATTGAACAGGATTACATATCAAGAAAATTTCCTTACCGTGATGATCAGGGCTAACGTGTTGCCTATTTTAAAAGAGGGTAAGAGGCCCACAGATATCTCTTATGACTGATCTATCTCCTTAATCAATGTTGATGTGAAATTGTTTTCATCAATATTGGCTGAAAGGTTGAAGAGAATTATAGACACTGTGATTGGTTTTGTCCCAGGTAGATCATCATCATCACACAATACTGAATGAATAACAGATATCAAGAGATGCCAGTACTAGAATGGGGGCACCCTTGCTAACTATGGTGGTCGACACCGAAAAGGCTTTGATCGGGTCAGCTGGGCCTTTCTGAGACATTCTTTACAGGAATTTGGCATACAGGGGTGGATGCATAGAGCAATAATGGCACTATATTCCAACCTGGACGCTAGGAAAGTCGGACCCAATCTGTGCTGTCCCTGGTTCAAAAAATCCCCAAAACAATCTCGGGGTAAGGGGTTTCCAAACAAAATCAGCTGAGTTAAAAATAAATATGTACGTGGATGATATCCTGATAATGGTATCCGACTCAGTGGAGTCTTTAAAACACCTGATGGAGGAAATCGACCTGCACAGTTCGGTGTTTTTCTATAAGATGAATGTCAATAAGAATGTGTTGCTGTGCAAAAACATATGTAGCACAGATAAGGAGCACATCAAGCAAAACTATGATTTTATGTGGGCAAAGTGAGAGTTTAACTATCTGGGCATAGTTATTACTGGAGAAATAAAAAGATTGGTAGAGATCAACTTTTTAAAACAGCTACAACAGACAGTAAACGAAAATAGAGTACACTGCACCTTTAACTGTGAAGGGAGTAGCAGCACAAAAACACAACCAGTGCTTCACTCCTGGTACATAAAATACACACAATACAAATAAGTGAAATCGTGCGCTTCCCAAAACACTAAACACTGTTATTTACCCTTATAGGAGGCAATATTCTCCGTATATAATGTAAGGGGAAGAAAAACAGACACAAAATAAAATAATATAGTGTAGTATATTAAGACTAAGTGGACCAAAAGACATATAGTATATGAGGGTTACACTCACATCTTCCTGAGCAGTACCCTCCCACTGTGTGGGAGAGGAGCATTCTACTAGAACTTCATGCATTTATGTAAGATTTTATATTTTTGTATTCTGCATTATTAAAGAAAGTTTTACTGAAGATATATCTCCTTCCTCCCCTGTCCTACTCTTTATGACCTCGAGGATCATCTGATAACATCTGTGAATTCAAGACCCCGAGAGGGGCTCCCGAATACCTATGACACTGAGCAGGGTACTGCTCAGGAAGATGTGAGCTACAACAGACCAATCAACAGCTGAGACACAGTATCAACACCTTGAGTTGTCCTGGTGGGGAAGAGTCAACACTATAAATTCATTTTTCATCCCCAGGTGGTCATATCTGTTCCAGATGCTGCTGCTTAGTGTCCCTGATCAGTGACTATCCATGATGCAACCTCATTTTCCAATTTTATATGGAGAGGTAAAAAACCTAAATTAAGACAAAAATGACTTGAAACAAAAACCTAATCGAAGAGGCATTGTCTTCCCCAACATTAGAAATCTATTCCCTGCCAACCTGATCTCACATATTTCAAAACTGCAATTGGGCCGAGGATAGGGGACGTGGCATTGAACCTAGATGGCTGCCTGAACTTGGAGCTCTGCAGCTTTTGAGCCTATAAAGCCAACAAAAGAAAGAGGGTCTGCGACCACCTACAATACCTCCCAGGAGTGTTAAATAGGTCCTCCACTGTACACCCGTAGCAACTCCAAAAAGGATCGCCAGAAGTGGCATCAGTCTTTAAAAAACTTAACTCTGGCACTGAACACACACCGCTGGAAGAAATGGCAGGAAAATCGATGTCTCTTTCCACCAAACAAGATCTGGAAGATGTCTTCACCAGAATGCAATCGTTCATACACAAAGAAATACAGCAGTTAAGAAGGACCTCCAGGAGCTGCAAATGATGGTAAGTACACACACTGAACCGTTCGCTACGCTTTCATCTGATTATGACCAGATGGCGAACGACACCGTCGACCTACATCACAGGGTTACCACTCTGGAGCTCATCACAGAAGACCTGGGCAATCGCTCCAGGCAAAATAATGGAGGCATATGTGGACTTACCAAAACGGTGGGGATTGAAGCACTCCCAGCCACATTACGCCAGATGCTGCTTGAATAACTCCCTGAAACACCGCTTGAAAGGCTGTTATGTGACAGGGCACACAGAGCCCTTTGGGCTCCAGACCATGAGATGTGATCCTCCGCCTTCCACTACCACCAGACTAAGGAGGCAGTGATGAGGATGACCCGTCGCACACCTCTGCGCTACAAACCTTTCCGGATCTAGAGCCAGTGACCCTATACAAGCAGAAACAATGGAAGCCTCTCACAGACATCTTACGCACCGCAGGCCTTAGGTACTCATGGGGCTTCCCATTAAAACTTATACTCACAGAAAAAAATTGCTGATATGCTCAGAAGAGTCAAACCCCAGTCCTGTGAGCATACCCCGGACTCACCTGGCAGCTCTTTAAATGGGTACAACTGACGGTCTCCTCCACTAATGAAGGCCCCTCATCCATCCACTATGCCTCATCTTTTTTGGAGGAACTGCGACCTTGAGACACATCCGAACCTTTGGATATACCTAGGACTACTCCACCCAACTACCTGCATATATTCCTTGGGGACAACTTCCATTACAGCACAACATGGCCAAGCCGAGGAAACCGAGAATTCTTACACTCTCAGCTGAACTCTTGAACATCTCCAAAAATTATGGATCTTCCAGGCTGCATCCCTCTAAGGCAACCCCTTCCACATAGATCAGGCAAATGACTTTTCATGAACCCCGGTTTTGGAAGATACCATGCAACATATCTCCTAAAGAAGGGAAAAATCATGCTAAGTATTGCATTATTGTGCATAGTATTGGGCTAATACGCAAATATAAATTTGTAGTTGAGGCCCAGGAAAACCCGCAGACCAGAGCCACTCATAGGCTCCGAGCCCTAAGATGTACCAAACCCTCAGCTAGTACGCTAGATCTAAACCCACATAGGGACAACTCCACCACCAAGGCACTTACACTAAAGCATGTCTGGGGTCGGGTCCCTCTCTCCCATCTCCACTGGGCTTTTCCAGCATCCCTGAACCATTATAGCCTTAATAACCCACAGGTCCCCTATGGGAGTTAAAGGATTCTTAGTCTCGGGTATAGCATGGTACTAATGTTGCCCCCAACTAACTCATTCCCCACACGAAAACTCACTGTGAAAGGACTTGGAGAGCAGGACCCGTGGCCTCCAATATTTGCTGGCCAATTTCTTTTTATAATGGGCCAAATAGGCTCCCACACCATAGCAATTCTAAATGTGTATGCCCTGGCCATCCCAGATGCTTCTTTTTGGTCAACTAATTTTTATGACCAAACATGACATGCTGGACATCTGGAGTTTACAACATCCAACCACCAGGAATTACACTTTTTTTTCACACCCACATCTTATTTACTCCCTAATTGAGATGTTTTTGGTGTCTAAATCTTGCCTCTCCCTTGCTTCTTCCTCTGACATCAGTACTATTACCATAAAAGAATTTTCCAAACCCTGGTCATGGAAATTGAACGGATTCCTACTACACAACCCTACAGTGGCCTCCTCCTTGAAAACACAGATAGCGGACTATTTGCCCTCAACAAAGACCGGGCAATGCTATCGGCGGCCCACAAGACAGTTCTTCGAGGATTTCAAATAAGTACAAGTTCCAGACTTAAGAAGGCAAAAGCAGAAGACTCCTTGAACCTTCAAACAAAGCACTTTACACTGGAGGCTAAGAATAAAGTGAACCCCCAAAATCAATACCACGGAACAACTAGCCAAGGTCCGACTAGAGCTTAGACACCTTAGACTTGCTGATATTGCAAAATCCTAAAGTAGTATATGAAAAAAACCTATTATGAAAATTAAACAGGGCCGACCACCTACTGGCATCTATGTTGAAATCCCAAGCGGCCGACAAGTTGATCCCAAGTACCGCACTACCAAAGGCACCACTACCACTAACCCACAGGACATCACTCAAGAATTCCTACAGTACTACTTATTCCTTTAGAATCACTTCCCAGACCAAACACTATTGAATACGGACCATGTCAAAGCCATACTTACCTACCTGGAGAACAAGAACCTGCCGAAGCTGACAATGCCATCCTGGATGACCCTATCACAGAAGAAGAAATCAAAACAGCCATACAGACTCTTAAGGCAAATAAGACACCTGGCCCAGATGGGTTTTCTGCCCCTTACTATAAACTATTAGCGGAGAATCTGATCCCACATCTACTCCCACTGTTTAATGACATACTGGATGGCTGCTATTTTATGGACAATATGCAGGGAGCAAACGTGACTCTTATACACAAAACCAATAAGCCCAAAGATCTGATGACAAATTACAGACCTATATCCCTCCTTAAAGTTGACTATAGGATTTTCATGAAAATACTGGCCACCAGACTAAACCATTTTCACCGAGACCAAGTGGGTTTTATCCCTAACAGACAGGGCCTCGATAATACTAGAATATGTGTAGACTTGCTCTGGCTCGCCTCTCGCAGTAAAGGGCCCACATTGCTTTTATCCTTAAATGCTGAAAAGGCTTTAGATCGCATGTACTGGTCTTTTCTACGTTTGACAATGGAACGAATGGGCTTGTCGCAAACCTTCCAGAACTGTCTCTCTGCAATTTACCACAAGCCTTCATCTAGAATCTGCATTCCTGGAGCCAGGCCCCTTAAATTCTACAACCATAATGGCACAAAACAACTCTGAACCACTCTTCAGAGACCACCCAGATGTAACAGGCCACGCAATGGCCACCGACCACTATAACGTAGTGGCATATGCGGATGACATTATGCTATCACTCTCTAAGCCATTTTTACAAACCTGGCTGGATTCAAAGTTAATACACGTAAATTCGAATATGCCTCAACATATGATCAAACTCCTCCAACTCAACTTTGAGATCCTCATTCAAAACGTAACAGCTTCATACACACAACTCTACACCTTAAACTACTTACCATTACTTCAACACCTACATTCTGATTTGCAGCGCTGGCAACCCCTAAATGTGTCATGGTTAGGCCATCTAGCAACTATTAATATGAACATACTTTCCAGACTACTATACCTCTTCCAATCCCTGCCAATCCAACTCCAACACTCCGATTTTAAATCGCTACAGCGGTTGATAGACACCTTCATCTGGCAATGGAAAAAAGCAAGAGTGAACAGACACACCATGTACATGCAGAATGTGGGCTGGAGGTCTGGGGTTGCCGAATCTCACAAAGTACTACATTGCAGCCCAATTGGCCCAGATTGCTGCATGGCATACTTCGATTTCACAGATCCGGTGGGTTGGCTTAGAGAACGATATTTTCCGTCCTGATATCCTGCCTCAATATATCTGGACTCCTAAATGTGACAGGCCCCTGATGCGGACCCCAATCCTTCACTTCCTCACTATGTGGGACCGACATGCTATTAAATTTCCCCTGACCACTGACCACTCCCCACTCACTCCCATATATAGGAATAGAAGTTTCCCCAAAGGCATGACTCCCTTGCTTTTTAAACCATTTGACCAGGGGGATATTTCTAGTGTATATGATCTATACCAAAATGAAACCCAAACTATACCACTCTCCTCCTTTTTGTTCGGTATATCCAATTACAAGATTTCGCCTCCAAACAAGCTGTGATTTTTTCAGCTACCACTACGCCTACATGATTTGAAAACTTATGTATGGATTCTCCCAGACAGAAAAGCCTAATCTTGTTACTTTACTCTGAACTGACTATGTGCACCCTAGGCCCCCCACTATCTTAGGTTGCCTCCTGGGAAAAAGATTTGGGTACTACACTGGACAGGGAAGACTTGGTTGACATTTGTGAAGCGACCTAAAAAATTTCCATATGCACTATCCATAAATAACAAGCCTATTAAACCCTCATGAGATGGTATTCCACTTTCTCTAAATTGGCCAAAATGCACGCCATTTCCAACCCCCTCGGCTGGAAGAATTGTGGTATCCAGGGTACTTACTTCTATACCTGGTGGTCGTGTCCACATCTCCAGACATTCTGAAAAAAACAAAACAAAGACTGGCATCCCAAGTTTTGCTTAAACCAATACCACCTTATCCTTGTATATTTCTCCTTTGCCTGTCTCTAGATTCCTTTACCAGAAAAGAAAACCAACTACTTTCCAGAATTTCTTTAGGTGCCTGAAGGACCTTGGCACAAGTCTGGAAACAGCCGATCACTCTCCCCCTACCCAAGGTCATAGCATTGATGGAGGAAGCAATGGACATGGACCAATTGACAGCATACATACACGACACGCCCTCCAAATATGAGAAGCTGTGGCTCGCTTGGAAACCCATTTTATTAGATGACTATATAAATGTGGAGGTCTTTACCATGGGTCGAAAGCAACTTGTTGACGATCCATAAATGACGACACCACCAGTTCACATCATTCCGCTTACACCACTTCCCATTCCTTCTTCTCTTTTCTTCCTTCTTGCTTTATCTTTCTTTTCCCATCTACTTCTGTCTTCCCGTGCCCCATCCCCAGCCGCTACTACCACAGGAGTCCACTCCTTTGTCACTCCCATTATTTTGTCTATGTTGACATACACTGTTTTATTCTCATATTGTTGTATTGTAGTATTTGCTTGAAACTGCCCTCCAATGTTAACGATATGTAATACAAACCTGTCACGTTATTGGGAACAATGTTATATTGTCAAAATGCCTACTTAGGCTTACAGAACTGTTTATTGGTAAATTGAAAACCTATAAATAAAGATTTTTTTTTTAAAAATTGCAATCGGGTCAAGAGGGCAAGGCTGGTTGGTATGCAATCGAGAGGAAATCCACGGAAGGTCAGAACCTGAGTAGTCTGATTTGGAACATTGATGGGGTAAGAAAAATAAAAAACCTTATAGGGGGCAACACCATTTTGGAGCAGACACTAACTGCATGGGAGAAGTTAAAAAAGAAAAGGGGAATCCAAAGAAAACTGTTTGATTTTCTCCGAATAGATGCTCTAGAGTTTAATATGCTGGATATGAAATTAGACTCCTGGAAACTACTGTACATATTATTCTGTTCTTAGATTAACTGGTAGAGGCTGGAAGGATGAAGTCTTTCAACCAACTTGAAAGCGAATTCTATTTGCCAGCCGCAGAAAAATGTATATTTCTCAGTTAGAAATTTTATGAAAGAATGTTTCTTACCTGCCTCATGTAAAATGAATCAACTTAGGAGCATGTTCGGTACCTCCAAAGTAGAGAAGTCTTTAGCTAAATCTGCCACAATTATAAGAGAATGCGTGGAGGTGTCAGACCCAAAACAAAAATTGAGCTGGCAGAATGGAATAAGGTAATGCTAAATCTAATGAAGACTCAATACAAAGTTTGTTCCATCAAGGCTTAAAAAGATGTACCCATCACAATGCTTGAGATGCAATAAAGCAGAAGGCTCAAGTCGCTTTGTTGCATGTTAACATACCGCACTCCAATTAGTTAGATCGATTTTTGATTATTCATAGTTTCATTGCGTTAAAAATAGTAATTGGCTGAAATTGGAAACAACAATCAGCCCCATTATGGCCATATACCCTAGCACAGTTGAGTTTCTAGATAAGAATGGAAAAAGCAATAAGCTGGCCTTTCTTGGGCTCTACACAGCGCTCTACAATTTGGGGCTACTGGATGGATAAGATGGAACTTCTGTTAAAGCAACCCTGTGTATCTTTGTTAGTTCATGAGGCCCTGGGGTAGGGTATCCCCTTGAGATAAGCACAATTTTTTTTGTCTTGTTTTTATTGGTAAATTGAAAAGATTACATTGGATTTATGGATATGTATGTCTGTTTGATTTTGTCATTTTCTTTTTTCATAATAAAAAGAAAAAATGCTGATTTCCACAAGCTGTGAGTCCATTTGTGCTTCTATATATTTCCCCCCGTGAAAAAGTCCTGTGGATGCCCATGCTCAGAGTGCCACTTTTTGTAGGTAAAAGGTTATATAAAAGTATAACGGCAACTAAGATAGGAACCCAAATAGTTAGCAGTAACTCAACATAACTATACCAGTGGACATGTGTATTACCCCTGTTTTGTTAGAGGCAATGAAAATTAAGGTGGCGTTACACAGTGTAATAGATTATTTCTGCCCCAATTATGCATAAGCCACTGACCAGTAAGGGTCCGGGAATGTAAGAAAAAGATCCTGCCCTTGTATATTATAATCAATGTTAAGAGTGGCAGCGTGATGTATACTTAGTCAATACCAACCCTACTATACTTAGATACATACACCGCAAGTACGGACGTACGTCATGACATCCTTCCTCAGACAGGGCAACCAAAAGTGATGGCGAATGAGTTCTGCAGTCTTGGTGATTCCGCCATGTCCGGATAAAAGGGAATCATGACCAGATTGCAGCACTGCGACACGGACCGGTTTGGGCACATATATTTTATTTTGGTAGCGATGGTACCCCCTGGGACCTAATAGGAGGTCAGGTGCAGGGGAGCACGGTATTTCTCGAATGGGTCTGAATTTCTTTCATTAGCTCGGTATGAGTAGACAGAAAGATGTATGAAGGTAGAATCGTGTCAGGCGTAGTGTCGTCCTTATAGGGTATGTCATGGAGGCGTGATAGAGCATCAGCCTTGATGTTGCAAGATCCCGGTCTGAAGGTAATATGAAGGTTGAATCTGGTGAAGAAGAGGGGCCATCTCGCTTGTCGGGGACGGAGACGTTTCAGATATTCAAGGTTACGGTGATCCGTGTAAATAGTGACTGGATGTACTGATCCTTCCAACAGATGCCTCCATTCTTCCACTGCGTGTTTGATGGCTAACAGTTCTCTATCTCCTACATCATAGTGTGATTCGGTGGTGGTGAGGCGATGGGAGTAAAAGGCCACGGGGTGTAAGAGAACCTTTTCTCCTTGTCTTTGGGACAACATGGCTCCTACGGCAGTTTCAGAAGCATCCACTTCTACAAAAAAGTGGACAGATGCGTCAGGCTGGATGAGAATAGGGGCAGAGGTGAAGCGTTGTTTGAGGAGGTCGAAGGCTTTTTGTGCGGTTGGAGACCAGAAAAAGGAAACATGTTGTCTGGTCAGTTCCGTAATAGGGGCGACAATCTGAGAAAAACCCCTTATAAATTTACAATAGTAGTTGGCAAACCCTATAAAACGCTGGACAGCCTTTTTGCAGTTAGGTGTCGGCCAATTCAAGACTGCTGTGATTTTCTATTTGTCCATTTCTATATTTCCCGGAGTGAGGACGTATCCAAGAAATTCAACCTTGGAGCATTCGAATGAACATTTCTCAAGCTTGGCATACAATTGGTGAGTCCAAAGATGAGAGAGTACTTTACGAACATGGAGACGATGTTCTTGGAGGTTTTTGGAAAAGACAAGAAGATCATCTAGATATACTACCAAAAAGACGTCTAAAAAGTCTTGAAAAACATAGTTCAAGAAGTGCTGGAAAGTGGCTGGGGCATTACACAGCCGGACAGCATTACCATATATTCAAAATGCCCGTACCGGGTGCGGAAGGCTGTCTTCCATTCATCACCTTTTCGAATCCAGACTAAGTTGTATGCCCCACGTAGATCAATCTTGGTAAAAATGGTAGCAACTCCCACTCGGTCTAGAAGTTCCGTAATAAGTGGGAGCGGATACCGGTTCTTGACAGTGATATCATTGAGTTCTCGGTAGTCGATGCATGGTCTGAGGCCTCCATCCTTCTTCCCAATGAAAAATATGGCAGCACCGGCCACAGAGGTAGACGGTCGGATAAAACCTTTCTTCAAGTTTTCCTCAATATAGTTCTTTAGGTGGATTAATTCAGGTTCTGACAATGGGTAAATCCTCCCAAAGGGGATGGATGAACCGGGCAATAAGTCGATGGGACAATCATAAGGGCGTCTCGGAGGAAAAACGTCAGCACTCTTTTTGTCGAATACATCAGCATAATCGCCATAAGGATCCGGAATACCAGGAGTATAATCTGAAAAGCAAGAGTCTATGGTGGTCAATAGAGGGGATGGGGTGACCAAACAATGGTGCTGGCAAAATTCAGAGATGAATCTGAGGGAACCTTTTCCCCAGTCAATGAGAGGGTTGTGTTTCCGTAGCCAGGGGATCCCCAAAATAACTGGATAGAGAGGCGAGGTCACGATCTGGAAGCAAAGAGATTCCGTATGGGATGAGTCTATAGTGACTTGTAGCGGGAGGGTCTCCAATGTAACTGGTCCAGAGTTGAGGGGTGTCCCGTCCACCACCTGTATATGTAATGGTCTTTCTCTTTTGTAAGTAGGGATACGGAGGAGCTTTGCTGTAGAGCATGGGTCGTCAACCTGGTCCCTACCGCCCACTAGTGGGCGTTTTGGGATTCCAGGTGGGCGTTAGGGACTTTGGAGGTTAAAACCTCCTTTTGAACGAGCGAGCGAGTGGGCGTGCGCGTGAGCGCACACATCAAGAAACCAACGTGCGCGAGAATGAGAGTAGGATTTTCGGAAGTTAAAACCTCCTTTTGAGAGAGTGGGCGGGCGGTGCAGGCGGGCGCGAGCGCACACATCAATCAGCCTCCTTTTGTGCGAGAAGGGGACGGGCGGGAGCGAGCGCACGCAAACACGTGGGAAGAGGAAGGGGATGAGTGGAAACTGATAGCAGGGACAGGCAGAAGCAGGCAGAAACGGAGCAGAGCAGTTTCAAAAGAAAAGTTATAGGCAGGAGAAAGAGAATTGTTGGCTAATAATAATAAGTGGGCTAACTAGCTCAGCCTTAATTTTGTCGCTCAGGAAGGTAAAAGAAAGGAGATAAAAAGGAAAAGATAAAAAAAAATAACAAAAAAAGGAAGAAAAATAGAGAAAAGGGGACAAAATAAAGGAGGAGAGTAAGCAGTGTTTAGTCTGGCTCATAAAGTAAGTTTTGTTCTCTTATAAAATAAAAGAAAAAAATAAGTAAAGGAAGGAGAAAATAAAAAAATAGGAAAAAGAGATCCTTAATATAGTGATATACTATAAGGAAGGTAAAGAAGCAGGCAGGAAAAGGAATTTCTTTTGATGGTGACATTAATAAAAATTGGCACCTAATACAACATTGTTTTTGGTGTTAGTAATAAAAGGGAAAAGAGGAGGGAAAAAAGCACTGTGTGGAGTGCAGATCAAAACGTAAAAAAAAAAATAAAGAAATAAAAAGATAAATGTACGTACATTTATTTTTTTTAAAACACCCTCCTTTCTAAAAAATATTCCGCGCTTGCGCGAAAACTGGTGGGCGGTAAGGACATTTTTCCATCAAGAAAGATGCATTAGTGGGCGGTAGGTAGAAAAAGGTTGACTACCACTGCTGTAGAGTGATCAAGGAAACAGCAACTTGCTCCCGAGTCGATGATAGCTTGGAGTGTAGCAGAGTTAGTGGCCCACTGTAGAAACAAGGAAAGGGACAGATGAGGGGACCCAAGCGATAGCACAGAACTGAGACAAGTGTGGAATTTGAGTTTCTTACCTCCCGATGGTCTAGGCAGTTGAGGACAGGCATGAATAAGATGGCCAGGTTTACCACAGTACAGGCATAGATTGTTCGATCTACGATGGGTTCTTTCCAGAGGGGGCCCCTGGCAATGCCTACTTGCATAGGCTCTTCCTGAGGGTTGGTGGCCGTGGAACTTGAACTAGGAGGCTCAAAGAATTCAGTAGAACGTCTAGGTGGGGGATGCTAGAGTGGAGGTACGTTCCATTCTTCTCTCCCTTAGTCGTCGATCCAACTGCACGACTAGATGGATAAGAGCGTCTAGTGATGAAGGTATCCCTATACGTGCGCATTCATCCTTGAGGGTCTCAGCCAAACCTTGGCGGAATTGATCTAAAATCGCTGGTTCATTCCAGGTGCTGTCAATAGCCAGACTGCAAAATTCTGTTACATAATTCTCCACTGGTCTTCGGCCTTGTCTCAGGGAGCGGAGTGAGGATTGAGCTGTAGCCGTTCTGAGCGGGTCTTCGAATAGGGTGTCCATCTCCTGACAGAAGGCCGACCAAGAGTCCAATGCCGGATGGTGTGAATGCAGGAGATGATGTGCCCAGGTCTGTGGTTCCCCCTGAAGTAGAGTAATAACGTTTCGTATTTTGACGCAATCTGAGGCATATGTCCTGGGCTGTAAGGAGAATAGAAGTTGGCACGAAGTCATAAAGGCACGGTACTTCTTCCTTTCACCCGAGAACCGTTCTGGCAAAGGGATTCTGGGTTTGGGGGAGGATGTTAAAGCTGGCTCAGAAAGAGGTACATTCGAAGGTAGAGGCGTTCCATCGTGGAGGGGTAGTGACGTGATGCCTGTAAGTCATGGAGCTGGTGCTGGAAATACAAATGACTTGCTTGCAGATCCTGCACTGACTGAGTTAGTGTAGACAATTGTCGTAATATGGCAGAGACAGCTTCCATCACTTCTGCGGGGTCCATGGTATGGCTTGAGTATTTTATGACGAACGTACCGTGATTCATTAGTGGAGCCCCAATTGCTGAAGTGACAGCCCTTGCCAGGTACCACAATACTGGAGGATCGGATAGACTGCAGCAGTGATATCCGGCACGAGTGTCAGGTAGATGCGTAGAGAGAACACAGGTGCCAGTACACGGGTAGTCGGGTGGAATCCAGGTAGGGGAGCCAGAGAGTAGAGAAGTCAATGAGCAGGCCGGGTCAGGGAGTCCAGAGAACAGCAAAAACTTGGAGGGAAGCCAAGGTTAGGGAGCCAGAAAGCGGAGAGTCCAAATAACAAGCCGGGTCAGGAATCCAGAAGAAGGGAAGGTCAGAATACAAGCCGGGTAAAACAACAATAGTAGTAGCAAACAAAACACTGGAACAGGCTAGGTAAAAACTCAAGCAATTTTGAAGAAGGCGCGCTGTTGTTTTAAAGGGCCGTAGCCCCGCCCCGTGACATGTGAGACGCGCGCTGCGCCGCCCATCTCCATAGAGACACTCGGCAGAGAAAAGCGACAGAGTTCTGGCAACCCGCGAGTAACCAGTGTCGTGCGTGCTCCGATTGGGAGACCTGACGGCTGGGGATGTGGGAGATACTAGGTCCCGATCGTGGGACCCGTCTGGCACCAGGTCTTGCAGGTGGGTGGCGGAGGGTAGCCCTGCTGTCCTTACACCTAGCTTTCTTTTGACTATCCTGATTTCTGGCTTCCTTGACCCAGCTTCTCTATCAACTATCCTGACCTCTGTCCTTTAGAAAGTCCGTTAAAAAATGTCCATTCCAGGCCAGGGCTGCTTTAACCAATGGGAAAAGTGGGCACTAGCCCAGGTCATATGCGGTGACTGTATTCCCTCCTCCGTGCAGGCGGGAAGACTGCAAGGAGGAGACGAACAGAGACACGGAGCAGCCAGGAGGTATAGTTATACTGGCATATCATTGGGCAAATTGGCTGTGGCTTATTAATGGGCAAAACAATACCAGAAAATAATAGGGCAAAATGGCTGTGGCAAAAAAATACTGCCATATTATTGGGCAATTTGACTGTGGTTTATCAATGGCAAAATAACACTGGCATATTAATGGCAAAAGTAATACTGGCATATAAATGGCAAAATAAAACTGGCCAATAGGCATCCCATGCATAAAAAAACACTACCAGTATATGCATATCAAATATCTTACACGAAATGTCTAATTAAAATGCTGACTCCAAATAAAGGGGCTGCAAATTCAATTTCCAGTACAAAAGGTGTTCTGTGCTTTAAATCGATTCTTATAAACTAGCTGTACCCCAGTGGTAAAATACAGTATTGTTATTATTTTGAGTTATTTACTAGCACAACTATCTTGTATTATCTGTACTGTTGGGTGATGAGAAACCAACATTTAACATAGCCTTTTTTATTTTGTTCGCTCATTGTATGATGTTTGATTTTATGCTTTCTTTATCACCAGGGTATCTCTTCCACCAATGATGTAAAGAATTTGAATCAGTGCCTCTGTTGGCACATATCTTTCAGTTACTTTGAGTTTCAGTGCTGTAGTGCATTGGAATATGACATCATACTTCAGATGACTAAATGATTACACCATCCACAAGAGAGCAGTGGTGCTCCATCTGAAGACCTGTGCCTGTGGAGTCCAAAATTTATACCACCTCACCCTCCAATGGACATCAGGGATGTGTGATCTTTCTCTGCCCTACTGGCAGAACAGAATGTTAGGATACATCATGAATAGGATGGTGAGGTACAAGGAAGTTTAATGGTAGCAAAGAATGGAAATAGAATTAAAGCTGGAAATTCCAAAGGTGATAAGTGTAGTCCATCACCACCCCCCAAGTAATATTTCTCCCCTCTTCTTTAGTTTAACTTTCTCTAGCTGTAGTCATTTAGCCTTATTACATGCTTTAATCACCCCCAGCCAAACATAATTAATTATTCTCCCAAGACTGCCTTGAATATCAATATTATTTTTCTCTAGGGCGTTATTCCCCTGGTTTATTTTTTCTCCCAAATTCATCCCCAGATTTAGCTTTTGGGGGCACTGTAAGGTAGGTCTACTTGGACCTCTTCTCCATTAAATAAAACAAACAACACCATCAAATGACATATTACCATATTACTCAGTGCCTCAAAACTCTGTTTTTATTTTTTTGAACATACTGCACATGTGGATTATGCTTAAGATACGTGCATCTTTGCATTTTAATTATTTTTTATGCTGATTGGAGAAATACATTTATTTCCACTACCGCCAGGCTTATACAGTTTCATTGCCAGAATCACTAAAGTGGTGGCAAGTATATCATACTGCTCCTATTCCACGCTCCTTGGTTATAGGAGCTGCGTTTGTGAGTGTTCCATCAAGAGCCTTTTTGCACAATGTGTTATATTCATTATCACTGTTACATACATATTGCACTAGGCATTGTTATTTTGTTTTTTTTCAGGTGCAAGCAGCACATGCGAAGTGTCCTTTATATTATTTTTTCTAATGTGTGTATAAATGCACTGTTGGTTTTTGTACAGTTTTTTTCAGTATTTTTGTCACATTATCACATTTTCTAAATATTGATATCAGTCACCAGAAGGGCATTTACAGTAATGTTTTTTCAGTTATTTTTTTAGTGTCTATTCACAGAGCGCTGTAAATAACCCCCTGTTACCTTAGCAATGCAGTCTGCTATGGTCAAAATGTCATCCCAGCTTGCACAGTCTATCTCAACGGCACTATTGGCCTCTCAACCCCAGGTATCCCAGCAAATGCCAAATCCCCAGGGTAAAAGGGTCTCCCCTTCACTACCCGGACGCAAAGGTAAAAGAGTCTCCCCTTCACTACCCGGACGCAAAGCGTCTAAAAATACAAAACATTGCTCCATGTCTGTCTCCGATACCTTAAGAGCGGCAAGCTATACACTGCCAAAGAGATCGTGGTTGCACCACAAATTGGAGCCCTGAGCCGGGCTAAATCGGCTAGAACCTGGAAAATGGCTAAGTCCGCCATTGAACTGTCAGACTCAGACTCTGACCGAGAGGAGACCTATGTTTATTCAGATATATCTGATCTTCAGCCTTCATCGGACGATGATATGCATATGGCTGACGGGAATGCTCTTGATAACAAACCCCCTAGCATCCACACAGACACCTCTGTTCTAGTGGATATACATGGTGAACCTATGTTTGACCCAGAGGTACTCCTCAACTCTCGATCATCAGAATGGTTCCCCTCGGAGCATATTGCTAAATATTTAGCACACAGGGTGCCCAAACCTCTAGACAAGGTGACGAGAAACTAATTAAGGGCAGAATGCCCTAGGCCTACGGTCCCCGACCAAGTGTGCAGTACTCCAGACATAGACCTTAAGATACTGCAGTTTCTCTCCAAGTCGGGTTGGAAACCTAGGAAAGGCCTGGACTTTGCATTAAGAACTTGTCAGGAAAGGTCCTCGACATACTTTGACCTACCACCAAACTTTTCAAGATGGTAGAGTCGACCCTGTCAGGTGATGATGGTTTAGACCTAGAGGCCATGAAAGGCTGGGTCCAAAGAATTATATGCATTATAGGCAATGCTAATACGGCCTTAGCAACAGAGCGCCGGAAGGCAATTTTAATGAAAATGAACCAAAGTTGACCACTATGGCCTTCACTGCGCCTGGCCCCCAGGCTAAAGGTTTGCTTTTTGGGGACTCCTTTGTAAAGGATCTTGGATCCTATGTGTCCACGTTTACGGCACTCGATAAAGCACAATCCAACCTGAAGAGAGTTTTCCACCCCAAAATGTTTGGACCGGCCGGAAGAGTCCGAAGCCATCTTGCTGACCAGAATTTCAAGGGACCATCAAGGAGTTCCTGAGGCTTCGAATCCTCTCGACCCCAATATCAGGAATACAAACCAGCCGCTTTGGGATGTTTTCCACAGAGGAGCCGACCTTGGCAGAATCGTGGAGCAAGAGGCTCATACCAAGGCAGATGTCCATATGGTGAGTACACCCCAATTACATCTCCATTCCCAACCAGTGGTAGGGGGCAGACTAAAGTTTTTTCATGATGTTTAGTACTCGATCACCACAGACCCATGGGTTCTGAACATCATAGCAGGTTATCTCATAGAATTTGTCACGACTCCGCGTCATTTAATACTACCCCAGCCCATAAGTTTCTCACGCACAGACCGGTCATTGATCTCCCAGGAGATTGCCAACCTAAGGAAAAAAGGGGCCATAGTTCCCTCTCCCAATCCCTGCAAGGGTTTTCTGAGCAACCTCTTCCTAGTACCCAAAAAAGGGGGTGGTGTTTGCCCGGTTATCAATCTAAAACCGTTGAACGCATTCGTAACCTACCACCATTTCAAAATGGAAGGCATACATTGCCTCAGAGACATCCTTCTCATAGGAGATTGGATGGTAAAATTAGATCTTCAGGAGGCGTACCTGACGGTCCCCATTGCCTTAGAACATCAAAAGTTTTTACAATTCCAATGGGATCATCACATTTGGGCTTTCACTTTTCTCCCATTCGGTCTGTCCTCAGCTCCTTGGTGCTTCACCAAGCTATTGAAAGCGGTGGTCGGTTACCTACGCAGGTTAGGAGTCAGAATCATAATTTATTTAGACGATCTGTTGTCGCTGTCCCAAGACAGCCAGACATTGAGAACTCACCTGGACTGGTGCCTGTCCCTTCTCCAGGACTTAGGTTTCCTCATCAATTGGGAAAAATCACTTCTGTCCCCGACTCAGTCGATAGAATTCCTAGGGTTTACTATGAACTCCATACTAGGGTCACTACACTTACCTACAAGCAAAATCAAGTTGATCAAAAAAGAGTTCAAGAGGGTCATCTCTCGACCTCTCATCACCATTTGACACTTAGATTGAATCATAGGCCTGCTTTCGGCATCAATTTCCCGGGTCCCCTACATTACAGGGCTCTCCAACGCCTCAACAACCACGCCTTATGCGACGGTTTATATTATGATCAGGAGATTCCCGTGGATTGCGAGGCCAGGGAGGAACTCTCATGGTGGCTTCAGCACATAGACGCGTGGAACGGCAGAGCAATTTTCGGTTCCGATCCAGATTTAGTGATAGAATCCGACGCAAGCTTGCTTGGTTGGGGGGCACAATGCGGGAATACCTCTACGGGAGGCAAATGGTCGCAGACAGAGAACGCGCTCCATATCAATTGTTTGGAACTGCTTGTGGGACATTACGCAATATGCTGCTTTGCCGCCGAGCTCCGGGATGTGTCGATACTCCTACTCATGGACAATGTGTCAGCCATCAGGTCTATAAACCATCTGGGTGGCACAAGGTCTCCAGCACTGGCCTGGCGATGGAGTTTTGGATTTTTTGTCTCGGGCACAACATCTCAATTCGCGCGGAACACATTTCAGGCCTATCCAATTTCGACGCGGATTGGAACTCCAGATACCTGACGGACCTCAGCGATTGGCGTCTTCATCAGTCTGTTTTTCAGCAACTGTTCCTCATTTGGGCCCCTCTCGAGGTGGACCTGTTTGGGTTGCGGCTGAACTCCCAACTACCTTGGTTTCTTTTTCTATATCACGTCGTACCAAAACGTTACTGACGACGGTTTCATACCCTTGTTTTCCCCACAACGTACATTTATGTCCTGTAACATGTTTGCGAGCATACGAATCTAGAACGGCCAGGTTTCGGAATCCAGCCCATTCGGCTCTATTTTTGGCTCTACGCAAACCACATCTTCCAGTCTCTACCCCGACACTGGCTCGATGGGTTAAATGGGTTTTGTAGGAGGCTGGGATAGATATTTAAGTGTACGGTCCTCATTCTACTAGGGGGGCTATGGCGTCTAAAGTGTTCACTGTGGGTTGTAGACTAGAGGATCTTATGAGGGCTGTTGATTGGTCTCTGGAGTCAACTTTCTGTGAGTTTTATTTCAGGCCCGAACCACATTTCTCTTCTTCTGTTATTGTGAGGCTTTGAACTTGCATAATAGGAGCCTCCGTGTCTTTATTAATTCCTAGATTTTACTAGTAACATGACGTAAAGTCATGATTAATAAAGACACGGAGGCGAGAATTATTCCCACCCGAGAGGTATGGGTTCTTTTCCCTACCCTATTGTATGACGAATATACGGTTTATTTACATATGAGTATTTATTTTATTATTTATTTGAATTATATTGGTGCTTACCTGTCAGTTTGATCAGTAATATTATCGTACTCTTAGATCTATAGTTATGATTTCAGAAATTATCATATATTTCTCACTTTTCCTAGCTCGTTAAACTGAATTGGATATACTTGGATGAAGATTCAGATCTGATGGATGGTTCCGTTTCCTTCGATCTGGTGTTACCTATATGGATTGGACCCCGAGATTTTACAGTGTTCTACAAGTTTATTTTCTGTCATTAAGTTACAAAGAAAGAGGAAGTGTTTGAGAAGATATGTGTTTATATAGAGGGGAGGGTTCATTGATATGTTACTGGTTCATTTTTCTGTTCATCTCTTCTTTGCTGCTGAGGGATTAAAAGAAAGAGATATGCATAATACTCGCCTCCTTGTCTTTATTAATCATGACTTTACGTCATGTTACTAGTAAAATCTAGGAATTCTCTACTGCAAATTAAAAAATAAAAAATTATCTATACATTATGTTAGCAGAATTGCATGGAAACTCATAAAATAAGAGAACAACATGTCCTTTTTTGACATCAGCACTGTTACTTTGCATGTTAAAAAGCATAATCAGGTTTAACCAGTGCTGACTAATTAAAATGGCCTTTTGAATAGGGCTCAGATTGTGCACCATTCAAAAGTAATTGAAGAGTGCTTCTATCTGATACAAAATTTCAGAATTACATGTCTGCGGCTAGAGCTAGATGTTTTAAGTTATACAGGAAAAATGTAAAAATGTGTGATTGCTAAATTATAGGGCACCATATTTTAAAATCCCATTTGCACAAATCATCTAATTTCTTCAAACATAACACACACTAAACTCTTGGGGGGTACTTGTGAAAGAAATTAATCAATTTCAGCTTGACAGCACATGACGGTGTCCTAGCTTTGTATGTTTTCTATAGCAGTGGGATATGTCCCATTACTATCAGTTCTTACATTCCATGCAGGCCCCCACTAGGACTGATAGTATCAGAAACCTATTGATATTTTCTTTCCTTTTATTTTTTCTAGAAGTTGTATAAAATATTTATGTCAGTAAGGTTCGTATTGTTCAATGCTTAGCTTTCATAAATCATGAAACTGTGATTATTGATCATACTGAAATAACAACCATAAAAATCAAAGTTGAAGTTTTAGCTATATTTGTGAAAAACCAAAAATACCTCCTATTGTGCAAAACAGTTCAGTACTAATTTCAGATGAAAAGGTTAACAATATACTCACAAAACTACACCTTATGTGGCAGTTCTAATGAAAAGGATCTCTTGTGCTCCAAATACTGTTAGTCTTGTGTAAAAGAGAAATACATGGGTTACTTCGCTATTTAAGTTTAAAAGGTTCCTCTCTTGTTTTTATGAAGTTCAATGCATTAAGAAATTCTAAGATTTTAGTCATAATTTATGAAAGACATGGAGGTGAATAACATACATATCTCTTTCTTTATAAGAAATGTAATAAAAAATGTACCAATAACAACATAGTAATAAAGCCCTCCCCTCTCAAATGTATATATGTAACAATGTCTAAACAACCACTTCCTCTTTCTTTGGTGTATTATCAGAAAAACAGGGAATCAGAAAATATAGTCAATAACATCCGATAAGAAACAGTCAAGCATCAACATCAAACGTGAACAAGGACCTCAAGGATCAATATTTTGCAGACCAGATCCAGAAATTCAAGCTAGGAGAGAGAAAAGACATGGGATAATAATTGTAACAATAATGAAGTGTAGCATTAAAATGCATGTAAAACATGAGAAAATGTAACTTCAAATGAGATAATCATAAAGATTACACAATATGCATCAAAATAACCACAGTAGTCAAAAAAGAAGCAGGGAGGGGGGAAAAAAACCCATAACAAATAAACAAGAGGGAATAATCCCTTCCTCTGTGTCTTTATAGATCATGAATTTATGTCATATAATAGTAAGTGAATGACCGTATGGATAAATCCAAAGATCAAACATCTGAAACCCTCTTGCATGACATAAGACAGCAAAGGGTAAGTAATTTGGCTGACAACTGGTGTAGAGAAAGGCCCTCATTCAAAGGGTAAAACTCAAATAAACGTAAAACCAGGTTAACACACCAAATTGAGGAATATCTGGGTGTGGGTAAGCGTGTTAGCCAAATACCCTTCATCAAATAGGTGGTTTCCTACCAGCGGGGGCATCAAATCCCAATTCATCAGCCAAAATAGCTGATCGGTAAATGTTATTGGTGCGGTAGACATGGTCCTGGTCAAACAAGTCAGTGAGAAAACTAAGAATGTCCCAGGAGCTGAAACAGAATCCATGTGCCGTTCCATGCACCAGCGTTCCCAGACATTCCAGGCATGATTGTAGGCCAATCTGGTTCCAGGTGCCCAAAAGTTTTCCCGGTGAATGTCCTGGGGTAAACCAGTGCTCCCTGAAATGAGCTAGGCCAGAAGTTGCAATGTTCTGAACCAGTAACGGGTGCGACTTTCCATAGAGATCCACACCAAATATGTGTCACTCGTATGGAGATGTTGGGAGCAAGAGGGAAGTGCCAAAACTCAGTTGCTAGGTTGGAGAGCATTTGAGACCTCGTACCGCCCAAATGGTTGATTTACCTGATGGCCAAGATTTTGTCCATGCGGAGAAGAATAGAAGAGTTCTCTAATTCCTTGGTGAAACTGCATTCAACAAAACTTCCTGCCAAACAATTTATGTGAGGATGAACTCCACTAGGAACCAATCACTGTCTGTAGAGGTAGGACCGCATTGCAAACCCCAACCAGTCAAAAAGGCGGCTCAATCTATGACCAAGCCCTGCAATGTGCCAAAAAGTGCTTTGCCATTCCAGGCCTCTATGTGGAATAGCCACTTCTCCAATTCCTCTCTTGCTCCGCAGTCGAGCGGGATGGCGTGATCGTATGAATAACCATCCAAAAGAGAATGATTTTGCAATCATTGAAGGGCCCTGTAATGCAGGGGATCTGGAAAGATTGCTTGAATTGATGCTAAAAGAAGGCTGATTATTCTGGCCAGATGTCGAACCTCAATGAGCGGATGCCGTATTACTATTCCGATCTCTCTCTTGATAGCCTTAACTTTGGCATTCGGTAAAGGAATGAAGCCTTTGACCAATTTGATGTCAAAACCGAGGAACTCCATGCACTGGGAAGGGACCAGCAGTGATTTGCCCCAGTTGATCAGAAAACCCAGGTCCTGGAGAAGAGACAGACACCACCCCAAGTGGAGTTCGAGGGTCAAATCGTCCTTTGCAAATGGCCGATGGCCGACTTTAGCGTGTTTGGAAGCACAAAGGTGCTTAAGAGATCCCGAAGGGAAGGCACGTGAAGCACAATGTCCGGGTGCCCAATTTGAACAGCAGGAATTTTTGATGTTACGGAGATATAGATAATATTGGGTACGCATCTTGGAGATGTAACGTGACCATCCAATCTCCGAGAAGGAGCAGATCTCTGAGGCAAAGAATGCCCTACATCTTGAAAGGATGCATACCATCTGGATGGTATGCCACAAATGCATTTAACTCCCTTCAGATGCATTTAACTAGATACAGGATGCTTCTAAAACCCGGGAAGGGCAGAGGCACTTGAGTGATTGCCCCTTTGATATCAGAAGGTGATCCGAGTCTGAGAACTGGATAACATGCAGAAGCCGTGCTTGGTAAGGGAGTGAGGTAAATTCTATTCCATAGCCCACAACAGTCTGCAGAACCCAAAGGTCTGTTGTTAGGTCCCTCCAAGCCTTTTGAAACAATTGTAACCTGCCTTCTACCCCTGGATGGGAATAAAGGTATGTTATGACAGTACTTACCATAGGGACGGCCGGTCTGGTAGGAACCACGGGATCCCCTGAACTGCCACAGACATCCCCGTTGGGGAAAGGACCCAGACTGAGTCTACTTATAGTCCTGATTGGGCGGGATGGGGTCACTAGGGGAGCCAAAAGTTAGAGAAGCCTCGGGAGCCTCGTAGTGGGCCCCTGAAGGGGATGGATTCTGGCTCTTCTGGCCATCGCAGAATCAAGCGGGACAGAAAACCTGCTGGAGATTACACTGGCCCATGGCCAGGGCCATGAAGGTCACAAAAGTGTCACTGAACAGGAACCCTTTGGTATGGGGACCAGGTTCGGACATGAGAGTGGATCAACATCTAAAGCACATGCCCTGTGTTGGCAACAGCAGCGTGCATCGCATCATCCTCTATGGCTATCTTTTTTTTTACTTGTTCAAGCAGAAAACAGCCCAACATAGCAATAGTATGATATGAAACACAAAAAGAATATCCTTATAAAAAAAATGTGGACTAGGAAATATGAGTAGGCACTCCCAATAGTCAGGATGACTGTCCATCTGGCTCTGTCTCCTCACTCGGTTCTCACCACCCTCGTCTGTGGTTGCCGCCTGATGCTCAAGGTGGCTGCTCATTCCCACTCCAGGGGGCTCCCCTTCTCCAGGCATAGTGAGGAGGTCCTCTTCTCCTCCGTTTCTCCTTTCCCTGCACGACCTCTGCACTACTCAAATGGCTTAAAGCTCTCCTCCAAACTCATCATCTCTTCCCACTCGCTCCTGCAACATTTTGGCAGAGCTGCCCCCTCTCTCTGGAACTCCCTTTCACAAAGCATCCAGCTCTCTTCCTCCTTCTCAAACTTCAAAAACTTCCTAGACTTGGGCTTGCAGACTAGGTGGATAGTTTGGTCACATCTTCATTGTGCCTCAATCACTGTAAGTGTCCCTATATATTTAACAAATGAAGTAATTTTTAAGGATATAATTTCAAATGCAGATGTTCTACTAGATTAGAGCAAAATAAATATAATGTCATTGGTCAAAAAGCAACTAATTTCATGAGTGGAAAGTACTGACCAGTAATTTGAATGTTTAAAGTGGAAAAACTATTAGACAGATTGCTTAGAAATGAAATACAAATGGATTTATAATTAATAATTGGTTTCAAACTCACTTGCAAAAAAGGTGATACGTCAGAGATCCATTTACAAACAGTAAATAAATTAGATCAGTAAATTACACACATAGTACACAGACAGTGCAATTACATGCCCAGTAAGTGAGATGGACCAAGACATGAAACTAAGTTTCATAAGGTTAGCCCAGAGGCAAATTACAGGGTTGTTTGGCCCAAAACAAAATGGCCCCATTCCATGGATATATGTTTTCCCACACTCACTGCATACACTTAGGGTTGCCACCCGGTTGGTAATTTACCGGCACAGCCGGTATTTAGGGTCTTCAGGCCATGGCCGGTATATTAGATATACCGGCCCCGGCAAAGCCTGGTATTTTTCTTCCCTAGACCCCAGTACTTACCTCCTTGCTGCTGTCTCCCAGTGTAGGTCCGTGGCTGTGAGGGAAGCGTTGTGTGCTCCCCTCCAGCCGATGCGGATTCAATAAAGTTTGTTTAAACGTTTTTTCTTAATCAAACTTTATTGATCCGAGCGGCTGGAGGGGAGCGCACAACGCTTCCCTCACAGCCACGGACCTGCACCGGGAGACAGCAGCAAGGATGTAAGTACTGGGGTCTGGGGGAGGAGGGTGGCATAGCGAGCATATTGAGTGGCTAAATCCTGGCATATTGAGGGGCATAACCCTGGCATATTAATTGGCATAACCCTGGCATAATAACTGGCATAACCCTGGCTTATTAATTGGCAATATCCTGGCATATGGAGGGCAAAATCCTGGCATATTAATTGGCAGAACCCTGTCATATTAATTGGAAAAATCCTGGCATATTAATTGGCATAACCCTGTCATATTTATTGCCAAAATCCTGGCATAATAATTTGCATAACCTTGGCATATTAATTGGCAAAATCCTGGCATATGGAGGGCAAAATCCTGGCATATTAATTGGCAAAATCCTGGCATATTAATTGGCATAACCCTGGCATATTAATTGGCAAAATCCTGGCATATTAAATGGCTATTAAACGCTATTGAGGGGCAAAATCCTGGCATATTGAAGGGCTAAATCCTGGCATATTGAGGGGCAAAATATTGGCATATTAAATGGCAAAAGAATGGCATACTGAGGGGCAAAATACTGGCATATTACATGGCAAAAGAATGGCATACTGAATGGCTAAATAGTGGCATACTGAGTGGCAAAATACTGACTTATTGAGTGGCAAAATATTTACTTATTGAGGGGCAAAATACTGACTTATTGAGTGGCAAAATATTACTGGCATATTGAGTGGCAAAATATTACTGGCATATTGACCAACTGCTCCCAACCACCCTTCATATTACATTAGACCAGGATAACATGCTTGTGAGGGTAGGTGGGGCGGGTGGGAGATATTGTCGGAGAGGTAGGGGGAGTTTGTGAGAGAGAGAGTGAGAGTGACAGTCTTTGAGAGAGTGAGTAAAAGTCTGTGTGTGAGCAAGAGAGACAGTCTGTGTGTGAGCAACTGCTTGTCTTTATGTGTGATAGACAGCTTGCCTGTGTGTGTGATAGACAGCATGTGTGTGTGTGTGCGAGAAAGCTTGTTTGTGAGTGTGAGTGACAGCTTGTGTGTGTATATGATATATAAATATATATATATATATATATATATATATATATATATACACACACACACACGCTTCTCACTGGCATGATATACAAATAATATATATCATTTCAGTGATAATCCGCCCCCTTTGTGGTTCCAACCCTCATGTCCCTTCCCTCTTGTAGCTCCGCCCATATTTTTTGGAGGAAAAGGTGGCAACCCTACAAACACTCCATGTTCCCTACTTGGCTGCCCCTGTTAGTGGAAAGGAAGAGAGATTCCTTGACATGTTTTGGCAGGTAAGCTCATATCTAATCACCCACTGTTAACTGAGGCGATTGAATTGAGGAGAAGTGATGAAGCCCACATCAGTGTTGTAAGAGCTAAGGGTAAGCAAGGACCTTCATGATGAGCCTGAAAAAGGCATATCCTCTTTTCACAATTATTGATTTTTATTCCAGTATACCATTGGTTTGTGATATTAATAAAATATTGGACTGATATCTTGCAGAATGCACTTTAATTTCAAACTATTATAGCTGCTGATCCTTGACCTACAACCACCATCCTTAACATTGTGCAGTGCTTTACCATGATATAGTCATTCATTTTCTCCCTTACTTTTTCTTTACAATCCTGTAGTATCAATATTTCACACATCATATCACTTTTGTAAATTATTACCAATTATTTATAAATATTTACCACTTCACAGCTGTGTTATAAGGCCATAGAATTCCCCATATTATAACTTGCAAAATTCCCACATGTATGAGCCGCCATTTTTTAATTAAAGAGTTTACTAATGTATGCCTGCATGCATTTTTATACAAAATAAACGGTATAATCTACGTTACACACTACAATTAATATCTTCAATGTTTTCAGCAATATTTCTTAAATGTTTGCACATATTGTTTTTTTTTTGTTTTACACTTGCCCTCAGTGACTTGTTTAGGGAACCATAGTTTGATGATTAATTAATTTTCAGTAAATGTATCATATTAAAACAGCATCATATAAAAAACTGATGGGAGAAAAAATATAATTATAGGTTTGTCTAATGTAAACTATGCCCTTAAATTTGTATTTCAAACAACTTGGAATTCTAAGAAACAATATAAAAAAAAACAATAAATGCGAACATTTTACATGGAAAAGTTACATTTGACTACTAATGGAGAATTCTTGGTTTCTGCATCATTCTTTTTTTCCTTCCAGAATTTATTTATTTAATTATTTTTAGTAAATTTGAAGTTGCAATTTACATATTTAGTCAATCTTAATGGTATTTGAAGTAATATGTTATTAGCTTATTTACCTTTTATAGTCTTAACAACAAATGGATTTTTTTCCTTATTGAAGACAGGCGTATTAGCTTTACATTTCAGATTTTTTTTCTCGGTTATTTTTAGTCTTGCTGAAGCCTGGGAAATAAGAAATATGAACTCTTTGAACATCATAAGCTGGCCAACTGCAGTAGGCCCCCTGAATCCGATTAGATAAAATAACAAAAAGGTTCTGTAAGGGCAGAGGAAGGAAGAACTAAGGTGGGTGGCAATATATGTCATTGCTCTTGGGAGATACACGGACTCAGAAAGTAGGTGAAAAAACATAAGCTATATACAACTTTCCCACATATTGGCTCATTCTCTAAGAAATAGCTGCTTCCTCTACATTCTAGTACTCCTTAAAAATAATAAACAGGGCTCTGCTGTATTATTATTCCAGAAAACCCCTCTGAACATATCAAGTTTCTAACTAAATTTTCAAAGCATGTAAACCGGGATTACTGTAATTTCTAAAACTAAATAGGAGTTACAGCTGATATAAGTGTTTTGTCAATGAAATGTTCCTGTCAATAGAAACTAAAAATAGTTGCATATGTACATTTAAAAACAATGTTCACATGTCTAAAATTGTTAAAAATATAAATATTGTTTTTTTTCTCCTTTTTGCGTGCCCAAAATAGAATCACTTTCACAAACATTCTGTAAAAGGAAAATATTGAAATATAAAAGTAAATGTAGTGGTAATTTCAAATGCAAAAAATAATAAAATATTCACGTGTATGACATTTAATTTCTATTTAGACAGGGTAAATTATTTGTTAAGAAAATGTCAGTGTTTTTTGTTTGTTTTTTACATTTTTCACCATACTTACTTATTTATTTGTTTGTAATAACTTACATGAAAGTATTAAAATAATGATTTCTAAAGAAAGCCCTTCTTATCCTAAAAAAAATATATAATTTGTGTGGGTACAGTAAATGAAAAAAAAAGAGGAAACATGCAGATAAACACAAGCACCTCAAAAGTCTTAAAACAGCCACAGTCCTTAACGTGCAACAAGACAAAAACAGTCCGGTCATGAAGGGGCCAATTACCTGTGTTATTATATAGCTGCATAGAGAGAAAGCATGCTCCTACCCTGATGCACTGATTGCTGTTACAAGTTAAATATGCACTGTCCATGATGCAGAATGATGTAGAAAGACATTGTGTAACCACTTACTTGCCTTTTTCTAATGTTGTATGTACATTTATTGAGATAATTACACTAAACCACTAACCTGCCATATGAAAAAAGCAGGTTAACATTACTTTACTACGAACTACAGTCAATTATAAGTGGGTTCCTGTAGAAGCAAAATAAAATTTTAAATGGGATTTTCCTTGGTGCAATGTAGTTTACCATACTACGCTATTGCTTTTAATATGGATTTATCATTCAGAGGTTTGTTTCGGGAATTAGGTGCATGTTATATACAGGTTTGGAGTTGGCTTCCTAAGCTTCTTTTAATTTAAAATATTTAAAAAGAAATGAATTATTAACTTTTTCTCAAAAGCTTAAGAAGTAAGTAAAGGAGCGTTCTTGCTAATCTGTCTTCGCACTGCACACTTTTCTCTTTCAATTGTGCTTTTGAAGACACCAGGGTTTATTATAGTACGTTAACATTTATTTATATAGCACCAACAATTTACGTAGCGCTTGGTACAGACCATAGAACTACATATTATGTTAGATGAACCGGGACAGACTAATACATGAGGTTTATACAATAACACTTTTATTCAATCACATAATCTACCATTTTGTCTATGATTCGTGACATATTTCTTAATCTTCACAAAAGCGGTGCTACGTCCATCTTCCAAGCCTTGTTTTGGTGTCTGTCTGCACCCTTTTGTCGGAAAGCTCTCCACTCCTGCACAACAATGACACACGTTTTTTAACCTTTTTATGTATTTCTTTCTCTTTCTTTATTCCTCTCTGTATATATGTTAGCTTTATTGCAGTCAAATAATTATTTGTTTTAATTTAAAAGAAATCTGTATTCACAGAAGATTAGTATGTGAATATCTCTGTCGTCGTCCCCCCCAAAAAAAAATTGGCAATGTTTCTGCTTTACGTGCAATGGCAACAATCATTTTCAGTTTAAAAGTCCCTTGGTTTCATTTATGTAGTGATATCAGCTAGTTACAGAACCGGTGTTTACCTGTTCCGATGCTTTAAAAGGCATTCAAGACAAGTTTCACTGTAAAACAAATATTAAAGCTGACAACCAGTGCTGTTTTATAAATCCTTGTAGAAAAGGAATGGTTTCAGCTTCACCATCTCGTTAGTAAAGTATTTCTGCAGTTCTGTAAACTCACAACAGATTGTGTTGCAACATTGTTTTCAGATGTGAGTGACCTGTGCAAACAGCTCCAGATACCAAATGTACCAGTAAATGATACTGTTAGCAGACAGTTCGTTAATTAAAAACACATTTGTGCAGGTCACTGGTAGACTAACAGCAGGCTACCCAGAACCTAAGCAAGTAGACAAAACATGCTTCACTTTACTTCTATTAATTAAAATAAGTTATTTACTGTACATGTAAAATTAGAATGGTAATAATTTACTTTAGTAAATTATAAAAGTTATTATAAAAAAGCTTTGTCTAACAGTCAGGACAAGCAGAAGATTTAAAAAAATATATATGAATGACTTCTTCAATGTTATAAAGAAACAAATAAAAACATATGTACATATACATGGTTGATAAAAGCTGAAATTTGTATGTGTGTATATGTTTGGGTTTGTAATTGTGCTTTTTTTGTTGTTGAAGCTGATGTTCTCAAAATAATTCGTATAAAACTATATTCTGTATGTCAGTTCTACTAAATAACTACAATAGAGTTATTTGTGTAGTAAGACTGCTAATTAAATAAAATCAATGTTTTCTTGCTAAAGACATTTTAAAGACCAATATGTTCTTTTAGCGTTCCTTAAGGTACAATCCTAAAATTTGGAACCTGCTTTTCTACTCCAGATAACTCCTCTCCGTAATATCAGATAGATGGTAATGATCATGTGACATAAGATAAACACAAAGTAGCCCTCGACTTACTCAAACTATTTCTACAATAGTATATCAAATGTATTCCTATACTATGTTATGGGGTTTGTTGATCTAACAATGAACAGACTGTTAAATGTTTTGGTCAGTCAGACTTGTACAGTAAAAATAGGAAGATGTCACTTTTGAAGAATAGACTTGTTATCAAGTTCTGTTTTCTTTTTCGTCTTGTAATCCATACATTCTTGGCAGCCAGCTCTCCTTTGTTCCACTCAACACGCATGCCTTTGTTGGCAGATATGCTTATATTGTGTATCGATATAAAAAAAAAAATTGCAATATGGATTATTATTCTTCATAAATATTCTAGTTACATATTTTAATATACTATTAAATTTGAAATGTTAATGTAATCATATATACTGACAAATAAACACAATACTTTTGTATATGTTAAGGAATGAGTGACACAATCTGCAAACACCAAATGGCATTTATTTCTTATATAAAAGATACTGACTGGCAAATTATATATGTAGATACCTACTATGAAACAGCAAAAAATAAATAAAGTAAAGCTTAATCAAAACACCAAATGTGGATAAAATGTGCAATAAGTGATAATAAATAAAGGATTGAACCTTAACAACCCCTAATAGAGGGTAAAAGATAACGAAATATAGACGCGTACTATCCTTCAGAGTACTGCCAGATCATTTATAGATAATAAACTTTATAGGAGTAACAGCTCCTGATTTTTAATGAATCTGGTGATGAGGAAAAAACTAATCATAAAAAATGGAAAGTAATTAGCCAATACCACTAAAATGTATCAACAAAAATGAATCTTTAATACATATACATAATAAAAAAAATACACATATTTAAATATACATAAAACAAAATTACACATAAAAATCCACAAAACAGACAGTCAATAATTATTTAGGGTAAAATAATGCCCAAAATGTGCTAACTCACCATAAAATATAGATGACTTAAATTTGTCCCAGCCAGGGGTACCTAAACCCCCCCCCCCCCCCCGAAAACTGGTAACACAAATGCCCCTGAAGCAACGCATTTTAGTTCCACTCTATGCCTTTCGCAAGCTGGTGTTATGAGGGTTATAACGTTTGCTTGAGACAGGTACACATTTAATTTGGTAGATGTTGTAGATATTGTGGTTATATATTGCAGAACAATGTATTGCATGATACTCACAAAATTTTATAGCTGACTGCACATCATGGTACATGTAGCTCCAAAACATCTGCAGTGCCAAGGTTATCCATCACTGCTCTTGAAGGAACATTTTGATAGTGATGATTCAAATCTCTGTTGTGAAGCACCTTATTTCTTTTCTTATGTTAAACCTCAAATATACTAGCCCATAGGGCAACTTCATCGGTCCATCCATTATCAGTGTTAAAGACAATAAGGTACAGACAAGATAAGGCAGGCCAGATAAGGTAAAGAGATTGATTGATAGACAGACAAGCCAATTGTACAGAGAGATAGAAAGTGCTGTACACTAGGGTATTTAGAAGCAAAAAATGGTGTAGCCAATTGAGCCAAATTAGAGGGCAGCTTGTCTTTCTGGCCTCCTTGACAGCTTTCCCCTGATAACCAATATCCATTGGATTAGTATAGACTGATCACTCTTGTCTCTTTCTTTCAGAAGGTAATTTAGCACTTTAATTAGTGTTATTTGAGTGCTGTGGCGGCACTTAGAACCTTGCTGGAAAGATCTAGTGAAATTTCTTTAAAGGAGTCTCGCCACTGCATTTTTTATAGAGTCTATGAAGTTTCCAGTTTTGAGGAAACACTGCACAATTATTTTGAGAAAAATTAACTAAGTAATTAGTTAGCATGCTGCTAAAAGATGTTCAGGGATACATTACAAATTAAAAGAGGAAGAATTATAATTAATAAATAAGATTTTTATTATAATGTGTTTAATATTACTTAAATCATGATTTTGAGCAAAATAACAAGATATATTTTGGATCTTAGAAATGTTCTGAAAATTTAGCATGAATTGAGCATCCCACAGACAATTTGCCAATAACAAAAATGGTAACGTAAACCTTTTTCAGTCCAGATTGTATATTGAAAAAGAAAGCGAGAAGAACAGTTATTTTAGTCCTAACCCATCAGTAGTCTCATCTTCAGTGGTTATCACATATGGGAGACAGTGTTTGAGATAAAGGTTTCCAGAATTGCAGCAACCCATCACAGACACATTAATCCACCTGTAAGCCAAATGTTAGAGTAAAGCAAAACACATGTTGTCAGACCAATACAAACCAAGCTTTTGAAAAATAACTAATAAAATCTGGATGAGAAATAAATATACGTGTCATGGAACAGGGTGCATAAGAGAAGATGAGTTTGCTCCATGCCCCAAATGATTTACTGTTTATGGCTGAAATCCCTTGCTTGCAAACCATGCTTGGTCTCATTTGACTCCTCATAAGAACATTGTGTAAATGGAATTGTTATTATATTATGAACCATGCTACACTTTGCTTTCGATGTGTAACTATTATTACATTTTCTTAATTAGGTACTTCCTAAAAAATTGCAACCTAAAACATATAGTATTAGACATATAGCATTAGGCACTTAAAGATTAAAATAATAAATACAAATTTGGATAAATTAGTATTGTAAAATACTATTCATAATTTACAAGCTTATGAGCAGGGCTCTTTACCTCATGTATCAGTCTATCCTTGTTTGTCTAACTTAGTATGTAGTCCCCCTCTATGCTCTCTACCTAGCGCTAAGTAAATTGTTGGCACTATATTAATAAATGTTAATGTAATATAATGCAATATGTAATCATTATTCTTGGTTGAGCTTGCTACAGTTGTGGGCAGGGGAGGGCTGTCAAGGAGGCCAGAGGAACTGCCCTTCTCCCTAGCTTAATGGTCCCGGGCTGCACCACTTTTCACTTCTACATGCCCTAGGCATCTAATTGCAGGCTTCCAGCTACTGCAGAACTATAAAACCCATAATTCCCATCCGCATTCTAGAATACATAAAGAGTTTGAGGGCCGCAGTCAGGGCCAGCCTTAAGGTTGCAGGCACCCTGTGAGGGTAACCCATTTGGCTCCTCCCGTCTCCTCACTACCATCATGCCTGTCTATCTCCTCTCCATCCTCATGCCTGTCTCTCTCCTCTTCCTTCCCATGTCTGTCTCTTTCAAATACCTTTCCATGTCTGTTTCTTTTCACTCCCTCTATGTATGTCTCTCTCCCTTCCCATGTTTGTCTCTTTCCTCTCCCTTGCCATGTCTATCTCTCTCCAACCCCACCATTTTATATATCTCTCCCTTCCCATGTATATCTCTTTTCTCTCCCTTCCCATTTTCTCTCTCCTCTCCCATCCCATGTATGTCTCTCCTCTCCCTTCTGTGTATGTGTCTCCTCTCCTCACCCCATGTCTGTCTGTCTCTCCCCCCCCACATATATGTTATTTATCCTCCTCCTCTCCCCAAATCGGTTACCTCCCCCCCATATCCGGTCTCTCTCCTGCTCCCCAAATCTGTTGTTATATCTTCCCCCAAATCTGTTCTCACCACATATCTGTTATCTCTCCTCCCTCTCATATTGATTATCTCCTCTTCCCCTCCCCATATCTCTTTCCCTCTCCCCACATCTATCTCTCCTTCCTCTTCCCATGTTTGTTCTATCTCCTCACCCCCCATATCAGTTCTCTCTCCCCTCAACCCCATATTGGTTCTCTCTCCCCCTCCTCCCCCATATCTGTTCTCTCTCCCCTTCTCCCCATAAATGTTATCTCTCCTCCTCCTCCCCATATCAGTTCACTCTTCTTAGTTTTTGTCTCTGATGATAACAGGTGAGCTAAGGAAATTGCCAAAAGGACCAAACCATGCCAGCCCTCCCTGGCTTGTGGGGTCAACCTAAATGTTAACACCCACAGAAGATTTCTACATGTGGATGAGCAGAAGGTTAGATTGGTTAGATAGGTACTATAGGTAAGAATATTCATTCGGGTATGAGAATTTACTGAACTACTGAGAATTTTTTTGCAGCGTTTCAAGTCAGGAAATTGTTGTATGGCCATCCTTTGGAGATGAGGTAAAGTCGGAATTTTCACTGAAATGTGTCTTTAAAATCTATATACCTATATTTAATACTAATTTCTTCCTGCTATGCATTCTTGCACTAAAGTTTTTTTTTGCTATGACTTCACCATATCTTCAGTGATAACCCTTTTCTGTTTCTCCTGCAACTTTTTATTTTCAAACACAGATTAGCTTATTTAACAACATATTTCTTGCCAAAAAATTGCATAATTTCTCCCTTGAGATAAGTAATATGCAATTTGTCTAATTTAAAAACAGGTTTTTTGAGTTCCTTCCTTTAATACTGTTTTTTTTTTTGCCTTGTACTACAATATACATTTTTTTTGTTAACTGCCATTCTGCTGAAACACATGACATCATGTTTGGCTCATATTAGCAGTGATGTCATTGAACTAAAAAAAAAATGGTAGCATTTATAAAGGAGAAATTCTTTTAAGATAACAACAAAAATGTAGTGTGACAAAGGATGTGCCTGGCACATCTTGAAGTTATGATCATGCTATGTCTGCAGGCATACTACTATCAGCCTAATACTGAAATGGCTGTGTGGAGGCTCCCTCCAGTAAATCACAGCTCAAGCCCCACATGGAATTAACTTATAACACTTTCGGTGAACTTGCCCTTACCTACTGATTTTTTTGTCACTGGGAATACAAGAAAAGTTAAGTATACCACATATCCATATATGTGAAACAAATGCAGCCCCAACATGGGGGCAGAGCAGAGCAGTCTACATTTTACTACAACCCTTTAGTATGTGTTTTAATGTGCAATAAGATAGGGAAAATATTGTTTACACTACTAAATACAGGAAGGCAACATATAATATACTGTATAAAATAATGGTAAAAAAGGCTACTCATGAAAGGTTACCTTATTTGGTAATACTTGCCATCTCAGAGATTTTCTTATGGGTGTGCTCATTGCAATCAACATATAAAAATAAAATATTATACGAATAATTATCAGTTGGGTTTTGAGCATTCTGGCATTTGGATACACTATAATCACTTTAGTTTCCGTCTGACTATAGAAAACCAAGAGTCTTCACATATGGCAGAATGTTTGAGAATGACGCCACGTAGACAGTATCTTTTTCTTTTCTTTTCCAAAAGAAGACACTTTGCAGGCAATTTATGACTTGACACTGCAAGTGTTTCAGGTGTGATCTTTCAATCTGTGCATGCGCCATCCTTTAAATCCGTCATTTTCACGATGTGGTAACCCATCCACAGCTTTTTTATATAGAAAGGTGAAGTTGAAAATGTCTAACACATGTTATCGGTAGACAAGAAATGAAAGAAATGGCACTTAAAGCATTCAATGGAGGAACAACAATTTAAGGAAAATAATGCATTTGATATACAGAAAACACTGGGTTAATTTAAGCTAAGAACAAATAAAAAAATTCTCAGCCAGCAAATAAACTCCTTTGCATGTATTCCTGTGTATGGATAAGTGTCAGTTGTTAAAGAGAAAGTGTTCAAAGAGAACTGGAATTTGGTGTTAGTGCCAGCCTAATGATGTTCATATGGAAGTTATAGCACAGATGAAAATGTTACATTAAATCCAATCCACTAGTATGTCAGCTGCTACTTCTATTAAGTAACAAACTGAGGACTTGTTTTTGTTCAATCTGATTTATTCTAATGAAAATTTACATCAAATGTAACTGATTTGATGAGGTGTTCCATTAATTTCCATTTAGTACGTGAAAATTTTTTAACATTTGCCCAAAACTGTTCACGTAGTAGAAATGTTTACTGGCATTGGGCCGGTGTGTCGGATATTAGAAAATGGGAATGCTGTACATTTCATTTCGCTAGCAGGAAAGAATGTGGTGATTCCCTATTTTGTGTAGGTATTTTTCTACAATGCCTGCAAAAGTAGATATTTATTAATTTTGATCAAACGGATTACCATCTTTGTTTTTTTCAGCATGTTAATTTCTTGTCAACTTTTAGCAGCCAAAAGAAAAATAATATTCCTCACAATTTTAAAAGTCAATAGAGCATTATTAAACATATTTGCACACTCTAGAAAAGTTAGCAGACCTAAGGTCAATTAATGATTAAGACAGATTCAATTAAAAAGGGATCATAGAGCAATAATCTATAAAAATCTAAATAAAGAAAAAAATGATGGATAGAGTTGTCACAGCACTGCAAATTGTATTTCCATTATTCTAAAGTGGTAAAGATCCTTATCCAACATTTTGCAGTTTAATAATAATCAATTAACTTAATTACAATCACCTCATTTTATTTCATATGAAATTAGATGATAGCAATGTACCCAGATTTTAGTACTGAAAATATTTCATATAAGGTATTCTCCATACAACACAATACTTATATGAAATACATCCTGGGGCATAAGGTTTAACATCCTACATTGACGGTCACTAAACATTGAGTTATTACTCCCAAGAGTTGTTACAAAAAGCAACAAAAATGGAAATCCCTCAAGTTGATTGTTTTTGTTTGTCCCTTGGCATCTCTGGCAGCATGATTTGGCAAAGACAACTAATTTCATATTGTTGGAGATACATTACTCAACTTACCAAAGTTATCCTGTCACATGGCACCTGGAATTTAGTGCTGTGGAAATATGTAACCTGGATATAGAAGTACTCACTTCTATGTGAAAGAATGTACTAAGCAGTGTTAGCCTAAGATATCCAATCTTTTATTCCATAGTAATTCTGTTGCAACGTTGGGCCTCCAAAATACTATTGCTCATTGGGCCTCTGTGACAGATATTTCAAAATGGTAACACTGTTTACCTCTATTTTAGTGACCCACTATTGACTAAAATATCTCAAAAACATAGCATGGGCTATGGTGTGTTATTCAATTGCTACAAATTAACTACAAATGATTCACTGCTTTATGAATTTACAATTAGAAGACAAAAGGTTTATACATACATTAGTGTTATTTGTTTAGCAAGGCCCAACTTTGTCTTTCAGACAAGAACGTATGAACATTTATTTTTAAGTAATCTCTATTTTGTTTTCTCATGAGGGAATATACATTTTTTGACATCCCTTGACTAAATGTTAGCGTCCTCCTAAACCTAGTGTGCTTCATAGAACTCTGTGTTTGTGAAGCTTATTTTGTACATATAGTTCCATGTGTTTTTATTTATGTTTTGATTATACATTTCCCTTTTTGTCATTAATTACATTTATTGGTTTTGTATAGGTTTCCAGCGCTTTATCTATTTTGATAAATTCAAGTATGCTATCTGATTTTTTTGCTGGGAAATTCAAAGCTTTTATTGGTTTTATGGTCAACAGAAAAATATAAATAAAATAACAGAATGGAACATAGTGATAATAAAGAAAATGTTATTAACAGCAAGCAATTGTTTTGAAGGGAATTGAAATGACACCCACAAAAATGGAGAAAAAAGTCTAAAATAATATGGGAGTGCTAAGTAAGTAAGAAGTAAAACGAACAAACAGACACACATAACATATGGCAATAAGCTTGCCAGATTGTGATATAATATGAAAGGTTTGGTCACTTGTTAAGTGGACCCAAGAAAATCCAAATGTCTTTAAAGCTCCTCCTTATTTCCAGTGCAGATGTAAGCAGATAATGCAGATCACAGAGTGAGAAGGGGACTTTGTATAATAGTGTGTTCAGTCAAATATTGAAAATATTGTGATGAGTATTTCTTGCTATAACATCTCCCAGCCTATTCTACTATTGTGTACAATGAAAGAAATAAGTGATGAGAAGTAATCAGTTGTGTATGACTTCAACCTCTAATTTGAAACCCGCTTTCAATTTTTTAAAATATACATTAGGAGTTTTAGAACCTCAATATTCTCTTTAAAATTGTCTACATAATACACTAGTTAAATAATTGGCTTAATAGAAAAATTCTAGTGAGACCAGCAGAATGTATGTGGTCATTTTTCGAGTGTTTGGTATACTGAAACTCTCCCTCGCGATTCACTTTTTCTTTTTCTTCCACTTTCTGTTTCTCATTCTCTCTTTCTATTACTTTCGCCCCTCTCTTATATTTGACAATCTCTGGAAAACAGAAGTCTCCCTATCATTCTGTTTCACACTCTCTAATCTGATGTATTTTTTTGCCTCACAACAATCATTCTGTTTTCAAATTCTATTTGTAGTGTCTTTTACACTTGACTTAAAATATGCAGTTAACGTTATTGCATTTAGGACTACACGGCTGTAATAAGAGACACATGTGGTCAATAAAAGCCATGCATGTGTTTACCAACTACTGTTTGTTAAAATGTACTATTCAAACTATAACGATGGTTCTCTCTCCCACATATTATTAGAGGCACATTTTGAGAGGTGTTAATCTACCATAAATGAAATCAGCCAATTCAAGGAATTTTTGTTGAATCAAACATGCTGAGACATGTTTTATTTTATTGCAAAGTGTAATTTTAGAAAAAAAAAAGGTTAATTTCCTGTATTTTTACCATAATTTCCACATATTTTACAACAAAAATGCTAACAATAAATTTTATTAACAGTTTATATAGCACAATGTGCAGAATTCATCAGGTTTGTAAATGTTTCACACTCTTACTTTCCATGTCATTTTTTTTTACTACGTTTTAACGCTAGAACAAGAGTGTACTTTGAAAGAAAGAATATTGGGAAAGTCAATGACAAATTCAGCAATAAATCCTTTCTCCCATGTAAATTACATTTCAACCATGTTTTATGACCACACTACTCATAAATTTAGTGTTATAAAGTTAAAACTATAATATCTTATCAGAATGGCTCCATTAAAGATATATGCCTTAAGGTTTAACTGTTTGTAAAACAAATCAAATTTTCATTCCTGAATGTTTTCTTTGTGCTTCTATGTCACACTGGTCCCTAATTCCAACGCTAACATTTACAAAATATGTTAATAAAAGGAACCAGTTGTGGAATCTATATGTAAACATACATTAGATAAGAACTAATTGACTCCTATTGCCTGCATATATTGTTCTATCTTTGAAAGTGAAATCATGTACCTCATGCATGATCTGCTCATCTCCTTAATGTGGATATATCACCTGAATATATAATTCACATACATCAGTAAAAAAAAGAGTTACACTATTTTCATGTAATCCATATTTAGTAACAACTGCTAAACTGATTTAATCATGATTAACACCAGGTATTAACCATTTGGACCAATGTAAAATATTATGGTGGAAAGAATTTTACTCCTTTGTCCTTACCACTAAAAGGACTACCGTAGTTAATTAATGAAGTCATACTAACACTTTTTCAAAAAATTTGCACACATTATTTTACCCCATTATCTTTAATCAGGGAATGGATGGGCAAACTCATCAAGCAAACTCAGAGCATGAACTTTATGTTGCTTGCTCCAATATGCAAAAACTAGTAATACTTTCTGCAGCATGTTCCACCACAGTTAGCAAAACAATTCTGCTTGGAGAGAACCTTAACTAGATTTAAAGAAACCTAACTGTCATTTTGCAAAATAGTACATTACCTGAAAAGTGTAACTAATTATCCAACTGTTGTCTGTATATTGATTTACTAGTGTACAAGAGGTATGCCAGGAAATTAACATTTCGTATGTGTACATTAAACATTCTGGTTGTGAATTAGCTGAATTCAGGTTGAACTCAGCTGAAGAAGGGATGAAATCTAAAGGGCTTGATCAGCACCGGATACCATGCATTCATCAATTGTTTAGCTGCGCGGTCAGCTACTTAGCAAAGACCTGAGAAATCCTTGATTGCCAAAAGAGTTCAGCTTCAGAGTTCCGCTACTGATTACGAGAATCCATCATATTTTTTTTTTGTGACACTCAGACAGCTAAGGGGTTTGTGGTAGAAGGGTTATCAGCCCCGCTCTTATCCACATTATGATTGTCATCCCCGTGTCGGTTGATCATTACACTCTCTCTGCCTCTCTACCCCCTCTCTTCCCCTAATTTTCTACCGGCTCTCTGATTAACATTTCTCCTTTACCTTGATATTAAATACCTAGTGCAGAGGCCTGTATCTTTCCTTTCCCCACAACGTTAGTGTTTTTTCATTTCTTCTTCCCCTTTCTCTTTTCTCTTTCCTTCCCTCTCCCCTTCCTCTTCTCCTCCCTTTATTTCCCCTTTTCTTTAATTTTGCCATCATTTATCATTTCTTAGCACAATATAGTTTAGATATTAGACATAATACAGGCCAGGCATATGAAAATAAATTACATATTAAAACACTTTTGAAAATGTAAATATGATAATTTAATTACTAAAGTAGGTTTCGAAATTAGGATTCAAAGCTCTATATAATAAGAAGATAGGAGGTGGCTAATAAACAAACAGAAGTTATGTATCAAGCAAAATTGTTGGAAATTGCTAAATTCTAATTTATAAAAGCGATTACACCTTCTTTTTTTAATAAATCCAAACTGGATTTGGCTGGGGGTTTTGTCAGTAAGTTTGTGACAGTAAGTTCGCCATTACAATCCAGATCTGCAGTTTAGGTTGTGAAAGTACAGATGCCTGACTATATTTAATATCCTCATATGCATATCAAAGTTATGTTTGCAGTAAGCAACATATGATCATTATCAGAAAAACTAATTTAAGATTTTTTAAATTCATTCTTTATAAATTTTTTATAAATAGACAGTTAACCTGTCTGTCAACCTAAATTTTGCTTCAACCATGATGAATGTACGGAATAAAAAAAATTCTAAAATAATGATCGATACATTGTGTTAGCAAAAATAGACTATATATATTTTAACGTGTCTGTGGTGTTTCCAGCTTATAACATCGCCTTGTGGCTTGATATACAAATGCAACATTTCGCATTGAAAATGACTTTATTTGCATAGCAAGCCACAGGTGATATCAGAAACTTGGGACACCACAGCCAGTTTTAAAAGATATATTTTGCTTATTTTATGTACTTGAATGCAATTTTGTTAATACAATATCCTGATCATTTTTTATTTTCTATATTAGCACTATAAGCAATATTTAAGTTGACAGAGCCCTTTTAATTCGGATATTTTACTAAGTTAGTGCAGTCAGGAAATAACTGCAGTTTAGGCCCAGAAAACACTAACCCCTGACAGTTTTCCACTAATTGATTCCAACTATTATCAAATTACGTAAGTGCAGTAAGTGACAAGTTATCAATATCATAAAAAATGACTGTAGACTTTCTTTATTTTTCTTAACTCGTTCTTTGTAGATTATTATATTGTTTTTATGTAGGCAGTTAACTTGCATTCTGTACTAAGCAACTGCAGTCAGGAGATAACTTTTCATTTTTTTTCTAAATATTAAAGAAAAAGTGCAAATTACCAGCTCAATAAAATAAAGCATTTTAATTTGCTATCAAATACTTAACATTCCTGTGGAGTTTTAAAAGCATAGTTGCCAACATCGGCCATGTTTCCAGGGACACATATTTGTTCTACATGCTGCTGAAAAAACATGCAGCCCAGCAGTAAATAGGATGGATATATACACAATCCAATTAATCATGGTAGGTGCTATAAGATCTCCACCCTGATTAATCAGTTGGATTCTGTCTGTGCTTATATCCATCCTACATCCTACAAATATGCATTTTTATTTGAATTCTTTATTTTTGGACATTGTTTCTATTTTTTACAGCAATCATTTATAAATCTTATCATTCGATCAACGTTTATAACACAAAACAAATGGTATAGGTTTGTAGCAGTGCACACATAGTCTTTCAATTGAAACAAATTCACATTCTAATAATAGTATACAATGAAACACTAAAACAGGGGTGGGGGCATAGGCGTGCGCAGCCTATTGCATTAGGGTGTGCACCCTAAAGCACAAACACACACGCCGCACACGTGTGTGTGTATAGATATATATCTATCTATATATCTATACACACACACACACACACATACACAAATGCACTCTGCATACTTACATACAGACCCGCATTCATATAATTATCAATATAAACAAACATTTAAAAACTGTATTAAAACTTTTTTTTTTATTAATTAAGCATTTAGCAATGTAAACAAACATTTCACATTTTTTAACTTAAAAAAAACACTTACTTAAAGTTTACCAGCCAGCCGGCCGCCCCAGAACCCCTCCTGGGAAAAAACGATGTGCCTGTGCTCCGCTCTGCACCCTCTCCTCTGGCACTGAGGCTGGGCCTCACCCTTGCGTTGCCGTGACTCCGCCTCTGCGTGACGTCACGGAACGCGTGTACGCGAACGCGTACATTACAGGGGAGGTCTGAGGGAGGAGAAAGTCCGTCCTTCACTATGCGGCGCTTCCGCTCGCATAGTGAAGGATCGGATTAGGAGACAAACTCGGGCGGCAGACGGCAGTGCAGCACGGAGGCAGGGCCGTCTTTAATAGTGATTGGACCCTGGGCAAGCATTTGCTTGGGCCCCCTGGATCCTGCCCCCTCCCCTGCATGCAATCCCGCCATCCATCGCGATGTTACCCCCCCCCCCCCCACACACACACACACACATATGCCATAATTGTTGTGCCATTCAGATGCCAGTAATATTGTAACTTTCGGATGCCAGTAATATTGTGCCAGTCAGAGCCCAGTAATATTGTGCCAGTCAGAGCCTAGTAATATTGTGCCAGTCAGATGCCTGCAATATTGTGCCAGTCAGATGCCTGCAATAGTGTGCCAGTCAGAGCCCAGTAATAATGTGCCAGTCAGATGCCAGTAATATTGTGCCAGTCAGATACCAATAATATTGTGCCAGTCAGATACCAATAATATTGTGCCAGTCAGATACCAGGAATATTGTGCCTGTCAGAGCCCAGGAATATGGTGCCTGTCAGATGCCTGTAATATTATGCCAGTCAGATGCCTGTAATAGTGTGCAGTCAGAGGCCAGGAATATTGTGCCAGTCAGATGCCTGTAATATTGTGCCAGTCAGATGCCTGTAATATTATGCCAGTCAGATGCCTGTAATATTATGCCAGTCAGATGCTTGTAATAGTGTGCCAGTCAGAGCCCAGGAATATAGTGCCAATCAGATGCCCAGTAATATAGTGCCAATCAGATGCCAAGTAATATAGTGCCAGTCAGATACACAGTAATATAGTGCCAATCAGATACCCAGTAATATAGTGCCAATCATATGCCCAGTAATATAGTGCCAATCAGATGCCAAGTAATATAGTGCCAATCAGATGCCCAGTAATATAGTGCCAATCAGATGCCAAGTAATATAGTGCCAGTCAGATACCCAGTAATATAGTGCCAATCAGATGCCAAGTAATATAGTGCCAATCAGATACCCAGTAATATAGTGCCAATCAGATACCCAGTAATATAGTGACAGTCAGATGCCAAGTAATATAGTGCCAATCAGATACCCAGTAATATAGTGCCAGATACCCAGTAATATAGTGCCAGATACCCAGTAATATAGTGCCAATCAGATGCCAAGTAATATAGTGCCAATCAGATACCCAGTAATATAGTGCCAGTCAGATGCCAAGTAATATAGTGCCAATCAGATACCCAGTAATATAGTGCCAGATACCCAGTAATATAGTGCCAATCAGATGCCAAGTAATATAGTGCCAATCAGATACCCAGTAATATAGTGCCAGTCAGATGCCAAGTAATATAGTGCCAATCAGATACCCAGTAATATAGTGCCAGATGCCCAGTAATATAGTGCCAATCAGATGCCCAGTAATATAGTGCCAATCAGATGCCCAGTAATATTGTGCCAATCAGATACCCAGTAATATAGTGCCAATCAGATACCCAGTAATATAGTGCCAATCAGATGCCAAGTAATATTGTGCCAATCATACCAGGAATATTGTGCCAATCAGATACCCAGTAATATTGTGCCAATCATATACCAGGAATATAGTGCCAATCAGATGCCCAGTAATATAGTGCCAATCAGATGCCCAGTAATATAGTGCCAGTCAGATGCCCAGTAATATTGTGCCAATCAGATACCCAGTAATATAGTGCCAGTCAGATACCAGGAATATTGTGCCAGCCAGACACCCCCCCCCCCGTACTTACACTTCACTGCTCCGTGTCCCCCGCCGGATGTCTCCTCCGTGCAGTCTTCCCTCTTGCACGGAGGAGGGAAACAGAAACCGAAACCGGATGTGACGCGACGTCACATCCGGCGTCAGTTTTTTTTTTTCCGGCCGTCGCATCCATCGGATGCGGCTTGCCGGAAAAAAGCGTTCACAAGCGCAATGCGCTGTGAACGCGGCAGCAGGGGCTGGGGGCCCACGGGACAGCTGCCTTGGGGCCCCCCAGGAGTAAATGGGCCCAGGGCAGCTGCCCCGTTTGCCCCGCGTTAAAGACGGCCCTGCACGGATTAGGGTGTGCCCAGGCACACCCGGCACACCCCGTGGGCACGCCTATGGGTGGGGGTGTTTGTAGGGAAAAGATATAACGGAAATATTGTGTTGGATCTGCAGTTGAATATGCATTTTAAAGTAATTTAAGTAATTTAAGTACTTTAATATCCATTAACATTTTGAAGATGCATTTTGTGCACCGGACAGTCCCTTTAAGTAAAAAAAAAATCATCCGGTGCATTTGAATTAATACGGCCTTTTATATTTTAATGAGCAGGTCCTTGAAGAGTAACTTCAAACATAAGGTATCAAGTTCATAGTGAAATTCAGAGCTGTTGATGTGAGTTCCAAAAACTGCTAAGTACAAGTAAAAATGCTGATGAAATAAAAACACTCAAATTGCATTCTCACATTTGACAAAGAGGAATTGAATTGGATATAGCCAATGAGCAATGTGTGTTATTGTTTATTAAACATGTTATCAAACTTCATGTTCACATCTGGTCCTACTTTGGTGGCTTTTCTGGCTTTAGTACCCATTTTCATGATGATAATTAGCAAGCTAGAAACAGCAGTATATGTAATTGACAACAATAACATGTATGCAGTCCATTGTATTAAATATATGACGTGATGCAAAATTCATAAATATTACAGCATTTCCGTTGTTTATCATGAATTATGAGCCCATTAGTCCATATGTAAAGTCATCTGGCCACCCTGCTATAGGCTATGCTGCCAGATGTAAACCCCATCAATGTTGTTGTGTATTTCCATAGATCATTGTGCTGCTTAGGAAGGCTTTAAAAATCACCTCCTCCCAAACAATAATAATTAGCATCGGCAAAAGGCCAGAGCCTCTGCCCAGAAAACACATATGATTTCCATTCAATGAAGACAACCTTTTATTCAAACCAGACTTACAACCTAAACACATAAGCTCAGTGCTTTCACATAGATCAGGACTAACGTTTCAGTCACAAAATTGAACAATTTGCCTTAGGTTTTGTTTGGCATCATTTATTTTTTCTGTGTCATTTGTTGAACCATCTGTTAAGGAACTAAAGTATTTACTGCTCCTTGTTACAAATATAAAATCGATTAATCACTGCAGAATATTTTTCTATTAATACCTAGCTGAAATTGCTAAAAATGGTGATATCTGCACCTGCATGTTAAATGTTTACTTTATTAAAAAAAAAATAATGAATGTATATTGCTAGCATTAATCAATGTGTTGGAAAACATCTCAAGAAAAATTTGCTTCCGCTGTTTTTATTTATAAATGAAAGGAATTCTTACAAAACTATTACAATTGTACAGTTTTAATATATACCTTATTAAAGCTTGGGCAAGACTGATGCCTTTTACTTTTGTGTTGAATTAACTATTTTAAATGAAAAATTATGAAATGTAGATGACATGTATTTATGGTATTTTATTGTTATTGTATACACCTTTGAGATTTGTTTTAACTCAATCATTATTATTACACCATAACAATAAATAGTAGCTTTATATTAAACCAGGCGCTGGAGTTTGCCCATTTGCTTATGTATTAAAGCCCAATATTACATTTCCAGGTTAGGTCTCAGACAATGAAACTGTTTATTTATAGATCATCAAATCATAATCCAAATCATAAATATCACAGGTCCAAATCAAGGCATCCCAGTCGGCAAAATGCATAATGCATTTTGTCTGTTGAAACAGATGTAATCATATGCACCTATTGGTTTTCCTTTCGTGAGCAGGAATGAACTAAAACAAGACATTTTATAGACCACATTTCGGCTGATTTCAACTTGAAATTCTTGATGGGATTATACTTACTAAATCAGATGCATTTATCTTTGCATTTCATGAGTGTTGACTTGTGTCCCAACTGAAACCTCCCAGTTTGACCACGTGTCTCTGCCACATGTTTTAAAAGGGGCTGATAGTCACTGAACAGAAAGTGATGAGATTCAGACAGGGGCAAGCTCATGCTAGAGACAATCCCACTGAATTCCACCGGACACCACCAAACAAGGGGTGTCAGATCTCAGAGTATTATACCTAGGTGATCTTTTGGATTCCTCTAATTAAAATGTGCTGTAGTTTTTAACAACCCTTAGCACCTGCTGTGTTTACACTCATAGCTAAAAATGTCAGCCTTAAAGCATATCATATTAACATAGTGTTTAATACTATGGTTGTGGTTTTCTTGTAGTTTTGGAATCGCAGAAAATAAACCTACAAAATAAAACTAAACTAATACATCATAATACAATATTGAGAAAACACACAAGTGGCTTCCTTTTCATGTTTTCAGCCTGCAGTGTCTTAAGTTGACAGGTGTCCAAATAAAATTGTTTGTATAGTGTGAAGTGATTTCCTTGGTTTGTATCGATTACACATTTTTAAGATACCTACATTACCACATAACACAATTTCGCTCTGGTCCTGTCTTTGTTATTTCCTTTCTTAGCAGTAAAGACAACAAAGGATTTACATTTAGCTTAGTTTCTGAAGTATTTTTTTTAAAGCCAGTAACATCAACAAGTGAGCTATGAGTGGATTCACATATTTTGGTGAGACTATCATGTAATTTGCCTGAAAATATAAGTCTTTTGTCTTTGATATAATTAACAATGAAGAAGACATACATATCCATTAATCATATTATAGTTACTGATACACAAAATATTAGTTGATGTTTGGGGGGCAGAGCTAGCTGGGAAAGAGAGCGGATACTTGTGAGCTGAGCTCCCGACAAAGTCAGCGACATAAACAGCTTTTTTTATCACTATAACCAGCTTTTTACATGACTACACTGGCAAAACCAAGTAAAAAAAACCCTGGCTCAGTTAGCCACAGATATGGGGCATAAAAGGGAAAATAAAGATAAACAGCACAAAACAAAGGGCCTAGATATTGCTCAGTTCCTAATGATGCCTTCCAAGCCTATTGTGAATATGCCTGCAACTAGGCTTGTCCCGGTCTGTAGTGAATATAAAGATTCTTTATCCAGGACCAGATTACCTACCTCCCACCAGTGATTCTCCTGCCAAAAAAGGGGCCCTACATAATCGGATGCCTAGGGCGGCAAATTTTGGGGGGCGGCCCCCAGCACTGAAAAAAAGAAAAAAAACAAAACCTGGCCCACATTACCTCAATTTACTGTTTAGTGATTAATACTTATAGTTTTATAGTACAAACAAAAATGTTTGTACCCATTTGTTTCAATACATAATTTTGCTGTATTAGGTTACATGATACTTTTTTTATGTTTTACATTTTCATTGTTTCATTTAAAAAATAAAGGGTGCAGACTTTAAGAATATGTTATAGGATCTGTTTCCCAGTTTTCCAGTTATGTTATCAGCTGAAAACTACTGATTAGGTTTGCACACATGGCTCACAGACAAATGCCAGCTGACTCCAGGTATAGATGAGGAAACGGTGCACATGGCTGAGGGAACAGTCAATTCAGGTTAATTGCAATTAACACTCTTGAATACATTGCAGTATGCAGGGTTTCAAAAATGTACTGGTATTTTTTCCAGCTAATCCTCCTAACGAGGAATTAAAATTTCCACAAATATTGTATTTTATTGAAAAACAAGACTGTGAAACACCCATCCTTATAAATTAAAGCTAAGGGACAACACCTTTTAATGTCACTACCGTCCGTGCTGAGGTGAGCACTAACAATTCATGAATCACAAACATTTCACAAAACATGTTCTAAAAGTTGCTCTTAGAACACTACAACTTTTATATTGAGTCCAACATTAGAACTCTTATTATAGTTTTTTTAAAATGTTTACTATAGATTATTATAGTTACCTACCTCATTACATTGGCAGTCAGTTCAGTTTCGGTCTCATCTAAGTATCTCAATACATACTTTATAGGATATATGGCTTTGCAAACTATTAAACACAGATCTTGTGTACAGTCTACCAACAGATGCACATCTGGGGACATTTTATGAAATAGACAAGTAACGGAAGAAGGTGCAATGTATAAAGACTCTGGTAACTCAAGAAGATATGTACTATATAAGCTTAATACATAAAAATATAAGGAAGCAAGGGATTATAAAGCATTGTGTTTAGGCTACAATGGAATCACAGATAACTGTTTCACTTTATAGTCTGGACAGAGGTTTTTGCATTCTTTTAACATGCATTGTAGTTGTTACTGAACAGATATTAGACATTATAATTTTTTGTATTGAAATAAAACAACATTGCCCAAACAAATGTATGTGTACATATGGTAAAGTACTATATGTGCTTGAATATAAGATGACACCACAAACTTAGTTTTTTTATTTATGAAAAAAAGAAAGAAAATGCCTAACTACTGTATAACGCAAAAATGCAAGGTGGAGCTCTTAGCTTATAGGTCTGACCATGTTTAAATCCCAAACTTTCTAATCACCAGGGTCACACCTGAATACAGTTGAATATAAATGTGCCCTATAAGATTTCAGCGTATAATTTCCTAAATGTGATAGAAAACCCAGAAAGCATTCAACCTATTCTTGATTGTAGGCATATGAATATATATATGACCGCATTACAATTAAAATGAATATAAACACTCATAACATTCCACTGCATATCATGTAATAGCTAATCACTTCTACTACACCACATGTACCAAATATATTGTTCTACGGTATTTCATTGCAATATTCATGGTTAAGGTATAGTATATATAATTAATTAAATAGATAAAAATCAAAGAGTGTATCTTATTAATAAAATACAGAATATCTATTTATGCATTTATACAACCATACATGTACCAATACATCTGCCTTTACATATGGATGTAAATATACATGTAAACAGATATCTATATACGTGTATATTAGTTATCATGTTAGCAGGTCACATCTTAATTCATTCTTCCTAAGAATTTGCTAGTAAGATATCTCAGGTTTCTATTTGAACACCAGGTATATACACTTCTAACACAGAGCTCTCTCAGGATTCCCATGTATCTATTTGGTTTTCCCATCATAAAACCCAGCCTTTGTTTATCAGATAGTTAACTTATATTGACCCATTGTCTTCTTAAAGTCTTACCCAAACATCACTGAAAGTTGGACAATGATACTAAGTAACAAAGCAGAAGACTGAAACACAGAGGTCAATTAAAGGTTCTTCTTAATATCAGAATATGAGTCCATTTTGTTCCCCATAGTATGAGATGTATTAAAATACCCTGACACAATGGTCTGTATCAAATGTTTTACAGATGATTTCGGGTTTTCAAGCGCGATTAACACGTCCTCCACATCTAGACCTATCACGTGTTGCCTTTCTTTTATGCTAAATCCCTTGATTTCACTGTGTTCTCTTATGTTGCTACCCAGGGGCTCGATGGAAATAAGATATAACAAGGGGGAGAGTGGACAGCCATGTCTTGTTCCATTGGATATCTTAAACCATTCGGAAGTCACCCCCTATTCAGGTTGTTCTTACTTTGGGGGAGGAGTACAAGGCTATGATGGCATCCAGAATCCAACCTCCAAAACCTCTTGCCTCTAATGCGCACCTCAAGAAATCCCACCTGACCCTGTCAAAGGCCTTCTCCACGTCCAACAACAGGGCCAGGAATGGGGTCCCCAAGGTACGCACTCCATCAAGTATGTTTACAATTCTTCTAATGCTGTTAGTTGAAGATCTACCCCTCACAAACTCTACTTGATCTGGATTGATGAGTTCGCTTAAAACCTTTTGTAATCTTTCTGCCAGGATTTTTGCATAGATGTTTATGTCAATCTTCAGCAGAGAAATAGGCCAGTAGTTTGTCACCATTTATGGTGCCTTCCTCGGTTTCAGTGTAGGAATAATGTTAGCACACAACATTTCATTTGGTAAGGTTTTTTGGGCCACCATTGTGTGAATTTTTTTTACCTTGTTAACTAAAAACATGCTAGTCAGGAAGAGATCTATTCTGGAGTATAAGCAGTATGTTTGTGAAAAACACGTATAGTCTCTTTCGTTTGGATGGAAAGTCCTCCACGCATTGAACAGTCCCACTTTGTTGACCATCTGCTGGAATTGATGAGGGTCATAACTTGATCTCTGTTTTCTGGCTTTCTGGGCCTTGGATTTTCTGTCCAAATCTTCATCAAGAACACAATTGAAGTCACCACCCAGAATGGTGTGGCCTTTTTTATGTTCTCTTAAGAATGGGATAGTCCCTGCATTCGGTGCATATAGGTTGAGCTCAATTTTACTGAGAACATATTCGGAATAAAGCGGTCTATGTCTTTTCTCAGCCAGTGTGTTTCCTGCAACAGGATCACTTGCGCCTTTTCTTGATTCATAAATGTAAACACTTTTGATCTCTTAAAAGGGGTATTAACCCCTTAAGGATAGAGCCTTTGAAACATTTTTGTCCTTTCTGGACAATGGCTATTTTAACATTTCTGTGCTGTTTGTGTTTAGCAGTAATTTTCTTCTTCGTCATTTGCTGTACCCACACATATTATATATTGTTTTTATCGGGACAAAAAGGGCTTTCTATGGATGCCATATTTTTGATCATATCTTATCATATTATTAAAAAAAAAAAAAAAAATATGGTAAAAAAAAAAAAATACACAAATTTCTTTGTTTTTATTTGAAACAACTTCTCCTCATCGACAATAGCGAACGAAAAAACGTTTACAGGGATACCACCCATGCATAGGTTTGTTGGGTTGTTTGGGGGCTAAAATGCCAAATTTGTGAGGTGCAGTTTTTTGTTTTCCAACTTGACATTTTTACATGCAGACAGCCTGCACCCATGTCCCATTTGGGACATATTTGAAACCAGCCAGTGTATTTTACCCCATCAACCCATATATTTTTTAAAAGTAGACACCCTAGGCTATCTCAAATGGTGGTATTTTAACACTTTCCATGCACTAATTCTACCACCAGCCTTTGTCAAAGTTTGTGGTAGTAATTTTTTTGTGTTTTTTTTTCACAAACCTTGTACTTCAGACATGAATTTACAGATTTTGGTATGTGTCACTGCCAAATAACACCCCAATAAGTGTTCAGCAACATCTCTTGAGTACAGGGATACCCCCCATGCATAGGTTTGTTGGATTGTTTGGGGGGTAAAAGGCCAAATTTGGGAGGTGAAGTTTTTGGTTTTCCAATTTGAAATTTTGACATGCAGACAGCCTGCACCCATGTCCCATTTGGGACATATTTGAAACCAGCCAGTGTATTTTACCACATCAACCCATATATTTTTTAAAAGTAGACACCCTAGGCTATCTCAAATGGTGGTATTTTTACACTTTCCATGCACTAATTCTACCACCAGCCTTTGTCAAAGTTTGTGGTAGTAATTTTTTTGTGTTTTTTTTTCACAAACCTTGTACTTCAGACATGAATTTACAGATTTTGGTATGTGTCACTGCCAAATAACACCCCAATAAGTGTTCAACAACATCTCTTGAGTACAGGGATACCACCCATGCATAGGTTTGTTGGGTTGTTTGGGGGGTAAAAGGCCAAATTTGGTAGGTGCAGTTTTTGGTTTTCCAAATTGAAATTTTGACATGCAGACCGCCTGCACCCATGTCCCATTTGGGACATATTTGAAACCAGCCAGTGTATTTTACCCCATCAACCCATATATTTTTTAAAAGTAGACACCCTACGCTATTTCAAATGGTGGTATTTTAACACTTTCCATGCACTAATTCTACCACCAGCCTTTGTCAAAGTTTGTGGTAGTAATTTTTGTGTGTTTTTTTTTCACAAATATTGTATTTTAGACATAAATTCACAGATTTTGGTATGTGTCACTGCCAAACAATAACCCAATATGTGTTCAACAACATCTCCTGAGTACAGGGATACCACCCATGCATAGGTTTGTTGGGTTGTTTGGGGGCTAAAAGGGCCACATTGTGAAGGTGCGCATTTTCAACTTGGAATATTGACGTGTAGCCAGCCTGAGCCCATCTTTCATTTGGGACTTTTTTTTAAAGTAGGACAGTGTATTTTACCCCAAAAAGTATATATTTTGTAAAAGTAGACACCCTAGGCTATTTTAAATGGTGTTATTTTAACACTTTCCATGCACCAATTCTACCACCAGCCTTTGTCAAAGTTTGTGGTAGTCATTTTATTGTGTATTTTTTCCCACATACATTGTACTTTAGACACAAATTCACATATTTCGGTATGTGTCACTGACAAACAATACCACAATATATGTTCAGCAACATCTCCCGAGCACAGGGATACCACCCATGCATAGCTTTGTCAGCTTTGTTGGGTGTTGAAAGGCTACATTTGAGAGGTGCGCTTTTTGATTTTCAAACTTGGAATTTGAACATGTAGAGCAAGGAAGGGGTTAATAGCTCTTATAAGAGCCTTTGTAGTACTGTACAAAAAAATTAACCCCTAAAAATGCACAGACGAGAAAAAAGGTTCTGCTGTGCAGTGATCAGTGGCAGGGAAGGGGTTAATACACTACACTATACAAAGGGTATGGCTTTTATAAAAGCCCTTGGGACTCACAATTTTTTTACATTTTATTTAATTTATTACAATTAAAAAATTATGTTATACAGATCTGTCTCTTTCCCTCACTAAAACTCAAGTGAGGAGAGGGAGGCAGATCCATATGGGTCAGAACAATATTTACGAACCAGACGAATGGTGATGCTCATCTGAGAAATCACCAAACCACCTTTGCCACTGATCGGCTGTTACTGATCGCTATACACGCGTTCAGACAGCTTCAAAAGGAATACACGTAATCCCCTAGTGGGTATAACTAACCCCTAGCGAGTCTGACAAAAAAAATGCTGATAGCAAAAAAAATTCCTTCTGCGACTAGATTGCTCCATATGCGCTGCTTAGGCAGTGACCATATGCACTGCTTAGGCAGTGACCATATGTGCTGCTTAGGAAGTGATATATGGCAAGGAAGGGGTTAATAGCTCTTAAAAGAGCCTTTGATATACTGTAATAAATCAAAGTAAAAAAAAATAACCCCTAAAAAAATGCACAGACAGCAAAAAATGTGCTGCTGTGTAAGATCACTGCGTACACAGCGATCAATTGCAAGGAAGGGGTTAAATACTGGAAACGGCTTTTATAAAAGCCTTTGGGTCTCAATTCTATTAAATATATTATAATTAAAAACTTACATTATACAGCTCTGTCTCCCTCCCTCACTAAAACTCAAGTGAGAGGGAGGCAGATCTACACGGGTCAGATCAAATATTTACAAATATTGATCTAACCAGACGAATGGTGATGCTCATCTAAGCAAACGCCAACCTGCCTTTGTCACTTATCAGCTGTTACTGATCGCTATACATGCGGTCAGACAGCTAAAAAAAAATTTTTTACGTTAAACGTAGTCCCCTAGCGGGTATAATTAACACGTGACGGGTGTAATAAAAAAGTAAAAAAAAATTTAAAAATGCTTCTGCAGCAAGATTGCTGCATTTGCGTCAGATCGCTGCTTAGGCAGTGATCTACAGCAAGAAAGGGGTTAATCTCTCTTAAAAGAGCTTTTTTTTATACTGTAATTTATTACAGTAAAAAAAAAATGAACCCCTAAAAAATGCAGACAGCAAAAAATGTGCTGCTGTGTATGATCACTGCGTACACAGCGATCAATGGCAGGGAAGGGGTTAAATGGCTTTTATAAAAGCCCTTGGTGTTTAAAATTTTATTAAATATTTTTTTTATTATTTTATTTTATTTTTTTACTTTATCTGATCTGTCTCTCTCCCTTACTAAAACTAGTAAGGTGAGGGAGGCAGATCAATACTTGTCAAAGGCAATATTTACTAATATTGCCTTTGACAGTATGGTAAGTGCTCATCAGAGCACTTACCATACATGCCTGCACACAGATCACATAGATCTGTTGTGCCGGCATCGATTGGCTCCCCCTAGAGGATCGGAAGTGAAATACTTTCACTTCCGATGCTCTTGCCATTAGAAGGGAAGCGCTGCCTGTATAGGCAGCGTTCCCTTCTACTGAGCCGATGGGGTCGCTCAGGAGAGCGACCACCATCGGCTCTGGGGCAGCTGAAGGTGTTGTTAAGTGCCTCGCTAGCGAGGCACTTTAACAACACCGCAGATGCTTAGAAAGCGAACGATCGTTCGCTTTCTAAGCACATGTGTGCTGCGGGCGCAGCCATTTTTAAATGGCTGCTACGATCACTCCGTGGAGTGATCGTAGCGCGCCCCTGCACATTTGGGGGGTGTTGCACAATGCCTCTACCTAGAGGCATTGTAGCAACACCGTTAGAGTAAAGAAAGCGACCGCTGGTCGCTTTCTTTACTCCATTTAGTGCATGACGTGCCAGGCACGTCACCTGTCGGCAAGTCCTCGATTTGCCGTGACGTGCCTGGCACGTCACCTGTCGTTAAGGGGTTAAAAGCCTAGACATTTAATGAGAGCATTTGAATCATTTTCTTTAAAAGATTTTTGGGCATGCACCACCCTTTGAACATTACAATTATACAGAAAATGTACAACAATGACATCCACAACATTGAAATCAACATTCATAAATAAATCCCACAAATATTTTTTGGGTAAAAACCCAAGGGTTCCCCTAATCCTGCCCCCCCCCCAGACGGGAAGGGGTTTTAGAAGACTATATCCCATTGTCGTCAATTACAGCTCCATTACACTTATGGAACTTATGGCGCGAAGCTATGTTCAAGAGGAACAATATTACACAACAGGGGGGGAAACCCTGGGTTTCTTCTAATAAGAAGATTAATGGCAAAAAGCTTGTAGGGTATATGGGGGGGGGGCGGTTGTGTAAGTGGGAGTGTGTGTGTGTAAGTGAGAGTGTGTGACACACACACTTAGATACACACTCCTATTTACACGCCAGGATTAAATGGGCCCTGGGCAGCTGCCTCGTTTGCCCACAATTACAGATTTAAAAAAAAAAGTCAAAGGGATTTTTGGCTTGCACTGGTTCGGCGAACTTGTAAAAGTTTAAGAACAGGTTCTCATGAACCGGCTGAATCCCACCACTGTCTTTAGGCTAAGCCATCATCTACAGCTATATTGCTCTGAGAGTGCCCAATCCCTTTTGGAAGCCAAACACAGTGTAAGAAACGTGAGGCTCTATTTTGGGCAGAATCACGAGTGAATGGACTGGTTACTGCACCCGCAACAAAAGCTGGTTTGAAGGCCGGGATAACAGAATTTAAGCAGATGATGGCTGGTGAAAACCACACCGCCATGTTGAAAAGGAGTATGCTTTACAACGCAACAATTGCATCAGAGACCCCAGCCTACAGTACTCTGGCAGAAGTCTTGATTGGTGATCCGACAGGGGTGTCAGCAGCCTCCAGTCTTGATTGAGAATGCGGAAGTAAGCCAAGTGACTACTCAACAGGAAGGTTTGTTGGAGGAAGGGGGGCCCACCGACCTCCAAACCTCATACATAGACCATACTACTTATCCGCGCCCCACAGCCTTTAACTCCGAATGTAACACTGTGGCTTTCTCCTCTATGTCCGAAACCAAGTTACCACTGACTGGCATTACAGGCGGTATGCTCCCTGGACCCCAGAAGCTGACAAATAGGATACTTATACTGGTCACCACTCACAATGTCTGTAGTGCCCCCTCGGAAATGTGATCATCTGTATACCTGATGATTTGTACATAGAAGCTATGAATACCCTCTCAGGGTTAGCCCAGACCACTCACAGCATAATGGGTGCCTAGTTATTTTGTACTATCGCTCTGTGTCTTCTATTTACGTTTATATTATTAAGCCGGTCCACTGTAAAATGTAATGCTAGTTTACAATATATACTACTACTTCTGATGAGGCCTCAGTATGTTTATTATCCGTGATTTCTATGACTCTCCCATCCCCGAACTTGAAGTCTATGATTATATGATCATTTCCTAGTGTTCTTGTGAAAATCCATATTTAGTGAGTGTGTTATATTAGTTTGTTTTTTTTTAAGTTAAAGTTTTATTGAGTCAAGCATCATCAAAAATAACAACTGTTACAGAAATCTGAAACGTAACGCAGGTAATTGCCTTTACATAAAATCATATCGTACGTGCATATAATGACTCAGTTTTTGGTTTAATAGAAAATATTTACCGGAACTATAACTACTGTACTATAAAGTAGGAAATTAAAAACAGACATAACTATGCCTATGTACATACTAAGAATCAGGAAGGGCCTGAACACTATACATACGAAAAATTAGTAATATTTTCAGGCTAAAAAAATAGAACTAATATCCTTTTAATGTTATCAATATAATAGTAAAAACACTCTGATACCATCACATAGGGACATAAACATAGTGATCTGGTTACGAAACTTATGTTAAGCCTGCAACTCCGAACAGAACATCCAGGTCCTGAGAAAAAAGAAAAGGATATAAAAAGGGGGAATTGAGAAGGGCATAGAAAGATTGGGACAAAGAAAATGAACAAGAAGGAATTAAAGTAGAGTAATCAAAGTTAACAATATGTAGAAGGAATAAAATGGATGTATAGCCAGCGTCTGGTATCCAGCTTTACTGTTTATCACATCTTAAGATTCAAGGCTCCACGGGCATCGGAGCAGGCTCCTGGGTAGGCAATGAAGGAATGTCGAGGTCTTGTATAAATTGAGGAACATCCAGTGGGTCTTCGATAGTAAGTTGGAGACTGTGAGGTAATGCGGCATTCCCCATTTGTACTTAATCCCCAGTGACCGTAGGTGTGATGTCAACGGAACCATAGAGCGGCGCCAAGCCAGGGTAGAGGGTGGTAGGTCATCGAACACCCGAACAGTGGCACCATCGTGGGTGATCTGACCCAGCTTGCGGCTTGCCGACAGTAGTGTCAGTTTATCTGAGAGCGAGGATAGCTTACATATTACATCTCTGGGAGCTTCCGAGGGGGCTTGTCTCGCCTTTCTGACCCTGAAAACTTCCATCACCTTGGCGGTGTCGGCAGGTAGCTTCATAGCCAGCAGTAGATTCTGTATATGGGGCCGGAGGACAGTCCCCGAAATCGGACATTGGTATGTCTCATGTTGGCTTCAAGCATTGCCACCTGCTTGCTGAGCCTTCCTACTTGTATAGTCAGAGTGGAGGTTATCTTCTCCGTCTCTATGTGTTTTCGCTCCGCTGCCGAAGAGGCTACTTCCAGAGAGGTAAATTTGGTTTGAATCGACCCTATTTCAGTTCGTAAGGTCTGAATATCGGCCTGCCACACTGCCCGAAATTCCTGGAACAGATGTTTAATGTAATTTTTTGTAGCATATTGCTCGCCCAATGCTTCAGCAGGGCTTTTAACGGGGCTGATCGATTGATAATTCCCCTCCGAATCCTCCGATGAAGGGTTAAAGGGTGCCGCTGCCACTTTTAATTGGGGCCTAGTCGGCCTCGTCAGAAGGTCACCTATATCAGACTTGCGGTTCGTGGAAGTCTTATCTGCCTTCTTATTTCGCTTGCCCATGGTCCCCACTCCTGGATTATGCTGAGTTTTGACCAATTTGGCAGGATTAGCCATTTATGATGGGATTTTTCATAGGCTGTATGAGGAGCTCTGCTAAAACATGTCTGTCCACCATTAGAAACATAGATAGAAACATAGAAACATAGAATGTGTCGGCAGATAAGAACCATTCGGTCCATCTAGTCTGCCCATTTTTTTTTTTTTTTGAGTACTTTTATTAGTCCCCCGTTCCCGGTCTTATAGCTAGGATAGCCTTGTGTCTATCCCACGCATGCTTAAAATCCTTGACTGTGTTGAAGCTGGTTTGAATTACAGTTGGCTCCGCCCCCCTATTCCACATATATATTTATTTTTAGTGAATCTAAAGTGGAGATGTAGCCAGTGGAGATGTAGCCCCAAAAAAGGCCAAATAAAAAACCATAATAGACACCGCAAAAAAAAAAAAACTGTGCGCAAAAAAAAAAAAAAATCCACGGGTGAAAAATAATCTTCATTTTTCTTTCTTCTTTCTTCAGCCCCAAAAAAGGCCAAATAAAAATCCATAGTACGCGCCGCAACTGTTAAAAAATAAAAAAAATCCACGGGTGGAAAAAAAAATCCAACTTCGCCCATGGAGGGCCTCGTGCAGACTGAGCTCTGCAGGGCGGGGGAAAGCTTATAAAGCCTTCCCCCGCCCTGCAATTAAGTTCAGAGCACTCTGATTGGTTGTATTTCAATCCATGCTCTGTGTCATTTTATACAGCGTGGGAAAGTTAAAAAAAACTTGCGGCGTGTATTATGGATTTTTATTTGGCCTTTTTTGGGGCTGAAGAAAGAAAAAAGAAGAATGAAGAAAGAAGACCTCAAATGGTAAGTATAAAATTGTTTTTTTTTTACAGGTTAGCTTATTGCCCACCCCCCTTACTATTATTAGGGTGAGGGGGGGTAGGTAGGAATTTTTTATTTTATTGGAGGGGGGGTTAAGTGACTAGGGGCTGGGCACCCCTAGTTACTTTTATTTGTGGTCCCCACCCGCCGCTCATGGGTGGGGACCGGGGGGGGACACTAGGTCCCCCCCTCATTCTTATTAGCGTCCCCACCCGCCGGCCAAGTGTGGGGACCGGGGGGGACACTAGGTCCCCCCCTCATTCTTATTAACTTATTTCCCTATCCACATTTGCTTGCAGGTCACTTGACCTACTCTTACCCATATTTTACTTCCTTTTGCAGCCCTCTTGCCATTTCCATGACTTTTTTAGAGGCATTTTAGTGGCCAAAAGTTTGTGTCCCCATTAAATTTTTCCCAAACTGGGACACATGTAGAATTCCAATTCCGTGCAATAGGGATCTTTGCTGCAGAAAAAATATGTTCCATTAGGAACTTCTTGGTTGGTGTCATGTCGGGCCAGGGGAGATGTAGCAAATTTTCTATTCATTCGAATTCCCAAAGACAACATTAGGTCAGATATCATCCCCCAGAATTTATCTAATCTTGGGCAAGTCCACCATATGTGTTTAAAGGTACCTACCTCTCTACTACATCTCCAAAAAATACCTTAGATGTTCCTGGATATATCTTTCCTTTTCTCTCTGGGGTCAGATACCATCGGTACATCACTTTGTAATGTAATTCGAGGAGGTTCAAACAGTGGATAGATTTCCTCAAATCTATCATTGTTTTTAACCCCTTAGTGACAAGACATTTTCACCTTGACTTTCCCCTGGTGACAATGGCTGTTTTGACATTTCTAGGGTGTTTGTGTTTAGCTGTAATGTTTTTCTTTCTCACATACAGTACCCACACAAATTATATGTTGTTTTTATCGTCATAAGAAGGGCTTTCATTAGATACCATTATGTTCATCATATCTTATAATTTACTACAAAAAAATCATAAAATATGATGAAATATTTAAAAAAACACACTTTTTCTAACTTTGACCTAAAATATAATTTACACAAATAAAATCATTAAAAAAGACCCCTTCTAAATAGTTTCTAAATGTTCTCCCGAGTTCAAAAATATGCATGTTTCCATATTTTTCGGTATTTTTTTGCGAGTTATGGGGCAAAAACCAAAATTAGTGTTTTTTGTTTTTTTCCTATATTGATCTTTTGACCCCAACCCGAACCCAAAATTTAACCCTAACACTAAATTTAACCCCAACTCTAATCCTTATTATATCCCTTAATATTTTTTAACTTTAATTTAATTTTAACCCTATCCCTTATGCTAAAAAATATTTAATTTTAACCCTATAGGCTAATATAGCTAAATAACCTGTGTTTAATTAATTAAATATTTATTTTAAATATTTCCTATTGCAATGCTACTAAACTACCACTAGGGGTAGTCAAGTAGCATATTCAGAGCGACGGAAGTGAAGTTACTTTCACTTCCGAAGCTCAGACCGGCAGAGGACTTAGCCATATTGACGGAGCAGCATGCTCCGTCAATATGGCTCCCCACGATCGCTCCGTGGGGCGATCGTGGGGGTCCCGAAATAGAAATTTCAGTGCTGGCTATTGCCTCGATGTCGAGGCAATAGACCAGCACTGTTAAAGCGGTTTTCGCGATCGTTGATCGCGAAAACCGCTTCATTCAATGCAGGACGTGCCAGGCACGTCCTTTGTCATTAAGGGAGTTTCTCCCAGGACGTGCCTAGCACGTCCTTTGTCGTCAAGGGGTTAACCAATCTGTAAGGTTTATCTCGCTTTCTATCTCATTCTCCCATTTTAACAGAGCTTTTGGTTTGCCCAACGAGGGTACAGAAAAAAATCTACTCCTTACTAATTTTTAATCGTTATTTCTCCTTTTAAAGAATCTTGTAAACATTCTTTTTTTTCCTTTTGCCTTCCTTGTTCTTTTAGGATAAAACCTCTAACTCTACATGTAGATGTAGATTTAGTGGCTGTTACTGAGACATGGTATAATGAAAAACATGACTGGGACATATCAATACCAGGGTACTCTTTATATAGAAAAGACAGAGAAGGTAAAAAAGTGGGAGGGGTGGCCCTGTATGTGAGGGATAGCTTAAAATGTAACGTAATACATGTTAGTGAGGCGAACATAGAGTCAGTTTGGGTTACATTAGAATTTGGTAATCATCCAAGAGTAGTTGCTGCATCACAGGCGCGGGGATGACATGAGACGGTGAGTGGGCGGAGCGTCTCAGAGTCCAAGGGGGTTAGGACCGGAGCTGCGGCCGATGATAATTGAGTGCGTCTGTGCTATCGGCGCGTGTGGTCAGCTGGCCTCAGGAACAGATTGGAAGTCTATCGTCTAGAGAGCACCACTCTCCAGTGCCTACTGCAGGAAAACATTTTCTCCTTTTCAGGTCACCGCCTGCCAAGGACTCACTGGATCAGGGGGGAGCAGCTCAAATGAGGGAAACCAGCAGTAACAATAAGTAGCCCACGTGGTCAGACAACTACCCTGGTTATATGGTGTAATTGTTCAATGCGGTTTTGTGGGGGTCGGCAGGATTTGTATGTATGTTTGGTGGACTATTTGAGGAGCAGCTCTCTTTAATTGTGTCCTAGCAAAGCCTGGAGGGAAGTCCTGTACTAAACATTTAATACATCGTGATCAATTTGGGCATTTGATATAGCAGGTCTGATATGCTAGCCTGATCTACTCGCGTGGGAGGATATCCAGCAGCTCCTAATACAAGGTCTGCTTGATTTGCTTTTAGACGGGGAGGCTCAATTTATACCCGTTTCGGGGTGTTTCCCTGACGGGTTTGGAGCTTGGCCCTCGGTCTATTTGAGGCCCAGGAAGCGAAGGCGAAGTATCTTACCCTCATATGCTAAACTATACACCGGGAGCATCCTTGGGGCAAAGCTAGGGGCGGATAAGTAGAAATCAGCTCTGGTTCTAATGGTTTGAGCACTAGCTTCTGCTACTCCAGACGGGTGGAAGGAGATTCAGAGACTAAGGATTGAGACGATAATTCTCCCCTTCCTTCACCTCAGTAAAGGAGTTCCGCCTAGCTGTTCCCCTCCATAAATCAAGGGTCAACTCCCTCCTGTTTAAACCAGATTGGCTCCCCACATGTTAATTCCATTATCTGTTTCGCAGGGTAGGAGAATTAAGTGCTAGTAAATAGGAGATACCTAGAATCTAATTTACGATGTCCCTCAGGTATATCTACCCATTGCATATAATTTCAAGGGAATAATATAAGAGGTATAATAACCTCCCTTGGGTCCGACACTATGGCCACAAAAAGAGGTCATGATATCAAATTGGCTTCAAAAAAGGAGAAGGATAGGGACAAAAAGAAAAGGACTTCAGGCGGTGGACAGGAGAAAATAACTAAATTTTCCTCCCCCCAGACAAATAGGTCACAGGAAAGTGGGGGCACTCAAATAGACCCCATTGAAACTAATGTGGAAGAACCCGACCCAGAGGTTTCACGATCTATGGGTAGTGACTCCCCCCCTCCAGTGGTTCCCCTAACCCAAGATCACTTGCAGATATGCCTGGATAGACAACTATTGCTATTTAAGTCTGAATTGGAAAAGCACTTTAGAGAAACCAATGATAACGTTGCTAAAATGGCGGAAAAGATCATTGACTGTGAGCAAAGGATTGGAAACCTGGAATTTGAGAACAGGTCTTTAAATGACCAGATAAGTGAACTTAGGGAGGCAATTACTAAAATAGAGACCAAAGCAAACGACGCAGAAGACAGAGCCCGGCGTAAAAACATCAGGATACGCGCTATAACGGAAGAGGTGTCTCAGGTAAAGCTGAGACCTTTTCTCCTCAATGGGAGTCCAGGAGGCATCTCATGATTCATGTATAGAGAGGGTCCACCGTACGTTTAAACCAAAGAACCTCCCTGAGGAAGTCCCTAGAGATATTATCCTGAGGTTTTCCTCCTTCTATATAAAGCAGAAGGTGGTGTTGGCGGGGAAAATTTTCACCTCCACTGACCCCAAGTATCATAATATTTCTTTCTTTCAAGACCTATCTGCCGGCACCAGGGCTAAAAGAAGATCTTTTGGCTTTTTTACAGAGACTTTGCGGGAATCTAATATAAGATATAACGGGCTTTCCACCCAAATTACATATAAGGCTTGCTGACTCCTCGTATATAATAAATAATCCAGAGGAGGCTAGAGAATGGCTTCGTAACCATAAATCATACCTGAATAAAGAACCGCATAGCCCGAGAAAGGCGTAATACTCAATCACAAAGTAGATAATAAGTGGTTCTAAGCTAGCCTTTTTTTTTTAGATAAGGATATGCTCACGCGTTTTTTTTCACACCGTAGCACAAAGCATTTACCAATCAAGTATTTATTAGCATTAGAGTTAGTCACGGTAGACTCTGGGGTACTAGAAAGTATATCTTTTTTTGTGGTTAACACTCGGTACAAGTGCATTTAAGTCTTCTCGATTACTGAATATTCACAACTTTTCAATCACGAGCACTAGAGATTTTTAGAATATTAAATATAGGGATTAACACCATAACCGATATAGGTCTTAAACCAGGGGTTTTAGAAGTCTGCCTAAGCTACATTTCTATAAGGTAGTTCCACTTGGTAGATATTAGGCACAACTGCACTTTACATTCAGACTCACTGACCACTTATTATGAATAAATTATTTGCACTAGAGTTGTTGTTGGCAGGCACAAAGACCTGTACAGTTTCTTGGCCCTAGTTTGTATAAGGTATCAATATCAAAACTGATATGGGCAATTTGCTTAAGGATATTCTTCTTTTTATTCTGCAGGGGCGGGGGGGGGGGGTGTGTTGGGTGTTTTTTTTCCCCTCCCCATTGGTCGACTTAGAATCAGAATACTTAACCCCCTTGGCTCCATTTCGCCTTTGAGCGAAATAGGGGTTTGATGCAAGCAATATGCATCAGGAAGGATGAGGAGGTGGCTGGGGATTGTTTTTATGGTTCCCCAGCGGTAGGGATGAGGGTTTTTTTTGTTTGTTGTTTGTATTGTATGTCGAAGGTTCGTTGCCCAGGACTGAGAGTGGCGCCGGATGGGTCTGCCGGGGCCCTACGGGATAGAGGTTGGGAAGTGTATTAGATGGGGACTCTGAGATTTTTATCCCTGCATGTTCAGGGTTTAAATATACCACAAAAAAGAATCTCTTTATTGGACTCTCTGTTTGTAGATAAAGTCGATATCGCATGCGTTCAAGAGACCCATCTTAGGGAGAGTGACGCTCAGAGATTGAAGTCTAAAAAGTTCCCATATGTCGAATATTCCTTAATGCAGGAGAAAAAACAGAATGGCGTGGCCATCTTGATCTCTCGAGAGATCCAATATGAGTTGATATTCAAACAGACGGATCTAAATGGAAGATACGTTTTTTTGACTTGCAGATTGAATGACACGCTCTTCTCTATTCTAAACATATATGCTCCTAACAAGAGACCAATGCAGTTTGTAAATAAAACCTTAAATCAGATATACAATTGCGTACAGGGTGCACTGGTTGTGCTGGGAGACTTTAATTGTGTGTCAGACCCAGAAGTAGACAGGAAGAGCGAGGCTCCCAGAGTGACATCCCCTGCCGAGAGAGCCCTAGCTAGAGATTTCCATCGAATGATGTGGAGGTTCCAGCTTTATGATTCATGGAGAGTACTTAGTCCACTTGAGAGAGATTTTACCTTCTTCTCAAATAGACATAATTCCTATTCGAGGATTGACATGATACTTTTGGATCAATCCACAATTAGGAACTGTTTAGTAGCAAAAATAAAAATCACGGCGTGGTCTGATCACGACGCAGTCATGGTGGATATTAAAGAAGACACCTCGAGAATTAGAGGTTCATGGAGACTAAACGACTTTTTATTAAATAACCAAAAGAATGTGGAAGGTATACAATCCATGACTCAGGAATATTTTTTGCTAAACGCAAAAGGGGACCTAGATCATTCATTGGTATGGTGCGCGTTTAAGAGCGTAGCTCGTGGGCATCTTATCAGCTTGGGATCCCAGGTTAAAAAAGAGCAGGGTAGAAGCCTCGCGGAACTGAACATCAGGAAATACGAAAACAAAAGTGGTACTATTCCGGGAATAGGGCCGACAAATTGATGTCTAATCAGCTCAAGATCAATAATTTAAGCGCAAGGATTTTTAAAATTATAGATGGGCAAAAAACACATCTATCTCCGCAAGGCATCAGTAAAGCTTTTGAAAAGTTCCATCACGGATTGTACAATTTGTCAGTATCTAAGGATATGGAAGCTATGAGGACCTGTATTTCTCAAACAGAGCTCCCAACGATCTCCCAGCAACAAAGGGAGGAATTGGAAGCTCCGTTTTCTCTTACGGAAGTTAGACACTCCATAGATAAGCTTAAGCTACATAAGGCACCGGGCCCAGATGGCTTTTCAGCGTTATTTTATAAGAAAGTGGCTGGCACAATCACACCATTTAGTTGATACATTCAATGAGATCAAAAGCAGGGGGGCATTTCCAAAGGAGATGCTCCAGGCCTCAATAATCCCGATTCCCAAACAAGGTAAAGATAGCAACTTAGTGAGCAACTATAGGCCAATTTCGCTGATTAACTTAGACACTAAGATCTATTCTTCTATAATCGCGAATAGGCTTAAGTCAATAATTCCTACTATTATACATGTTGACCAAGCAGGCTTTGTGAAGGGGCGCCAGGCAATGGGCAATACTAGGAAGATCATTGACTTAATGGACTATGTTGGTAAACATGTGGTTCCCTCGGTGATCCTGGCCCTTGATGCTGAGAAGGCATTTGACCGGGACGATTGGAGCTTCCTGGAAGAGGTTTTGAAGGCGTATAGTTATGGGACAGGGGAGTTTGAGGTTGTGTTGAGAACGGGCGATGCTGAGGAGAATGGGAACATCTCAAGTCATCACCTAAATCAAATAAGATTGAATCTCTCAACAATGATGTGACTATTTCGGTTTAACAGAGAGGGAACAGTCTTCGGATTGGATTAACTGAACGGAATTCGTATGTAAGTTATTTTAATATACATAAAACCGAATGCGAACCTGCTGGGAGATTGACATGAGAACAATTTCAGCTTATGAAGAAAGAACTCATATATATGGAAACCGAAGCTTAAAGTGAATTTGCCAGTGATGTATAAACCGACATGAGATTAGTTTCGGTTTACGAAGAGAGAATGTGCATCTACTAAAGCGAAGTTGTTCCACGCATGCGCATCCTTGGAACGCAAACAAAAGAATGAAACGCATGAGAGACATCTACACATGTGCAGATTTAGATTCTTTTACCTGTGATCGTAATTAGAATTGATTAGACAGGACTGGATTGGACAATGGGAGGGGAGGGGTTATGTATATATATATGTGTAGCTGCTGTTTTTTTCTAGACATTCATTCAACACCTGACTCCTGAGGAAGTCTATATAGACGAAACGCGTCGAGTCTGGGTGCTTTTTTAAAACTTTGGATATTTTTGATATCTTTTACTTCATGGAATGTTTTGGACTGCAACTTTGATACCCCGATTGAATCCATCTTCAAGGAACTTCAGAAGCCTAAGGCTCAGCCCGACAACGCTATTCTATTCTTCGGGAACTGTTCCAGCCGTGGGGTAATCAACACTGCAGTAGTACCTTTTCTGCACGTAGAGCTGGTTCTCTATGTGCATCGAATTTTGTGAGTTTTCATGCAATAAATTATACGTGAATTATTGATATTTGCAGTACTACACTATTGTATATTTTCTTCCCTTGTTCCTGTCAACCCATTGGTCCATATCCGAGGGAGTACCCTGTCCATATCTAGATTTTATTATACGGTGTCAAGATATCCTGTGTTTTTTCCGGTGTTTCTTTGGGATTTGAGGACATTCCTGCAGAGATATACATTGAAGGAGAGTATTGTTGTTGCTCTATCTTTTTGTATTACGTGTTACGTGTATACATATATACATATTTTTTGTCTCCAATAGTAAAAAGTCAGGTGTTTTCAATAGGTTAGCTTCGTATTTATACCACTCTTCCGCTACCTCATCTTCCGCCAGCCATTTAACTATGTGCCAAATTTGCGTTGCGTCATGATATATCTGGATTTCAGGTAAACCAATACCCCCCTGACTCACACTTCTTTTTAAAACTTTTTGGGCTATCTGAGGTCTTTTCCCTCCCCACACATGGTCTACTAATAATGCTTGGATCTCCCTTAACCGGGCTCGGGGGAAGGGGATTGGGATCAACCTAAACATATATATCCATTTTGGTAGGATATACGATTTTATGCTACTTAACCTCCCCCACCAGGATATTTCTAAATTATTCCATATCTTCATGTGGCTCTAGTCTGTTGATAAAGATTTCTAAAATGGGTTTCTAACAGATCTTGCGGATTTGTTGTGATCCTTATTCCCAAATAGGTTATTTTTTTCTGTATCCATTTAAAGTTGTATTTTGACTTGATGTTTTGTATCCCTGCCTCAGAAAGATTTATAAAGATTGCACCACTTTTATTAATATTTAATTTATAGTTAGAGATCTGGGAGTATCTATTAACTTCATACATTAAGGCTTCTAATGACGTTATTGGATCTCTAATTGTTACCACTGTATCATCTGCATATAATGCTATTTTTCCTCTGTTTCCTGAGTCCATACAGCCCATTATGTATGGATTTAGTCTTACAGCTTGAGTAAAAGGTTCCATCGAGAGAATATATAATAGTGGCGAGAGGGGACATCCCTGTCGTGTACCATTACCCATCTGGAACCAAGGGGAAGATATTCCTGCACCTACAATCCTAGCTGAAGGGGACAGATAGAGTGCTCCTATCATTTGGAGAATTTTGCATCTGAAGCCAAACTTCTCCAGTGTCGCATGCATTAAACCCCAGCTGACCCTGTCAAAGGCTTTCTCAGCGTCTAAGAACAGTGCCAGCATGGGGATCATTTGCGCATGTGCTCCCTCCCGTAAGTGAATCAAACATCGTATGTTCTTCATTGGCGATCAATCTGCCACGAAGCTGACCTCATCTTTGTTGACTAAAAGTGGAATAATAGGTTTCAGTCTGGCTGCTATAATGGCTGCATAACTTGTAATATCGCTATTCAGCAGGGAGATTGGACGGTAGTTACCTATTTGGGTAGGGTCTCTTTCACTTTTGTAGGATTGGCTTGATATTTTCCTTATTCATTTCTGGTCGCAGGATCTCTTCTGAACCTAATTTATTAAATAATTGGACGAGTTTTGGGCCCAGTTCTTTTTTAAAGGTTTTATAAAAAATGTGAGTCCAAAACCATATAAAAATCGCCTGCCACCAAAATAAAGGCCTGTTTGAGTGTGACTATTTTTTCCAATACCTTCCTCAAAAAAAAACCTGAGGGGTATTATTTGGGGCATATACGTTTGTGATTGTTGTCAAGATTCCATTCAATCGGCATATTAATATAGAATATCTTGCTTCGGGGCCGTTCACTACTGTGATCTCGTCAAAATGAATTTGATCAGAGATCAGGATAACAACACCTCTTTTCTTTTGTTTTCCTAAAGATGCACAGGCTGCTATACTATATCCTCTTATTTTAAATTTTTTATCCATCTCTCTCGTCCAGTGAGTTTCCTGGAGGAGGGCAATATCTATTTTGTCTGCCTTTAACATTTTCTCCAACATAGATCTTTTAAACACTGTATTCAACCCCTGAGTGTTCATAGTCATCCATTTAACCACTTAATTGCAGCTGAATTATCCCGGCCCCTAAATTCTCCTCCACGCAGCCGATACTGACAACCGCAACAAGACACCAAAATTGGACGACATATAACATATATACCTTAGAGCCACAAAATCCGCTAAAACATAGCGTTACATTTAGAAAAAAACTTAGTTTAAAGGCCGAGGAGTTTCCCATTTTTCCAGCCATTTTTGAGCCTCCTCAAGGTTTTTCAGGAATATTATCACATTTTGGTGATGGATCACTAGGCTAGCTGGGAAACCCCAGTTATAGATTATATTCCTGTCCCTTAATGTTTTCGTTATCGGTTTTTCCTGAATTGTCGGGTAAAAGGGATAGATCTTGATAAATCTGAATATTCTCGTATTTCTTTATTCTTATTGTTTTATTTCGATTAGCCCTGAGAATTTGTTCTCTAATTTTATCCGTTTGGAAAAGGGCCACAATATCTCTCGGAACTTCTGAGGCAACGAATTTCGGTTTAAACAGACGATGACAGCGATCAATTACTTTAGATTTATCTTCGAAGGTCAATCCTAAACTTTCCAAAAAAATCGATTAAATATGCTTTGATCTGGTCCTGCAGTATATTTTCCGGGATATTCCTGAATCTCAAGTTTAGGCGTCTGGATCTATCTTCTAGATTAGCGATCTTTAGTTCCATCATGGAGACTTTTTTTCCCAGACTGGTTATATGCTTTTCATTCAACAGATTGAATTCTATATTGGCGTCCATTTTTTTCTCCAGCTTGCCCATGCGTCCGCAAAGGCCATTAATATCTTGCTGGATGAGTTTAACACTGGACTGTATCTCAGTTTTAAGGTGTTCAAACAGCTCTGCTAGAGCCGTTTCTAGCTGGTTTGTGGCAACGCATTCGGACTATATTGTGGGGATTTCATCTGTATAGTCTCTATTTCGGATGACACTCCAGCAATTAGATCTTTTGTGCCCAGAGAGGTTCTGCGTGAAATAGGTGAGAAAAAGGAGGCTGAGGAGATTTTATCATCTTTTGTATATTCTAGATCCTTGCTGGGCTTTTTATCTTTTTAAGAAACTTTATCCACCACTTTTTTACTTGCCATTCCTGCAATTGAATATGATATTTTTTTTTTCCTTTCTTTATCCCCTTTCCTTTTTTCTACTTAATCTTGACCTTTTCACGAATCATAATAGCGGATTTACAGCACCATGATTTAGTTAAAACAATGCGGATGTAAAGGAAGATTGTACCTGTTCGACCCCCCCCGCTGTCTCCACTTTACCAACGCAATCCACAAGGAACCCTTTTCTGGCTGTTATATGTGTGAATTAAGCATACATAGGATATTGGGCATGATATCATTTAATTACTTTCTTAAATATATATTATATATAATAAAATTTATTTTTTAATTTTATATAATATTTTTTATATAAATGGTGTTCATAATATTGAACAATGCCCAGTATCCCTTTTTTTACAGTATACTGTTATGTTTTTATTAATCCTTTTTACTATGTATGTATTATGGATTCTATATCCCTCCGTTTGTGGGAGATTGCTAGAGGGACAAGAAAGAGTTAATAAGCCCGCCTACTGAGAGGAGGAGGCTGCAGACGCGTCTGACCGGAGGGACGCGTGCTGCAGACTGAAGACACTGCACGGATGACGTCACTACACGCGACGTTCGGGAGTCACGTGTAAGCGGGAGATTTAAAAGTGGAAAGTACAGAACAGAGAGAGGACACTTGAAAAAGCCCTTTCCAGCGGGTGAAACGCGTTGTGCAAAGGAGGAGAGCTTTTTGGGACTGATTTGGACACTTGGCTGATACCCCTGTGTACCTGTATGCTGAATCCTGTTTTATGGAATGTAAGACTTTTATGTACCTTTTTTAATATTAAATCTATTCACACTAAAAGTCTCCTCTTTACTCTCTCTTGCTGTCTTTTGGAGACCTGCTGATCATTAACCCCTTGTGGGCTCCCTGGATGTGCTATAGACTGAGCAGAACTCTGCTCAGGGAGATGTGAGTGCATTCTCATTTATTTTGAATATTGGCACTTTTCTGTTAAAGATTACTACACTATATTATTTTTTTATTAGTTTTTTTCCCTTTGGACGTACACTGAGTTGACTACATTATATTTAAGGGTAACCCCGATTTTATTTATTGTGTGTGTATTAGGGTGTTTTGTTACAGCGCACTTTTTCACGTGTGTGTAATGATTTATTCATGCATACCTGTTTACTATTTTGTTTTATTTGGTCATATGTTTTGTAGATAACATATTTCCTGTTTTATTCAAAAATGTTAATATATAAAAGACACTTATTTCTGGGTAATATAGTCTAAAGGTGGTCCCCCTCATATAAGGTTGTTTAGTGATGATAATTGTATGTGTTTATAGGTGTAATTCATAAGTGAGTCATATTTCTATTCAAATGTTTATGAAAACAAGTTATCTCCAATTCTCTGTGGAGTTTTCGCAATTTTATAAATCTCTTTAATATGTGAAGGCAGTAATCAAACCACAATCACTGGCCCTGTATTTTAATGTTCCATTACCATTGCTATGTTTATACAGTGAACTAATCTGCTTTCTTTGCTAGCTGTGGGTTAGCAGCTGTAGATGAATATCAGATTGACCACATATTCTTCTTATGTCATCTGAACTTTAATACGAGGAAATTGATTTGAAAGGATTAACAAATACATTATCTTTAGAAGTTATTAATCAGTAAATCAATCTGTGAGAACCTAGAAGGACTGGGATGAGAAGAGACATTTAAGTTTGTAAATATAAAGGGTAGCGAGCAGCAAACCAATAAGCTCAGGAGAAAGTATTATGGTCAAGGAAAACATTTCCAAGGCAAAGTGATGTGCATATAAAGTAAGTTAAAAAAAACTTAGAACCATTTAATACAGAAAGTTCTATATGTATTCCATTTACTCATGGCATGCAGAGCCGTCTTTAATATTGATTGGACCGGGCCTTCTCCCCCCACTCCCTGGCATGAAACAAACCCTCCACCCCCCCCCCCCCAAAAAAAAACCCCCACCACACATTAGAGAGCACTTACTTATGTTAATAAATTAACATTAAAATACAGCTATGTTAGAGTAATAATATATGGCACTGATAGTACACAGGGCAAATATTATACAGTAGTGGATAACCATATTATCATATAGAATACATTTAGCTGCCCTGTATTCCCTTTATTAAAGATGGCCATGATGGCATGGAGATAAACAAAAGACTAATATAAACACACAAGTGGTGTCATAGAGGCTGAAAAGAGTGCTATATTTAAAAAAAATAATGAATTCACATTCAATTTCCAATTTAGTATCACATCAAGTTATAATCAGCATTTATCACCCAGCAGAAAGGAAATCAATATATCCGGCAGAATACAATATAATAGAACTTCTATGAAACCCCCGCAAAAAACAATAGCATCTTATATCCATAGAAGCACAAATTCAGCATAGGAAACATTTGGGAAAACACTTCCAGGAACCAAAGTAGAACAACTCATTATCAGCGACACATTTTGCCACAAGGACTTCCTCTAAGCATGTGTTATACACACTGTTATTGCTCCAGACGATTCCCTACTCACCTCTCTGTGTCTAAAACTACTGTGCCCAACAGTGTTAATTTCATTGACTAAACATTTTCGTCATAGTTTTAGTCAACTGCATGTTTTCAGTGACGGAAACAAAACAATAACTAATGAAAAGCTAAGTTAATAGCACTAAAACTATGACTAAAATCCTTTGCAATTTTCATCAACTGACGAAAACGAGATGAAAATGTTAGAGAGGGACTATTGCATTTACCTTTTTGGACTTCTGGTTCAGGTTCCCTTGGATATCTGCCAAAGTCTTCCCCTGGCTGAGATGCAGGCTCCCTTTGTAAACACAAATGAAGAGAATACTCCTCCATCTGATTCTCATGGTACTGTCATGTTTCCCCTCACATCTCCCTAGCAAGTTAACTTAACATTGTATAACAGCCTTCTCAGACCTGTTCAGTCACTCATTGCTGGGGATTTAGTCAACTAAAACTAGATTAAAGCGAAAACAATTCAGATGGCTATATTATGAATGAACTATAATGGCATTTTAATTGAAAAGATTATGACTAATGACTATGACTAACATTAAATCAAAATGTGCTGTCAGAATTAACACTGGTGCCCAACTCATGGAAAATTACATACCTTCTTTTGTATTTTTAAGTTCTGAGAACAGCAAATAATATATATTTACCCATTCATCTATAAATCCCACTTTTATCTTCCAATGACAAAAAACAAACATGGTTGTTACTGGTTTTGTTCCTCTTATTGTATTCACCAAATGTATTGAACTACTACTTTTTCCAATTACAACTATTTGTTCTGACATAGTAAAAAGTAAATTAACCAAGATGCTACAGCACTATGTACAGCAATCATTAAATCATAAGTAACAGAAATCAAAAACTGTATTTACAAAATATGAAAAAACAAAACATGAAAGGCGTCGCCAGAAGCAACAGCAGAAAAATATATTTCATTTCAAACTCTTACTTTTGAAAAAAAAGGGACCAATAATCTATATTGGATCGATTATAACCCATGTAGTAGACTGCGTAGCAGTCAACACTGTTAAAAAAGTTATGTATAGTCTCCAGATAATGCATAGAATAATTGCATTGATCTCACATTTCCTGTGGAAACCCACTTGCCAGGAAAAGGAATGAAGAAAACTGAAAGTAGCCAAATCTTCAAGTTGTAATTTATTAAATGCATATACAATTAAACTATTGGTAATATTCGTTTAAACTGATTTATATAAAGACATTTTCAGGTGTCAGGTCTGCTTTGAACTGATCAGGAGAATCCTGTGACTGCTTCATAATTTTGAAGCAATTTCAGTAACTGGACTACTTCATCTGGATCATGAGAGAGTGGAACTCCTTTGAAAATTTAACCTTGCTGGACATATGTGTTTTCTTCCAATGTGTGTTATGGTGCTTATAGTACTCTAAACCAGTCTTTCTCAACTGGTGGGTCCTGACCCAAATGTGGTTAGCGTGCTGGTGTGCAGTGGGTTGCGGTTGTGTTCTTTGTCAAAAAAGTCTAACTTTTGATATGGGGAGCAATCCCTAGGATTGGGAAACAGCCAAGGCTTCATCATTTACTTTGGGGACACAATTTCAAGATTTGTCTGAGATGATTTAAATGAAAGTGTGGGCTTTGTTCGGCAGATACAAGACAGTGAGTGTTTAATGTACCTTTCTTTGTGAGAGAGGCTTCTCGGCTCTGGTTCAGCTGAAGACAAAATATACGAACAGAATGGACATTGAACACTTCCTTAGAGTTGCTTTGTCTGCAATCAGCCCTGATTTAAGACATTTAGTACGAGCAAAAATCACCCCCAACTTTTTTCAATAGTTCTAACTAGTCTCACATGTTTCAAAGGCATTTTACTTTATTGGGGTTTAACCCAATAGCACTTTCATTTTTACTTGCACTATTAATTTTGCGAAGAAGTCCTATTTTGTTGTTTAATTCATATATTGAACAGTGGATATATACATTGTGGAATACTGTTCAAATTGATTTGTTATGTACATTATGTTCCAGAAATTAAATTATTTTGGGGTCATGACTTAATGAATATGGACAAAGGACAAGTTGAGAACCATCGATTCAAAGCTTCTGGATCTGAAAGTGTTACCAATCAGGACATTTGTTCAGGGAGTATATTATCTGCTCAGCATTTCTTCCTCTTTCTCTTTTATTTCACTAAAAATGTGTTTTCAATATAGTTAACATGCAGCTGGTGCAAAGCCAAGATAGACCTTTCTATATGTGTTTTAAACATCAGAGACATAAAAATACCATTAACATGGTTTCTTTACACTCAATTCTGTAAGATAGATGCAAAATATTGCAAGGAAATTCATATTTTTTGGCTCACCTATGAGCGACACAAAATTATTTAATCCAACCTGAGCCTTAAATTCATTTAAAAAAAAAAATTCTTAATTTTTTATTCATTGAATATTTCCTTAAAAAGCACTTATTGTGAATACTTTTTAGATGTAGATATTACATGATATTACTCCTCTCCAGGGGTAGACATCAACATTGCTCATGGTAGATATTTACCCTGTGGTGGGCAAATGTAATGATGTTCAAATGGACCGTCACAAATCTTCCCACCGACAAGGCCTATCGCTGCTCCTCTCTCTTTCCCTCACTCAAAACAATATTACATTGCATTAAATTAAATGCATACATTAGGATATAAAATGTGTTTTAAATAAGTCTGTGGAGCCCCCTATTTATGACATTACCTGTGGCTTGATATGCAAATGAACTGCTTTCCAATGGAAAATGTGTAATTTGCATATTAAGCCACAGGTGACGTCATTGCTAGGAAACACCGCAGACACATTTAAACACATTTCTTCTAATTTAGGCATTTCCTTTTAATTTTGCCAACACAATGTATAGATCATTTTCAATCATTTTTTTATTCTCTACACTCACAGTAAAAACAATCTTTAAGTGATACAGTTCCTTTAATTGATGACACTGGCCTAATGGCATTTTAAATGAAACCATATAGATTTACATTTTCTTTGGAAGAGAGGTGATGTTTATAATTTTGCTTTGCTTGTGTGAATGTTGTCAATGGTTTGAATATTGCAATACCGTTTAGTATATTGTATCTTAATTTGTTAAGTTTTTTTTTGTGTGTAATCTTGCCAGTCTATGTTAAATAAAAATAACAGCCTTTTTTAAATGGAAAATCTCAGAGAATCTGAATACAACTATGGAGAAAGGATTGATTTATATGGGATGGCTGAAGAAGAACTTTAAACTTCAAGGCCTCCATTTTTGGTTCACAGTTTTTTTTGTGACTACCCAAGGTATTAAATTATTTCACTAATTATTTCCTTTTTTATACTTTAAAAAAAAAAGAAAAACATATTTATTTTCCATTACTTTTTTTGGTAGGCAGCAAAGACTCTGATATTTTCCCATTGTAAGAACATTACATTAAATTACCTGGTATGACAACATTTCTCTCTTTCCATAACATATGGTGCTCTGGCAGTGTTACCAGACAGCTGTCAAAAAAATCTATAAACTGCCTAAAATAGGCCTATAAATGCCACAAAAATGTAAATTTCTGATGTACATTTTACAGTAGACTAAATAATGTATCTTTATTGTTAAATTGTCTTTAACTCCTTCTACTAGTAGACAGATATAACTTCATGCTATTAACCTACGTTTTACAATCTCACTGTCAGTATACCGTCTGTAGTAATCCAAAATTTATGTGGAGTCAACAGTATTTATTGATCTGCACAATGCCTTATCCAAAATAACAAATAATAAGAAATAACACAAGTTTAGATGGACTTGTGAAGAGCACTCTGCTCAAATAATATCACCTGTTATGATATTGAACCCTGGTATTATATGAGATTTTACCTGGTAGATATCTTAAAATAAATTGAATCACAATTTTATCAAGCATTCAATTAGTTTATTTGACTGACTGTAACATACAGATTTATTTTATTTTCATATTTGTCATCCCAAAATAATACCGGGCATAGGAGGTAGCAAAATGCTCATGCCCCATTAATAAACAGACTATGTCTCTATACATGAATGGGAACAGGGGCTGGCAAAATTTTTAGGGGGCCAGGGACACTTGGGCAGCCTCTGGACCCATTAATGTATAGGTGCACAGCCCTGATTAATTATAGTGAGGACCATGCCCATTTTGCCAGCTTCTGGATTTATTTATTGGGGCCATCATTTTATTAATTTTATACCACCATTTTATTGTGTGTGTGTGTGACAAGCAGGGATGGGCCTAGACGTTGGCAGATATTTTGCAAAGTACAAACCTTAATTAATTAGTTATTGATGTTTTTGTGACATCCTAAGCAGATGTTTTAATATATACAGGGAGTGCAGAATTATGAGGCAAATGAGTATTTTGACCACATCATCCTCTTTATGCATGTTGTCTTACTCCAAGCTGTATAGGCTCGAAAGCCTACTACCAATTAAGCATATTAGGTGATGTGCATCTCTGTAATGAGAAGGGGTGTGGTCTAATGACATCAACACCCTATATCAGGTGTGCATAATTATTAGGCAACTTCCTTTCCTTTGGCAAAATGGGTCAAAAGAAGGACTTGACAGGCTCAGAAAAGTAAAAATAGTGAGATATCTTGCAGAGGGATGCACACTCTTAAAATTGCAAAGCTTCTGAAGCGTGATCATCGAACAATCAAGTGTTTCATTCAAAATAGTCAACAGGGTCGCAAGAAGCGTGTGGAAAAACCAAGGCGCAAAATAACTGCCCATGAACTGAGAAAAGTCAAGCGTGCAGCTGCCACGATGCCACTTGCCACCAGTTTGGCCATATTTCAGAGCTGCAACATCACTGGAGTGCCCAAAAGCACAAGGTGTGCAATACTCAGAGACATGGCCAAGGTAAGAAAGGCTGAAAGACGACCACCACTGAACAAGACACACAAGCTGAAACGTCAAGACTGGGCCAAGAAATATCTCAAGACTGATTTTTCTAAGGTTTTATGGACTGATGAAATGAGAGTGAGTCTTGATGGGCCAGATGGATGGGCCCGTGGCTGGATTGGTAAAGGGCAGAGAGCTCCAGTCCGACTCAGACGCCAGCAAGGAGGAGGTGGAGTACTGGTTTGGGCTGGTATCATCAAAGATGAGCTTGTGGGGCCTTTTCGGGTTGAGGATGGAGTCAAGCTCAACTCCCAGTCCTACTGCCAGTTCCTGGAAGACACCTTCTTCAAGCAGTGGTACAGGAATAAGTCTGCATCCTTCAAGAAAAACATGATTTTCATGCAGGACAATGCTCCATCACACGCGTCCAAGTACTCCACAGCGTGGCTGGCAAGAAAGGGTATAAAAGAAGAAAATCTAATGACATGGCCTCCTTGTTCACCTGATCTGAACCCCATTGAGAACCTGTGGTCCATCATCAAATGTGAGATTTACAAGGAGGGAAAACAGTACACCTCTCTGAACAGTGTCTGGGAGGCTGTGGTTGCTGCTGCACGCAATGTTGATGGTGAACAGATCAAAACACTGACAGAATCCATGGATGGCAGGCTTTTGAGTGTCCTTGCAAAGAAAGGTGGCTATATTGGTCACTGATTTGTTTTTGTTTTGTTTTTGAATGTCAGAAATGTATATTTGTGAATGTTGAGATGTTATATTGGTTTCACTTGTAAAAATAAATAATTGAAATGGGTATATATTTGTTTTTTGTTAAGTTGCCTAATAATTATGCACAGTAATAGTCACCTGCACACACAGATATCCCCCTAAAATAGCTAAAACTAAAAACAAACTAAAAACTACTTCCAAAAATATTCAGCTTTGATATTAATGAGTTTTTTGGGTTCATTGAGAACATGGTTGTTGTTCAATAATAAAATTAATCCTCAAAAATACAACTTGCCTAATAATTCTGCACTCCCTGTATATTTACGAATAAGGGTTACTTTTAATTAATAAAGTTATATCAATTAAGGAAGGTTACTACTCATGCTGCTAGAACACCAGTTAATGAACCTTTATCCAAATCCACCTAGCCTCACATTCCCCAAATAATATTATGAGTAAGGAAGCTGAAATGAATAGAGAATTCAATAAACCTCACCATCCTAGATTAATAGGTGTGTGTACTTAGCAACCAAGCAACATACCCATTCAAGAGGTCCTCAAGTTCAAATCAATCGCTACTCCATGTTGATCAGTGTGCCTGACTCTCTTCTATGGGATATGTTTATGAAAACATTTTTTTTTTTTTAATAAACTGTATTAGATTCCGGCCAGCTTTGTGGCGGACACTACAAGTCCTATTTACGGACACCTTGTCAATCCCTAGTTAGTATATGGAACCATTTATTTTCAAAAAAATCCTCTTACACTGTCCTTCAAGTACACTTGCACCCAATCCAGAGAAGCATAGGTTCGGGGCTGACATGTTTAATTTCTTAAGATAATAGAATGGAATCACTGAAAAATTTCAAATAGGACAGGAACTGCAAAAACAAACATGAGTGCCACATTCAACCTGCATAACCAGAGGTAACTACTATTGGATTTGCAACAAACTATGCATTAATATATCTTAGAAAATATGTATCTAATTATGATAAAATAGAGATTTATTTTTTATTAAGAATTTTCATTTTTTTTTATCATATGAAGATTCATAAAAAGCAGGCTAATGATACAAACACATTTTTAAATTGTTTAGACGAATCGTTTGTAATCCTAATATTTTATCAATGGGTTGAGAATACATATATCTCAAAGTTGTTTCAAATGAAATACTGGGTAAATGGGAAATTCAAAAGATTGGAGAGTTCACCCATGATACCACTTATATATCATTAATCCCCCCCCCCACGCCATTTTACCCACATTTTGTTAAATTTATCTAGATCAGCTCTGTTCAAGTTGTAACCCTTTTACATTAAAGTTGTGTGTCTATCTGGTTCTTTACATAAGCCCAGTGAATTTTGCCTGTTTTTTTTCACCTTCTTGCTACCACCAGTTTCATTGCTAACAATATATATATATATATATATATATATATATATATATATATATATATATATATATATATATATATATATATATATATATATATATATATATATATATATATATATATATATATATATATATGGGGCATATCTGCCTTATTGATCTTCTGATGCAATAGTGGCCTCTGCAGAGAGTGGGTCAAATTCCTGCCTATAATTTGTGAAATTACCTCGAACACCTCTTCCCAGCATATGAAGTAGAGATTTTTAAACACTCGCCTACATGATTTCTATCATACACCGATATATTTTTATGAGTTTGATCAGACAAATCACTCCAAGAGTGCTGCTCTGGAACATGATGGAACAAATTGTCCCATCTGTCAAATTTGACTAACTCTGGACTACAAAGTATTTCTAATGCTACTTTAATTTCTTTAAATGGAATCTGAGCTGAATTTTTGGCAAATAATTAATAGCTTAGGTCAGGCGGTGTAATTTCATGAAGTTTTAATAGTTTTTTTTCTGCCAAACAAAGTCGACCATAGCAGTTTTTCAATACAATTACAGGAAATATTTGTTAACATCTCAGGATGATAGAATGCAGATATTCATCTCAGGCACATTTGTAATGAAGCCGTCGAGTATTCCTTCATAATTTGCTCTAATAATGTAAGAGATGTGTCTTTCCAGAGTAAGTAAAACCCTCTCACCAGAAGAACAAAAGTGGCTTCCAGAAGGATGAGAAAACACATTAATGTGTTAAATTTACACAGTGGGTTTTGATGTAGTGCAAAGACTTTTATGGAAAAAAATCAACAGAAGTACTTGCACATGTCATCTTTCACTTGACATGAGAATACAAAAAAAACTTTCCTCAAAGAACTTATTACATAAATCATATTTTTATTGTTTCTGCTTCCCACACAGTATTAAACCTTGATTTCCCTATTTCCCACTGATGAATGTCCATTTATCATATTTTTTCCTTCTTATTCTCTTGATTCTAATCTTTATAAATCACATCGACACCACTGGATCTCATCAAAGCTAGATGATTACGTATCTTGGATACCCACGCTGTTCTCATGTCTTCTTATCTTTTATTTGGCTCTCTCACATCCTTTAGATCTAAGTAGAATATCCAGCTTTTCTCACAAGCATTAACGCCAATAAGTCATTACATAGCAAATGTGACCACACAATTGAAAAAATATTATTACATAAAAAATAAACAATATATTGGCACCTTTTAAAATGTAAGAAACAGTCAGATATTTTCCATGAATTATCATATTATTCATGATAATCCTCAGTGTTCCAGTATACGAGTTCTATAAGGGGTTATTTATAAAACTCAATTCTGGGGAAAACGACTAATATTGATTTGAAGAGCAGTGACATACCATTGGTTTCCATGGTTCCATTTTTAGAACTTTGCCCCAGAATTGACATTATATATATAACTCCCTGTGCATTTACTGAGTAATAAAAATCCAATCCATGACACTTAATCTTTTTAAATAAATACAATTGTTAATTAAAAAACAGCAACAAATAATATAAGTAAACAAAAAAAAAATCCAAATAATTATTAATGCATTTGCATTTTTACCTAAAAAGGTAAAAATATCTTCCAGTTTTAAAGGTAGTCAGATTTTCCTGGGTCTTGTTCACAAGGATATCCTGTATGCGTGATTTAACTTAGAAGGTATCCTATATCCAATCGATTATTTTTTAAGTGTTCGTTAAATCCTACAAAGCAGCTTAATTTGGATCTGCATTCAAAATCTTTATTCCCTGCCTTTACAGAAAAATCAACCTCTAACTTCTGTGATGCTTAATGTTTTTTTCCCAACTTGAGCATAAAGGATACCTCTAGATCGCCAGGCATATCTATGTAGGAGCGATCCCTGTAAATGCATCTACATACTTGCCTACGTTAATTACATGTCCTCCACAGCACCTCTTTTTTAAACTAAATAAAGTGAATTGCAAAAGCTTTTCCTAATAGCTAAAATATATTTAATTGAATTTTAGGTCATCCCTGAACCCATTCCTGTTCCAAAATGTTTGCCATAGAAATTATACTACATATTGAACACATGACAACAACTTGCTTCCCTTTCTAACCGATGTTAGAGGTTGTTTAAACTTGTACGGTCAATCTTCACCAGGTTCCCCCTGATTGTTCTCCATGGAGACTATAGCTCATCCGAAAATGTCAACATCCCATGTATGTAGTATCTTTCTACAGCAACACCTTTAAATTTATTCTATATTTTATTGTCTTTGTTCCATAAAACATGCTACCCTGGAAAAGAGTATGTAATATTTAATCAATACAGTAATAGTAATGAAATAATGGAAACATCTACGCTCCCAACGTCTACGTTTTCCCGTTCTTTCTTTGAAAAAACGTTAAAGAGAATAGACAGATTCAAGAGGGGCGTGCTGATTATTGGAGGTGACATGAACACCATTATAGAGGAAAACCAAGATAAGAGTGGCAAATGCACAAACAAAAGTAACAAAATGTATAAAAATAGATGCACATGAGTTCAGGATCTCCTTTTGAAGCACGACCTTTATGATATTTGGAGAGTCCAGCATCCATCAGAAAAAGATTTTACATTCTTCTCAAAAGTTCATAATAGCTACTCTAGAATTGACCTTTTCCTGATGGATCGAACAAGTTTGGAAAAGGTATACACCTCAAACATCGGCATGATTACATGGTCTGATCATGCCCCTATTAGGATTCAGGTTAAAAATAACCATGAATATAACCGAAAATCAAATTGGAGAATCGATGAGTCTTGTATGACTTCCGAATCAGATAAAGAACTCTTAGTAACTCAAGCCAAAGAATTCATAACTTTTAATGACACAGGTGAAATATCTCCTGAAATTGTCAACCTTTAAATGTGTGGACACTTAATTAAAATCGAAGCTCGTCATAAAAAAACCAGAGGAACGGCTCTAAACGAACTATATGTCAATCTGGCTAAACTAGAAGTACAGAATAAAAATAATCCATCTCCCTCACTGAGAGAGAAAATCCTAGGGATTCAATCCCATATTAAAGCAAGACTAGAAGAAAAAGTAAGGAATATGATTATGTATATAAACCAAAAATGGTACTCGAGTAACAATAAAGTAGGAAAACCACTTTCTAATAAACTTAAAACAGATATTACTAGGAAACCAATGAAGAAGATATTGGTAGCGGACAAAGTGTACCTCTCTCCGGTAAAAATAGGAGAAGCTTTCGCTAAATATTACTCCTCTCTTTATAATATAGAAAAGACAGTAACATCTCAAACAGAGGCCGAAGCTTACTTCTCCAAGATTGTTCTTTCTAAAGTGAAACGAGAACAACTATTAGACTTAAATAAACCCATAACTGAAAACGAAATATCCCAGACAATTAAAAACATGAACATAGGGAAAGCCCCAGGTCCGGATGGCTATACAGCCCATTTTTACAAACTCCTAGAAACAAGCATAACCCCACTCCTTTTTAAACATTTTAATGGGATAAATGAAAAAGTAAAAATATCCTCGGAACTATTGAGAGAGACAATTTCTCCAATACCAAAACCTGAAAAAGATCCCAACTTTGTAAGCAATTATCGTCCGATCTCGTTAATTAATCAAGATTTTTTCAAAGATCTTAGCAAATAGGCTTAACCTTGTTTTACCAGATCTGATCCATAAAGACCAATCTGGTTTTATTAAAACCAGATCGGGAGGAGACAACATCCGTAAATTGCTACATATTATACAAAAGATAAATGGTAAATGCAGTCCAGCTATATTAATGGCGGTCGATGCCGAAAAGGCCTTCGACAGAGTTAGCTGGAGGCATTCGGAATAGTGGGCCAATTTAAAGATCTTGCAATGGCCCTCTACTCCTAACCAACTGCCAAAATTCAAGGAAACGGTTAGGAATCCGAGTGGTTTAAAATAAGTAATGGTACGCGACAGGGCTGCCCGTTAGCTCCACTCCTTTATGTCCTCTCAATAGAACAACTGGCGGCAAGTATTAGGCAAGAACAAAAAATATCAGGGATAATGCTAGACAAAGTAGAACAAAAAATAACATTGTTTGCCGATGACATAATTATGACATTCACTAATCAGGAGACCTCTGTTACACATATTCTAAATTGTATTAAAGAATATAGTATTCTCTCAAATTACAAAATCAGTATTCAGAAAACTCAGATTTTATATAATAACTTAGAACCAAATCAGATCTCGAGTTTGAAAGATAAATATGGCTTCAATTGGCAAAACAAAAACATCTCTTACCTTGGAGTTAAAGTAAACTTAAATATTGACTCATGGATTGAATTAAACTATATAAAACTATACCAAGATCTCGTAGAAACAACAGAAAGGTGGAAAAAAAACTGCACGTGTCATGGCTGGGCAGAATAGAGATAGTAAGATCCTATATCCTACCAAAATTAGAATACATATTTCGGGTAATCCCACTGCGAGTTCCAAGAAAAATCCTCAATATGTTTCATAGATTATTTTCCTCTTATGTATGGGGAGCTAAAAAACCGAGAATTGCGATGGAAACAATGTCAACAAAATGGTCTCAAGGAGGTCTCTCATCCCCCAATGTGATATCTTCACATGACACAATAATGTTTTTGCATTTCTTATTATGGGGCAGTTGCAAATCAAAGACCAAATCCTGGCATAAATACAAAAAAAAAACTCTGTAATAACATTGACCCTGTGGGGCTTCTTTGGATAGATACAGTAGAATTTAAAAAATTAAACATAGACAACACTATAATAAGGCAAGTATACAAATCCATTGGTCCAATCAAAAAAATATTCTATTCCAACAGTTCCATCTCTAGGTTAACCCCTCTTGAATCTTTGAAGTTCATGACCAGAGACTTAAACCTGGAAAGTTGGACAAAAGTGGGCTTAGGGAAAATTACAGATCTTTTGAAGGGACCAACATACACACTTTTCCACAAATCCAAGTGAAGTACAATCTCCCAAGATACGAAATGTATACCTATTGAAGAATTAAAGATCTATTAAGTAACAAAGACATAACGGGAGAAAAGACTCTTGAAAATCTGATTGAGGGCCCATATAGAAAACTAATATCTAGAATCAGAAAATATATAGGCAATAGGGGGGAAAAAGAGAAACCACAAAGTATTAATAAATGGGAGGCAGATCTTGATATGGTCTACCCAATTCAAACCTCGGCAAAATCTATTGAACTCGTAAAAAAACACATTCATTGTATTAATATCCAAGAAATATTCATCAAAATTTTGCATAGGTGGTACCTGGTTCCGACCAAACTTTGCAAATTTCAACCAGAAACCTCTAACTTATGCTGGCGTTGCAAAAAAGAACCAGGTTCCCTTGTACATATTTGGTGGATTTTAAAAAACCTTAAACAAATAACTTTAACTCTTCTTGAAAGCCTAGATATCAAATTAAGTAACTTATCCCCAGAAAATGTTCTTTTTCACTTTAACCTTCCAAACCTTTCAAAACCACAACATATCCTATTGATTCATATATTAATGGCCACAAAAATATGTCTATCTCGTCACTGGAGAGAAATCACGGTCCCAAACCAAAATGAAATTGTAAATCAAATAAACTACCAGGCATCTATGGAAAAACCTATAGCTTACAACAACCATCACGGTGACCTATATAAGGAAACCTGGGAAAGATGGTTAAATAAATATAGTTAAACAAGTTGTTATGTGCCAACACTGGGCATGGTTTGCAGACATAACTCGGACAACTGGTGAAGCTGTGTGCCCCCCCCCCCACATCTTCCAATAATAATATCTTCTTCAAAAACGCTAAGGCTCCCCTCCTCTGTGAACCCCTCAACTACTTATTTTTAAGGACAATTGAGCATATCGCTTTGCCAGTCGATCAAGATTAACTAATAACAACCTGTCAAAATCTTAAATTCGTACATCTGCCGATTGTAATTTATGGCCGTTTTGATCTTCTTAACCTTGTATTTTCCTGATCATGCATCTGTACACTGTACGTCTAATTGTATTTTTGTATGTTTTTTGTACATTTAAAATAAAAAAAAAAATAAAAAAAATAAAATAATGGATATACTTATTAAAAAGGTAAATATATCGTGTTATGAGATGTGGTTACCACTATCAAAAGCATTAATGGAAAATTGTATTGGACACTGAAAGAAACAAATTTCACATTAAGCAAACCTGATAGATGCTTAATAAAACACATTATTGGGGTGCCATACCTTGCTAAGGAAAACTACATGTCAGACATGATAGTGCTCCATGCTGCAGATACATATACTTTACCTACAGGTACCAACATATCATTACTTGGTATTGAACAAGCTTTGCAGTAGATAACTATGTAGAGCTGTTGATAAGAGGAGACCAAGCAGGTATATTCCATGTGTCCACAGGATGAGAAAAGAAAAGCAAGGCTCTGACAAGCGGCATTAAGAGGAACAGGAACAAAGGAGGCGTTGTGGTGGTACAAATTAAAAATGATTGAAGATAAAATACAGAAAAAGTCCTTCCACGGCAAAAACAGGTATACACAAAACCAAAAGTGTGGAGAATCACCTGACGCCTTTTGTGCCCGAATGGCACGTAACTGCAATTAAGTGCCATACAGGCACGAAACACGTCAGGTAGTTCTCCAAACTTTTGGTTATATGTGTACCTTTTTCTATATTTTATCTGCAGTAGATGTCTTGTTAATATAGGGAATACAAAGTAGAGCCAAAGCAGGACTGCAATGATATGAACATTATTGGAGCTCTTTTGACCCAGAGGAATATAGGTTAAGCAGTAGGAGGATACTTTGGGAAGTTTTAAACAATGATTTTAACCTTTCTTTTCCTTTACTGTGAAATAATGATAGAATAACCTAGAGAATAGAGTCTATACATTATAAAACTTTGCTTCCTTTTCACTTCAAAGCAATTTACAAACATTGAACTGTTTTTTTAAACATTTTTTCTCGGTTGTTACAGTACAACTGCATGTTTTCATTCATTGTTTTGCCCCCTACGCAATATCCATTTGGCAATCATCTGTACACTCATCTGTCTTAGAAGGCTTTTGAGAGTTGTATGGCTGGAGGTCTGTCTTCTGTGCCTAGTTTTTAAGGATATATTTGTGCAATGTACACAGTTGAGTGCAGTGGAAATTAAACAGTAAGAGTCGCAATATGTTCTGATGACAGCTGACTTACTTGTGAGATCTGTTGTAAGAAATGGTTGCTAATGATTGGAACAGATGCACAGAGAGAAGGCAGAATGTTAGAATGTGCGAAAAATGAAAGGTCAACAGGAATGAACTAAGTGATTTGGTAGGGACTGTTTCTGCTATGTTTATGCTATATTGTTCTTATTGTAGCAATAGCTTTTTATACAGATACATATATTACATGTATGTGCAATGTTGTGACCACACCAAAAAGTTTACAACTAGCCTATCTTTCCAACTTGACTGCTTTGGCCTAGGTTTTCCATAAATCTTGTCAATTAATTGTTAAGTTAATAACTGTCATACATGTATTATGTACATAATATACACGTGTAAATGCACTGTTTGAACACACACATATATATTTATAAATCTATAGCATTATACATATAATATAAACATATTTATATTTTCATAATTATAGTTTATTCACATTAAAATGTTTACTTTAAATATGTGTGTTTATTAAAAATCTATCATCATTTACAACATTTAATCTATAAACATTTATTGGAAATTCCAAATGCTTTTCATACTGTAGATGATAATACCATCATTTAAATAAGCATTTATTGCAGATATACTTTTAAGCTTGAATATGCTGCCTACTAAAAGCAAATAGTTCAAAACGGATAGCATATTTACTAGATGTTACTGTAACATGGTACATTTTCCCTATTGTTGGTTAACTGCCAGAAAAGCTGTTACTGTACTAAATTAGGTGTTTAAAATACTGCGGTGGATTTGTCTTTCAAATGTAGTTACTGGTAAAGTTCACATTTCATTGCGTTTGAAGTGGGTCTTTTTGTGTCTCAAAATACAAATACCATAAAACGTCTGGTGAGTAACATTTTCTGACCCATAGTTCATTTTCTGCTGCTGTATGAAATATTGCTGAACACTATATATAAAAATGTTGCTTATTGAAGCACACCATTTATAAGCTGCACATATTCTTCTGGTGGAAATTAAAATAAAATTGGAAGAATTTATATTTTAGAGTACCCGAGGTGGCCAAGCATTTACAACTCTATATTCTTTTAGGAGCTTTCTTCTAAACCTCAGGCCTGGATAACAGGCCTGTGGCCAGATGATTTTCATTTTCAAAACATTCACATCTAATAAACTGCAAGAAACCTAGTGTGAGAAAAAAAAAAAAGGAGACAGGAAATAGTTCTGTTGCACGGTTATTACATCCCATTGCCTGTGGGTTGGTTTGTTATGAATTTTAACTGTGTAAATATGACGTATATGACATCAGAATTTAATCTAAAGCTACTAGGTGGAGATTGAGTGTGACTTTATTGTTAGGGCTAAAATCAACTGGGTGCTGACAGATTTTGAAAGTCACAGTACAAAAGCTTGAAAAGTAAAGGCTCAGACTGATAAGCTGTTCCTTGATTGACAACTTTAGGTTTGACTGCCAGTATTGGAAACAGTTGGGCACTCTAAAAGAAAAAGAATAAAAAATAAAAAAATAAAAGTTTTATTTCATAAGAAACTATACTGGGAAATGAAGGTGAATTTATTGGCTGGTGGAGCACAAAAACTTAAGAAAAAACAGGTGTGAGGTTTATAAAATAAAAAAAAAACTGGATAAGTTTGTTGTTTGTTAGTGATGGTGCTGCTTTAATTGTAATAACTCCTACAGCATAAAGCAATAAAGTGGAATTTGTTGGCACTGGAGGCACTGAAGTTACCATTTAATATGTCAGGCTGTACAATACAATCTTGCTTCATTAAATGAGATCATATTCTATCTTTAGCATTACAACCAAGGGCTACAATATATACATATATATATGTATATATATGTATGTATATATATATATAAATGTGTATGAATAAATATATATATATATATATATATATATATATATATATATATATATATGTATGTATGTATATATATGTGTAAATATAACAGCAATATTAGAAACAGCAATAAAAATTGCCTTTTAAAACAGATGTATTATACTTTAAAACAGAAATACTTGCATATGGTTTAAGCCTTGTTTAGGTTAATGTAGAAGGAAGCATTTCATTCATAACATGTCGCTCAATGGACTATCTGCATCATAAACTTTTACAGCCAGTAATGGAATGCCATTTGGCCAACTCTATATTTCAGCTGTTTCATCATTTTTAGATGGAAAAAGACATTCTATTGTGGAAAACTGTTAATATCACATAAAACTCAAGGGATAAATGAGATGGCAATGGTCCATCGGATGGATTCGAATAACAATATATAAATGCAATATTCATTTCCTAAAATGGGTGCAAAATGAAACCTCATCTGAAATCTTAAACGCATCGAATGTATATCATTCATGAGGTTTAGCTCACTAATACTGCCGTTTTGTAGCAGGATTATAGACATATTGCACATGAAGTGCTGTATATGTGTGAAGAAATTCATGTAACTGTGATTGTACATTTTTGTCCTTTTCCTTTTTTTAAACGTCTTCAGTATTTGTCCTCTGCACAGACCCATTCAAAATTTCAACCCCTAGTGGGCAACCCAAACTTTCAGAATGGGGCAACTGATGCTACTTTCCAAATTTTAAAAACTCAAAACGGCCACTTATTATTCCGATTCCTTGACAGACTTATGACCAAACGATAGATTACCGACAATCACAATCCATCCACCACATTATATACAACTCTCTATTTTTCCTCACCTCCCCAATCTAGACAAATCCAATCCAGTAGACAAACCATTGTCAGCGCAACCCCAACCTCAAAGATTTCTATAATCTACAGCCTTATATGCCCAACTCTAGATCTGGAGTCCCAGGGTTCAGGCATGCATTCCTGGGCGACAGACATGCCAGAGTATAATTTAGTACAACTCATTGATCTCACTAACCTAGCCTCCAAAACCCTGGTGTCCAGATCCTATAGTGAAATGTTTTGGAAACTATTACAAAGCGCTTATGTGACACCTAAACTACAAATGTAAATTGGTTTGACAGATAATTCCAATTGTCCTAAATGTACACAATTGAATGCTGATCTGTTACACTGTCTTTGGTCTTGTACTCACATACAAACATTCTGGAAAGAAATCCACACATATGTTACCCAACAATTACATATCCCGTTTCACCTATCAAAACAGTGGGCCTTATTCAACACACCTTTCTCCGAACAGGACTGTAGCTAGCCATCCAAAATGAAAACCATGTTGTTAATAGTGTCTGCCGTCTCTAAAAAAGCAATCCTATCACAATGGGCTCATTCCCAACCCCCTTTGTTATCTATGGTGTTGACTGGACTTCAATGCTTATCCCAAATGGATTGGTTGTAAACCTCACTTCATAAGGAAACCAAAACAAAGGCATTGTTTACTAAATGGTCCCCTTCCATCAATACATTGGACAATCAAGTCCAGTCATCGCTTTTGTCAACTTTCCAAACCACCAATTGGTTCTCCTCACAAATTTTGTTGGGCCGACATCCTATCCCAGGAGCAGCCACCTCCACTTAACAATCTTTGTCTTGTATATAATATGTTCTGTTAAGGTTATGATGCAAAATATGAACGACGCATAAGCGGGTGTACAACGCCAGAAACAGTGGTCAGTCATTGCATGTATTATTATATGTTCGTAGAGATACTCTTTTTCTATTAATTGTACTATTTTTTACTCTTATGAGTCATAAAGAAACGTGAATAAAGAAATAAAAAAAATGTCTCTCTTCCTGACCTATAGATCTTGCTTGGTTTTTAAACATCACACATTACCATCTGAGGAGAGTATATTACACCATCTGAGGATATTGGGAATTGTAGTCCCACTACGCTCCTACACTAGAGTCAGTATAAGGGCTCTAGTAAATGTGAGTGATTCTCCTTTGGTGGCATATATCACCATTGCAAATTGTTACAGTGCCACACATTGTATTTTTTGTTGTTTTTTCATTTTATTTCGCTATTTACACAATTAGTAGTGTATTGCACTGCCATGCACAATAAATCACTTATGCCATTAGGCTGCTGCTCAAATTTTTATTTCTCACTCTCAAAAAGGCAAAACAGCTTAATGCATTTCAGAACTGCGTCATTGTCAAATGAGCTTCTGAAATGCGTTAAGCTGTTTGCTGGTTTTGCCTTCGAAAATGAAATAAAATTCTGAGCTGCTGCCCAACATCATGAGTGGTTTATTGTGTTTTAGTACACAACACTACATTCAGTGTTTCTTGCCCATATTATGTACATATACATAGAAAAAAACACAAACACATGGAGTAATACTCTCCTGTAGGATATCTGCAAGGACTCCTCAAATCCCAGGATCAAACTAGCACAGCTGTCTGGCTGGATCTGCCACCGTTGCTATCCTGCACCATAGAAGGCTCATTGTCCTTTTAAACAATTAGTAGCTAACAATATATATAATTTTTTTAATATCTAACATTGGGCCAAAATAGTCAAGATGGGATACAAATTTCACATTTGTTTATTTTTCCAGTTCATTTATGTGTATGATTTGTTATGTATGTTTATGTTATGACCTGGATCCCTCTCGCTAACAGCAGGTGGATGTCTGCACAATGTGCGCAGACATCCTCCGCTGCTGCCCGGCACTTCCACTAGGACATTTATGATGAAGCCGGAAGGACCCGGCTTCATCATAGAAGTCCCGGCGGTCGTGCCGGGCGGCAGCATAGGATGTCTGCGCACATTGCGCAGACATCCACCTGATGTTAGCGAGGGGGATCCAGGTCCCCTGCAGATCAGCGGGGGACCTGCATCCCAGTCTAATAATCTGACCTTGATTTGAGGTTAGATTATAAGACGATCTCGAATATAAGACGAGGAGACTTTTTCAGAGCATTTTCTCTGAAAAAAACCTTGTCTTATATTCGAGCAAATACGGTACTACTCTTTACAATATATTTAAATACATGCTTTGGATTATTTCTTCTTTTAACCCCTTAGTGACAAGACATTTTCACCTTGACTTTCCCTTGGTGACAATGGCTGTTTTGACATTTCTGGGGTGTTTGTGTTTAGCTGCAATTTTATTCTTTCTCACATACAGTACCCACACAAATTATATGTTGTTTTTATCGTCATAAGAAGGGCTTTCATTAGATACCATTATGTTCATCATATCTTATAATTTACTACAAAAAAAATCCTAAAATACGATGAAAATTTTTAAAAAACCCACTTTTTCTATCTTTGACCTAAAATATAATTTATACAAATAAAATCATTAAAAAAGACCCCGTCTAAATAGTTTCTAAATGTTGTCCCGAGTTCAAAAATATGCATGTTTCCATATTTTTCGGTATTTTTTAGTGTTTTTGTTTTTTTTCCTATATTGACCTTTTGACCCTAACCCGAACCCAAAATTTAACCCTAACACTAAATTTAACCCCAACTCTAATCCTTATTATATCCCTTAATATTTTTTAATTTTAATTTAATTTTAACCCTATCCCTTATGCTAAAAAATATTTAATTTTAACCCTATAGGCTAATATAGCTATATAACCGTTTTTAATTAATTAAATATGTATTTTAAATATTTTCCATTGCAATGCTACTTAACTACCACTAGGGGCAGTCAAGTAGCATATTCAGAGCGACGGAAGTGAAGTTACTTTCACTTCCGAAGCTCAGACCGGCAGAGGGCTTAGCCATATTGATGGAGCAGCCAGTCAGCAGCTGCAAGGGCCAATAAGATATTGGCATGTATAAAACGAGGTATAGATTCATGGGAAGAGGATATAATCTTTACAAATCAATGGTAAGACCTCACCTTGAATATGCAGTACAATTCTGGGCACCAGTCATTAAAAAGGATATTAAGGAACTAGAAAAAGTGCAAAGGAGAGCTACAAAATTAATAAGGGGATTGGAGGATCTTAGTTATGAAGAGAGACTTAAAAAATTGCATTTATATACGTTAGAAAAAGGCGTCTCAGATGGGATATGATAACATGATATAAATTTGTGCAGGGCCAATATAAAGAGCTCTCCAGTGACCTGTTCACTAACAGAAATGTACAAAGAACAAGAGGTCACCCCCTGGGACTGGAAGAGCAAAGATTTCATAAACAGCAAAGGAAGGGATTCTTTATGGTAAGAACAATAAAGTTATGGAACGCACTGCCAAGAGAGGTAGTGCTATCAACCACAATAGATTCATTTAAAAATGGTCTGGATGTTTTTTTTTTTTGTTTTTTTTTAAGAAAAGCAGAACATACAGGGCTGTTAATAATAGAATAAGCATTAATAATAGAGCTTAGTGATCCAAGGAGAAATCTGATTACCCCTTGGAGTCAAGTAGGAATTTTTCCCCCTAGCAGGCAAAATTTGAAATATCTTCCTTAGGTGTTTTTGCCTTCTTCTGGAACAAAAGCTGGAATGATAGGTAGAAGGGTTAAACTTGATGCATTTGTGTCTTTTTTCAACCTAAATTACTATGTTAATATGTTACTATGTTACTAAAATCACTAAAAATAATAATTTATTGGGTACATAAAAACATAATAAAACATAAGTAAAAAAGCAATTGAGTACATAATGGTTGGAATAATACATTTTGTTTTGTCATTTTTTTAAATAAACAAATAAACAATGGTGGTTATGGGGAGGGGTACAGAAAGAAAAAAGGGGGGGGTGGGAATTAGGGGAGGAAACGGGTAACAATATAATACGTAATAGTTCAAATACAGTCTGGTCTGTTTAACTTAATATTACGCATGTAATAACACATTATAGTAATACACATACAATGATACATATCAATTGGTTTGGGTTAAGATAAATAAATTAGGCAAGAAGAAAAAAAAAAAAAAAGGGGATGGGGGGGTGGGAGGGGGGTAACTCCGGGGTCAGGTCAGTCAGCAGTTTCTCATTCAAGAGATCTGAGTAACTCGGGGGAATCAAGAAATTCTAGCCAGTGGAGCCAGATTCCAATATATTTAGTTCTATCTTCTGGGGAATGTACGGAAACTTCTGTCATTGTGCGTAGTTCCTCCACTCTGTCAATCCAGTGTTTAATTGTGGGGGTACTAGTCGATCTCCAGTGTAGCGGTATCAGGCTATTGGCAGCAATAAGTAAATTCGGTAACAATGTCTTTTTGTATTGTGAAGGTTTAAGGGGCGTATTGTGAAACAGGAGGTATTCGGGTTTGTACAACAGTGGTTTGTCAGAGAGTTGGGATATGATGGCATGAACAGCCTTCCAAAAAGGTTGTATGCGGTCACATCCCCACCATAGATGGAGTAGAGTGCCCGGGGCGGAGGAGCATCGCCAGCATAGGCCGTCGTGTTGAGGGGAAAACTTTTGTAGTTTGATCGGCATTGTATACCACATGGAGAGCAGTTTGTAGGCGTTTTCCTGGTATTTAGTAGAGAGTGTAGTGTGGTGGGCAAGGTATAGTATTTTCTCCCAACGGTGGGGTGAGAATGAGATGTCCAGCGCGTTTTCCCATTTGCCCATATACGAGGGGCTGGATGTATTGACCGACTGGAGGAGTAGATTATATAATCTAGAGATTCCTTTTTTAGGGGGTCCTGACTGGGTGCATTCCTTCTCGAATTCTGTGAGTTCTCTAATGATTCTGTGTTTCGGTGTGAGTGATTTGAAGTAATGAGTCAGCTGGTGGTATCTAAATTTGTCTAAAAAAGTTGGGTGTGAGGTGTTAGTGAGATGTGCAATAGGGGCCAGAGAGTTTCCTTGTGTCATTTGATACAGATGTCTGTTAGGTGTGTCCTCAGTGGGGAATATTCGGCTGCCTGAAATCCCTGGGGTATAGTCAGGATTATGTAGCAGGGGTGTCATAGAGGAAGGGAAGGAGGTCATGTTGTACTTGACATTAATGGAATTCCAGATATGCATGGTTGCCCTAATCAGGGTGCTCTGGAGATTGGTATGTGTCCTCTTGTCGGGAGGGAGCCACACCGACATGGCTACAGTCTGTTCGGTCATAACATGGTCTATTTGTACCCACTGCTTACTGTTTGCCGATACAATCAACTATGCGTAAAAGATGACATGCCCTGTAGTATAGTTTTAGGTCTGGGAGAGCCAGGCCCCCTCGGTTTTTTGGTAAAGTAAGTTGTGAAACCTTCTGTCTCGGATGTTTCCCTTGCCAGATATATTTGGTAATTGCGGTACTTATAGTGCTAAAAAATTGTCTGGGGATTGCTATGGGGATAGTCTGAAAGAGGTATAAAAGGCGGGGTAACAAGTTCATCTTTACTACGTTTATTCTACCTATCCACGTGATATGGGAGTAATCCCATGTTTTGAGATCTGACTGTATCTGGAGAGTATGGGGGCAAAGTTGGCTCTGTAGAGCTCCGTTAGATCAGGGGTAATCTTGGTGCCTAGGTACGTCAGGTGCTTTGTGCACCATTTATACGGGTGTGACATTCGGATCATCTCAGCTTGGCGTGCGGGGACCGAAATATTCAATATCTCTGACTTGGAGTTATTGATCTTGAGATTAGTGAGGTGACCGAAACATGTTAATTCCGCCTGGATAGCGGGTAGTGAGATCAGTGGTTGGGAAATGGTAAAAAGCATGTCGTCTGCAAAGGCTGACGTTTTATACTGCCTCTGTCCTACTTGGATGCCATGTATATCTGGGTTACTTCGGATTAGAAACATAGAAACATAGAATGTGTTGGCAGATAAGAACCATTCGGTCCATCTAGTCTGCCCAATTTTTTTTGTGTACTTTTATTAGTCCCCCATTCCCTTTCTTATAGCTAGGATAGCCTTGTGTCTATCCCACGCATGCTTAAACTCCTTGACTGTGTTTACCTCTACCACTTCTGCTGGCAGGCTATTCCATACATCCACTACCCTCTCAGTAAAGTAATACTTCCTGATATAACTTTTAAATCGTTGCCCCTCTAATTTAAGACTATGTCCTCTAGTTGTGGTAGTTTTTCTTCTTTTAAATATACTCTCTTCCTTTACTGTGTTGATTCCCTTTATGTATTTAAATGTTTCTATCATATCCCCCCTGTTACGTCTTTCCTCCAAGCTATACATGTTAAGATGCTTTAACCTTTCCTGGTAAGTTTTATCCTTCAACCCATGAACCAGTTTAGTAGCCCTTCTCTGAACTCTCTCCAAAGTATCAATATCCTTCTGGAGATACGGTCTCCAGTACTGCGTACAATACTCCAAGTGAGGTCTCACCAGTGCTCTGTACAATGGCATGAGCACTTCCCTCTTCCTACTGCTAATACCTCTCCCTATGCAACCAAGCATTCTGCTAGCATTTCCTGCTGCTCTATTGCATTGCCTACCTACCTTTAAGTCCTCTAAAATTATTACTCCTAAATCCCTTTTCCTCAGATGTTGAGGTTAGGACTGTACCAAATAGTCTATATTCTGCTTTTGGGTTTTTACACCCAAGGTGCATAATCTTGCACTTGTCCACATTAAATGTCAGTTGCCACTGCTCTGACCATTTTTCTAGTTTAGCTAAATCATTTGCCATTTGGCTTATCCCTCCGTGAATATCAACCCTGCTGCAAATCTTTGTATCATCAGCAAAAAGACATACTTTGCCAACAAGACCTTCTGCAATATCACTAATAAAAATAGTAAAGAGAATGGGTCCAAGTACAGATCCCTGAGGTACCCCACTAGTAACAAGACCTTGCATCGAATATACCCCATTGACTACAACCTTCTGTTGCCTGTCACTCAGCCATTGTCTAATCCATTCAACAATATTGAAATCCAAACTCAAAGATTTTAGTTTATTGATAAGCCTTCTATGTGCGACAGTGTCAAAAGCCTTACTAAAATCTAGGTAAGCAATGTCTACTGCACCACCCTGATCTATTATTTTAGTTACCCAATCAAAAAAATCAATAAGATTAGTCTGGCATGATCTCCCTGAAGTAAACCCATGCTGTCTCTGATCTTGAAATCCAAGCGACTTCAGATGTTCAACAATCCTATTCTTTAACAAGGTTTCCATTATTTTCCCCACTACTGAAGTAAGACTTACTGGTCTATAGTTGCCCGCCTCCTCCCTACTACCTTTCTTGTGAATGGGCACAACATTAGCTAATTTCCAATCTTCTGGAACTACTCCCGTTAACAATGATTGGTTAAATAAATCTGTTAACGGTTTTGCTAGTACACCACTAAGTTCTTTTAATAACTTTGGATGTATCCCATCAGGTCCCATCGACTTATTTGTCTTTACTTTAGACAGCTGAAGTAAAACCTCTTCCTCTGTAAACTTACATGCATCAAAAGACTCATTAGTCTTTTTCCCTAAATGAGGTCCCTTACCCAGAGAGAGCACTAACAGGATGGGGGACAGGGGGCACCCCTGTCTTGTCCCATTCGTAATCCGGAAGGGACGGGAATGTATACCGTTAACTCTCACTGTGGCTGTAGGTTCTGTGTAAAGTGAACCTATCCACCGTAATATGTTGTGGTCAAAACCCACTCTAGTAAGAGTTTCCATTAGATACATCCAACTTACTCTATCGAACGCCTTTTCTGCATCTGTTGCTAAGAGGAGCATGTTAGTCTTGGTCTTTTTGGCATGTTCGATGAGTGTGAGGACCTTGGTGGTGTTGTCCCTGACTTCTCGGCCAGGCACAAAACCAGCCTGGTCTGGGTGTATGAGATCGGGTATATGGGGGGATAGGCGCATGGCAAGTATTTTTGCTAGGAGCTTTAAGTCCGCATTAAGTAATGATATGGGTCGGTAGCTGGAGCATAACTCTCTGTCCTTACCCTCCTTGGGGATAACTGTGATGGTTGCTTGCAATGTGTGGGGATGTAGGGAGTCGTTTTGTAAGATGGCATTGAATGTCTTGACTAGATGTTTGCCAATGATAGGGAAAAATGTTTTGTGGTAACTGAGTGGGAGGCCATCTGGGCCTGGGGCCTTGCCCGTGTGGGATGCCTTGATTGCCACCTCCAGTTCCTCTAGGGAAATTGGGTCTTCCAGGGTGTCTGCAACCTCAACTGAGAGGGTGTTATGGATATGATTTGTTAAATAATCATGGATGGAGGGTGTCTCAAGGGGTGTGGTAGGTCTGGGGCTATGTGATTGTAGATTATATAGGGATTCGTAGTAATCTCTAAAAACATTGGCTATACCAGTGGAGGTGATAACTAATTGGCCCTTAGTGTTTCTGATTTTAGGTATGTGAGCTAGGTGGTTACGTTTCCGTAATAGTCGAGCTAGGTACCTTCCACTCTTATTGCTATGTTCAAAAAAGAAACGCTTGGTCCGCTGTTGTAAAAAATTATTCCTAGCCTTCAAAAGTTCAGCTAATTCTTTACGTTTGGATAATAACTTTTGAAATATTTCGGCTTGCTGTATGGTTTTGTGTGTTGTTTCAAGTGTGGAGATTTCCCTAGTCAATGTTACGAGTCTGGCTGAGTGTTCCTTTTTTTGTTTTGTGCCTTGAGCAATCAAATGCCCCCTTATTACACATTTGTGGGCCTCCCATAATATTGGTGGGGAAGTTTCTGTGGTCGCGTTTTCCGTGAAATATTGTTGGAGTACGTTGGAAGTGCCTGCTGATAGGGTGGGGTCTATTATGAGGGACTCGTTTAGTCTCCATGTAACTTGTTTTGGTTTGGTCAGAGGGGAGGTTAGTTGTATTAGGACAGGGGCATGGTCGGACCAGGTTATAGGTCCTATAGATGCCTTGGTGAGTGTTTCTAGGTCCCTATGAGCAATGCACAAATAATCAAGTCTTGAGTAGGTGTTATGCGGGGTGGAATAATACGTGTAGTCATGTGTATTATGATTTAACGCTCTCCAACTATCCACTAGTTGGTGCAGGGACAATAAAGCCTTCATTTTTCTAGGAATCGTGATTGGCAGCCTGGAGGAAGAGGATGATGTATCCAGTTTTGGGTCTAAGGGTGTATTAAAGTCTCCTCCCAATATCAATGAGCCTTCCTGGAAGTTGCACAGTTTGTGTAATACCTTCCTCAGGAAAGGGAGTTGTTTGTCATTAGGAAAGTAAAGATTAGCAAAGGTATACCTCCTGTTTAACAGAGTGCCCTTCAGAAATAGGTAGCGGCCCTCTGAGTCCGTCTCAGTCTCTATGTCAGTAAGGGGTATGTTTTTGGAGAGGAGAATAGCCACACCCTTCGACTTGGTCAGTCCATTGTTGCTATAAAAGACCTGGGGATAGTATCTGTTTGACAGGGAAGGATGTTTTTTGTCCAAAAAATGGGTTTCCTGGATCAGAGCTATTGAGACCTTGTATGTTCTAAGATCCCGGAGAAGGTTTGATCTCTTTTCTGGGATGTTTAACCTCCTTACATTCAGTGTATATATAGTTAGTGGACTGGGAGTCACTGCCATAATTTGTAAAAATAATGGGGGGGGGGGGGGGCGTGGAGACGGGAATGGGTAGTATGTGTAAAAATGTGAGGGGGGTGGGAAATCAAGATAGACTGGGTGGGGGTGGGTCGAAACTATGGGTACTTGTGTCTGGCACAGACCACTGTTAAAATATGGCTGTGTCGGTTATTAGACACTAGGTCTCCCTGGGGGAACGTGGGAGGCCCAGAGACAATATAATGCAGTACAGAAAAATACAATTGTAGATGAGATTATATGAAAAAAAAATGTTCATATAGTACACCAATATTATATAATAAAACAGTAACAATAACTGTGTAAGAGTCAACTGTGTAACTTTCTGACTTAACAGAATGGTCTCCTCCTGCCAAACGAACCTGAATGGCGTTAAAGACAGACTAGTACTAGATAGGACAAAAACAAGTATATTAAGGTCTTGCACTGTTTCCGGGCGTGTATGACACAGTGGTGAGGGGGGGGGGGGAATAGGGAGTGAGAGGGCTATGAATCTACTGCCGCTGGTGTCATCTCCCTTGTGTGTCCATCCCAGAAAACTACTATATGGTTAGGACGCATATTTACCGGGGGGGATAAACTGAGTGACTTATATATGTATGTAATATTCAAATAGTATTAGCGATTTGTGGTGGTTGTGGGGCATATGGGGTATTCTGTTCCGTTGGATCTGTGGGTTAAACATTTTTTATTTTTTCCCCTCTCCTCCAGCACCAACTTAAGAACACAGAATAATTAGTTATTCTAACCAAATAGACAGACAATATCCCCAATGGTTTGGAGTGGAGGAAATTTTATACTCATGCTCCTGGAGTGGGCTCCGTCTGATAGCGATAGTCAACATATAGTTCTGAACCAAGTCTTCTGTCCTTTGGTGTAGAATACACTCAAAAGATTCACTGGGCACAAGTGGCATCCAAAAATGTTGTAATGTTGGATATAATCGACGGGGCCCTCCGGTCTACGGTAAATGACCCCAGACAGCAGCTCTCCGAAATATTTGTAGTGTCCGAACGCTTGTGTCAGGGGTCAGCTTCACCGCTGTGTCAGATTATCGGGCTTTATTCTTCATTCTTCCCGGCCCATCCATTCCTCTGGGATCTGGAGCGGGGTGGAGAGATCCTAGACGAAGTCCTTTGGGGTCGCTCTCGTCTTGGCCGCTGTGGTCTGGAGGGTGGTAAGTAATTCGGGTCTACCCAGTCCGGGATAATAACATCCGTGATACCTGCTGCTCTCATGAAGGCTGGGGTATCTGCCGGATAACGTATTGTGTGGACTGTGTTCCCCAACGTGGCGGTAAGGCTAAATGGGAAGCCCCAGCGGTATGCAATGTGTCTGGCTGTCAGCGCTCGGGTGAGCGGTTGGAGTGCCCTCTGGGTTTGGAGTGTAATCCACGACAAGTCCTGAAAAAGGGCTACATTGTGTCCTTCGAAAGGCCATAGCCGTCTGGATCTGGCTTTAGCTATTATGTCCTCTTTCAGCCGGAAACTTGATAGACAACAAATAATGTCCCGTGGTGGGCTACCTGGGGGGCCCGGCTGTCTCAAGGCACGGTGGGCGCACTCGAATTCTATGCGAGTGCCTTTTGGTCTGTTTAGGATACCATTAAATAGCGCGGTAAGGCGTTTGTCAATATCTTCCGATGTCCCTCCTTCCTGGAGGCCTCGTATTCTAATGTTGTTTCTCCTGCCCCGATTGTCAAGATCTTCTAGGGCCCGTCTGAGTTCCACAAGCTGTTTGGCTTGGAGTGTCACCACTGCGAGCGCTTCAGTAGCTTGTTCCTCTGCTCTGGTCACAGTTTGCTCGACTACAGTGACTCTGGAGTCCACCTCTGCGATATCGGACCTCAGGGATGCTACATCCATTCTGACTTTTCCTATTGCCTGTTTAATCTCTATGGCAAGAGTTGAAAAATCCTCCTTGGATGGAATTGACTGCAGCAAGGTAAGTATATGTTGGGGTATCGCCAGTTGCGGAGATACTGCGCGTGGAGATTGTGATCGTGAGTCTTCTGAATCAGGGAAAAGGGCGGGAGTGTCCACCATATTGGATTCTTCGGGCGGCGAGATAATCGGCTGCTGCGCGGTAAAATAATGCTGTACAGATGATTCAGTCGATTTCCTAGTCGTCACTGGTGTTTGGGGATCCGTAGGGGACCGTTTGTTTCGTCCCATATCTCGTCTGTGCGTAGATAAAGCTCATAGATCAGGCCGTCGGCACGGAGCTCCAGGTTTAAGCGGCCATATTGTCTCGTGGCCAGCTCCGCCCCGGAATAATACATTTTGAATGTCTTGCATCAGACTATAGTTAGTCCCAAAGTTGCTGAATATATTTTGCTGCAAACATAGCTTCATCAGATGCTTTTTTTTTGTTTAAATATACTTCTCAGCATGCTTTAAAATCCCAGTTTTAGTGGATGGTGTAGCCTGACTTCTATAATTGTGCAGTCCCAGCATTTGTTATCATCATCCTTTTCATAAGGATTACTTAGGCTGCTGTACCAGCTGGATGCTAACTTTGGATATTAAATGAGGGTCTAGGACACTTCTTCGCCGCATTTTCATCGCTGACAGTTCAGCGCGGCAGTTAGAACGCTGAACTGTCAGCAATGAAGTATAACGCGGCCGTTTCACCGCGGCTGCAGCTATGTAAGAGCTGACAGTTCAGCGCTGAACTGTCAGCTCTTACAAATCTAAAAGTAAAAGTAAAATAACCCCCCTAATAAATGATTCCCCCCCCCCAATAGTAACACTAAACCCCAATACTGACACTAAAATTAACCCCAATACTAAAATTAACCCCCTAAACCCTAATACTAACCCCCGACCCCTAATACTAACCCTAATACTACCCCCCGACCCCTAATACTAAAGTTAACCCCCTAAACCCCAATACTAACCCTAATACTAACCCCCGACCCCTAATACTAAAGTTAACCCCCTAAACCCTAATACTAACCCCCGACCCCTAATACTAACCCTAATACTACCCCCCGACCCCTAATACTAAAGTTAACCCCCTAAACCCCAATACTAACCCTAATACTAACCACCGACCCCTAATACTAAAGTTAACCCCCTAAACCCCAATACTAACCCTAATACTAACCCTAATACTAACCCTAATACGAACCCCCGACCCCTAATACTAACCCTAATACTACCCCCCGACCCCTAATACTAAAGGTAACCCCCTAAACCCCAATACTAACCCCCGACCCCTAATACTAAAGTTAACCCCCTAAACCCTAATACTAACCCCGACCCCTAATAGTAAAATTAACCCCTAACACTAAACACTAAACCTAATTCTAACCCCCTAAACCCTAATTCTAAACCAACTAAAATCGGTAAAATACTTACCTTTAGCGATGAAATGTCCCGCGATGAAATCTCCAGCGACGATCTGTCTTGTGCTGTAGACTCGGCGGTGAAGCGGCTGCGCGGAAGCAGCCGCGATGAAGTGTCCCATCCCCATTAAATGATGTGTAATATTACTTAATTGTCCACTGGGATTCACAACACAAAGCTTTTTTAGCGACAGGAATACTGTATCAAAAAGACGAAAAATGATGATCGGCTCCGCTCACCTATGCTCTCCACGTGGGTACAGGCAAAAAAGACGAAAAAGTGATGTGCACTCCACTCCAGTGAGCGATCCAATAAAGTGCTTTATTTAAACAATGAACATGAGACCAAAAAGGAGGTACATGTACAGCAAAACGAACAAACAGAAAACCGCACCTTACGCGTTTCGCGTATTACAACGCTTAATCATAGGTAAAGTGTCGGTTGCAAAAGATCCAGCTTATATACAGGCTTGTAACCAATGAAGGTAAAGGTCAGTTTACAGTGCGGATAATAGGCTGTATACAACAGTCAGCGTACCACTACAATGGAGACTGATTTGGATAATTGCACAGACTTGCAGGCTGATTCACGGATTGCAGCCACTTTATCCACATCTCTGAATATCGATACAGGTACCGACGCAAATCGACTAAATAAAGCAGACCGCTTGTTCTTGGAAGCGGAGGACACCGAAAATCCAAATGTGGACCTAACATGTTTTTTTAAAGAACTGAAACAGAAATTCAACAAGGAAATAATGCTTTGGTGGGATATCATCAGCCTAGAGAAATATACTGCAGTAAAAAGAATACCCAGGGACTTGAGGATAAAGAAAATGCCTACATTTATAAATGAAAATGAGGAGTTCAGATTGAGATGGAATGCTACATTAGATCAATGCTCATTTGCACTAATTGATATCCTGGTGGAATACAACAAAAGTCAACTGGAAGCGGTAAAAGAAACCATTAAAACATCCCAGGAACGCCTAATGAATCTAGACCCAAGCCCTCAATTAGAGGAGTTACTGAAAGATCTTGATACCTTTAAAACACAAACAGATGACGAAATTGCCCAACGCAAGAAAGGGAAGTTCATCCGTGACAAAATTGATTACATGAAAGGTCAGGTGTACCAGTGGAAGAAGACTGAAGAATTCGCTTACCACAACAATAAGAGAAGGAACAGGAGCAAAGTCAAAAACAGCACATCCAGAAAATCGATCCTCAAATCAAGAAACGAGAGAGGCGTTTCCTTCAGTGAAGCAGATTCATTGAATCAATCAATGGGATCCGTACAGAGTTTGGCAACCTCCCTGACATCTTTGGGAAGTATCTCATTGGACTCCTCATCAAGTCGTCATGATAAGATTAAGCAAACCTTTAGTGAGTCACTGGGACAAGCGTCATCATTTGCATCATCAAAAAACGAACAGTGCTACCCTGCCGCAAGGGAAAAGAAAAAGATGAAACAAAAAAGAAAGTACGTCGAGGAGGAAACAGAAGAGGAGGAAGAAGAAGAACACAGGCCTCGGTGGAGGAGAAATACACGGAGCAGCAAGAAGACACAGGTGCTTTAAATATTATTAACCTGTCAGGCCATCAGCTCACCCCAGTGGAGAGGCAGGTTCTTGGCCTAGGGCTTTCATTTGCTCCAGACAAACATTTTGATCTGTTTAAGACACTTCTGGACGTTAATCGCTTTATTAGAGACATCACAGTTAAGAGACATTTTAAAATCATTGAAAATACAATGGAGGTAAGTCTCCCATTAAAGAATGTTGATACTGTTGATAATGACATGCATAGCGATATGTTGGTATATGATGCTTCACCTTAATGTGATAATGCAGTAACTGACTTTACGTTTTATGACAAATGTGGTCTGCACGTTTTCCAAGATTTAGAAGCAGAAAAATGTCACAATGACAAAGGCACCGTAGACACCGTACAAACGATGCTAAGAAAGAAATCCAAGTTTTATCCCATTAACAGTAGGACTATTGAAACCAACATTTTCCAAAAAACAATAGAGAGAGAACTTGGTCATCTTAATCAGTCAATTAGAGAACACAACATCCAAGCCACTTCTAACCTATCCTCAAAACAAAAGAGGGCCCTTTTGAACCTTAAAGAGAATAGGGATATTGTGATTAAGCAAGCTGACAAGGGAGGGGCAGTTGTCCTCCTTACCAAACCGGACTATGTTGGAGAGGTAGAAAGACAAATTTTAGATAAGAGCACTTATCTGCAGTTGCCCGGCAATCCAACTCAGAAATTCCAAATTCAACTTAAAAGCCTGTTGGACACCGGAGAATAACTGGGGATACTCAATGACACAGAAATTGAGTATCTGTTTAACAGTGACCCCGTTACCCCAGTGTTCTATTATTTACCGAAAGTGCACAAAAATCTAGTCAACCCTCCGGGACGTCCAATTGTCTCAAGTATAGGTAGCCTCAATGAGGGGCTATTGGAATGGTTGGACATTTATTTACAACCCATAGTGAGGCAGCAAAAAAGTTTCCTGCAGGACACTACAGATGTCCTGAGGCAAATGGCACAAATACAATGGCACCCCAATTTTATCTGGGTAACCATGGATGTTAACTCTCTATATTCATGTATTCCCCACAATATGGGGATTGGGTCACTGAAACAAATACTTGAAAAGTATAGTGATTATTCTACAAACTTGATACAATTTTTAACAGAAGTGACAGGTTTCCTACTCACTCACAATTTCGTTATGTTTGAGGACAAGTTTTACTTACAGTGCCAAGGAACAGCAATGGGGTCACGCTTTGCTCCATCCTATGCCAACATATATATGGTATCATGGGAAGATAATAATATTTATAGTGAGAGCAATCCATTTAGTCGATGTATCGCTTGGTATGGACTGTACATCGATGATTTACTATTTATCTGGAAAGGATCCCAGTCAGAGCTAACACAGTTCTTTGAGTATGTAAACAAAAATAACCTCAATCTAAAATTCACTATGACTGCAAAACAGAACAGTATAGATTTTCTTGATCTCACTCTTTCAGGTAATTTGACTACGGGCCAAGTAGAAACAGTCACTTATAGGAAACCCACAGCCGGAAATTCTGTGTTACATGCCACAAGTTGTCATGCCAGCTCTGTAAAGAAGAACATTCCTGTGGGTTTATTTATAACGCTCAAAAGGAATTGTTCCGAACCCCAAACCTTTGACCTAAAATGTAGAGAGCTTAAGACCAGATTACTAGCTCGGTGATATAGGAACTGGATGATCGATCGAGCAATTAATATTGCCAAATCGAAAAAACGTACCCATTTACTGAACAAGAACACAGAACGAACTAAACAGACACAACAAAGTTCCAAAACATCTTTTGTTACTCCACATAGTCTGGAATTCCCTCAGATAAAAAACCTAATCAAAAAACATTTACCAATACTCATGGCGGATGAGGTTTATAAAGAGGTGTTGGCTCCGGGAGTCAGATTCACAGCTAAGAAAACGAATACTTTGAGAAATATTCTGTCACCCAGTTTGCTCCAAAGTGACATGAATAAACACACAAGAAATGACTGGCTAAATACTAGAGGTACTTTTCCATGTGGGCACAATATTTGTATGACATGTAAACACGTCACGAAGCAGCTACCAGTTATCTCCTCAAATAATGGGTACATACATAATACCTGTGAATACACGAATTGTAACACTACCAATGTTGTATATATTGTAACATGTGTTAAATGTAAGAAACAATACGTAGGGAGAACAGGCAGACAATTGAAATGTCGTATGAGAGAACACATTAACGACATTACAACACGTAGGAACACCTCAGTGTCAAAACATTTCTTGTATTACAGTAATAGCAACATTGAATTCTTCAGGGTATCCATCATTGAGAAAATCAGAACGGGCCCTAGAGGGGGGAGTTTACATGACAGACTATGCCAGAGGGAAACATTCTGGATCTTTAAATTAGGAACCAGATACCCAGATGGAATGAATACGGAATATGACATATCATGCTTTTTCTAAACTCTCATTCCCCCCCCCCCCCACACATTATTGGGTATGAGGCACACTATCCGCACGCGTATTTATTTCTTGAGAATCAATTACAATAGTTCTATAATATCAAAGTCCATTTTTTTCGATGTTCATCCATCCGGATCATCTTTGTGTCGAGTTTATTTACTCTAGACCTATCTACGTTTGCATATTATAAGGGTTTATTCACTAACTAACATTGTCACTATTATTGTTTTAACTTACTATTTTGTTTTTTACCCTTTTTTCTTCTTTTTTTCTCTTCCAGAGAGTACTCTTATGTTTCCTACTGGAATAGAATTGCGTATAAGTCCTGATGTTGTTTTTAGGTCTTTTGTTGTTTTCCAGCCAGTTGTGACTTTGAGACAACAGCCACCATCAAATTTATTCTTTTTTATATATATTTTTCTACATGTTCTTAATTTTAAAAATATATGGTGCACTTTTTATACACTATATGTTACATTGTGTATATTATATGGTTTTGTATTTATTACAATTGAAATATGTTGATATTCACATGTATTTTAATCATATATATATGCAACTCCTGCTTGATATTTAGAGTTGTCTATAGAGAACACACCCATTTGCACATTTGTGGTTACTATCAATGTATGTTTTCAGATGCACATTGTCAATTTCTAGTCACTTGCTTTTATACATACCTGATAACCCTTGATTCTGTCACACAGATATCATTATCTTTGTGACACGTACTTTGTTTCTGGTCTTGTCGCTCATAGTACACCGCCCCATTTTTGTCACTTTATATTCACGCTCACTATTATTTTCTCTTTGTCCTTTTTCTTACTTTCTTGTAGGTCACTCTTACATTTACACTTTTTCTCATTTATTTGCTTTTTATCACTATTGTTTCACTTTTTCCTATTTTTCTATCACATAAATTTTCCCTTTCATTTATATTTATTTACGTTTTTTCTTTTCTTTCTTTTTTCACTTGTTTTATTCTATTTATTTCATATTTGCTTACATTACATTTTCCTAGTGTTATACACATAGTTATTCACCTTTTTATGCATACACCTATATATACACATTTTTTTTTATCTATTATATCACATATATTAGCATTTTCACTTTCTTTTACTACTTCATCATATTTTTTTCACTATAACCCTCCCTTTTTTTTTTTTTTTTCTTTCCTCACATCATACCTGTCACTAATTGTCTTAGGGCGGAGTACTACAGCTTGACAGACAACCTGACCTTTACCTTCATTGGTTACAAGCCTGTATATAAGCTGGATCTTTTGCAACCGACACTTTACCTATGATTAAGCGTTGTAATACGCGAAACGCGTAAGGTGCGGTTTTCTGTTTGTTCGTTTTGCTGTACATGTACCTCCTTTTTGGTCTCATGTTCATTGTTTAAATAAAGCACTTTATTGGATCGCTCACTGGAGTGGAGTGCACATCACTTTTTCGTCTTTTTTGCCTGTACAGGAATACTGTGTCATAGACTGAGTTAATTGATTTTATAAATATGTGTCATGATTAGTGTTGAGCGAACCCGAACCGCACTGTTCAGGTTCATACCGAACATTACGGTTTTTGGACCCCGGGGTTCGGCGATTACATTGTATGTAATGCTATTGGCTTTCTATAAACCGAAATAGAGTCCCCATTCATAAGAATTTCTTATGAATGGGGACTCTATTTCGGTTTATAGAAAGCCAATAGCATTACATGTATTCCATAAACCGAAAGTCTATCAACCGAAAGACATTCGGTTTATAGACTTTCGGTTTATGGAATACATGTAATGCTATTGCTATTCTATAAACCGAAAGTCTATAAACCGAATGTCTTTCGGTTGATAGACATTTCGGTTTATGGAATACATGTAATGCTACTGGCTTTCTATAAACCATATAGAGTCCCCATTCATAAGAATTTCTTATGAATGGGGACTCTAGTTCGGTTTATAAAAAGCCAATCTCATTACATGTATTCCATAAACCGAAAGTCTATAAACCGAAAGACATTCGGTTAATAGACTTTCTGTTTATGCAATACATGTAATGCTATTGCTATTCTATAAACCGAAAGTCTATAAACCGAATGTCTTTCGGTTTATAGACTTTCGTTTTATAGAATAGCAAAAGCATTACATGTATTCCATAAACCGAAAGTCTATAAACCGAATTGCTATTCTTTTTTTTTTTTATTTCTTTATTTTCATCATTTCTTTTAAATACAACACATTACAAAAACACTACAAAGAGAAAAGTTACAATACAAAATACAAAGACACAAACAGGAAATAAACTTAAAAAAGTGTAAATATAAATAAAAAATAAAAACATATATATATATATATATATATATATATATATGGGGGAGGGGCAGGGATGACAATCCTTAGTGCAAAAAAACATTACTGATATGATTCTACAGTCAAAAGAAGGGAAACATCTCCTCAAACTTATATCTTATTTGACCAGAAATTTGAAGCATATCATATCAAAAGTATGCCACTGGTCGTGCCAATTTATAATTGCTACTGCACGTTTTACACTATATATCCACCTCCATACCCAAATAATCAGCGTTTATTACCCCCAATCACCGCCATCCGCCTCTTGTCCTAGCCCCCATTCGCATGTGTCAGGAGAAAAGGTTGTTATTTTTTTCTCTCTGCGTACTATTTAATTATTATGTTTATTTATTCAATCCAAGTACGCATCATTTTCTGTTGCGTCTGTATCATTCAGGGTCCAATTTTCTCCAAATTTCCTAACATTATTCCTTTATATAGTTATTCCATCTTTCCCAAGCTTTTGCTTGAATTGTTTTCCCCCTATCTTCCATCTGGAGCTGGTACGATATCTGGCTTTTTAATTGTTCCCAATCGGGAGTTTCTGCCTTCCTCCAATTTCTAGCAATTAGGATCTTGGTAGCACTCAACAAGTGTGTAAGTATATAACTATTTTCTTTTCCTATCGTAACCAGGTCCAGATACAGAAGGACCCTTGTTGGGGTTGGTGGTATGTCCATTTTAATTAAATTATTCAAAATTGAGAAAGTTATATTCCATAGTTTTTGAATTTTATTACATGTCCACCATATATGTAGATAAGAGCCTAAATGGTTTTTACATCTCCAACAAAGTGGGTCTTGATTGGGGTACATCATACTAAGTTTTGAGGGAACCAAATAAGTTCTGTACATTATTTTATATTGCATTTCAATAAGGTTCAGGCAGTGTACGTTTTTTTTATACTTGGAATAATTTTAAGCCATTGCTCTATTTCGATTTTATCTACCAATTCCTGTTCCAATCTTTTTAAGCTTGGATATAGGCCCTCATAAATCTCTCGTTTTGGGCCTACAAAGAGTGGGTTTTTTAAATATATATTTATTTTACAATTTTGAGTAAGCAAAAGTTTCAATCCTACTATATCTTCATCGTATTTACAATTTCTTATTTTGGTCATTATATAATTTTTAACTCTTAAATATTTAAAAATATCTTCTGTTGTTAGGTCGTTACTTAGGGCAAGTTCTGGAAAGGGTATTATATGTTTCTGCTTTATTAGGTCTGAAAATGTTAGAATGTCCTTTGTTTCCCATCCTGTTAGATTCATATCTTCTATATTGTATTCTAGAATCTTTATTGGACCTTCTATTCTCAGGATGTTATCCCAATCTAGCTTATAATCCCTATTGAATTTCTCCCAGAATTCTAGAATTTCTTCTACTGTTTTATTTCCTTTGATCTTGTTATCTTTGCCCCTTAAATTTAATTTTATCCACGGCACTAGTGCGAGATCTTTGATTTTTATCATAACGCTCTCTATGTTCCACCATCCTTCTGTGTTATTTTTTTCATTAGTCCATTTACTTAAATGTTTCAGGAGGAAGGCATCATGATATTTTTTTACATTGGGTATTGCCAATCCCCCATTATTTATGTCTTGATATAATAGTTTCCTTTTAATCCTAGCTTTTTTTTTTCCAAACAAACTCGAAGAGTAGCTTTTGCATCTCTTTCAATTGTAAATTTGTGGCATAACATGGGAAGGATTCAAAGATGTACATAAGTTTTGGCATTATGTAAGATTTAATTGTATTTATACGACCCCACCATGAAATGCCTCCACTTTCAGTTCCTCCTATGTGTCTATTCGCCCGGATGCGTTGTGCCAGTGGTTCAAGTGTCATAACATACAAAAGAGGGGACAGGGGACATCCCTGCCTGGTTCCGTTCCCAATGGGAAACCAGGGGGATTTTATCCCGCCCCCCACTATGCAGGAAGATGGACCTGTATATAATATTGTTATTGCTTTTTCTATCCAGTCTTCCAAGCCAAGGATCTTTAACACACTAAACATAAAATCCCAATTAACCTGATCGAAGGCTTTCTCTGCGTCTAGAGATAATATGATTGTTGAATTTTTATTTCTAGTCGTTAAATCTACAAGATTTATTAAAGTTCTTATATTATTTGCAGCCTTCCTTCCTGGGATAAATCCGGTTTGTTTTCCATGTATTACAGAGGAGATAATAATTCTAACAGCCAATATTGACATCTTTATATCTTCATTATTCAGCAATATTGGGCGATAGTTTTCAATTAAGATTGGGTTTTTATTTGGCTTGGGGATCGGAATAATATTTGCTTTAAGCATTTCGAGGTCTATGTTACCAATATAGATGGCTATTGGCTATTGGCTTTCTATAAACCGAAACAGAGTCCCCATTCATACGAATAGGTCAATTTTTTCATTTAGTAATGTGATCATTGTGAAAATCAGTCAGTAATTGCAGTAAATGAAAATCCGTGCTGTATGAACACTGGTTGTCAAAATATTCCCTGTCTCTCACTGAGGAGAGAAGTGTCTCAGCCCCCCCCCCCCCCCCAAAAAAAAAACCTTTTTAAAAATTAAATATTATACATTACACAAAGTGTAAAGTCTAAAGAAACTGGTCTCAAAAGAAAGTGCTATCTGTCCTAAAAAAAAAACCAATATATTGTATGTTGGGATTCATTTAAAATGCAAGCTTACACTTATTTAATGCACACACTGCTAAACGGACATAAAAACAAACAAAACCATTGTTCTGAAGGTGTTAAATAGCTAACAAGCAGTATAATCCAAAGTCCATTTGCAATGGAGAGTATTTGTCAAAAACCACAAACATTAATCATATTTTCCATAATGATGACTTCCTGAGCAGTTAATTATGCAATGCCCCAAGATTTTACCAATCAAAACACAGTCTGGGCAACAATATAAACAATGCAGTTTTTGTAATGGCAACCATAGTTGTCATGCAGAAAATCTCAAAATATACACACAACACACATTCATGAGTAAGAGATTAGAATTTCTATCTAAATTTCAACACTATAAATTATGAACTATATAAATAATATGCTAAAAGCATTGATTTCTAACATAGAATGGGAGAGCAGTAAAAACACTGCAATGTGCAAATAAAAGTGACTAAACTTTCACCCACTGTGATCATATAAATGTTAAAAATAAATACCTCAGTTCTTCTTGCAACAGTAGGAACAGAAATGGTTTTCCCAGTAATGTACATAGATAAGAAACAAAGCACATAAAAATAGCTAAATCTGTGTGTGTGTACATACATACATATATATTTAAATAAGCATTAACCACAAACTCCCCTTTCAAGTTAGTCCTTACTTACAATGACATATGCACTTAGTCGTGCTAGCACTCTCACGATCAGCAGTAATCACTTTAATATAAGATAAGTAAATACTTACAAGATTCCAGTGTGAGTACATATTAGGTAATTCACAATATTTTTTTTATAAAACATTGTTATAACAATCAGGCCAGCCTCACAGTAGATCCTGTGCCCACTGCTCAGGTCCTCTACAAAGTCCAATTAGTAGATAAAACAGTTCATAGTGTCTTATGATTTGTTCAAAGATTCCATAAACTGCAAAATGTTTTGCCTGCATGAGCCTTCATCAGCAACTGGATTAGGGTTGGATATAATAGCCGCATCGAACGAACTCATAAAAATATGACTACTCAATATTCATCGGAGGCATTTGGATCACAACATTTTTCACCATAAAAAACATACAATTTCGACTACCCAATTTACAATGATCAGCACCGAATACAATTTGGCTTCAAGGATAATGGCCACATTTTGGCCATTTAAATTCTCCTATTCTGAGCAGGAGAATTCAACTTTAAAGACCTCTAAACCAAGCTACAAAATATTTAAAACTACATTTTAAACATTGACATGCCTACATTTATGCCCTAATATATTTTTCTATACAAATATCCAGCAACCACATCAAAAAAGTGTCATGCAGCAAAATACAAGTGCAGAACAGACACCAATGAGTAACCACAATAAAAGGGTACCCATGTACCCCAATGATTCAATACTCTGGAAATAAAATGGTAACATAGACTGTGGAAGTGTGTGAATAACAACACAGACACAATGAGATATGTTGAAATAATAAATACATTCATTTTCTAATTAATTAGAAAAATATGTTTTTCATAACAAATAAATAATAAACAAGCGTAGGCCAGAGAGGGGGCAGCAAGAGGAGGGCACAGAGTTTGTCAGTTGAGGAGCACAAGTAGGTGATAAGAATTTCAAGTAATCAAGGGGTTCCATGGCTACTATCAAGATACTAAAGTATGATTTTCTCTTCAACATCTGATGAGGAGGAGTATTATATACTGGGCAACTGTCCAGTTATGCTGGTATCATAGGCAGCCTCACCATAGTACATCATTCTCATCAACCCAGCTCCACAACTACCTAACCTAACTTATTACACAACTGATTCTGTGTCAGCTTGGCATGGAACCATTCTTGGTTGCTGTAACGGAAAGTCTACCGGACGAGGTAGACCCTCTGTCCGTTGTGTTAAATCACATCCTTAGCCCCCTGATTACAGCTCAGCATCCACCCAGCAAGTCTTTTCTGGACCCTTGCTCTTTTTACCCAAATAGCAGACAGGAGACTACAAGCAGTTAGGTACAGCAAGAATGAACAACGGTTTTATTTGTATAACAACACAGACTTATAAAAAGACATAAACATGACATCACAGACATTAGTATACAATGGGGGGGTGGCATTAAACATAGTTCTCCAACTAACTGGGGCTAGGAATACATTAGACTTTCAGGCTGCAACCCAAATAGCAATTACCATACATTGAGTAGACCTAATTACAAAACACAGAGTAAGACACATAATGTACACAACATAATCAGTTTACCAGTTCATACAGAACAATGGATGTTGGAGTAAACTATCAATTATTGTCATTGACCAATTATAATCCTTCAGAGTGGTCTACTCACAGAATTAAACATTACACATTACCCTGGCACATAAGCCAGGGTCCATAATCTACAGGGAGGTGTTTGGCCCTCAGGTCCATCCAAGAACCCCAGTCAGGCTGTCAGGACTCACTTCGTCACAGTTGCTCAGCATTATGGTCAGCTACTGGTAGATATTTTCAATACCATGGAGATTCCGACAATCAGACCATGTACAGCAGATTGTGGAGGGGCTCCTGATGTGCTCGGCTGATGTTTAGGACATTGTAATACACAATGTAGGCAGCATATTCTCTAGCTGGTCATATGCATTGTTATCTGAAATCTGAAAGATATAACTTTGTCTCTGCAGTTACCATAGCTATTTACAGAATTAGTTACATAACACAAGCCCATGCTGAGTCTGTTGCATGTCAATCCTGTAACTGAACCTATGAGGGGTTGCACATTCCTATCACTGTAGCACTCAAGTACATAGATCTCCCATAGGATGTAATGGTGATTTAGAGGTTACCACTTTGGTTCATCGACTATGATGGCCAAATGTGATTCTCGAAAATCGGTTCCTGAAATGTTCCTGATGTGCCCCGAATCATTCCAGACTTAGGCTGCACCATTTTGGTGATGAAAATCTTTACATAATTAGTAGCCCCTCATATTAAGCCCTGTGTGCCCTAATGAATTAAACTACAAAATCAAGTATGCTTCTCTAGGCAGGAGTTTTATCTCATTTCACCTCCACATAGTGACAAATAAAGAGTATACTCCAGTACCTCACACCTTATGCATTGTTCATAGTGGTTCATTTACTGAACCTTGTGACAAACAATTTAATGATGTTCTATGAACCTTCACAGGAAGAAATAAAGTGATGGTGGTGGTGCTACAGAAAATAAAATAATGAAGTATGTTTTTCTGCTCACAGAAAAATTTACAAAATACAAAAAACATAGTGCTTTCTGTAATCATAAAAGTAACCAATAATGAAGTAAAAGTAACAAATGTCCCCTTACTCAGGTGGAACAATATATTGCTCTATATACATGCACAAAATATAAAGGAGACTGTGGCCAAAACTCCTCCTCGGTTAAACACAAGAGATAGCAAAAGTACAGCATTTATTTCTTGACATAAAAGATGGGATAAAACACCAGGAATGTCAGAAACTTCTTCAAGTTTGGTCAAGACCGACTCCAAGATCCTCGGAAGGATACATTTTGTACTTTTGCTATATCTGGTCTACTGTTCATCTAAAGAGGTTATTTTGCTTGTATATAGATCAATATATTGCAAGATTTATTCAAGTTTAAGTATTACTTTCACACAGTTTATTTCTCTTAATATATAATTTTTTATCCATTATTTTATTTTATTTCTGATTCTATTCTTATTTCTTTTGTTTTATTTAGATTCATTATTTTTTAGTGCTCCTATTTTTTTCTTCTTCATGAACCTACACAGACCTTGCCACAGACACTCGTGTCCTTGTATAGATACATTGCCTGTCCCCAAAATATGATTGCTCTTCTCTCTCTGGTTTCCTTAAGGTATGTGCTGATTGCTAGGGCACTGAGCAGAGGTCCCTACAAGGATGTGATGTAGGTGATTATCTCCTTTAACTAAAATGAGGCAATTTTGTATAGTGACCTCTGTACTAAGAAAAGGATTTTCATTTTTATAAGTTTTGTTTAATCAGTTTTTATAAAGATATATTTGTCATGTCACAATAAGTATTTGTGCATTGTTTTTCATATTACACATTACATCTGCCAATGAAATCAATACACTAGGTAGCAGATTTGACCTTTTTCCCCAAATATAGTTGTAATATATTTACAATTTTTTAAAGTGCTATATTATACATTATACTACATATGCCTAAAATTACATATTGCAAAAACATCTTAACTTTTTTAAAGAGCTGTTTTTTTTTCTTTTTTTTTTTTTTTTTTTACATTTCCCGCCTGCAGCAATAGGAGGAACACACATGGAACAATCCCCCTCCCTGCACATATAAGTAAACAAGCAGGGAGGGGTACAAACAACATACTGTTATTTTTTCAGCTCTGTGTTGAAGTATGTCTGTGTGTGTAAGTGTGACTCTTTGAGTGTGTATAAGCTTCACCCTGTCTGTGTGTGTGTAAGTGTGACTATGTGGCTGTGTGTGTGTGAGACTGTGTGCGTGTATGTATACTGTGAATGTTAATGTGTGTGCATTTAATGTGAGGTGATTTTTTTTAGTGCTGGGAAATCTGTTATACACTCTGCACATTACTGTGAGTTTTATTTATATATTTATGTATATATTTATGTATATCTATCTATCTATCTCTATATATATATATAAAAATGTATATGTATATATATATATATATATATATATATTTATATATTATAGTAATTTATAAGGTCATAGGTTTATAAAAGGTAAGAACAAAAATATAAAGCATTACTAGTCAATACTAGTCTGCACTTTAAGGCACCCCCTTCACATAAAGAAAGTGATATGTTACATTGATGGTCATCATTTCCCTGCTTTACTGACTCTCTGGCAAAGCATGAAATAATTTTATTATATGAAATGCAGACCACAATCATGAGGATTAATGGATTTCATATCTGAGATCAGGAAGAACCAAAATGATTTCATAGAATAACATATGCACAAGTATTAGGCCTGGATTGAATTATTATTATTTCCCCTATGGCTTTGCTTAGATGTTTCTAACAAGATGATTTTCTTTTGACATGTTTATCTATTACATTATCTGTAGTCAATTAAAAATGTGTAGAAGCCTTTAATATATGATATGATAAAAAAAAATATAGCATAAATTACACTAGAAAGGTTTTGCTTTAAATTTCTCACATTATTTTTTTCTTTTAAGAGAAGGGTAATTAGCATTTTTGGGATCCAGGATGTAAACATAATCCAAACCATAACTGGACAGCTAAAAGTTTTTTTTTCTTCAGTTAACTCATTCATGCTAGGGTATTTTATTGCATTTTCTGAGACTTGTCCTTCCCAACAGGCATCTGTGCCATTGATATAGACAACATCCCGATGAAAATGCACACCATATGGAATTTTATTTTATAGAACAAGCATTTTAGGCTCCACATTTTAAGTAAATCACCACCCTTAACAGTAGTAAAATGATAACATAGAACTTGAAACAGAGAAGAATGCTTGGCAAGTGAAGGATTTCTGAAACATTTTTATTTAATAAATGTTATAATTTAGATGCTGTCTAAAACTATTATATACATGTCTTCTAGTTTTATGGACATGTTGAGAGTTGATATTGGAGAATAGGATCATGAATAATATATTTTTGTACTCTAGCATTTAAAATGTCTATTTTCTTGAAATTGTAAATGAAAAGACATATCAAACTGCTCTAACATGTGCCATATGCATATTTGTAAACCAGATCTATTGATTTCCTACAGAGAGTTGGTGATAAAATACTGAAACACATGCCCCACCTATTACGTTGCCGCTGGTTTTTCTCCTTCAGGAACTCCAGCGCCGCTTTTTCTTCCTTTTCTTTTTTATGTTCAGCTATTGTTTATTTTATTATTATTTAAACCATTTGAATACAGAGTCCTTGCTTTTACTCTTATTTCCATATTTGAAAATTATAATAGTCCACAATTTTATTTAGCTCATCGAGAACACTGCGAGACCAGTATTTCACATATTTGGGTTTCCATTTTTCTTCTCCTTGACATGAGTGCCTGTGGGTTGGACCTGTTTAGGTTTAATAATCTAGGTCTTTTTCATTTTCCTACATTACAATACATGTATATACTGTAGGCCAGGAACAACTACTACCCTTTATCCTAAATAGTTTACAAATGTAAAATCTCATACTTTACTACCAAGATGTTCTACCATTGTTATGCTACTGGTTTATATTGTTTGAAACTGTGATGTCTACAATGAACATTTCATTGACGCAGTAAAAATATAATTTATAAATATTAAAAAAATGTAAATAAATACTGAAACATGATTACAGTTACCATCCAAATCTTAATCAATAGCTCTTGTATAGAAAATGATTTCTGAGTACTAACCTGTTGTATTTTCTGACTATGTATGCTTCCTTATATTTTTCTGAATTGTATACATTTTAACAATTTAGTTAGAGAGCCAGTCTACCACTTTGTGAGCATATACAGAGTTCTGTTAAAAAGTGGCCCAAGCATATGACTGTGCTCCACCTAATGTCTATATATTTTTATATACAATTGTATCTGTGAATGCTGCCCGGTTGTCTGGAGAGGGAAGTGCAAACTGCAAAACCATAGTGTCATTGGGTAACCTTCCCATCCTTTAAACCAGGGGTCCTCAAACTTTTTAAACAGGGGGCCAGTTCACTGTCCCTCAGACCGTTGAAGGGCCGGACTATAGTAAAAATAAAAACTATGAAGAAATTCCTATGCACACTGCATATATCTTACTTTGAACAAAACGAGAACAAATACAATATTTAAAGTAAAGTTAAATCAACAAACTTAATAGTATTTCAATGGGAATAGTGTGCCAGTCAGATGGCCAGGAATATTATGCCATTCAGATGCCCAGGAATATGATGCCAGTCAGATGGCCAGGAATATTATGCCATTCAGATGCCCAGGAATATTATGCCAGTCAGATGCCCAGGAATATTATGCCAGTCAGATGCCCAGGAATATTATGCCATTCAGATGGCCAGGAATATGATGCCAGTCAGATGGCCAGGAATATTATGCCATTCAGATGCCCAGGAATATGATGCCAGTCAGATGCCCAGGAATATGATGCCAGTCAGATGCCCAGGAATATGATGCCAGTCAGATGCCCAGGAATATTTTGCCAGTCAGATGCCCAGGAATATTTTGCCAGTCAGATGCCCAGGAATATGATGCTAGTCAGATGCCCAGGAATATGATGCCAGTCAGATGCCCAGTAATATGATGCCAGTCAGATGGCCAGGAATATTATGCCATTCAGATGCCCAGGAATATGATGCCATTCAGATGCCCAGGAATATGATGCCATTCAGATGGCCAGGAATATGATGCCAGTCAGATGGCCAGGAATATTATGCCAGTCAGATGGCCAGGAATATTATGCCTTTCAGATGCCCAGGAATATTATGCCATTCAGATGCCCAGGAATATGATGCCATTCAGATGCCCAGGAATATGATGCCATTCAGATGCCCAGGAATATGCCATTCAGATGCCCAGGAATATTATGCCAGTCAGATGCCCAGGAATATTATGCCAGTCAGATGCCCAGGAATATTATGCCAGTCAGATGCCCAGGAATAATATGCCAGTCAGATGCCCAGGAATAGTGTGCCAGTCAGATGCCCAGGAATATTATGCCATTCAGATGCCCAGGAATATTATGCCAGTCAGATGCCCAGGAATATGATGCCAGTCAGATTCCCAGGAATATTATGCCAGTCAGATGCCCAGGAATAATATCCCAGTCAGATGCCCAGGAATATTTTGCCATTCAGAAGCCCAGGACTATGATGCCATTCAGAAGCCCAGGAATATTTTGCCATTCAGATGCCCAGGAATATTATGCCAGTCAGAGGCCAGGAATAGTGCTCGTTATCCCTCCCTCCTCCCCCGCTTCCCCATCACTTACCTCCAGCTGCTGTGTCCCCGGACGTCTCGTGCGGTGTCCTCCTGTGGAGGAGGGAAACAGTTACCGGATCCGGATGTGACGTAACGTCACATCCGGTCGCGGTGATTTTTTTTTTTTTTTTTGATTTTTTTTTCTTCCTGCAGCCGCATCCTTTGCGGCTGCCAGAAAGAAAAAAAAAAGTAAACGGGGTGGGTGCCGGCATCACCCCCCGCGGGCCACATAAATGTCCTCGGCGGGCCGCATGTGGCCCGCGGGCCGTAGTTTGAGGACCCCTGCTTTAAACCATTGTTTTCCAACTGGCAGTCTGCAGGCTATATGTGATCCTCAAGATTTTTTATGGCCTCTATTCTAGGTGAAATATCCATATATGCTATGATTTTACCTCAAAAAATGAATAATATTTAGCCTCCAAGCTAATAGCTTAAATAATATGAAGCCCTCTACATTAAAACTTGGACAACAGTGATTTAAAGAGCCACTGACACTCTAAACTTTTTTTAAACTTGTGCTTCTAATTTAGAAAGCATTATGGCTGAGTTACCTACAGTCTCTCACTCTAGTGCAGGGTGAGCTCCACTGCTGATTGGCTGCATGCACACTGACAGCTTCAGTGTAGGCTAGCATCCAGGTGAGCACTGCTTTAGCTGGTAGGCAGAGCTTAGAGTGAACCCACATATTTATCTGCAAATATATATGGCACCAGGTTTATAACTTTTGCTTATATTAATGAAGCAAAAGTTTAAAAAAAAATGTTTGCCACTTTAAACCTACTCACACTTTTTAAGGATTAACTTAATGACAACGGCTCAAATCAATCCCAACATAACATTAATTTTGGTGATTTCAAATTAAACAATTTTCACCTCAAAACCTATCACATATGGATAATCAACAAAAAGAGGACATTTTCCTGAGGGTTAAAAGGACTGTTAATATAAACATGTGATGCTGGGTGAGAACACATTGATTTTACAGTGTGAAATCTGACTAAAATTTACAGCTGCTTTATGAGACTTTTCCTAATGTGGGTTTTTACAACAGTCCAACACCTTTAATAGAATCAAGGTGGCAGACCATGAAGAAATGTATCACCAAGCAAATATGATACTACTGCTGAAAGATGTCTTTTGACATCTGCTTAGGTCTTCAGCAGGAGGTGTGGAGGTTGCTGAAGAGGGAGTACAGTGTTCCTCACGGACAGCTTCATTTTAACTTGAATATTTATATAAAAATAGGACCTTTGGAAGGATGTTACATGTTAAGATCCAAAAACAGCTGTGATGGGAAATCCGATTCTCTAAGTGTCAATATAGCATAATGTCAATGTCTTAGCACAGCATTTTGCTAATGATTTGGGGAGTTCTTATTGCACTTAAAAGAGATTTTAAGACCTAGTCCATTCATATAAAAATTCTTAAACTATGCATACAGTTCTTGTTGCTGTTATTGTGCCAGACACTGAAAATAAAATAATAATGACCCTTATGGTTTAATTTTGCATCTGAAGTTTCTTTTTTAAATGACTCTGGTACATAAATACCTTAACACAGATAACTGAAATGCTGATAGCTGCCTATGCGTTGACTCGGTAGCTATGATAGCCTTGTCCTAGGGCACTGCAATCACCCCACACTGTGATTACGGGCACCTTTTTCCACCTGCACTGTGAATGTTTACATGGTGTGTTCAATAAAAACATGGTAACATTTCATTCTTTGTGTGTTATTAGTTTTAGCAGACTGTGATTGTCTATTGTTGTGACTTAGATGAAGATCAGATCACATTTTATGACCAATTTGTGCAGAAATCCATATCATTCCAAAGGGTTCACATACTTTTTCTTGCAACTATATATATATATATTCCCTTAGTTGTAAATCACCACCCTTTAATAGTTATCTATTAATTTTTCACTTCAAGATACTTTAAAACAGGAAGCTGATGACTTCTTTTTATATAAGCTTTTACATTTTTAAATTCCAATGTATTATTTGATCCTGCAATGTTCAGACCTTAACAGATTTTTTCCTTAATTCCAGATATTTAACTCTTAGAAATTCTGTTGGTGTATGTATACCATAGTGGTGGAGCAAACATGAAAAGCTGAATTTCAGTCTAGATCTATATGCCTGAAAATCAGCAGTCTGTAGCAGGAAGATATATTAAGATGTCTCTAGTATTCAAGTATGTCCTGGTTCCATGAACAATAGTGTACAATATAATATTAAACGTACAAAATTATATTAAACTACAAATATACAAATTTAACACAGAACACGAACAGGTAAGAAATATAATCATCCATGATTACAGGTGCATTCTGTATTGAGGGTCTTCTACTGTATTAGTATATACTTATGTTTTATCATGTAATATTTTATTGTATGTCTTCTTTATTGCAACCCTTTCAAAACGTTGTGGAATTTGCACATAGACACTGCTACTTTCTGGTGGCCATGACTTGTTAGATAGAAATGATGAGGTGGGAGTCCTTTTAGTTTTTAAAATAAACAGTTACACATGAGGTAGAAGATACAATATGCACAATATGACTATATATTGTTTAAATAAGCCATGCATAATGTTTATATTAAAGGACAACTGTCAAGCCTTAAATGTTAAAGCCATAACAATGTTTCAAATAAATGAGGAAACCGTATTACATAATCTGTGCCGTTACAAGGAAAGCAATACAATACACGTGTCCTTGTTTTACTTTTTGGCAGCGCTTGTTGCACATGCAAACCCTTCCATTTTCTCTCTTGCTTGGGTCGGATCTTCTACTATCTGACCCAAGCTTCCTGCAGTCCCACTCCTATCTGTGACTCTGCCTCCCACCTCCATCCTGTCTGCCTAACCCATATGGCACCCACATGAGGGGGCAAAGTCATATTTTGTAGGTGGGGCCACATGGAGTTGTGAGGTGGGACTGCAGAAAGTTTGGGTCATAGAGTAGAAGATCCAAGCAATAGAGAAGATGTCAGCACTGGCATGTGCAACAAGCACTGCCAAGAAGTAAAATAAGTGACAAATTTGTATTGCACTGTAATCCTGTGAATGGCACAAGTTGTGTATTAGGGTTTCCTTATTTATTTAAAACAACGTTATTTAAGTCTTAACAGCTGCCCTTTAAATATGTAAAACTAACTGTACCAGACAATGTCCAACTTGATTTGAATAAATAACTGTGCAAGACCATTTATAAGTAAATGTGCGAACCAGAGTTTTGGTGAAGTGTAAGCTTTACTGGACTTTGTGAAGGAAAATGTAATGATGTTCTATGGACCATAACGGAGCCATATTATTAATATTACAAGTAGTAAACAAAATACGTTTGGTTTCAGAGAACTTGCATTTTAACCCCTTCCCGACCTTATGACGAGTTAACTCGTCATAAGAGCCGCAGCGTTAGCGACCTTATGACGAGTTAACTCGTCATGCAGTCTAGCCGGCGGTGCGCTCCGAGGCAAAGCTCCTGAACCCGATCGGTCAGTTTCCGGGCATGTGATCGCGGTGATTTAGTCATCACCGCGATAACATGCAAATTAGATGGCAAAGTCAGTGTGTTCACACACTGACTTTGCCTCTAATTCACTCCCTGTGCTTCACATTCTTATAGTGAAGCACAGAGAGTGACCTGTAAGTAAAAATAAATTAATTACATACACATAGGTAAAAAAAAAAAAAAAAAACAATTAACCCTTTCATTGCTGATCACAGTTTTTAACTGTGATCAGTTTCCTTCCACTTTATGGCCCTCATTTAGTTTTTTTTTTAACAGATTTTTTTATTTTTACAATTTATAAAGTTTTTTTTTAATAAATAAAGGTAATTTTAATATATTTATTTAATAAAATTTAACCCCTGCATGCCTGTTGCATGATTTTTACTGATCTGACATCGCACTCTTTTTTGTTATGGGGGGTTTGGGAACCAATATTTTTCTTTTTTATTAGTTAGTTCATTAGGGGGGATAAGTGGGTTAGTGTTGCACTAGTTATGTAGCTTATTATTGGGAAAATAATTGGGAAAAACTTTTTTTTCCTCAAAAATTTCCTCTTTTATATGTATTTTTTAATACTAAAATGTAAATCATTTTTATGTATAGGGTATCAAAAGAAAGCTCTAACTGTCCTCTAAAAAACAACATATAACTTGTATGGGTACGTTAAATGAGAGAGGAAATTTATGTTTCAAAAACCGCGTATTAAAAATTGAAAAACGCTCTGGTCTTTGGCACAGGAAAATCCCTGGTCCTTAAAGGGTTAAGATGCATATTTAAGATCAATTAATTAACTAATAAAGGGTGTTATTAGATGCATTTCAGAATGTCAAGTAAAACAATTGTATCCACAACTCATGATATATTACATACTTACAAAAAATTGTTAGTGATTTAGCTAAATTATGTTTGTTGATTTGTATTTGTTTCTATTCTACCAGCAGGTGGCCACCCAAGACATAAAACATTTCAGGATTAGAAATAGATTTGCCTGAGGTGAAGCAGAACAGAATAGCAAAGGCAGAGAAAAAACAGATAAACTGAATACTAACTGGATAGAAGATGATCCTGCATGAGGGATGGAACCTGAGAGCGGGATGGATCCTGAGAATCGGGGTCTATTTGTCGATATTTGTGTAAAAATATATACCATAAAAGTCACAATAGGCATGATTTAAATAGATTTTTATTCATTTGCATATATAAATAGCTTATTTGGTTAAGTATTAGATAGATTTATTAGCTATATAAATCTATGCAAGTAAATTTTTATTACCGTATATACTCGAGTATAAGCCGAGTTTTTCAGCACATTTTTTGTGCTGAAAAATGCCCCCCTCGGCTTATACTCGAGTCAGCGTCTGAAAAAAAAATAATCTAAAACTTACCTCGTTCCTGCTCCGTCTCCCGGTGCTCTGAAGGTCCGTGGCTGTGAGGGAAGCGTTGTGAGCTCCCCTCCAGCCGTGCGGTCAACAAAGTGTGTTGAAACTTTTGTTTTTAAACAAAATTTATTGATCCGCGCGGCTGGAGGGGAGCTCACAACGCTTCCCTCACAGCCACGGACCTTCAGAGCACCGGGAGACGGAGCAGCAAAGAGATAAGTACTGGGGTCTGGGGAAGGGGGGCAGGAGGGTGGCATAACGAGCATACTAAGGGGCAATATCCTGGAATATTAAATTGCATATTGGGGGCAATATCCTGGAATATTAAATGGCATATTGGGGGCAAAATCCTGGCATATTGAGAGCAAAATCCTGGCATATTGAGAGCAAAATCCTGTAATATTAAATGACATATTGGGGGAAATATCCTGGAATATTAAATTACATATTGGGGGCAATATGCTGGAATATTAAATGGCATATTGGGGGCAATATCCTGGAATATTAAATGGCATATTGGGGGCAATATCCTGGAATATTAAATTACATATTGGGGGCAATATCCTGGAATATTAAATGGCATATTGGGGGCAATATTTACCAGTAGCTGCCTCATTTCCCACCCTAGGCTTATACTCGAGTCAAAAATTTTTCCCAGTTCTTTGTGGTAAAATTAGGTGCCTCGGCTTATATTCGGGTCGGCTTATACTTGAGTATATACAGTAATATATTTTGTTAGTTCACAAATAATACTTTACAGCACATTATTGTAATTGTCATTCAACACTTAATAAAAGTTAAAATTGCATATGAAAATATGCACATTAGTAATGTATACACAAATTAAATTATCACAATAATTGAAATTAAAATACTTATTAAATATACCACAATATATGCTTTGTGCAATGTATTACAATACTAGTCCAATATAAAATAATTAGATTATTTAGCACTTCACTATAAAAATTATTTTAGCACTTTTAGCACATAATAATAAGATTTCAGAATTAGCACTTTATTATCGCATACGCAACATGAATTTATCTTTACTTCTTAAAAAAAATATTGTAAGCAATAATATTGCACATTCCATAAGGTTGACGCAATATGCGCTGATAATCGGCCCCGAAATGGTGCCTACGAATTGCGGATGGATAATCAGGACCCGAATTTCAAGCTACTCAGGTAGTCCTGATGTGCAAATGTAGCCAATGCAGCCAAGATGCACTGAAACTTAATAGTAGCCAAGGTTCTATGGGGAGGATTTTGGCTTATTTCAGGGCCATTTTGGGAAGACTTTGGCTATTATGAATCTAGCCATAATTCTCCCATAGATGCCAATGAGAGGACTTAGGCTATTAAACAATTAGCTAAAGTCCTCCTGAAAAGGCCAAAATGTAATAAAAAAAAACTCAGTAAAAATTAAAAACAAAATGAGCCATTAATTAAATACATAAAAATAAAGTAAATTAACAAAAATAGTATAAAAGGTTTGTTATTAAAATGTAAAAATGTTTATATTATTGTAAATATACTATTATAATTTTTAATATTAATATTGTATAATTGTGTATCAATATTTCTGAGTTTAAAATATACCAACTTCAATTGTTCTACACTTTTTTATTCAATTCTTCAGCTAAAATCTGGAGAATTGAAATGGTTGAATTTTGTGTGTTTTGTTTATTTTCAGGAGTGATCGTGCTGATCACCCCTGAACATACACAAAACATACACAAAATACTGGGTAGCCGAAAATCTATGGTTTTCATTACCAATCAAAATTCTTCTGATGCTCCGGTTTACAATAAGGCAACTCATAGCACGGTCCTTTGAGAGATATCAGAGGTTTTGTTTCCCAATCAGAGATACCCTTGGTTGAGTCAGAGGCACAAAGAATAGGTATGCTGCACCTCTATCACTCACCGGACACCAGGATGAGATGAACCAGTTAAATATACAATGAATGAGCAGGATACTGGAACAACAGGAACAGTAGGCTGACACAGAAAAAATGTAGTCAGTATACAAGCAAGGAAGTGACAGCCGAAGAGAAAGTCCAAATCTAAAAAAACTAAAGTTAAAGATACACGTAATATTAACCATTCACCCTTGTGTAGGCTCATCCAGGCGGTATCCTGGTATTTCAGTATCCTTCTTGCTTTGCTTTCTTGTTTATTATTTATGCTCATTCCTGCCCTTTTTCCATGTTTCCCTTGTTCTCTACCCTGATCCATTTCTGGTTTTCAGTTCTGCCTGTCATATGTAATGCATGTGGAAGGCAAATATTTTTTAAATTACTCCATAGGCTTTTACGGCTCTGGGATTTGTTTGGCTTGCAGAGAAACTAAATCAAACAAGAGACCTTTAGAAATATTTACTGGTATTAACCCCTTCCCGTCCTTATGACGAGTTAACTCGTCATAAGAGCCGCCGTGTTAGCGACCTTATGACGAGTTAACTCGTCATGCAGTCTAGCCGGCGGTGCGCTCCGTGGGCACCGCCAGCTAGTCTGCAACGGGTCCAGGACTAAGCCTCGCACCCGAGGCAAAGCTCCTGGACCCGATCGGTGGATTTCCGGGCATGTGATCGCGGTGATTGAGTGATCACCGCGATAACATGCAAATTAGATGCAAAGTCAGTGTGTTCACACACTGACTTTGCCTCTAATTCACTCTCTGTGCTTCACAATCTTATAGTGAAGCACAGAGAGTGACCTGTAAGTAAAAATAAATTAATTAAATACAAAGGTAAAAAAAAAAAAAAATTGATTTTAACTGTGATCAGTTTCCTTCCACTTTATGGCCCTCATTTAGTTTTTTTTTTTAACAGATTTTTTTATTTTTACAATTTATAAAAGTTTTTTTTAATAAATAAAGGTAATTTTAATATATTTATTTAATAAAATGTAACCCCTGCATGCCTGTTGCATGATTTTTACTAATCTGACATAGCACTCTTCAGAGTTTTTTTCTGTCTTTTTTGTTATGGGGGGTTTGGGAACCAATATTTTTCTTTTTTATTAGTTAGTTAATTAGGGGGGATAAGTGGGTTAGTGTTGCACTAGTTATGTAGGTTATTACTGGGAAAATAATGGGGAAAAACTTTTTTTTCCTCAAAAATTTCCTCTTTTATATTAATTTTTTAATACTAAAATGTAAATCATTTTTATGTATAGGGTATCAAAAGAAAGCTCTAACTGTCCTTTAAAAAACAACATATAACTTGTATGTGTACGTTAAATGAGAGAGAGGAAAATTATGTTTGAAAAACCGCGTATTAAAAATTGAAAAACGCTCTGGTCCTTGGCCCAGGAAAATCCCTGGTCCTTAAAGGGTTAAAAAAGAAAAACATAAAATTAATGAATTAATTATGTCACACCCAAAATGTAATTTAATTGTTGGAATGCACGTGTGGTTTAAGTTATGTAGGTAAAACTATAAGAACATTACGTATAAGGACAGAAGAACATATAAGGGGAATAATAAGAGGATGTACAAAGGATTGTGTTCCTGTACATTTTACACACCACCATCCAAAAAATGCCCATCAACTATCTTTTATCGGTATAAAACATGTCCAAAGACACTGGAGAGGAGAAAATTTGGATAAAAAATAGGCCAGGCAGAAATGAGGTGTATCACATCCATATGGATTAAATACAGAGTTGTGCCAGATTTTTTCATCTAAATCGGTCCACAATACGGCAGTGGACAATCTGGGATAACCTGTCTATATGTCTGTGAAGGATGTCCCAGCATGTTCCCCCTGCTTTAATGAAAGAGATTAATGGGAAAATATGATATTTCTCATACAGTGCAAAATTCATGTATTCCTTTTTTTCTTTTCTTTTTAATATATTTGGGTTATTTCTGGTATATAAAAGTGACTTCAAAAAAGTGTGCTTCCGGTGCTAGTAAACAAAAAGTGCAGCACAAACAACTTGTGTTTTTTTCCTTTAAACACAAACAATATATACAAAGATATGATAGGTGTTGCACATACAAAATCAAATAACTTTGAAAGTAAATAAACTTATCTTGAAGGTCATCCAATCTATTTCATGAAATTAATCACTTGGACTCAAATAATGACATCTAAAACTAAAACAAATAAACAATATATTTGTGTGAATCTGTTTTTACTGAAAGCATATAAAAATAATTTTGCCCTTATGTCAGCCAACTCACATGTGACAGAGCCCATAAAGACCAGGCTCTGGTGGGGAATTTAATTGGGTATGCTCCCGACCACAATGCTGTACAATTTTCCTTCTAGTAAAAACGTCTAAAGCCAAGAGAGAGAGAACCACAGATTGTGTAGTATAATAAACAAGATTTAATAATGGCCCAAAATTGTGCCACTTTCTTGTTCAAAATCCACAAAGTGCATATGGAAATTAATAACATTGGCCAAAGACTGTGATACACAAAAAGAGAACCTCCGTATGATACACCGGGCGCGCTTCTGGGATTGTGTATGGGGAACTCCTTGACTCTCCAGCCGGTGCCTGATGTCACTCCACCACTCCTCCACGTATGACGCATGATGCGTTTCTCCAATTGGATGGCTTCTTTAAGTGGGCACTTGTTTTGACATGTCATTATTTGAGTCCAAGGGATTTATTTAACAAAAAAGATTGGATCACCTTCAAGCTAAGTTTTATTTTTTTCCAAGTTATTTTACTTTTTTATGTGCAACAACTATTGTATCTTTTTTTCTGGTATATTTTATATATACTGATAAGAATATGACTAGGAGAATTGATGTATACATATATTTGAAAGTCTATTTTATATTTGTATGCTTTTAAAAAAAATATTCTCTGTTTAACATATCACTATTTTTAATTTCTTAGCAGGTTCATAATACTGGCGTAGCTGAAAACGTCTGATGAATAATTATAATAAAAATATATGCATCATGACCGCCATACAGGGTGGAAGGTGTCTCCTTAACTGCCCATTTAGTTATACTGGGGGATGGTGAAGAGCTAACTGGGTGTGCATACCGCCATGAGATTTTGACCCCTTCTAATTCAAGTTAAGAATAGTTTATATATATTATTGACGGTGTTGACTTGAGGTGAAACATTTATACATCAGAGCACTCCTGCCTCATATTTGTTTTCCTATGTAATGGGAATTAATCTTCAGATCTATTTTTCTGTGTTATGTGCAGTTTTGAAAAAACAAAAAACCTAATAAAAATGGAATTAAAAAAAATGCTAATATTGAGAATAATAAGTATATTAGACATGCCACTTAGTCGTTATTCATTTATCTAACTGTTTTTATATGCAAGTGAGAACATATACCTTTTTATATATTTAAAGAATGTTAAATTATTTTTACAATGGATTATATTTAAAAATAAAGAATAATCTGAGTGGCTTTCATACATGTGCCATCATCATAGAGTATAAATGTATTTTCTGCCCACAGCCTTTCACAATTAACGAGGGATTACAAGTCTTTTCAGTAGCAGACATGTTTCTGTGGACATTTCAATTATCTTCTTCTTCCGTTTTCTATGTGATTAATGATCCGCAATTGAAACTGTATACTTTAGTTTGTTATTGATGTACTAAGGATTACTTTTTACTGTTAACTTTGTACCTGAATGACAAATGGCATCTATGTGCAATACACTATTTTTATGTATGTATGTTATTTGTATGATGCCAATAAAAAATATTTTTAAAAATAAATGTAAAAAATAAAGACTAATTCACGTTTTGTATAAAATGTAACACAGGTTTTGTAAAAAGTAGACATGAAGGGAAATGATGATTACTCTTGAACTGCTGTGTTGCTGTAACGCAGGGTCTCAGATGGTAATAGACCCTGAGCGCCCGAGATCAGGAGCTACGGTGCAGGGTGGAGACACAGGACCTAGTGCTGGGTAACTGCAATCACCTGGAGGTTTGGGACCCCAAGTCTTTGCAGACACAACCAGGCCCTGTGAAGCAGCTGCTGTATCCAGGTCCCAGGACTAAAGAGGAAAATGAACAAAGTGATAGCCAAGCAGAGCTAAAACAGGAAAATGACTGAGGGATAGCAGAACTAAATACAGAGGGTAACAAAGTAATATAAAGCAGAAACTATACTGGGGGTAAGCAATACAAAGCATGGGGTTAAGGAACACAAAAGGCACATACAAAGGAACAAACATAAATACAGGAACTAGCCTAACACTAAAGATGGTAAAGGTGGGGGTTTGGTTCAACAAATTGGCCAATTTAGATGTTAGCTTGCCAACCACGTCAAGGCAATTTCACATAAATTTGTAAGTGCCAATTATTCACTGGTTTCTCTTTTCCAGATACTAATAGAACCTGAGCGCCCGAAATGAGGAGCTACGATAAAGGGGCTGAGACACAGGGCCTGGTGCTGTGCAACTGCCCTTATCTGGTAGCTTGGGCTCCAAGTTTTGTGCAGCCACATACAGAGGCCCTGTGGAAGCAGCTGCTGTATCCACTATAAAGTAACTTGGACTGGAGAAACCCAGCGGATGCGGCTTGGTGAAAAAAAGAAAAAAAAAGTTTAGCAGAGCATCAGCCAGCATGGGTGTCACCCCCGCTGGGGTTTTCACCTAGTAAAAAAAAAAATGCTCAACAGCTTCGGACAGCACAGTTAGCACGGGTGTCACCCCCGCTGGGGGGGTCACCCAGTGCAGACCACAACCTTTGCACCCCCCTCGGGACGCCAGTGACTCCAATGAATGTGAGTGTATTACTAATAAGATAGTTCAATGTTATTATTCAACACACAGTGTGCATTATTCATATATTTTCCAGGTTTTGTCCGATGGAAACCCTCTGAAATATCCCGCCTGAGAGTTGGAAGACGACAACATTTAAGAAAATGTTCCTTTACATCTTTCATCATCTAAAATGTAAGTATTCCTTTTTCTCATTTAAACACCTGGGTGTTATGTTCAATTGCACATTCCATGTATTTATGATTAGGCATCAATGTGATGTTAGATATAAAAAATACACAACTCAGTCACATAGAAACTACAAACATGAAGTGGATCACTTTTGTGGATGACGGGTTCACATATATTTTTAATGTATTTCATTTAGTATTTGATTTTACTAATTAGTGTATACTTTGGAAAGCACATGCAAGGAATATTACATAACTAGATAGCACACTCTAAATGTGAGAGTCATTTTTAAAACAAAATTAGTAATCTCCACTACAGTGAATATTAATAACAAGTTAATAACAAATATAATTTTATAATACAAAGTATCTGATAAAAATATCTTCTAGCAGATTTTTGATGCATTGTAAGCAAGCACATAACAGATTTTTCCCTTTTCAGTGTTTTGGCTGCTGTCTACACCTAGGAAGTTCTTCTCCTCAGATATTAGTGGTAAAATTTTCAACAAATAAACAAAGACTGGTTTCCTGGGGAAAGCGTTTCTTGTTATAACAGTATAGTTCTCAAAGGCCTTCTGTTCCATCCTCTTACCAATGTGGTTTCACAAGAAGACAGAGATTATTTTATTGCCCCAGGATGCCAGGAAATTTTCCTTTCACTTCTTCAGATCTCTTGGATAAAAGTAGGACAATGTAGAAAAGAATTCCCCTTGCAGTCTTATATTTCGGTTCGTCAAGAAAATATGTTATGTTTTCTAAGATCTGATACTGCCTACTTTATTTTTAGGTACATAGCAGTATTACTTTACACTTTTTTTTCATCTGAATAACTTACCCCCTGCTATTCCCTACCACTGGCCCATTCATATGTTTGATTTGCCAGCCAAATTATCAGTAATGACTTTCACGCTGCTGAGGTGCATCTACTGGTAACACAATATATATCCTGCTTTGCAACAATTATTAAAGACTATTGTTTTAAAAATCAGAATGTGGCCCCAGTATTTTTTTTCTTAAATTTGTAAGCTTATTTCCTGTGAGAACGTGCAGCTGTGATGTCTTACTGAGAGAGTTCAACAGTACTGAGCATTGTTGGAAAATGCGAAGAGAAGAATAAATAATGTAAGTGCCAGAAAAATAATCATATTAGCAACAGAATTTATATCTACAAATGAAATAACTTGAATAATCGTTTAAATTGATGTTAGGGATAGTTATGTAATGCTCTTAGCATACTAGTCAAGCTAAAAATGGTATGTTCCTTTAAGAGTAGTCAGTTTAGCCTGTACCTTGTGCAAGAGAAGTTGTCAGAAAATAAACGACATAAAGGTTATACTTGTTTAAAGATTTTTGTACACTACCATTTTATAGGGAGAAAATGTGTTTTCATGTATTCCGAAAAACATAGATCTTGATCCAGCAATGGACACATTGCACTGTGGGTTCGTTAGCAGAACATTATGGGACGTGCATATATGTGCACTCAAACTTTACACTAAAAAGTATAAAAGCTTGTGATCAGGTACCCTCTAATTTAAAATTACTTGGTTGCCCAATTACATTTAGCGTTAGAAACAATAGGGCCTATTCTATTTTTTTTTTTTAACAAACATCAAATTGCAACATATGTTGTTATTAACTTACAATGTAACTAATTACTATGTAACTAACTTAAAAGTTACATACACTCATCCAATAGATTTCAGTTACTAACAATGGAACAAATTCAAATTAAGGCATTTTACAGTTTGTGGTGCCTTCTGTGAGACACCACACTTTGCTCAGGAGTCGGAGGACTGGTTACAGAAAAGAGAGTAGCAATAGAGTTGTGTGAGCAGAATGAAAGCATTGATAAGTTAGTAAGAGAGCAGTAAGAGCATCATGAGAGTGGTGAGTGACTGGTTTTAGAGTGTTTTGATAGTAGAAAAGTTATACACTATACTATACTATACACATTACATCTCATGCATTTACACACAATAGACTTTTATTTAAAACAATGCATACAAACAGAAGGGGTAGAAAGGATGGGATGGTAGCTAGGATGGACGAGGAAGAATGGAAGATCAGGGAAGTGCCCATTCAATTGCCATGGCTCATGGCACATCCGTGGTGGAGGAAAATGCCTGTGGCACAGCACCCTGCTTTTAGTGAAAAATACAGTGACGTTGACTGTGATCAGATGAAGCTGTTAGGCCCCATGTCTTTTCAAAGAGTTGCACACACCTACTTTAATCTATATTGGAGCTATTTGATTGGCAGCAGGGGAAAATTCTAAACAGTAAGATAAAAGCTGCACAAACAAAACAAAAACAAATACAACTAGATGAATGCATATTGTATTATAAAGTGTCAGATTCAATGTGCATTAATGTTATATTAATGAGGGAATCCTTTAAATTCCTAATAGGGGGTGATCTAATATAAAGTTGTTCTGTCAGAAATCTGTCAAGACAGATGGATCTAACTAAAATCACACTGCAGTAGTGCAATGTATACTTCAAAAAGTCCCAGCAGTGCAACTCGATGGACATTCTAGGGCAGGTATGCTTAATCTTTGATACAACAGCTCATGTCCCATGATGCATAGCTTGTCAGTAGTGCAGCTGCAGAGCTAAAGGTTGGCCACCCCTGGACTAGAGCTAAATGAATGGTCTAGTATATTGGGTTGCAAGTTACCCTGGGAGTCTGGTGTTGTAATGGTACACAGCTGATTTATGCAGAGAGAAGGGTTATATTCAGGATAACGTGACTAATGAATATTATACATCATTTGTGTTCATAAAGCATAGCTTTTTTCATATTTCCCAGAATCTTCAGAGCAATGTTCACTAGAGCAATGTCCTCACAACTTCCACTTGCAAGGGTTGATCCACTGCTTTCTGGTGTTTGCCCTGTACTAATATAAACAGAAAGGTCAATAGCAATCACAGACATTCCTTATTACATCCAGGCAGAAAAGATTTAAAACCAATTTAAAAACAATGTGACTGTGGCATGTTAATTGGTACCTCACCGTGGCTTATTTTAATTGGCAAAGTGATGCCATGGCATGTTCTCTGAGGCAAAAAATAACATGTACTGTGGGACAAAGTGACACTATGGTACGTTCCATGTGGCAAATTGACACTATGGCATGCCAAATTGTGTGGGTGCAATATGAGTGCAAGCCAGGTTCTGTGGGTGCAATATAGATGCATGACAAGTGCTGTGGGTACTGTATGGTGCTGTGTTAAAGAGACAGTCTAGTTCCCAAACTCACTTTGGTGCAAGATGAAGATTACTGCTTGTAAAGTGCACAGGCTTTTTTCCCAGTGTGTTTTGATGGAGGCATTCTGCAGAAATTAGATTTTTAATATTTGATTCAAGCCCTCCCCAGTGATTACTCTGCATGTTTACTGCAGGTGCGGCAGCACTGATTCTATAGACACTTAGGATATAAAGTTTTGTTTCATTTAGTAACGTCCTGTCCACCTTGCTCTTGTACACAGTAGGATCTCTTAACAATGCAACACATTTTCTGATGACATCACTAGAGAGACAGTATATTCCATTCATTTGAATGGCAATATTGTCATTGGTTCCTGCAGCAAAAAAAAAAAGGAAAAAAAAGGAAATTACTTTTTCTCATCTAGTGGGGGCAGTCCTTGTTTACTGCAGACTGCTGTAATTTCCCAATTTTATCTAGCTGTTAGTATTTTATATTTTAAGCAATGCAGAATGTAAGACATGCATTTTAAAGTACTTTGAAAACACATTAATATACAATAATATTTGGAAGATTCATTTTGGGCAGTAGACAGTGCCTTCAAGTCCTTTAGGTGCAATGTTTGTGCAGAAAAAGGGAATAAAGACTTTGCCCAGGGCCCACTAGGGACTTAAAGCGCTGCTTCTGGCAAAGACCTGCTCTTCTTGAGGTGTGTCTGGCCAATAGGAAGGGAGTGTGGGGAGATCACTGGCCATCAGGGATGAGACATTACTATGCACCACAGAGGTCACTGGGCACCAGGCAAGATATCCTGTCCATTACCACAAGCTGAGTTACTAAATGATTGTGCAAATAATACTGATAATACTGATTAGACTATTGGTTACTATGAACTGCTCAATTTTCTTTTGCATATTTATTTTATTGTTTTGCATATCTATTTATTTTTTATTGGTTTTCTCCTTGAAATTTTTGATTAATTAATTATTTTTTTCTTATTTATTAGTAATTTCCTATTTCTTTGTTTCCTCTTTAGCTGCTTGTCAATCATTATTATTTATTTATATATAAATATTTGTTTAATGGATTTAATTTGAATAATATTATTCAAATTGTTTTTACTAGTTTATTCATTTAATTCTATTGTTTATTTACTTGATATTTATCTATTCGTCATTTGTATATCCTACTTTATTTTCTTGTCACTGTCACCTTTTGCAGGAGTGCATGTTTTTTTATTTTATTTATTTTTTTAAATTATAATATTATTTACTGTCTACCTTTCCTATAATACTCAGTAAATCTAGGTGCTGGGGTAAGTCCTGGGTGCAATGTGGAACTATAAACTAATAGGAGATATGCTGTACCACTTAAAGGATAATAATCAGTCTGGCTAACAATACATTGATTACAGCTGTTCTTTACAACCAACTGTGTGTTAACTGCATAGTAATGGGATTTATTGGGTACATCTGTGCATTGCAAACTGTAGACTGAGCTCAACTATACCACCACTGAAATACTACGTGGACAGGGCTTCAAAATCCATTTTCGTCTAGGGTGCCAAAAATCCTTTCACCCGACCTGAGTCCATATGTAGATATCCACTAGGAGATGAGCATTTCTAAGGCAAAGTTTGGTTGGTACATGTTGCATGTGTCCCTTGGACACCAGAGATTGATGTGACATGTGCTGGACAATTTTTAGACCTTCCCCTCATGACAGGCTGCTGAGACCCCTTATAACTGTAAGTTACACACCATGACATAATCTATATTGCCAAAGGCAGCTACATATACTGATTAGAGTTGAGCAGACACCTGGATGTTCGGGTTCGGCAGGTTTGGCCGAACTTCAAAAAAATGTCAGTGTCCGTGCTCGAACTTGACCCCGAACTTGACCCCGAACCCCATTAAAGTCAATAGGGACACGAACTTTTGGCCACTAAAATGCCTCTAAAAAAGTCCTGGAAAGGGCTAGAGGGCTGCAAAATGAAGTAAAATGTGGGTAAGAGTGTCCCCATTCATACGAATAGGTCAATTGACTTATTCTTATGAATGGGGACTCTATTTCGGTTTATAGAACATCAACAGCATTACATGTATTACATAAATCGAAAGTCTATAAACCTAATCTCTTTCTGAATCTATTGGTTTTCTATAAACCGAAATAGAGTCCCTATTCTTATGAATGGGGACTCTATTTCGGTTTATAGAAAGCCAATAGCATTACATGTATTGAATAAACCGAAAGTCTATAAACCGAATGTCTTTCGGTTTATAGACTTTCGGTTTATGGAATACATGTAATGCTATTGGCTTTCTATAAACCGAAATAGAGTCCCCATTCAAAAAAATAGGGACTCTATTTCGGTTTATAGAAAGCCAATAGCATTACATACAATGTAATCGCCGAACTCCAACCCGAACATACAGTGAAATGTCCGTGTTCGGGTCCGGAGTCCAAAAACCGTAATGTTCGGTACGAACCCGAACAGTGCGGTTCCGGTTCGCTCAACACTAATACTGATCTTATGAGACTATCAAGCATACTCAACAGCATCAGATATGTTAACTTGTAAAATGGCATACACTGTGTTACATATCGCTAAAACAGCATTTAGCAATAGCTAAAGAGAATTAGTAACAGTTAAAGTTGAAACAAGATTATATGTTACTTTACTTAACAATAATTGCTGCTTCTTACACTAGAAGCCACGTATCCACTGGAACTCTGTAATAAATATGAATATGTTCAGTTTCTGACATGCTATATTCCATGTATATTTTAATTGCATTTTAATTATGGATTGTTTCACTAAGCAAGAAAATAGTAACTGAAGTTTCAATATATGTTACATGACCCATTTGTGGTTGCTGTGGAAAACTTGGATCATTCTCAATCCAACCCCTCCACAACGGTTGGATAGCCAATTGCAATTATTAATTATTAGTTCAATCCCTAGAATGACTAAAAGGTTGTACATGTTATTGAATGTTTTGATTAATTTGTTATACCCCTCTCTTCCTTCTCTTCTCCCTATATCTAACTCATTTTTTTAGTAGCAGCACTCTGATCAATGCCTAATGACAAAACAAATAAAACCATAACACTACCAATTCCAATAACAACAACAATACATGGGTAATAACCTACAATAATCAAGCAAGCATTGGTCTTAAGTTTGCTTTAAAATAAGAGGTTTAAATTCCTCTCACAACAGAATCTTAGCATTGGAAGAAAGCAAAAAATAAAAAGCAAATGTTCTGTAGGCATGAAATACATTTGCCTTCAATCAGGGCTGGCCTTAGGGGTGTGCGACCTGTGTGATCTCAAAGGGTGCAACACCCCAGGGGGCGCCTGCCCGGCCGCCAAAAGAAAAAAAGTTTGCCGGTAGAGGCACTGGCCTGGGAGATCAAAAGATCCTCACCAGCCCCCTGCTCGGCAAGCTCTGCTGGATCTGAGGAGGATCTCTCCCCACCTCCGTTTTCTTAACTCCCCTTCCTCATTCTCATGCTGCCCGCGGCTCCCTGTGAAGCAGGATGGGGGTGGAGCTACACCTCTCACCTGGTGAGTTCAGTCCCCTCACAGACAGAACAGAGGAAGGGGAGAGGGCGGAGTTAAAAAATTGGAGGGGGGATGAGAGAGAACAGATATGAGGAGGAGGGAGAGAGAGAGAGAACAGATATGGGGGAAGAGGGGGAGAGAGAACAGATATGGGGAATGAGGGGGAGAGAGAACAGGTATGGGGGAGTTGGAGAGAGACAGACATGGCAAGGAAGAGGAAAGGAAAGAAAAAAAGGAGCTGTATCTGGGTCTCACTGCTATCCTGGCAGATTTATTTGTAGTTGTACGGCTGCTTGCTGGATGTTTTCACTCAAACGCTGGGCAACCCTCTGCGGAGTGACCAAACCAGATAGAGAAATTATATCCAACGAGTGTGATTTATTACAAAATAAATAGTGGCTAGCACAATTCTGAAATACCACAACACACAGAAAGGGACGAACATGGGAAGGGAGAGACACATACATGGAGGGAGAGGAAAGAGACAGGCATGGGGGGGGGGGGGGGCGCCATGGGGGAGGCCTGCACAGGGCGCTGGAACACGTAAGGCCAGCCCTAAGTTATTCTATACAGACTGCCTATATGTACCATGCCATGGCACGCACTAAAACTAAAGGAGTCTCCCTCCTTATATAGAAAGATGTCTCATTCTCCCTCCTTGATAAAAAGATATATAGGTATCTTGGAAGATTGTTAATTCTAGTGTGCGAAATCAACAACATAAAATATACACTAGTTTCCTTGTACTCCCCAGACGCAGGCCAAATTCAGTTTTTAACACATGTATTTGGTTATATAGGAAATATGCACCTAGGCCAACTCATAAAGATTTCCACCTCCCCAGACCCTAAATTGGACACAACTACATCTAATTTCAGCAAAATCTTAAAAAACATATCTGCTCAATACTTCCAATTTAAACAATTATTGTTATTCTACAATCTATATGATGCGTGGAGAATTTTGGAACCCATTATTCATACACTGGATTTAAATTAATTCTTTTGGACAAATTCCTACAAAATGTGAAAAAATGCTACATAGGGAGTATAGTGTGGTCAGATAATGCACTTCCTAAATACTGAAAGAGCAGTGTCCTTTTAAAGACACAGCCATATGGAGACTAAATTAACAACTACTTACAAATGGAGAATATAAGACAAGCATTTAAAAAAATGAATATTTTTAAATAAATGATATGTCTGATATATGTCTGTTCATAAAGCTCTATTTAGAAGGCAGTATTTGCAGTTATCTTCCAAAATTAAGAAACAAATAGAAAATTCTATAAAGAAATTCCACAGAACCAGCAAACAAAAAAATCCCAACCCCAAAACCTGCTGCTGAACTTACAAACATGAAAGAAATAAAAAAAACTCTAAATATAAAAAAAAATGAATTTATCCTGAAACAACTTGAAAAATCACTTTACACAAGGGCTAATAAGTCACCCTCACTTTTTTTCATTATTGTCAAATTGCATACATAATGTAGGAAAAACCCAAACGATATCGCCAAATCCTTGCAGTATACTACAGCATGCTGTTTAACTTAAAGAATGACCCCAAACAAGCATCAACCCTCCACAGAAGAAATCAGCAAACAGTCAAATCCTAATACCCACAATGAAATCCACTTGGCTATAAAATAACTGAAACTCCACAAATTCATATTATAAAACATTTATAACTGAACTGCTACCTTATCTATCCCGATGAATTCAGCTCCAAATCAGTTGATAGGGAAACCGAAGTGTCAGAGTTGTTTGGATCAGAACAAGTAACATACAACTTTGACTACCCAATATGTGACGATCACTCATCAATTATAAAGCCCTGGTCTCCAATCCATTTTATGGGGGCTGGGAGCCATTGGGCCGGCTCCCAGCCCTGGTCATGTTGGGGTGGCAGGGATAATAGCCCTGGCATTCTGATGTATTTTATAAGGGACTGGGAGCACTTTCCCAGATGCCAGCCCAATTTATTATAGCGAGGGGGCAGAGCCACCTGCCCTGACCACCCGTATGCTTAACGGAGGTCTTGGTTTTACTAGGGGGGGGGGTTGGGGGGCATGGCTACTTGCCCTAGCCCCCCATGATTATTTTAGGAGCCCCACTGTGTCAATTTCTATTTTTAAACAGTATATTTATTTATTTTTAATTGGGAGGCTTTAGCTATTTTATCCGAATTCCTCCTCTAATGAGTCTCGATCATCCCCATAGAAGTTTATGGGGTATTTTTGACTTCGGAAATGCCTTTGGTTTCGGCAGGTCTTGGCATGGACTTGGCTATGATGTATGAATTGCAGATCTATTAGGGGGCACATCAGGGCATTTTGGGTAGCTCGAAATTCAAAAGACTCCACTCAAGAAACAAAAAAAAGCTACCCACTCCTAAATATTACCAATCCTGAAAATGTGCTTTTAGCCATCTTTCCAAACAAGCAAAACTATGAGTCCACATTTTTACGGCTACAAAAAAAATTGAAAAATCAACAAATACTACTCTGAGAGCCTATTCAAATAATATAAGAAAGGGAAAGGATGACAGCTGCCTTAAATTAAACTATAACATTGCAAACCTCATAAAAGTATGGGAACCATGGACCAACATGCAAAACCCAATCTAGATGCCTTAAAATAGAAAATTAAGGCCAATGCACTTGAAGAAAACACTCCCCCATTCCCCCTTCGTTTCCATTCTCTATCTACCTCGGGGCTCTATACTCTCCTAATATCCTCCTTTGTACATTTTACCCCTTTAGTCTCTACCACATTGTATTTTATTCATTTGACCTTATTTTACCTGAATGTATTTTATTTATCTAATTTTATGTTATCCTTTTTTACTCTATTTAATTCAAATACATGTTATAATTGTATGGAGTTGGTTAACAAAATGGGCAAATTCAGTAATTGCATTTATTCTTAAATACCTATAATAAAAGCTACCACGTGCATATTATATAACACTGTACACTAACACACAGTGTACTGTGTACTATTTTATTATGATGTTGTAACACAAATGTATAATGCGTTGAATGTACTTTCAGATTATAAAAAAATTAAAAAGATATTACAACACTGCCCCTAACATGCTATCTTGTCTCCCTTAAAAACAAATACTGTCCTGCATGGCACCTTTGCTCCTTGCAAGGCTCCTTGAACCTTATCAGCTCTTCCCATTTGCATTTGGGAGACAACACCTTGCTTCACAGTAGACGTGCAAAACTAACATTTTCGTTTCGTTTTTGTCCATTTAGATGAAAATGTTATTTATTTAGTCTAAAACGAATTTCGTACATTACTACATTCGTTTCGGACGTAATTCGTTCATTATTTTAGTTTCATTTCGTTTTATTCGTTTCGTTTTATAGAATACGTATAATACTATTGGCTTTCTATAAACCGAACGAGAGCCCCATTCATAAGAAATTCTTATGAATGGGGCTCTCGTTCGGTTCATAGAAAGGCAATAGTACTACATGTTTTCTATAAGCCGAAAGTCTATAAACCGAAGGTCGTTCAGTTTATAGATTTTCGGTTTATAGAATACATAGAATTACATGTAATTCATAACTTTATGAATGGAGACTCTGTCTCTGTGTAGTGAAAGCCAATAGTACTATTACATGCATTACAAATGCCGAAAGTCTATAAACCGAACGTTCGGTTTATAGGCTTTCAGTTTATGGAATACATGTAATCCTATTGCTATTCTATAAACCGAACGTTCAGTTTATAGAATAGCAATAGGATTATATGTATTCCATAAGCCGAAAGTCTATAAACCGAACGTTCGGTTTATAGACTTTCGGCTTATGGTTTACATGTAATACTATGGGCTTTCTATAAACCGAACTAGAGTTCCAATTCATTCATTTTTTTCTTTACTCAATAAAAAGTATTTTCCTAAAACCTAACCAACGATATTTATATTGCTTAATAATTAATTGTTTATTTTTATGAGATTATGTTACAGATTAGTCTTTAAATTCCTGGCCTTTACTAGTACTAGAGCATTGAACATGCGCTCCGTGGGCCAAATGTGTCCCATCTGACAGGAAGGAGCGGCCCAACTGATTAAACTACCATATACTCATTTGTCCTACATATGTGCAACTTTCTTTGAAGAAAGTTGATTTAACACTGTTTGAACTTCTTTTGTATTACTGCTAAATAACCAAACATTTTCTATGGCTAACACGCTTTTCTTCACTATTACTGTAAATTAAAAAAGTTTAATGGGGTCCAATACATACAACACATATACGCATTTATTAACATGTTGCCCACTTCAGAAAAAGCATGTACTTCCCTATACTAGTAACTTAAATAATTCTCTAAAGCATTCTCCTAAGTAGCTAAAAATGTATACTTCTGTTGAAACATTTAAGCAAAGTCAAAACTCTTGCAAGCCACACCTAAAAACAGAAGACTTGTACTGGGTGATGCAGAGGCCTCCGCTAGTTTTCCCCACTGCCTTTGCTGAGCATTAGAGAAGAGGGTTATGGATCCAGAATGCTGGAATTTTAGTTTAGTTTTAGTGGTGGTTATTTTATACAGTGGCATATTCTACCATCTACAGTTCTTACTATTGCAAAGGAGCAAGGAAAGAGAACTTTGTGACTGGCCAGAATGTCTGTTTATTCACAGGACATTTATAACTGTCGCTACTGAAAATATATACAGTAAATATTCAGAGAAAATTTGTGAAAGATCCTTAATCAACAAAATGATTTCACTTGGAACACCCAAAAAATCTAGACCTATGCCCAGGCATTCTTGACATCAGGAATCGACATCAAGTCTTTGTTTTGACTATACATTCCAATAGTACAAAGAGAAGGTCACATTGCCCCGCCCAAATCATTTAAAGGGACGCTACACATTATTATAATGCTCATTTAACTGCACAATGCAGATAAAGAGAAACTAATCCTATTTCTGCAGACCTGGCAATCACACATTGTGAGTTTTGGAGGACAGTGTGGCACTGAGACATGTTTTGGGGAATTAGTGACACTGGGACAAAGGGAAGCTGAGACATTGTTCTTAGGGCAATGTGGCAAATAATGTAGGTAATGCTTAATTACAAACTATTATATCTAATATTATGTGTATATTTATATTTTCAGTTAAAATGTGCCAAAATATATGGAAAGGACATTTGTCTAGCTAACTAATTAACTGAAAATGAGTACTGACCTTGCATAAATTAAAGTAAAATAGTATTATATAATTATTTTTAAATTACTGTAGTATTTGAACTTTAGATTCTAACGACTAGAACCATTAAAAAAAAAGATTTCAACTTAACCATGGATACTAAAAGATATCCCTAATTAGACTATATATAATGAATGTTTATTCATATACATATTGTTTTAATGTTATTCTGTCTAAATCCTAATAAATATTACACTTGCCAAAAGGTTATAAAAGGTTATTTAGGCAAAATTACCTTTTCTACCAAAAGTGATAGATACAGATAAAACATGTATTTTCTAAGAAATTTATCACACCTGTTTGTGATATGGAATGAAAATGAATAGTACAAAGTACAGCATTTAATAATATAAATTATTTAAATGTTGAGCTGGCCTGATCTTAAAAAAACACGGAAAAGAAACAGAAAACTCACTAAACCTGTGACTTCTAAACATAAAATGATGGTTGTAAAATTCTTTTGATCTTTAACTTTTTTTGAAAGAAAGGATTTTATTCACTAAACTACATGTGAGAGATGACATATTTTACAACTCTCATCACTATGCATATAATATAACATCAAATTTAGAACATAAATAATTAGTTTTATGGAAAAATTATACTTCTCTTTATATATAATATTTAGATTGAAAATATTTATGTGTGTTAATATTTACATATTTTAATTATTTTTAGCTTAATACCGTCATTGCAAATGTAAGTATGTGTTCTTTAATTCAATGTAAATATTTAACAAGGTGCTTTGCCACATCATTTTATACCAAAGCAGACCAATACAAACAACATAAAAGTCCATATAATGAACTAATGCACATAATTATTTTGGGCAACCACTAACAGTCTGTTGAGTTCAATATGTGTATATATATATATATATATATATATATATATATATATATATATACACAGGGAGTGCAGAATTATTAGGCAAATTAGTATTTTGACCACATCATCCTCTTTATGCATGTTGTCTTACTCCAAGCTGTATAGGCTCGAAAGCCTACTACCAATTAAGCATATTAGGTGATGTGCATCTCTGTAATGAGAAGGGGTGTGATCTAATGACATCAACACCCTATATCAGGTGTGCATAATTATTAGGCAACTTCCTTTCCTTTGGCAAAATGGGTCAAAAGAAGGACTTGACAGGCTCAGAAAAGTCAAAAATAGTGAGATATCTTGCAGAGGGATGCAGCACTCTTAAAATTGCAAAGCTTCTGAAGCGTGATCATCGAACAATCAAGCGTTTCATTCAAAATAGTCAACAGGGTCGCAAGAAGCGTGTGGAAAAACCAAGGCGCAAAATAACTGCCCATGAACTGAGAAAAGTCAAGCGTGCAGCTGCCACGATGCCACTTGCCACCAGTTTGGCCATATTTCCGAGCTGCAACATCACTGGAGTGCCCAAAAGCACAAGGTGTGCAATACTCAGAGACATGGCCAAGGTAAGAAAAGCTGAAAGACGACCACCACTGAACAAGACACACAAGCTGAAACGTCAAGACTGGGCCAAGAAATATCTCAAGACTGATTTTTCTAAGGTTTTATGGACTGATGAAATGAGAGATATTTAATAGATATTCTGGAGATACTCTGGAGGTAGTCTGAGGTATACAAGAGGTGAGAAAAACTAAAAGATCTTTTTGATTTAAATTCTTAAAATGGCAGATTTGGTTTACTGTGATAATTGTTCTGCATTTGTTTCACATTCCATTTTTTGGAGGTTTGGAGGCTGTCTAATCTGTAGACAGTTCTCAAGATTGCAGCAGGAGATTGCATTTTTAAAGTCCGAGATTTGTAATTTATCTGTAAAACAAACTCGGGCTGAGACTGTTGCGAAGTCACTGACACAGAGGCCATTGCCGCAGAGGCTTCCTAGGAATGGCAGGTGGATTACTGTTGGATCTGGTAGGCTTAGAGTTGTGGATAAAAGGCATGTCCCACAGTCTGTGGCTGTCCAGAATTCATTTTCAGCACTTGCAGAGTGCAGTGGTGTTGTGGAGGCAGGCTCAGACGCAGAGTTTGAGGAACCACTCTCCTATGTGGCTAAGGTGTGCAAGGAGAAGGTGAGGCCTGATAGAAAGCAGTTGTTGTTGGGCGATTCTATCATAAGAGGTGCGGAGTTGGACACTATTGGCTTAGTGAGATGTCTTCCTGGAGCTACTGCTCGCAGAGACAGGAGGCGTATTTCTAATATTGTTAAGCAAGCAAATCAGGAAGGAGAATTGGATGTACTGGTTCATCTAGGGACAAATGATTTGGCTTGCAATGAGGTTTCAGAGGTGAAGGAAGCTTTTCGTGTTCTTGCCAATGATATACGGCAGGTTGTGTCCACACTGTCCTTTTCTGAAGTTATGCCTGTGCACAACATTCAGAATGATAGACGGATGCGTATTAGGAACTTCAACTTGTGGCTTGGAGAATGGTGTCGGGAGCAAGGATTTGGCTTTGTTTCTCATGGAAGTTCACTATGGGATAGAAAGGAACTGTACAAAAAAGATGGTTTGCATCTTTCTCAAAAGGGAACGAATGTTCTCAGTGAGCAGTTCAGAGGTTTTGCTAGGAGGTTTTTAAACTAAAAGAGGGGGGCAAAATGGCGATAAAACATCAATCCAATTGCCCCCCCAAAAAGGTACAGAAGTTACCTGTAGTCAGCGTGCTAAAAAAGGATAAGCTTAGGGTCATGTCTACAAATGCTCGCAGTTTAGGGAATAAGATCCATGAACTTGTGACAATATTGGCAACTGAGAATGTAGATTTAGTGGCTGTTACTGAGACATGGTATAATGAAAAACATGACTGGGACATTTCAATACCAGGGTACTCTTTATATAGAAAAGACAGAGAAGGTAAAAAAGGGGGAGGGGTGGCCCTGTATGTGAGGGATAGCTTAAAATGTAACGTAATACAAGTTAGTGAGGCGAACATAGAGTCAGTTTGGGTTACATTAGAATTTGGTAATCATATGGTAACTCGGGTAGGTGTGATTTATAGGCCCCCTGGACAAATAGAGGAGTTAGATAATCTACTAGTTGAGGAAATAGCTAAAATGACAATGAAGGGAGAAGTGATCATCATGGGTGACTTTAATCTTCCTGATGTGAACTGGAAATACAAAACAGCTACTTGTGCCAGGAGTACGCATATCCTAAACTCCCTACTGGGATTATCTCTAAAACAAGTAGTGGAGGAGCCAACTCGAAAGCAGGCCATACTAGACTTAGTGTTCACAAATGGAGATCTGTTATCAGATATTACTGTAGGTGAAAGTTTAGGATCTAGTGATCACCAGACAGTGTGGTTTAATATAAGAACAGTGACGCAGTCACACCACACAAAAACAAAAGTTTTAGATTTTAGAAAAACAGACTTTTCTAAAATTAGATTAGATGTGAAGGAGTCATTATCAGACTGGAGCAATTTAAATGGAGTCCAGGAGAAATGGGATTATCTAAAAGTTGCACTACTGAAGGCAACAGAAAATTGCATAAGCCTTGTCAGTAAGAGCAAAAAATTGAAGAAACCACTGTGGTACTCTGCAGAGGTGGCTAAAATAGTAAAAAATAAAAAGCTAGCATTTAGTAATTATAAAAATACTCAGAGTGAGGAAGATAGAAAGATCTATAAGAGTAGGCAGAAAGAGGCAAAGCAAGCTATAAGAGCTTCCAAAGCACACACAGAAGAGACTATAGCCCAGTCAGTGAAAAAGGGGGATAAAACATTTTTTAGATACATACATGAGAAAAGGAAAGTAAAACAAGGATTAGTTAGATTAAAAACAAAAGAAGGATGCTATGTAGAAGAGGATAAAGGCTTAGCAGACTGCTTTAATGAATATTTTTGTTCAGTTTTTACAAATGAAAATGAGGGTAAGGGACCTCATTTAGGGAAAAAGACTAATGAGTCTTTTGATGCATGTAAGTTTACAGAGGAAGAGGTTTTACTTCAGCTGTCTAAAGTAAAGACAAATAAGTCGATGGGACCTGATGGGATACATCCAAAGTTATTAAAAGAACTTAGTGGTGTACTAGCAAAACCGTTAACAGATTTATTTAACCAATCATTGTTAACGGGAGTAGTTCCAGAAGATTGGAAATTAGCTAATGTTGTGCCCATTCACAAGAAAGGTAGTAAGGAGGAGGCGGGCAACTATAGACCAGTAAGTCTTACTTCAGTAGTGGGGAAAATAATGGAAACCTTGTTAAAGAATAGGATTGTTGAACATCTAAAGTCGCTTGGATTTCAAGATCAGAGACAGCATGGGTTTACTTCAGGGAGATCATGCCAAACTAATCTTATTGATTTTTTTGATTGGGTAACTAAAATAATAGATCAGGGTGGTGCAGTAGACATTGCTTACCTAGATTTCAGTAAGGCTTTTGACACTGTCGCACATAGAAGGCTTATCAATAAACTGAAATCTTTGAGTTTGGATTTCAATATTGTTGAATGGATTAGACAATGGCTGAGTGACAGGCAACAGAGGGTTGTAGTCAATGGGGTATATTCGATGCAAGGTCTTGTTACTAGTGGGGTACCTCAGGGATCTGTTCTTGGACCCATTCTCTTTAATATTTTTATTAGCGATATTGCAGAAGGTCTTGTTGGTAAAGTATGTCTTTTTGCTGATGATACAAAGATTTGCAGCAGGGTTGATATTCATGGAGGGATAAGCCAAATGGCAAATGATTTAGCTAAACTAGAAAAATGGTCAGAGCAGTGGCAACTGGCATTTAATGTGGACAAGTGCAAGATTATGCACCTTGGGCGTAAAAACCCAAAAGCAGAATATAGACTATTTGGTACAGTCCTAACCTCAACATCTGAGGAAAGGGATTTAGGAGTAATAATTTCAGAGGACTTGAAGGTAGGTAGGCAATGCAATAGAGCAGCAGGAAATGCTAGCAGAATGCTTGGTTGCATAGGGAGAGGTATTAGCAGTAGGAAGAGGGAAGTGCTCATGCCATTGTACAGAGCACTGGTGAGACCTCACTTGGAGTATTGTACGCAGTACTGGAGACCTTATCTCCAGAAGGATATTGATACTTTGGAGAGAGTTCAGAGAAGGGCTACTAAACTGGTTCATGGGTTGAAGGATAAAACTTACCAGGAAAGGTTAAAGCATCTTAACATGTATAGCTTGGAGGAAAGACGTAACAGGGGGGATATGATAGAAACATTTAAATACATAAAGGGAATCAACACAGTAAAGGAAGAGAGTATATTTAAAAGAAGAAAAACTACCACAACTAGAGGACATAGTCTTAAATTAGAGGGGCAACGATTTAAAAGTAATATCAGGAAGTATTACTTTACTGAGAGGGTAGTGGATGTATGGAATAGCCTGCCAGCAGAAGTGGTAGAGGTAAACACAGTCAAGGATTTTAAGCATGCGTGGGATAGACACAAGGCTATCCTAGCTATAAGACCGGGAACGGGGGACTAATAAAAGTACTCAAAAAAAAAATAAAAAAATTGGGCAGACTAGATGGACCGAATGGTTCTTATCTGCCGACACATTCTATGTTTCTATGTTTCTATGTTTCTATGTTTCTATGAGTGAGTCTTGATGGGCCAGATGGATGGGCCCGTGGCTGGATTGGTAAAGGGCAGAGAGCTCCAGTCCGACTCAGACGCCAGCAAGGTGGAGGTGGAGTACTGGTTTGGGCTGGTATCATCAAAGATGAGCTTGTGGGGCCTTTTCGGGTTGAGGATGGAGTCAAGCTCAACTCCCAGTCCTACTGCCAGTTCCTGGAAGACACCTTCTTCAAGCAGTGGTACAGGAAGAAGTCTGCATCCTTCAAGAAAAACATGATTTTCATGCAGGACAATGCTCCATCACACGCGTCCAAGTACTCCACAGCGTGGCTGGCAAGAAAGGGTATAAAAGAAGAAAATCTAATGACATGGCCTCCTTGTTCACCTGATCTGAACCCCATTGAGAACCTGTGGTCCATCATCAAATGTGAGATTTACAAGGACGTAAAACAGTACACCTCTTTGAACAGTGTCTGTGAGGCTGTGGTTGCTGCTGCACGCAATGTTGATGGTGAACAGATCAAAACACTGACAGAATCCCTGGATGGCAGGCTTTTGAGTGTCCTTGCAAAGAAAGGTGGCTATATTGGTCACTGGTTTGTTTTTGTTTTGTTTTTTAATAAATAATTGAAATGGGTATATATTTGTTTTTTGTTAAGTTGCCTAATAATTATGCACAGTAATAGTCACCTGCACACACAGATATCCCCCTTAAATAGCTAAAACTAAAAACAAACTAAAAACTACTTCCAAAAATATTCAGCTTTGATATTAATGGTTTTTTGGGTTCATTGAGAACATGGTTGTTGTTCAATAATAAAATTAATCCTCAAAAATACAACTTGCCTAATAATTCTGCACTCCCTGTATATATTCAAAAAATATTTAATTCAAAGATTTTTAAAATTCTTTTAAATAGAAACCTTTTCAATGTTTTTAAAACCTTAATTTTTTAAAAACTAAATACTATTCAAGATAAATAATAAACATTAACATTATAATCTATAGAAAATATATTTCTTATGTAATGTGAAATAATGAATATTTAAATGCCACTTAGCATTTTTAAAATAGTGCATTACTAGGTTTCAAACTGCCCATTCCACAAGTTTGCACACATATACTATACCTTGTATTGGAAACTCAGCTATCCAAACAACCTTGTAACTTTGAAATGGAAATGATTACTACTCAGTAGACGTGTTAGCTTTTTTTATGTAATGCAAGGAACTGGCGGCCTCTTTTGTACTTTGATTCTTGCCTATAGAGACAGAAAAGCGATCAAACATGGTGCAGGTGATAGCATTCTAAAATTCCTTAACACTTTTCTAAGTATCCGTCTCCCAGAGTGAAAACATGTTTTAGATACGATAACAATTCAATGACACTGATTTATTCAGAGAATAATCTTTCTAAAATCAAATGGTTTCCATATTACAATTTTGAAATAGATTTTTTTTTCTCCCTCTCCATAAACAGGTGAACTTGGATTCTATCAATGAAAATGTAATACGGGTAAAATCATCTTCTAGAAGTATGAAATTAACCTGCCAGACTATATTACGGGGGAAAAAAGTTTTTAAAATGGATTTACACCATGGGACACGTTTGCTGTATATGTGTCATTCTTAACATTTGTTAGCTGGGTAAGTATAGGACTTGACAAAAGGTCGTGATATCAGCCAAATCCAGCATGTCTGGTGTTCAGTGTTTGTTCTGACATATGTTTTTTTCCTGCAATACTTCTTAGATTTGAATGTATTTTTTTTATAAAACAGGCCCTTTTCTGTACTAAACCATGCAACTAACACATTACTTAATCTTACTGGCACATTGTAAAATTTTACACATGCGCTCATCCAGATAATTACACAATTAATTTTCACTTAGTATAGCTGAAACAGGGATAATGAAATTTCCACTGGTGTACTGTTACGTACCTTGGGGTCATGGGTCAGTTTCCTGTTTGGATAAGAGTGAGTTTAAAGAGGATTTCTGACAGTCCCCTTGCTTTAACTGAGCCTAAAAACATTGCAAAGGAATTTCAATTTACAGCTCAGTTCAATGAAAGGAGCAGATGTTGGAAGTGTGCCGTTGATATTCTGGAAGTACTCGAACTGCAGGTGTAGTTCGCAAATCTCTCCATCCCTCACCTGACTTTATTGTAAGAATAATCTGATCCATTGTAATTAAAACTTTCCTTTTTACAGAAGTGAGGAAATTGTTGTGCTTGACGAATAAAATACCCTGGTTTTATTTACTAGTTGGTAAGATAACATCTGAGTTGCAAAATTTGGACCAATATAGGAGAAATAGTTGGAAACATTTTTTCTTTTAGGCTTAGTTTTTTAACTTCATTTTCATTGTACTACTAGTGATTAAAGCATAATGCGGGTCATGTATAAATGTGGCTCGCATGTCAATGGCGCCAAACAATAATTAGTAAATGTTGTAAATGAATTGCTTATAGCCCCACTTAAAATAAATTTTGGGGAAAAAAAAACATATTCCCCCTACCACTTGGCCAGATAGGGGGGGATGAAGTCAATAAAAAACCTGAAAAAATATCCACCCTTTGAATGCCACAAGGGTGGGGAGTGAAAATTGCTGCCCCCTCTCTTGGCACACAAAAGGGGACCCTGTGGAAAAAAATGAACATTTAAAACATTTCCTACAAAGATCTGCTACACCCTTGAGACCTCATCTTCTGCCCAGAACAAGGGGTTATCCATAAAATAATAATCTCTAAATCCACCTATAAAAAGTGCCGCAGAAAAAAAAATGCAATTGACCTTTCACGTCGGTCTTTAGAGAAGGATGCACACTGAAATTGTACTTAAGGAAGCATCTGATTGGCTGACTAAGAACACTCTATGCTCCCAGCCCTACCATTGGCTAGTTGTGAAATCACTTTCATATACCTCCATTAGGCATTTGAAATCCCCGCCATTCTGAGGGCTGAGGCTCTATGGTTTATTTATTTTAGTGGGGCCAAGGGCACTTGGGCACTCCCTAGTCTCAATAATATTTATATTAGGGGCAAGGCCAGCCCCTGGCACTGTTTATTTATAGGGGGAGCCAGGGGCATTTGGCCAGTCCAATTTATTTATAGGGGCAGGGGCCCTATTTATTAATAGGAGGAAGCCAGGGGCATTGGACCAGCCCTGGTCCATGGATAATAAGGGTGGGCCAGGGGAAATTGGGGCAGCCCCTGGCCCTGTGTATTAATAGAAGCCCAGGTGGCAAATGCTCAGCCCTCAGCTCCAGGTAGGATATGGGTCCCGTAATGTTAAGAGAGGGGGGTTGGCATAGGTGGAGACCTCATGGCTACCCCAGCATTTATTTAAAATAGGGTTAACCCTTTCAGTTCTGTAGGGAGCACTGTTTGTATTCAATACAGTTTTTAAAGGCGTAACGTGCAAATAACAGCTGCATTAAGCAGCCAATGCACATTTAAGTCATGTTTTTTTGACGTAGTTAGTTAACAAGCAATAATGTTTCTAATTTTGTACCCATTACTTGTAATTGCCACAAAATTCAGTGTTCATTTATTGTTCATATAAAACTGCCCACGTGGACTGTGTTAGCAATGGGCATTAAATCAGAAATACCCGTTAATTTAACACTTAAAGCAGTTTTTAACTTGCCGGCCAGCATTGTATTCAGGCCATTGATACAGAAATTCAAATGACTTTTACTGAAAAACAGCAAATTGTTTTGTGCTTTATGTTCTCTTAAGAAGCATCAGGAATATGTTTGCGAACAAGGCAGGGTACTTGACCTCTGTATGATTAACACTGTGTAAAATAAGAACAACATTATTCTACAAAGAAAAACAACTTAATGGAAAGTAATGTTTATGAGTCGTTGGACGTGTTCATTACAGTACATAGAAAAAAAAATAAGAACGGGATTGAATTGAGCTATTTTGTTCTTTCCCCTATCCTGGAAAGCTAATAAACATGTTACAGATATTTAAATAAGTCAGAAAAAGGGATCTCTTTCACTTTCATTACTTATAATCTATACCACATTAATGTATTTTAATAAGGCTATAAAATGTTAGTTGTGATATCTCATAATACATTTATAAAGTTAGTTTACAGTCTGCTCTTTGTTCTAGAGTTCAAAGTGACAGACACATTGCACACAAGTCACCTAGAGGTTTGCAGATTTGAGTCCAACAAGCATTGAGCACATTAGATTCTGCTCCAGTCGTGTAATTCAAGGGCCTGTTTTAGAGTTCCATATATGCCAAAGTTGATATTTTTCAATTTAATGGAAAGGGGGTGAAAAAAAACAGCGAAACAACTCATTTGTATGTTATTACATTTTTTTTTTCTTCAACAAATTGAAAACTGTTTGCAACACTCATTTAAGTCCTGTGCACGTCCAACAATATCTTTCAGGCCTGTTACAATGCTGGTATTATACTGTCCCTTGTCAGCTTTCAATTACTTCATGCACCTAGCTGATCACCAACTTATTTCCTGGCTTAGGTAAATATGGCTTTTTGGTGCACTTCCCAAAAGTCATTTCAGAGAAGATAAATTAAATAATGATTGCAATTTAATACAGTGATAGTGCTAAAATATTTCCTTCAAGTTTCAAGCTTGACCACAAGTTTCCAATAATACGCTTATTTTACTTACTAGTTCAAACCTGAGCCTTTATTAAATTCTACAGCTGCAGTCAATATTTATGTATTCATCAACCACGTTGGACATTTTAAATATTATAGAGACTCAAGTGTGTTATAAGCACATATAGAGAGAATACTTGCATTTAATTTTAGGTGGGAAATATCATTTGAAGGCAGAACTGTAGTAAAAAAAAAAAAACCCTCATTTAGCATGAATGTTTATGAAGATATACAGCATTAATTTCATATGTCACCCCCAAAATAAATTAAATGTGCAATTTCTCTCAAAATTACAATACCATATATAAATGCTATGAACTAGATCATATATGCAAATTGAAGCACATCTTCTAAACTAAATGAACTTTTGAATTCCAGTCATTGGTTATTATTCCTTTTTATATGATTTAGGTTTCAACCGCTCCATAAAATAATATTTCCAGAAATGCAATCAGTTCACTTATCTTTACTTCTCAAAATTTAATGCATGTGGTAGTTTTGAACCTGTACATTGTATATGTTTTTGTTTGCTTACAACTGCATGCAAAGAATCATTCCGTACCAGGAGGATCAGTGTAGATGAACTGGGTCTCATGGTTCTGACCCTATACAGCAACAGTTTAATTGCAGCTGATAAATGATTCCTTGTTTTTGCTGGTGTTCTTGATTTTTTTTCAGACTAAGGTGATCCTTTAAGAGTAAGTGACCTAACTACAATTCCTAACTTAAAAGATATAGTAGAACAGGTGGATTATCAGGCTACCATGGAGAAGGCGCTATTCTTCAGTGAGAGGAGGACGCCAGAATACAATAAAATCTGGGAAACCTGGCTCTCCTTTTCTAAAACCTTTAAATCGGATTTAATCTCAGGGTGAATAAAAAAAATTGTATTCCTGAGCATTCGAGTTCAAAATTGAACTACTGAGGCTTGAAGTAAGGGTAACCCCCCTCGAGGATGACTTATCATCTTATTACCCCCTGGACATTAATTTAAGATGCCTAAAACTACGATGCCCTCTACCTACCCGGGACCTCGGGGCTGCCCTTCAGCGCTCTCCACACCAAATTGAATTGTATTTTGTTTGGTATGAGTGCGTTTGTTCCTAGTGACTGTATAATTGTATATAACTTGATATAAATGGCGATTTAATATACAACTTATGCGTATGTTACCTGTTAATTAGTCTTCATTTCTCAGATAAGCTTTCTTGTTGGCTAGTCATGTGACGTCACGCGTTGAAGAATTATTGATGATAAATATAATGTATACATGTGTATTTATGTTGAGTACTATTTCTAATTGTTTTGTATGTTTATTATAAAAAAAAAAAGAGTAAGTGACATAATTTTACTCTTTCTATTTCATATGCCCCATGGGAGAACTTGAGACTCCGAGGGGCATGGCTAGAAAGGGAGCTTGTCAGAGCTACCACACATGCATGGTAGTACTGTCACTCAAAGTCAATTCATTACTTCAAATATGCAAGCCTCCTCACATGCGCAGTATTCATTCTCAATGCATTCTCAATGCCCACACACCAGAGACTGTGGGATAGTGGTCCTGAATCACAACACGTTTATAGCAGGACAGTTGACTGTATCTGAGTGCTCTCTGAAAAAAATTATTAATAGTATATGGTACATAAAAAAGTAAACTATATTGTCCTATTAAAAGGTAATGTTATGCCATAACAAAGTAGTTTATTGACATGGATTGATACATTTTATACGTTTGTTGATTGACTGTCTATAACATAATATGGGAAGGTGAGTAGACAGCGCTTGGCAGTTAAACAGAGTAAGTGGAAATCAATATAAAAAAGCAAAGATAGTAAATTAATATAAAATATATAAATTTAATAATATATAAAAACAAATGCAATATATAAATACATATAGAAAAAATATACACAAGTGTAACAAAAAAAATGACAAATTGTTAAAAACAAGAAACAATGATATGTGCCTTTAAATACAAATCAACAGACACAGATACAAAGGTAACCACAGGCAGAGTGTCAAATTACTCACTTGCTGATTGGGTTAGCAAAATACCATGAATAGTACATGGATTTAGAAACGTGCTGGTCAGTAAAGAAGGAAGAATTGAGAACCTGGCCAGGTAACTTCACTTTAACAAGAGGGACGCGTTTCGTTCGGGGAACTTCTTCAGCCTCTAAGCAAACAGACCGAGCATGCTGGTCTATATGTATTTATATATTGCATTTGTTTTTATATATTATTAAATTTATATATTTTATATTAATTTACTATCTTTGCTTTTTTATATTGATTTCCACTTACTCTGTTTAACTGCCAAGCGCTGTCTACTCACCTTCCCATTCTGTTTCCCTTTACAGTGGCTTGCTCCACTGTTTTCTCATAAAGACTAGCAGCTTATTTTCTCAATGCGACTCATCTGTCCAATTCACTGAGATATTTCATTGTCAATATCCTCAATCAGTGTATCGCTGGGTTTGTATACATTTATAATAATTATTTTAATTTGTGTTTTTTTTTTTTTTTTGGTAAAGGGTTCACTTTGATTTCACATAATAGGCGCTGTGTATATCACATTTCTACTATAACATAATATGTTTTAAAAATGTACCAGTTTGTTAACACTGATAATGTTTTCTTGATTCACGAAAAAAAATAACTCTTAATCAAAAAGATTTTACAAAACATATGTTAATATTATTGTTAATAATTGTATTATAAAACATCTATTAATTAACTTTATAAAACATTACATCATCATTTTGATTCTGGTAACTGCCACATTTACTTTGCTTAGATGCAAAAATAATGAAGTGCTATTTTCCCATCTTTTCCCACCAGTTTTGATCAAATCCATTTGTGAGTTCAGAATTTGTGGTGTCCCATATATCTATATAAACATTAAATGTTTAGGGTTTTTCTAGTCTATATATAGTAGAGTGTCAAAACAAAATAATCATTTCACTAAACAAGTATACAAGTTGCTCCAATTCGGTGTGTGTATTTTCCACATAATCCCTTTAAATCCACCCACTTATCATTTACTCCTAAATGGTGACCTTTGTCATGGTATGTTTCACTAGCTCAGAGATCTGTGTGGTCCAATCTAAAATTCCCCTTGAGAATCCAAAAATAATTTTATCTATCGTTCTCTCAGTCTCTATATCTGTTACAAAAGATGCCAATTATGGTGCCTAATGTACAACTGTTGTTTTCAGTTTCTAATTAGATTAAACAAATTAATACTAATTGCCTGGAAAATGACCTCTTCCAAAAAACAAATAATAATATATTTTGTTTGCTTTACACCACTTTATGTTCTAATAATAAACATAGACAGACACGTTTATATAAAGAATTTTAGAACAATGCACATTTAAGAACATTTATTTTTTCCTGATGTTGTCACGAAAATGTAGAAAAAAAAATTCAAGTCTAAGTGAAATATTATGTAAGCTGCCACTTTAAAAAAATAATATGCATTTGTTAAGTTTATTCCACTCAGTTTTTGCAAAACTTACATTGAAAATGTATGTTTTGCATCCTTTCCCATGGGCATCGAACCACCCTTAAGGAATACTTAAGATTATTCCAGAGAAAGAAGAGGTTCAATATTTTCCCTGTGGTCATGGAACCTTGACAGCAGACAAATATCAATTTAACAGGTAAATAATGAAAATCCTTACAATTTCTATGCTGTGGATTGATTGAGAGAGATGAGAATACTGCCCAATGCTAGATTACAACATGTACTAGATACAGCCAATTATCAGAGTGGGAAGTGAGAATGTGGTGCTGGTGGTACAAACATGTATAGTTGCCACCTTTTTTTCAAAAAATACTGGCCAAGCTAGTTCTAGACTTAACATTTACCTCAAGCCAATGTTTTACCTCCATTCTTAATATACCAGCTTTGTGACAACCTTAAGTTCATGGAATGTTCCAAAGTAGTACATCAGAGTGTCGTAGAACTTCTCTCACACATATCATTGGGCAACCAACCTGTGCATGCTAAGTGATTTATCTAATAAATGTGTAAAAAAATGTTGTGACAATTTCTGACCATGTCTGTCTATGAATGCTACATTCATTTGTTTATTTGTGTATTTATAAAGCTTCATCGTAAATCGCAGTGTTATACACATGATTTTATGTGGTGAAGTATGGACGTTAGGTGAAGACAGTTTAGGATTCCACTTACCCTGTTTAGTAATATGGAAGTTTTATTTTTTTTAAAGAACCCTTAATTTTAATGTTGACTCAGCAGAAAAAAAATATTTATCTCTACTCTAAATGGTTGCAAAAAAATACTTATAAAATTTACATTTCCTGAACGAATAAAATCTGTGAAAGTTAAAATATGGAAGAACAGTTGCCGGAGCCGGATGATTTGGAAGGAAAAAAATCTTTGTATTGACTCAGAAAACTGCAGGAAGGAATGGAAATGTTGATTTGCCTGCTTGAACATGATATCTGGAACCTGAACTGGCAACTAAAAGATTTGAAGGAGAAATACTGGGCCAAACGCTATCTGCTAACAATTATAATGCATTATTAATACTGAAGGATCAACAGCTTGCCGATGTATATCAGAACCTATCCTAACAAAATCCTGCAGCTGGAGGAAGAAAAACATTCCATGGAAAAGGAAAACTATGTGAACAAGGCTAAGCTTGTATGGAAATTAAGAAAGGAGAAAAGAAAACGTAAAAGGGTCTCATTTTCTAAGGAAGATGATCCGAGTAAAATAAAATAATTAAAAAAAAATTAGTAGTGTGCTATGTACTTGAAAAAAATTGCTATGATCTCTAAGGAGAAAATCAAGCAGATGTAGACTCTAGTCCTAGAATACATGCCAGAAAAAAATGCACCTTATACTTAACACTTAGCACTAGGCACCTAGCTAGAAATAAGAAGCAAAAACTACAACAACAGCAATACCTATTTTGCTCCAAAACCATACAAAGGGTGATAAACTGCTTGGCTCTGGTCACTTTTAATGTGTTGTAAGAAAGTACTTCTATGGCAATACAAACCCCAAAATAAATCTGAAAATAATATACAGTTTGTGTTAGAGCCTCCTGTGGCTTATTCCTGCTGCTCCTGGCTTACCAGCCATCTTAATAAACCCTGCCAGTCCAAGACAGGCACTATATGAAATCTCCCCACAGAGTTCTCTCCCAGCTTCAGACTATGCTTTGCTTGTCTCTGGGGAATTTCATTATGGGATTCCTCACGCCTACAGTTTACACTGAAATGCATCATTGTTGGCTCACTTAATGTGAATGGGTAGTATTTCTGCCAGGACACGGACAATTCTTGGAATTTGCATCTCTCTTTTAAATATTTAATGTAATGGAACTTCCAGTCTATAATGGTATTTCAAGGCCTATTAAATGTTATTTGGAGCACTGCACCATGCTCTGGTGCCCAAAATGCATCTTGCAAATGTTAACACAGTGAAGGAGTATAAGCATGCATGGGATAGGCAAAATACTATCCTTGATATAATAAAGGGAATTGGGGACTGATATAAGTATTTAGAACTGTGTTTCTATGTTTCTATTTCTTGCTCAGTAAAAGCCAATCTCATCTATTTTTGTTATTGAAGGAACCAATGAGAATAATGTAATAATCAAATCAATGGAATATCCTGTTTCTCATGGGATCCCATGTGTACAAAAGCAAGGACCCTTTGACAATACAAACACAGGAAATATTTGCAAAAATAATTATGCTTATTTCATAAAACTACATTCCTCTCCTGCACTCTCCATTATTCTATAAGTGTCTTTATCTACTTTTTTCCCAACTCCAGTACACAAACTCAAGCTTTGACTAACACAATTACAATAAAATACTTTTAACAGCATATCTTATATTGACTTTATATTGCAATTTTAACTTATTTTTTCTGAAATGCCTTATGAATTGTTATATTTATATCACTGCCCCGAATTTGGTACCTACAGCATATATATAATCATTGCCCAGTTTGTGCAATGAGCAACACAACTAAACATGATGATAAGCAGAGACCAGCCAGCCAGAGAATAGGCAGGCATGAAACCAACATTCTAAGAATAAGAATTGGATAAACAAGAAATATATAGCATAGTGGGAAATATTCACTTTTGTTCATATATAATTTATATGTGCCATCATGCCTTATACATTTAAAAGAAAATCAATAATGCATAATACATTTATATATGTATTGTATGTACAATTTTTGTGTGTATACTTATGTGCATATTGATTAGTAGCAACCAGTATTAGGAATTATATTAACATCAAATTAATATATAATTTGTGTTTTTTATATTAAAATCACAGTACTGACTATACCATTGTGTTCATTTTTAATGGCCTAATAGCATTTTGTATTACAGATCTTATGGTCCAAAAGGTCTTTGTCTATAACAATATACAATACAAAATAACTTAAAATACTGACTACATACAGCAGGCGCTTAAAATAAACATTTTGAGACTATAACAATATTTTGCATGAAACTTTCTTTTATTGATAGGTTTAAACATATGTGATTATTACGTCCTTTTATCAACTCATTATTTTACTTTATAGCTTATATGTGGAACATTTAACTTTATGATAGCCACCACTTCCCTTTATATACTAATGTGGATGTTTTCACACTACATAAAGAATCCTAAACATCCGTTTTCTTGCACAGAGTCAATGGCTAGATGAAAATGCCTTCCTTTCAGAAACTTCTATTTTCTTGTGCTGAAAGATATATTTGCTCTAAAAAGGGACACATCATAATATTCTCTTTGTGGTCCAGCGTGAGAATCTCTCCACTCTAAGATTTTTTTAATAGGAAAAGCAATGAACCACATTGACACACAAGAGAAATGGGGATAACTTTTCAGTAGTGCTTGAAGACATTTGTTTACACTTCCCCAAATACATATGTGGTTCTAAAAAGCAATGGAATTTAAAGAAGCATAACGTTTGGACACATTAAGCAAAACTTGGACGTGTGCTTGTTTTAGTAATCTGCCATAGTCATTCTTCTAACATAATGTGGTCATACATCGGGGTCACACACTGTGTCAAAGCACAAAACATAGGATTCCTATTTAAAGGGTCATAGACTGGTTATGTTTATCAAACATCTTTGTGATACTGTTGCTACTTGGCAACTATGTTCCTTACTTGGCTTAGTTATTTAACATGCACTAATCAAAATGTACAACCACTCTTGAGCCAATATGTGCCGATAATCAGCACCAAAATGAAGCCTCCAAATTGTGGACTTTTTCGGGGCCCATTGCTGGCACATCAGGACCTGAATGTCGAGCTGCCCGCATGCCTCTGAATATGTCCTCAATTAAGACATCACATAGATCGCTGTCAAAACTGAAAGCAACCAAAACCTACCCTAAACCTGTCCATAAACTTCTATGTGAAGGATAAAGACTCATGTCGGGAAGAGTTGGTCATTGCGAAAACAGCCAAAGTCCTCCTTAAATGAAATAAATAAATAAAAAACTAAACCTGGGATTCCTAAAATATATATGGGGAGTCAGGGCAAGTATACATTTTGTATGTTGCTGGGTTGATAAAATCTGTAAACCCCTAGTAAAGAAAACACCAATATACCTCCAGCAATACCTCGTAAATAATATTCATGTTTTTTCTTTGCAGGAAGATTTGGATAGAGTGGGGGACTGGGCAGTAAAGTGGCAAATGACAAATGTAAAGTTATGCATTATGGGAAAAATAATAACAAAGCAACATATACTTTAAATGGTATTTCCCTGGGAAAAACTACTAATGAAAAGGATTTAGGAATAATTGTAGATAACAAACTTGGCAACAGTGCCCAATGCCAGTCAACAGCTGCAAGGGCCAATAAGATATTGGCATGTATAAAACGAGGTAGATTCACGGCAAGAGTATATCGTCTTGCCTCTTTACAAATCAATGGTAAGACCTCACCTTGAATATGCAGTACAATTCTGGGCACCAGTCCTTAAAAAGGATATTAAGGAACTAGAAAAAGTGCAAAGGAGAGCTACAAAATTAATAAGGGGATTATTAATTGCATTTATATACATTAGAAAAAAGGCATCTCAGACGGGATATGATAACACCATATAAATCTGTGCAGGGCCAATATAAAGAGCTCTCCAGTGACCTGTTCATTAACAGAAATGGACAAAGAACAAGAGGTCGCTCCCTGAGACTGGAAGAGCAAAAATGTCATAGACAGCAAAGGAAGGGATTCTTTACGGTAAGGACAATAAAGTTATGGAACTCACTGCCAAGAGAGGTAGTGCTATCAACCGCAATAGATGAATTTATAAATGGTCTGGATGTTTTTTTTTTAGAAAAGCAGACCATACAGGGCTATTAATAATAGAATAAGCATTAATAATAGAGCTTATTGATCCAAGGAGAAATCGGATTGCCCCTTGGAGTCAAGAAGGAATTTTCCCCCCTAGGACGCAAAATTTGAAATAGCTTCCTAGGCATTTTTGTTTTCTTTTGGATCAAAAGCTGGAATGATAGGTAGAAGGGTTGAACTTGATGGATTTGTCTCTTTTTTCAACCTAAATTACTATGTTACTATGTTACTATATTGTGACAGCACTATCTCCAAAGAATTGGGACCTCAATGGCTACATGAATGGCACCACAACATGCCAACTTGTTCATGGCCAAATTGGAGGAGGACTACATCTCACCCTGCCACACTAAACCTTTAGTATATCTCTGCTACATAGATTATATTCTAATCATCTTGTCTGGCAGCAAAGAAGGACTCCTCAGATTCCCTGAAGATTACAATGCCTTCCATCCCAATATAAACTTGAAACTGAGTTACTCTCACACAAACATACCCTTCCTGGACACAACCATTTACATTAAGAACAATGCCATTCAGACATCACTCTACTGAAAACCAACAGATAGACCAACCTACCTGAAAACACAACAGATATACAAAAAACTCAATCATCTAGTGCCATCAGATATAATAACATCTGCTCAGATTCCACAGACTGGAATGAGCATCTTCAGAACCTAAGGAAGGAGTTCATTAACCATGGTTACAGTACAGAAATCACAAGGGTCTACTCAATAAAGAGAAAATTGCAGAGGATTGAAATGATCATTTCAAACTTAAGATCAAGTAGCCGAGTTGGAAAAAATCCCTGATGCATCTCAAGAGGTGAATTTTTCCAACTCAGCTACTTAAGGATTGCATTTCCTGTCTTATTTATCTGCAATTCTGTCTTTAGTAAGTAGAACCTACTTACTCTCAAATGCAGAAAGCCACTAATATCTCCTGAGATCACAGCAGCCACAAAAATTAGATTGTGTACTGTAATCTACAATACACAAATGGAAATCCTGTGCAAGATCCCAAGGGAACTATAAAGAATTTTACATAGAGATGAAAGACTCCCAACAGTAAACGGTACTTCTTCCTGCCAACAAAAGAGATATGAAATCTATGCACAAATCCACATCACAGATAAACAACCAATACCAGACTCACATTTGCACCACAAAATCAATGATTTCAAATCATCCAACATGGTATACAACATCATGTTTGCAAAGTACCCAACAGCAATGTATGAGAGAAACAAGCCATGCATTGTAGAAATGGTTTCATTCCCACAGACATACTATCAATCAGAAAACAACAGATATACCTGTTGGGGAACATTTTATGTCATCCTGGACACCTCATCCAGGAAATGAAGCATTTTGTACACCCAGAGGAAGATAAAAATATGGGAGGTCAAACTGATTTGAGGTTTTAATGTCTTAACCCCTTAGTGACCGAGTGCTATGCTGCATTTGATGGGCCTTGAAGACCAGAATTCCATTATTTTTGTCATATGTTTACTGAACTGTGAATTTCTTTCTTTGTGTTCAGTTTACCCAAACTTTTAAAGGACGGATAGGGCTTTCATTTGATACTATTATTTTCATCATGTGATATAATTTACTTTAAAAAATATATAAAACATGATGAAAACATGCCATAAAAAACACTTTTTCTAACTTTGACCTGATGTTGTTTTTTTTTACACAATTACAAATGGTAAAAAAGACCCCGTCTTTATATTTCTAATATTTGTCCTGAGTTTAGTAATACCAATGTTTCCATGTTTGTCTATATTTTATTTCAAGTAATAGGGCAATAAACAATATTAGTGTTTTTTTTTTGTTTTCTCACCATTTTCTTCTACAGTGACCTTTTAATCCCAAGCCTAAATTTACCCCAACTCAAAATTTACCTTAACCCTAAATCTACCCCCACCCCTTAATCTAATCCTTGTACTCATCCGAACCCCCCTGTAACCCTAATTATGACCCTAACCCTAGATCAAGGTTTAGTAGATCAAGAGTTAGCGTTTTCCATTTATTTATTTATTTTATTTATTTATTTAATTTTCTTTTCTCCTCTAACTGTAATATTGTCTAACTGCCTCTTGGGGCAGTCAAGCAACGGTTTCAGAGCTACGTAAGAGATTTTTTTTCCCTCTCTTCCGTCCCTCTGTGCTGTGCACGCTGTATTGGAGGAGCATGGTCCTCCAATACAGCACCCACCCGCGATCACTGGGTGATTGCGGTGCCCAGGGGGGCACAGAAGGTGTTGCATGATGCCTCAATCGAGGCATCATTGCTACACTTTAACACACATAGGCAGTGATCAGCTTTCACTGCCTATGTGTGTTAACATGCATACGATCACATTCGCGGTGATCATATACACGCGGGGGGGCAAGGGGGGGCTGAAAGCACACTCTCAGAGGCTGCTTTGAATCCGAAGCAGCCTCTGAGAGAAGCTGCAGGCATGTAGCGTTGCGCTAAGGAGCACAAGGCTACATGAAACCTGAGGACGTATATATACGTCCTCATGGTCCTAAAGGACCATGCTTTTCAGGACATATATATACGTCCATATGCATTAAGGGGTTAATCAATGGCCTTTATAAAGACCGTGAATTTATTACTAGGTATAATCTTACAAATTAATAATGTTTTTACAAACACTGGAATATTTCAGTGGACTTAATTCAAACTGCAGCCATTTGACACCTTCATGGATCTTCCACTAACAGTGGCTAATTTACTGCTGAGAAAAATGTTCAATACTCCTGTGTTTAATTTGCCTTTGTTGTAAAGCTGTGAACTGTAGTTTTAATCATGCCTGAGGAAGGGACCTACCATCTTGGTATTGAAATCCATGTGCCTGCAAATGGAGTAGCGGAGACACGGGGGCCTCCTGCTTCTCATACCAGAGGGGATGGAGGACAAGGAGGATGGGGCCTGGGGCAAGGTTTGCTGAAGGGTCCCTGAAGTTTCTAATTACACCACTGATCAGTGTTGGTAATTAAATATTTTGGGCCAGCGCTGGAGATCCCATGACTCATGGTTCAAAGAAATAATGTTTACACTTCTTAGAAATGTTACTTTGGAAAGTTGAAGCAAGATAAATTAGTATTAAAACCAAACTATGCTCTGTATATTTTTAGAGACTAAGAAAAACATGGCCCTTTCTTATAGCTCTTAGCTTGACTTGAAGCCACTGTCCCCCCTTTTGATTTGAAATAATATAGTCAATGGTGTAAAGACCTTGGGGACCTGTCAACAAGTCCAGCAAGTGCTCATGGGGCTTCTACTAGACTATAGAATGTTCACACAAATGCTAAAGTGAAGCTTTAGATTAATGCTTTGTGATCCTTAGAAAACTCACCATAATTAGAATTTGAAGAATCTATGCATGCACATTGGTACCCAATCTATTCTGTTGTGAATTTTAAGTGATTTTTTGTTTTTATGGCGTATATTAAGTTCCTATTTCGTTGATTGTGACCCTATCACCCTATGCATAGGGTGTTGGAAGTGGATGTGCACTGAGCATCCCCACTAAATTAAGACTTTTTTTGGTCTTCTGCTTTGGTTTGTTCTTTGTTTTAAGAATAGGTATGCTCCAATAGCTTCATCACCTTATTGTGTATTTTAGTTGACCCAACATGGGTGTCAGTACATGAGAGCAGGTAGCAAATATACAGTTTGATTGCTAGCTATTCTGCTGTTTTACCAGACTTAATAAAACGGAGGTCCTGTATTCACATATGTAGATGTTGTAGTGATTTATTTAAATAATGCTGAAAGCCACATACAACTTGGGCACTTGGCACTCCATGTTAGCTGCAATAGAATTTTATTTGGCAAAATAATATGCAACTGAGCATGAAGTCTAGCAAGCATTCCACATGCCTGAAATATTGGTCTTTTCAACCAAGTCGCTAACATAAAATTGTGGTGAATATATTCCACAGAAAGTAAGTGTCTGCAAGTTGATTATATTTGTATTATATTTATATTATCCAAACTCCCTTTATTATTTCTCACTGAACACTTAATAGAATATTTGTATTAATGAATTCCAGATATAAAACCTTTAATACTATTGAGCATAAAACCAAAAATTGTTAACTCATAATGAGTTATAAAGACTTTGTCACAATGTTGTTTCACCCAAACAAGCCTAATAATCTGTTTACAAGAGCAATATTGAATATGAGTCTATAAAGCACAGTAAACTGGAACCTGAAATCTTGTCCCAATCCCCACATAAACTTAGAAATATATAAACACAACACATAAATGTTTGCATGTGAATGCTAAGACATGGTATGGCAAACTAAAATTTGTGAACTGGATGTGTAAAATGCCTTTATTTGGTGAATCATTGCTGAGGGGGTGCTAGGGTATAAGCAAATGAAGTGACCACTTAGGACAGTGACGGAGTATATTTTTGGACCTCAGTGATAATCTTCCGACAAAATTCTAATAAGTATAGCACTACAAAGTATGTAGGTGTGCACATATTACACAGGTCCTTTAAGAGTACCTAGATTGCACCATCCGGTCTTGTTAGAGCACCCAAATTGCATCCACAGTGTCTTTCCCCAGCAGCCAGATTGCACCCACAGGCAGTGGTGTATCTTGGTTTTGTGCTGCCCTAGGCAGACAAATTTTGGGCACCCCCCCTACCCACGATGCACACCCACGACATGACCCATAACCCACGTTGCACACCAAGGACATGCCCCATCACCCCATTACATACACATTGCAAATATTATTTGCCCATAATATTTCACAGCTAATTTGCCCAATAATATGCCAGTATCATTTGCCATTAATATGCCCCAGCCAATTTGCCCAATAATATGCAAGTATTATTTGCCATTAATAAGTCACAGCCAATTTCCCCAATAATATGCCAGTATTTGCCATTTAATCAGCCCCTGCCAATTTGCCCAATATTATGCCAGTATAATTTGCCATTAATATTCCCAGCCAATTTGTCCAATAATATGCCAGTGTTATTCTGCCATTTACCGGTAGTATGCCCCAGCCAATTTGCCCAATATTAAGCCAGTATTATTTGCCATTTAATATGCCCCAGCCAATTTGCCCAATATTAAGCCAGTAGTATTTGCCATTTAATTTGCCCCTGCCAATTTGCCCAATAATATGTTAGTGTTTTTTGCCATTAATAAGCCCCAGACAATTTGCCCAATAATATGCCAGTGTTATTTGCCATTTAATATGCCCCTGCTAATTTGCCCAATAATATGCCAGTGTTATTTGCCATGTTATATCCCGCAGCCAATTTGCCCAATAATATGCCAGTGTTATTTGCCATGTAATGTGCCCCTGCTAATTTGCCCAATAATATGCCATTGTTATTTGCCAAGTAATGTGCCAGCCAATTTGCCCAATTTATGCCATTGTTATTTGCCATTTAATATGCCAGCCAATTTGCCCAATTTATGCCATTGTTATTTGCCATTTAATATGCCAGCCAATTTGCCCAATTTATGCCATTGTTATTTGCTATTTATTAAGCCCCAGCTAATTTCCCCAAATCCCCCCCTCTCCCCAGCACTTACCTTTCCCTGGTGGCTAGTGGCAGGCAGCATCGTCTTCTCCATGCTGCCTGTTCGGCTCCCAGGCGTTTGTGCCGACAGGTCACGTGACCCGGCGCGCGTATGACGTCAGCGCGCCCGTCACGTGACTGTCGGCACTTCCGTGTCACACTGCACAGGGAGCCGAACAGGCAGCACGGAGGTTTCTCTGTGCTGCCTGGTCGGCTCCCCGTGCAGCCTGGCAGGCAGAGCGATGGTGAGGGGGATCTTCCGATCCCCTTTCACCTCCGTCTCTGCCTGCAAGCGCGGTCTATTTTTTTTTTTTTTTTAAAGGGCCGGGTTTTTTTTATTTATTTATTTATTTTTTAATTTTTTTTTTTCAGTGCTGGGGGGCGCTGCCTCGCGGTAAATACAGCACTGCCCACAGGACTTTCCCAAACCGCATATTTCCTTGAACTGATGTTCCTTAGTGTCCAGTGGTAGGCAGCTTGATGTCTTTGTGCTGCCCTTTCACTGTTGGCAAGTATGCTTTTCTATATTTTTCTATATTTAGTATGCTCCTGAATGTGTCTCCATTCAGTTTATATTAAGGTAATGAGCAAACTTTTAATTACAATAAATGACCATACGTTTCTTGGCTGAATTGGCTGAATCCGGTAAATGTGTAAACAAATAAACCAAATGTAACCAAGATAAAACTGTCCTCCATTGCGTATACTTTCATTTAAAGGAGAGGTATTTTTCTCCATTAAATAGTTGTGAGTTTGAGTTCCAAATTTGTCAGCAGGTCAGAGAGTACAGCATTTTTACAGACAGATAAGAAAAATGTCAAATTAAAAAACAATATATATGCTATGAAAATACAACACTAATTTGTTAGTCGTGGTTGTGCCAGGAATGGTGGAAATCTAATCATGGTCAATATTTTCTATGTTATGAAAACATGATGTAATTGTTCATGCATGTGAAAAATGATGTGACTGGTGTCAAGAATCTATCAAGTTAACATAACTGCAAAGTCAAACATATCTCTAAGTGCAATGGCATCCCTTATAATACATATATAAGTATTTCAACTTATGGACTTTTAATTACATTTGAATTAAAACTGAAATATTTGCTGTCAATACAAATGAACGCAAGAAAATAAACAGTATAACTTGATAGATCGAGGTGTATTATTTAAAGTGTTTGAATATGGCCTTCCTTTTGCCTTGTAAATGTGTTTTTGTGTGTGTGAATGATTCATTTAAAAAAAATAATACATATATATATATATATATATTTTTTTATATATATATTTTACGGTACCGAGTATAAAAAACAATGCACATGCAACAAGGTTAACCATAAATTTGTTTTAGAAATACTGCTTCTGTAAAAAGCAGTTTTTTTAATCTCCCTAGTACACAGAGGTTTTTTTCTATTTGTTTCTATGTATATGCACTGGGAAGGCAGTCTCACTTCATTCTGTAATAGCTTCTGTTTTCCTCTCATGCTCACACTGTGTTTGAATTAGTTATATAATGTTAATTATACCTACTATTTGATTAGTGAATTAAACAGTCTGGTGCCACCCAGTGGATGTTCACGTTTGCTGAAAACATTATGACTGCTATGAATAAAGAATTTGGTGCAATTGCCACTATATATAAACCCTATTATTTATTAACATTTCACAATTTAATTATGAGCAACATGAACAACAGATCATTACAGACTTTTTCACAATGTGTTCAAATATGCTAGTGTTTGCAATGTCCTATAAGATATACAGTAAGGGGAAAAAGTATTTGATCCCCTGCTGACTTTGAACGTTTGCCCACTAACAAAGAAATGATCAGTCTATAATTGTATTGGTTTGTGTATTTTAACAGTGAGAGACAGAATAACAAACAAAAAAATCACAAAGGTCAGGCGTTTCTTGTAATTGGCCATCAGGTTTGCAGAAATCCCAGGAGTGATTCTGTCCCACTCCTCTTGCAGATCCTCTCCAAGTCATTAAGGTTTACTCAAACCTTCAGCTCCCTCCACAGATTTTCTATGGGATTAAGGTATGGAGACTGGCTAAGTCACTCCAGGACCTTAACGTGCTTCTTCTTGAGCCACTCCTTTGTTGCCTTGGCTGTCTGTTTTGGGTCATGGTCATGCTGGAATACCCATCCACAACCCATTTTCAATGCCTTGGCTGAGGGAAGGAGGTTCTCACCCAAAATTTGACGGTACACATCCCCGTCCATCGTCCCTTTGATGCGGTGCAGTTGTCATGTCCTCTTAGCAGAAAAACACCCCCAAAGCTTAATGTTTCCACCTCCATGTTTGATGATGGGGATGGTGTTCTTGGGGTCATAAGCGGCACTCCTCCTCCTCCAAGTACTGCCAGTTGAGTTGATGCCAAAGAGCCCGATTTTGGTCTCATCTGATCACAACACTTTCACCCAGTTCTCCGATGACTCATTCAGATGTTTATTGGCAAACTTCAGATGAACCTGTACATGTGCTTTCTTGAGCAGGAGGACCTTGTGGTGCTGCAAGATTTCATTCCTTCACGGCGTAGAGTGTTACCAATTGTTTCTTTCATATCCTTCATAACCTTCATATCAATAACAAGACCCTCCCATGTAGTTCTGGGCTGATTCCTCACTGTTCTCATGATCATTTAAACTCTACCAGGTGAGATCCTGCATGGAGCACCAGACATAGGGAGACAGACAGTTATTTTGTGTTTCTTCCATTTGCAAATAATCTGTTGTCACCTTCTCACCAAGATGCTTGGCGATGGTCTTGTAGCCCATTCCATCCTTGTATAGGTCTACAATCTTGTCCCTGACATCCTTGGACAGCTCTTTGGTCTTGGCCATGGTGGAGAGTTTGGAATCTGATTGATTGATTGATCGTTTCTGTGGACAAGTGTCTTTTATACACGTAACAAGATGAGATTAGGAGCACTCCCTTTAAGAGAGTGCTCCTAATCTCAGCTTGTTACCTGTATAAAAGACACCTGGGAGGCAAAAATCTTGCTGATTGATAGGGGGTCAAATACTTATTTAACTCATTGACATGCAAATCATTCCAGTCATTATACTTTGAGCTGTGCACATAATTCTGTGCAATAATACCTCTATCCATGCTGCAGTGAACGATAATCTGGTTAAACAGCTTTTGGTTTGTGATTACGACTGGAGATCTCCATGCTCTTCTTATAGATAATTTAGCTGCCAGAAAAGCATGAATTACCATTGGTCTAAGCTCTTTCTTTATTTGATTCATTCCCAGGTCTAAGAGGGCCATATCTGGCTGTATCTGAATGTCAACACTGAAGACTTCTGTAATTGTCTCCAATACTTGTTTCCATAAGTGTCTCTAGCGCCTTCACAATGTCAGAATATATTCATCATATCCCCCCCCCCCCCCCCCCCGTTTTCCACATCTCCAGCATTTGTCTGTGTGAGATGGCAATATTTTTGCTAAGACACTAAGGACCAGGTACCATCTATTACTAACTTTATACTGGGTTTCTCGTAGGTTTAGGCAATGCACTTTTATGTATGTATAGGCTAGAGCCTCATTCCACTCTTCCTTTGTAATGGAAACAGATAAATCTTTTTCCCATTTTGCCAAAGCTTTAATACCTATATTGTTCATTGAATTAGTTAGGACTTTTAGACACTTTGTCAATAGAAGTTTTGATTTTTATTCCTCTAATAATCTGTCTTGCATCGTTGTTTCATCCGTGCCTTGTGTAGTCCCCTGGGCTTATTATTATTGTTTGACTCTCATAAAATTAAATATCTGGTTCTTATCCAAATTAAATTCATCCACCAATCTTGTGAATGTTTTAACATTGTCTCCATCCCATAGGTCTATTACTTGTTTAATCCCTTTTCCTCCCAAGAGTCAAGTTTTGTATCATAGATATTATTTACAGCAGTTTCTTGTGTAGTTTCAGCTTTCTCTTGATTTTAGTCCAGAACATCAATATATTATTTAAAACCAAGGAGCTGAGACCTCTCCTAAACTCCCTCAGTCCAGCCTTTCCTATACCCAAAACATCCCTTCTATTAAATTACTGCCTTTGAGAGCTCTTTCAATATTAAACCATCTTTCTGTTTTTGCAGTGGCCAGTGCATGAGCAAGCATATTCCTCGATGATATTTGGTGTACCTAGCCACCCCTATCCAGTTTAAGCAATGATAGTTTCTGGTTTACCCTGTGTTTTTCCCCCGAATTTACAAAAGGAATTTTGTACCATTTTTAACCTCAGAATTGGTATCTTCAGAGGTATCATTCTAAAGAGATATGTCCATTTTGGGGCAATGTACAATTTATTTACATGTATTTTACCCCACCAGTATATTTCTCGATTTTTCTAATCTTGGAGATCTTTATTTGTCGTTTTTAAAAATGGCAAAAAGTTGATCTCTACCAATGTAGAAGGATCTTTACATTTTTTAACTCCAAAATATGAAAATGTCTTCACCCATTTAAAGGGATGTCTTTCTTCCATCTTTCTTTTCTGGTACCACATTTAATGCCAAACTCATTGTTTTAGAGATATTAAGCAGGTAGTTGGACACCCCACTATATTGTTCTATTTCTTCCTCCAAAGATATTTTGGGTTCTTCTACTGTTACTAGCACATCGTCGGCATATAGATTCATCTTAACCTTATCTTTTCTCTTCTCACTCCTTTTATCCTCTTGTTATTTCTGATTGCCCATGCAATAAAATGCACAAAATGTATAACAATGGGGAAAGTGGGCATCCTTGTCTTATGCCATTTTTTATTTTAAATTCTGTAGAATCAGCCTTTATTCTGGCTGATGGGTTGGTATAGATTTTTCTGTGTCATGGGCCAGTACCACCAGGGGATGTTTTTGCATTTTGTTTAGATCTAAAATATCCACCATCCTTCTTATATTATTAGATGAACTTCTACACGGGACAAAGCCCACTTGGTCATGGTCTATAAGTGAGGGTATTAATTTGTCTATTTTCCAGCACTGCTGCATATATTTTTGTATCAACGTTCGATAAAGATATTGGTCTGATGCTTGTCACCAAATTGATGTCATTATCGTTTTCTGGAATTGGGACAATATTTGCTTTTAGCAATTCTGTTGGTATCAGTGCTGCCTCTGAAAAGCCATTGAATGCATTAGTAAGATCTCTTCTTATCTGTTTCTTCACTAATTTATAAAACATATTATTGAATCCGTCTGGTCAAGGAGATTTGTTCTGTTTCAGATCGTCAATTACTTTTTCTACTTCTTCTGCCCTACATGGCATATTTAGGGAGAGCCTTTGTCATTTTTAGGAGGATCTTCCAAGTATCGTTTGATCTCTGATGCTCTTGGTTCATTCTTCAGATTATATAACGCCTGATAGAATTCCCAAAATGCCCTTCCTATTTTTTATGGTGACATTACCCATTGTAGCTGATCCATAATCCTAGAGATACATTTCTTATTTTTTTTTATTTTATTAGATAGCAGTTTATCTGCTTTATTACCTTTATAGTAATAGCTCATTTTGTACGTCTCTAGGTTTTTATTTATTCTGGTTGCTATTTGTTCATCTATTAGTTTTTCTGTTTTCTCTATTATCTTTGCAAATTGTTCTTTGTGGTCGATCCCATTTTAATTAAAACACCTATGATAATGCTTTTATAAGCACATCAGACTACTGAGGGTTTAGTTTCCTTATTGCTTTTTTCTCCAAAATACTGTTCTGTTGCCGTTATTACTTCATCTCTTTTTTCAATTTTCAGTAAAAGTGAATTATTTAATGTCCATTTGCTCCTTATTTGCTTATGATCCTCTTTTAAGTCTAGGATAAGTGCGTTATGGTCAGACCAAAAATGTTTCTTAATATAAACCTTTTTTTTTACCAGATTAACTATCTTTAGATGCAAGAAGAAAAAATCAATTCTAGAGTAGGCTACATGTATTTTTGAAAAGACAGAATAATCCCTCTCTCCTGGGTGGAAAACTCTTCAGGTGTCCAATAAACACGCCTTTTTTACCAACTCTTTAAATAATTTTGATATGTTTTGGACATTCCTGCCATATCTTCCTACTATTGGTGTTGTCTTATCTATTGGTGGCTCTAGCACACAACTGAAACATTACCAAATGTCCTTGTTTAATTCTTTCACATTTTTTAAACACTTTAACTATAAACTTCTCATCAGGGGCGTATATATAGGCCAGTGTAAATATCGTATTATTGATTTCACAGATCACAATAAGGTATCTTCCGTCCAGATCTGCTTTCTCATATTTAATATTTACTGTGAGGTCGAAGGCAAAGGAAATCTTTTTTTTTTTCTATAGAGGCAGAGATTATAATAGGAAAGGCAGGGGACTTCAATTGAAATGTATCTGTATTTAGCCAGTGTGTTTCCTGTAACCCACAAATCTTTATAGAATCTTTCTTTAACCATCCAAATAACAAACTTCTCTTTTTTGGAGAATTCAGACCCTGGATACTCAGTGATGCTAACTTAATCCCTTAGGCAAAAAAATCTGCATGCCTCTGGTCTCTCTCCTTCCTCTCTTCACAAGACAAACTTTTACATTTAAAAGTACACATAAAAAACAATCACAAAACCCCATATCATACATCTTATGTCCTCAAACCCAGGACACCAATGCCAGCACCGCTTCCCCCTCCCCATTCTGTGCCCCGCCTCCGCCTGATGTGGGTTCCTACCCGGGCAATAAGATTGACAGAAAAAGTTACAAAAACTATTCCCGCATTTGTGGGAAAAATTGAGAGAGAGAGAGGCGGAAAAATAAATAAATATATATATATATATATCATATATCCTGTTAAACTTTCGATGGGTTTCAAAGGGGTTGGAAACCAAATATCATACTGTAACAAACTTCCTTGTGATTCTCTTTCTGTGGATATCATAGGTTGTTTATGCCAATGGCAAATCAATACGTGAGGCCCACTTTTAGTTTTAAGTAGTGAATGAGTACTGTGCTTTAATGCTTTAAAAAAATCCAAACAGGGTAAGGTACAATCCACGGATGATAAAGTGAAAAGGGAAGGCCACCTAACGCGTTTCGCGTGTCACCACGCTTAGTCTTAGTCACTTTTAGTTAACTTCTTCAAAATCAACCTCATATTTTTCTTATACCATTTGTTACTTTTCCCCTGTAAAAGAAAAATAATTCCCATTTTACATTATGTACCAGTGTAAAAAAGAGCAAAAAAAAAAAACCTTTATAGCTTACAAACAAAATATCCTATTGTGTTAAACTTCCTTTTTAATTATCATAGATTATTCATACCACTAGACAAATAACCAGTGGTACCCACTTTTAATTAACATAGTATAAATTAACCTCATGTTTTCCTTATGGAAGACTTAAATAACTGCATACAAAACATTATAATGTTAGACTTCCCAGTGCTTTACTTTTTGTAATTATCATAAAATTATTCATATAAATAACAAAATAGCCCATGAAATGTTTTATATTATAAATTGAGCTCATGTTCTCCTTATGCCATTCTTTAATTCCCTCCCCCAAAAAATAAAAAAGACAGAAATTGCAAACCAAATATCATATTGTCATCTTCCTAGCGATTTTGCTTCTATGTATGTCATAAATTATTCGTACCAAAAACAAAAATGACATGTGAGACCCGCTTTGAGTTAGCCTATTAAAAATCAACATCATTTTCTCCTTATACCAATCATTACGTCCCCCCCTGCCAAAAAAAGAAAATAGAAATTACAAACCAAATATCAAATTGTGTTATACTTCCTAGTGATTTTCCTTCTATCTATATCATAAATTGTTCATACCAAAAACGAAATAACACTTGAAAAAACCGCTTTGAGTTAGCCTATTAAAAATCAACATCATATTCTCCTTATACCAATCATTACGTCCCCCCCTGCCAAAAAAAACAACCTCTTTCCCCGTCATCTCTTTCCCTCTCTATCCTAATATTTTCTCCCAGCCGTGCTACCTAGGCAAACTATTTCCCCTTGTTCCCCTAACTACAGCTTATTGTCCAGAATCCACAGCCTGAGACTATCTGGGTCATCAAATACTTTTCTTTGCCCCTCACAGGTGAGTAAGACTTTACATGGAAACCCCCATGCATATCTAATATCTATTGTCCTTAGGGCTGCGGTATATTCTGCAAAGGTTTTCCTCGCTTTCCTGAAATTAAACGATAAATCCGCAAAAAGGATGAGGTTCCCATATATTGAGTCCTTTAACCTCTTGCCGACAAAGGACGTGCCTGGCACGTCCTGCGGAGAATCAAGTGGTTTTTGCAATCAACGATCGATATCAATGCAATAGCCAGCACTGAAATTTCTATTCTGGGGCACCCACGATCGCCCCACGGAGCGATCATGGGAGCCATACCGACGGAGCAGCAGGCTCCGTCAATATGGCTAGGCCCTCTGCTGGTCTGAGCTTCGAAAGTGAAAGTAACTTCACTTCTGTCACTCTGAATATGCTACTTGACTGCCCCTAGTGGTAGTTAAGTAGCATAGCAATGTAAAAAATGTAAAATAAATATTTAATTAATTAAAAACTGGTTATATAGTTAGATTATCCTATAGGGTTAAAATTAAATAATTTTTAGCATATGGGATAGGGTTAAAATTAAATTAAAATATATTAAGGGATAGCAGAAGGGTTAGAGTTGGGGTTAAATTTAGTGTTAAGGTTAAATTTTGGGTTCGGGTCAAAAGGTCAATATAGGAAAAAAACAAAAACGCTATTTTTGATTTTTGCCCCATAACTCGCAAAAAAATACTGAAAAATATGGAAACATGCATATTTCTGAACTCGGGACAACATTTAGAAACTATGTAGACGGGGTCTTTTTTAATGATTGTATTTGTCTAAATTATATTTTAGGTCAAAGTTAGAAAAAGTGTTTTTTTTTTTAATTTTCATCATAGTTTATGATTTGTTTTGTAGTAAATTATAAGATATGATGAACATAATGGTATCTAATGAAAGCTCTTCTTATGACGATAAAAACAACATATAATTTGTGTGGGTACAGTATCTGAGAAAAAATAAAATTGCAGCTAAACACAAACACCCCAGAAATGTCAAAACAGCCATTGTCACCAAGGGAAAGTCAAGGTGAAAATGTCTTGTCACTAAGGGGTTAACTTATTTTCTGACATGGCTATTGTGACCGCATTCTGGAAACGGAATGAACCAAAGGAGATAACCATGTCTCTTGGAAGATATTCAGGTATACTTGCTGCTTTTGTTGTTCTGTGGAATCTTTCTAGCACTTACCTTTTTCTTTCAAAATTTAGTCCCAAGAATATAAAGACATCCTCCAGGTATTCTTCCAGTTTTTTATGTGTTATTGAATAATAAAGAGAAACAGAAACACCATAATAACAGTACACTGGGTCATAATCTTGTACAAGGTTTAGAACCAAACAATGTTACAGATATGTGTTAAATGCTACCTAATCGACAAATATGTGGTACATACAGGCAGGGCCATCTTTAACATTGACTGGACCCTGGGCAAACATTTGTTTGGGGCCCCTGGACCCCACCCCTCATTCCCTGCATGATATCACAACGTCCACCCTTATACCTCCCTACAAAAAAATAAACACACACACTTGCTTTGTGTGTGTATGTGTGTGTATATATATATAAACTGATTTATATGAAATATTATATAAACCAGCCATATGCTATATATTATGTAAATATATAATTATATAAAACTATATATATATATATATATATATATATATATATATATATATATATATATATATAATGTATAGGTGCTTTATATAATATTTAGATTAAATGTGTGTGTGTGTGTGTATATATATGACTTACACAGAAAACCTTACACAGTCAGATAGACACACTTACATACACAGTCAGACACACTAACACACAGATAAACTAACACACAGACAACCTTACACAGTCAGAGAGACACACTTACACACACAGACTTACACAGTCAGATAGACACACTTACACACACAGACTTACACAGTCAGATAGACACACTTACACACACAGTCAAACTTAAACACACACACTCGTTTGTCCCCCTCCCTTCTCACTTACCTTACATTTGCAGGGAAGGGGCTGTTTCTTCTGTGCGTGGCTCCATGTGTTCTGAGCACTGGTATGTCACGGACATCCGGTGCTCTAACATGCTCTGTGAGGGGGTGGAGATTTCCCCCCTCACGTGACACACTGACACATATACATACACTTACACAGACACCCTTACACACACAGTCACCCTTACATACACACAGTTATACACACCCTTACACACAGTCACACTTACACAAAAATACACAAACACTCTTAGACATACACAGACACCCTTACACACAGTCACACTTACAGATACACTTACACACACACACACACTCTTAGACAGCCTTACACACAGTCACACAATATATATGCTTGTGTGACACTAACAGTCACACTTACACTTATACACACAGTCACACTTACATCCACACACATCCACACACTTTTATACACACCCTTACACACAGTCACACTTACACAGAAATACACACACTCTTAAACACACAGTCACCCTTACACATATACATACACCCTTACACATAGTCACACTTACACACATAAATGCATGCCCACACTTACACACACACTCTTAGCCATTAGTTTTTGCCCCGGTGGAGCCTGGATTTCTTTTTCAGAAAACATCACACTCTTAGCCAGCCTTACACACAGTCACATGCTTAAATTTATTTTATTTCTTTACCAAAAAAAATAAAAAATAGGCTGCTTGTCCCCCTCCCTGCACATTTACCTTTACTTGCAGGGAGGAGAACGTTTCAGTGTTCTGCCTCTCATCCCTGCAGAGGCAGAACACTCTCCGAAGTTACACAGCGTGATGGGGCGGAGCTTGCCCCCGTCGCGCTGTGCTCACCCCTTGGTGTGGTTACTTCTCACCTGTGTTACTTCTCACTCCCTAAAGCAGCGCCTCTGGATTCCTGCGCCTGGGCGCGGTGCACCCTGGGCGCGGTGCACCCTGTTAAACCACGGGCGGATCCACAGTCTGATCTGGGGGGGGGCACATTCCATCTGTCTCTTCCTTCCCATGTCTGCCTGTCTCTCTCCTCTCCCTTCCCATGTCCGCCTGTCTCTCTCGTCCTCCTTCCCATGTCTGTCTTTGTATCCTCTTTTTTGCCATGTCTGTCTCTCTCCCATTGCTTCCCATGTCTGTCTGTCTCTCCTCTGCCTTCCCAGTTCACTCTCTTTACTCTTCCCCATGTATGTTTCTCCTCTCCACCGTCTGCATTCTCTTCTTTCCCTTCAGTGTTCTCACCTGTCCCCCCTGTGTTCTCTCCCCGTCCCCCCTTTTCTCCCCTGTGTTCTCTCCTCTGTCCCCCAATGTTCTCCCCCCCCCCAGTGTTCTCTCCTCTGTCCTCCATTGTCTCCCCAATGTTCTCTCTGTCCCCCATTGTCTCCCCAGTGTTCTCTCCTCTGTCCTCCATTGTCTCCCCAATGTTCTCTCTGTCCCCCATTGTCTCCCCAGTGTTGTCTCTACCCCCCCAGTGTTCTCTCTATCCCCTCTTCCCTGTGTTCTCTCTATCACCCCCTCCCCAGTGTTCTTTATATCCCCCCCTCCCCACCCCAGTGTTCTCTATATCCCCCCTCCCCTCCCCAGTGTTCTCTCTATACCCCCTCCCCTCCCCACCCCAGCGTTCTCTCTATCCCCCCTCCACTGCCCTCCCCACCCTAGCGTTCTCTGCTCTCCCCGGCTCCCTCAGCGGGGAGATGCAGGCAGCATGTGCTCAGTGACTTTAAACACACTGAGCGCTCAATCCATGCTTCTCGCGCTCCCCGCGCGTAGTAATGACGCAGATCATCGTATTTCCGATGCTCTGAACCAACACTACGCGCGGGGAGTGCGAGCAGCATGGATTGAGCTCTGTGTGTTTAACACACACTGAGCACATGCTGCCTTCGTCTCCCCGCTGAGGGAGCCGGGGAGAGCAGAGAACGCTGGGCGCACCTGTACTATGCGATCAGTGCTGATCGCATAGTGCAGGTGCAGTTACGGAGGGGCAGCGGGACCACCTGGCAGCTGCTTTGGGCCCCCCAGGAGTAAGTGGGCCCGGGGCAGCTGCCCCGTTTGCCCCGCGTTAAAGACGGCCCTGCATAAAGGGGCGTATCATGCCACTGAGTGACAGGTGTGCTGCCAGTCCGGAGCTCACCTGCCACTCGGGGGCACGATGTAATACACGAGATACAACCAAGGGGCTGACAGCAGCTGCAAAGTCGGCAGCAGAGTCCCTCCCTCTGTTGCCAATTCGACCAGTATTAAAAGTAAATGAAATTTTGTATACTTTTCATGCTCGTCGAATTGGTCTCTTTTCGGAGCACACAAACCCCGTAAATACACAGCAGGGGTTTGTGTATCATTGTGCGTATGCTCTGTGTGTGTAGCAGCACACACGGAGCATACGCACCTGGGTAAATTATCTGCATTACTTATGTATGTTTATATAGGAAGGTTAATACAATCTCCAATTATCTTTATAGAGATAAATTCCCCCTTAGTAACCTATTCACCTATCAAAATTGTATTTTTTTTATATAATTTGCAAATATGAATAAATAAACAGTGATTATAACAAATATGAATATCAAAATTTTATTTTTTATATTTTTTGTGAATATAAATAAATAAACAGTGATTGTAACAAAAATGAATAATGTTAATACAAAGGAATTCATGATGTGCTGTTTAAAACGATACATGTGTATTTGCTGGAATGAATGTAATTAGTGTCACCTAACACTTATCATAGATAAAGTGGTAGCAGAATATAAATGTTAAAAGAGTGTCCTGAAACAACCAAGATGTCATGTGGCACTTTTACAGAGATTATTTAACATTAAAACTGGAACTAGTACACAGAGAATAGCAAAGTTCAACAATTAATTAGAGTGTTATCACTTCAATGTGAAAGCAGGGTGTTTATGCCTGGGTGAACCGAGTAGCAAGTTTTCTCTGTAAAGGGTAAAGATTTATTTTTATCACAGTTGTGGTTTAATTCATTTGCTAGACAATATTACGATGGGAATAATATTCAACAAAAGCTGTGCTTACTTTTTTCTTTTTTATAACATAAATTTAAAAAAACTAAAGTGCTTGCTGGAATTATATTCCATACAATTAGTAATAATTCATTGTTGAATAGAATACTAATGTCAAATTAATTCATATTTCTCCAGACATTCGTTCTTTAGAAGCAAACTAAAAAACACAGTAAGTTCTTATAGAAGTTCATTGAGTTTATATAATTACTCCAAATGATTAGCTGCCTTCACCACAATTCATTACCCCTCCCACTAAATATAAACAGTGTTTTAAAAAAACTACAAGAACAATTTTATTCATTTTTTTTTATTCAAATTTGTCACTGTTAATTAATGCAGTGTATAATGATATGCACACTAAGATGATGATCTAAATGAAAAAAAAAATCTATTTTATAATAGAAAAACAGTGGGATTTATTCATGAAAGAGGGGGATTGTGGGGAATTGACAAGGTAATTTCTAAAAAAAAAAGGCCAAAGTTGCTGAATTGGAAAAGACTTAACTTTTAAAAAAAAAAATAAAAAAAAAATATATTTAATAAAATTGATGTGATATGGTCAAGTTAAAATATTTTGCACAGGTTCAGTTTATCACTGTGACACTGGAGGGTGCTGAGTGTTAGATATACAGATTATTGCACAGAAGTGATTCTCCATTAAAACAAGAATCCCCCATTAGACATAGCATTTTCAATGAGACTGCTGTGTGGCTGAAAATACTATAATGCGATTATACGTAGGGGAAATATTATAACTCCCCACAAAACAAGTTTTGTTGAACTGAAAAGACCAGACGAATTACAAGTTCTCATGTGTCACTGTATGAATCTGAATAAATACTGTGAAGACATTTAGAATGAATCATCTGTAAATCTAGGCGAATCCCACAAGCCATTGAACACCTTTCTTGCTGGTGGTTACTGGCCCTTATTGGATTGCATGGATTTTTCCCGGTTGTGTGTATAGTCTTTTTGGCGGAAGCCACATAACCCAAGAAGGATACTGTGACTCTCTCAGTTTCACATATTTTCTAGTTAATGCTGCCACAGCCATTCTTAAACTTTTATTAACTTGATGTCCCTCCAAACTTATAAAAGCAAAAGCATGTCATTTATATAGGCTAATATGAATGGATTCAGCATGCTTTTTGTTAGGGCTAATGCTATTTTTAAAGTGCTTGTTAAGATGAGGAAATGACTTACTTCGAGCAAGATATCCCACTGGCTAATTGTAATGGGAAGTTTGGTGTGGTCAGTAGGAGATTGGTTACTGAACCAATTGAAAGGGAATAGGGGGTAGCGGGCTCCAGAAAAGGAAGCAATGAAGGAGTAAAGGAAGTGGTTGGATCAGAATAACATTTTACAATATATTTGTTCAAATTGGAAATTATTATGAAATCTTGTATATCATATGGAAATATGTTGAAATCTTGTGGAAAAGTGTTGAATAGTTTGTTGATGTTAACCCCTTCAGGAAAATGTTTTTCTGTGTTTTCCATTTTGGACAATAGTTTGCTTGTTAAATGAATCCACACATATTATTTCCTATTTTGTTAAGGACAATTATGGCTTTCATTTAAGACCATTTTTTGAGACTTAACCCTTTGTGTGTTGTATAAATTTTAATAAAGGGTGTAAAAATGGCAAAAAAGGGTATTTTTTAAAAATGTATTTATTTTGTTTGGGACACAGAATATATCTTTCCTCTTTCTCTCTGACACAAGATCAAAGTGTGTCAGTGAGAGAAAGGAAGGCTTTTGACAATCAATGTTCTCGCAATTTAATGAGATGTCCAACAGACAGTCCCATAGATGCAATAGGACAGAGCGAGTGAGATAAGGGGAAGAGAGGTAAATCTGAGTGTCATCTTCATACAGATTGTATTGGAAGGCAAAATTAATGAGGTTTCCTAGAGAGGATGTACATGAAAACAATCTGGGGGCCAAGGATGGACCGTTGCACATCACCAACAGAGAGTGGAATGGGCGATGATGTTGCACCAGAAAACAACACTGTGATGGAGCGTTCTGATAGCTCAATCTAAGCGAGACCTGTTCCACCTGTGCCTACTGAAGCTAATCTGTTAAGAAGGAGGTGGTGGTCAACAGTGTCAAAGGCAGCAGAGAGATCCAGGAGGACAAGTATGGAGATGTAGACTTTAGATTTCGAAGAGAGTAAATCAGTTGCCACATTGGTGGGGACTGTGAAGTAGAGCGTAAGGGTATGAAGCTAGATTGAAGAGGATCAAGAGGTCATTAGTGGACAGAAAACCCAAAGGCACTAATACACAAATATCTCCAACAACTTTGATGCAAAGGGGAGAAGTAAGACATGGACTATAACAATTCCCTGTTGTCTGCCACTCAATCACTATCCACTGGCCCCTTGTATAATAAAATATGTACTAAAAAATAATAATATTTTCTAGCTTAAATAATTAAAAAAAAAGAGGCTCCCAGGAATCAGAGAATGGTACAAAACACCTGGCCCCTCATTTAATTAAAAATAAATGGCCCCTGTAAGCCAACAGGCTGCTCAATAGCTCATGGCCCAATCAATAAATTAAATAAAATTAATTAAGTACCCTACCTACTCCCCCTATTTCTGCATTGCCTAGGTAGCAAGGGACGATACACACAAACATGTAACCTGTTTAAAAAAACAACACCATTTGTGTGGGTAGTATACATCATTGCCCACCCCTTTGGCACAAGAGTGCCGCGTGTATAGAAACATTTACCTGTTTAGATAGTTCAGAGAGTTGGCGGTTACCAGTGTCAGGTCAAACGCCTGAATGCCTCTTGAAAATATAGCCAATAACAGTATTATAGATTAACACTAAGAGCATGAGCATTCAAGTTTTTTATGAAGTGGGCTGCATAATCTGGGCTGCATTCATTTTTTTTTTTACTTACAGTAATGGTGAAGAATTACTTGTTATGCATAGAAAAATGTTTAGCAATAATACAAAAGCAGTCCAAAACAAGTCTAAATTAACTATTCAAACAAACGTTTACAGAGATGATGAGTTTTATAGAGATATAGAGATGCGAGAGTCCTTACACAAATAATTTTGCTTGCATAATGTCATATATATATATATATATATATATATATATATATATATATATTTGGAAGCCCGTCATAAGAAATCCTTATATAGTACAGTCTCCTTTGCAAACTCTGATGTGAAATGTTCCCACTAGTTTGATATGCTCACTATAATCTGGTTCTTGACAGCTGCTCTGACCCCCACCAAAAAAGGAAAAGGGTTTATTTATTTTTTTATTTTGTATTGTTGATTTCAGATATGTTTTTTGTTTTTGTTATGTGTCTGTATTTAATAAAATATGAAACTAAACATGTGTGACTTGGCGCCGTCATTGTGTGACATATAGTGTTTTTGGTACCACCCTCTAGTGAATTTACAGCACAAATTTCTCACTTTGGGGCTAGGGACACGGAATACAGTCTATAAGTCAGAATTCTGAAAACAGACTTGCATTGAATGGGAGGGTAATGTAACTATTACATCACAAGGAGATGGAGTTATGATCCTGTTTGATCAGGTTAGTCTACTCCCGTTGTGTAGGAAGGAATATAAAAAAAAGTTGTACAAGGCCAGTGTTCCTCAACCCTTTCCTTACTATGATTAGAAAACATGTTCACCAATAAATGTTCCTAATAAATGTTTTTCAACTAGTAGCTCTATTTCCATCCAAATATCATTACCTTTGGTAAAGGCTGTAGGTCACTCAACTTGAGAAGCTCTCCTGTGCTGGATATATTATTTCTGTTATTTCCTCTATTTGTGTTTCCTCTCTCACACTCAGTTCACAAATCTAAGACTAACAAATTATTTGGTACCATTTCCTCAAACACACATAATATACCGCAATCAATCAAAATGCACACTTTTCAAACTCAACTGTCATCTTTATCAATTAAAGGATAAAGGTAATAATAATATGTAGGTAATAAAATTACGTTCAATTGAAAAATGTCACCAAGTGTAGATCTTATTGTTAGAAATGTTTTAATGGACTAATACTATGTGTATCTATCCGGGATCTGGCATATTATTTAGAATATTGGGTCAAATTTTTAAGATGTTCCTTCAACTTCAACAAGATCAGATAAAGCAAGATGTCAGCCCAACTGTTGCCCAAACTCTAGTGCCATCGTATTGTTAAACAGATTACTGAATTCACGTCGCTATTGTACTATTGTGCTTTGCCTTTTTGGAGACTCTTTTCATCGATTATTGTGATCAATTTTTTTTAACATGTTAGAGTAAATAATGTTACTTGTTATCTACTTCTCCCGAGTGCAGCCTATTTTGTTTATACTGTACCAAATTAGTTGTGGAAATTCAGCAAATGAGTGATACCATTATTGGCTAGGGAAAATTATATTAAAAATCTTGTACTTCTAATAAAAGTATCATCACCACTCTGCTTATTTTAATAGTTTCTTAATGTTTATAATTAGGTGTGTGGTTTTAAATTGAAAGTGAGTATATGACACTGAAGAAATTTTAATAGTGTAGATGCTAATTAGCTAATTTATAGAACTACTGTACAACTTTTCATGGGGAGAGACATATATCAGAAAGAAGCATAATTCATGGATATAATGTTAAAGGCAGACTGGCTGCCACCCAAAGTATGCATTTGACCTGAATGGACAACACTAATCTACAGTATACCAACTGTCTTATGTTTATGTTTTCTTAAAACAATACTTGAACCCAGGAAAGAAAACTCAGTGTTTTCAGACAGATTTGTCTTTACAGACAATCAGGATAAGTCAAGGCAGTAACCTTAGAGTCATACAAACACACCATGACATATTTATGTTAAAGTTAAACCTTTTTGCTTTTCTGATGTATTTGGTTTACAGAACTATTAGCATCATAAGTTATTTTTGATTTATTGCAAGAACAATACCACAGAAGTCAATTGTTGTTAATTAAAAGATCTTTAGAAATACTAATTGGAAAAACTAAGGTTTTGTCCATGCTCCAGCCACCAGTAATCAAAACTGTATTTCTAGAGGGAGGTTAGGCTAATATATCAGCAAATGAAGCACTATAAACATGATTAATATGCACATTAGACTTTCCTTATCACAATTTTCTGGCAGTTTTTATCCGTTCTTAGTTAAAATTACATTGAGTTGTTTCTCTCCTTCTGCAACATGCAGATTACGTGGAGACAGCAGTCTGAGCAAGTGAAGTTTCATCTCCTTAGGACATTAATTATTATTTCTAGTTCAGTATTTCTTATCTATCATTGCTGAAAGATCCTGTGCTTTATCCCCCAGAGTAATTCCCTCATCTTAATGGCATACCATGTTCGGATATTCCAAAAGGCAGTAGTTTTTCTATGTATATCTCAATGCTTTTTCTGCCCCCAAGTTATAGTAGTTAAACTCTATGGTAAATGGACTAAGTGAATGTACTAACATTGTCTTTATTGCATTGATCCATCAATTTTAGTTTATACTTGTTGACTGCTCCTTTTATGTGTATGATAGTTTTTCTTGCTTATGGATGAGAAATCTCTTTAAAAAGATGGGTTTTCATGGAGTGGACCAATGATGGAACAATAAGGGTTACAGGATGTGCAACTCTCACATGAAATCTATGAAAATTGGGCTTATTGTCTTAATTACTGGTAACAAAGCAAGCAATATCATTAGGTGTCCCTGGCACCCCTAATTTCAAGAATGCACCAGGCAATCAACTTTTGGCTTGATCCAATGTCTACCCTGCTGTATCTCCTGCAATTTCTGTTCATGTTTAATTTGTGCCAGCTTATCTTCCTTTTTTTCATCCCCAGTAGTGGTAGAATATCAAACTAATGGCAGAAAGGATCACACAGCAAACAGGGTCATAATTAACCCAAAGATCTCAGTCCTACTGTAATACTGTGAGAATAACTATCTTGCCAACAATGCTAGGAACACATGACTAAATGAGGCCTACAATGCCAGAAATCTGTTAAGCCTCTTTTGAACCCTTGATACCTTCAATATATTTCCATAACTTAAATGTTTCTTGTATGCCATCCTTTGTATTGTAATATTACAAGTATCACATTTCCTTTTGCATGGTATGTAGCATCAAAGTATAGTTTTTCTTTTGGCTCCAAACATTGTCCTTACTTAAAGTTAATGGATGTGCCTGACAGAATGCCCTGACATTTCTCACAAGTGCCATGAATAAACCACACTGAAACAAATTTAGATTACATTTCTTTCTGTTTTCACTTCACAAAATCTTTTATGATTGAATGTTTTATTTTTATTATTTCAAGTAGGAAGCATTTATTATTATTTGTTTTTAGTTTATTTTTTTATTAGGTTTTGTTGATCATGCATCTAGTTTTGTAAATAAGTATGATATCTTAAAAGTAGATAAGAAATATATAACCTGTACAATTTTTGTTTTCAATCTATCACTTCTCATAATAAAATCTTACAAAATAATACAACAACTTCCATTTGTTTAATATTCTATTTTATTTCCCAAATAATGGTAAACTTTTTTAATGTCAAGTGACATGTAAAGGGCAAAGCCAAAAGTTTGATGCTTTTATGAATTGTCTGGAGCTCAGTACTGGCACACTTAAGCTATGTGTGTTTCTTAGAATTCAATAATATGTACGGTTTACAGTAATACCCCTGACAGACCCAAATTTAATTAATAGTACAAAAATGGGTCTGCCTGGTTAAATCTAGGACCTGCATCTATGACAGTCTAATAAGGTTAGTGTAGACGCACTTTAACAAAGAGGTAGAAGGTCCAATGCTGAGTACTGTCTAAAAATTAGCCCACAAAGAAGTTGCAGTTTATTTGTAAGTTTTGCAAATGCATAACAGCTGTTTTTTTAAAAAAAAATAAAAAAGTAATATTCTAATGGGTTTTTTTCATGTGTAAATGAAAATGTACTTTCAGTCACTAATTCCATAAATTAAATTAAAATGGAAATCCTTTGCCTTTTATATTACAGATTAATAAAAAATGATTTATTTATCTCATGGAGCAGCTGTAGAAAACATCTGCCAAAAAGTTTCTTTTTAAAAGTAGTGTCACTTCCAAATGTCGGATTTGACAAAAAGCATATTTTGTTCCCTCACACCTGTGTGTTTTCTCAGTCTCATACAGACTACTTAACTATTCCTAAAAAAATGAAATCCTTTCTAATCCACAGAAATAGCTTCTCTAAGCCCAGCTCCCTGAAAACATAGTGATAGTGTATCAGTATTCCTTAGGTTTGAGGTAAGATTGACACATTCCTTGGATGTGGTATTTTTTCTCCAAGATTACAGAGTTGCAGCCCATTCTGAAATCCACACTGTCTGAATGAGGTTTCTAAACAGCTGTTTGATAAGTTAAAGTGGATATGTTCTCTATGAAGTAAGGTAAATTTTTATCATGGTTTGGGGATGCATTCTGATACTGAGTCACTAAAATTCAATGTTTCTATTTATTTCAATATGGGTCCTGTTTTTATCTTAATCATATGTATATTTTTTTAGTTTCAGTAACTATTTGTTGCTTTATCCAATTGCCATGTTTGAGGCAACAAAGAGGAGTATATTTTTAAGTCAGATGTGGGGTCATTTAGTCCAGGGTGGTCCACCTGAAGGTGGACACCTTGATAAAGGCCTCTAGCCGAAACGTTGGTGTCCTCCATTTTTTTGCGCTGTGTGTCCTCCCTTGTTCCATTCCTGTCTGCATTTTTTTCTTCAATTTTTTTTTCATATTATGTGGGTATTTATTTATTATTTTCCTTTTTCTCAAATTCACTTTATGTGCTTACTTTGGTGTATTTGGTTGTTATTTATTTTTCTGTATTTTATAGTGTGTCATTTCTCTATTTCTCTTGTCTAAACATTAATTTGTTTGTTATTTATTACATATTTAATATTTATTAAAATATTTTTGGCACTATACCCTTTACTTGTTTATCTATTTTGTATGGTGTGCTCCCCCAATTTTTGTTCTCTGGTCCACCTGAAGGTCCCATCTCACTTTTTTTGTATGGCAGGTTGAGAAACTGAACCTATATTAGAAAAGTAAATAAAACTTATCCAAGCCTGCTATAAATTAAGTTTATAAAAGAGCTATAAAACAATATTAAAAAATATTGTCTCTCCAGAAGAATAAATGTTATTTTGTAACAAACCCCTTGAAAAATGCATGGACCATTACAGATAAATACTTTCAATACATATTTTGTGAAATATGTTGTTTTTGGGTGCCACCCCCTAGTGACTTTACAGCACTAGTATCTGGGGACACAGAATGTAGCGTATAAGTCTGAATTCTGACCATAGACTTACATTGAATGGGAGAGTAATGTAATTATTACATAAGAAGGGGGCGGAGTCCCCTGTTTGATCAGATCAATCTCCTCTCTCCTGTGTTGCAAGACAGGTAAAAAAAAAAGGTGTACACAGCCACCTAGTGCTGCCCACTAGTGATACACAGGAGCAAGTTAGAGAGCAGGGGTGTATCATATGACATCATTATGCAGGTTCTGCGTAAAGTTGTTAAGTGAGACTTGCTGGAAGATTTTAGAGAATTATGCATCATGGGTGAAATTCTCAAAATGGATGCAGGAGATAGACACCTAATTTTGTTTTTACTTTTATATTCAATTAATTTAAACATAGGAAAAATAAACAGTGGCATATGTCTTACATTAGTGTTTGTTTCAAATGCATAGGTAATCTAGTTACATCTTATGTAAGTGGTAGTGTCCCTTTAAGCATTTCCTGATCACAAAGCAGTGCACAAGTAACATCGGACCAGCTTAAAAGTCTCAGTATTTTAAGTAATTAAGTGCTGACAAAGCATTAAATCATGTAATGAAGACAAATGAAATGTCATTACTCAAGTGAAATTTGTAACCTGTTATTTTATTTTTATTGATGAGAACTGCGTGTTGAAAATCTTAGAGACCTGACCTTCATTAATATGATATATTTTGGGATCAATAAAGTAATATTCATAAAACAGAGCCCAAGATGCATACTCAGTATGAGGCCACTCGTTTTCAAATCAGGGATCATAGTAGATGGTGTATGAAATTTAGGTTTTCTATAATGCATGCAGTGCTCTTTGAAAACAAACCGAGGAATAAACATGACAAGGTTTGCTAGATTGGACATTTTTTTTACTGCCTTGCAGTATGAAAAATTCATATGTGTTCTTAGGGAAATCAATTAATTAAGCATGGTAGGTTCGCCTACTTGCATACTGGATCACCTAATTGCATAATAATGAAATCTCTCAGGATCACATATTCTGCAGGGCAACATGAAAAATGACTGAACTATGCTTGAATACAAAGGACATCTCTTTATTTTTTATTATTTGCTCTCAAATGTCTTGTACATGTATATATCTCTACAAATATTCTATTTTCATTTTTTGCAATGTTTACTACTTATGCTAACACTGTTCATTAGAAAATATTTCCTTTTTCAGGCATGTACTGAGGTGCAGTAACACAGGTGTTGACAATACCATCTCTCACATTCCACAAATTGTATCCATACATATCATACAAAACGGTCCAACGCATATCCGGAGTTTGACAATATGAATTATAATCTGCTTTAGATGAAATTTATGATTCTGATTGATGAAAAAGTGATAACAGTACCAAGGAAAATCCATGTACACCTGCAACCAATTCTTTGTACCCTAATTCACATGTAAGAAAAGCATGTCTTTTGTTTTATATGCAGCTAACATGACATGGGTGCCTTTTTGGGGATGACACAAAAAGCATGCTTTAGGATTATAATCTAGATTTATTTTTTGGACACTGATTTTTTTAAAAAATTTTTCAACCTTTTTTTGCCCAGGAATGGGTATGTAGTGGCATTTGGCTACAACTCCCAGTATGCTTATCCATTGCATTATGAATAAAAATGAACGATAAACTATTCAACAAAAATGTAACAAAAACAATACAAAATGTGTTGTGATCTGTTTTTTATTGGAATAATTGTGTATTGTTCAACATCTTAAAGGAGACAAAAAATCGTTAGAACTGATCTCTTGGAGAGAAAGAAGCTGCATCTGCTTTTGAACTCAGCATAGGTGATATAACACTATTTAAATAGGTACCATGCATTTTTAAACATGTTAAACTCAAAAACTGACTTGCACATGAAATTAACATTGTAAACATGATTCTCATTTCAATATAAGAATTCTTATAGAAAATACATAATTGCATAGCCTCCCTGCGAAGTTTATATTCACACACATATAAAACATTATATCCCATATTCTGTTTCTTTGTCCAGTTAAAGCATGATATTTACCACAGCCTCAATGTCCAATGTGCTTTGATGTTACAGAATAACCCTCCAATTAGTAAAATGGTTATTTTTATAATAACATTTAGAATCATCCACTCATAACAGAACTCTTTAGTCATCTCTTTCCAAACAAAGGTTAGTTTATAGCTATCATAAGAGATTAGGGTCTCTAGTATTTGCAGTATTTCTTCTATAATGATTTAGTTAAAAGGGCTTCACTGTGATAGCTCTCCAACTTTGTTCCTTCCTGTATATCACTGTTCAGGGTCAAAAGCTGGAAAAAGGGCTGGTCCCAAAGGCCTAACATATTTCACCAGTGGAGACTCTGGCTTTTCACTTCTCCCTCTCTCCTCATCACTTTATTCTTAAAGAATAACAGATGTGGAAACATTTAGAAGCGAACTAATTGAATTTCATACAACACAATTTAGCATTGTTCAAGGAAGTACCTAAATCAACAGCACATTTTTTTCAATGTTCGACGTCGCCTAATTAGAACACCAAACGTGTGACTAATTGGCCACACTTATACTTAAAGCTTGGCCACAGATGAGCTGCTGCCTATTCATCTTTACAAAACGTAACGCAGTGGTTTGGCTGCAAGATAACTGCGGTTGCCTAGAATGAGCTTTGCCAGAAGAAATGTAAATGCTAAGCAACTGCAAAAAGAACACATTCCATTCAAAATCAGAACCTTCCACTTTGGGCAGCACCCAAAGGATTACTATAAGATTATCAGCACATAAATTATTACCTTCTTGGTACATTGTAATTGGGACTGTTAATGGCATGTTCTGTATCATGTCTGGTTTATTGTCCTAAAAATGTTCAGCATCTAATTAACAAATAATCCTCTATTATCAAGAACGGCTCCAGTTTGCCCAGCATTTCCCCACCAGCAGATCTGCTTTTTGCATGCAACAGGATGTTTTCTTTTTAATGATGTGCAGTAGAGTATGTGGGAACTGACTAGCTGCTTTGAGCCAAGGAGAACTGCAGTACACACACAGCTGAATTGTGAAAGTGATACTTTAAGGATTCCAACACTACTAGTTCACAGAGGCTAAAAGCAGGGCTTAAAGGCACGGATGAATCATGCTTAAATGAAGTATTATCATCATGAAAGTATGTTACCATACCAATGAGTATCCAGAATCTCTATAAGTGGAATTAATTTGAAGCACAGATCATACCGATGATGTTTATACCTGCAGTGCTTCACTCTGAACAGACTATTGACCATCTAAAGGCCAGAACAGCGTGAAACACATTGTAAACTAGTAAAAGTAATGTACATTTCCTAACTTTTTTTTTTCTTTAGTTGGTTTAGCAGAAAAGGATGTATATCAACAATCCAGTATCCACACAAAACAAACTCTTTCATTTAAGACTCTACTCAATAAAGAGAGCATTGCAGGGAATTGAGCTGAGTTGTAAAAATGTGTCCAATGCAACTGAATGGGCCCTATAATATATTTAATTCAGAAATTATACAACTGTATTGTAAAAAAAGAGATAATATTAATGGAGTGGAGACAGTGCGGGTGGTAGAGGAGGAGAAGAGAATAATAAATTATATTTGACGATTTACGTTCACCTCCCTGTACATGAGCGTGTATGATCATAGAAGGCTGCCATATTGTGTCTAGACATGTCACACAAAAACATGCTGTAAATGTCAGCTGAGGAAATCGATAACGACAAAATGCGTAGACGTAACCAGAGTGGGAGAAGCCGGAATGAAACACATACACTGAATACTACAGCTGGATACAAGGGAATATTACAGCAAAGGAATATACTCTGGGTGTAGTTGCTAAGATTCTATACCAATGCTTTGTCTTCTTGAGACTTTGAACTAATGAGGAAGATAACTACTGCTTTTCACCATTTGCAGTTGTACCAATGTGTGGATGGCACCAATTTTTTTTATCACACATGCCATCTCTCTATGTGCCTATAACAATAGATTCATGTAAACGTGAGTTGTAATCCAAGAGGGATTCAGGTCCACCTAGAATTAATATTTGTGTTCTCTCAGCCTACGCTATGCTATGTTCCATTTTGTTTCTGTGCATATAAGAAAATTGCATCAAGAGCTCTCTATACTACTTGTTTTCCATTGTTAAGATAAGTTCATACTTTATGGACATATTTACTTAGAAACATAGAATGTGTCGGCAGATAAGAACCATTCGGTCCATCTAGTCTGCCCAATTTAAAAATGGTAGACTTTATAAATAAACGTCTTTAAGTGAAATTGTATTAAAATATATTTCGCTGACCGGGAATCGAACGCGGGCCGCGGCGGTGAGAGCGCTGAATCCTAACCACTAGACCACCAGGGAAAGTACTTTTGTCACTTGTTCAGTTTTATTTGGTGCTGTATGAAAAAGGCACACCATATCAACGGTTACAGCACTGCACTTATTGTTTGAGAGTCCAAATACACAATTTTTCTTATTTATTCCTGCCTTTTTATTTGTGTTTGTCTCTGATGACAATGGGTGGGCTGATGAAATTGCAAAATGGACCACGGAAATATTGCCAGCCCTCTCCTGGATTCAACGTTTATTCTAGTTGTTCCACCCACAACTGCCCATAGCTCTATTTCTATTTCCACATGTCTAAAACAATTTTAAAACATGTTTCAATCACTTTTATCAATGCGCTGTGCCTAAAGCTTTTAACTTCAAACTTTTAGCTTTCTAACGTTTTACATTTTTACAGTGTTGAGAGGAGTTTGTGGATTTGGGTGCAAATTTAAAGTTAACAGCTAAAGTTGACTTGAACCCACTTTTGCTTTGCAAACAACCTGTTGTTTATGGTGCATCTCACAGCTGTTTTTGATGACAGTCTTGCTGTTGGCTGAATGTCCTTTTGATGGGCACATGATTCACACAAATAGGAAATATCACAGAAAAATAATTGACATTTTTGACACATACAAACAGTGCAATGTTCACCTAATACCACTCCACAATATAGTTTTTTGTTTCCATTTATCCTCTGAATGAAATACATGCCTAATGCATACATTATACGCAGTGGTGTATCTTGGTTTTGTGCTGCCCTAGGCAGACAAAATTCGGGCAACCCCCACTCACGTTGCACACCCACGACATACCCCACTACATGCCCCCATCACCCACGTTGCATACATACTAAATGCCCCATCACCCCCATTATATGCCACCATCACCTTCATTGCATACCCCCACCAAGTCCATTACATGCACCCATGACCCTGATTAATTGTAAGGAGCTAAAGCTTGCTGAACAGTGGGGGAGGGAGCGAAAATGTTTGAAACACCAGAAGTGTGCTTTAACACCCTCTGCCAAAGTGCTGCCCTCTGGCAAAGTGCCGCCCTAGGCGAGTGCCTTGTTTGCCTTGTGGAAGATACACTACTGATTATACGTGCTGTGTTTTGTAAACTCAGTGCATACTAGCTTTAAATATTGTTATTTTGTAAGTAGTACTTATTATTATTTTTATTGTAGTAGTGGGACTTTTGCATCCATTCAACTGCAGCCTGTTAGCTGTACCTGGACTACAACCTTTAAAATAAAGTGCATACTAGCTTTATATATTGTTATTTTATAAGTAGTACTTATTATTATTTTTATTGTTGTAGTAGGGATTTTGCATCCATTCAACTGCAGCCTGCTAGCTGTACCTGGACTACAACCTTTAAAATCTGTTAGACACATCATATACATAAATAGCAGTATACAAATAAAAACATACTTATACACATGAATACATATTTTATGGATGAACTGAGCTAGGCTCTAGGACATAAAACTAATGGAACGATTATCCAGTGAACTTAATACTTTGAGGGTAAATGTTATGTCACATCTTGAAAAATATATCCCATAATCACATTTTCATGTTCCTTTCTAAATTATTTAAGATAAATCACAGAACTTAAGAAGTACATACATAAAATTTACTGCTTCGACTACATGGTGGCCATCTGATAACTTATTTGGAATATCTTGGTCTGAAATCCCTTTGAATATAAGCAGATAATTTAATTTTAACCTGGGAGAGAGACAGATATTTATTTTGACAATTTCAAATGGCATCCATCAGGCTAAAATATATAGTGAAGAGGTATTTTATTTCCTTTTACATAAGCTATACTTTTTTATATCACTCTTTCACACATATTTGCAAATAATAATTAATGCATGTTTTTATGGATGAAGATATACTACCACTTTAATCCAAAATGTTGTTGAATAATCACTAGTGTCTGAAAAAAAAAAAGTGGACAAATAGATGCAAAGGGTAGAGTCAATTGTTAACATTGATCTAACCAACTCTCCCACCACTTAAAATCTTATTTTCTTAACCTTTATTTTTGTTCCAATGGATCTGTTATATAGTTACATAGTATATATTAGTCAGAGGCGTAACTAGAAACCACCGGGCCCCGGTGCAAAAATTGCCTCGGGGCCCCCCGACCCAACCATGCAACTCCACTTCAGAAATGCCACATACATGCCTCTCAACTGTTCCGCTTTGTGCCTTGCCTTGTCTTCTATCTAGGATAGCCTTATACCTATCCCATGCATGCTCCTTCACTGTATTAACCTCTACCACTTCTGCTGGCAACTATTCCATGTATCCACTACCCTCTCAGTAAAATAATACAAAGTTTCTGACCTCCACTGTATTAACCTCTACCATTTCTGCTGGAAGACTATTCCATGCATCCACTACCCTCTCAGAAAGTAATACTTCCATTAATCCCTGGCCTCATCTTATTTCTAGAATAGCCTTATGCTTACACTCCTTCACTGTATTAACCTCTACCACTTCTGCTGAAAGGCTATCCCATGTATCCACTACCCTCTCAGTAAAGTAATATTTTCATTAGTCCCTGGCCTTCACTTTTATCAAGGATAGCCTTATACCATGCATGATTAAACTTCTTCATATATTAACCTATCATCCACCACCCTCTCAGCAAAGTAATATTACTTTTCTGGACACACAAAAAAAAAAAACGTTAAAATATTTCCAGCCTTATCAAAAGCTTGAGGTGGACCCCAAATATATGTATATAACTAGCTGCATGTATACTTATATGAACCTTTTAATATTATATTCAACTACTTTCATATGTAATGAAAATGTTATTGAAAAATTGTTAATTTCTTATTTTTATTACGTTTCCCTGCACCCACATTGCACCTAAAGGTCTTAACACAGCACTATATAGTACCCACAGCACTTGGCTTGTACTCATATTGCACCCACACAATTTGGCATGCTGCAGTATAAAGTTGCCTGCCAGAACATACCACAGTGTCACTTTGTTCCACTGAACTTCCCCTGCAGAACATGTCACAGTGTCACTTTCCCCCATAGTACACGTTATTTTGCCCCACAGAACATGCCACAGTGTTCCTTTTACCCCATAGTACATGTTATTTTGCCCCACAGAACATGCCACAGTATCAATTTGGCCACAGGCAATTTGCCCATTATGCCACGATTAGCCACGATTGCCAATATGCCACAGCCAGATTGCCAATATGCCACAGCCAATTTTGCCCATTTGCCAATGTTTTTTTGACCATTTGCCAGTTATTTCCCATTTGCCAGTGTTAATTTGGCCATTTGCCAGTTATGGGCCCATTTGCCAGTTATTTGCCTGTTATGTGCCCATTTACCAGCGATATTTGCCCATTTACCAGCGTTATGTGCCCATTTGCCAGTGTTATGTGCCCATTTGCCAGTTGTGCCCATTTGCCAATGTTATGTGCCCATTTGTCAGTGTTATGTGCCCATTTGCCAGTTGTGCCCATTTGCCAGTGCTATGTGCCCATTTGCCAGTGATATTTGCCTATTTACCAGCGTTATGTGCCCTTTTTCCAGTGTTATGTGCCCATTTGCCAGTTATTTGCCTGTTATGTGCCCATTTGCCAGTGTTATTTGCCCATTTACTAGCGTTATGTGCCCATTTGCCAGTGTTATGTGCGCATTTGCCAGTGTTATGTGCGCATTTGCCAGTTGTGCCCATTTGCCAGTGTTATGTGCCCATTTGCCAGTGTTATGTGCCCATTTGCCAATGTTATGTGCCCATTTGCCAGTTATGTGCCCATTTGCAAGTTGTGCCCATTTGCCAGCTTTGCCCATTTGCCAGTGTGTTGTGCCCTTTTGCCAGTTGTGCCCATTGGCCAGTTGTGCCCATTGGCCAGTTGTGCCCATCTGACAGTGTTGTGCCCATTTGCCAGTGTTATGTGCCCATTTGCCAGTTGTGCCCATTTGCCAGTGTTATGCTCCCTCCCCCAGCCCCTTCCCTGTATGCTGCTCGTCGCACCCGTCTCCTCCACAATGTTTCCTGCACACACGCTGCTTGCAGGAAGTACAGCCACCGGAAGTGACGTTTCCGGTGGCTGTGATGGAAAGCCGGGTCCGATGGATGCGGATCTCACGGCTGCTGCCCGAGTGCGACTGTCTCCATGTGAGACAGTCACACGGGTAGCGGGGGCCCACGGGCTGCCTTGGGCCCCAAGAATGAATGGGCCCTGCCTGCACATTTATTTATTTTTTTGTGCTGGGGTCGCAGGGCGACCGGGCACTGGAGTGACGGGCCCAGTCTCAGCTGCAACACTGATATTAGTTTAGGTTGACGCAATACATACATTTATCAAGTTCAACCTTTTTCCTACTCCTTGTTTGCCAGTGTCGATCCAAAGATTTTCAGCAATTTAAAATTTGCTTTGGGAGGAATAAATCCTTCTTGACTCTAATGGCAGTCATAGTAACATAGTAACATAGTAATTTAGTTTGAAAGAAGACACAAGTCCATCAAGTTCAACCCATCTACCTATCATTCCAGCGTTTTGATCCAAAAGAAGGCAAAAACCCCCAAGGAAGCTATTTCGAATTTTGCCTCCTGGGGGGAAAAATTCCTTCTTGACTCCAAAAGGGCAATCAGACTTCTCCTTGGATCAATAAGCTCTATTATAAATGCTTATTCTATTATTAATACCCCTGTATGTTCTGCTTTTCTAAAAAAACAGACCATTTTTAAATGCATCTATTGTGGTTGATAGCCCTACCTCTCTTGGCAGTGAGTTCCATAACTTTATTGTCCTTACCGTAAAGAATCCCTTCCTTTGCTGTCTATGAAATCTTTGCTCTTCCAGTCTCAGGGGGTGGCCTCTTGTTCTTTGTACATTTCTGTTAATGAACAGGCCCTGGAGAGCTCTTTATATTGGCCCTGCACATATTTATATAATGTTATCATATCCCCTCTAAGACGCCTTTTTTGTAAAGTAAATAAATGCAATTTTTTAAGTCTCTCTTCATAACTAAGATCCTCCCCTTATTAATTTTGTAGCTCTCCTTTGTACTTTTTCTAGTTCCTTAATATCCTTTTTAAGGACTGGTGCCCATAATTGTACTGCATATTCAAGGTGAGGCCTTACCACTGATTTGTGAAGAGGCAAGATGATGTCCTCTTCCCGTGAATCTATACCTCATTTTATACATGCCAATATTTTATTGGCCCTTGCAGCTGCTGACTGACATTGGGCACTGTTGCCAAGTTTGTTATCTACAATGATTCCTAAATCCTTTTCGTTAGTAGTTTTTCCCAGGGAAATACCATTTAAAATATATGTTGCTTTGTTATTATTTTTCCCATAATGCATAAATTTACATTTGTCTATATTGAATCTCATTTGCCACTTTCTTGCCCAGTCCCCCACTCTGTCCAAATCTTCCTGTAAAGAAAAAACATCAAGATTAGAAAAAACATCAAGATTAATTTGTCATCCTTATCCTTAGATCAACAAGCACTAAAGTGCTAATCTAATATACACCGATTTGGCCAAAATGAATTTGGATCATACAAGTTTTCATACAAGAATTTCACAAATCTCTTAAATCCGGCTACTCCTGAATTTGGTTCCGAATTGGCCATTTAGAAACCAAAGCATCAGAAGCATTTAGATTTGAGATACATTTTAAAAATTAAAAAGCAAATATTTTTGGTTACCCTAAAATAATTGTTTTTTCATTTCAAAAATGTATCCTAAATCTAAATGCCCTAAAATCATGTCTGATACAAATATCCATCATTACAATATTTGCTCAAAAGATGATATTTGGACAAATATGGAACTATGGCAATGTAAAAAAAAAACCACATAAAAAAAACTTTGAAAATTTGGTTGGGGTGTTCAGCTATAGCCTCACACTATGGACGATACATCAATTTCATCTTCTCCAGATGCGCAATGTCCGCACCTAAATGACTAGAAATGTCATCCATTATATAGGCATATAACTGTTCTTGGTTGCTCACCAGCATAGTCACTTGCTGGTCCATGTGTGCCAGATCATACTAGGTACCAGCAAGAAGACCATATTCAGTAGCATTGAATTCCATCATTGGCAGATTGGCAGCAGATTGTGTTTGGCTGATCACTACCTGGAATCCACCATCCTGGGGGAATGCTCATCATCTCCACAGAAGTACCTGCAGGAAAATAAGATGTTTAGGACATTTTAATTCAGAACGTAGGCAACACATTCACTTACAGTTCACATTCATGGCCATCTGAACCCTGAACATTGATGTAGGCCTCAACCCATTGTCAGACTCATCCAAGCTGTTCCCAGTGATTTCTGTATCCTTTTGCCTTGCTTGCTTGTTTATTATATATACTTGCTCCTGCTTTTGCTTTGCTTGCTTGCTTTTTTCTTATGCTCACTCCATCCTTTGGTTTGTATCTTTGTACCTTGCTCCTTTACTTGCTTGGTCACAGTGTGGTGCTCACCCCTTTCCTTGCTCAGCCACAGTGTGGTGTCCCAACCCTTCCCTTGCTCGGGCACATAGTGGTATTTCCCCACAGAATGACATCCCTCCTTAGCTCAGTCACATAGTGGTATCCCACACCGAGTGGCATCCCTCCTTAGCTTGGCCACATAGTGGTATCCCCCCTCAATGTAGCATCCTCTCCTAGCTCAGCCATAGTTGGCACACCTTTTCTAGTTTGGTCACAGTGTGGCACTTTCCGTGTTCGGTCCCACTCCCAAATTCCTGGTCCAGAGGAACCCATACCTGGATTTTTTCATAACATATAGATTTTACAGAATATAATTTCAGTTAAGATTTAGACATAAATTGACAAATATTCATAGAAACAGGTATTCAAAAGAAAATTACAAGTGTGTACAAAAGACTCAACAATGTTAAGAGTTCCAGCAAAGAAGAAAGAGTTCCATCAAATTTCCTGTGAACATTGAATATAAAAAATAAAGTGCTTATTAGTGTCTCTTCGTACCTCTACTCTTCACTTCATGTTTCCATACCTGCCCTACCTACAACCATGCATACTCACATATATACATACATACACACAGAACCTGTTCATAGGGGGGATGCTGAGGTGAGCTGATGTTGTTGCATACTGGGGATTATTAAGAGAGGCTGTATCAGAGAATTGCAGGGAGACTCCCCTATTTTGGTGGACTTAAATGTCAAAATGCATATTTATCCGTCTATTCCAAATTTTATCGTATTTCTTTAAGCTTGAGTTTATTACAAAAAAGTGCCGTTCCATTGTGCACTGATACTGAATCTGAGTGATCAGCTCTCTCCCGGTTGGTAGCTCGGGTTTAAGCCAATTTCTAGCTAGAAGAATTTTACAGGCTAGAAAAACATTTATGATTAATGATTTATTAGTTCCATTCAAGTTCAAAAGATTTAAATGAAACAGAAACATTTGCGGCGAAACTGGTATAGTGATATTAAACAACCTCGACAACAAGTATTCTGTATTATCCTTAAATTCTCCAAGACTTCCACAGGTCCACCAGATGTGGAACATGGTACCGGGGTGCTTCTGACATCTCCAGCACGTTGTTACTGCTGAAGAGTTGATTTTGTTCAATCTCATTGGGACCATGTACCACCTGTGGAGGACCTTAAAGTACAGTTCCTGGAGGCTCACTGAGTGAACAGATTTCCTTGTGAGACTCCAGGCACCAAAAAATTCTTCATTAGGGTACACCTTTCCGAGATCCCGTTCCCATTTAAGAATGGAAGGAGATTTGTCGGGATGGGATTCTATGTCTGAGAGGGCCATGACTCTCCTAATTATATTGGCAGACTTTTTCCCTTCAATGAGATCGTCTAATGGGGTATTCTGTCTAATTAAATTGGTATCTAAAAAATGTTTCAGTTTTTGATACAGCAAAAAATCGCCTTGGTGTTTACCAAATTTAGTTTGTATTTCTAATAGTGACATGATACCGTTTAGTGTATTGAAGTCCGCTAGCTTAGTAATGCCTCTATTTTCCCAGCTAGATAAATTGAGGTCCGACATACTCAATCCTAGGACCCGAATTGGAGTCCCAAGAGTGAGATGAGGGATAAGATGATAGGTTTTCTCCGCTCTCGGCAGGGTAACCAAGATGTCATCAATAATGTCGTTACTAAGTCTGTCCTGATTGGCAATGGCTGGAGAAAGCCAAAATAAATAAAAAGGGTCACTCAATCTACTAGCTTCTTTCTCTAATTTAAGCCATCCTGTATTTGTATTTACTAAGCTCCATGATAAACAGTGGGCTAACATGCAGGCTTCGTGTAGCTTATGTAGGTCGGGTTAACGCAGACCATCTTGGTTCAATTTCGACTTCAATATCGAACTTTGGATTCTTGGCTTTTTAAAATTCCAGATATAATTAGAGATTATTTGGGTGAGTTGTTTAATTTCATTATTAGATGCATGGAAGGGAAATTGTTCTGAATATATATATTATTTTAGGAATGATATATGATTTTACTATGTTCAGACGGCCCAACCAAGAGGGCTCTAGGCCCTTCCATCTAAGAAGCTGATCTCTCAAGTCAGTTATCAAAATTATCTTCTTTACATTGTTTTAAGTCAAATTTAATCTTTATGCCTAGATGACCTATAATTTTATTATTCCAATCAAAGTAAATATCCTTTTCCAGGTCGTTCAGTTGTATCGCAGATAATTTGTAAGTAATGACCTGGGATTTGGATAAATTCACCTTATAATTGGAATATTTTGCTTATTCTTGTATGTTTTTAAGAACTGCTGGAATGGATGATTCTGGAGATAAAAGTGTCAATAGAATATCATCAGAATAAAGAGTAACCTTGAATTCTGTTTTCCCATAATTGATTCCCTTAATATCCTGATTAGCTCTTATCTGAGCTGCCAATGGTTCGATCGATAATGCATATAGCAAGGGAGCTAAAGGGCAGCCTTGCCTAGTTCCGTTTCTGATACTAAAAGAGTCAGATTTCAGCATGGGGCCCACTACTTTAGCTTTAGGAGAAGTATAAAGTGCCATAGTACAGTCTTTAAAGATTCCTATTGGGCCGAAGGCCTCAAGGGTGTGGGATAAGAACCACCAGTTGACACGGTGAAAGCCTTTTCTGCGTCTAGCGCTATAAAGACTGCTGGAGATTTCCTAGATTGTACGACCGAGATTAAGTTAAAGACTTTACTGACATTATCCTCTAGAGTGCGCCCTAATATGAAGCCCGTCTGATCTTCATGTACCAAATCAACGAGATCGGTCTATTATTCGTAACCAGTTTTGGATCTTTCCCTGGTTTAGGTTTAGGAGTTATGGACACCTGAAGCATCTCCAAAGAGGAGAGAGATGGCCCTCCAGAATCTGATAGAATTGTGCTATGTATTATTTTTTTCAGACCCTTAATTGCGTTTCTGACTTCTAACAACGAAAAGGGTGCATTTAAAGCCATTAGTTTGTCCTCTGAAATCCTAGGTAGACCAAGAGATCCAAGGTAATCCACCATCCCCTGCTCATCTTGCCTAGTGTCTGGGAGATTATAAAGTGAGCTATAATAGTCTCCAAACGCTTTACCAATGGTATTTGGTGAAAGACAAGTTTGGTTTTTATATTCAATTTTTCCAATTCTGTTTTTAACCCTGTTGAACTTCAGTTTACTTGACATTACTTTTCCCACCTGCCCATTGCTCTAGTACCAATTTTGCTTTAATTTTAGGAACATACATTCTGCCTTCTGACTAAGTTTTTCCTTGATCTCTTGTTGTAGCTGCTTGATTTCCGAGGCATAAATATTAGAAGGATTAACTTTATTTTCCTTTTCTTTTGCGCCAGCGCGATATATAAGGCAGACAGGGTTTTTTATTTTTTATTTATGCCAGTAGGCTTGTTTACTAATAAAATATCCCTTAATACAGCATTTAAGTGAGCACCACAAGGTGCCTCTTGAGATTTGCTTGTCGTCATTTTCGGCATGAAATTGTTCGACTATAGTCTTAAGGTTTTCCTTATCACTTTCAGATGACACAAGATAGTCGTTTAATCTCCATTCGGATCTGATAGAATATTGTGTGTACTGCTCTAGCTCCAAAAAATACGGGGGCATGATCAGACCACACTATGTTACCAATGCTCGTTGTTTTGCAGGTACCTAAACAAGGAGCGTAAGTATAAAAAGTGTCAATTCTGGAATAAGACTGGTGGATTTCTGAGTAATATGTGTAATCTCTCTCTAGGGGGTGCGCCACCAGCCAGACATCATATAAATTATAATTAATTATATACTGTGATAATAGCTGAGTTGCCCTTTTCAGTTTGGGATCCATCAGTCTCCCTGAATGGAGGTTCTTATCAATTTTGATGTCTGATAGGGTGTTGAAATCTTCCCCTAGGATGTGGCTTCCCTGAGCTAGTTTGTCCCATCTCTCAGTTATATGATTTAAGAATCTGACTGGGAAGTCATTAGGTGCATAAACATTCAGAAATGTATACAATAAATCATTAACCTTACAAATCAAAATAACAGACCTTCCTATCTCGTGAGACTCGTGATAGATGTGTTCAAATTTGATTGAGTTGGAAATCAAAATAGCGACACCTCTCTTTTTTTTTTATCGAATAAGCTAGAACAGTATGCACTCGATATTTCTTATTTTCTCATCCAAAATGAGCAACCCTTATCGTCCCAATGAGTTTCTTGCAGAAAAGCTATGTCAACTTTTTCTTCAGTCAAAGTATTGTACAAAAATGCTCTTTTCTGTGGGGAATTCAAGCCCCTACAATTCAATGACATTAACTTCAGCCCCCTCATTTTAGAATGGATCAAACATTTTCCTCCCCAGCTTACCCTTCTGACTAAAAAATTCCCTATTAACCTGGACAACACTCATACTAACATTCACTCTAACAATCGTACAAAATATGGAAAAATTTTCACACATTTATGCTCAATGTCACTTAAACAAAGAAACCGAGCATTTAATTGTGTCAAGGCCGGGGAGGATAGAGGGAAAAGAAGAGAGGCAACTATATAGTCTTATGGCCTAATTTAACTAAGTCAAGTGATTATAATTATTTATACTAATAATACGTACTAAGAACAGTTAATCTCCGAAATGGAGGGGTGATCATTTTGTGACGTGTCAAGGACATGCAAAATTTAAGCAAAACAAATAAAATCTAGTGGATACAAGAATAGTAAATATCTTCTCAGTCAGTTCCTGAGTTCGCAACATGTTTCTAATTACAAATGAACATTACTGCTATTTCATGTTCCTACCAGGTATGGAAAAGAAAACAGAGCAACAACAAGGAGGGAAAGAGAGAGAGAAAGAGAGAAAAAGGGGTGGGAGAGAGAGAGGGGGAAAGACAAAGAAAAGGGAAAAAAAAAGTTTTTTTTGGTCACAGTGTCACAGTGTGGCACTTTCCGTGTCCGGTCCCACTCCCAAATTCCTGGTCCAGAGTAACCCATACCTGGAAATCTGTATGTTTGATGACTTCTGTTCCCTTAAAGAAGTTATCCAGCAAAGCAATAGTGCTGGTCACCCCCGGAGTTTGCTCATGAAATTGGAGGGTATGTCTGCTATGTTGTGTAACCTTAATCCTGACCCTGTAATGGGCTGCCCTGAATCCTACAGTCATGTCTTAGAGCACATGTTGTGTGTCTTCCATGTTTTGTTTAGCCATGTCTGAGCTAAACCCTGTCTCAGTTCTGTCCTATCTTAAAACCCTTTTGATGGGTTTCCTTGTATCAGAGTTCTGTTCCTTTATTCTGTTGCTGTGATTAGTTTCTGGTTTCCCTGCTGTTTGTTATGCTTCTGCTCCATTCCAAGTTTTTGTTCTCTCCTCTTTCTCTGTTATCTGTTCCTCTATTTAAATCCCAACCACACCCGTTGTGTGTCTTAAGCTGTCAGTTTGTGCAGCTCTGCAGTTATGACACTATTTTTCATTATCTGGATGATATCCTGATTGTGGCATCATCTCCAGGCTTCCTCTGCTCCCAAGGAGACAATGCCCTTCATTTCCTGTTCTATGACTGCCAATCCAGATTGATCTCCGTGATTCAGGGGGTTCAGATCTCAAGTTGGATATTCATCAGGTCACTCATGTCCCTCCTAGGGGTCCTGGTTTCTACAATCGGCTGGGTTCAATGGGCACAGTGTCAGACCCAGTTTCTCCAGTCTTTTCTGTTTACTTAGCTTCCTGTTCCAACTATCATCTGGACAGGTTAATATTCCTACCCTGGATCACCAAACATCATCTGTCCTGGTGGCTGAACCTTCATCACCTCAGAAGAGATATCTCCCACAAGGTGATTACAACGGATGCAACTGCTCACGGCTGGGAGCTCGTCTAGTAGGTCATAATGCACAAGGCAGGTGGCCTCAGTCAGAACAATATCTTCACGTGAACATCTTGGCAGAGATCTAGCAGATTTCCTGAGCCGTGTCAGACCTCATCTCAGAATGTCAGACCTAGTACCAGACCCATTGTTCTACCTGTCATATTTCTCTGTAACCACTACTTGCTTTCCTGTTTCTTCCGGGTTAGCGATATTTGGCTCCGCCCCTTTTTCATGACGCGGTCATCCCTCGCCATATAGGGAGACCGCGCCAACAGACGGATGCTAAGTTAATTTGAAAAACAGTCTCTGTTAAGTGTCGGCTTAGCTGAACTCTCTTCTGACTTAGCTGTTGCCGAATCTGTTTCCCTGCTTGTACGACGCTGCTTTCTCTAAACCAGACCTCCGGATATCCTATTACCTACTTTGCTGATTTCTATAACCCTTGACCACGGAACGTTAACGGACTATGCTTACTGCATGCTCCCACCAGTGTTTATGATTACCAGCTTACTGCAAGTATCAGTTGCATCTAATTTGCTTTCGTTTTATATACATTGAATCACCTAATCAAACTACTATCAAGTTACTTGGAATACTGTGTTGCAATATCCAAATCCAATATTCATTACTATTGCTATTTCCAAAGTGACTTTTAACCTTTGTTTGTCCGAATTGTTGCTACTGTTCATATTAAGTTCTTTCTTAAAGAGATATCAACCAGTTAACTCTGCAGTTGTGTTCCTAACATTAACTTCCTACCAAGGAGACCTGATAAGCCATACCAACTGTCAGGGTATTTTAATACATCTCATACTATGGGGGACAAAATGGACTCATACTCTGATATTAAGAAGATCCTTTAATTGACCTCTGTGTTTCAGTCTTCTGCTTGTGAGTATGTACAACCTTCAGTGATGTTTGGGTAAGACTTTAAGAAGACAATGGGTCAATTTAAGTTAGTTATCTTGATAAACAAAGGCCTAGTTTTATGATGGGAAACCCAAATAGATCCAGGGCCATCCTGAGAGAGCTCAGTGTGAGACATGTACATACCAGGTGTTCAAATAGAAACCTGGGATATCTAATTGACAGGTTCTTGGAAATTTTGGAATTAAAGGTGAAAAGCTGAATGAATTAAGATTTAGCCTGCTAACATGTGGGAATTAATATACAAGTATATAGATATATATGGTTACGTGTATATGTGTACCCATATGTAAAGGCAGATGTATTGGTACACGGATGTTTGTATAAATGCATAGATGGATATTTTGTGTATAGTGATAAGATACACATTTTGATTTCTATCTGATTCATTACAGTTACTATACTTTAACCATGAAAATGGTAACCTGATATCACCATAGAACAATATGTTTTATACATGTGGTGTATTAGTAGTGATTAGAAATTACATGATATGTCATAGAGTAAGTTAGGAGTGTTTATATTCATTTTAATTCTAATCATAACATAATCAAATATATATATTCATATGCCTAGAATCAAGAAGAGTCAAATACTTTCTGAGTTGTTCTTACATTTAGGAAATTGTACACTAAAATCTTAGAGAACATATATTATTAAACTGTATTCAGGTGTGAATCTGTTGATTAGGAAGTTTGGGATTTAAATATGGTCAGAACTGTGAGCTAAGAGTGCCACCTTTTGAGTAATATTATTCTACCCTAATCAAATATTAAGAGAGGAGTGTTTTCACAGAACCAACCAGATAAAAACACAAATATCTGACACACCTTCTATGGGTGTGGTATGGAGATGGAAAATGGGGATAAAATTAGGCTAGTTTGGAGCAAATGAACAAGTCTTGATGATCTAAGCTGGGGAAGACTCTTGAGTAGTAGTAGTCTATGTATACCATTGCGCACTGATATTGATGGTTTTTAAGTAAGGTTAGATCAATTAGTGTAATATTGGGTTTTTAGTAGATTCTGGTTCTGCATTAGTGCTGGTTACTCTGATACACTAGGATTGTGTGGATAGAAGTTACTACCTTGCTCACAATAAAGCTGCCAATGATAGATTGTGTGTGTATCGTCTGTTTGTTAACTCAGCCACTGCCTTTGTTTTGCAACCCATAAAGTTCCCAGGCCTGTTACTGCTTTGTTTGTATTGACTAACAATAGGTTGTTGTTTGTTGGTGTACTGGCTCAATCAATGTATTATTATTTTTGTGTGTTATTTCTATATTAGTGTGTGTTAATAAATGTTCATATTTTGTTACCTTGTGCATCATTTCATATATATAGTGGCTTAAGTGTATGTCATATTATCGCCTTGTAAAACGAACTTGGGAGCATGGGCATCCGCAGAAATTTTTTCAGGGGGGGGCATATTTTTACTGTCATTATATGCCAGGATTTAACCATTCAATATGCCAGAATTTAACCCCTCACTATGCCAGGATTTAAGCCCTTAATATGCCAGGATTTAGCCATTCAATATGCCAGGATTTTGCCATTTAATATGCCAGGATTTAACCTCTCAATATGCCAGGATTTAACCTCTCAATATGCCAGGATTTAACCTCTCAATATGCCAGGATTTAGCCATTTAATATGCCAGGATTTAGCCATTTAATATGCCAGGATTTAACCCCTCAACATGCCAGGATTTAACCCCTCAATATGCCAGGATTTAGCCATTCAATATTCCAGGATTTAGCCACTTAATATGCCAGGATTTAGCCATTTAATATGCCAGGATTTAACCCCTCAATATGCTAGGATTTAGCCATTTAATATGCCAGGATTTAACCCCTCAATATGCCAGGATTTTGCCATTTAATATGCCAGGATTTAGCCATTTAATATGCCAGGATTTAACCCCTCAGTATGCCAGATTATGACATTTAAAATGCCAGATTTAGCCCCTCAATATGCCAGGACTTAGCCATTTAATATGCCAGGATTTAACCCCTCAACATGCCAGGATTTTGCCACCCTATGCCTGGTTTTGCCACTCTATACCAGGATGTTGCCCCTCAATATGCCAGGATATTGCCACTCTATGCCAGGATTTTGCCTCTCAATATGCCAGGTTTTGCCTCTCAATATGCCAAGATTTGCTCGTTTGTTGCCCCCCTTCTCCCCCCCCCCCCCCCCCCCACATTTCCCAGCACTTCTCTGGTTGTTTCCTCCGTGCATCTTCCCTCCTGCACGGAGGAAGGAAGCTCCGGTCAGGTTTTTTTTTTTTTTACTTTATTGAAGTCGCGCAGCATCAATAAAGTTAAAAAAAAAAAAAAACGCGACAGGAGCTTCCTTCCTCCGTGCAGGATTTTACATCAAAGGCACTTGCCCCCCCTTGCGGACGCCCATGCTTGGGAGATACGCTTTTTGGCCATCTTTAGTGGCATCTAATCGTTCATAATTCCACTTATCTCTGACACAACCTCAACATGGTGAAGTGGAAACTATCCGCTCATGTGTTTAACAAAATTTGCCTCTCCTGGGACAACCTGTAATGGATCTGATGGAATCAGCCTCCAACACTCAGGTTCCCCACTTTTTCTCCAGGAATTTTCATCCCCTGGTGGAAGGAGTGGATGCTCTAGCTTTTTCATAGCCCAAGGCTCTGTTATACATTTCTACACCTGTTCCCCTCATTCCCCGGGTTCATTGTAAAAGGTAATGGCAATTCTCCCAGGAGACCTTTGTTTCCACTGCTCAATCAGCTTTCTGTTTGTGACCCTTGGATGTTACTAGGCATGTGCAAAACTAACATTTTCGTTTCGTTTTCGTCCATTCCATTTCGTTCATTACTGCATTCGTTTCAGACGAAATTCGTTCATTATTTTCGTTTCGTTTCATTTTATTCGTTCATTTTATAGAATACGTGTAATACTATTGGCTTTCTATAAACCGAACGAGAGCCCCATTCATAAGAAATTCTACAAGTTTTCAATAAGCCGAAAGTCTGTAAACCGAAAGTCGTTCGGTTTATAGATTTTCGGTTTATAGAATACATAGAATTACATGTAATTCTATGTATTCTATAAACCGAAAGTCTATAAACCGAACGACCTTCGGTTTATAGACTTTCGGCTTATAGAAAACGTATAGTAGTATTGCCTTTCTATGAACCCATTCATAATTCTTATGAATGGGTTCATAGAAAGGCACTACTATTATACGTTTTATCTAAGCCGAAAGTCTTTAAACCGAAGGTCGAATACATAGAATTACATGTATGTTCGGTTTATAGAATAGCAATAGGATTATATGTATTCCATAAGCCGAAAGTCTATAAACCGAACGTTCGGTTTATTGACTTTCGGCATTTGTAATGAATGTAATTGTACTATTGGCTTTCACTACACAGAGTGTATGAATGGAGACTCTGTCTCTGTGTAGTGAAAGCCAATAGTACTATTACATTCATTACAAATGCCGAAAGTCTATAAACCGAACGTTCGGTTTATAGACTTTCGGCTTATGGAATACATATAATCCTATTGCTTTCTATAAACCTATTACATTCCATTTGAACCTCTTCAAGATATCTCCATTTAGCTGCTAACTGTCAAGAATTTGTAGTTGTTAGCTTTAACATCTGCTAAAAGATGTCCCGAACTTCAGGCTTTCTTGGTGGAAGTCCCTTGTACTATTTTCTTCCAGGATGTTATCCTCTATCCTGTGCCGGAATTTGTGCCTAAGGTTGTCTTGTCCTTCTACTAAACCAGAAAACTGTGTTACCAGTATTTTTTCCAAACCCCTCAATGGCTGATGAGGTTCACTGGCATAATCTGGATGCCCTTCTCTGAAGTCGAATTGCGAGGGAGGGGACTGGTCTTCCTGCATTACCGACTGAATGTGCATCCTGCGCAAGATGCAGCCTTTTTCCATTATGTTCTCTCCACTGTCTCATAAATTTTTGTTATTTTTGCAGTACTTGTTTTTTCTTTCTTTTTTTCCCACCTCATGGGGACCTGTTTGGGTATTTTCCATACGTCACTGCTGCCATGGTTAACAGAGAAAACTGAAAATTGTTTTCCCCATCATTTTCTTTTCCTGATTATTATCCAATGCAGCAGTAGGAGGAGGTTAGTTATGGGGGAGTATCTTATATTTTATGGTTTCTGTCCTGCCAACTCTGAGGGCGGAGCCTTCCCATACGTCACTGCTACCAGTGAAAATAACTGAGGGGGGGAATTACTTTAAGAATCAAAACAATTTTCAGTTATAATCATTCAGAAGAGCTGTTGATATACAGATTGTTTCAAGTCAGCTATTTGGTCATAACTTGGAATCTACCCTCAAACCCTGTGACTATCGCTGGCTTCGGATCTGCAGTAGCTCCTCTCGAAATCCATAAGGTCAGATGACCTAGAATTTTGGCTACCCAATGTGCACTGATTACCTGTAAACAAACTCTGAATTTGGGTAACGTAGACGAAGCTCACCTATTTCAATTCTCCAAATTTTAGCTGAAGAATAGAAAAGTGTAGAGGAATTAAAGTAGACATATTTTAAACTTAGAACTATCTATACACAATTTTATACATTAATGTTATATATTATAATAGTATAATTACAATAATATGTGTTTTTAAATTTTAATTATAAAATTGTTTTAAATTATTTTATTTTCATTTAATTTATTTTCATGTATTTAATTAATGTATATTGCATTGTTTTTTCCTCTGACTTTTATTTTATTACGCTTTGAGCCATTTCTTGGGGACTTTTTTTTAACCAATCAATATACAGGACACCACCTAAATGTGTGTATAAATACCAATGTGTAATAAACTACACTCAGAGTTGAGGATAAAGAAACACGTGCCTTGTGTATTTGTTTTCCGCTTTCACAGCTCTCCAGATATCTGCTAACCTGCCACACATCAACGACCTTAGAAGTAATCGATCAAAGAGCAGAGACCGGCCGGTTCCTTTCACTAGTATTCACTAGGTCATACAACATTTCTGACTTCTTTCACTACTCTCACTTCCCCCTCTGTGACCATCATATTCTAACTTTCTACCACATCTTACTTCATTCTACTAACGTACATCATCACCAACTCAAATCCAAAGACTGCAATCAAACCCCAGAAATCACACTCCAAGGAGGATTTTCTCAATTTTTCCATCTATTATAAATTCATTCTGACCCTACAACTCAGCTTTCTGTCAGTCCAAGCAACATTACTTCTCAGCCCTAATATAATCCTGCTTGATAGAAATTACTGTGCATTTACTCCTAACCAACTTCTTTCTTCTAATGACCTCCTTGGACTTCTTCAATCTGGCTTTAGACCACTGCACTCTACTTCCTCAATAGCCCTCAATAAAGTATCTCTATGACAAATCTAAAGACCACGTGTCCTTACTGATCCTGTTAGATCGTGTAAACCTGCTTTTGAAGCTGGTTATTCTTGATGGGAGTTGTATCTTTGTGATCAATCCTTTTCCATGTAATTTTCTGGCACAGTGTCCTTGCCTACTCCGAGCTCTCTAGATGTCCCACAAAGGTTATCCCTTGGCCCTTTGCTGTTCTAAATATTTAAAGATCTACATGTAATGTAATCTTTAAATTCAACATAAGTTATGTTTTTCCTGTGATTGTCCTTTAAATCACAGTGCTCTAACTGTAGTCTTGTTAAATACCCATTCAGCATCTTAATTTTTCTGTGGTTTATATATCGTATGTTTGTGGGAATAAGTTTTTTGTTTTACTCAATACAGTCCTTAGAATAACATACATATCAAACATTTAGCGTTACTGCAAAAGTGGTCTTGCCTCTCATACTGTATAAAGTATTTAAAAAGAATGCTATCCATGGATTTAACAACAAGACAGGTTTATGCATGGCAGATTTTTTTCACAAAGCAGTATATATAGTGAGAGTTTTAAGGACAAGATATTTTCCAGAAGGTGAGGTGCAATAGATATGCTATTACAGTTCCATTTTTAACACATCAACCTGTTCCCTCCTGTGGCCTTTATTTTCTCACATTCAACATGCTCAAACTTTGGTGACACTTTAAGTTGAAGGTAATATAAGACTATTGAATAGAAATGTGCTTTTTTACTACATTCATCTGGTAATAAATGTTTTGTAGAGTGCTGTAAAACTTTTGCTTTCTGGGGTTGCTTTTCTGTATCCAAACCTTAATCGTTCTAAAATAAGACTCTGGTAAAACAAAAGTTTGTAAATATATTCTTTTTGGGGACTGTTTTACATGAAGAAATTACACTAGCTTATTAAATAAAAGTATTAAAGGTACTGCTTTTCTTAAATATTGTTGATTTTGTGATTGTAGAGAAAAAAAGTTATATTTCTATTTTGTGTTAGCACTGAAAAGTAGTTCATTTGCATATCAATGCACAGATGATGTCATAAACGGGAACCACCACAAATATGCGCATTTTTCTGTCAATGCATGCTTTTGTTTGCAATTTAGTTAACACAATGTGTAGAACACTTTTCATAATTGTATAATCCCTACATTCACAGTTTAAACAATGATTGGGTGACCCCTTCTGTCTGCATATATGCACTGTGCCTTAAAGAGCAAAATTTAACCTCAATGAGTTGTTCTCTAGTTCTTTACATGAATAAAGTAAAGGAACTATATTTGTATAGTTATTTTGTCTGTTAGCCCAATCTCCCAACCTTTCTCTTGAATGTTAGACCTGGTTTTGGGGGCTAAATGTGATCCCACTCTCACACTCTGCACAATCCTTCCAGCTCAAAAACCCAATATTCCCCAGAAATCTCCAAGATGATTATTTGAAAAGGGAATAATAACGTTATTCCATCTATTTCAACTGGTAATGAAAGTCATAATCCATTTTGCTGACCTAGGTTTCCACTACACATTTCTTTCCTCTACCACACTCCACAATTAAATATATAAAAAAAAACCTTATCATTCACATTATCGAGGCTGCCAAAACTTTTTGGAAGACTACAGTGACACAAACCCTTTTATGCCTGGTTCTAAAAGGTTTCATTCATGCACAGAATGCAGGACCTCGGATTCTCCTCTAGACTAGAGAATTATCCAATCTACTCCCATATCTTAACTCTGACCCGCTGATGTGCATGATAAAAACTGGACTACAAGTCTAGGTTGTCACATTTTTATCATTACCTTACACTTCTCATGTTTACTTTATTACTGGTTGTATTCATATGTTACGCCTGAACTCTTAAACTCAACCAACTCACAGACTTGATTAGAGGGCCTGGAAATTAATTTTGGTCATGTTCATCACAGAAATTAGAAAATTCACTATTTGACCTGGGGCTGCTTTGACCACGCAAGGGGGAGGACACTTCTAGGTACACCTTCCCACCTCTGGGACAGCTTAGAAACCCGACTTGACCTGATAAGGTATAACTCTAATGATGGTAAAGTGATTAGTGTGCTTACTAGGGGCCAAGATCTAGTTGCCGTCATTTCGTTGCCGCAGTCCCTCAGACAGAAAATACTGGTACTTCTCTATCTAAGTGAGTAGTTATGTTTTCTGTTCTGGTGTAAATAATTTGATCATCTGTTTTATTTTTTTGTATGCACTGTGACTTTTGCTTTGTTCATAATAAATATTCCTTTATAAAGTTCTGCCTTTGTCTGGTAAAGATACTCTCGTTACCTGATTAAACCAATTGATTGGTAATTTAAATTGCAAAGATATTGTATTAAGCATATTTTGTGGGTTTAGTCTAATCTGCTTGGGGGATCAAGGCACCCCATTGATAAATTGTCCTGGTGTTAGGACATTAGTTATATCAGTTTAATTAAGTGTGGGTGGTGTTAAAGGGGGATTTTTATCATTATTTCTGTCTAGGGCAGACAGATAGTGAATATTAACCCTTTCACCACCATAACCCAGTCACATGCACACTTGGAGTAGGGCGCATTCGTGACAGGTGTCACGTGCAATGTGAGAACCAGTGGCGGGATACGATAGAAGCGCATGCATTTGTGTCTGTTATTTTAGGTTCTGGGATGGAGAAGGTGAGCCTGGTGACATCTCTCATCCTAAACCTGAATATCACCCTGGCTTAGTTAAACTGACAGGTATTCTCGTAACTTTACTCTGTAATGGGTGTGTAGCTTTGTTTTCTAACTGAATTACATTAGATATCAAGCTTTATTGACAAAAATGAATTGCATTAGAGTGCAATCTAACTGAATTACATGGGAGTGTGAGCTTATCTGGGTAACTGTGTGGGCATGTTTTGGTGGACCCATTCTTGGACCAAGGCCGCACAATGCCTTAATTCTACTTTGCTGTCACAATTCGTGTTTACAATGAATGGAATTATGTTCAAATGCAGAAGGGGTTAATTGTTATATGTATTATTTATTTATCCAGAATGGAATATTTTGAGTTTTTCATTCAGGCATTATTTCTACTGGAACAAATCTTTTGGATAATTGTGGCTTTCTTTCTTCAAAGGAAACAGTGGTTTGTGAAGAACAGTATGCTCTGTTTGTTCTTTTTTTATGGTCTGATATTTTACTGAAATAGTCTGGCTTCCTGTATTAGAACGAAATCGATAGTGCCAATACATACAACCATCTTCCAGATTCTCACTTACATGTTGGTTTTTTTGTTACGTTGTGGGAATTTTGTCTTCTGCCAGAATTACCATAATAACATATTCTAAGGCTTCAAATAATTTTAGGCCGAAATGTACAAAAAGTCTTCAAATTATTACTAAAGCCACAATATTTTGTTTTTCATTGAACTTTTCAAAGATTTTATTAGGCAATGTAATATATCTTTCATTTCATTTTGTTCATCTGTCATCAAATTTAGCCATATTTGGTATCTTGCAATTAAAGGAATTCAGATAGACCAAAGTTATTTGGCATCCATAATTAATGTACCATGGTTAAAAATCCATATTCTTAAAGACTTAATGACTGTGTATGAAACAAAAATGTAATGGTCAAATGTATATTTAATTGAAAAAAATTATGATATTCTTTGATATATTATAGAGCAGTGTTTCTCAACTGGTGGGTGGAGTGGATCACAGACGTGTGTTCTGTCTAAAGACTAACTTAGGATTGTTTTGATTGGGGTGGCGGAACAATGACGTAGAGACACATGTTGCACTCACCATCTGAAGGAACAGATGGAGTTTTTTTGATAGAGTCACTAATATCTCTTCCAGTACACCCTCTAGGATTAGGAAAAAGCAGAGACTTCATGTTTACTTTGGAGATATAATTTAAAAATTTGCCTGAGATGGTTAATGTAAAGATTGGTATTGATGCGGCAGATAAACTGCAGTTAATGCTTATCTTTGTGAGAGTGGTTTTTCAGCTCGGTACAGATGAAGCAAAAATATAGGAACAGAATGGACCTTGAACACAACCTCAGAGTTGTTTTGTCTACGAACAGCCCAGAGACACTTATCAGGAGCAAAAAACATCCCCAACTTTTCTATAAATTGTAATTAGTCTCATATGTTTCAAAGGCCTTTTATTTTACTGGGATTTTTTCTTTACAGCACTTTCATTTTCACTTGCACTGTGATTACGCCACTATTAATTTTGCAAACAATTCCTATTTTGATGTTTGTTTCTTGTTTTGATATCCACACAAAGAGCGTGAATCATCCAGAGGGTAGACAAACCAATTCCAAGTTGGTAGTGAAAAAATATTTATTTGTAGTATCAAAAAGGATAAAAACAATAAACAAAGGGACGGAAGCAGGCAATACAGACAAACGCTTAGCGTTAGTCTGTATTGCCTGTCTCCGTCCCTCTGCTTATTTGTCTGCCCTCCGGATGATTCTCGCTGGCATGCTCTTTGTGTGGATATCTATGCTTTACCTGAGCCAGGAGTAGGCTCATTGTGTTACAGCACCTGGTGGCAGTTTTTGGGATGGAGCAGGTCGCAACCCCCCATATGGATGCATGTTTCGTGTTTTGAGCAGCATCTATATATATTGGGGAATACTGGACGAATTGATTTATGGAATAAATGATTCAGAAAAAATATTTATTTTTGATGAAAAGAAAAGGAGATGTCCCTCTGCCCAAATAGATGAGGACTGGATTTGCATGTCTCAAATAAAAAACACAGGTGGAAAAAAAAGTAGCAAGAATATAGTGTGGATCACTTTAAAACTAAATGTCGACACACCGTAATTAATAAAACGTACAGTAAAATACTGCACTGAGCGTAACTCAAATTGCTAAATGCCCATAAATGGAATCCCCAGTGGCAGCACAGGAAACCTGGGTAGCTGATGGACATAGGTAAGCAGATGGATTTGATGCAATCTCTGAGCGCCTGGGCAGTGCACAGACAACAACCAAAATACACCACTGGGGACAGTCAAACCAACAATGGAGAATTTTCTGTTTGTTTTTTGTTATGCTGAAATGTAAACATCTGTTATATTTTAAGTGGTGTGCCAAAAACACAGTACCTTTCATAGACTACCGAATGTTTTGTTTTAATTTAGCTTATTTCAAATAATATTTCTACAAGAGAGTACTGATTTGTGGCACGTTAGAGATATTGGAGGATATTCAGTGACCTTATCAGTTACTGATGATTCGAAATCTCAAAATGTTCTATTGTAGTCTATAGTATTTAATGAGCAGAGATCGATTGCAATGTCTCCATTATTGGTTTGAGGTCAAGCAAAGGATTCCCTGGGAATTGACTTTTTAACATATAAATAATGTTCATATATTCAGTAGTACTCTGCTTGAAACTAAAATAGAAATAGAAATAATTAAAATTCTGTTGGCATGTAAACTCTCAATAACAATGTTATTAACCAGGTTTTTGTGAACTTGTCATACTATAGCTTTATGTTCTCATTTCATTATAGATAATTAAATATTCTAATATAAATATGTCCCTCTGTTAAAACTTGAATGCTGTTTTAAAATTCAATATTATTAATATTCTAAATGGCTTAATGTTTAACTTTTCTTAAAAAAATATAATAATTGCATTTTTCTTTCACTTAAACCTCAGTAATTCATATTAAAATCACTGTAGAATGTATCTTATTCATAAATACTGAACCATCTTTGGGATCTTGAGGCATCTTATATTTTCTAATCTGTTCACATATCTCAAAAATCATTATAAACGAGTATATTATACAGGTATGATAATACCAGGAAAAAAAATAGTCACCATAAACATTGATTAACCAACATTATAGAAAACATTCTATAAAATTGCACAAATAATTAAACTGTGGCCAAATGATAATCAGATATTTTTTCCAAACAATATTAAAAATGTTTTAAATTGAGGAAGAACAGAAAGACAAACAGTCTAATGTGTTTCATAGTTGATAATGGTTAATCATAAGTTTGGTTTTTAGGTGTCAGGTCCAATTTATCGGATAGTTTAATGAGTAACTATTTTTACAATTATTTGCTATATCTCCCTGCTTTAAAGTAAAGTAAAATTTATTTTTATAAATAAGGGAAAATAACTGGTAGATCTAATGACCCTATAAAAAAAGGAAAAAGCCTACAATGCATGCATGTGAAATACATGCAGTATGGATAACATTACAAATACTTTGCTTTTGTTAAACAATGTTAAACAGTTTAAACATTTTTTTAATTCCCATACTCAAGCCAAATACTGGAGAACTCTTTGGGAGGGTCAGTAGAGGTTGTAAACCTGATGTTTAATAAATGCATAAATTTATATAATTATTGAGCTTTAATATGCATTAAAAAAAAGGCAGGACATGTTCAGCTCTTTTAAGCTCAAATATGAAAAAATGAACTTCAGTTTACATTTAACAAACATTTTAATAAACAGATCTAACAAAATGTAAAAAAAAAATTGTGTAAAACTTTTTTAATGTAGGAAGTTTCTCTAGACACTTTTTTTATAGTTCAAAAATGATATTTTTCAGCAGTTTATTCAGGCTCTGTGAGATTAATATGTTTTATGGCAAATGTCTTGTGCTGTTGAAATATTTTCAGTGGTAGTCAAGATCGATTTAGTGCTGTATGAATAATGTACTGTTCAATGGAGAGAAACATTAGTACAGGGCATCAGTGGTTCAGTTTCAGACATGAAAGCTTCCATGATGTTGCCTCTAACTGAGTTATATAATTTGTCTTTATTTAATTATTTAATAATATGTTAGAAGCTCAAGAACATTGAAGTTGGATTAGTATTAATGACACTATAATAACCTAAAATTTTAAAAAGAAATGATAAGATTATTAATATTTTTTTTTTTTTTTTTTAAATCATCGTTACATTCTTGTTTTATTATAATGGGAAGTCAAAAAGTTTCTTGTATGCCCGGCACTGAAACTTATAAAAGTAGGAGTCTGTCCCAAAAATGCTTTCTGTAGGGTTAGATTTGAACAACAAATATATACAATCATGCAAAATACACCATTCGTAGAGTCCAGTTATAACTACATCAGAGCAGGTGCATACATGTTCCAGACCAATTTTAGCATTTTCAGTGGCATTATAAAAACTTTCTTTATTATAAGAGCTGTAAATCAATATCAATAATTTCAACACAAAAGACTAAATAACCAAAACCTTGGTAAGACTTCCTCACAAAACAGATTTGCACTAGTGCACCCCATTTATTACAAAATACTTGCTCAGAAATGTATCTAAAATTGCACTGAAAATTTCTGCTTTCCCACGGTGGAAGCTCAGTTTGAAGTGCAAAAAAGGTGTCCAGAGATATATATATATGCCAGTCCTGAAATAAACATGCACACTGCAATTACACATTTTTCTATTTTTCTGGCATGCTTATATAGTTCTACAAAAACAAAAATAACACTTAAGACCAAATTGATCCTTGTTAAACATAATTATGTTAAACCCCCTAGCCATTTTTGTCAAACTCTAATAAATGTACAATTTGCTACATCATCAGTGTTAGATGTCATAAATACAAGTTTGCCCTAATAGACACATGTTAGTAGATGCATGTAGAACAAATTACTCCAAATTGGTAAATTAGACTACTGGTCATCACAATCAAAGATAAATCTTCCTATTAAAATCATATATGTAATTCCACACTAATATATTTACATCAGGGTTCATTTTCAATATAAAAGATCTTACCACTTGAAAGCATGAGTTAAGAGAAATACATCTGTGTTGTCTCCTGTTTATGGTATCACCTGTGACTAGATATGCAAATGAACTACCTTTTATGCGGCATTTGTAATTTGCATATTAGGCCACAAAGTGATGTCACCAAAGATACATTTAAAACACACTTTTTCTCTGGAGCTATGCTTTCACTTGCAATTATGCAAACATACTGTACAGATCAGTTTTGGTCAGTTTTTATTTGGGTGATGGGTGATCCCCATTTTAACTTGAGCTTGAGACTGATAATGCCTTACTTTCATTGACTATTTCATTTTAATTTAAAACTGAATTTAATGAATGAATTTCACATTTGATTACCAGCTTATAGAATTATATAACATAAAAAGTTCATAAATTTTGTATACTGTTAAAAAAAAAAACCATACTCATAGACTGGAACAGCATATTAAAGTATTGGCAGATTGGCAGTACTCAAAACTTCATCTTTATCAGTTACATAGAAAATTGACATTGTAAACACAAAGTAACAGGAGAATACGGCGGATTTGTCCTTGAAAGATATATACAATTAATTGTCATATAGTGTTGTAGACTGTTGATATAATCTTCCATATGATGTTTGAGAAATAGACTACAGTTGATAGATCAGTTGATGGTGTTTGGTTCTCTAGGAGACTAATCCAAGTCTAAAGAAAAAGACCTCCAACAAGACGAGGTTTCATCTATAAAAAAAAGTGTTTATTAATTAAGGATCAATGCCAGACAAATCGTTGGTTGAATTCAGATGAAAACTTCTACTGTAACTAAGCAGCCAGTTACTATGAGACAGCAGGGTAAATGTAAGTATTATTTATTATTCTGAAATACAACACTGCCGTGCTGAGACCATGGATGAGGCAATGTTAAGTGGATTTGAATTCATGGCACTTGTAAACTATGCTGCACTCATTCACCTCTGTAGCCTCTTGGTATCACTGTGGGAGTTGCATTATTCAAAAAATTTTCCACTGGAAAAAATAAAAGATATGATTTGAAAAGTTAATCACATATGGACCACAAGTCATATTAATCCTCAAACCATTAAGTGTTTGCATTGATAAGGTAATAGTGGTGTTCACAAGAGGATAGTTTATCATTTAGATAACCAAACCCCAGAATCTGTTGAGTAGGAGCTCTAATCCTGCCAAGTGCTTTGTATTGATACTGTCACCACTTACAAGTTGAAAATGGATTCTTGATATTAAGTGGAGAACACTGGCAGTACCTAATAGGGTATCGTTTTCTCTGACTCATAAAAAATATTATGAATAAATAAAAAGGATCAATTAAATATATTTTCTTTATTTTATTTTCTATTTTGACAGCTCCCAGACATTGGGGGATATAATTTATTTTTGTGAGGCCTGGGGGATATAAATGTATGTGTTTTTGGATCCTAAGGGCATTTGCCTAGCACCTGCACCCTGGGATGGTCTGTTTTAGTATATGGCAAGTTTCCAAACAGCCTGAACAGCCAGGTCAAAGCCAAATTCAGGCACACTCAGTAGCCACATTTCTGGGGAGCTGCAAATTCAGCTATTATGCCCGATCCTATGTGTATGTAATAAAAAATCAGGACAACTGTGCACAGAAGGCTCATATATACTGTGTACCTATACAGATCACCAAAACCAAAACAATCCCAAAACATGGGATAGCAGAGAATGCCTTGGTCTTGGAGAATGTCTTGGTGAGGGGAGGTACTCACAATTCACACGTGAAATCCATATTCAGAAATGAACAGACCTTTTTAGAGTAGTAAATGTCAGAAATAATATGGCGATGGAACAGACTCCTTGGTTTCCATGCATGCCACAAATGATTCCGATACAAAGTGTGGAAGGGAGCCTTGATTGTATGCCAATAGCGGCAGCTATAGGGGACTGGAGCACGAGCATGGCAGGGGACCCCAGGCAGCAAAAATATCTCATTATAATCCAACTGAACTTGAACTTAGAGGCTCTTAACTCATTAGTTCAACAAAGTTACAAAATCTAGGAGTGCTGATTGACTTCAAAATATAATTTAAAGAGCTGATTTCTTCCATAATAAAATCTGGCTTTTTTTCATTTAAGAAACATAGCCAGGATACAACACTTAATTCCATCAGATGATATGCCAATATTAATCCATGCATTTGTGTCCTCTCGTCTACTTTACTGTAATGTACTTTACTTGGGTCTACCAGTTAAAGAACTCCATCACCTACAGACTATTGACCGATCAAGCTTGATCATGCCACATAACACACCCTGCATTGGCTACTAATTAAAGGGTGAGCATATTTTAAAATTGGCCTCCGGCGCTTCAAAACCTTAAACAATCAAGTCCCATAGTACCTGAAAGAGTGCCTAACACAGTATATTCCATCTTACTCACTTCTTTCAGCAAATGAATCCGGCTGTCAATGCCAAGAATAAAGACAAATTCAGGTTCCCAGGCATTAAGCCACGCTGCCCCCACATTCTGGAACTCTTTACCTTGCTCAATCAGAGAGGCACCATTATAACAGACTTCTAAAAAAGCTAAAGACCCACCTCTTTTATCAGGCATTCAGTCAGCTCATGTGACCATCTGAAACTCTTGACTTTTATGTCTGTTTATACATTTTTAAAGTGCTTTGAGTCTCACAGGGAGAAAAGCGCTATAAAAATAAAAAAAAATATTATTATTATTATTACACCATTATTACACCAACAAAAATGTGTTTGGTTGGTAAAGATGTCACCAGTTTATAAAGGTTTTGTTTTGTCTGCATTATGTAAGTTAGATATTAATATCTTATCTTGCAAGAAGACACGCACTTTTCCAAAACCTCATTTATGTGTAGGCATATCCAGAAGGCATAATCCTACCTAAGATAGTTATTCTCTGACAACACTAATAGCTCCTTCAAATATTTCTCAGTTATGCTTTAGATAAGTGTGTTGAGCACATAAATTCATTAGTGAGTAATAGAGTAACCCTAGTTTATCTATGTCCTTTTTTGTTTCCACAGGATTTCCTATACTGTGCCAGGAGTCATACATCACACTCAGCATATGTGTCTCCAGAGGCAACGAAGAGAAAGTGCAGAAAAACTACTGTAGCAAGGGAATAATTATACACGGCATAAATTAATTATTAGTCACTCAGGAATGGTGGGAAAAGGCCACACATATTGTGGTTACTCTCTTTCTCCACCTTTCAGGAAATAGATAATCAAAATTACATTGCAAGACAGAAGTACAAGGTCTCTTTGTGGTAAAACTGTCTTTTTCTTAACATACTACCTAATGTGGCATGTGTCGTATTTGTTTTAACACATTAGGTACATTGTATTACAGAAGAAAACATGAACGATGGTCTCCAGAGACACAGATCATTCTTTGGAAGTCGGTGTTCGCACTGGCGAAGGCATGTCAGTAGGGACATTGAAATAAATTTTAGCGAAAGGAACATTACATGGATCAGTTAGTGTGTGATAGAAGGCTTTCATGAGGAATTTAGGTTACCACACAGTGAAAATAAACTCTGGAAACAGCAGTGAATCACACAAATATTGACGGTGGTAAACATATGATGCACACATTTTTTTGATGATACTGCTAAAAATAAAGTTTATTTAAGTAAAGGCACTTAGCAGCTTCTGCAAAAGTGTGAAGCCTTAGTCATTTAACTTACTATACATGTCATGTTTATGAACTATATTTTTATATTAAAATACTGTGATGGAAGCTGAATCATTTTTCACAAACAGTGCAAGTGGCAATTTACTTCCTTTTGATTATTTTCTGAAAGTTAGAGCACTGGACACCCTCTGGAGTGTAAAGTGTGAGGCAGAAGAAAGTTTTCAATGACCCCGTCTACAAAAAAATGTAAGGCAGATATAACTTCAATGTGTGCACATGTTTCACAAATGCCACTAATTAGGAAAGACAATCCCTATTTATCACCCACATTGCCATAGTGTCCCTCTGTTCTTCAGTCTCATGTTTGGTATATATGAGTATATCACAGTGCTCCACATTTTCAGTCACTACAGATATAGATAGTATTTTTTTTCCAGATTTGATCATAATAATAATAAATAATGTACATGTATTTTTTAAATAAATGATTTCATATGCATTAAATCTCCACATTCCATAGCTCTGTATTATTTTTTTATATAACGTAAGTAACACACCACACTGTAAATGTTACTAGCAACTCTTTTCTAATGTAAAATGTATGTAAAAAACTATTCTCTGTCTTTACTATAGTTCTATTACCAACTGCACATGATTTATTTATGGCTCATTACTATAGTTTTTGATTATTACAGAGAATATTTGGTCATCTTAATCACAAAAGTTGGAGATATTTCAGGTTCAATTATTAGATTCACTTTTTTCAGCTTCTTAACAGCTCTTGGAAACGGGTGCGTCTTGGAATAGATGGCATCTTACATCGGCGGCTAACCTCGGCGGCCGTATGTAAGACATAATTTTCGACTTGGATTTTCACTTTTCAGCAGACGTAAGGAGGGAGGAGTTTCAGTGCTGGATGATGTGCGATGCTGTTGCATGAGACATTTGACTTCCGAGGTCATGCATCATGGAGTCTTAGAATCGATGGTGTCTTAGACTCAAGGAAATACAGCATTTACTAGTGCTTTCCCATAAGCCATAACTTATATCTAAATTATTACTACAGAGGTTAATTCATTTACATACACATTTTTACATGTGCTTGCTAGACAAAAACTTTAATTAATTAAGCTCAAGCTGGGAACTTGAATTAGCTAAGCATGCGTGGGATAGGCACAAGGCCATCCAAGCTATAAGATAGGGAACTTGGTATTAATAAAAGTATTTATAAAATTGGGCAGACCAGATGGGCCAAATGGTTCTTATCTGCCGACACATTTATGTTTCTATGTTTCTAAAACATGAGATGTTCACTAACATCTAAGCAGGGCCGGTCCAAGACTTTTTTGCCGCCCTAGACGAACACATATTTTGCCACCACTTGCTGTTCCCAGGCATTTACACACACAGTAACACTTCCAGTGTTACATCCATATGCCGGCACATGAAGACACACATGAAATGTCAGATGCAGCCCCACGTACACACAAAATAACACATTCAATGTCACATGCAGCCAAACATTCACGCACACAATCACACATTCAATGTCTGTCTCACTCTCCCGCCATGTCTGTCTTGCTCTCCATCTATGCAATCGCTGTCTGTCCCTCTCTCCCCATGCCAATCATGTCTGTCGCGCTCTCCCGCTATGCCATCCCTGTCTTTCTCGCTCTCTCCAATGCCATTCATCTGTCTGTTCCCCTTTTTTTATTTCTCCTCTCCACAATTATCTTCCCCTGTTTTGTTTCTTTCCCTCATGTTTGTCTATTCCTCTTCCCCATGTAACGCTCTCTCTCCTCTCCCCCCCAAGTCTGTCTTTCTCACTACCCTATGTCTGTTGTCTCTTTCTTTCTCCCTCCCATCCCATGTCTGGTCTCTTTCTCTATCTCTCCTCCCCACCCCACAACTGGTCTCTCTCTCTCTCCCCCCACCCCATGTCTGGTGTCTCTCTCTTTCTCCCTCCCTCCACCCCATGTCTGGTGTCTATCTTTCTCCCTCCCTCCTCCCCATGTCTGGTGTTTCTCTCTTTCTCCCTCCACCTTATGTCTGGTGTCTCTCTCTTTTTTCCCCCACCACCACATTCCTGGTGTCTCTCCCTCCCATGTCTAGTGTCTCTCTTTTTCTCCCTCCCCCCCACATGTCTGTTGTCTCTCTCTCCCTCCCATGTCTGGAATCTCTCCCCCCCACGTTTCAGTCTCTCACATGAGGCTTTTGTCAAATCCCATGAGTGCTTGATATTTGGATTGTTTCTACATATAAAACAAAAGATAAAAATACACAAAAAGTTGTAAAAAAAAAAAAACGAAATCAATTCTAAAAAAGATATAAGGTTGCCAATTCTCCCTACAAACCAAGTGAAAAAGTAATTAATATTTTTCCTTATCACATCCCATGAAGAGGTAAAGTTTTGAAAATCTGAGCTTCGGAGTAGTCGGGTGCCACCTACCCCACCAACCAGAGCCGGTGCTGCCAATAGACAAATTAGGCATTCGCTAGAGCGGCGTCTTTTGGGACACCATCTGCTTTCCGGGATACATGTATACCGCTGCTGGTAGCCCTGTGGGGTTTTTTCTTTGTTTTTGTTTTTTAATTTTTGTGTTAGAGCATCAAAGTTCTCTACAAAGTGACTGGCGGGGAGCGAGTCCCCGTGGGATCTTGGTGGAGGCATCTGGAGGTCTGAGGCAAGGCTAATCTATATAAATTGAGTGTGTTGGTGGCAGAATGTGTGTGTGTGTCTGTGTGAGTGTATGAGTGTGTGTTTAAGTGGCAGATTGTGTGTGTCTGTGTGAGTGTATGAGTGTGTGTGTAAGTGGCAGAGTGTAAGTGTGTTTAAGTGACAAAGTGTGATGGTGGCAGAATGTGATTGTGTGTGAGAGTGGTAAGTGTGAAATGGTGCAGTATTGGTTGCAGCACGGGTAGTGTTGGTGAGCAGACTTCACATGGACCTATATGGCTGAATAAGCCAGAAATCTTGCCTATGAGCATAATGGAGCAGTGAAGGTGGCTATAAAATATAATTCCTCCTTTAATTTAATTGTCTTCAAAAATATGTCTTGTCTCTAATCATACCAAAATAGTACACTCTTAAAAGTTTTATCATCTCAAATTATTATCTTTAAATCGTGTTTATGAACTGTTATGTCATCATGACATGTTATTGATTGTTAGACCCCACCATCTCCCATAACATTTAGCATATGATGTATGTGAATTCATTTAAATACACAAATTGTTGTCATTCAAATGATGTTTGTCTATGTATTTTCAAATTTAATCCACTAACAATTTTGTCATCTAATCTTATCACTTGTTAGCTATTGCTATGTATGGGAAGTTTACAGTGATGATACATTGCCTTGAGATTAAGTTATCTTTTGCATTTATACTTACCATGTATAAGAGGTGTTTAGATCCTGAATCCTGAATGGCCTTTAGACAATTATATTTATTAAATCCTAACATATTCATTGTTTTATTTAATAAATCTATTTTGTCAGAGGTTGAGCTCAGTGGGACAGTCTTTCAAGACCAGTTCCGTGCAAAGTGGGAGGCATTCTATAGTAATTGTAGTTATTATAACCACATTAAAAGCTTTGGGTTTTTTTTGTGTTCGAAGGAGGCAATCCTGGCATTACATTAAAAACTTGAAGTTGAGCCAAGTGTCCTTATTCAGGAAGGACAGCCCTTTTTTCCCCAAATCCCTCTTTCCTTCTCTGATGTCCCTATTTTCTTGGACCTCACAACTTTAGATATAAAGAACTGACCAAAATTCACCTAAAAAAACCCAAACCTTCAGCCATTTCCCTCAAAAACAATTTCTCATTTGATATGTTGGGAGATATGAATATGATGCTGACTGCCGATAGTACATAGTAGCAAGGAGAGGGGGGAAAATGAAGTCATAACAAATTTAAAAATGATTAATTCTAGGGAAAGACAGTTTTTAACAAGGTACAAATGGTAAATGTTAAGACTACATTTGCAATGAGGATTTAATTTATGTTACATTGTAAAGTTGTGCAACTATATGTTAGGCATATTTTTAAAGTCCATGGCTGCAAATGAATTCAGGTCATATTAATACACATTTTTTATTTTAATTCAGATAATGATCAACCACATTATGCTAATGGCTGGAGTTATTTATTCATGCTTGAACACAAGAACAATCATCTTTAGATTACAATTTGTTTTTCATTTAATTCTACTTTAGTTTTTCTTCAAACAAAAGTTTAAATACAAACACATTTCAATGGAAAATGTTGAACCCATGCAATTTAATAAAAGGAAAATAATTTGCGGTGTACTTAAAGTGATACTGAAGTGTGTTGTATACTAGTTGTTAAATTTTATTTTAATACATACCTGCCAACTTTCTGGCTTCACTTCCTGGGACATGTCGGGACTGGTTGACACAAGGTCATGTGATGTCATGTGATCCCACGAGATGCAAAATCCAATTTCCCTGGTGCTGTACAGGGAGCTCCAAGCTCACTTATTGAATGGTTAAGCTATGTATGTGTCATAACCTCGCAGTAGATCCCCAGAATACCCCCCTGCAGACACTCACCGGGCTGCGACTGACTACATGCAGCCTGGGGACACTCGCTACTCCACTGCCACCAATATCGGAACTCGGATACGCCCCCGATGATGTCACACCCAACGTCATTCCATGACTAGCGGGAATATTTAAAAATGGTTCTCACAGTTTCCCCAGTGTCTGGTGATTCTCGTGTTTCCTGAACTCTTAGCGTTATTTCTTTTGTCGATTATTTCATTGCTGACTTGGATTGTTCCCTGGCTTATCTCTGTCTTCTGGCTCCCTACTCCTGGTCTGTTATACATTTTGCTTATTTTCTGTGTATGATACTGGACCATTTTCCCGTTTATGAAGTTTGCTGATTCCCCTGACCCTGGACTGTTTGCTGATCCTTCTATTTCTTGTGCCCCTGTCTGTACCGCTGCTATTTCTATCTCTGCATATTTAACCATAACCATTCTGGATTATAAGTTAAATATTTTGTCTGCTGGTTTAACCACAAGATTGCTGGATTACAAATATCGTATTATTCCTGCCGATACCTCTACCACAATAATACTATATCAGAACTGTATATTATCCATACGTTGTGTGAAGCACAAGATACAGATCCTACAGCTTAAGCAAGACACCTGTTACAGGTTCGTACCTCTTGATGTTTCTAGTATCTTGTATATTGTTATCAGTGTTTGGAACAAATCCTGCTAGTGGTCTTCTCATCTCCCTTCTCATCACATAATCACCAAGACCTCAATATGGAGGCCGCAGGATTAACAGACGCTATCACTGCTCTCACCCAACAACTGGCAGCCATGACTCAGTCCATGCAAGAATTACAAGCCGGACAAACTCAGTTACAGCAACAAATCCAACATTTACAGGCAAGCCGAGTCAACATACCAGAACCTGCAACTGCATTCCCAGCACCTCCCCCAGTCCCAATACTGCTGGAAGCGGCCACTGCGCTGGAACCCCCAGTGGTACTCCCTGACAAATTCTTGGGTGACAGGAAAAAATCCTGCACATTTATTACCTCCTGCCAGATCCTCTTTAATCTTCGCCCACGTACATATGCCTCGGATTATGTACGAATTCACACAGAAGAATCCCAACTATGGGCTCATCATTTGTTACATGTTAATAGCCCATTACTAGAATCTTGGCCTTTATTTCGGCAAGCACTGGATTCGTTATATGAAGATCCATTTCGAGTTGCTTCTGCTACTAATACCCTTAGACAAGGGCGCAGACCGGTGTAAGAAAAGAACAGAATTCAGCAGGATAGCACTAGAACTACCTGGAATTAATCTGTCTTACTGGACCAGTTTCGACTGGGACTAGCAGACGCCTTAAAAGATGAACTGGCAAGAGAAGGCATCCCATCCGCCCTGGTGATTCCAATTGACCAGAGGATGAGGGAAGGAAGAGCAGAAAGAATTTCTTCTTTCTATACTACTGTTCCTGTCTACGGTTACCCCCATCTAGAAACCAGGACTATGATTACTCCATCCTCAGAGAAACCAATGCAAATTGCATTAGTATGGGGTCCTCTCACACAAGAAGAATAGAAGAAGGAGTCTTAATCTGTGCCTATAGTGTGTAAAACCTGAGCACATGTACAAGGATTGGCGGCCCCGGCATCATAGCACTGATGGTAAGACTTCCTTTGCCAACCTATTTATGGGGTTTTTGGAAGAACGCTACATTTTTGGATGTGCCTTGGAGTCTGCTTTACCCTTTTCGTTAAAGTCTAGGACTGTCATATATAAACGGTATATTGACTATCTCTTAGTGGTTTGGCGTGGGTCTGAATCAGATCTTGATGTTTTTGTTTCAGATCTATATATGAATGGCCTGAATTTACAATTCACAGTTGAATCCCATAGGGTTCAGATTCCATTTCTGGATCTTTTGCTGACTGTAAAGGGTACTGGAGTAGATACCAAACTGTACCGAAAGGAGACCAGTGGTAATTCCATTCTCTATGCGGGGTCTCTACATCTCACCTTATACAGGGCATACCTGTTGGGCAGTTCCTTCGGATTTGCTGGAACTGCTCTGTAGATGATTGTTTTGTTAGAGAATCATGTGCCCTTAGGGATAGATTACTACTTAGGGGTTATTCTCTGGACAACCTCAGAAAGGCATTTGTTAGAGCCCTTAATCAAGACCGAAGTACTCTGCTGGCTCGTTCACATCAACCCAGGCCCTTATCCAACACCGACCAGGATTTGGTTCTGGTTCTGTCTACCACTTATAGTGCACAATTTCATTGCATTAAACAAATAGTGGACAGACAACTACCAGTCTTATACAATGACAGAAGACTTTTTGATACTGTGGATCGGAGCTACCGGATGGTGGCCAGGAGAGCCCCTACCATAAGCTCACCAGTTTCCCCTGTCCCTTTTTAGAACTCATACTGATACCAACTCTAATTGGTTGGCCACACAGGGAATGTTTAAATGTGGCAGACATCCATGTAAAACTTGTAGCAGTGTGGTAGTCAGTAACACCTTTACCTCTACCACCACAGGAACCACCTATAACATCAAGCATTACATCAACTGTACCACCGATTTTGTGGTTTATTACATTACATTACCATTTATTTATATAGTGTCAACAATTTACGTAACGTTAGGTACAGAGCATAGGGGGAAACTACATACTAAGTTAGACAAACTAGAAACAGACTGGTACGTGAGGTAGAGAACCCTGCTCACAAGCTTACAATCTAGAGGGAATGGGGTCCATAAGACACATAAGGGGTTGAAGAGGCCAGAGGGATTGAACTTGTAACAACAGTAGTGTGGATGGGTGGAATTAGGTGGGATAGGCCAAAGATGAGTAGTGTGTGTTTCAGCTAGGTGGGAACTGCTAGAGGTAAAGTGACAGGTGTTCTAGTGGGTTGGGTAGTGAGCTTCTTTAAAGAGGTGGGTTTTGAGGGACTTTTTAAAATTTGAAAAGGAGGGAGAGAGCTGAGGTTTATCTAATTACATGTGATGTCAAAATACAATATGTGGGAATGACTACTTGACCTCTGAAAGAAATGATCAAGGAACACCTGTTATCTATTACGGGTGTTGGTGAGAAAATTAAGGATCATTTTCAAATTTTTAATGGGTCTTACTCTGAGAAATGCCTGGTACAGGGCATTGACAAAGTCGTTCTGTCTATTCGGTGAGGTAATTTGGAACAACGACTCAGATACCTTGAAACAAAGTGGATTTTTGAATTGGGTACTGGACAACAATGGGGACTAAACTCTGAATTTGATGTCCCCCTATTTGTCTAGGTTTGCCTGTCTTGTAGTTTATTTTTAATCCAGTTTCAATTCTATTTTCTTTTTGGTAGTCTGATGTATTGCAGTTCTTTTGCGATGGATATTTATCATGTTATATTTCTGTGTATGTACATATGTGGGCGTTTGCATATTTATGCAGATGTGTGTATTTGTGTACATGTACTTCGTACACGTATGTTTCCATATGCTTTTTATATTGCTTTTTTTACATTGCTTTTGTACTTTTGCAGGGTATTTTTGCAGGGTTTTCCAGTTTGGATCATTATTATTATTATCACTGTATATTGTGATGCCCTTCATGTATATATATATATTCCCTCTACCTTTGCTTTATTGGTATGCAAATGTGTGTGTTTTTCTCACACTTCATTTATTTTTCTATTTCTCTGCTTGTTGTAGATCCTCTGCTGTCATCTGGAGATGTGTTTTTCACTCTCATCATTCATATGTCTGTTTACTTTCTCTTTCTATTTTATTGTGGACATTGGGTGTGTTTCCTAATCTTTAGTATTGCTACATTATCAATATTCTTTGGCTCTCTTTTTAGCAATTTATCTGCATGCTTTGTAGGCATTTGTTTATTTATACATTTAAATATACGTGTTCCATTGTTTTTATGTATTACTCATTCCAATCAAAAGATTCTTTTAGCAGGATTTATTTTCTTGTCTTTCATGTGTTCGGTAATTATTTAATTGGTTAGCCCCTTAGTGACAACACATTTTTATCTTGACTATTTTGACATTTCTGGGGTGTTTGTGTTTAGCTGTAATTTTCTTCTTTCTCACATTATACACAAATTATATGTTGTTTTTATCATCATAAGAAGGGCTTTTATTAGATACCATTATGTCATATCTTATAATTTACTACAAAAAAATCATAAAATATGATGAAAAATAAAAAAAAACACTTTTTCTAATGTTGACCTAAAATATAATTTACACAAATACAATCATTAAAAAAGACCCCATCGAAATAGTTTCTAAATGTTGTCCTGAGTTCAGAAATATGCAGGTTTCCATATTTTTCAGTATTTTTTTGCGTGTTATGGGGCAAAAAACAAAATTAGTGTTTTTTTACTATATTGACCTTTTGACCCCAACCCAAACCCTAAATTTAACCCTAACACTAATTTTAACCCCAACTCTAACCCTTTTGCCATCAGTTAATATATTTTAATTTAATTTTAACCCTATCCCTTATGCTAAAAAAAATTAACATTGCAATGTTGCTCGCTGCCTCTAGGCAAGCAACATATTCAGAGTGACGGAAGTGAATTTTCTTTCACTTCCAAAGCTCTGACCAAAAGAGGGCATAGCCATATTGACGGAGCATGCTGCGATTGTGGGTGCCCCAGAGAGAAAATGTCGTGCTGGCTATTGCCTCGACATTGATCGTGAAAACTGCTTGTTTCATCACAGGAACATGTGACTGACACGCCCATTGTCACAAAGGGGTTAATGAGCACACACCTTGTTTATTCAGGGCACTATTTAAGGGAGGGTGCCCCAGGTACTAGCATGCTTATGACTAAGTACCTTACTGGTACGAAACGGTTCAGGCTACTTTTTTGCCCTATTTAGGGCTGGTTTTACCTGCACTGGGGATCAAGTTTATTTATTTATCTGTGAGATCTTCACTAATAAAGGATTTTGGTACGTGTTTTCTACATCCCGAGCAGCCCATCTGTGTTTTTTCTACTTTACCTGTGATGGTAAGACTTCCCCTATTTCTGTTGAACCCAGTACATACCGTACTGGGTTCAACAGAAATAGGGGAAGTCTTACCATCACAGGTAAAGTAGAAAAATACCTACCTTCGTCAAGTTCATCCCACTTATCTATTCCTCCTTCCATACAGGGGACTAAAGTACCCATCTCCTTGACAGCCATGATTGATTCAGGAGCTAGTGTGTGAATGGATTTGTAATGGACAGTTTAATGATGTTCTGTGGACCTTCATAGACCTTGTTAAGGACACTGGTGTACTTGTGTATACACGTTGCCTATACTTGATCTGCTTTCCTTTTTCAATGTAAATAATAGTATTTTCTTTTCTTTCTAGATTCCAAACAATTTGCCCACCCAACAGCTTTTTGAAACTGCTTACCCATTTGTTTAAGATATTTGTGTCTGCTGTAACTATAAAATAATGATGTCATTAGACCATAAGGAGTTATGTTACTGTAATTTGTGGATGAAATCTTTATATGTTGGTCTGAGGAAGTAAGCTGGGATGGTGTGCACCCCATTGCTAAGTTGGATGCTACTTCTATAATTCTTTATTGTGGTTCTTTAAAAAAAAAAGAACATAACTTCATAACTAAGACAGACTGCAATATATGAGAATAAGATATATGAGAATAAGATATGTCAATGAGTCTTATATACATTTTAACCCTGACTAACTGAAGTGTGTTTGCTATATTACAGACATTTTTACAAGGTATTATTCAGCATTAGTATTACAAACACCAAGCTTTTTAAACAAAAGCTTCTGTCTCACATCAAAATGTGAATTATCAACATTGTATATAATAAGAACAATGGAGCTGATGACATTAGTTTAAATAACACGTCAGGACCTCCATAGAGACTCCACTATTTAAAGGACCAGTACTATGAGCAATACCATGGAGGCCTGAGTCTAAGTCTTCTGATGTACGACATTGTTTATGAGAGAAGATATAGAGAGGCCACCTTTCTCCATATACTTCTCCCACCTTTCTGCTGCAGGTCCCTCTCTACTGGTGGGCCCTGATGCATAACTCCAACTGCACCCCAAGTAGTTCCACCATGTAAATATTCAACTGTCAAAAAGTTTATAAATCAAAGACCGAACGTTCGGTTTATAGAATAGCAATAAGATTACATGTATTCCATAAGCCAAAAGTCTAGGAATTTACAGCTCCTAGAATTTTATTTGTCTCATAATTATTCTACAAATATCTATAAACATTTGGTGTAGATGAAAAGTTTGTGGCTGACTAACTCACATTCTTATTGCTGTGTCCTAAATATGAACATTAACACATATCACACAGTCATTCATAGACACACTCAGCCAGCACACAATCATTCATAGACACACTCAGCCAGCACACAATCACACTCAGCCAGCACACACTCACAGATACACTCAGCCAGCACACACTGACTCACAGACACACTCAGCCAGCACACAATCACACACTAAAAGAAACACTCAGCCAGAAGGAAAGGTTCTCAATGTTGAAAGTAAAGTGGTCTCACAGACCACGTTGTGCTGGAGGCATGGCACTTTGTTCTTCCTCGCAGCATCGGATGCACTGTGATTTAGCCATTCAATATGCCAGAATTTTGCCACTCAATATGCCAGGATTTAGCCATTTAATATGCCAGGATTTAGCCATTTAATATGCCAGGATTTAGCCCCTCAATATGCCAGGATTTAGCCCCTCAATGTGCCAGGATTTAGCCATTTAATATGCCAGGATTTAGCCCCTTAATTTGACAGGATTTAGCCATTTAATATGCCAGGATTTAGCCATTCAATATTCCAGGATTTAGCCATTTAATATGCCAGGATTTAGCCCCTCAATATGTCAGGATTTAGCCCCTCAATATGTCACTCTATACCAATATTTTGCCCCTCAAAATGCCAGGATTTTGCCACTCTATGCCAGGATTTTGCCCTTTAATATGCCAGGATTTTGCCACTCTATGCCAGGATTTTGCCCCTCAATGTGCCAGGATTTTGCCACTCTATGCCAGGATTTTGCCCCTCAATATGCCAGGATTTTGCCACTCTATGCCAGGATCTTGCCCCTCAATATGCCAGGATTTTGACACGCTATACCAGGATTTTGATACTCTATGCCAGGATTTCGACACTCTATACCAGGTTTTTGCCACTCTATGCCAGGATTTTGCCACTCAATATGCCAGGATTTAGCCATTTAATATGCCAGGATTTAGCCCCTCAATATGCCAGGATTTAGCCCCTCAATGTGCCAGGATTTAGCCATTTAATATTCCAGGATTTAGCCCCTCAATTTGCCAGGATTTAGCCATTTAATATGCCAGGATTTAGCCATTCAATATGCCAGGATTTAGCCCCTCAATATGTCAGGATTTTGCCCCTCAATATGCCAGGATTTTGCCACTCTATGCCAGGATTTTGCCCCTCAATGTGCCAGGATTTTGCCACTCTATGCCAGGATTTTGCCCCTCAATATGCCAGGATTTTGCCACTCTATGCCAGGATTTTGCCCCTCAATATGCCTGGATTTTGAAACGCTATACCAGGATTTTGATACTCTATGCCAGTATTTCGACACTCTATACCAGGTTTTTGCCACTCTATGCCAGGATTTTGCCCCTCAATATGCCAGGATTTTGCTACTCTATGCCAGGATTTTGCCACTCTATGCCAGGATTTTGCCCCTCACTATGCCTGGATTTTGCCACTCTATGCCAGGATTTTGCCACTCACTGTGCCAGGATTTTGCCCCTCAATATGCCAGGATTTTGCCACTCTATGCCAGGATTTTGACATTCTATGTCAGGATTTTTCTCCCCTCCTCCCCCTTCCCCAGAACGTACCTCCTTGTGGCTGTATCTCAGGTCGTTTCCTCCGAGTTCTTCCCTCCTGCACTGAGGAAGCTTCAATAAAGTTTAAATTTTTTTTTTTTTTTTAATGTTACTGGAGTTTCCTTCCTCCATACAGGAGGGAAGATGCGCGGAGTAAACGACCAAGACAGCGTTAAGCTCCCTGTTACATCAAAGGCTATAAGGTGAGTTAGGCAGCCGCGAGGCCCCCGTGAGAGCGAGGCCTTAGGCTGCTGCCTAACTCACCTAATTAGAGAGCCGCCTCTGTCTGAGAGGTTGGAAATAGAAAGTGATTCTAGTTGCCAATCCTTCTCCAGTTTTTACACTCTGAATTTTCACAATACCTTCTAAACATAGGGATTGGGAGCCTGGGAGACATCAGGAGAAACCCAATTAAGGTACAGACCCTACAGACCCTGTGGGTCCCTACCGACAAGCTGCAATACTTGGCAACGTCACATGTGACAACGCGTAGGCGTGCCCAAGCAGGAAAGTTTGGGCACGGAGGTCTTCAGTGAAATGTGACCTCATATGACACTGGGGATCCCGCTGCAAGTCACTGGAGCCGGATCTGCAGCACAACTCATCGTGGGGAGCCGTGCTGAGCTGTTACTGTCAGGAAGTTCTGTACCATCCTACAAGCTTTTAGGTACTGAAAAGTAGGATGGCACAGGAATGTCCTACAAGTGGGAAGGGTTTAAATTATATAATATAATAAAAAATTCTCTGCAGTAATACCCTTAAACTACACAAGCACTTTATCTTTAGATACTCTTTCTGCCTCCCCTACAATATAAGAAAATAATTTTTATACATGTTGGACACTTTCGTTTTCTGATGTGACCCGTGGTTATTGCTGTTGAACAATATATTCAAAGTGTGATCTCAGCTATATTCCTGAATCGTTGGATGAACAAATAAATAAATAATTATCAAATGCATTTTCTTAGTTTGCTGAATAATTATTCAGGTTTGCTGTTGATGTCTCATATTTTTTGATGAATATTTAACATTTATTATTTTCTGCTTCATAATTTTAAAGAATTCATTTTGGTTAACTGGGAAAGCAATAAATAGAAAAATGACTAATAGTTGTTTTATGTGACTGCCAACCTGCCAAACTCTCTACTTAATTGCCAGGAAACTAAGCTGTTTTACAGCCATGTGGTTCAAATTTCAATGTTCTACGTCCTGTCAGCTCTCTTTGTTAAACTGATGGACAGTACAGTAGGTTGTTTAAATGAGTCTTTTACCTGCATATTATAGATTTCAGCTTAATGCATTATCAGTAATATTTCCAAATGATTTAATGCAAATTCAGCATGCTTCATTAAACATGTTGGAACTATAAAAAAAAAAGAAGACTATTACCTCCTTCCTTAAAGGGGCATTTCCACTTAGAGTGTCCAGAAAGTGCTGCATCATGGGAAGTAAAGAAAAAGTTCAAAAACTGCAAATAAAGCCTAACAGATGTATTGCGTTGCTACAGCAACAATCCTGTCTATGTCTCTAAGTGCTTCTTATTACATTACATTACATTGAAATTTATTTATACAGCGCCCACAATTACGTAGCGCTAGGTACAGAGCATAGAAGGGAACTACATACTAAGTTAGACAAACTAGAACAGACTGCTAAAAGATGTAGAGAACTCTGCTCGCCAGCTTACAATCTAGAGGCAATGGGGTCCATGAGACACATAAGGGATGAAGAGGTCAGAGGGATTGAAGTTGTAGTAACAGGAGTGTGGATGGGAGGCACTAGGTGGGATAGGCCAAGGGGGAATTGTGTGTTCCAGCTAGGTGGGATCCGCTAGAGGTAAAGTGACTGGTATTCTAGTGGGTTGGGTAGTAAGCCTCTCTAAAGAGGTGAGTTTTAAGGGACTTTTTAAAGTTTGAAAAGGAGGGAGAGAGCTGGATGCTCCATGGAAGGGAGTTCCAGAGAGAGGGGGCAGCTCAGGCGAAATCTTGGAGACACGAGTGAGAAGTGGTGATGAGGTTGGAGGAGAGTTTTAGTCCCATTGAGGAGCGCAAAGGTCGTGCAGGGAGGTATCGGTTAACAAGGGAGGCAATGCATAGAGGAGCCGCCTAATCAGACCGACGTGCAAGACAGATGAGTCTGGCAGGTGCATTTTGGATAGACTGCAGGGGAGACAGACGAGCCAGAGTTAGTCCTGTCAGGAGACCGTTATAGTAGTCCAGGCGAGAGATCACAAGCGAGAGCACTAGAATTTTGGTGGTCTCTTCACTGAGGAACGGACTAATGCGTGCCATGTTCCTTAGGTGCACATGACAGGATTTGGCTTAAGACTGAATATGAGGAACGAAAGAGAGAGCAGAGTCAAAAGTGACCCCAAGAACTCGGACATGGTCAGCCGGTATGACTGTAGCATTTTCAATGGTGACTGTGAACCCAAGTGTAGGGACAGAGTTTAAGGGAGGGAAGATTATCAGTTCTGTTTTGGAGAGGTTAAGTTTCAGGTAGCGATCAGACATCCAAGCGCAGATGGCCGACAATCAACTACATGTGACACTAGAGAGGGAGTGAGGTCAGGGGAGGAAAGGTAGATCTGAGTATCATCTGCATACAGGTGGTATTGGAAACCAAAAGAGTGGATGACTTCTCCCAGAGAGGTAGTGTAGAGAGAAAACAACAGCGAGCCAAGGACCGATCCTTGCGGAACACCAACAGAGAGTGAACAGGTGACAATGTCGCTCCAGCAAGTGACACTGAATAGGAGCTCTCAGATAAGTACAACTCGATCCAAGAGAGTGCCATACCACCTATGCCAAATGAGGATAATCTAATGAGAAGGAGGCGGTGGTCAACGGTGTCAAAGGCAGCAGAGAGATCTAAGAGGATCATCACTGAGAAGTGGCCTTTAGATTTGGCAGAGAGAAGGTCATTTGATACTCTAGAGAGGGCTGTTTCAGTAGAGTGTAAGGGTCTAAAGCCAGATTGAAAAGGGTCAAGTAGGTCATCGATAGTCAGAAATTCTGTCAGTCGCGAGTGCACCGTTCTCTCCAGCAACTTGGACACAAAAGGGAGAAGGGATATAGGATGGTAGTTAGATGGAAGAGTGGGGTCGAGGGAAGATTTTTTCAATACAGGTACGATTCGGGCTTGCTTGAAGGTTGACAGTACTATTCCAGAGGACAGAGAAAGGTTGATGAGATGGGTTAGAGTTGGACAGAGTAGAGGGGAAACAGGATAGAAGGTGAGATGGCATAGGATCAAGTGCACAAGTAGTAGCTCTCGAGCAGGAGAGCAGATCGTCTACCTCTTTCTCAGCTACAGGGGAGAAGATATTCAGAGAGGGTTTGGGGGATGGGAACAAAGAAGGAGGTAGTTGGGGCAAGTCACACCTGAGAGCATCAACTTTGTTTTTGAAGTGAGAGGCAAGGTCTTGGGTCGTAAGAGTGGAGCAGGGCAGATGAGCAGGAGAGCAGAGGAGAGCATTAAACGTTGAGAAGAGATGTTTGGGATCAATGAGAGGGTGGATATTAATATAGAGAAATAGTGTTGTTTGGATTGAGCGAGAGCAGAGTTGTAGGAACACACCATGAACTTATAATGAAGGAAATCCACCTTACAGCGTGATTTCCTAAAACGTCACTCAGCCATGCGGGTATATTTTTGGATGTACCTTGTTTGCTTTGTGTGCCCCGGTTATTGGTTGGGTTTGCGGGCACGTTTGGCTACAACAGGGGCAATGTTGTCAAGGGCTGAGGTGAGGATGCTGTTGTAAGAGTTAGCTGCTTCCTCTGGACATGAGATGGATGGGAAGCAGGGGAGAGAGGTTTGAAGAGCTGTGGTAAGTAGCGGGAGGGTGGAGTTAGATAGCAGTCTTTTGAGTTCAGTTGGGGGAGACGTGCAGTAGTCGACTGAGGTATAGTGGGATAGAAGGTAATTGGATGTCATTCTTATTGGATGTCACTGTCATTTTAAGGCCTCTGTGAAATTATTTTCAATGAAAACTACAGGAAAACTGTATATTATTTTTTTTTTTTAAATTTAATTTCATGTACATATACCACATACATAAGATAAGCTATGTGAAAATGTCCCTTTAACATCACAAGGTAAAAGCAGGCTAGATAAAGAAGAGGGTCAAATGCATTAGGACCATTTTTATGGCAAGAGCTTTAATTATATTTTGACTTTAAAGACGCAAAATGGTATGTCACATGCCTTCAAAATATTACAAACAATATATCCCATAAAAAATAAACTCCTCATACCTCAAAACATAATTCAGAGAACAAATGAGTTAATGTTTCACCCCGTCCCAATGCTAGGACAGTCTATGCCATCCTATATTTTTGGTCCCAAAAGATGCTAGGACAGCAAAGAATGTCGTGCGTTTAACTGCTCATCGTGGCCTCAATCTGACAGGGAAAATGAAGCTGATTCTCAAAGAGAGCACAGACTACATTTTACTAAATGTGTGGTGCACACACTTCCAGGTTCGGGTATGCCTCCGTGATGTCACACATGACTTTGGGAGGTCACCTTGTGATCGGTGTCAAGGAACAAAAAGTGGCGTTTTGGTGTTAATACCGTATTTCCTCGAATATAAGACGACCCTGATTATAAGACGACCCCCCAAACTATGGATATTCCTTTAGGGAAAAAAACTAAAAGCCTGAATATAAGACTACCCTATAGGAAAAAAGTTTAACTTGTATATATTCACATGTAAATTGCTTTTTCATATTTAATAAAAACTTATGATTAATGAATCAATTATGAAAAATGCATTTCTTGTTTTTATTTACCTTTTATGTGCCAATGCTGCCCCTAACCCCCAGACTTACCCAATGCTCCCCCCAACGGTGTCTGTCTCTTTCCCCCACCCTCCCCCCAATATTGTCTGTCTCTCCACCCCCCAGCATTGTCTGTCTCTGTCCCCCACCCTCCCCCCAACGTTGTTTGTCTCTCTCCCCACCCTCCCCCAATGTTTTCTGTCTCTCCACCCCTCCCTCCCCCCAGCATTGTATGTCTCTCTCCCCCACCCTCCCCCATGTTGTCTGTCTCTCCACCCCTCCCTCCCCTCAGCGTTGTCTGTCTCTCTCCCCCACCCTTCCCCCAATGTTGTCTGTCTCTCTCCCCCACCCTTCCCCCAATGTTGTCTGTCTCTCTCCCCCACCCTCCCCCCAATGTTGCCTGCTTCCCCCCTCCCTCCTCCAACGTAGCCTCCCTGCAGCTCTGCAGGGGACCTGGATCCCAGTCTTATAGTCTGACCTCAATTTGAGGTCAGATTATAAGATGACCTTGAATATAAGATGAGGGGTCTTTTTCAGAGCCTTTGCTCTGAAAAAAAAACCTTGTCTTATATTGGAGCAAATACGGTATTAATTTGACTTATGTCATTTTGTCCACCTTTGTAGTAAAACTGGTGTACTAAGTGAATATGCAGTTACACATTTAAATGAGTGTGGGCTTTTGATCTGGCAGAAAGCCACTATTAAGGGGTATCTGTCAAGTAAACATTGTTTATACTGATGATGCGGATAATTAACAATAATCAAAAATGATGCATACATATTCACAGAACTGGAAGCAAATGCATAAATAACAGAAAAATGTTTTAAGTGTGGTGTGTCCTGCTTATAACATCATCTAGTGAACTGATATTACAGGCCAGTGAGCTTAACATCCGTAGTGGGGAAATTATTTGAAGAGATTCTAAATGTATATGAGCAAAAATGCAGTTTGAATCAAAATATAATTAGTAGAAGTCCACAAGGTTTTGTGAAAGACAGATCTTGACAAACCAACTTAATAGCATTCTATGAAGACGTCAGTAAAAAAATATAGGTCTAGATGTGACAGAAGAGCATTTGATACGGTTCCACATAAAAGGTTAATCTACAAATTTACAGAAAATAGGCTTGGGGCAAATGTATGTATTTGGATTGAACATTGGCTAAAAGAATGCAAAAGAGGAACAAATCCTCAAACTGGGCCACGCTATTAAGTGGAGTACCTCATGGGTATGTCTGTCTAAGTTCTACTTTTTAATTTGTTTATTAATGATCTCCCAAGGTGTGTTGAGAGCCATGTCTCAGTGTTTGCTGATGACACAAACTTAGGTAAGGTAATAAAGTCTAACCTTGACTTTCTTCTTTGCAGGAAGATTTAGATAAAGTGTAGAATTGGGTGAGCAAGTGGCAAATGAGGTTCAATACAAAAAATGTAAAGTTATGCATTATAGGAAAAATTTATAACAACACAACAAATAATTTAAGTAATATCTTCCTGGGAAAAAGAAGGATTTAGAAATAATTGTAGACAACAGATTTAGCAAAAGTGCTGAATGCCAGTCAGCAGCTGCAAGGGCCAAGAAAATATTGGCATGTATAAAAAAGGCGTATTGAGGAGGAGGATAACATCTTGTCTCTTTATAAGCCAATGGTAAGACATCATATTGATTATGAAGTTAAATTCTGTGTATCAGTTCTCAAAAGTACGTTATAGAACTAGAAAAGTGCAAAGAAGGGCCATAAAATGAATAAGAGGATTCGTTATGAAGAAATCTAAAAAGTTTTATTTGTATACACTCGAAAAATAGCATTTTAGAGGGGATTTTAATACATTATATAAATATGTGCAGGTCCGATATAAAGAGCTCTCCAGTGACCTGTACATTAACAGAAATATACAAAGAACAAGAGGTCGCCCCCTGAGACTGGAAGAGCAAAGATTTAATTGACAGCAAAAGGAAGGGATTCTTAATATTAAGGACAATAAAGATATGGAACTCACTGCCAAGAGAGATGATGTATCTATTATATGAAATATAATAGATGCCTTCAATAAGGGTGTAGTTATAATTTTTTTTTTTTTTGGAAAAGCATACAGCTACCAATAATTAAATAAGCATACACATTTTAGAGCTTCTTCATCCAAGGAGAACTCTGATTGCCTTTTTGAGTCAAGATGGAATTTTCAACCCTGAGCGACAATTTTTTTTTTTTAAATAGCTTAATTGGTGGGTTTTTGTTTCGTTTTTTGCATTCATTATTGATCAAAATCAGGAATAATATGTAGAAGGTTTGAGCTTGAAAAACTTAGGTTTTTTCAACCTAAAATATAATGGTAATATATGCAAATTAGACATATCTCTTTGAAAATATCTTATTTGCATATCAAGTCAGATGATGTCATGAACAGGAGACACATTTACAACACAATCCTGTTAAGAAAGTTTTTGATATAGCATTATTCTGTTCATTCGCAGTATAAACAATGTTTTCGTTTTCCCTTCATGGTTGTAAAGAAAACTGTAGTCAATCCTATTTGCAAGGTGTCATATGCCTGTCATGTTCTTTTTCTGCTAAGGATTTTAACATGTCCATCTAGTTCAAATCACACAACTAGTCAAAAAGAAAGTAATAAAAAAGGAAAGGAAAAATATATACATCCATATGCACATTGGAAAACAAATTAAAAATATCCTTAATATATAGGAACGTGTTTAAATTCATGTTAGAAATATATTATTCTATGTGCAGGACGTCTCATTTATTTTCAATATTTCCCCAAATAAATAAGCCTGTGTTTTCATTATAAAATATTTTATTATGTGTGACTATTGCTTGACAATGTAATAAAATAGAAATGTAATAAACCTGAAATTTAAACTGGAAACAGCAACTATTAATTTATACAGTGAGTGCATTTATTTAACATCTTTCTATATATAGAAATGAGCTAGTAAGCCCTTCGATGTAAGCAGAACGATTCTGTCAGCATGTTAAAAATGAGAACAATGCAATGAATAAATATAGTGAATGGATATTTAGTGGCATTTATTATGTATGTAGCATGAACCAAATCTGTGTCTGACTTCTGTTGTCCTCTCTTATTTGATGCCTCTCTGACTGCTGTGCCCATGTTACTGACTGTAGAACTCTGTGGGGTAATGCATGTTGCAGAAGGATTAAGGTGCACACATCTTCTTTATGTTAAGTGGATGATAGCCCAGTGATGTTTGTGCACCTCTGCAATTGTACATCAATACAGTATGTGTTGTATGTGCCTTGGTTCCTGCTCCTGTTCTATAAAAAAAAAATGAGCAACCAAACCAATACTCAGATATTCTAAAGTCACTATTGTTGTACCTTTGTTTTCCTCCAACCTCCATTTAAATAATCCACCTGTTTGCTATCTGTCCTCCTTGGGGTTTTTATGCTTAGCTCACTTTATGTACTATCTCCTTTACTGTCAGCCTTGGTGTTTGGCTCATCTCACCGATATCTACGCTGCTGGTCTCAACTACTATACAGTTTCTGAATGGTCTTTGTCTCATAGTACTGATACTAGGCTTAATTGGATTAACAGGCTTATGCTCACAACCATGCCTTAGTTATCATGTCGCTACCACACACTTTTACATCTAAAAAGCCCACCAGTCCTTTTTTATCTTTTCAGAATAAAAACCCTCAGCTGGCTCTATTTTGATAAAAAGTTTGTAAATGTATCAAATTAATATTGACATCTCCTTGCATGTGTTGATGTACTACACTATATTTGATTTGTGCTCTACATTATATATGGTTTTGTATTCCTACCCTAAACTTTACAGATCTGCTTTCTGTACCTTTCTGTTTATGGACTAGAAAGATAACTTCTCATATGTATAATATACACTCACTCTTACATGAGTATATACATTCCATACATGCATATACCTAATACACACGTACAAAATATGGTACACAGAAACTACAGGTACAACACTTTATACACAGTCTCTCGGGCCACTTCTATTATGCAGGAATCTCACATCAGAATCCAATAATATTACATTTGTGCTGAAATCAAAAATATTTGCATAACCATTATTTAATTATTATTGGTCCTCGGCTCCATAAAAAAAAACAATGTGCTTTGTAATCACTTGTTAAAAACGACATACACCAAGAATATAACTGGTTTTATGTGCTTAAAAGCTATATAGTTTAAAATAACTTAGTGCTGGAACTAACCTATCAGAATCCAGTAGTAGGATCAACTTATCAGTATATGACTCCAAAGCAACTGGAGTTTAAATGAAGGGAGAAAACCATTTCCTTTTGGATATTTTCTTAATATTACTCTCAGGAAAGGACTAGGTGCCATTATTTCACTTCCCTGAATTTCATAAAATATGTTCCCTATAGGAATCATATTTTTTCCAATGCCTTGTCTTTGAAATTGACTTTGCAACATAACTGTGAAATCATGTAATACGTCTGTTTCTTGATGTAGAATGCCAAACTATGCACTATAAAAGACACCTCTTACTGAGTTATCATGGGGACTCTTGATAGTTTATTTAGAGTAAAATGTCCAATGCTTATTTTTACCCCTATTTTTAGCAGTTCATTTTTTTCTCTTAAGTCATTGGTGTCGTGATTGCAAACACCGATGTAATACAGCCACACAACTAAATCACTTGGGCCCAAAGTGGCAATCCCAAGTTATTGGTCACCCAGGCTGGCATTCAAAATTTGACTTTAGTAAATGTGCACATATTTTCAAGACCTATGCTGCAGACAGAAAGAAATCCAAATTCTCTGTAAGATATTCCTAATGGCTTAAACATATTTTTTAATATTTTTTTTTAACTCAGCTCATAGGTTTATCCTTTTTTCTTCTGCTAAAAATACCTTCTTAAGAAATATATGAGACACACTTTTCTTTTAGTCCAATTTTCTTTTATTTGGTAGGTCATTCCATCAGAGTACTTGACGCAGATAGGATCTGTAGTAATCTAATCTATTGCTAAACTAGATACATCTGTACAATCTATTGCCATGTTACTCAACCAATATACACTTTCTATATACAAGTTCAGATGCATGTAGCTTTTTTACAGTACACATGGAAGTATTTCCTTTGGAAAGTAATATTCATCTGATTACACTTATGTTTTACTGTCACTCCATCTAGCAGCTGGTGTTTGTTATTCTTGGCTAAGCTTTGTTAAAGGGACTCTGTCACAACCTTAGACTGGCTGGCAAAATGAAAAAGGTTAGAAACTGTCATAACAGTGAGTAGGTTGTTCTTTCTTTCCCAGTTAGGCAGCTTGCATGATGTTGTACAAGAAAATAGGACAGGTATGGATCTCACTAGAATATGTATTACGTCAGCTGGCATGCAGATAAATGGTTGCATATGCACTTAAGAGTTCACACAATTGCAACACTGAGAGAAATATTACTAACTTATACACATATGTACATTTTTACTAAATGAGACCCCATGTTGTATTGCGTTTCGCATAAAAAAAAAACAACCATCTTCAGTGAGTGACAAGGCCATTTAAATGTAACCCAGAGGCAATGCCTTTATTTGTTTGAATTTTAGGACACTTTAATTTCAATTAGTATTAAATCAAACACATTAAATTCAAATTCCTTTTCTACACTAAAATTAATTGAATTTCGTTCATTTTATGTGGTTACTCAGCTGTTCATTGGAAATTAGCAATTTAAACCCTGTATCCTACAGGTGTTACACGGCTATATTCCAAAGCTATAACTTTCACACTAGGAGGAGCATTTACTTAAAAAAAGCGAATGTATTTTATGTGAAAACTATATTTGCTCTTTGCTCCTCTTACAATGTACTAAACAGTTAACAATCATATAGTAAACATGAACAACCTGTGAATTAAAAACAGGCACGTTTGCAAACATTTTTTCTGCGTACGTTGTGCAAAATAAGAATTATTTCTAACAAAATGTTTGCAAAAGTCTTTAGCGTGCGCAAATATAATCACAATACGGAAAAATCAACACTACATAAAAATAGACTGAAGAAAACAGGAAAAAAAGCATAAAATCTTACAAATATTCAAAAATTGCTCCTTACTCATGTTTTAACTGCTTATCCCCCCTAGTTTAGTACATGACTTCATAGATCTCACATTTAACTGGCAATGCTTGAGGTAAATGTACACTACAAGTTTGTATTTAAGTGATATCCTCTTTTGTGTAGTAAATATTTTTTCCTTATCACTGCTGATTAGAAATATAATCTGTCAGTTTTATTCATTGGTGTGCATATTTCATATTTCCTGCAAAATTCTGTTTTTGACAACAATATGTGTATATTGTATCTGATCAGAATATGCTTACTACAGACTTCACAGTGTAGTAAACAATAGAATGTCTTGCTCTTCATCTATTAGGAAGACCATTTAAATCATATAGGTTTGTGGAAAAAGGCTCGAACAAGCGTTACTAGGTTATATAACACAGTTATAGCCCAGAATGATGAGCTCAAATTAAGTACAAGCAAAACAAAATCAAAACAAAATTTAATTAAATGTTACAGGACACAAGATATTATTTAAACAGAAAAACATTTTAGATAAAGGTCTGCTCAATAAAGAGAAAATTGCAGTGATTTGCAGTTGAGAATTTCAAAGCTTAGGTCAATGTTAGTTAGAAATATTCTCCAATGCAGTTGAATAGGATTTTTTTTTTTACTTTGCCCTGAAGTTTGAAATTCCAGTCTCAATTCCCTGCAATTTTCTCTTTATTGATGTTTAAAATGCCCCTGCTCCAATCATTTGTGTGACATAAATATTTGTATACACTTTTACACTTGTGTTGTATCATCTATATATTTTTCATAGTAAAGTTCCTCCTAAAAATAAAGCACTGTCCCTTTTGATGAAAACAGGATTTTTGATATAAAAGGACATTTCCTTTCATATGTTGATTCTAGTCCTAAAGATGAAACGCACTTAGATTTACTACCATCTTTATTATTTTTTCCAGCAGTGAGTTTCAGACTCCCATATTTTTACTAGTGGCATTCAGATAACTTGGTGTCATGTGTGCTGCTGTTCTCAAGTTATTCTTTCAAGTTGTTCAAGTATTTGTTTTCATGGAATGTCTTCACTGACTTGACACCAGCCTATAGATTGTTGTTATCACTGTTTAAATACCAGTCACTCCCTTCAAGAAGAAAAGATAAGCTATGAAGTTGAGGGCCTAACACAGCTTTGGCATATCATCAGTATTAGACCAGTGTTTTACTGTCAGCTTTTACAGATAAACAGTGGATTGAAATTCACAGCACATTCCTTTTATGTTCCCTAATTTTAGAAAGAAAAAAACATTAGTATGTGCTCTAGTGCCATCACTGCAATTACCTTCTTCAGAGAAGGACATGTCTACTGCTATATGTAAAGGGTTTATTCACTAAATGCTGGACCATTTATAGGCAATGTGTCCATACACCAGTGTCCATGACAAGGTCTGTGAAAGACCATAGAACATCATTAAATTGTCCATCACAGAGCCCATAAATGTCCGCCATGAACATTTCTGGTGCCTACCACTGGACTGCCCTGTGGTGAATTGACAACCAAATTGCAAAAATAATTGCATTGAAGAATATTTTGGCCTGCTTATTGCAATTCTATTATCAATTCAGTCTGCTGTTTATTTAATAGTTGCTGTTGTTAATTTTTGATTTATTGTGAAATATGATTTTTATCATCTTATATTTATGAAGCTCCAACATACTGCATGTTCACAGAGATGTACAGGGATACAACAAATATATTAGCTACAGTGGGTATTTGGGCAGATAAATGGCAAATGTGACTCAATGTAGACAAATGTAAAATTATGCATTTTGGGTACAGTAATAAAAATGCAACTTATAGTTTAAATGGTGTTTACTTGGGGAAATCTACTAATGAAAAAGATTTGGGAGTAGTTGTAGACGATAGGCTTAGCAGTAGTGCACAGTGTCAGCTAGCAGCTGTAAAGGCCAATAAGACATTGGCGTGTATTAAAAGGGTTATTGACTCACGGGAGGAAGATATTATTCTGCCTCTTTATAGGTCCATGGATGACCTTGGATATGCGGTTCAATTCTGGGTGCCCTTTTTAAAGAAGACATTATGGAACTAGAGAAAGTGCAGAGGAGGGCTACAAAACTAATCAGGGGAATGGAAAGTTTTAGTAATGAAGAAAGGCTGGAAAAGTTAAATCTGTACACGCTAGAGAAACAGTGGCTTAGAGGGGATATGAGGGGATATGATAATGTTATATAAATATGTACAGAGCCCATACAAGTTCATTAGCAGAACAGTACAAAGAACAAGAGGTCACTCGCTAAGACTTGAAGAAAGGAGATTTAGTCTACGACAGCGAAAGGGATTTTTTACAGTAAGGACTGTTAAGCTAATTAAGATATGGAATTCACTGTCTGAAGAAGTGGATCTGGGAAATACCTTAGATGCCTTTAAAAGCGGCCTGGATACTTTTTAAATGAGCCGGAGCATAGAGGGCTATGCATGTTAGTATAGACATTAATATTTATTTAGTGCTTGTTGATCCAAGGAGAAATCTGATTGACATTTGGAGTCAAGAATGAATTTTTTTTCCCACTGAAAGCAGAATTCGAAATTGCTGAAGGAGTTTTTATTTGCCTTCTTTAGGATCAACAGTGGCAAACATGTTTTAGGAAAAAGGTTGAACTTAATGGACGCAAGTCTTTTTTCAACCTAAACTACTATGTAACCATGTAACCATGCTATATAGTGGAACATTAAATCAAACAAATTTAAATATAAATTGTGCTGGGAGAAAACTGGTTAGCTAGAAAAGCTCAATTGACCCTGCATAAAACATAGTTAAATCATTGAAAGTCTCCTTGTCGTCAGTGCCATCTCTGCATGATTTAATGCTTCTGAATGGTGGTCCTAGGAAGCACTGTTCAGAAGGGATTCAATTTTATTGTAGAAGGGAAAGACAGAGTTAATGTTTTTAAATTGCAGCTTTAATTTACATTAATTGCCAATTTTTTATATGCTGGAGTGTTTCTTTAACGGATTCCTGACACGCCATATTCCAGTGAACAATTACCCATAAGATACAGTCAGATCTGGTATAGCAATCAGTTCTGAAATACAAATCATGAGAGGGTGCTAGAGGATGGAACACACTATTAGAATGGACCATAGCAGAAACACAGATCAACCACAGTAGCAAAGTGACTCACAATATTATCAACAGAACTATATGCTGACTTTTCCAGATGGATCTTTTTATATTAGGATGTCCCAAAGATCAAGTAGGTTAATTGGTCTAACCTACGCGTGCATTTGTAGGAATAGAAATGCTAGTGTAATGCAATTATTTTCATTATTCTTTTGTATACTTGCTTCTTTTGTCCTGGTTTTGATGGGCAAATACATAATCTAGTACAATTGTTTATTGACTGTATTTATTATTGTTATTATTATTATTTTATATATATATATATATATATATCGATCCAAAGTACCAGCACTCTGCCCAATTTAAGTCATAAAAAATGCCAAAACTTGCCTGGGTGCAATCCACATCAATCTACAAAATCCAAAACAGAAAAAGAATGCACTCACAGGGCTTCTAAAGACAGTCATTCAGGTTTTAATGCAGGATGATCGTCAGCATAGTTTTTTCAGCGACGTTTCAGGCTGTTAAGCCTTTTGTCAAGCACTGTTTTTCTGTTTTGGATTTTATATATATATATATATATATATGTTAATTTATTTTCTTAAGATTAGATTGTCACTCTAAGCTAGATTTTTGGGAATTTTCATCTCTTATTAAACACCGACACATTCAGTGGCATTTATAATTTGTTTCATGCACTACTACCTTCCTTTGGTACATCTCTAGGACATAATGTACTTCAAAATAAGAAGTCTCTACTTCCTGGTAAAACACCTTTTAAATAAACATTTAATGTACTTATTACATTTACCTTAAATCACATTTATATTTTTATTATATCGATTGTGCCAGGGATTTTTTTTTTTTTTTTTACTGAATGTCCTTTGTAGAGAGATGGTGACTTCAGACATTGTAGATACAAAAGGGAAAAGTAGAAGAAAACATGCATACTATTTTAAATAAACAAAAATAAACTGATTTGGGGATGTCTCCTATTTTAAATTGCAGTCAGATTGGATTCTTCTCCTCCTTTCCCTAGTAGCGAGATGGTTGTTTGCTACTTCTTGGGCCACTAAAATGTTTCACTCTAAAAATTACTTTAATGTCCCAATTGGGTCAGACTCTCTGTGGCAATAACTTTTTCTCTCCTCCATTTGAAATGTTGCTTAGCTCCTCAGAAACAAAACTGAGAAATCAAATATTCTACAACCCTAATTTTGTGACAATGTGTGACAATGTTTGATAACCTTGTATATGTATGTGTTTTTTTACTTGTTTTATAGGAGGAAGCAGGTTCAGTGTATAAAACACATTGTTGTTACTGTTTTTGGTTTCTTTACATTTTTACTTCAGACCATTTTCTATTTTTTTTTTACTTTTTTTTTTACTATCTGGTTACTTTTAAACCCGTGGCATGCACCACAGAACCTTTTTTTATTTTTACATTTTTAGCTAAAATAAATATGCATAAAAAAATAAAAAGTTTTGAAAACACTCATGTGTGTATACGGTATCATGCTTTCTGCATGCTTAAAATCGTTTATTGTGTCTTCCCATGAGGGATACGGGCGAGGGGGGGGGGGGGTGTATTGCACCAACCTGAGAGCCACCACCTTTATTTTTTGTATATTTTTGAATGTGCAACATTCTTCCTCTTTCTCCAGGACATACTTAAAATTACTTCTGAAAAATATCAACCATGCTATTGCCTCCATGGACTTAAATTGACCTCACAGCAATTTTTTACAGGCCTCCAGGTTGCAACCCAATTGTAGGCAACCACAACCCCATTCTATAACTACAATGATGTTAAGCTAACATATGGCTGGTTGAATATTATTCTAGATGCAGTCAAGAAAACGTTAGTGTTTTACTACAGACTTAGTGTCACTCCCTCACATAGCTTAATCAAAAGTTGGCTACTCTTCAGATAATGATCAACTAGAAATGCTGCTTGCTCAACATCACGGGTTGCAGTCAACAAAAATGAATGTTATGTCATGAAGTGGAGGGGCTTAGTCATGATTATGTCATGATGACTTAATAGAAGGTTCAAGATGCCATTGTCTAATTAACAATTTCTAATCTGTTTTTATGTCCCTACATACCAACATTATTCATACACACATGATCAAGGCACCATAACTATTATGGTGGAAATATTTAAACTGCCTCATGTCAATATTTTGTCTGCATTCTGCCTTAATCACCTCTTTTCATCCTCCATTATATCTTTTCTGCCCCATTTTGTCTGCATTCTGCCTTAATCACCTCTTTTCATCCTCCATTATTTCTTTTCTGCCCTATTTTGTCTGCATTCTGTCTTAATCGCCTCTTTTCCTCCTCCATGAAATATTTTCTGCCCCATTTTGTCTGCTTTTTGCCTTAATCACCTCTTTTCTTCCTCCATTACATCTTTTCTGCCCCATTTTGTCTGCATTCTGCCTTAATCACCTCTTTTCATCCTCCATTATATCTTTTCTGCCCCATTTTGTCTGCATTCTGCCTGAATCACATCTTTTCATCCTCCATTATATCTTTTCTTCCCCACTTTGTCTGCATTCTGCCTTTATCACCTCTTTACATCCTCCAATATTTATTTTCTGCCCCATTTTGTCTGCATTCTGCCTTAATCACCTATTTTCATCCTCCATTATATCTTTTCTGCCCCATTTTGTCTGCATTATGCCTTAATCACCTCTTTTCATCCTCCATTATATCTTTTCTGCCCCACTTTGTCTGCATTCTGCCTTTATCACCTCTTTACATCCTCCAATATTTCTTTTCTGCCCCATTTTGTCTGCATTCTGCCTTAATCATCTCTTTTCATTCTCTATTATATCTTTTCTGCCCCATTTTGTCTGCATTCTGCCTTAATCACCTCTTTTCATCCTCCATTATATATGTTCTGCCCTATTTTGTCTGCATTCTGCCTTAATCACCTTTCATCCTCCATTATATATGTTCTGCCCCTTGTCACCATGTTTTTCTGCTTTTTTTTGCTATCTGCCTCCATGATCCATCCATCCATCATGTAATTTCATCATCCAATATCTTTTCTGCCCCTTGTCACCATGTTTTTCTGCTTTTTTTGCTATCTGCCTCCATGATCCATCCACCATCTCATTTCATCCTCGAATATCTTTTCTGCCCCTTGTCACCATGTATTTCTGCTTTTTTTGCTATCTGCCTCCATGATCCATCCACCATCTCATTTCATCCTCGAATATATTTTCTGCCCCTTGTCACCATGTATTTCTGATTTTTTTTTTTGCTATCTGCCTCCATGATCCATTTATCTATCATATCATTTCATCCTCCAATAACTTTTCTGCCCATCTCCATGTTTTTCTGCGTTTTTGCAATCTGCCTCCGTGAACCATGTCGTTGTCACCATGTTGTACCTTTTTTTTTTTTTACAATCTTCTCCAGTCCCGTGCATGAGCCACCATCTCTATCATTTCATCCCTCCATTCTGCCTCCAATTTACCCGACACATTTTTTTTTAACATTTTTTCTCCTACCTGTATAATGCTGGAATGCTCCGTTATTCTGCTCTGCTCAGGAGGCTGGCCGCATGTCAATGGAGCTGGCTGCTCCACCCTGCACGACCGCACATCCCGCGTTTATCTTCCTATGCGAGGCTCTGATGTCGCACACCTGACGCGATGTCAGGTGTGCGACATCAGAGCCTCGCCTTAAATTCCCCTTTAAAAAAAAATCTCACCGCGTTCACCGCGATGGTGAACGCGGTGAGATTTTATTTTTAAAGGGGAATTTTTTTATTTTTTTTAATCCGGGGGGGGGGGGGCAAGAAACCCCCCCTTACCCACCCCTGCGGACGCCCATGATTCTGAGGTGCTAAAAAAAATGGGGTAGTTAATAGGTAGTAATTGTAAAAATACATAAAGATTTGAATCCATGAGATATACAATCCACAGCAGCTGAGGTACCAATCCATAATGATATAATATTTAACTTTTAGCACTCCAGTTGTTAAGTACTCACTTTCCCATGCTACGTAACATACCAGACTGGATGAGAGTCGTGAAAAATGTAGCCTCAATAGCTGGAGTATTTACTAACCCTGGCTGCACTGCATGCTTGAATAAAATAATGTATGTCTCTGCCTAGGGGTGAAGGGGAGGAGACCAATTGGAGGGAGAGAACAAGAGCAGTCCAAACCACTCAGCACAGGAAGAGGACATACAAATTTAAATAAAATCTTTTTTGCTGTACTCCCCCCCCAGATGTTTTTCTACTCTCTTTGTCCAGGTAACAGTCCCTAAATAGTTACTGCTTTTCCCTCGCTGCTACTCCAATGAGCCTGTTTGAATTTCTCTGTCCTTACTGAAGTTCTCTTTTTCTTTTCAAAATATGTTTGTATAAATGGAGTCTTGAATTGTATAAAGATTGAAGCTTAATATTTAAGTTCTTATTTGTACATTAATGATACTCATTTGCAATGTGAAAAACCAAAATCCATGAAACTTCTAGAAAAGGTTTGGGAACTTAACTTAGGTTGTGCAAAGTTTCAAGGCAATTTATTGATGTTTGGTCACATTATAGTACATTAAAAGACAACTAAACTTTTTTGACAAACACTGAATCAAAAAAAAAAAGTTTTGTTGTCCTTAAAGCTTTTTTTTTTACATTAAACTGTTCACATTAAACATTTTAGGATTGTAAAAAAAAAATGTGAATATTTTTTGTTATGTTTAAACAAAAAGTCCTGACATTTTCAGGATACATAGACTCTCATATTGTGGCAAGTTTGGAGGAAATTGGTTAATATTCAAGTTCTTTTTAGTATGTTAAGCCACATTAAGCTCCCCAAAAACAAGCTTAATGTCTCCCATTTGCAATGTAGAAAACCAAAGTCAATGAAACTTATGCCATGTCCTTGGATACTGAAAGAATTATTTTGTTCATAGTTATGAAGCAATCGATTGACATTTGGACACATTCTGACACATTAAGCAAATTTTCCATTAAATGTTTTCAGCATATCTTTCATCCTGTAACTTTTATGGATTAAAAGGGAAAACACACGGCCCCTCATTTCCCTACATAGAGCTTTATAGAATGATTTTAAGGCATTAACTTATCTTAACTCTTGTGATAAATGTCTCACTAAGCTCCAGACATGGAGAAGATACCAACACGTACCATAAAACAGACGTTTATTGGTTTCTTGGTTTGCCGCCAATAGTCACATTTTTACATTTGCTACATTACAAATTTCAGCTATTGAATACATACATTATAAACTATGCAATACTTTTTCATTTGACTTTTTTAAAAATCCATAGAGGGGACACTTTTTAGTGAAAGTAAATACAAGAGGGGGTTGGGTTGTAGTTGGCCCAGGAGGTCACTATTTTGTAATGTTAGTGATTTTCACCTTCTTTGAAATTGAGCCATGTGAATATAAGAATTCTATACTTTAGGTTTTGCCCTTGCAAGTTTCTGATACCAACTTTGATTGAAAGAACATTGTTTTAAATATAACATATTCTTCTTGTGAACTCCACTGAGTGGCAATTATGTATAAACTTCAGTTGTGGGGCAAATGTATCCAAGTTGTTTAGTTACCATGGAAACCATGCTATGTCCCTGCTGAATTTTGTACCCAAGTCCCCAGGTGTTACACACTATGAGCCTCTGCCACCTACCTTAATCTCTTCTTGGAATCCTTACTTTTTTTCTGCTTGATCTTCGAGTATATCTCATGTTCCTTTTAATCTGGCCTTTCTAATAATTAATGCATTGTACCAACACTTCCTCTATCAAGATTTCCGAGCAAGAAACCAGTTACCATTTTTTGGGGGTATGCAGCATTTTGATTTCTGTTCTTAGTCTTTTCTCTAGCTGCCCAATTACCAGAGGTATTGTAGCATTCATTATGTTTGTCATTAGCTTATGACCTTTAACAGAACACCCATACCAAGATCACAACAAATACTTTCTAGAAACTAAAGTACATTATGTTTCCAGCTTTTGCTTATATAATGAATCATTGAATAGCCAGAGTAATTCAGAATAAATCAATTATATACTGTTACTATGAAGTCCTCTCAAATGCCATTCTCTTCCATCTATTCTACTCAACACTGTGTTATTTAGGATTATATTACATTTGGTACTTAGCAGACATCATTACAGTTTAATTTGAGTGTCCTGTGGATTACTTCCAGAAAACAGCATACAAAATAGCTTAATTTTGAAGAATTTTTATTCACCATGCAGTAATATTAAAAGCACAAACTTTTATTATTGCCAACTATGGAACATTTTATGTTCTAGAGTTTTCTGCAAATATTTTTTCTAATTGGCTCATCAAATGAATGCTAGGTTAATGGGAAGTGTGTGGTGTTTCATATAAGAAGAATATATCAGCATGCCTTCATACAATTAAAGAGCAACTACGTCCACGGATTTATTGCTCATGCTTGATTTCGTTTTTTAAGTACCATTTTCTTTTTATAAACACAGGTCTTGGGTGTAAATGGCTGGAAATGTATTTCATTTTCAGTATTAATAGCTACATTGACCAAAACACAGTCTATGTATATAATTTACATAAAATACTACTCTATATGTCTTTATTAGGTATATGGCTGTGAAACCCATATATGCATTAACCATGCATTAACCATTTTGTTAAAAATCTGGAATTGATATAAGAAGTACCATCTTGTAAAATCACAATGTGCAACAGCATAATGAAATGTAAATTATGACATTTTATTTTATAGCTAATAAAATTAATACTGGACTTCCACACATGTTCAGATTTAATGTGTGGAGGAAGCAATGATCTTGTTGATACTCCTAGCATCACCACTGTAAATATACTGAGACATGCATGCAAGATGTGCCTGAATCCATTAGGTTTTGACTGGTTTGCAGAGATAAAGGTTTATATTAAAATGATTATACATCAACTAAAAAGTGACATAATGTGGTATAGGGTGATGAAAGAAACAAAAATCCCACTTGTTGAGTTTGATAGTGAGTTGAATTTGGCACAAACAATGCAGTTTGAAATATTATATGTAAATCAAGTAGGAGAAATAATTAAAATACTCATTCATGTTATTTATGGGTAATTTTTAATTTTATGAAATATTGATGTTTTCGAAATTATTTCCATATGTTAGTTGCTACCGATATAAATCAACAGACACACTTGCACATACTTCATTAATTAAAATAATTAGCGATATTAATGGATAAATCAAAACTTTAAATATTATAGACAATATCTACATGCTCATTTCTTCAACTACTCTTTTTCATGGATATATAATTGCATCTATAATAAATTACAAAAAATAAAGTTAGGTTTATCTCTTGACAAAGTGCTGTGAGAATGAGTAAGAAATTAAAATGACTTTGAGGATTAATAGTGTGTGACTGACACTAAGGCTGAAAGTTAGAACTGTGTGAATCTTCATTCACAGATAAGACAAGTACCAGTGTGTTCTATGGGTTTAAATCATATTTAACACTGTGCCTTGTCTGTGCAATGGATTTTTATCATTACTCGTCATTATTCACTTTAGCACCTACAGATTTGCATTCATTAATTAAAAGTAATGTCAAAATTGCTTCTTCATTGTAAAGAATACACTACACAACTTGTGATAAAAACAAAGTAGCTTATGTCCACCTCTGAGTGTCAATTACTGAATTACTTTGTTTGAAATAGACAGCACTATTTGTTTCTTTTTTTTTTACAACTTTACAGACACTCACTGATATAACAATCATGATTGCTGGAGTAACTCTTGAGACCAGACCTGTCACTCTAGGGGGCTTGGATGACCCCTGCGACTACCTGCATGTCTGCCAGAAAGTGTAAGAGATCATTTGATTGGATAATCTTTTACCTTCTCTCTCACTGCACTGCTAGCGTTACAGATGAGTTAGGGTGAGAATTAGGGTTAGTGCATGGGTTAGATTTAGGGTTTGGGTTAGATTTAAGGTTAGGGTTGGAGTCAAAAGTTCACTGTAGGAGAAAATGGTTGGGAAACAAAAAAACACTACTTTTGGTTATTGTCCTAAAACTTGAAAAACAAACAGCAGAAAAGCATGTAAACATGCATATTTCTAAACTCAGGACAAAATTTTGAAACTATTTAGACAGGGTCTTTTTTACCATTTGTAATTGTTTAATAGAATTTTCAGGTCATGGTTATGAAAAGTGTGTTTTTTTATTATATTTTACCATTTGTTTAAACTAAATTACATGATATGATAAAAAAAATTGGAATTAAAATAAAGTTATTTTTATGGTTATAAAAACAGTATATAATATGTGTGGGTACATTAAATGAGAAAGGAAAATTAAAGCTAAACACAGCAGAAATGTTAAAACAGCCATTGTCATGAAGGGTACAAACATTTCACAACAGTCTGTCACTAAGGGGATAAGAAAGGGTTGTACATGGAAATTTCCACTGAGATGCCTCAAATCGTCTCATAACATGAAATTTGGGACTATAAGAGTAAAATAAAAGAGGAATTTGGATCTGGACTGCCATTATGAGTGGGACCAGTCTGATATGCTAGTGGAGAGGTTTCTGCTGTAATGGTGGAAGTAAGCAAAACACAGCGATGTCCCACTCGAGTAGGTTGCATCCTGTAGGGTTGGTTGGCTATTTGAGTTTTCCATTCTCAGTAGGGCTCCCAATCCTTTGTTTGTCTCTCTCTAACTCTAAACATAACCCCAACGGGGATGACACCAGCACAGCCATCCGTTATGCAGTGAACAGCACTGTTTAACTGTTTTCAGCAGCTCTTATACCTGCTGAGAGGTAGCACTTGTAGCTTAAGAAGTGCTCCCTCATGGTGCAGGAAGTGGGGGTTTTTCAAGTCCTCCTCGGTGTTCTATTGGAAGAGGACTCTGGATTGTACAAGATGAGGATCATTTGTATCACAGGAAGAGGAAGAAGCAGAACCTGCCCAGTGCCTACCCTTCCACCTAAGTGCTTCCTGCACATGTGGAATAATTAATGGTTACCTGTCATGTGGGATAATTAACATGCTTCAGTGTGTGGCATAATTAATGGGTTCCTGCTATGTGGCATAATTTATGAGTACCTGTTATTTGGCATAATTAATGGGAATAGCATATTATACGCCGCCATTCCCTGACTTTTATTGGGGTTACTAAGTGGCGAATGGGATATATATATTTTATATAACATAATGTGTTAATTGATGTGGTAATTGCACCATTTATGCCGTAACAGCATATTTTAATTAAAACATTGAAATATAGCATAAGAAATATACTATTATGGCATGATAAAACTATTTCAATGAGAATGAAAAATTGATTTGTCATGTGTTTTCTTATATTATGTATATTTAATATATATATAACATTAATATATTAATTTACTTTATTGTTTTGTTTTTTAAATATTTTTATTTAAAAATGTTTTATCATATTCTACTTTAATAAATTTTTATTAATTTTTATACAATTTTATTTATTTATTTATTTTTATTTAATTAAATTTCGGGCCATTTCAGCTGGACTATTTCCGTATTTGTTGAGGTTCTCCTGACATTGCTTAAAATATAAAATACTTACAGCTAGATGAAATTGTAAATTACAGCAGTTTGCAAGAAGCCAGGACTGCCCACACTAGCTGAGTAAAAGTAATTTCCTTTTCTTTTCCTTTTTGCTGCAGGAACCAATGAGAAAAATGCCATTCAAATGAATGGAATTTCCTGTCTCTCTAGTGATGTCATCAGACAATGTGTTGCACTGTTAAGAGATCCTACTGTGTACAAGAGCAAGTTTATCACAGTCCACACAATTTATTCAATTAGAAGAGCACAGGAAGTGACTAAATAAAACAAAACGTTATATCCTCAGTGTCTACATAATCAGTGCTGCTGCATCTGCAGTAAACATGCAGAGTAATCAGTGGGGGCTTGAGGGCTTGAGTCAAATATTAAAAATGTGATTTATGCAGAAAAAACCCTGTGCACTATACAAGCAGTAGTTTTCATCTTGCACCAAAGTGAGTTTGGGGACTAGGCTGTCCCTTTAAGGCAAAGTACTCCCTGTTTACATATATGGGGAGGATTTTATCTTATATTTGGAGGACCTATTACGTAAAACTTTTTCTTAGAATAAGTACAGGTCCCAACAAATCATCTCCCCTGTGTGCACTTCTACGTGAACATTTATAAAATCCTTTGCAAGAGAAAAACATCTTCTCATCCTTTGCAAATTACAACAGCAGCTAATATAAGTGCCAAGGACCCTTCAAGGAAGCATGATGGCGAAATGTGTCAGGGGGCCCGAGTGATCCTTTTATGGTGTTCATTGGTTTTAATATTCAAATTTTAATATATTTTCTGTATGTGCTGTAAATATCAATTGTCCATTTAAACTTTAAATCTGTGTTATTCACATTGCACAATTTACCTGCCTGGTACTCTATACTACTGTTTCTCTCCCTTTAGCCCTAGCACCAATACTCAGCTCGGAAAAAAATGTAATATCATGATAGGAATAAAATATCTAGGAGCTTAATTCATGAAAGAGAGTACTGCAGGAAACTAAGAAGGGCTTTTGAACTTTTAGGCCAAAGTGGTCGAGTTGGGAAAAAGTCGATTTAATAGGAGAATTTTTCCAACTCTGCTACTTTGGCCTTAAGTTTTAAATTTCCTTTTCAATTTCCTTCAATTCCCTGCAATTCACTCTTTCATAAATAAAGTCCTATTTATTTTTGCTAGCAGGAAAGTTAAGGGCTAGTACAGATATGTGCTCCATAGATTAATGTGCTTAATAATATAGTTGTAGACTGAAATAATTTGTTTTGTATGTGTGCAATGATCGTATCCAGTTTACACAAGCAGTTTGTTGGTCCTATTATTGCATAGTATGTCTTTATTGCTGGACAAATATATTGGCTGGCTTTCTGTTTTCATAATGACGCAGTCCAACGATGACTGTCTCCTTTTGGAAAATGTTGAGGTTTTTATGTGACCGAAGAAAGAGAAAAAATATCACATATACCACAGAAGCATTCCCAATGTAAATCACATCTTGTAAACTTAAAGGAATTTTTTTATTAGCAGTCACGTTGCCAGTAAAAAAAAAAAATGTCACTTAAAAGAGAAAATCAAATCCATTACAGTGTGGTTATTATGAGATTATTATAGCTTTACTTTTTTGTTTTCATTTTATGTGTGGTTATTAGTGAGATGTGTTGAAATGTTTTTTTGATAATGCCTTTCTGCTAAAGTAGGGGTGAAAGTGTTATTTTTCTTACTCTATGTCTTGACGAGAATGTGATTAACTTGTGGGGCTTTGTTTTGGAAAGCAAAGTCATGTTTCTTTATATTATATTGAAAGGATTTTCAATATTTATGTAACTATCATAATTATTTATGATATGCTCATTAAGTAAAGGTTATGTGTGAAATCGTATGCACAGTTCTGAAATCTTTTTTTAATTCTCTATTTTTATTTTTTTCAAAATGTACATATTTTTAAAATATGTCATAAATAGTTATATATAAAAAACATTTGATATTACAAGATAACACAATACCAGTATTATAAAACTACACTGTGATTGGTTACTTACAGACAGGAAAAATTGTTAACGCCTTGGTGATCAGACTATTTTTGACATATCTTACCCCTGGTGACCCCTGGTATTTGTTAATAATTATAGACAGCATTATAAATAATATTGTAAACAACATTATAAGCAGACAGCCCAATTTAATTCTCTATTTAAACCTGCAATGTTATTAGAGAGAGCTCCTAGTTTATTTATCCAGAAGATTTATCTGCGTAGGAGAGTTTCTAGAGTTTCTGTACCATAGAATTTTAAAGATGCTGGAGAGCCATATTTTGCTTCATGGTAGTATACTGTCATGGCATCAACTTTCTCATGTGTTGTGTTAAGAATTTTTTAAATATTGCAGATAGTGGATTTATGTTCCGCAATGCTCTCTTTTAAAGGTCTTATACAGGGCCGGACTGGCCTACTGGGATACCGGGAAATTTCCTGGTAGGCCGCCGGCCATGGGACCGCTTTAAGTATGCAGCCGCTTTTAAGGCTTGCGGCCGCTTTAAGAGATTCTGCCGTCGCCGCTTTAAGACGTGCGGCCGCTTTAAGACGTGCGGCCACGCTTGCTCTCTGACGCTGCGGCCAGAGCACAACTCTTCACATGCGTCCACAGCCTATGATGCCTGAAATAGAAGGTAAGAAGATATAAGGTGGTTGGGAGTTTGGGGAGAAGGGGGATAAAATATAATGGGGGAAAAATACATAGATGACAGGGCTGGGGGGAGAAATATATATATATACAGGGGGTAAGAGATGACAGGGCTGGGGGCAGAAAATATATATATCCAGGGGGTAAGAGATCAAAGGGGGGGGAGAAAATATATATATAGGGGGTAAGAGATTACAGGGCTGGGGGAAGAAAAATATATATATACAGGCGGTAAGAGATGAAAGGGGGGGGAGAAAATATATATACAGGGGGTAAGAGATTACAGGGCTGGGGGAAGAAAAATATATATACAGGGGGTAAGAGATGAAGGGGGGAGGATAAAATATATATACAGGGGGTAAGAGATTGCAGGTCTGGGGGGAGAAAAAAATATATATACAGGGGGTAAGAGATAAAGGGGGGGAACATATATACAGGGGGTAAGAGATTACAGGACTGGAGGAAGAAAAATATATATACAGGGGGTAAGAGATGAAAGGGGGGGGAGAAAAATATATATACAGGGGGTAAGAGATGACAGGGGTGGGGGGGAGAAAAATATATATACAGGGGGTAAGAGATGACAGGGGTGGGGGGAGAAAAATATATATACAGGGGAAGGAAGAGATGACAGGGGTGAGGGAGAAAAATATATATATAGGGGGTAAGAGATGACAGGAGTGGGGAGATAAAAATATATACACAGGGGGTAAGAGATGACAGGGGTGGGGGGAGAAAAATATTTATACAGGGGAAGGAAGAGATGACAGGGGTGGGGGGTAATAAACATGCAGGGGGTAAGAGATGACAGGGGTGGGAGGGGGAGAAAAATAAACATACAGGGGTTAAGAGATGACAGGGGTGGGGGGAGAAAAATATACATACAAGGAAAGAAAGAGATGACGGGTGGGGGGGAAGAAAATACAAAGGGAAAGAAATGACAGGGGTGGGGGGAGAAAATACATACGTGAGTGAATATCAGAGTGTAAACGTGGGACTGAGAGTGAGCGGCAGTGTATGTGTGTGAGTGGCAGTGCATGTACGTGTGTGGCAGTGTAGGTGTGTGAGTGAGCGGCAGAGTGCAGGTGTGTGAGAGAGCGGCAGAGTGTAATAAATGGGTATATCACAGTGCTTCCCAGCTATAAAAAGAGCAGGGGAATCGCTCTTGACAGCTCTATTGATTTTGTAGCTCTGTTATGACAACTGTGATTGTGTGTATGTGTCGGTGTGTGTATGTGACTGTGTATATGTGTGACTGTACGTGTGAGACACTGTATTTGTTGCTGAGGGCAGGATCAGCTAATGTCGGAAAAATATGCAGGGCACAATATGTTATAACTGGCACCTTTTTCTTTCCTGCATGCACCATTGATTGGATGTCCATCTGCGTGCTAGGGTATTTCCTCCTGGGTGCTAGGGTAAGTCCTGTGAGTGCAATATCAGTGCTGGGTAAAATTCTGGATGCTGGGGAAAGTAATATGAGTTCAATCTGGGTGCTGGGGCACGCCACGTCAGTGCAATTTGGATGCTGAGATAAGTCAATATTTACAGCCAGCATGTACGCAAGGTTATATCTCATGCACTGATATATACTCCTTCACAGGGTAATATATGCTCCAGTATGTACACAAAGTTATATCTCACACACTGCCCTGGTATATACCCCATGCACAGGGCAATACATGTAACCTTGTGTACATACTGGGGGCTATGTATTGCCCTGTGTAGGTGTATATATCAGTCTTATCTATAACTAATACACCCTTCAAATGTGCTTAAAAATGCATGTTTTTCCCTTTTCTAAATAATAATCTATTGCCGCAATGCTATGGGGCTGGTATACAAATATTTCCAGGGCTGGTTTTTGTTCCCAGTCCGGCCCTGGTCTTATAGTACAACCTATGTAAAATTTTAAACAAGGACAAATAAGAATATATACTGCTGTTGTTGAACAATTAATAAACTGGTTGATATATATCCATTTACCCATATAAGGATGATTAAAAGATTTTACATTAGCAGTATTATTACATTGAAAGCAGTGTCCATATGTGTGGTTACCTTTTGGAGTTTGTGGGAGCCACGATTTACCAGATGGTATAGGTTTTTAATCACTATGTACTAATTTATTTCTAAGACTGGACATACAAGACGACGCAGGTAAATAAGGTTTTAATCTCATGTTTACAAAGAATATGGGGGTCCCGCTACAATTGGCGTATAAGGTTTTTGACTGGAACAGGTATTAGATTTAGGGTTAACAGTGTATTCTGGATATCCTTGATCTCTAAATCTCTGGGTTAAAAGCAATTTTTCTTTGTCTCTTATTTCTGGTTCAGAACACAATTTTTCTATCCGATTAAGTTGATTCTTTGGTATGTTGGAAAGCATATTTGGGGGATGAAATGAATCATAATGCAATAGCGAGTTAAGTGACATAGGTTTCCTATATAACCTGGTGGCTAAATTGTCATCTGACTTGTATATAACCATATCCAGGAATTCTATTTGAGACCTACAAATGTATTATTTACATATTCCTGAAACTGTATTAAAGATTCAACAGTTAATATAATGTTATCCATAAATCTATGCCATTCTGTAATACATGATAAAAAAGGATTCTCTGGAGTATAAATAACAGATTCTTCAAAATGACCCACATATAAATTGGCTACATTTGGGGCCCATAGCTGCCCCCATTGCCACTCCACCGACTTGCATTAAATATTTTTGACCAAATTTAAAATAGTTATTAGTCAATACAAAACATAATAGATGGCTCAAGAAGACAACATATGGAGATAAATATCTATGTATATATTAGTATAACGGCTCCATAATAGATTCTTTACTAGCCACAATAGGTCTTCCAGGAGGAGGGTTTAGACCTTTGTGGATTTTAGGTGTGGTATAAAAAACAGGATCTAGTGCTGTGCTGTGAGGCTTTTGACCATATTCTCAGTTAGACCCCCTGTGGATAAACCCATCTGAAAAAGATCTAACAATTTTTCTTGGATGTAACAGGTAGGGTCAATATCAATTTCACAATAGAATCTAGAGTCTGATAATTGTCTTTCACACTCACAAACATATTCTGAAAGATTTAAAATCACCAATCCTCCCCCTAAAATAATAAAATTGGCATCATTACTTAGGCGATTAAGTGCCATATATTTATTATTGGTAAGATTGTTAGCAAATGATGCTTTTAACATTTATAATCTATATGTTTGTTATTGTTTGCTATGCCTTTTTAGACATGACTATCTGTTCATATACACAGTGCAATGCACAGTACTTTGTTAATAATGTTTATCTTCAAAAGACATTTCACACCCTACGAACACCGCAGGTGGAGAGACATAGCACACCTTATATTAGGGAAGGATAAAAGGCATGACCAATTAATTTTCACAATGCTTTAACAGCCACAGCATCCATTAGTTTATTTTTCTAGACATTTAATGAGTGCATGACCTTAATAGTTATGTTCACAAAGGAATGAAAATAGCCAGATCCCAATCAATTTGTTCACAGGGGTGTACCAGGCACAACACTTTCCTAATTTATGTTTTTTTGGGCGACACACCCCACTATTTTTTAAATTCTGTACAGAGTAGGGTTCTGCAGGAACAGCTTTATTTATTTTCTTGCCACAGATTTTTTTTTTATTTAGAAAGTGTTTTACCAGGAAGAATACATTAAGATTTCTCTCGTTTTCAAGTATGTCTTGGGGACCCAATCCAGAATGGAGTCACACATTTAACAGTAGATTAAAAATAAATACATACATACATACATTAAACAAGTTGGAAGGAGAACATACAAGGTATATCATCATTGATACAAAAAAGGAACAACAGTGTACAGTATACAAAGGCGTACAACAGGTACAATCTGTTTTGAGGATTTGGGAGACACTTATTTTCAGGGATTTTAGACTAGATGATGATTTGGCAGAAACAGGAAGGCTATTCCACATATGAGGAGCTCTGAAAGAGAACACACCTCGACCTACTTGCTTTTTGAAGTGAGGGATCGCTAGTGAAGGTTTGGTGCAGGATCTGAGATTGTAGGATGTGCAGGGAGTAAGAGTGAGCATGCCGCTCAGGTAGGGGGGGAGCTTTCCAGAGAAGTGGTTATGCACTAAGCAAGCTAGGTGGATAGTGCGCCTGGAGGCAAGCGTCAGACAGTTTAACTCTTTTAACATTTTACAGTGATGTGTGTTATAATCATGTCATAATAATGTTATGATGAGTTTTCTCTTCCATTATGTGACATTAATCTCCTGCCAATGTTTCCCTGCTACTCAACAGACAAAAAAAATCTAAATTAATGCAGAACCCATCATAGTATAAAACACCCTACACCACTTAAACAATAATATTCATGAAAAAGTGATCTAAGCTTTTTATATGTTTAAATACCAGACCTACCAAGTCATTGCAGTGTTAATGTAACTATAGAAAATGTGGCTCAAAAATAAAAGACTGCTTTTCACCCTCATTAACATTGGCACCAAGTGTATAAAGAAACAGAAATGAAAGGTTTTGCTAACATTATTTGGCTCATGCTAGTATATAGCTGCAGGAGTTGGACTGATTATTGTTTGGTTGCAGTGTGCTGGTTAGAGGTTAGTTCAAAATAGCTAAAATGGCGTAATGTGCCAACTGTAGAATCTATGCAATACCAACTTTTTTAAAATGTATTCCTGACAGCGTCAACCAGGCCCTTCATCTTTCTGAGATTGGTAAAATAAATAAAACTTGTCAAGCTTATGCAGGGTTGGCACTATTTATAGGTAAGGTAGGCGGCGGCCTAGGGTACAGATCTGCAGGGGACTCACTTTTATCACAACAATGAGAGAAAAGAAATATGTCTCAAAATGGTCAACAAAAACTTAACAACAATGCTTCTTTCCTCATAAGGTTTGCTTAAATTCTTTGACCAGCACTGTAAATCAACTACCTTGAAAAGAATAAAACCAACAGCCCGGTTTTTTCATTTAATGTTTTTAATTCACCAATTTCTTTATTAAATCATTTTGCCTGTTATAGGCCTCATTAGAGGTGACTTCTCCATTACTATATTGGACTGGTCTCACCCATAAGGGACATCTAGACCTGAAATGCCTGGTAAGCCTACTCTGCATGAGGAACACAGCAACCACATACATACATTTTGGCCTGTTATAGTGGGGTAGAACTGGTGTCCTCTAGGTAAAGAGAGCCAAGGACCCACATGTGAGCATAACCTCATAATCCAAGGTGAGATAAAACAAAGAAATGGGAGCCACATCTAACTGAGAAAGGACAGTATTAAAATAGTCTGCCCTCAGGAGGGACATTACTGTTTTTGTTTTTTTTGCTCACTTGCTCCAATACAGATTAGAACTCATGAGCATATAAGACTGGTCCACACCAGAAATTATTTCATTAGCTATCCATCCTGAGGATGGATGCTTTAGTGATAACTCAAGTTTTAATTTGTTTGCCAGTGGGATTTTTATTTACATGATAGGTGAATAGTGCACCCTGTGCACCCGCCCAGGATCGGCCCTGATTTTAGATGTCATTGGGATTGTCAGTGTGGTATGGATGGTGTCCCTCTAGGTATAGCGAGTAGAGACCAACAGCTGGAATAGCCTAATAACTGACAGAGAGGCATTCCTATCACCAAGAGCAGCCCATGCTGAAATAGCTAGCATTAAAATAACCTGCCCTATTGGATGGTATCTACTCAGAGGAACATCATTGGGGGGGGTTTTCTCACTTGCATCATTATAAAGGAGATTTCTCCATTACCATATCAGACTGGTTTCACCCATCAGGGCAATACACACCTAAAATGCCTGGAAATTGCCTCTTCTGCATGAGGAACACAACAATAAGAGACATACAGTTCATCCTTCATTGGCTTCCTCAGTGTGGTACGGCTGGTGTTCCACTAGGTGCTGCCAGCAGGGACCCACGTCTGGGCATAACCCTAGTAACTCACACAGAGGAAACAAATTGGGATCCTTCTCACCAAGACTGGACCGTGCTGAAAAAACAGCCCACTAGGATATAACCTACTCAGGAGAGGAATCACCTTTTTTGGGAAAGGCATAGATTTCCATAGACACAAATCTTTGGAAAGCATTCTCAGAGCTTTCCTAAAAGTATTTAGAATGTGATGTCATAAAAGTCCCATTAGGTCAGGTGTCCCAATACTATTGTCCATATAGTACATTTTAACCATATTTACAACATACAGAAAATAAGCTGGGTGGGATAGCCCTTTTAAGTATATTTAAAATTTGCAAGTAGTTAGAGAGTATACAAAAAGTTTAATGTTTCTATTCTTAAAAACACTAACAATTATACATTTAAGTAAAGTAAGCATTTTACATTAATGAAGGCTTAACAAGTCCCCAATCGAGCCTTGAGTTCAATCAATCACAAATCATAATATTTTAGTGCAACATGATTTTAAATATTTTTGGAATTGATTATTATGTTTTTGTTCAATTTGCAACACTTTAAAAAAAAAAAAAAATTCTACTTCCTCCTGTCCATTACATAATAAAAAAGAACCCTTGACCTTGATCTTTATTTACTGTTACCTTCCTCGTTTTGGGGGGAATGTCATAAAGGAGTAGAGATATGAGTTGTTATATTTTATCTATATTTGCTTTTTATGTGAATTGCTTGAAGTTGTAGCTCATGTGGTTTGCATGAGCTCCATACTGTAGTTTTGTGTGTGATTTTAAATGTGAGTTAGGAAGTGATGGAATAAAATTGAGTTCTTAAAAAGAACTGTGAATCGACAAGGATTTCAATATGCACTAAAGTTGGCTAAACTCCCAGATAATGGACTTTGGACACAATGTAATATTCCTCTGTTATTGAGGCAATATTTGACTTGGCAGGTGGTTCTGTTTTTTTGAAATGGGACTTAATGAGGGGGAAAAATGCAAAAAATGATCAGCTGTATGTTCTTAAAAATTAACGAAAATACTTATGAGCTAAACCTGCCAAGACATAAAAATTATGAATTCTTGAAAAACCTTCTTAAATGAGATTAAATAAAAACATTTTACCCAAATAATAAGACACACACTTCATAATGAACCACAATGGGCCAGATTCAGTGACACAAAACATCACTAATTGCTGCTTTTTAACATATTTTCTATTGCAGACTGTCACATGAGATAAATTTACTCAGGTCACTGAATAGACCCCAATGTGTAGAAATTCTTAATGTTATGTGAGGGCCACAGCTTTACTTATAGTAAATATATTCTGTGGGACTTATTTTCAGTAAATATATTTTGCTGGGACTTCTGGCAGTAGTTTTCATCCTTGACTTGTGTTTGGCATGTACATTTAGTTAAAAAAAAAATTGGTTACTTGAATATTTCATTTCTGCACACTTTTTAGGGTTCATGTGTTTCTGATAAGTTTATCCCCTTATTTGGAGACAGATGGAATTTTTAAGGACTGCACTAAACATTTTAAAAGGACAGTTCCTCCAACATATTTTTTAAATCTAAACTACTGCAAAGTAAAAAAAAAATAGAAGCAGTACTTGTATCAGTGCTTTCTTCAACATTTACTCGGCCTGATTCAATGACACAAAACTTCATTGATTCTAGGTTTTTAACTCAATTTTTTCTATTGTAGTATATGGGGTTTAATGACATGAGATTAGTGTTGAGCGAACCCGAACCGCACTGTTCGGGTTCTTACCGAACATTACGGTTTTTGGAACCCGGACCCGAACACGGACATTCCACTGTATGTTCGTGTGGGAGTTCGGGGTTCGGCGATTACATTGTATGTAATGCTATTAGCTTTCTATAAACCGAAATAGAGTCCCCATTCATAAGAATTTCTTATGAATGGGGACTCTATTTCGGTTTATAGAAAGCCAATAGCATTATATGTATTCCATAAGCCTGAAAGTCTATAAACCGAACAACATTCGGTTTATAGGCTTTCGGTTTTAGAATAGCAATAGCATTACATGTATTCTATAAACCGAAAGTCCATAAACCGAATGTGTTTCGGTTTATAGACTTTCGGTTTATGGAATACATGTAATGCTATTGCTATTCTATAAACCGAAATAGAGTCCCCATTCATACGAATTGGTCAATTGACCTAGTCGTATGAATGGGGACTCTATTTCGGTTTATAGAATAGCCATAGCATTACATGTATTACATCTGAGAGTCAAATAGAACCATCAAATACTGTGATTACAGCGCACTTTGAAAAATTCTAATAGTTTTGGGTGGTAAATAGTACATTTGCGTCTTGCGGTGCACTTCATATGTGAGAGTCAAATAAAACAGTCCAATACTGTGCTTACAGCGCATTTTGAAAAATTCTGGCTACCTCCTCCTCCTCCTCCAGCGCCGCTTCCACCTACACCGGCACAGTCACCGCCTCCTCAACCTACGGGTCACTTAGTATAAACTGAAAGAGAATACCCTGCACTCCAGCCCTCTCTCAAATGGATAATTCTGTTGATCCTCCTGGCAGCCATGCTTTAGATTTAGATTTATGTTCTTCCAAAACTAAAATCAAAGATTCCATCTAGTGCTATTTTATGGCTCAGCTGTATTTTTAATTTGTATGCATTTTATGTTATTTGAAGTTATTTCCCTATCCATATTTGTTTGCAGGGCACTTGTCCTACTCTTACCCACATTTTACTTCATTTTGCAGCCCTCTCGCCCTTTCCAGGACTTTTTTAGAGGCATTTTAGTGGCCAAAAGTTTGGGTCCCCCTTGACTTCAATGGGGTTCGGGTTTGGGGTCAAGTTTGGGGTCAAGTTCAAGCCCGAACCCGGACTTTTTTCCGAAGTTCGGCCGATCCCGCCGAACCCGAACATCCAGGTGTCTGCTCAACTCTACATGAGATAAGTTAACTCAGGTCATTGAATAGACCCCATTTTTTTTTTGCAGTTGCTACAGCAACAGTCTTGCTTATGTGGCAAGGTTCTCTTTACTAAATGTCCCTGAACTTAGAAAAAAACATTTAAGTAATGGTGACGTTAAGGTGATGGGAAAGCCCCTTCACCTGAAATTCAGTGGGTAGCATCAGAGGTAGTATCAAACACAAATCTACACACACCACACAAGTCAGAGGGTCTGCTTTCCCCCAGAAATCACATTCACAGTGTTACTACCACTGCAAGGGAATCTTGGTAGGGATATGCAAATCTGGTCATAAATGATTACCTTTTATATCATAATTAGAGTTGAGCGGACACCTCGATGTTCGGGTTCGGCAGGTTCGACCGAACTTCAAAAAAATGTCCGGGTCCGTGCTCGAACTTGACCCCGAACCCGAACCCCATTGAAGTCAATGGGGACACAAACTTTTGGCCACTAAAATGCCTCTAAAAAAGTCATGGAAAGGGCTAGAGGGCTGCAAAAGGAAGTAAAATGTGGGTAAGAGTAGGACAAGTGCCCTGCAAGCAAATGTGGATAGGGAAATAACTTAAAATAACATAAAATACATACAAATTACAAATACAGCTGAGCCATAAAATAGCACTAGATGGAATCTTTGATTTTAGCTTTGGAAGAACATAAATCTAAATCTAAAGCATGGCTGCCAGGAGGATCAACAGAATTATCCATTTGAGAGAGGGCTGGAGTGTAGGGTATTCTCTTTCAGTTTATACTAAGTGACCCATAGGTTGAGGAGGCGGTGACCGTGGCGGTGTAGGTGGAAGCTGCGCTGGAGGAGGAGGAAGAGGAGGTAGCCAACACTGTTTTTTATTTGTATTTTTTGTTTGTTTATTGGACTGCAAAAAATGCACCGCAAGACGTAAATGTACTATTTAGCACAACAGTTATAATTTTTCAAAGTGCCCTGTAAGCAAAGTATTGGACTGTTCTATTTGACTCTCAGATATGAAGTGCAGGCCGTAAATGTACTATTTAGCACAACAATTAGAAATTTTCAAAGTGCGCTGTAAGCACAGTATTGGACTGTTCTATTTGACTCTCAGATATGAAGTGCACCGCAAGACACAAATGTACTATTTAGCACCCAAAACAATTAGAATTTTTCAAAGTGCACTGTAACCACAGTATTTCACTGTTCTATTTGACTCTCAGATATGAAGTGCACCGCAAGACGCAAATGTACTATTTACCACCCAAAACTATTAGAATTTTTCAAAGTGTGCTGTAAGCACAGTATTTGACGGTTCTTTTTGACTCTCAGATATGAAGTGCACCGCAAGACGCAAATGTACTATTTACCACCCAAAACTATTAGAATTTTTCAAAGTGCGCTGTAAGCACATTATTGGACTGTTCTATTTGACTCTCAGATATGAAGTGCAGGACGCAAATGTAATATTTAACACCAACAAATTGCAGTATTTAAAAATGCCTAGATGTTGCCCACTGAGCTAACAGAACAGGATTAAAGTCATGTGCCTGGCACACATGCAGTTACAAGTGCACTGCACTCTCTGTGGCACTGGGCTCAGGGCAGGGTACAAATATGTAGTATAGCACCCACTAAAATGATTACTGTAATTTGAATAATCGCTGTAGTTTGAATAATCGCTGTAGTTTGCCGATTCAACACCAGAATTTTTTTTAATCTGTCCCTCACAGCTGCAGCATCATAGTAACATAGTAACATAGTAAAATAGTAATTTAGGTTGAAAAAAGACACAAGTCCATCAAGTTCAACCCATCTACCTATCATTCCAGCGTTTTGATCCAAAAGAAGGCAAAAACCCCTAAGGAAGCTATTTCGAATTTTGCCTCCTAGGGGGAAAAATTCCTTCTTGACTCCAAAAGGGCAATCAGATTTCTCCTTGGATCAATAAGCTCTATTATTAATGCTTATTCTATTATTAATACCCCTGTATGTTCTCTATTCTAAAAAAAAAAAACATCCAGACCATTTTTAAATGTATCTATTGTGGTTGATAGCACTACCTCTCTTGGCAGTGAGTTCCATAACTTTTTTGTCCTTACCGTAAAGAATCCCTTCCTTTGCTGTCTGATGAAATCTTTGCTCTTCCAGTCTCAGGGGGTGACCTCTTGTTCTTTGTACATTTCTGTTAATGAACAGGTCCCTGGAGAGCTCCTTATATTGGCCGTGCTCATATTTATATAATGTTATCATATCCCCTCTAAGACGCCTTTTTTCTAAAGTAAATAAATGCAATTTTTTAAGTCTCTCTTCATAACTAAGATCCTCCAATCCCCGTATTAATTTTGTAGCTCTCCTTTGCACTTTTTCTACTTCCTTAATATCCTTTTTAAGCACTGGTGCCCAGAATTGTACTGCATATTCAAGGTGAGGTCTTACCATTAATTTGTAAAGAGGCAAGATGATGTCCTCCTCCCATGAATCTATACCTCGTTTTATACATGCCAATATCTTATTGGCCCTTGCAGCTGCTGACTGGCATTGGGCACTGTTGCCAAGTTTGTTATCTGCAATGATTCCTAAATCCTTTTCGTTAGTAGTTTTTCCCAGGGAAATACCATTTAACGTATATGTTGCTTTATTATTTTTCCCATAATGCATGCCAGTTTCTTGCCCAGTCCCCCTCTCTGTCCAAATCTTCCTGTAAAGAAAAAACATCAAGATTAGTCTTTATTACCTTACCTAATTTTGTGTCATCAGCAAACACTGAGACATGGCTCTCAGCACAATGTGGGAGATCATTAATAAACATATTAAAAAGAAGAGGTCCCAAAACAGACCCCTGAGGTACTCCACTCAATACCCTGGTCCAATTTGACGCTTTTCCATTTACAACAACGCCCTGTGTTCTATCTTTTAGCCAATTTTTAATCCAAATACATACATTTGCCCCCAATCCTATTTCACTCAATTTGTAGAGTAACCTTTTGTGTGGAACTGTATCAAATGCTTTAGCAAAATCCAAATAGATCACATCAACTGCCACACCTAGATCTATATTTTTTACTGACCTCTTCATAGAATGTTATTAAGTTTGTTTGACAAGACCTGTCTTTCACAAAACCATATTGACTTATTAATTATATTCTGATTCAAGATGTATTCTTGAGTGTACACCTTTAGCAATCCTTCAAATAATTTCCCCACTACAGATGTCAAGCTCACTGGCCTATAATTAGCAGGCAGAGATTTTGATCCCTTTTTAAATATTGGAATGACATCCGCCTTTTGCCAGTCTGTTGGCACTATACCTGAGCTGAAAGAATCCCTAAAGATCAGAAATATTGGTCTGGCCAGAATTATGCATAGCTCTCTAAGGACCCTTTGGTGTATACCATCTGGCCCTGGGGCCCTGTCTATCTTAACAGAGTTTAATTGCTTAAACACTTTTTCCTGTGTCAGCTAATCCCATGTTTGCGGTGACTGTTCCGTAACTTCCTGTAGCAGGGGCTCATCCTCTCCCTACACTAAGAAGAGCTCATGTGATGTGCGTGTACTTGACTCCAGCTTATATATAGAGGCTGGGTCACATGCTGCACTGGCCAATCACAGCCATGCCATTAGTAGGCATGGCTGTGATGGCTTCTAAGGGCAAGCAAGTAAAACGCTTGTTGATTGGCTGCCCTGCAGCCTTTCAAAATGCGCCATTAAATCGCCGAACCCTGAACTCCAACCCGAACAAACAGTGAAATGTCCGTGTTCGGGTCCGAGGTCCAAAAACCGTAATGTTCGGAACGAACCCGAACAGTGCGGTTCGGGTTCGCTCAACACTAATCATAATCTATTTTAAACATGGCCTCCTGGGAGCATATGCACATTGTACTCGACAACTTTTCAACATAGCTCAGGACAGAGGTGCAGAAGCCAGATGCTGTTTTATCTTTAATAGGACTTATCAACATGAGGCTCATTTACTTACTTGAGGCTTGGATTAGTACATGAAGAACAAACAGTTAAGTAAACGTGATAGAAAAAAACATCCACTGGAATTTCAGTGGGTAGCAGAAGCATTATCAAATACAAATCTACACACATCAAACAAGACAGAAGTCCTATTTTTTCCACAGAGATCACACATTCACAATGCTACCACCACTGCAATGGATTATTGGTAGGCATATGTAAACCCAGTCAACAATGCCTCTTTATCCATAGACCACTTGGAGCATAGACACCAAGGCCGGATTAAGTCATGGGCTTTAGGGACTGCAACCCAGGGGCATCCGCAAACAAATCAATTGTGTCATATTAGTTGTGGCATATTAGTGGAAATGTCACTAGTGGTATATTATTGGGCATATTAGTGGGCATGCCAATAGTGGCATATTAAGTGTGCCATATTAGTGGGCATACCAATAGTGGCATATTATTGGGCATATTAATTGTGGAATATTAGTGGGCATGCCAATAGTGGCATATTATCGGGCATATTAATAGTGGCATATTATTGGGCACATTAATTGTGGCATATTAGTAGGCATACTAGTAGTGCATATTATTGGGTAAATAGGGCCATATTAATGGGCAACCTGGGAATACATTGGCAAGACTGGTTGTAGAATGTCAAGTGTAGGGCTGTATTAACAAGTCTGAGGTGCAGATTGACAGGTCGGATGGGCAGAGTGGCAAGTTTGGGAAGCATTGTCAAGTCTGTGGGGCAGATTGGTAAATATGCGGCAGAATGGCTAGTCTGAGGGGCAGATTGGCTAATAAAAGGAAATCAAAACAATAAATGCATTTTCTCAAACATAGGTTTTATTAAATATGGCAAAACTGTTTACATGTGAATTATTAATTAGTAGTAAAACTTTTTTTCATGTAAATTTATCTTATATTTACTGGAGGCCTCACAATTCCTGTAACCCAGGGGCCTACAATGTTTTAATCTGGCTCTGATAGGCCCTTTAACATAGACAGCCTTTAAACACAGCTCAGGACAGATGTGCAAAAGCCAGATAATTTAGAGGTACATGTGAAACCATATGCAATGTAAAACTATAGGAGAACTGCAAATTGTTTAAAAGTAAAAACAAGATCTTTCCCATAACGCTATTTGGCCATTGACACAAAACAAACAAAAAGTTAAATACTGTTAGCCAAATGGCTAGATTTATAGAATGACCAGTTCACTATCATAACAAGCAGACTAATGATTCAAGTTTTGAAGGTGCTGTCAATAAACTCCCAGTGTACATATCACTTTTAGTCTTAATATTGCTAGTATTAGAAGATATTAAGTAAGTCATTAAGTACAGATACAATAATATAAGGCTTACAATAAACTTTACATTTTAGTTACATCTCACTATATTAACCCTCGGAATGCCAAAAAAACTTATCTACAATTGTATCTTTTGGCCAGTTACATTCCCTGAACAAAAATAAATAAGTAACATATGCTGCAAATGGTGGAAATTTTGCCTGCTGATTACTACTTGGTCAAGCTGTGACACCAGTTGAATTCTGGTTACCGCCACTGAAGCAAAGTTTATATACTTTAAACTCTTACTGACACTGGCCAAACCATCTGCTGAGCCAACATATGGTCTGATCTGTATATGGTAAGTTTGTCAGTGTACATTCCCTACTGTTCTGCTAGGTTCACAGTGAACTTTACTTCTGTGGGAAAGACTTGTGTAGGGAATCAGTACATAAACCCAATAGCTACAAAAGATCAGATGCTGTTCTTAAAATGTACTAACAGTTTGTTTGTTTTAAAACAGCTCATTTTTCAAGCTGATCATTATGATAGTAATTATAAATAATCACCATCAATAAAAAATAAGATATGTGAAGGGAAAAAAATAGTGTTTTATATGTTTTTTGATGATAGCAAAGCTCCTTTGCTTTCTCTTAAACATGTTCATCTACAATTTCTCAGATAAAGACATTAATTCTTACACTTATCTTTTAAAAGGTGAGTGAGCACAGCATGTTGATGCAGAAAGTGAGATCTTCCACTAAAGTGAAAAAATGAATAGCAAAATTGATGAATTAACTCTTCACGGAACAAAATGGAACACATAAGCAGTTATAAGAATGTCTGCCATGCTTATAAAGACATTGGGGGTTATGTAAAATGGTGATTGTGCCTTTTATATAATTCCCGTCACCTTTCAGTGCGCGAGCAAGACCTCCGCCAAACAGCGCCATCTTATCCCAGAAACGCCTTTGTGGCGCAGCAGGCCCAGACTCCAGAAATATGTCAGGAGACTGCTTTTAAACTAGGTGTACACGCCAATAGCACTACTATATGGTGCTATCGCCATGTGCTCCATCTTTATACATAACCCACATTGCCGGTATTTTCATGTTATGTTACTTATTGTTTTATAGGTTCACTCCAAGCAACAACAAAAAAATCATGTGGTTTGGTGGAGCATTCCGCATTATGCGTGCTGTTTTATTGAATGATCAGTTATTGCATAGTTGAAAATGCAATAAAATAGCACGCTCCACCCATTGGACCTGTATTACTGATTCTGTGAGTACAGTTGCCTTGAAAATAATGTCGGATTCACTTTGTATCTGTAACATTAACATCATGCATGGTGTGATAATATACATTTATTCCTCTCCACTGAGACTTATTGAGATTCTTAACTTGTGTACGTGAGAAACTGACATTGCGCTGACTGTTTCACAAGAAATGATGTGGATGACTATTATTCTTTTATTTTTTTATTTAAGACGAGTGGAAAGATCATCTTACATGGATTTATTCTGAGTGGAAAATCTACAAATAGGAAGTTTGAAAAATGAGTTTAAAAAAATAATAAAGTGATAAATGGATATACATTCTAAAGTGTTATCTTTATTTTTCTACTCGAGATGTCATGTCAACTATACTGTTAGCACACTGGCTAGTCATGGTAACAGTCACAAACAGGAAAGTGAAATCGGATGGTACTGGGGTGTCCACTTTTTTTCTAAAAAACGGATATGCATGTTTATATGGGCAAAAGCAGTCTAAAACATTTTAAATTGACAATATTAAAAAAAATCTCGATCTTTAAGAGCTAATGAGAATATGTGTAGTTGTCAGGTGGCTGGCACCTTGTTGTTATATGGGTGGCATTTGGCCTATGGACTGCCCCACTATAGAAGAAACACAGAATGGGAAAAGGAAAATAAAATTGAAATTACAGCATCTTATAACAAAACTAAATATCAAAGAAAACAAACAATCCTACCACTTATAATTAGTTATAACTGTAACAATTGCATAACTTATTTATACTACTGATTAGCTGCAAGATCTATTTCCCGTCAGATTGCAGTACTCAATAAAGAGAGATTTGCAGGGAATTGAGATGGGAATTTCAAACTATGGGCCAATGTAGCTGGCTTTAAGTTTGAAATTCCTGTGTAATTCTCTCTTTATTGAGTAGACCCTTTAGAGAGATATTTTGACAATAAGCTATATATAAGTTGTACTAATACAAGATGATCACTTACTGTCTTGCTTTGATCCTTTTTTATGAGATGCTATAAATGTTGCAATTAACACATTATAAACTAGTGTCATGTTCCCCTGTGAATTCCTCCCAGCATTCAATGAGGTAGAAGGATTCAGTGAAATAGCCGTGACATGATACTTGGAACTTGGAAGCTATACATCAAAGTTTCAAGTTGCCAAATGTAAAAATCTGAAAACATACACAAGTGTTGTCATTAATCATGGCTGCTGGGGGATTTGATGACAAAGATTAAACTATTAAAAAGGTTACTGCTGTGCATCATATTCTTGCAACTGTCATCAAATACTCTGACAACTATTAAAAGGTCAAGAGAGCTGTCAACTAAAAAAATGTATCTTAGTAAATTTCATTAGAAAACTAAGGAGACAATCTCCTAGAGTAATGTATCTGCTGACAAGTATGTCTTAATTGAATAAATTAAACTCTATTGTTATCTGATATGAATAAGTATATATATTTATGTGGAAATATATATTATGTACACATCATATATTTAAATTGATTTTATTTATTGACCTGAAAACGTATTTTGCTGATACCTTACCATGTAAGTTTGTACTTTAGGATCACTCTGTGATAAATAAAATAAACTGTGATAAATAAATAAAACTGAATAAATAAATGGATAGTAAAGCTGACAAAGACAAACAAAGAATTGGGAGCCCAAACAAGAATAGACAAAAACTCAAATAGCTAGCACTATAGGATGTAACCTACTCAAAAGGGGCATCACCTTTTTTCCTCACTTGCACTATTCCAGAGAAAACCTCTCTATAAGCATATCAGCCTGGTTTTGGCCATAAGGGCAATCCAGATCCAAAATGCCAATCTGAGCTTGTTTGCACATGGAACACAGCAACTACAGATGTATGTTTCCGCGTGCATTGGCCTCATCATTGTGGTGCAGCTGGTCTGGTTTGTATTCCCTTTTTCTGCACCCACATTGCACCTAAAGCACTTAACACAATACAATGCAGTATCCACAGCACTTGCCATGCACTTATATTGCACCCACAGCACTTGACTTGCACTCATATTGCACCCACATGATATAAATTTACACAGTGTCAATTTGCCCCACAGAACATGCCCTGCAGAACATGTCAACGTTTCACTTTGCCCCATAGTACATGTTATTTTGCCCCACAGAAGATACCACAGAATCCCTATGCCAATTAAAATGGGCCACAGTCATTTACTAATTTACATGCCAGAACTAGTTTGCCTTTGACATATGCAACAGCCAGTTTGTCCATTAAAATATGCCACCATTTGTTCATTACAATGTGGCACTGTTTGACTGTTATGGACAAATGTCTCTTTTACTATTATACACTTGTGTTTATGTCTTATTTGTCACACATTCCCTAAAAGAATATCCATGGTCATAGTTTTGCTCAGTAACTATTTCCGTTTCCGTTATTAACTCCTCCCCCACTTCCTTTGTGTAAGTTAACAGTTATGTGCCACGTGCAACAAAATGGAGAATCACTGTTAAAGTAACAGTAACTGCTTGCCCTGCAGCCCCTCTTTGTTCAGTAACTACTCACTCCCCCTCCCATCGTGTAACCAAGATGGAGCTGGAATGTGAGTGGGAGAGCTCTGTAATGATGAAGTCACATTCTGTAGGGTGGGTTTAGATAAGACCCCTGAAACTATTAGCCAATTGTTGAATGTGTACTGTATGTTTAACTGTGACTCTGTACATGACGTATTTCTGCTTTAAAAGGAATCTCCCACTCTGGGAAATAAAGGTTTGCCTCAGGTTTTTCACTGATCAGAAACTTTGTCTCCGGGGTGAATTACTTCTAGGGGAGAGCGCAATAGTTGATCAATTTGGAAGGAGTAGATAGACAATAAAGCAAAGTTTGCTTGGATCCAAATCATGACCATTAAATATGCCACTGGTAGTTTCCCCATTAATATGCCACAGCCAATTTGCCCACTAATATGCAACAGTCAGTATGCCCATTAATATGCCCACTTATATGCCACAGCCAGTAGGCCCATTAATATGCCACAGTTCATTTGCCCATTAATATGCCACAGCCAATATGCCCATTGGTATGCCACAGCCAGTATGCCCATTAAAATGCCACAGCTAGTATGTCCATTAATATGCCACAGCCAACATGCCCATTAGTATGCCACAGCCAGTATGCCCATTAGTGTGCCACTCTTTGCCTATTATCATGCCACAGCCAGTATGCCCAGTAATATGCCACTGCCAGTATGCCCAGACATTTCAGCCAATGATAGGCCTCATCAGTGTGGTATCCTGCTAAGGGCATCAATATTTTTTTTAAAGTAGATCTACAATATTTATTTATATGCAGGAATTTTACAGCTTGTCGATAGGGCAAAACCGCTTGATAAGTTTCTCCCAATTTGGGCATAACAAGTCATTATTTTAAAGACCATCAGAGGGCCTCTGAAAAGATGGATATGAACTCTGAATGCAATGTTATGGCATAGGTACAGATCACACTGGAAAAAAAGCCTGTGCACTATTAACTTCAATAAATAGCCAGATCAGCACATAAAGTGACAAAATGTGGGTTTATTTTCCCGCAGGCCATGTTTCAACTCCTAAGATGGAGTTTTCTTCCAGCCTCAGTCTGGCTATTTATTGAAGTGACTATTGGCAGTCTGGGTGAGATTTCGACCGTGCACTGGACATTTGCAGTGTGTGTCCACACTATTGGAATTAGGTACAGACATAAGGCTCAGGATTTTCAATATAAGACTAGGAGGAAGAGTTAAAATAAGGAACAATTGAGTTAATTCAAATGAAATATCCGTTTCACAGTTACGTAAGATGTACCCAAACTCTTCACCAATATGTTGGAGGTGTGGTTTGGTGAAAGGAGACTACATACATATTTGGTGGTACTGCCCATCAATTTTTAGATTATGGCAGGACATCTCACAATGTCTGATCACTCACTTTGGGAACTAACCCCAGTTATTGCACTTCTGCATATAAATGTCCCTGAATATACAAAAGATCATAAAATAATATTTCATATACTGATTGCCTGTAAATTAGAGATAGCTAGGAACTGGAATAACCAGTGTGGCCGAAGATTAGAGCACACATAATTCAACAATGTAAGATGTAGAGTAGTAGGACATAATACAGGAAACATCGCAGAATGTCAATATTGGAACCATTGGTCAGATACAGTAGAAAACGAGGCCTTTTAATCTTAGTCTTAGTCATGTCCTAGTTTAGTTTTTTTTTCTTAGTCTAAGTTTACCTCTGTGGGACAAGCATGAGGGGCAAAAAGTTTCCTGAGTCCCGTTTGTACCTTCTCAGTTTTTGAGCGTCTCCCCCCTCCACCGCCAATGGAGAAGAATGGATGTTCTGTTTCTTTGTCGTGTATGTTTAGATAGGGGTTGCATATCAGGTGGTTAGTAGCACTTACAACGTGTATGCGCTGAATTTAGGAAACCAGTCTATGAAGAGGTGAACTTTTATTTATGTATTTGAAATGCACACCAAAGTTCTGCAGTATTTATTTATGATGTATGAAAAATAAACGATGTGTATTAATGTCACTTTTTGATATTTTCATAATAAAGAATAAAAAAAAAAATCATATGAAACATACACTTTAGAGCAGTGGTGGGGAACGTCCGGTCGGCTGTTTACGTCCCGCGAAATCATTTTGACCGTCATGGCCCAACATGCCACCCACGCTGCCTGTCTGCATGAGTGTGTCACACGGAGACAGTCATAAGTGCAGCAGCCGGCAGCCACATCCAGCGGATCCGCTCCGGCGTACTCTTTGTGCTGCCAGATATGACAGCAAGTCGTATCTGACAGCTGTTTGTCCCTCCTCCATGCACATGATGTTCGCAGCGTGCGTAGTGAGAAGACTGTGGAGGCGGCAGCCGAGAGAGCAGCAAGGTAAGTACTGGGGAGTGGGGATTATTTTATTGGGCATACTGGCTGGTTAAATTACTGGCATATTACTGGGCACACTGTCTCTGGCATATTACTGGGCATACTGTCAGTGGCATATTACTGGGCATACTGGCTGTGGCATATTATTGTGCACACTGGCTGTGGAACCTTACTGGGCATACTGGCTGTGGCATATTACTGGGCATACTGGCAGTGGCATATTACTAGGCATACTGGCTGTGGCATAATAATTTTCAGTTGATAATTTTGGATGACCCTTGAATTATGTTATAGATATCCAAACGGCCCTTGGTAGAATAAAGGTTCCCCACCCTAGGCAGTAAAAACTGCAAGATACAATATGCTTTAAGAATATACAAAAATATAAATATCATGTCAGTAAATGCTAACCTTGGCACTGCACAAATCCTGTTCTAAAATGGTGGTTTTGTTATGTACTCACAATTTATACTAACATGTCTCTACACTGATTGGTTTGAAGTTGATTGCAGCAATAATTTGTATCAGTTTATTGAACCTGGGCCTGTATAGAAGGTTCTCTATATTATGTTTGAATTTCAGATACAAATCAGTAGTTTTGGCTATTTTTTCAGTCTCCAAAACCTCCCATGGGATATAATTGAGCATTTGAAGCTACCACTACAGTTGAATCCTAAGTCAAATCGGTATCTGTTCAGCTATTATGTCTGTATTTCTGTCTTTCAGCCATATCCATAAGCATTTTGGTGATCCCTGATTACTTCTGATTTTAGCTCCCTATAAATCCCTTAGTCTGTCTTGATCTGAAGTTGTGAGCAGATGGAAAAAGATTTGTATTAATGATATAGTTTTGAATAACAACACAATAAAAATAGACAGCGTTAAAGTACATTATATACTGAACTAACGATCTGATGATAATACACCATTCATCATTCATTTTTTAAAAGGATTCGGTAACTTTAGATTTGGTAATTGTCATAAAGTAAAATGTGTGCAATCATTCTGCAGACAAACCTTGTGTTAATTGGCTGTGCACATACTGTCAACAAAAGAATCTTGCTGAAGTTCTGGAATGCAGCACACATATGTAGGCACATGCAGGATGTACAACTGAGAAATAATTTGAAACCTCTTATAATAGACCTTGCCAGCAGTGATGTAAGTGTTGTAAGTGTTGGGGAAGGAAGTCTTCCTTGTGGGCTCTATGACAAGCCATACAGTTAGTTTACAGATATTTTTTTGCTATGTAGTTTAACGAAAAATACAAACATACAATTGTGTTAATGTTACAATACCCTTCTGAACATTGTTTATGTAACAACGTCTTGTGACAGTATTTTCTTAAAGGGACTGTCTAGTCCCCAAACTCGCATTGGTTCAAGTGGAAGACTACTGCCTGAATAGTGCACAGGCTTTTTTTCCAGGATGATGCAGGCATTCTACATAAATCACATTTTTTATATTCTACTCAAGCCCTCCCCTGCATCTTATCTTGCAGGTAGTGCCAGACTTATTCTGTGTAGGCACTGAGCATGTAGCAGTTTTGTTTCATTTAGTCACTTTCTCTGCTGCTCTGCTGGTGGAATAGAATGCATTTTGTGGAACTTAAGTGACCTTGCTCTTGTACCCGTAGAATCTCTTAACAGAACTAGAGAAATAGGATATTCCATTAATTTGAATGGCATTATTCTCACTGGTTCCTGCAGCAAAAATAAATAAATAATAATAATTAAAAAAAAGAAGAAATTTAATTTTACTCAGCTATTGTTGGCAGTCCTGGTTTCTTGCAAACTGCAGTACTTTCACAAATTCATCTAAGTGTAGGATTTTCATATTTTCAGCAATGCAAAATGAAAAATATGCATTGTAAAGTACTTTAATATGCATTAACATTTGGGCACCAGACAGTCACTAAAAAGTAGTTTTTTTTCCAGTGGAAAGTAGACTGCAAAATAATTTTCGAGTTGTATTTAAAGAATTTCATGTAAATGGACAGCTTAAGAGAGACATGTGCATTAATTGCTCATCTGCTACCTCTGGTTTATGACAGCACCTTGTGGTACCATAGGCAAACTCTTCTTCATGGTAGTAGTTAATCTACATGCTGGGCATCAAGGCCCTTTTCATAAGTAAGAGAGAGCACAGACAAGTGGAAAACAAATTTGCTCTTAATTTATACATTGCTTGCAATTCCGCTTTTACAATTTTTAATTCTTACGTTCTACAAGTGCAATAAAATCATGTTTTAGTTGACAAAGCCCCTTCATGTTTTAATGGACTGACTGGTTCCTTCTGTTCCAAGAATTTGTTTGCTTAAAGTGTCAACGGAGGAAAAAGGTGTGTGATTTAGTTGACACCATTTCTCATATTTGAGGAAACATTTTTTTTTGCTCTGACATACTCCATATAATATTCTCTACAAAAAAAAAGCTTTTTGAAGGGGAACCAATTAGTCTGGTGCTGTTGGACATGTTGATTTCATTACAAATTTAAATGAAATTAATTTGTGGGGTTCGTATTTTTTTTAAGTATACCACGGAAAAAAGAAAATTGAAATATATCTACATATAAGTAATACAATATTACATCCAAAGCATCAGGAAGGATATCATTTTCTAGAAAGATGTTGACATTTTCGGTGATCTCATTTAGATAACTACAACATTATCATAAACATGATAGATTTTAGAAACTAAAGAAATGTAAAAAAATTAAAACTGATTGCTCTGATATATGTTGCTGGATTTACCCATGACTATGCTATCAAAAAATCCTTTAAATTATAGGTCACATATTACAGCCTTGGCAAGATTTTGGAAACTTGAAAAATGTTCATTACACTGTATATCCTACTCAAGTTTTAACAATATGTATTTATTAATGTTGCTGCATATGCAGTGGATTGTTTCTATCATCATTACTATTATTGATCAGGAATTATTACTATAAGTTTGATTATGTGTTATAGCATAGTTCAAACACTAAGGACTTCTCCTATACATTCTTTATGTAGTCATTTGCAAGTATCCTTCAGTGAAAGATTGTTTGCAGTTTGTGACAACATTGCCCATCATTGGTTGCTCAAGCTGTTAAAACACTCACATAATCACATGTTATTCCTTACGTGTTGATTTCCTTGCTTTGACTGAATGTGAAATGCTGATCATGTCTTTCCTGGAATGATATTTGCTATGTGGACATTGCAGAGAGATATCGACTGCTGGCCAGAATAGCAAGCCACTCATTCTTCTATTCTAAAATAAAAACCCCATGCCTGGTATTTCTATCACAAGTTCATATACACCACATTTGTCATAGCCTTCACATTCAAGTGACAGAACATTTTTACACTTGCTGGTTAAATATAACACTGAGAAATGTGCCCTCTCTGAGCTGCAATAATATTTCAGCATAGAGTGGTGCTTTGATGAATGTATCACAAAGTAATTTCTCCAGGAGAGGCCTATCAATTACAGTTATCCAAATTAAAGGGGAAGTAATCTGTGAACAAGATGGTATACTAATATGCATTTCAAAATTGTGATTATAGACCTTGTGTAAATGTTTTTCTTTTCTGATGTACCAATACAATATGATTTCATAGAGATATTACAGGGTGTCAATCAACAATAAGCTAGCCAAAATAAAATAAAGACTTGATAGAACTCTAATATACTTGAACATGAAAATAGCAGGCAAAATATTTTCTAAATATATAAAATATAAATATTTTAAATATAGAGTTGATGCTATGTAGGAAAATCTCTCAAACTGATCTTTAACGACTTTATATTTGGCCATTACCAATAGCCATTAAAGTTTAGCAATCTAGAAAACACACAGGGTTACTGATTTTTACCTTCATATCTCAAGTAATAAGACATGTTGTAGATCGTATATGAATGATTTGATAAGTAAATCTTGAACATTTCACACATTTAGCCACAAACCCCTACCAGGCTTTACATTTTGTGAGGTATTACTTAAACACTTCTATTAATTAATGATTAAAAGTAACACATATAAAAGGTCAAATGTGATGCAATTGACAGGAACTTTTCCAATGGTTTCCATGGTTATTGGTTCACTTCTAGAACTTTTTATCAGAATACTCTCTACACAAAAACACAAGCAATATAATACTGCTGAGTAGTATCTGTGTGTATTTTTGTTATTATTTACACTTCTTTTAAGAGGAATAATCATTAAAAGTAGAAAGGCTTTTTTAATCTGGTGTTGTATAAATACCATTTATTCGTGTTACATAGTGTCACTAGGGAGCTGTAGGTAATGTATTGATATTTTGTTACAGATATTGTTTGACTATGGAGAGAATGCAATGTGATTCTGTGTTACATCAACAATGTCCTGAAAGTGTTATTCCCAGAAGGCCTTGCAGTGGAAGCTGGCAGTGAATTATGGGAGTGCCCAGCAGTAATTCTGCTTCAGAACTTAAAAATAAATATAACACCTTTGGCGAGTCCAATTAAAGAATGGGTGTTTGGTGCACATTGTCCCCCAAGCTTTTTGTTGTACTTTTTTTTTTTTTAACTAATCCTGATAATATAATAATATTTTCTGATAGTAAATTTCAATTCTTGTACATTATTTGACTGCATTATGCTGCTTCTCAAGTATCTCTTACTCTTTTAAAAAAAAATAATTAACTATAAAAGACAAAGCATGCCTCACTCTGAAGAAGCGACACATTGGGAGCTATTAACTAAACGTGAGGTGTAGGTGAGTTTAGGTGAGTTGAACATTTTTTTAATAATAAAAACATTTAACTATGGATTCATATCAGCCAATTGAGGTTCTTTAGCAGGAGAAACTTGCCAGCTTTGTCTCAATTGCACAGTGTATAGCCAACCTGTTGAGTTTCTCCTGCATAATGCATAGTTAAATCTTCAAACATTAAAGACATTTTTAATAAATCTCAGCTAACTTTTAGTGAATAGCTCCTATTGTTTCGTAACAGCATTGCTTTATCGGTGTTTAAATATATTAAATTTGAAATAAATGATTATTCTCACCTACAAAATTTGATCATGTGTTGTGATGCTTAGTGTTTAAAACAAGAAACAGATAAAGCTGCAGTAATGTAAATTGTGTTTCATGTGTACATTGATAAGGTAATATGTTTCCAAGTATTTCTCCGATGACATTTAAAGTGATAGCAGTGACACATAATGGCTGCCAATGGTTTCATGTCAGCATTCACAACATGAGCTTTGGTTTCCTTGAGCCAAAACATTCAACACTTAAACATAACGCTACAGTTAACAAATGATACCAACTGAGACAGTCTGTCTGATTTGTTGATATAGGAATGTTGTAGACAAGAAACATCACCAACAATCCACGAGCATCAGAATAGTCTAACATGTATGCAACAATTTCCATGCCTGGTTATGCTAGTCACCAGCAGATTCCTCAGCTGACATTAATAGGGTTTGCTTGTGTGTAGGAACAGGTGTCTGTTTAATGACAGTGATCCTGTCTAATAGACATTGTGAAATATTTGTCTATTGCAGGGGACCTGAGCAATACAACTCTTTGCATACAACCCAGGCATTAAGAAGACTGTTATCTGGTTGGAGGGGGGCAATCAATGTTATTCCCAAACAAATTGTTCTCTACTTTCCAATCATCATGTATTTAGTTGTTCTGGTATATTTTTCACAAGACAGGGTTTAAAAAATATATAATCTTGGGGCCACTAAAAATATAAATGAAACAAATCACATTAAAGTATGGTCTTTCTTATAATTATCATTACCAGAACAGGAAGCTAACATATTAACAAGAGCATAACAATGAAAACCAGTTGACAAGGTAAGTATTAACATATTTCAGTAATAATTCAGAATAATTATAATTTAAAAAATCATCTCGGGGGGGGGGGGGGGGAGGCAGGGCTCAGGTGCCTCTAATAACCTTATAAATACGCAGCACAAGTCCAGCTATTGATCCTCCTTCCCATCATCTGGATATATATTCAATATGATGATAAGGTAAATGGCTTGGACCTTATCATATGCATTGGAGATGTTTAGTCACCCAGCTTGGGGGACAGCTGATTTATACGTGTTTTTATTTTATTAGTGCTATATCCTAATATTTCCTTGTTGGACAGCTTCATATTCATCACCATTCTGAGATCTTCCATATACTTCCATTTGTTGTGATCATTTTCAGGTTGACCTGTGAGAACTGAATGGACAACCATGACCACTGGTGAATGGAATACACATTTGACCACAGCAAATTGTATCAGAAAGCCAAACATTATAAACAAAACAACAAGCATATAAAGGGAGCCAATACCCCTAACCGGTCATGGATAGTACATTTTGTTTGCTCTGATTAGATGGTGCTATATGTTATAATTTACTCATGAATTCATGTACCTGGATCTGTTCATTACATAGAATTATTATTATAATCATAATATGTTTCCTGGTATGACCCTGATGTTTGCCACCTTGTTTTACTTTGTCTGCATACCCTTACTTTTCGATTGCTCCACCAATTTCTGGGTTACCCCCATATACTGGTCTTGTCTCCTATCAATTAGCGCCACTCTTTTCTGCCTCCACTGAAAAATATTAGCCTCACCAATTTTCACAGGTTGTAATCATTACTATGAATTTATAAAAAGAAACAAGATAAACGGATACACTTGCCATGTGTATTATCTGACTGCTATGGTGAATCTGTTTTCTATTTATTGTTCATCTCCTACTGATTTGAATGAAAATGTGTCAGTATCTTTTGAAGAAGTGGTGGCAGTTGTATTGATGAGTAAAAAAAAAAAAAAAAACATTACTTCCAACATGGTTTGGAGGTTTACAGAAGCCCCAAACCTCATGTGGGAAGGAACAAGTTCTTTTTTTACTCATCATTACAATTGCCACCATTTCTTCAAAATACACCAGCCATGCTATGGCCTGCATAGACTTAACATTGGCATCAAGCCACTTTTTTACCTGCCTACAATATACCGGCTGGGTGTCAACCATAAGAATACACTTCTACATGTTAACCTGTTTACATTACCCTCTAGAATACTTTTGAAAATGTTGTCTTCATCTTAAAAAAAACGCATTTCTTTATTGGTGTTACTATGCAATTTACAGTACCATGAAAAAGTGTTTTTACAAATTGATAAACACAAAAAACAGAGAATAGCCTTTTTACATTTAGCATAACTGATAGAGTAAACAAGCTGTGTTAAATTCTGGCCATTTCCCAGAAGGCCATGTTTTTACATTAAGGACATCATTTACTCCAGTACATAAGTAATTTGGGTGAACAGTGCTATAAATCACATTATTAAAAAGTGCATGTCAAATTTAGTCTCTCAAAGTCGAGCAATAGGAACCTTTAGTATTATGTGTAGAAAAAATTCAATTCTGGATATTTTAAAGATGATACTCATATTACACACTAGGTGGAGGCGAATAAGTTGGGAGATTTATACAAAGGTTTCTTTAGCTAGTGAACTAATTTGTGAGTACATATGGAATTCCGATTTTATACCTCAGTCTGAAAAAAACATGTCTTCAAATGCCGTTTGAAAGCTGAGTGAAAGCTGTCCTTTATATTGTCAAACATATATCCCTTTTAGGATCTACATGTGTGATCCCAATTCATCAAGCATGATTGCCAAAATGTGGCACTAAGCCACACTGGCAGAGAGTTACTGGGGCTTCAAAAAATATTAAGAGAAGGATATCTCAAAAATGTCACAGAAAGGCAAAATATTTGGCCAGAAGTAGACAAATCTTTAATAAACATAAGCAGAGCTAACGCTATGTCTCATCTCTTTACCGGGAATGGGGGACTGATAAAAGTACTCAAAAAAAAAATTGGGCAGACTAGATGGACCGAATGGTTCTTATCTGCCAACACATTCTATGTTTCTATGTTTACCTGTGATGGCACACGTACAAATGTGGCCTCAAGGTATATATCTAGTATGGCAATGTGGAAATCTGGCCCTGCAGAACACTAAGAGGATCTTTTTGTTGTTGTAAAAAAAAGTTTAAATTACAGTCAAAATGTCCCTGTAGCATACATGCCTACATCAAAGTTCAGCCTCTACAAGAACCTTATAATGAACTCCCTCTTGTCCATCTAAATGTTCTTTAAAAACTCAGACTACTCTATAAGAATATGTTTTGCATCTAATCAAGAATCATATTAGATCTTGCTGACCTTTAATATAGCAGACTTTTCGATATTCAATATCTTCTCAGTCTTTAGAGGACAGCTTTTATATTTCAACTTTATTTCCAATGTTGCCTTTTAGTATGTTTCCCTCTAGCTGTAATGAATACATCTAGTTGCTAGGTTATAATGATTTCATCTTGTGTGTGAATCCATGAGAGAACCAAAAATAAAAAAGAGTGCTATTATTTGAGTGCTCCATTTTCCATATTTCTACACAACAAAGAAACAACACACACTCTATAAGAAACTATACACCTAAAAACATAAGTCAGACAGATTTACTTTTGTCTCCAACCATTAGCTTATTCCATATGAAGATTAACAGGATATTGTAGATATGATACACATCAGCAAAGCAAGTTTGCTTATATGAGTGGTTCATGAATTGAGGATCAGTGGAAAAATATGTTAGATAATTTGGACTTTCTGTTACTTCTATGCTCTTTGCAATACAAAAAAAATAAAAATGTTTTGAAGAACCTGTTTCCATCTTTGTTTTTTGCATAGACACGTTTTGTTTTAAAATAGAAAAAAATATAACATGTGGGGAGTACTTTGATTGTGGTAGTCCACAGATTATCATTTAAGAAACGCTATTCTAGATTGAAGTATTTCAGTCTTAGCACATAAGCTGCTTTTTTTAAAAACTAATCAAAACACATGTTAGAATATTCAAGCTGTGTACATAAAAATGGGTTCAGGAGAGACTATATTTTTATTTAAGGTTATCACCACATATTTATTGTGCATGACAAATATAAATTACTATGGCTTTAACTTACAGGTTTATTTGCAATGGACATTAATATAGGATATTTAAATCATACAGATATCTCTCAACAAAAAAATATTTTCTTATGTTTAAATGAAAGATTCAGTCATGTGTCGTTTCAAATAAAAAAGCTTTAATGAAAAAATACATATAAAGTACTTTATTGAGCCTTCTTTGCGTGTCCAACACTATGAGGGGCACACAAGTTGGTCAGAAGATGAAAGATCTGACCCAATACATACACCTCCTGATAGAAATACCCAAACAAAGAGGGCTCGACAAGCCCTGTACTTTGTAGTTTTTCATTAAAACAATTCTATTTTAAAAGCCTACACTTGGAAATAATTTTTAAATTAAATGTTACTTCATTTTGTGCTGACAGTTGACTTTTAAAGAGGCAAGCAGGTCATTAAAAATATATTTTAAAAGACACACTGAAAAACTTGAATGCTCTGAGAAACTTTGGCAGTAAGGTCATATTTTTAGCTTGTACAAGCTTTCTCAAGTCCCTGCTACCTAAAATCTCCTGTTCCTGTGGAGGGGGCTTAATTTCCCATGAGTTACCCCACAGGAATAGGATATTTAAGAAGGTAACTACCTTTGTAGGGTGGAACATAAACCTTTGTGGTTGATAACTTCAATAGGAAGTTGTGGTTTATAGTGCTGAGATGTGGTGGGTGGCAGAGGGAACTTGACCCCCATGAGGGTATATTGCCATTTAGAAACAGGTTCAACAAGCTACTCTACATGCCAAGGGAGAACAGGACTGCCAGTGTGTTTCTGTTCCGAATGCACATAGCATGCCAAGCCAACTGCCATCCTTTATGCAGGATAGTCCCAACTTCACTTTGATTCTCTTGAACATGGGAGGAGGGAAAATTGGGCTCATGAGCAGTTCTGTTGCCACAGTGAATGACATTGCTCCTGAAGATGCACAGTAGCTCTGATATTCCCTTTTCCAAGCCATATCAGCAGTCAACAAAAGTTGCCAGTGGGGCATGTTGGGAGGTATTTATGAAGTAAACCATTCTGGATTGTGAATGTCTCTTTTAATATCCATGTTTAATATAAATAAATTGATGAGCCTATGATCTATGTTGTTATTATCTCTTTCATGGCTAACATATCTTACATTAATTCTCCTTACACATGACATATGAGTTCTGCTAGTTTATATTTTTTGCATCCCCTTCTTTGTTTTTTTATGGAAATGATTAAATCTACCAAGGTAAAACAAATGGCAAAATGTAGAAAACACATACATATAGCTGTGAGCACTGCACAAAACATGAAGATAACAGAACCAGCAACATTTTCTCTACTGGAAATATTTCAAGGTTTAGCTTTTAAGCAGGAAATGGCTATTGCCGGTATTTTGCTTAATCCTGACTGGACAATGGGAAAGCAATACATGGCAGCAGTCCTCAGTTTCATTCCAGCAGTCCTCAGTTTCATTCCAGCAGTATATAAACTGCAGTACATGAAGACTACAAGAAAATGATTTTATTTATATCTCTATGAGAAAAGAATATAAAATGTCAAATACTTTTAGTATTACTCTATTCACATAGTACATGTATCTGTAAGTGCTATATCATAGCCTTTTATTGAAAAGAAACACATCTTTTTTATGTTTTATATTTATTTAGAGTCAGTTGATGCATCTGTTACCTGTTTTTCAAATTAAGTTACACATTTTGGCATTTCCATGTTGGCAAAAGGGTATTTGTTTTCTTAAGAATAAGCCATTTGGTTTCAGCCAAGTAGAGAATTAACAGTATTTACAAATCTAAACAAGAGCACAAAAAATGTTATATTAACAGGGAAACCTTAATGTTTTTAATAGCCTGTACTGATTGTTATTACATGTGAGGGCAGTACATGCCATAAAAAGGTAATAAACCGCTTTAAGTAAATGATGTGTTTGGCTAAAAAAGGCCTTATCACTGCAAGAAAATGTAAATGTTTCCATATCACCTCAGAATTATAGACGTGTTTCTTCAGTAGAAAGAATATTGCCTCTACCAGCCCATGAAATCTGAAATATCGCTAATACTAAATGGTATGAAAACATTTATATATATATAAGTTATATGCAATGTAGAAAAAATAACTGGCAGATTATAGAGAGTGCATTTCTCTTATTTACAAACCAACGTATAAGAAAATGGCGCATTTGATTTAAAAGAAAAATGTGCTTGCTTTGGTCAGTTCATCAAACCATATGTGCAGATACCTGAGATGAAGACAATGCTAAACTTCCCAGGCTTCTAGAGTCAAAGAAATTTTGTTGTCCTGCACTACTAAGTATGTGCATACCTTCCACAGGAGGGAGAAGCTGACGATCGGTCATAGTTCCACTTGGAGAGGAACCCAAAAAACTTCCCTGTGAAGAAATTATTTTTTCAGGACTAGATGCCAGTTTTGGTGATGTAGAAAAATTATATCCATACAAAGCACATGGGCTGTGTAGTCTAAAAGCATTGTAAGGTGACTGGTGCGACTGGCTGCTACCAAATGCATTGGTCGTTGGAGAAGGCATGATGTACTGCAGCTGAGGAGACATTCCTGAAATTTGCATTGATAGGCTTGTTTGAGGACATCCAAAAGTGTCACTTTCATTTCCAGCCATGGACATATTCACTGATGATGCGGTTGTCATTCCAACGTAGGAAGGGGTTCTTGGGGTGGCGAAGGTTTCACTTGAGGAGCTTGCAAGTCTGTTGTAAGTTTCAGCAAGTGAAGTGCTATATCTGTTAAGTGCTAGGCTGGATCGACCACAGGCAGTGTAATCTGGAGATAGGCCACAAATCTGACTTGTGTTTGCATTAATGTGGAAGGCAGGGGAAGAACAAGGTGAACCAGGCAAAAGGTGAGGATGAGTAGCTGCAGCTCCAGATCCCGAGAGCAAAGAAGAAGGTACTGGACCTCCTAAAAAGCAAAATGCTAATTATATATGTGTGGAAGAATTGAGACATCATATGATCATTTATGTTGAAAATAACTCACATGGTGCACATATTAGTTGAACTAAAGCTATATAAAGATACACATGCAGTACACATTTAAAATGCTCCCCATGTCATCATTTATAGATAAAGCTTTTTAGATCAGTGGGTCACAACCCAGTCCTCAGAGTCACTTACAGGGTTTCAAGCTATCCTCATAAATAATGAGATGATGCTTTAATTAGCAGGTGTCAGAAAGATTGGAGCTTATTTAACAGCTAGTGGGCCCTTTGACTGGGGATGGGAACCAGTTGGATCAATAAAATCATGCAAAGCTCTGTCACACATGACCAGATTATACCATGGCTATTAAAAATAAAGAGAAATTCTGGGTCAAAGTTCTAAAAATTAAGCAGTCTGCAGAAAAAATCCATTCCTTTCCATGGCAATTGGTAACATTTTAGAAACCATTCCAATAATTTCCCTTCCATCCCATTTTACCTTGTTTTGGAATGCCAGGTATGTCCTCAAATGTTAAAGTCCTCAAGGATGGTCTCCAAAATGCATAAGACTCCACCAGTGCTTCCAAGCCCATCCTTATTTACCACAGAAAAAAACATATTAGAATAACATATAAATATGAAATAATAATTACACAACAAAATATAATACCTATAGAAAAATTTTAAAGTAAACAAAAAACTCTTACAGAGAGTTTTATATCAGTTGTTTGTACCCCACGCTTTACATTGTATATTATAGAGCCGCAGCAGAACTCTTCAGCACTAAAAGGTAATGGCTTACAAAAAGATGTGCAGAAGGTTACGAGTTATTATATGTCCTGATCCAGTTGTAAAAGTAAGAAGTTTTGAATAAGTGGCATTATAACAGAAAAAAAACTATTTTGGGCAATAATAAACTTCTAAAACAATTTTATTGTAAGTGATTTGTTTTTATTTAATGCCAGGTTTAGTGCTGTGTATAACTATCAAACAGTTTTTATATCAAGCATTCTTGGAGATTGCTGATATTGTACAGGCAACTCCTATAAAGCATTTATTGGATGAAGCTGGGCAACACAAATGCATTTTTTTTTTCGGCAGTAACCCAGACTTTTCACTTCTAGTTAAAGAGGAGATAAAAGGTACCTCCTGGAGAAGTATAGCTGGGGCGATAATTTATACAAGATGCCTTCGAACAATCTCCACATTTTATCACCATTTAGTGTATGTAATCAAAATGGCCACATTTATTTAGTAGAATACTTACAATTATTTAAAAGGCTGAAACTGCTTTGCCTTCCTGGTTTAACATTTTATAGGGTCAGACCCGAAGCTAAAGAAAGAAACCTTATTTTCAACACGTAAATTTGCTTTCGCTTTACTAATATTCTGCAGGATGTCTTTTAACGGTTTAAGCTGCTGCTTCCCATTAAATAAACCCTGCAACTATATATGAAGGCATGCCTAGTAATAAAAACAATTTAAATAGTTAAGCTGCTGGAAATATCACTTCTATTCAAACAAAATTAGTGCTGAATATTTCTTCATGCTTTTAAATGTGTTCTGTTAGAGTCTGCATAATATCTGGAACAAAAATGACATATTTATTTGCCTTGTTTCTCTACCCCCCATTGATTAGCAAAGTTTAACAATTAACGACAGCTGTTGTAAATAGTGTCACATTAAACAACCTAGAATTGTTATGCACTTAGTCTACAAGTGTAAGACTTGAAAGAATGGTGTAGAAAAAGTTTTTTGACTGATTTTGCCACGTTATGCCAAGCTTATACATTACTGCTGATTTTGCCATGTTATGCCACGTTTATACATTACTGATGATTTTGCCATGTTATGCCAGGTTTATACATTACTGCTGATTTTGCCATGTTATACCAGTTTATCCATTACTGCTGATTTTGCCATTGTATACCAAGTTTATACATTACTGCTGATTTTGCCATGTTATGCCAGGTTTATACATTACTGCTGATTTTGCCATGTTATACCAAGTTTATACATTACTGCTGATTTTGCCATGTTATACCAAGTTTATACATTACTGCTGATTTTGCCATGTTATACCATGTTTATACATTACTGCTGATTTTGCCATGTTATACCATGTTTATACATTACTGCTGATTTTGCCATGTTATACCATGTTTATACATAACTTCTGATTTTGCATGTTATTCAAAGTTTATACATTACTGCTGATTTTGCCATGTTATACCAAGTGTATACATTACTACTGATTTTACATGTTATACCAAGTTTATACACTACTGCTTATTTGGCCATTTTATACCATGTGTATACATAAATGCTGATTTTGCATGGTATACCATGTTTATACATAACTTCTGATTTTGAAATGTTTTCCTTATGAACTTTAAGTTCATAAAAGAGAAAAAAAATATTAAAATGTATATATAATCATTTTTATGTAAAGGTTTTCTGAGAAATGAATATTATTTCAAGGCTTCCACGAGTGTAAAAAAAAAAAGGGTTGGGAAACACTGCTATAGAGGATAAACAAAGAAACTGCTTAAGGAGGAAGAGTGGAGATCGGAGAAGGGCTACTAAACTGGTTCATGGATTGCAGGATAAAACTTTCTGGGTGAGTTTAAAGTAACTTAACATGTATAGCTTGGAAGTAAGACAAAACATAGGGGATATGATAGAAACTTTTTACCTCATAAAGGGAATCAACACAGTAAAGGAGGAGAGTATATTTAAAAGAAGAAAACACTATCATAACAAGAGGAAACGGTCTTAAATCAGTATTACTTTATTGAGAGGGATGTATGAAATAGCCTGCCAGCAGAAGTGGTAGAAGTTAACACAGTGAAGGGGAGTTTAAGCATGCGTGGGATAGACATAGGGATAGGCATATCCTAGATAAAGGATAAGGCCAGGGCCTAATCAATGTATTAAGAAAATTGGGCAGACTAGATGGGCACATGCTTATTTGCCAACACATTCTATGTCAGGATATCTAATGCTCCTTCAAATATGCAGTCATTTAACAACCAAAATGTTAAAGGAGTGAAGTGGTTGCTCATAAAGTAGGAGCTGACAACTTTTTTTTTTTTGTTTGAATTTAAATATTTTGTTCTTTTTGAGCACAAGTTAATGTGTTGTCTTTCATATTGGTATCCATATTTTTTTACCTTAAGTACCTAGGAATCAGGCTAGTGAATATAAACTCGCCTTTCTTTTATGTTTGTGCTTATTATATGAGATACATATTCATATGCATATTCGGAGTAGAGCAATAGTGACTGACAATATTATGTATTAGATGAATATTAGGATATATACAAGACAAGACTCATTAAAGGTGTTCACTAAATGTATTATACTTGTAAACATTTTACATTTGCACTAGAAGAGCAGTTAGTTCACAGGAATGAATGCCATTTTCAACTTTATTTCTTTGTAGTCTACAGACTGTAAAATCTGCAAAGCTGGATCGCACAGCCTTAGAAGTAAGTAGACTAATTCTGAGCCATGATTAAATCACCTCCTAAACTAAACCAGATTTTATGCTGTCACCTTTTTTTTATACAGATCAAACAAATGTGCAAGGCTAGAGGGAAAAAACATTCCTCTATATAAATGAATAAACTCTGTTTTTCAGGGGGAGACAAGCCACAAATGGTTTTAAAGTACCTAATGTTTTTAAAGAGATACGTACTAAAAATATGAATTAATCAGTAGACAACAGTATCTGACTATCAACAATAAAAAGATTTAAGAAGATGGTGGCTAATTTACAAAAGTTTTTTGCAATTTGTAAATGGGAAGAAGGCTTTGACAAACAAGTTAATGTAAAATGTTATAGTGTCTATGGAGCTAGTATACAAGCATTTCCAAATTAAGCTTAAACTAATGCTGTCAACCAATACATTCCTTATTTTGTGAATGCAGAGAATAAAGAAAAATATGAAAAATGATCCATTCATTGTGTTAGCAAAATTGAAAGCAAGCTCACAAACTAGGAAAAATAGATGTATTAAATACGTCTGTGGTATTGAGTATAATTAGTAATCTGTCAGATTTATATTGAACCAAAATTTGTATGTTATTATTTTATATTTGTGATTTGTAAAAAAAAAAAAAAAAAAGAAGAAGATCATTTAACAAAAATTTTCTGTGGTTTCTTCTGCTTATGACATTACTTTGTGGCTTGATATGCAAATTAAACCAATGTAGGATCAAGGTTGCAGCGCTCCAAGCCTAATAGACAGTAAATATATGGTAAGAGGTGCACACCAAAAAATTATAATAGCCACAATGGGTAGTTGCAACAGTGAGTATTTAATTAATACCTTGGTACATGAAGATGAATAAAGTGGCTGCTTCCATGTATGTGACATTACAATGTTGGCCATCAGAGTGGTTGCATTATGCCACGTAACTTGATGATGTCACAACGCAAAGCATCCAAAGTATGCACTGGGCACTGAAATGAATCCTTGTGTATGCATTGTCATTGATACCCGCTCAAGATAATAATTGGGTACCATTATATAGCATATAAAAGCCCATAGGAGTAATATATAAACGTTATACACGCAGCCCAAAAACATCAATAAAAAAGAAAAAGGCAAATAATATAGTAATCAGAACAATATGTTAGGACACAATGTACATAATGCTAAGTAATGTCAATCCAACCTTATGCAATGAAAACAAAATTGTATATTGGCAATATTACATAATTATATTTGCTTGAAATCATATCTGAGCTATGATATGCACATTTGCCATTGAAAAATAGTTAATTTGCATATTAAGCCACAGAAGACACCACAGACACATACAAATATATATTTAACGTTTTGCCTATGCTTGTAATTATAATAACACAATGTATAGATCATTTTTGATATTTATTTTTTCTCCAGTCTACATTCACATTATGAGCAATGTTTAGGTCGACAGAGCCCTTTAATCATAAGGGGAAACAATGTATCTAATATATTAAAGGGGACACTTCATGACAAACGTGTTGTTTTATTAGCTTTTCACATTAAACTTTTCCTTACAAGACCACCTTCAAACACCAGCTTCCCTATAAAAGATACTTACTAAAGGGCCATAACTAAGTCAATTTGACTGACGAGCAGTTATAGCCCAATAGAATATTACTGTTCTCTAAAGTACATTCAGTTTTGCTATTTTAGTCCAATCTACCTCAATTTTTTCCAATCTAGTAAAATAAATTTAATTAAATGTAAAGCCATTTGTGTATTATCATTCATCATAGAGAAGTCATGTGGACAGCCATTTGTCTTAAAAAGGCTATCTGTCTATTTAATGACTGGCCAAATTATAATCTTAGCTCTACACTCCCCCACATAAAATTATCTTTATTTGTCAATGTTTGTGAACAGTCCAAATAAAAAATAACATAAAAAGGGCTGTATTTCAGTGCAGAAATTGTTAACTTTATTACACACACACACACACACACATAGCTAGATGACTTAATTTCATTCGTATAAACACAAAAAAGTTCATTACTACATTATATACCTACAGAGTTTTCATTAAAAAAAATTGAATTTTTAACCATTATTTGTGCATATTTAAATAAAATATACATGCGTGTCACTGAATTTGGTGAACCAGCTGCATTGGTCATAACTTGTTAAATATTCTGTCACCTAGTGTTCATAGCTAATGATTCATTTAATTTGGTATTAGAACTGAGAGCAAACATGTATGTTAGCTATAAATTATGTTTCTATGTGTATGCTCTGTCTTCTGTCTATGAAATCACCTCCTGGCACCTTAATTAATTGGTGCTGAAGATGTCTATAAGACAGTTAAGAAGAACTGAGAACATGTAAACAAGAACTAACAAAAATAAATCTTAAATTTTGGAATGGGCAGGCTAAAAATATCAGTTGGTTCTTATTCCTTGTCATACTCATATGTTTCTTGGAATGCTATTTATAGAAATATTAGTTCGTTTTATAGAAGTTGTTCAATTTCTGTAATTCAAATTCTGAACACTAGATAAAAATTCTGTTTTGTACAATATTTATTTTTTAAGTTGTTCTTCTTGACGTTTTTAGAGCTCTCTCCATTCTCAAATATTAAAAAAAAAAAAAAAAAAGTTTAAAAGAGTTCGTAGATGACCTTAGGAAAGTGGGTGGGTCTCAAGTAATATGGGAGGAGCATTTCTTCAAATAAGCTGGATAAGCGCAAACTTAAGTGGCACTTTGGGATTTATTCATGAAAGAGGGAATTGCAGGGAATTGAGAAGTAAATATATATGTCTAGTAAATATAATATAATAATATAATGGTCTTAAACTATTATCATCCCATATGGATAGATTAAAGAGGAACTTGGGAAAATCTGCATCTCATTCAGTCAAGGACGTAATTCACTTAGAGTGTTTTCCTTTCTTTCGCTTTGCAAATCATTTCAATGGTTCAGTTTGGAACCAATTTGCACATTGTAGCCCCACTCTCATCGCAAACAAAAACTATTTTTTGCACAGAAAAAAATACTGTTTAAATTGTAAAGAAGTTTGATGTAGGAATGGAAACATTTTACGTTGATAAATGTTGTTACAGGCTGTAATGAAGAAATTTCATGAAGTATTTGCTTACTTTTTCTGTTGAATAATCTCACTTATTTTTTGATGATTACTTTTTCTTGCATAATTATACATTTCCGTTTAAATAATGAGAATTTGGCGATAGATAAAAATCATATTGACACCAACCTGTTACGTCCAGAATCTCTAAATCCCTTTGCAAATGGATTTCTATCGATCTTTAGCCGTGTTATCTACAAACAAATTAAAAGAAGACATTTTAAATAGATTCTAGACATGCCATATTAATTTGCAATCAGCCCTCAACATTGACGTCTTTATAAAATGTATTTTTTTTACACAAACAGTTTTGTAATAATTTGCCCTGTAAGCTCCAGAGAAATCTTGGTGTTTGTCATCACTCTTGCTCATTTAATATATCCACGGAAATAATGCATGTGGCATTTGTTGGATGAGACCAGTCAATGTATTATAAAGTAAAGCAATTTTATCACCATGTACATGTAGTTTTGATTCATGCACCTTGCCTAATGCACTCTCATATGTCAAGAAACACTTTTATATTGACAGTGGACAATGGTGCATTGACATTCAAGGTTGTCATCCACACTGAGGGCATTAAACAGTATTGTGATACACATGGCATAATGGCGGGGGGGACAACGACATATAATCTAACAGCTGTTGACTTTAAACAATAACCAGCGATGTGATTCAAACCTCTAGCTGTTATCACATGACCTGTTTTGTTATACCACAAGAGGTGTTATGGCATTGTGTAAAATAATATATGTGACATATATGTGGCAATTACCTAACTTTTATTGGGGTTAGTAAGTGATGTATAGGACATGTGTGTGTTTTATTATATGACAGGTTGAATGATGTGGTAATTGCACCATTTGGGCTAAAATAACATATTTTTGTATGAAATTCCAGCAATTTGTTTTTAATCAAATATGCTATAAAAGCAAACATTTTGCAATTTCCATATCAATTAACCACATAAAAAAAAAAAAAAATTCTGTACTTTTTGGATTTAAAATGTTACATTTTCCAAAAAATATTCAGAGAATTAAAAATACTGAAATTTTGAGTTCTTCGAAACTGAATAGGGCCGAAATTGGCCCTATTATGTGTACTGTTATTGATGTGGGCACAATAAGATAACTACTATCTGCAAAGTAAAGAAAAAGAAAAAAGAAATGTATCTGTGATATTATTATTTTCCTCAACATGTTTTATGTACTAATAACTGCATATAATGTGTAATAGACTTATTGCTGTCCCTATAGCAGCAGTTCTGCCTATCTTTCGAAGTCCTCTACCTTGTGCTACATCACAGCAGTCATGGCTGAAACCACATCCTCTGCATTCTATGCATTTGAAACAGAGATTATATTACCGGTATTATACTTTAGTAGCTAATGACAACATTTTATTTAGGTTGGAGCAAGGAAATGACTGCAGAGGAAGCTAGTCTCCTGTGTACTCCCTCTCAGTGATGTCACTGAATTTAGAAGTCACTGTAAAACTGCTTGACATTTAAAAGTATAAGATAACTGTAATTTAGTTTAAAACAGAAATAAGTACATTTCTCTTATATTAGCAACATGTACAACATCTATAAAATAATATTGGTCGAATTGGTCTGGCCTTAATAATATTCCTATTTTGAACTGCTCAAATATGTATACATTTAATAATGTTTGATCATGTGTACCCATGATTTTGCCTGAAGCTATATGGAATATATAATGATTATGCACAAATCTATGATAGAAAGCATTTGCATTATGAAAACCTATGAAAAGGTGTCTGAGGGAAACCACAGTGTAAGAACTACTCTCATGGAGAGTACGCTCATGTTTTAAAGGTAGGTAATGCAGAAATGTATATATAAAAAACTGATTAACCTCTCTCATTTGTTTTTATTTAAAAAAAAAAACACATTTAATGCAAATTAACCAATTTTCCTACATTTAATTTTGCAGTGCCCTCAAACTCATTTACTTATGTTATAATAATGTTATAGTTTTGTTAATCCTCCTTTTATCTCCTCTGATCATATCCATGGCACTTCCTAGATCATCCTCACTAGGTTAAAGGTCATTTTACTCTATATGGCATATTATTTTCGTGGTGAAAAATGTGGAAAGGCAGTCTAGTGACCCCATTACACCATCATATGCTCCAAGAATATATCTCTCTATAAAATATACACAGAAACATTCCAAAGTACTATGTCTTCTGATCCCAGTTGTCCAAGATTTGAAAGCATCTATGTGACCAGCTCAGAGTCATCACTCAGGTTAGCCAAAAGATTGATAGAGTTTCAAGATACTGTCTACCATTATTAAAATCTGCAAACTGTTAAATTAGTTCTCACACCTTTCACTGTGCTGTAGCTTATTAAACACCATAACACATCACTGGCACTAGAAAATATTTAGAGAGAAAGTATATGTTCGAAACTCTTCAGTTGGAGAAAAAATGTTTTGATTGCATTCTTGCATCCAGCTGACCTCCCACTATAGTTTTGCTTGTATTGTGTTTATTTCTCCACTGTAGTCCCATAAAACTCTCCTGCCTTCAACATTGTTCTCAGATGCTGCCCTTCTTGAATAAGTGCCAGTTGCTCCATTTCCAACTACAAAAGCAAAAATGAGACTAATTTCTGTAGCATTTTGAGGCCTGATCTTGCAGTTTTGTAATACGTGTAGTTTAAGTAAATTCAGACAAACGAGGTTTCTAGAAGACCCATTGTGCTATTCTAAAACACAACTATTGCTATTCATTGAAAATTTTAACTAATCATTTTTATGAAAATAATATTAATGTGAATATGACTAAATAATATAGGTTCCATCAGCTACTTTGTATTACTAAATGGATTTTTTTTAGCCTGTTTTGTCAAACAATGACAACAAAACCTTAAAGTTAATGGGTCTTACTTAACGTACATCTATTCGTTGTGCTCGTGGCCACATCTGTACAGTGGTTTATGACCACACGGATGATGATGGATTTTCTTATCCTCTTATAATCCTCACTTCAAAACAAATTCCCATTCATTGCCTGGTTCTCTTCTTACAATTTAAAAGAAGAAAACTACCACAACTAAAGGACATAGTCTTAAATTAGAGGGGCACAGCTTTAACAGCAATATCAGGAAGTATTACTTTACTGAGAGGGTAGTGGATGTATGGAATAGCATTCCAGCGGAAGTGATAGAGGCAAACACAGTCAAGGATTTTAAGCATGCGTGGGATAGACACCAGGCTATCCTAGCTATAAGACCGGGAACTGGGGACTAATAAAAGTATTTAGAAAATTGGCCAGACTAGATGGACCTAATGGTTCTCATATGCCGACACATTCTATGTTTCTATGTGCTTCCCAAAACACTAACATATAGATCACAACTTATTTATCTTTTTTTTTATTTATAACAGTGACTCATGGCCACACAGATTTTTTTATCCTCTTATAATCCTCACTTAAAAACGAATTTCCATTCGTTGCCTGGTTCTCTTCTTTCTATTATATGCAGAAACACAGGCATGCATTTTGAGTATTCCTATTGCAAGATAGCAAATTTCTAAATTATTATGTTTAATCGTGCCATAAAATGCAAGAAATCAACTAGAACTCAAGTATGAATTAAATGTGACTTGTGTGCAAAGAGTCCACAAGTTTCACACAGAGTCTTTAATAACTCCACAGAGACATGCTATTTTTTCAACCAAACAAATTACTATTTTAATCCATGGAGCACAGCTACTAATAACACAGACAACATTTCTAAAGTCTCTTACTTTGCCTTTGGAGCCTACCCACGGAACTTTTACAATTTATAGTTAAGTAATGCTTTGGTAAGAACAATATGTAGACTTCACAGAATAAAATATATGTTTCAATCTTTACTGACAGTTTAATACCATAATGTATAATTAAAACATTTTGGATGATTAACAAAAAAGTAAAGACTTCCCTTTGATTAATGGACCAGACATTTGTGGGGTAAGTGATTAAACATTTTTAAAAATTATAATATTAGACTATCCTATTTTATTTAATTAAGTTAATTTATTAGCTTGACGTTAGTATATGTTGTCTCTACAACCTTACTGATATCAACATAAATGGCTTTATGGGTAAGAATGGCTAAAATGAAAGAATGAAGCTGAGAATAGGCAGAGTATAAGTACAACCATGGAAGACTAAAATTATACCACTTTTAAGTCTGTTTGGAATTTGGCTTTGATGGGGCCTGTCAATCTGACTTTTTTCTAGCATTTGAGAAAACTACATACATATAAACATATCATGCAATTGTGCAGAATACCTGTTGATTCTGGTATGCTGTAACAGTAGTAAATATGGTTTCTGGAAATGAGAATGCTTTTTCCCCTTCTCCGGTAGGAATAGGCTTCACTGGTGAAAGTTCATCCCCACAATCTTTCCGGATAACATGTACACGTGGCTGGTATTTATGCATCGAATGGAGGATTATCTAAAAGGAATTATAAAAAATATGTTACTTAACAAGGAATACTTCAAACAGACTTTCCCTTCACGCTAACAATTTGTTCCTCAACAGCCGCACACACTGAGCTGCGTAAAAAGGTGTTTTAATGGGATACATTAGGAATAAATTATTTTCACATTTGGTCTTCAATTAGATTCAATTGCTGAATTCTTCTCTGATCTTAATTATTTGCAGTTGAGTTGCCATCAAAACTGTGTTTTAAATTGTGGCTTGGTTTTCATCCTCAAAACTTCAAAAGCTCAAGCTAACTTATTATAATAGTGAGGGCTATGCATGAAGAATGAAGAACACCCTATTATAGAAGCTGTACGTCTACTGTTCCTATAGCCTACTGGTGGAGCTGGTTTTGTCTTGACTGTTACTGGACACAATATGTGCCGTAACGTTCAGTAATGGAAAAAGAGTCATTTGTTTCCAATTAAGAGGAAGTTGCATAAATGTATTAAGGGAAAACACCAAGACTACAGTTATGATGATAGAAGGTACTAAAGTACATGACAGGCCTTTCAGTAAATACTATCTAGAAGATGACTGTTCACTGTTAGCACTTAGGGTTTGTTCCATATCATCTTTCAAGGTGTCAGGCAAGCCTCTCCATTCTGTAACTTTATACATCTTGCCAATTGATCAAGTGGTTTCTTAATGTATACTTTGGCTATAATAAACTAATGATGATTCATATAGTATATTCTTCTCTGCTATTCCTTTAAGTCCAATTAATTTAACAATGTAATGACAATGTAATGACTTTTTTTTTCAGAATAATAAATTTGGAGTCCAGTATGCCACGAAATAGAAAGTTTAATAAACCTAGAACAGGGAGGGAGGAGGGGGGATCATGGCATGTGGTCAAATATAGCATGCTGATGAAACAATAAACAATTTACGAATAATACATTTTCTAATTTTCCAAAATATTGGGCTATATTCAGTGGAATAATTGCTTGTTTTAACCAAACAAAAACCTTTTTATTGCAGTCTATGATATTCAATCTACCTGACATAAAATAATGTTTGCAAAATGGCTAATCATCGACCTCATAGCTATAAATATATCCTGAAACAACAGCTATAAAATGTGTTAGAGGGACAATTCTCAAAAGCTGAAAACAGATTGTTATCAAGCTTGTTTTATTTACTGACAAAACTGTGTCCATGATGTTTGCTGAAAAAGTAAAAAGACCCTCATTTACCGGGCAACTGTCGGTAAAATATAAATAATGTTTAACTAAAAGATTACTGCCAGTGTAGGCATTTTAAATATAGCACCTTACTGAGCCCTCTTTGCTTTTACAGCTTTTTTTAAGGGGTCCACATCTTCAATCAGATCTTCCTTCAGTGTAAATTGTGACCAGAAAAATGCCTTGAAATATAAATGTATAAAACACCAGCTTACTCCTTCGAGTAGACTGGTGGCAGTGGCAACTGAGCTACTCTGAATACAAAGAAAATTAAGAACTGATGCCAGTCGAAACAGCTCCTGGGGGTGGTGGACTGCAACAGCAGAATAATTACCGTATTTGCTCGATTATAAGACGACCCTGATTAAAAAACGAACCCCCAAACTTTGGATATTCCTTTAGGAAAAAAACTAAAAGCCTGAATATAAGACTACCCTATAGGAAAAAAAGTTAAACTTGTATATATTCACATGTAAATTGCTTTTTTAATAAAAAATTATATAAAAAACATGCATTTCTTGTTTTTATTTCCTTTTATGTGCCAATGCTGCCTCTCTCTTTCCCTTGCCCCCAGCTTTGTCTCTCTCCCCCTCCCTTTGACTCCCCCCTCACCTCTGTCTCTTCCCCCCTTGTTTCTCTCTGCCCCCCTCCCTTCCCTTGTTGCTCTGTCCCCCCCCTCCCTCTGTCTCTTCCCCTCTTCCTCCCCTTGTAGCTCTGTCTCTTCCCCCCTCCCTTCCCTTGTTGCTCTGTCCCCCCTCCCCCTCTGACCCCTCTGACCCCTCCCTCCCCCTGTCTCTTCCCCCTCCCTCCCCTTGTTACTCTGTCTCTTCCCCCCTCCCTCCCCCTGTCTCTCTGTCTCTTCCCCCCTCCCTCCCCCTGTCTCTCTGCCCCCCCGTCCCTCCCCCTCACCTGGAAGTCGATCCCTGGTGGCTAGTGGTGGCAGCCAGGGGATATCTGCACCATACGTGCAGACATCCCCAGCTGCCCGATTCTCCCTGGTGGCTAGTGGGGCAGCAGAGGATGTCTGCGCAATGAGCGCAGACCTCCCCTGCTGCCGCCCGGCACGACCGCCGGGACTTCTGTGACGAAGCCGGAAGTACCCGGCTTCACCACAGAAGTCCCGGCGGTCGTGCTGGGCGGCAGCAGGGGAGTCTGCGCTCATCGCGCAGACATCCCCTGCTGTTAGAGAGGGGGATCCAGGTCCCCTGCAGCTCTGCTGGGGACCTGGATCGCTGTTTTATAATCTTACCTCAATTTGAGGTCAGATTATAAAACGACCTTGATTTTCTGAAAAAAACCTTGTCTTATAATCGAGCAAATACGGTAATCCAGAGCCCAACATGCCACAAAGTACAATAGAATAGTTTAATAAAACTGGAACATGGAAGGGAGAAAAAAAACAGCAAAGGCAGGGAAACATGAGGACTCATAACGCCTTACGAGTTTCAACTCTTAATCATAGGTCCTGTGAGCTCGATGACCGTAAGGTGTTGTGGGTTCTCCTATCTTCCTGCATTTGCTGTTTTTCACCCCTCCATGTTTCAGTTTTATTAAACTTTCTATTTCGTTGGACATTGGACTCTGGATATGTTATTTGGTTGTTGCAGTCCACCACCCTCAGGATCTGTGTCAGATCTTCCTTCACCTCACCCATCTAACCATAGATTCTGAACAAAATGCCAGCATTTCTATTTAAAATGCCTACACATGATGCAATCTTTCAGTTAAGCAGAACTTTTTTATGATATTTCTCCTTTAAACATCAATAAAATAAAAAACATAATCTGGCCCCATCAGTTTCTATAAATATCCTGGCATGTGGCTAGATTTATATCTCCTTTTTGATCTTATCTATAAACATCTATCCAAGCTGTATGAAACTGAATGTAAATGGTGTTCTGATCAGAAACAAATCTATCTCTGAGAAAACAGGTCATGCAGCAAATGTTAATGCTGGTTATTAACTAAGAGCATGTAGTACACACAGTTAAGTCACTCTTCCATTTCAGTAAAGGTCAGTAGGCCTCTTTGTCCTCCAATGTAGTTTTGTTACCCAGGCATGGAACTGCCTGGAACTCTGCATGGAGTGTGAAGATTAGTAATATGGATCAGAGGTAGGCAATTTATGACCATCCAGATGTTGCAGAAATACATTTCCCATAATCCTCTGCCAGCCTCTTAGCTAGAAGAGCATTGGGGTAGTTTATCAGCAGCTGGTGGGCCTCAGGATGCCTAGACCTGGTCTACATGGTAATGCTACACTGACCTGCCAGCGCTCTATCTGATGACAAAATGTACCAGTAGGTACAGGGTATCAATTATTAAAAAATAGAACTGTGCATTTAACATTAAATCAAATATTTGCATGATATAACCAGCATTAGAAACTATGGATTTTCTTCATGAAAGAAGGAATTGTAGGGAACTGACAAGGGAATTGTAAGACCAAAGTAGCTGAGTTGGGAGGGATGGCAAGGCGGGAAGGAGGGAAATTGCCCACTGAACTTCTCTCTAATCTCACTCAGTGGGCTGGGCCTGCACCACTTTTCACTGTTAAATGCCCTAGTCAGTATCACTTTTGATCCTTGCAAACTTAAGGCCAAAGTAGATGAGTTGGAAAAACTGTGTCATTCAACTGCAATTACCTTCAATTCTCTCTTTCATTAACAAATGCCCAATGTGTCCCATAGTGATGTCATAAACAGGAGACACCACAAACATATTATAATATAGAAGCACAAGTTGAACGTTCAATGGCTCTACTAAGAGGATAAACAGTAACAAGGCAGAGGAATCTTAGCTATTTTAAGTACACACAAACGTTTATTTATGATATCTATCTACTGGCTTTGTGGCGTTCACATTTGTATTGTCTCGTATGTGTTTCATATATGTATGTAATATTTTTCACTTTGACATAATAAAAAAAAAGAGAGGAAAAGAAAAAAAAATAGAATAATCTTCCACAAACTACTAGTATTAGATCACTGGAAATGTCTGTCTCACTGCATCAAAAAACTAAATATACATAAGTGCAAAAAAAAAAATGTTTATCTTCTGACCAGCAGCTGCTGATTGGCAACTATCTCTATATGCTAGTGCAGAGAGAGACCCTTAATTTGGTCCCGTCTGTTGACCCCCTTTTAAGAAAAGTTTACTGAGGATAAGGGAAACTAACATTTTACCCTTTGCTTAAAGCAAGGGTTAAAAAAAAGTTTAATTTTCCTTTAAGTAACATTATACAACAAATTAAAATCTCTTAAAGGGACACTGACACATACATGATATTTTTTGTGTAAAACAAAACCAAAAATCTCTACTTTTTACACCAGAACTTCAAACAAGAAAAGTAGATCACATGAATAATGCATTTTTAGTTACTACATCAGCTATAGCAAATTAAATATTCTAACTGACAAATGTTTCTTTTGTTTATTCACTCCCCCTTAATAGGGTATCTGGCCGTACTACACTATATACATAAAAAGATTTTGTCATCATTAAACTTGTCACAGTCAGCACAGGTTTTTAAATAGGTCATTTTAATTGCAAAACCATAGACAGTACCATATGGATTTCTAGCATGCCAATCTCAAGCCAAAATAATAATATATATATATATTTATACAATGCCCTGTGACAACTCAATTGCCACAAATTGCATTTCCTGAAAATCAACTTTTCCAATAAGTCAGTGCCGACTCACCTACAACAAAATTCCTAACACAAAGTCAAGCACGCATATGAAATAGTTTCTAATTATTCAAAATGGAGCTGTCCATCACTTGGTTCACTGCATGCTACTTGACAAGGCCATGCTAATCAGTATTGTTTATTGGGGCAAATACAATGTAATACAAAACTGTTCCATCCTACTGCACTGTACAGTACATAATGTTCTGTTAACACTTCATTTCATTTTTATTTCCAAACATGAACTAACATTACATCATTTCTATTATCCTTTTTTGCAGGAAAGTCAAATTATAGTACAGAAATACATATAATTTTCCTTATAAAAACAAAGTTTATTAGTTCACTTTAATTTTAAATATCAAAAACAATATATTCTATGAAATAATTAAATTGAATGCTTATTATGAAAAATGTTGCATTAAACAAAAACAATTCCCAAATATATTTGATTGCTGTCATGGAATTGTTGAAATATGTATTTGCCTCATTAGCAGAACAATGATGATACACCTTAGTTTTGCAAAGGGCAGAAACTGTCCTAAATGATAGTATTTAAAGTATTGTTTGTTTGTTTGCATTGTTTTCCCATGGCTATTAACTTTCTTCCAGTCAACTATTTATTAAACATGCTAAATTAAATTTTAATGTTAGAAAATAAATTCCTAGGAGGATTATAAAAAATATTTATATCCCCTGAGTCATTTTCTTATAAATCTAGTTTCCCAAAATTCTAAATACAAACAAAAAGTGAATAGTATGTTCTTTTTATCCTTTTTGTTTCATATAAACACATTCTTTCTTGTGGGAAGGGTGAGAAAGTACTTATTGTTGGCAATATTTGATTTCAATGAGTTGTACACTGGCTAAATGTTATTTGAACAAAATAACATTTTGATGTTATTTGTCTCAAAATATTATAAATATAGTACTCATGTGGAATGTAATAAGTAATTAGAATGTGCTATGTATTTGTGGGAGAGCCAGGTTCCACATTTATACAAGTGCATAGAAGCAGCTAATTGCAGGTATAAAATGTATATTATTTATTATATATATATATAAAAAAAATGTGTAATAAGTATAATATAATATTCTATGAATCATAATGAACACATTTATGGAATAGAGTTCAAGTACTATACACATATTCCAGATAAGACAACTTGAAGAAACTAGATAAATTCTTATTAAAAAAAAACTTGCTGCCATTTACCACATTAATTAAAATCATATTAAACATATGTGTGATTAGTTTAAAAAAGTCATGCTCCTTGAATAGAAGTATCATGGCATGGAAATGTATATATTGCATAACTTATCATTGGAATACTCACGTGGCCTTGATCGTCCAGCTCGTTATTGGTAAGTTTTAATTTATCAAAGCTGATAACTTGTCTCATCCAGGTTTCCCCTGACGCTGGGGAGTCTGGGTGAATATAAACCCGCGGGGGTACAGGGGAGTCCGCATTGCCTGCTACCATCCATTTTGAACTGTGGTAGACGTAACTGAGAAGACATACAAAATAGAGGTGAAGTGTAGTTTAAACACTAAAAGCACTTACGATTCAGACAGTATATTTATACAGACGAAAATCAGTTTTTACCACACACTATACAGTTTATTAATATAGAATGGTATTAATTAACAGCACACTATAATAATCAGGAATGGCTAATCTGTGACATTCCATCTACTATTGACTACATCTCCCAAGATGCTCTACTAGCCACCGAGCTGAGCATCAAAGTAAAAGTAACCCAGGAGTGCCAATGGTATGCTATAAGTGAAACACACCCATATACATAACATATTGACAAGACTAACATAAACACAAAATTATAATTCAGAAAACTGAAGTTATAATTTTATATGAGCAATTAACTGTTAAGCAACCCAACACATTTTGATAAATATCTCCACAATGTGTGTCCATTATTTTATGCAAACCTAAGCTGTTTCTGTAAATTACTACAAATGCTCAAACATGATTTTTTTTTCTTTATTAAATTGTAAATTAGTAATTTCTGGTGTCATAAGTGAAAATACATTTTTTGAGAAATAATATTAGATATGCCGTTTGTAATATCCCTGCACTAAAAGCATCTGCAGATATACTGATGTGTCCTTCAGTGTGTGTGTGTGTGTTACCATATTTTATCTGTGCAGAAGTGTAACTGTGACAGATTTAACCAGAAGTCAAAGAATTCATATATCCCTTTATGTTTTAGGAAAGAAACATTGAGATCTAATTTAAGGATACAGAGAATTGAATGTTTAAATTGTTCTTGTGAAGTAAAAGGTCAGAAATGCTAACACCAATAGGTGAAGTACATCCCACCTATAAATTATTACAGAGTCTGGGACAGCTTAAGTAAATAAACAGAAGGGCCAGTGAACTGTTAAAGGGACTCGGACATCTAAGCAGTTCTTGCAGTGGAAATGTAGAACATAAAAATGATTTATATAGTGTTTTAGCAGAATTTGAAATAAATGGACTAGGAGAAATGTATTAGAAATGTATGCTGTCTTTCTTTTATGTCTGAGATCACTTTAGCATTGGATGCAAAGGAACGTAAATGATATTTAGGTGCGACAGAGCCCCTTTAACAAACAAATGGGCAAATGGAAAATAAACTACATTTCAAAAGCGTAGAAATCAAATATACTGTACTTTACAGGATAATAGATTTGAACTATGCTGCGTTTACTATTATCACAATACATTTAAAGGAATGTAATGTGCATCTAATACAGAATTCCATGTAACGTTTATTTCACAGGTTTTAGAAATAACAGCCTGTAGGTTTCCTCTCTCAACTAAAAGCTTGTAGTTGTGGACTACAATCCCCATGATGCTCATGGACACTGACCAGTACAATAAATTACTATATATTTACTTGTCAAATGTCACTGGAAGGAATGCCAAGAAGCAACAAAGAATTATAGTACAGGAATAATTCAACCTTTAAATCCCTCAATTTAGAACAAAATACAATATACTTTCTCCAAATTACACAGGAAGGAAAATGAAAGAAACTAAGAAAGAAGGAAAGAAAAAAAAAAAGAAGAAAAGAAAACCAAACAAGAAAAGAGTATATATTTACCGATATCTCTTATTATCCACTGGCACGATGTCCATGGCAATATAGTACTGCTGATGCGGATCCAGTCCTGAGATCTTCACTCTCATTGCTGGGAACATCCGCCTGAGAAAATGATGAGCATTTACCAACAGGAAGAATGGCAGGATTGATTGGTATTAAATAAATACATGCTATATCTGTGAATGCCACTTTGGCAATCTGATTCGGAAAGGGTAGTAATTTTAGTCTCTCAATAGAAAGAATGATCATTTCTCTTATACTTTTGTGACACAGTTTTCAAAGCCAAATATCGATTCATATTTGTGCCTTTACAAATCTATTCTTTCTTTTTTTTTAATCGCAAAACTGTGGCTACGTTATGAAGAAACATGGTAAAAAGTGTGAATTTTAGTAAACTTTAGAGGGCATACAGCATAACATCAGAAACAAAAACAATGTAGACTATATCAGAATAAAATATCTAATCTTAATTCATGTTTACTGTATTTTGAACTATATATCTATGCAACATTTATTTTAAATATAAACACCCGAAATATCTCTCTATATATATAAGTTATTTCTGTGATTTTTATGATTATTACTATTAATAATAAGTTAGATGCTCAAATTTTAAACAGCCTATTAAAACCACGTTCTACGTGTCTAATCCTCATCAAATATATTAGACCTTTCAGTTTCTGTTGTACATTTTATATAGGATTTTTTAACGCAGTTAGAAAGATTTTCACCTAATTAAAACGGTGAATAACCTAATGTATTTAAAGACTTCACCTATTCTCTAACAATGGTATTGGCTCCATTGCACCCCGACTCCAGCGATCTTAATCTCTGGTGAATGGCAGAGCCTGTTTAAGAGGTTGACAGCCAAGATTTTTTTTTTTTTTTCGTCTGTGCACCTGTATCACTGAGAGACCTTGGCAGGAACACCACTGGACAAGAGCAGCATTGTACTGTTTAGAACAGCATTTAGATCATTCCTGTATAGGCTCTGAAATGTAGACACTAACATATGGATTTCATAAAATATGTTTTTGCAATATTTAATAAGCTGAGTTACTTGTATAATTTCCAGGGTTTTTTTGTACATCTGTCTTTGAACCGTGTCCTTTTAGGAAAAAGAAAGGAATTCAAAGATCTCAGTCTAATGAGCAGTAAACCTAGAGAGAATGCCATGTTTTCTGGGCTCCTGGAATAAACTTCACGTCTGCACACACTTCATAACTCTATACACTTATATTTAGGTGTGGGCAACCCAGTCCTGCTTGCTGTAATATATGTTAATCTGTATGTGAACCTCCTGCCTGAGTTTAGAAAAACAGTACACATAGGGATTTGTGTATAAAGAGCAATACTGGGCCCAAGTGATTAAAGGTAAGCTATCACCATGGTAACAAATGGAATGTTCGTGCTGATTGCTCCACTTTTAAATTGTTGATCTATTCTTCATTTCTGTGTCCTTTATGTTTTCCCCAAGGCACTAGAACATGTTTTTATGCATTTGGCCCAGTTGTGGTTATGTATAAAGAGAAGATCAGCAACAGTACTAAAAGTGGAAAAATCAGCAACAACATACAATTAGATTCCATGGTGATTGCTCCACTTTTAGTGCTTTGTCGCAGAATTGCGCTTTACCGATAGATCGTAAGGGGTTGCGTTTTTTTTTTTATCGCTCTAGCTGATTCACTGCAGAGATTCCATTATTGAAACTGATATAATTATGGCGATGCTGATATTAAGAGTTCATTTTTTGTTTTGTGATACAAGATGGTCGTATTGTAAATCGCCAATTAACTAAACAGGGCCCTGTTTAACAGCACATAGCAGTTTTATTCTGACACAGTTGCACGTATCTTGGTACATCTGGTGGACTCATAGACTCTGTCTCAGTTCTCTAAATGTAACACTATAGGAGCTTGAGAGGAGAGCAGGTTCTTAAAAAGTCCCCAGATAAGCGAAAGTGCTAAACTGATATGACTGTATTCGAATTTCATGCTCCTTGTTTAACATTGTCTTATACCAACTGAGAATATGGTGTCGGCTGTTTGTTGAGTTGTCCACATGTTGTATGTTCACCTCTGAATTGAAATTAAGACTGGTGAAGAAATTGGGGTATCAGCTGAGGGACAAGATCAGCCAGTGATAGCCAACCTTTGACATTCCACTGGTTTGGGACTTCCCTTACCATGATGCTCAAGTCTTCCATGGATTATTAAGCATGATGGGAAATGTAGTCTATAATAACTGGACTGTCAAAAGGCTACTAATCACTTTCTAGATCCAAGGTATTGAATCAGACTCTTGGCCTCTCTCACAGCCTGTAAGTGATCACTGCTCTACCTTGACAAGGTTGCACTTAGCGAGTAACTGTTGGTTCCTCACCTCCCAGCCTTGGTGATAATCATTTCGGTACCGATTTCATGAAAGCGCTTCCACAACTCTGCTCCCTGTAGGTCCACGCGGGCCACTGGAACAACTGCTACAGGTGCTGGGACAACCGAAGAGGACAAGGGAGAGCTACAAGTGCCAGCTGGTGTCTTCCCACTGCCGTATCCATCTTCACTGGGAGCTGTATATACATATGAATGAGACAAAATCCATGCGAGTTCTGTACTTCATTCACTCACTTATTTGCAATGGAAATATTCAGAAACAACAAATCTGCCGCAAAGTTCTAAAAGTGGTGCAATCAACATGGAAACAAGTAGAATGTACCTGTTGATTGGGCCACCTTTAAACATTACCCAGAATTGTGCCGCTTTACACCATTAGACTATTAATGTGAAGGGTAAACGTAATATGGTTGCTAAGAGTATCTAGATATCTAGATAGTAGCTATCTATCTGTAGAGTAACAATAAAAGTTTATTTAGATTGTTACCTATACAGGTCAGATTTCAGATACACAGGACATTTCTTGTATGATTTTAACATTTCGAAGCGAGATTGTTAGGCTGAGTGCATGACAAATACCTTGATAGACAATTTTAATATAAACAGTAATTATAATAAACATATTAATAAAAAAATATATCAGCAAAAGTAGTGCTTGCTAAATATGTATTTATTTATTAATGCTCCCAAAGGGCTAAATAGTAATCTAATACAAATATGTACAGAACACCACAAAACAAATTTACTAAAACGAAAGGAGTTTCTGGCACAACGTACTTTATATATATATATATATATATATATATATATATATATATATATATATATATAGAATCTATACAGATGGAATCTCTATCTATGTATCGATCGATAGATTTTATTTATATATATATATATATATAAAATCTATCGATAGATAGATAGATAGATAGATAGATAGATAGATATACACACACACATATTAGCAACTAATTAACTGAATACCAGGTTTTATTAATAAAGTACTATCATTACTCTTTTATTTCATATAATGTTTATTTCAGTACTTTTGGGGCATGGCCTTCGGGTGTAGCAACATACATTATTTTTTTAAAATAAATATTATCTGCATTCCTTGGCCTAATTATTTCACAGCCTGAAATACGTATTTTATTGTGTACATCACATAACTATTCAAAAAATATATTAGACATCAAGGGATTCATTTTCCAAACAATAATATACACACATAATCATGCTTTTCTATGTGTCATATATATGTAAAAGATGAATGATCTATACTATCAGCCATCTATCAAGCCACAGATGAATGTTACTTAGATTAGATATGTAGAGTTCACGAGCCTTGTCTAGCTTTGAAGACAATCATTCTGTACACTTAACTGCCTTTATAATATTTCAAATGAAATATATGTGTCTGACAAATATGTATAATGACAATAATGATCATGTACATAAATATACTGTCATGGAATATAATTTAGCTAACCCATTTTCATTGCCCCTTTCTATTTATTATCTGTTCTATAGAAGCTAAACTACTTTATTTACCTAAAAGCTTCATATTATGTACTAAATATATTAAAGAGTGGGCTTTATTCAATGGTGTAAGTTATAGAGAGTAAATATAAACCAACGGAAATATATGAATATTATCTTCATTATTATTATTATGAGTACGTAAACTGCACGCACATTATGATTAGATACAAACAATACAAATGTTCATTTGCGTAAAATAAAATCATGAACAAAGCGAAAATCACAGGCGTAGAAATATAATTATATGCATTCATTTAATATAATATCACTGTATATCTAGCCAGTTGAGAGATAACCAGGTTATATACTGAGTTAGATGGAGAGGACTAATGACAAATGTAATTCACGTCTAAAGTTCCGTTTTTACTTTTACTATTATATTCACATAGTTTATAAAACCGATTTCGGGTATTTTAACATAATATTTAATATATAAAATACTACTTCTCCTCCTTATGATCTCATAGCTATTCCTCATTCCAAGTCAACAAATCACAGTTTCCATTCTTTGTTTCCCAACAGGAAGTGAAGAATAGCAACAAAGTAATACAAACGGGATCAAATGTATCTTAATTAAATATCGTGTTTGTAGTTTAAGTATTTATCCACCTCACTATGCGAATAACCTGTCATTCTACCGATATATCAAACCCATTTCTCTGTGAAGTCAGGGAAGAGAATTAATGCGAAATTAAGTCTACAAAGGGGAGAATGAACTGCAGTTGTAATAATGTGGCTAAAAGTCAAGTAATGTCATCCTGACAAGGTCACATCTTGTTAACAAATGTTGAAAAGCTGTATTACACTGAGTGATTATTGATTTACATGTGAAGAAGAGACTGCTGAGGTCGTGGGAGGTCATATCATAATTTTCTATACTAAGAACACTATTGGTTCATCACAAAAAGTAATATACCATTTAAAATAGCATTGGAGCATAATTACGGTACAAATCTATTTCTTTTGGAAGAAAATGTTTGAACTATCTACGACTAAAATCACATACATATTATTCATCAGCGTATTCAGGACGATTTTAAATTTGTCAGTCATATTATTTGTCGGCTATGTCTTAAAAGCAAATCTGGGCCATAGTTCTGAGGGTGAAGCAATCTACAGCACCATTGCTTTGGTTTCCATGGTGATTGCCCCCACATTTAAACTTTTACGCACTGAATTGTACTTTTATATAATCTCATATGATCCAGAGAGTTAAAAAGTCGTAGTAGTCCAATAATAGCTAACCTTTGGCACTGCAGCTGTTAGAAACTACAGTTCCCATGATCGTTAAATGGACAGCGTGCTGGCTGAGCATCATGGGAACTGTGATGCACAACAGCGGGGCACAGAGCTTAAGGGTTTGCATGCACAGTTACATGTTATATCTCTAGAAACTTACAGGATCCCAGCATGCTGCATGCAGAGTGCTCCAACTCCGTGATTCCCGATGGCTGCAGCTGAATTGGGGGAAGCTCAGATCCGTCTAGGGAGCTCCTCTCCCCGGGTCCATCCTCCAGCTTCCTTCGCTTTTTCTTCTGTTGCTGTTTCTCAGCCCCTATGAGAGCCTCCACCGAGAAAGCGTGAGCCTTCAGACTCATTGTGCACGGAGATCTCCTCTTCTCTGCCATTCCTCCACAGTGTGCTCAGCCAAAGTGCCTCCTACACTCCCAGCTTGTCTCATATACCCCCAGCCTGCCTGCTACAACCAACCCCAAGCATAGGCACTATCTCTAACTTAGGCAGCAGTCCCAAACACAGACAGCTCTCTACAATAGGCACCACCAAGAGGATCTCTGGCATGCCCCTTATATGAACGTTAGTATAATCCAGCCCTGTGTAAATCCAGGTGGTCACCAAGTTTTCTTTCCCCAGTTCAACAAAAAAAATAAAACTTATCCCACTGTGAGAAGTTTCCTCTTCCCTTCTCTCCCCCTCTTGATCTGACTGGTGTGCCGGGCCAGGAAGGACTGACACAGGTTACACAGCGAGCAGGACACACATTAGAGCTTGTCATTGAAATTTGTAGCCTTGATCTGTCAGCACTGGCAAGCAGCAGAGCCCAGCTCATTAGTGACATTAAAGCGCCGGGAAAGGGAGGAGTCCTGTGAAGTGCCAATCAGCGCTGGATCTGACCAATCACTGCAGAGTGATTAATCCAGCCCCACACTTACTCCCAGACTAGGTTGTGAGGACAGACTGTACTTGCAGGGATTGTAACCCTGCTCTCCACCGTTATCCCCTAAACACCCCACACCTCAGCTCCCATTTATAAGACTATATTCACAATCAGTTAATTCAGCCTGGGTGAGAAAAGCAGTTAGACTGGGAATTAATTTGAGTATTCACTTAGTGTGATTACTGCCTGCTGAGTGTAAACTCATACTTAAATATGTAACCAGGTATAATAATTAATTTAGTATTTAGCTTGTTAACAAAAGCAAAGGGCCGTATGTGCACCTAGGAACATTAAATAATACTATTTATAATATAATGAGTTTGTGGGGATACATATATAAATAACTAACATAAAGTAATTTATTCATATTTGTATATGTACAATTCTAGTTTAGTTAGTTTTAATATAGTTGAAATTGTTATTATTATTATGAATGCAACAGAGTCATTTGAATATGACAATATCCCATATTATATAACAATATAACACTGTTTCAAAGGTATTATTCATTCTGAACACATGGTTACGCTATTAAATTACCATTTTTCCTCAATATAGATTAAAAATATAAAAATGTATTAACCCAAATTATTTTATTTTTTTTTGAATGGATTTCCTGCTATCAATTTTTTTTATTCCTGTTATTGGAAGATGCTCATTGGAATTTGAAAGAAACAAATATTTTATAAAATATGATACATATGATATGTATTAATGGAGATTGTGACACACACCACTTACAAATGAAGCAGGTTATACAAGCTAAATCCAAACATATAAAATCAACTGAAATTTGGCAAAATGCATTTTCACTTTGGGGGTATAAAAAAAACGACAAGTTCTTCTTAAATGTAAATACTTTGGCGTAACATCATTAAACAGGCCAGGCTCTTGAAGTTATGCTCTAAATTGAATGCATGCATTTTCATCCCAATTAGTCAGGTTTTCACCTAATTATAGCATAATTTTATCACGCAGGAGAAGGCTTTCCCATTCCTAGAAGACGATGAAGATTGGTATATTTAGCACAGTAAGCTCAGTTTAGCACCTTAATAAAAAGTTAAGGCTTCCTTTTTATAGGTTGAGGAGGTTTATGCTGGGAGCTGTTAAAATGTTTAGAGGTGCAATGGGATGGCAGACTTCACAGCATTCCATCTAGACTGAGGAGCAAGAAAATGGGACTTGGTTCCAAGCAAGCAACTTGGCTTGAGTTTGGCATTCAGGTTGTGGACTTCACTTCCCAGGAACCCCAACCGTCTATCCCATTGCATCTACGTCTGGCTGAGCATCATAGGAAATGTAGTCAATAACTGATTGGTTAGCTGTCACTGCTGTATTGACATCTCACTTGTGGATGTTGGTCCCAATGACTTAAATGAGGTCTGTTTACAGAGTTACTTTACTTTCTGTTTCTAAATTCAGACGATTCAGTTTTATTGGGAGCTGTAACTTTAAGGTGGGTAAAAAAAGATGTAAATCTAAGATTTACATATTTTTTTTATATATATTATATACAAAAAATTTGTATTTTCAGTAATGTTATCTTTATCTGTTTTTTTTTAATCTATCATGCTTTTGTGTATTATATTTTCACATTTTATAATTACATAAATGTAACTTAAATGATATTACATAAATACAGAAATTAGATGAATTTAATGTGTAACCAATCACCCTGATTGTATGCGTATCTATGTAAGCAAGTGATCTTAATTAACGAGACATGTATTTTTTATATCATGTTCAACTTTAAGCACAATGTAAATTATTGTAAAATAGTTTTAGAAGCAATTTCTATGTCAAATTACCCATTACCTCACTAACTCCTTTAAAATCCTATCTGATCCCTAAGATGTCTGTGATGATACGTCCAGTGAATGGGTTCCGCAGTCAACTTATCTGACTCATTGACTCAGACTCATTAAAAGCTATAAGATTAGTACCTGTTCTTGTTTTTATCAAGACTGAAAGAAATCAAGAAATCATGTTATAGGTCTATGAATGAGAGTTTGTTTATACCTTTATGCATTATGATATGTTCTATATAGTGCTGCAAAAAAATGTTTATAGTAATTTCGACCGCGCTTAAAGCAGGAGTCAAAAACTTGGTCATGAAGTGTCACTTTAAAGCATATTTAATTTTATCAGACAGATCGTTGCTTCACTAAAACTCGCAAGTAACCCAAGAACACATTCTATAAGGATCTGTAGCCTAGTGACGTTTGACTGACTTGTAAGAAGATTCACTGACCCAAAGATCCAGCAGCAAGAAAATATGGTGATCAGAGTCCAGAGTGCAGCAGAGGGCTGACAAATTTTTGCCTGGTGGGCAAAAACTATTTAGTGGCCCACGGCTCAGCTGTCATAAGAGATAGATACAGATAGACAGGCAATGCGTACCTGTTGACAGATAAAGGGCCATTGGATAGACAGTTTTGCACACATGTATTTACATTGAGTCGGGTTAGAGAGCATTCCAGGGGGCAATTACCCCTTGCCCTCTTTTGCAAGCCCTGTCAGTGGGGGAGAATGGATCCGATAGACATTAGGCTTGCCAGTGGACATCCAGTAGCATTAAAAGAATATGCAGATCAATCTTGAGCTGTGTCAAGAAATGAATGGTGTTGGTTATTTACAGGTTCAAAACAAACCTTATACGTGCAGAATTGTAATTCATTTAGATGTCAGGTCCCCAATCCAAAAGTGAAAACACTTCCCATATGTACTAATGTCACCAGCTCTCCTTTATTTTACACTGCCACTCCATCAAAATATGCCAACAGCTAGATGCTGTCAGATTTTAGCAATATACTAAAATGTTACTAACACGTGTAAATGAAACTCACTAAAAAGTTCTTCATTTATTATAACTAATGGAGAGAGATGTATATAAACATAACTGTATTTCATATATATATATACAATACACATAATATGTATTATTTTTTTAAAATCTCGAATCATATATCTATGAATGATCAGTGTCTATCCTTATATTAATAAGAAAATCAGCTCCATTTAATTTAAGAAAGAGGAAAAAGCCCAAAATGCATCAGTACACAAAGATTTTTAATGTTGTTCGTTTATTTGCACAGCCCAATGTGTTCCGTGTGTACAGTGGATCACATAGAAACTGAGATGTTCTTCCTTTCACTAAAACCAAGCAGTAAATATAATTTATTTTTATGGGAAATGACTCAATGTTGTTATATTTTCCAAAGCATTTAAATGATTATTTGAATGGAAAGTTGGTAAGATCGGTGTATTTTTGTATCTATGTAACAATCAGTGTAATTGCTTGATATTGTAAGACATTCTGGCTATTGGAGTTTCTCCTAATGTCAAGGTCTAGTAAAAAACAGTAATGAGATAGTAGCTCCCCCTTTTTGGTTAATAAGAACCTTATTATTCCCCTGCCAGTCCAGTAAACTTCCCTGGAGGAGTGAGGCAAGTCAGGGTGTATTAGGATTTGGGACTAATTGACACAGTGAGATGTGTTTTTATGTAGCCGGTCTTAAACTAAAGCCCTTGTACCAATGTTATCAGTTGTAGCAACATGTGATATTGTAAGGATTTAGGAAATAGCTACATACCAGGCATATCATATATCACCGTCTGCCTCTTTGGGTTTAGCTGGTCTCTACAGCAAGAGTAAAGTGGGTTAATAAGCGCTCCTTAGCTTCTCTGGGTAATTAGATCACCAGCCTTGCTTGTCTTTTACAAGAAGTAAAACATTTCGGATCCAATGGAAAGCAATTAATTAGTCAGTGCTGTAACCTAAGATAAAACCAAAAGCAAAAGCCACTAAACCCAAACTATAGCGGTTTATTTCCCTTCATAACATCCCACAGCCTATTTACTCTTATATTTTGATATCAAAGAAAGGCAGTGAATGCTGTGTGTATTATACGTGGTTATTTTGACTTATTTATTCACAAGATAAAGGAATTAGTGAGCTCTCCTATCTGAAATGTTTGTGTTAAACTCGATTCCGGATTGAATATACCTATGATAACCCAGGTTTATTAAAAATAGACGCTTTATAGGGGGATTGTTATTACAGCAGTAACAATTAGATGAATACTTACCAGAAATTACTTATAATAATTAAGGATTTCATTATATAAAACTGATTTGGGAATTATATATATATATTGTGTGTGTATATCTGAAGATCTAAAAACCTACTGCGAAATAAGTTTTTAAAAAAGTTCAATTCTCAGAAACATAGAAACAAGAAATCGAAGAAAACCTAATGGATTAATAATTGTAATACTATAGTGAACAGTCCAATGCAATACATGTGTCAATCTAATGCACCTATGGCTGTAGTGCAATTTGTCTGGGACTGCGGTTAAATAGGGATATACTGTGTTGCAATATAAATGTAGGTTGTTTACACTTTAAATAAATTAAATAAAGCCAGCCAAAGTAGTTAGAAATAATCTTACCCTGTGGTAATTAAGAAGTCTGCATGACTAATTAGTAGGTTATTTAGGATTGATATGTACATTTAAAAACTCCAAAATAGGGGTCTGTAAACGATGGAAAAATTAAAAACGAATTAGCAAGCTTCTACTTATAGCTAAGTCACTCCATTTCTTCAATTTGTAAAACCACAAGATAAGAATTTGGTGGGTTTTATAGGGTCACTATTAGCAACCAATTCTATTAATAGTACTTTGCAGTTCTGTCATGCTCCTCCGTGTGTTATCAAGATATTATATAATAAAATTGTATGCAAACTGATTAATACTCGTGATTACATCACACAAAAAACATGTACAGTACTTTTTTCAATCATTAATTATTTTTCTAGATTTAGTTCTTATATGAATAGTTGAAAAACATGGTACCATTAGCAAACAAGAATATATAAAAAATAAATATCTGAATTCTGCTAGAGGAACATTCGTCTAGGTTTCAGTCCTGGTTACAATTAAAGACTCGAGAAGGTGCTGACTTATTAAAGGTGCAAATCTCTAACTGAAACACTTCCACCTCACCTACTAGACCTCAATATACAGTGATCACACCAAGATACACTAATGATACAAAGCAAGGAAAGACAGGGACTATTTATTAACTAACTATAAACTGCATTAATAGTAAAACAATGTTCAGTGATTTGTGGATTTGCAAGAATTAAGTTAAATATATCTTATTATATAATATCACTGACCCTTAATATATTCAGAACATATTAAAAATCTCGTACAATTTGCTAAGCGAAATCACAGGTAACTATATATTTTTTTAAACAGTCCTTGTTTCTTTCCACTTCTCTTGTCATTGGGACATACACCAACTCCCAATGCACAGAATACGCACTGACAATCTGGTTGAATGATACATACGGCGTATGTTAAACAGGTACTTAACCTGTATACAGTAATCAGTGACACAGCACTGATACTATGATACAACATGCAAAATAAGGTGGATTGGAGAGACTTGTAGTTCTGCATATACACACACATATATATATAAAAACAAATGTATTTGTTTGTTTATGCATATACACACACACATATATAGGTACATATATTTATATATATATACCCATATATGTACGTAGCTATGTGTTTGTGTGTATGTATGTGTATATAAAATTAGGCCCATCAATCACTTTTTGTCAGTTTGATTGAGAACCTTTACCATGATGCTCAGCCAGCAATCAAGAATTACTTTTAGGCTATAAGTGCATTTGAGTAGGGTCACCCTTATCTCTTATCAAGTTTGTCTATTCTGTTACATTCCATATTATTTGTATGTGCAGCACTGTGGATGATGGATATTTATTAAATAATGATATAGTGCATTTTATATATTTATATATTTATATATATGGAATTACAGTTTTAAAGTGCTTAATCATGGTTAGCTGAGCTTCATGGGAAGTGTGGAAATGCCCATTAGTACATTACTCTAACTAGTTGATGGGTAAAAACATGACATAACATCTTTTCACCTTCCTGATTCATAATATGCATACACAAACATATTCCTACGCACTTACATAGATGTGGCTGCCTTATTTCTAGATTTTATTTATATATGAAAAATCAGTGGTGCTGCTTCTAATTTTGCCTAGAAATATTCACCTGTGTTGTGGCATCTAATGTAAAATATCACATCAGGGTATGAAAATCAAAACAGATTTGAAATTGTTGCAATGTTGAAATTAATGAACATTTAGTAACAATTCAAATGGCCATATAGTAAAACAGAAACTTAATACATTCTCAAACTAAGCTTTTTATAGTTACACTAAAAATTACTTATGAGAAACTGCAAAATTACAAAATATGTGTAAACATTTGATAGCTACAGGTAAATATTTGTTATTATATATATATATATATATATATATATGTATATATATATATATATATATATATATATATATATATATATATATATATATATATATATATATATATATATATATATTAAATAATGCGAGATAGCTTGATATCCTGTGGATCCCACGGGTATCTTTCCACACAAAGAAATGCCTGTTATTAGAAAATGATTAATTAACTGTGTATTTGTCAGGTTGAGATAAGATTTATTGTGCAGCCGGTAAGTCTTTAGATAGTATTAGTCCCCAGCCTGGTAATAAGATATCACTCTTATATAATAATTAGCATTGTCTGACCGTGATATGATGCTTTAATATGAGATCATTCGTAACGCTTCAGGATAACACTCCAGCCAGAGATAAGTGCATCCCTACACCACTTAAATGTCAAATTGGTATCCCTGAAAGCAATATCTCTCTGTCATAATAAGACAATGTGCTTTGTACAACACTATCTATCTATCTATCTATCTATCTATCTATCTATCTATCTATCTATCTATCTATCTATCTATCTATCTATCTATCTATCTATCTATCTATCATTTCTAGTTGGTAGCATATAATTTAAATTATGGACTCAGTAAAACCAGGAATTAGTGGTGGCTAATTATTTTCACACAATCTGTTACGGACTACAAATCCCGTGATGCTCACCCATCAAGTATTTTTAGCCGGAAAGTCCATTTGAGCAGGACCATTCCTCTATACCCCCCCCCCCCCCCCGTTATAAAAGATTAATAATAATAATATAGTGCATGGTTTGCATTATGTGTGACTCACGCTTTTTATTATTTTATTTATTACTAAACCCAGATCTAGAAACATTTCATATACCAATAACGTCACCATGTTGTATTTCACCTGCACAGGGTAGAGATTCTAGAGAAAATCTATCACTCGATTCTTCCCTTGACCAGTTCATTTTCTTGTTAAAATTCATTATTGTAACTTGGAAAGACGGGGAAGTATATTTGTGAAGTTACACTTATTCACCTTGTTTCATTTGGAAGACCCTCACTTAAACTCTTATGCTTTGTGAAAGTATTTCTTGCCTCACAGGACTATTTTCTTGTGATTTAGTAAGTGCTGCATAGAAAAGCACAATATTCTTCTGCCTAGATGGTTTGGGTTGTTATAAAGGCAATTCCACTTGCCTTTAAGCTCTATTTATATCAGTAATAGCAAGCCCTTGGAACTCCAGCTGCAGTGACCATAAACACTGGTTTGTCTGAGAATCACTAGAAATTGGAGTCCACAGCACAGAGAGGGCCAGAGGTTAATCATGACTGGCTTACTTCCATGTCTGCCTCTCTCTTTCTTTGGTAAGGTACTAACCTGTGCAGTCTAAATTCAGTAAGAAGTAACTGCTAACTGCTGATGATTTCACAATATTCTCTGGCAGTTCAGGAATACATTGTCACCTTTGTGTGCTAGGCATCTGGGTACAGATGATTACTTTCATACTGTACTGCCTGTATATAAAAGATTTAGTCACCATCAAATATAAAATAACACCGTAATAATAATTATAATAAACTGATCCACATTTGCTTGCAGTACCTATTTTTAATTATGCGTTGATATTTAAGATACTATAAATTAACGGGGTTTTCTTTACACAGAAAGCAATCTTTAAGAACAAAAATTATTAAATCTAAATATAAAAATATTCAAATAAGGATTTCTTGTTTCCAATATTAAGTTTTTTTTTTTATTGTAAATAAAAATATATTTCTAGTACAGTTCAGTAAGGAAATGCATCTTTCGGGTTTGTATTAAATCAGATTAATTGAACAAAAACACATATACAAATATACAAATCCCTGTGGTGTCGATACGTTGTGGGAATTTCACACTCGAGTATACTTTTTTGACCGATTGCTTTGTTGCTCCAATTTATTTTTATTTTGTTATTTTTAGTGTGTTTTGTTGCTGGTATTCTGTATTGTTTTATTGTCGTCATCATTTGTTTGCTAGAGTGGTGTGCTGTAAATAAATACATTTCTTTACCTGTGCTGCGATTTAAGGACAGAGAATATTAGGTATGGTTATGAGTGGGAACCCTTTTCATCTTTCTGTTCATCAATGAAAAATGGATTAAAAAATAAATGATAAAACCGAAGAAGTGAACTGTGACATGTACATTTCGTGAGTTAACAGGAATTAAAAACAGTATTGCCTGGGAAATAACAAGTATTATTTATAAATGTTTACAATTTCTAAATATCCATATATTTTTTAAAATACCTCTCTTTTGAAATGTTCCATTTACATGTGTGATATTTGGAGCTGAATAACATGTCTGGATCTCAGTTCTCACAGGCTGCAGATGTTATATGTTTATATACAAATAATGTTTAAATAATTCTGGCTGGATCATACAGTTTACGATGCACCTGAGATATATAATGTCACATTCAGGCCAAAATACACGATGTTATCCAGACTGATCCAAGATCCAGCAATGGGTGGGATTCTATAACCTGTGGTGCTTTCTAATTATTCAATAAGATGCTACAATAAAATATATACATAATAAAATACATCATTCTTCTAAAAGGACAGACATTACAGCAAGATCTGTAGCGGAGAAGGGATATTGTAGAGTAGTTAACAGGTAGAGTTTGTAGAATCACAACTTCCATGATGCCCAGTCAGCATGTCGCTTATGCTGAAGTGTTCAGCTAACCCTGTGTAGGAATGCTGTATGTTTCTTCCTTTAGGAAACACATTGCATGTGAAGGTCAGTAGAAAATGGTGCAATAAATGATGACATTAAATGTAATGAAATATGAATATAATTTTCACCCAAGTAAAACGTTCTTATATCTGAATGTATCAACACAGACACCTCTCCGCCTGCTGTCTTCTATAACTCTCATGATGAGAGCTGGCTGTCCATGATGGGAGTTGCAGACCAGAGCCTTCGAAGTCCCAGACGGTGTCTCTTGAATTTATTAATTGTGTACTGCTCACGGGAGAAAGTCATTTTTTTTGGCTGGCTGAGCATCATGGGAACCTTAGTCCACAACAGAAGCACTAAAGGTTAGCCACCTTGAGTCTACGAACGTGTAGACCAAATCTATCCATCAGCTGTATGTAATTCGAAAACAGCCATGTAATTATAATGGTGACTTTTATTAGAAACACTTGTTCTGCAATACGTTTGTTTAAACACATAATACTGCCTTTACATTGTATTATTATTTTTTATTATTAAATAGTCGCAGCTATATCTGGCATTAAGGTGATTACACACTAGACCCTCCCTTGCTTTCTTCTATAGATGCCTTTACACAGCGCTGTAAGTGTTATTTTCATTATGTCGAGGCAGTAAAATTAGGTCAAATATGAATGGGATATGGTTTTTCCATCAGAATGCATGCAGTTCTAATTGAACTAATATCCTACTCATTTTTCTCCGTGCCGGATAAGTTTTATTACATTCCAAGCATACAGCGTGTGCTTACACTGCCAAAAGCTTTGTGCATCATATATTTCTGAGATACATCTCACTTTCTTATTAGGAATAAATAGCACTCAAGGCGCTACTACCACAAATTAATAGTGCAGCTGCTTTTAACCCTTCAAATGCATACAGCCTACTAATGTTCGAATGCATGTGAAGGGTTAACAGACAAAATGTTTTTTTTTTTTTTTTACAGCACTGTGCCTGAATTTTGGTACTCTAACTGTTGTGGATTATAGTTACCATAATGCTGAACCATTGCTGGCTGAGTATCATGGCTGAGCACTATAAGAATGGGGCTATATTGGAGAGAAGCATGCAATGTCACTTGTTATAGAGTAACATTCAATGAAATAAAATATCACTTATCACTGTTTTTTTTTATTTATTTTTTTTACACATTTTGTTTATTTCAGTCTATGGTATTCAATGACATGAGAAAAATGAACCCAGGCCATTGAACAGAATCCATTATGTCTTACAAATTCAGAATGCATTGGTGTTATAATGTGCATTTGCACATTGTATGTCTCTTTGCCAACATTAGAATTTGGGTTAGAGTTAGGGTTTAGGATAAGGCATTGGGCAAGGGTTTAGGGTTTGGACTTAGGGGGAGATGTTCAGGTTGTAGGGGACATTAAGTTAGAGGACAATTAGGTAAATTAGGCAGGTGCTCCTCGTAACAAGATATTAATATTGACATATTGAGATATTTAAGCTGTGTGTTATTATATTGACATGCACTAATATCTATGCAATCTTTCACTTGTGTGGCAATAATCACACAACTTTATGACATTGGTAAATAATGGGAATAAAAGTTTGCAACAGCTTAAGGGGCAAATATTGGCCGTCACTCCCATAGTAATAACAACAAATTTTGATTTAGTTTTCTAACATGTTCTGAAGAGTTTAGCTAATTTTAGTTTTGATGAAATTATTAATTATATGTCATACTGTCCATATAATATGACTATCAGTGACCAACCACAGAGCATGAATTTATGAAGATTTTTTTTATTCAGCTGTGCTTATTTATTTACTCAAACTAGGAAAATGTATTTTAAGGCAACTTTAACTTTCTATTAGACCAAACTGGAGAATGGAAATTGATAAGAATTTTGAAATTCCCAGATCACTAAGTATGTGTACTATGCCATCTATTGGCTAAAATAAGTAAATGGGTTACCATAGAGTGATTCCTGCAGCTACCAGCTGACTGATCTAGCTTGGGGAGTGAGGTTTTATTATTTTCAAGTACAATAACGAACTCTGTAATCTAATTAGTGATTTGTATGCTGAACATTCAAGTGGGAAACATTCTACCATCAGAGTTTATTTATAAAGAACCATTATGTAATGTATCAGTAATGAGGATAACAGATGGTTTGGTGAAGAGAAAGTAAAAAGGACCTGTGTATTAAGCCTCCCAATTGAAAGGGTTAAATAATAATCAGAAAAAAGGTTATTTTTTGACATATGATATGGTAATTCATTAAAGAGCCGAATTTATCCAACCAACGATTAACTCAACAGTAGTGTGAAATATTTAAATCAGCAATGTTCAATATATTGTTTTATTTATAAAAATAAATATAGGACAATTTTCCATATATTTTTTTTTAAATTGTCATTGAGAAGTTGCAAGAATTATTTTTTTAAGATGTACTTTTTTCTTTCTGTAGTGTATATTCAATAAGGAGTAAAACATGGTATGATATTCAAACGTTGCTCATTAATGGTCAGTGTTATTACTGGTCATGATATCAGTGTCTACTAACAACGAGTTGTCATTATGATCGTGTGGACGTAATTGTGCCATATTTTGATAAGCGGCTATTTGTTCATTGACGTATAATATTTTGAAAATATTTCTTTATTATAAAAACAGAAAATCCTTGTGTCAGTTTGTTTATCTGAAGCTGGAAAAACTCCCTCTTGAACACTGAACTTTGAACCATAACATTTGCACAGCTTATTCATGCTGGAATTTCTAGGTCAATTCAACTATTTTCATTCTCTTTACATTGTTAATTAAGCTTTGAGGTGCCTTTGAATCCAATAACATAAGGTCTCCAGGACAGAAATCGAATTTGCTGGTGTGCTCCAGCATTAGTAGAACATGTCTGACCTGGATGCTAACAGTATGGACATTTGGTATGGACAAAAGGAGATTATGATGTCACTGTTGATGTAGAACAATGACCCATCAGTGTCACAGCACTATGGTAATTGGCCCGTAGTTTGGAAAGATTAATAGTACATCAGGGTAATATTGAAAGCCAAACACAAAATGACCACGAAATAACTTTGCAATTAAAGTGTTACATTAAAGGAACAGTCATCTCTAAAAGAAGGTCTAAGTTTTGAATCATTCCCATTCATGCCACCAGTGGTGTATCTTGGTTTTGTGCTGTGCTAGGCAGACAAAATTCGGGCCCCCACCCACCCATTGCACACCCACAACATGCCCCATCACCCCATTACATGCCCCATCACCCACATTTCACGCACATTAAATGCCCAATCACCCCATTACATGCCCCCATCACCCACATTTCACGCACATTAAAAGCCCCATCACCCCATTACATGCCCCCATCACCCTCATTACATGCCCCATCACCCTGATTAATTGGAAGGAGCTAAAGCTTGCTGAACAGTGGGGGAGGGATCGAAAATGTTTGAAGCACCAGAAGTGTGCTTTAACACGCTCTGGCAAAGTGCCGCCCTAGGCGAGTGCCTTGTTTGCCTTGTGGAAGATACACTACTGCATGCCACACTAGTAGACATGTAAGAGATGAATGTCAGCTAGTCATTGGCTCCTGCCTATTCAATTCAAATGTTATGTGTGCATGCATAGTGCTATGAAGGAAAATAAGAAGCAAGGTGGGAAAGGAACGTCCTAGCCTTTCTACGTGAAACAAAGCACAGATCACTGAAAGAATAAATAGCACTTTATGGCTCCATCAAAAATGAATTGTTTAAAAATGTATAAAATTCTTGTTATTTCATTATCATTATCCTAAAAAGGTCCAGGCATGTCTGTAATAACTCCATATATTTTTAAAAGGACACAAATTACTGTAACACACTGTAACAATGTATGCACATATGCAACTTGTGGAATTTTGATATTTTGGCTTCTTTTGCAAACAAGTATAGTAATACTGAGTTAGGCCCAAGATATTTTCTTTGAGATCTTCTTAATCATATTGCACAGTAGAGAGCTGCACTGTGTCTAGATGTAACGCACAGGGTTGCAAGGGAGGTGACAGGGCCCCATGCTGGGTAACTGCACTTATCTTGTAGCATGGGGCTCCAGATTTTATGCAGACACACAGAGGCCACCTGTAGGCAGCTGCTGTATCCAATGTACATGGTTAGGACTGCAGACATCATGGAGCAGGCATGGATAATAACTGAACAGGAAAGCAGGATGTTGCAGGCTAGGACAGGATAAACTAAGAAACTAAGCAAGTACAGTGATAGGGACTGAAGCAGAACAGAACTGAATACAGTGTGCAGGGCTACAGGACAGAGACAAAGCAAAAGCAAGATAAGCAAAATAATGATAAACAATACAAGGTACAGGGTTACAGATAATAACATAGATATAATGCAGGGCACAGACAAAAGGCATGGTGGGAATTTGGTCAACCTATTGACCAATTAGATGTTATCTTACCAACCAAGCCAAGGTACCTTACATTAACATACCTTGACACTTACATACAGAGAAAATACCTGTAGACTGCGCTGCACAGCAGAAACTGAAAGAAGCGCAAACGGGCTGGGTTGCACATTTATACAGAGCAGAGAAACTAGGTAGAAATAAACAGTGAAAACCCAGGAGGGGAAAAGAACAATAAACAACAAGAAAACCAGGACTGGACCAGAACAGAAGAGCAAAGGAACAAAAGGGGGAAAAAACCAGGACCCTTTTGACAGGGCTCAGGTCACCCCTTTTACAGGGCTCAGATCAGGGCAGGTGCTAGTCTATGGCTAGGACAGGTTACAGACAATGGATAGACTTGGGCAGGTACCTGTCTATGGCAAGAACTTGGGCAGGTGCCCGTCTGTGTCTAGGCTTAGGCAGGTGCCAGGCAATAGGTAGATTTAGGCTGGTGCCACCTTGTGGCCAAACTTGGCAGGTACCACATTGGACAGGTGCCTCTCAGAGGCCAAACCACGAAATACTGTAAATATAAACAGAAGCTCACAGTGATAGTGAAATGATTAATTCCAACAGGTTGCAATGTTTCAATCCAACAGGATCTTTATTGAGCTAATCATGTGATACAAATGTAACATTATATATACTGTGCAGTAACAAATCGCACATGTGTCAAAGGAGGGGGCAATTACGCACCCAATTAGTGAATGAATCAATATATAACAATGTCATTAATATTTCAATAGTTAAAATTATATTACACAAATGTGATTAAAATTGGGCAAAAATAGGAATTTTTATTATAATATATAACAGACGATTAAAAAATAGCAAGTTGGGTGCAAAAACAAACCATCAATGTCAAGATATATTTTGTAGCGCAGCTGGTCCTATACCATAAGCCAGTACCCATTTATATTCAGAAATATCAATTAAAGAAAATTATCATAGCTGCTTGAACAGATCATACTACGTGTAGAGGAGCAGCTACGCATAAGGAGGCCGAATAAGTATTTCATCAGCATACTGGAAGAAAGGAGAAAGAGGAAAAATCATTAGAATATTTCTTAGTTAGATACGTTGTCAATTTTAAATCTAAGTCTATATAAAGGGAGACAGGTCAAATTCTTTATTTAGGTCTTTGGGGGAAGAGGCAATCAAGTTCAATAATCCACCATGTCTCTTTAATAAACGTTCACGGTCACCTCACCATTTTGGATTTGGAACAGTGTCAATTACTTGAAAACGAAGATGGACAATTGGTGTCCAACTTCAGAGAAATGGCAAGGCACAGATAAATCTATCTTGTTGGTGCCTATAGTTTACTTGTGTTTAGAAAACCTTGATTTAATTTTCTGGGTAGTCTCACCTACATATACTAGCCTACATGGACAGTGCAAAATAGACTGGTACCTGCCCAAGCCTAACCATAGACTGGCACCAGCCCTAATGAGCCCGGTAAAAGAGTGACCTGAGCCATGTAAAAGGGATGACTTGTGTCTTAGTATCCTGCTATATGTTTTCCTTGTTTCTTGCTTCTGTCCCTTCTGTTCTGGTCCAGTTATGGTATTCTTGCTTATTATTGTTCTGTTCTATTCCAGGTTTTCACATTTTCTCTCTACCTAGTTTCTCTGCTTTGTATCAATGTGCGACCCAACCCATTTGTGCTAATTTCTGTTTCTGCAACCTTCTGGTCTGTGCTGCTACAGGTATTCCTTGCTCGTGTCTGTGCAATGTAAATTTTTATACTGTCATTCATGCCAATTTATAATTAGGTCATCGCATTGGGCCAAAATGTGAGCTACCTTGACGTGGTTGGCAAGCTTCATTGTATGGCCAGAATTTAAACAAATCCTCATTATTACCATTTCTAGTGTTAGGCTAGTTTCTGTGTATTTGTTTGCATGTTCTCTTCTGTTCCTTAGTCCTGTCCTCTGTATGTAGTTTTAGTTAGATCTGTGCCTGTCCCTTTACGTTTTGTATCAATGCCCTTTGTTTTGGCCCTGCATCATATCTATGTTATTATCTGTAACCTTCTATCTTGCATTGTTTATCCTTAGTTTGGCCTCTGCTTTATCTTGCTTATGTTTATGTATGTGCTCCTGTAGCCCTGCACTCAGTATTCAGTTCTGTGCTGCCTCAGTTCTTTCTCTGCTATTGCTCTGCTTGGTCTGTTTGCCTGTCCTATCCTGCAACATCCTACTTGCCTGTCAAAGTTATTTTCCATGCCTGCTCCAGGAAGGCTGCATGGTTTATATAGTCCTAGCCTTAGAATTCTGGATACAGCAACTGCTTACACAGGGCCCCGCTATGCAGCTGCATAACATATAGCCTCAATTTACCAGGGAAATGCAGTTACACAGCACCAGGCCCTGTGTCTCCATATCTGCATCATAGCTCCTGTACTCGGGTGCTCAGGGTCCCTTACCACCTGGATCCTGTGCGTGACACCTACAGTGCATGAAAACTAATTTTAGATAAGTAAATACAAAGAAACAGTTCTGTGCCATCCGTCATTTCGCCACAAACTGCATGTAAAGTATAATAGTTATTGCTATACCAGCAGTCCTGCCTATATCCCCAAGCCTGCCTCCTTGTGTTCTATTATCATAGCACAAGGAGTTGGCTGCAACCACACACCCTTGTTTAACAAGCACTGGCAGTGCTTTATCCACTGCCACTGACTGTAAGGGTTAATGTTGCAGCAATTATGACGTAACTTTCTCTAACATCACTTCGCTGGGAAAGCCATTTAGTGTCAAAAGCAAAATCTACAGAGCTTGGAGAGGGTGTTATATCTAACAGCAGTTACATTTTGTAAATAAAGTGTCAAAAAGGCTTTTGCAATAATGAAATATGCATTTGGAACTATGTTCTTGTTATTAGCTTTGATATACATTTAAAAAGCAGAGTAGCCATGGGAACTATGCTGTCCCTTTAACTTTGGTCTCATTGTGCAGGTTGAAGCCTAATTTCAGTTAGTCAGCATTGGAGTGACATTTCATCTGGTATTTGTTTTCTTGGTGTTACCCAAAACATAACATTATTAAACCAAAGATATCTTCACAGAAACTTCTCTTAAAAGCTTGACCACGTTGGTAACATGCAAAAGAACACAAAGAAGCAATAGTGCTCTCTGTTTGGAATATACTATATATATAGACGGATTCCGGGCCAGAAAATGCATTCACCCCTATGGGTCTATTCACATAAATTTGAATTTGGAGGTCGACTTAAATTTTGAGACTTAGTCAAACTCGGCACCCAAGTTTGACTTAGAACCCCCCCAACTTTGAATCTTCCCAATTGAAAGTAATGGGAAGCAAAATGAACAAAGCTATTTTTGAAACGAAGTCAAACTTAAGTGCTGATTGTGACTTAGTCTCAAACTGAAAGTCAACCTCCATAGTCGAATTTTAGGGAATAGATCCACTGGAACAATTTTGGAGACATTTTAGTGTGCTCATCAATAGCATGAAATAAAGTAAGCCCTGAGGAAATCAGGAAACAAGATGGCTCAAACAATTCTTTATTAGCCCATCATATTATACAAATTAAAAACATAAAAGAATAACGATGTAGGCCTACAAAATACGATGCTAAGTAACCGCAAGGTAAACTCACAAAAAGCGCATGGGGACTATGGTAAGTCAGTCAAAACCAGCGCATTGCATCCTGATTTTGTATTGCATGTGGAGAAGGAACCCCTGAAGCCTTGGTGATAATCTGTTAATGGCCATGTCGAAAGGGGCTGTCTTTCACAAAGTGCCGAATGCTGGAGACTGGTGAATTGTTCACTGGAGTTGAAAAATCAGTACTCATTTCATCCTTAAGTTTAGGACTTCACGGCACATGAAACAGCCAGATCTTGATGCACCTTATTTAGTCCCCACTGCAACACATGTGATCTCATCATAGCAAATCAATACAATACTAATGCATACTAACAAAAAGAACTACCCTTTGATTATAGATATTGATGGGATGTTCATGTTAAAGGATATGATTTCAAATTACACTAATATAAAATATACAAAATTGAACACTTACAGAGCAATCATAATGTCATTGTAAATTCTATGTTCAGAATATAAACAATAAATACCAGCAACTGAGACTGATATTAATCAATATTAAATAATAATTGCAAAAATAATATTAATAAGAACTCGGGTGCAGAATTTCACTTGTCAAAAAATCAAATATGGGTTTGTTTTTTAAGTCAAACTCAGGTGCCTTATTTAATTTATCAGAGTATTCACTGTACCTACCCTGATGGAGGGTCTTTCTTTAACACATACATAGTCTAAGTATGGATCATGTGAGCTCAAGACACTATGGGGGCTGTAGCTCAACTGAGTGGGGTCATTTAAAGTTGTCTAATGTCACCTAAACTTGCCCATTTGGGCTACACCCCCTCAGCATAAATGAACTTTGTCCTGGGATGCTAGCAGGTATGATATTAGCACATATTAATCCAATATCAAATAAAAAAAAACATGTTTTACACATGGCCCCTATTTTCTTATTAATTGATATGTCTATATAAATTACCTTGTGACATCACAACTGCCTTCTGAGAATGCACTTTCTCTAAGTTAAATCTCTGATAGTATTAATTTAATATGTCAGGTTTTTATTTATTTATATTTTTTACAGATTTTTTCCAATTTAATTTGGGAGCCATTTTGGGAGGACTTTGGCTGTATGGGCTACAGCCGAAGCCCTCCCATTGACTTCTATTTCCTTAATAGCTGAGGTCCTCCCAAAAAGGACGGTCACGAAATGGATTTGAAGATCCACTGTGACGGGGGTTCTTGGAGGGGCCTGGCAGCCAGAAGACTCCCTGTAGACTATGGACCCTGTCTGTCAATATATTAGTTTGAGGGTACACACTTTGAGGGCGCCAGGATGTGAGCCAAGATGTGTACTTTAGGATTTAAGCCTTTGTCCCATTCAATGTGTTTTCCCCAGGTTAAGATTGTATCCTATCCTGTAAACCCCTGTAATTATGTCACCTTACCCATTGTCTTCATGTAAGAAATTCAGTGTCATGTTGTACAGTGATGTCACTTAGCAAGTTACTTTAATTGCGTGCACTGTATCTGTACTTGACACCTTTGTATCCTGAAAGGTGTGAGGCAGGATTTCCCCATTGAATGTCCTTCTGTTAAACTGATTATATTGTGTTCATTATGTGTCTTACTGTGTGTATTGTACTTAGGTTTACTCATGGTAATTCCTATCTGGATTACTAATGTCTGTGATGTCATGTTGCACAAATAAAGAGAGTTGTTCTTCTTGCTGTACCTAACTGCTAGTAGTCTCCTGTCTGTTATTTGGGTACAAAGAGCAAAGGTCCAGGAAAGACTTGCTGGGTGAATGCTCCGCTGTAATCGGGGGCTAAGGAGGTGATTTCACACAACGGGCAGAGGGTCTACTACATCTGGTAGATGGTCCGCTACATTGGTGTTAGCAGTGGGATCCTCCTTGCAAGAGCCCAGTAGATTAGCAGCAGTGCACCAGCAAGGGATTGCGACCAGCACGATGGCCGTGGATATGAATTATCAGTTTTGCAAAGCTGGCCCATTGGCCAAGGAGTACCAGAGTGGTACAGCAGCCACGATGGCTGGGATTTGCAAGTTGAAGACCGAACAGGTCCTGCAGGAAGAGCTGCTGCAGCGAGTTGGCAGCTACCAAAAATGATGGATGAACGCTCTCATTCGGGACCAGGATTACTGGGAAATGTCTTCCCCAGCTTCCAGGAATGGTATGTGCACCAGCTGAGCGAGAGATTGCCGTACCTGGGAGAACACCCACAGGAAGACTGGGTGGCTGAATTAGGGGAGCTTATCTCTGCTCTGAGATGGTAGTGGATTGTGGATACCGGGCACAACGGTGGTATGCCACACAGTTATACCCTGAGCTGGAGGATGAAACTCCTACAGAGGGCTCCGATTTTGGTGGCTCAGGATTGTTATTGGAAAATCTCCAGCAGGATCCAGACTTTGGGAGTGCCTCGACAGACCATTGGAGAGATCTCTGGGAGTTCCGGGTTGCAGATAGTTTCTATGTGCCTGAACTGGAAGCCGACTGGGACTACTTGGTGACCCAAGAAGTGGAGCTAGAGAAGGCATTCCTACAGCTACTCCACCACATACAGCCTGCTTATGAGACTGTGAGTATCAGTGCTGCTCCCCTCCCAGCAGATGCACTGAACCTAGAACTGTGCCCCTTTATCCCTGTGGATGACCTAGCGGAAGAGCTGGCATCCAGGCAGATTGCCACTGGCTCCTGCCTGCCCCTACCCCAGACCCCAGTTCTGTGTCCCATTTTCCCTGTAGAGGTCCCGGCTGACGTCACGTCCCCAGACCTGTTACCCCTGCCCCCCTCAAATTCCCAGTTGAACCACTGGCACTGTTCCCCATGACTGACCTGGACTTCCTCTCACCGCCCCTACCTACCACACCAGCAGAGGCACTGGTTGCAGAGCAGAGCCTCATATGTTCCTGCCTAACCCTTCCAGTGACCCTAGAGTTGTGTCCCTTTCCCCCTCCGGATGCCCCAAGTGAAGGGCTGACATCAGAGCAGAGTGCTGCTGGCATCTACTCACCTCCACCTGGGTTCAAGGAGCCTTATTGGAGCCCCATCCTTGGCTTTTACCCACCCGATGCACCAGCAGAAGTGCTGGCATTGATGTTCCCAGGGCCTAAATGGGATACCCCCATAGTATCCAGCCCAGCTTACCCTGCCACCCTACCTGCTCCCCAGCGGCTGAAAGGATTTCTGGGAGAAGGAACATCTGGCCTTTCTCCCCAGCGGCAGATGCATGTCTCGGGAGAGGTGGAGGTTGGTTGGGTAAGTGCTATTTTTGAACAAACAAAGTGTGGGGACTGCAAACCGGTGATTGACCATGGGGAGACCTGCTCTACAGACTGACTTAGGAGTCACCCCGTCTGCGGGATCCTCCAGCGTCAGTCTCCCCCCGAAAAAGGAGATATGTCACGAAATGGATTTGAAGATCCACTGTGACGGGGGTTCTTCGAGGGGCCTGGCAACCAGAAGACTCCCTGTAGACTATGGACCCTGTCTGTCAATATATTAGTTTGAGGGTACACACTTTGAGAGCGCCAGTGGACCCCTGTTTTCAACTGGACGTCAAATACAGGCTCATTCAAGATGTGAGACAAGATGTGTACTATAGGATTTAAGCCTTTGTCCCATTCAATGTGTTTTCCCCAGGTTAGGATTGTATCCTATCCTGTAAACCCCTGTAATTATGTCACCTTACCCATTGTCTTCATGTAAGAAATTCAGTGTCATGTTGTACAGTGATGTCACTTAGCAAGTTACTTTAATTGAGTGCACTCTTTATGTATCTGTACTTGACACCTTTGTATCCTGAAAGGTGTGAGGCAGGATTTCCCCATTGTATGTCATTCTGGTAAACTGATTATATTGTGTTCATTATGTGTCTTACTGTGTGTATTGTAATTAGGTTTACTCATGGTAATTCCTATCTGGATTACTAATGTCTGTGATGTAATGTTTATGTGTATATAAGTCTGTGCTGTTGCACAAATAAAGAGAGTTGTTCTTCTTGCTGTACCTAACTGCTAGTAGTCTCCTGTCTGCTATTTGGGTACAAAGAGCAAGTGTCCAGGAAAGACTTGCTGGGTGAATGCTCAGCTGTAATCGGGGGCTAAGGAGGTGATTCCCTACAACGGGAAGAGGGTCTACTACATCCGGTAGACGGTCTGTTACAAGGACCAGTCAATGAGAGCACCGAGGCTACCACTTCATTTCGGTGCATTTTGGATGAATACATTATTGAATATAACAAGTAGAAAACTATTTTAGTAAACGTATGAAATGCTTAGTGTTGCAAATTATATATTTCAGTTTGCGTTCCTTCTGGTTGGCAGTTGAACAAAACATATTAAAAATGGTGAGAAATTTACAGAACTCACACCGGCCAGCATCACATCTGAACATGCCAGTGATAACCAGCCAAATTCTCGCAGCTGAGCCTGGGGTGTGAAAAATACTTGAGAAAAGTATATTGCCAAGTGTATAATATATTTCATGTGCCATAAACATATGCCATAATAACAAATGCTAAATGAAACAATGAGAGATAGAGGTAAACTTTCAACATGTATTAGGGCTTACAATGAGGTAAACCTCACCATAATCATCTTTGACATGGAAAACACCAAAGGTACATGTTTATGCTTTGGTTTTCTCTATACTTACTTTACTATATATTTTTGGTTAGATTATATAACCAATAACTTCCATTTATATTATATTTATAGACATATGGCAACTTCATGTGGGTGAGCAGTCTTATATGACTTTTGTATACATTATATAGTTAGTAACACTGCATTTGCAGCATGTTTAGTAAGCATCATATTATAAATACATAGTATTTGAGCCTGTGACAAGCCTAAATTGTCAACAATTATTTTGCATATAACAGTATGTCAGCCTGGGATACAACCAACAGGACAGGACCTTCAGATATAGCATTTAAAATACTTGCTAAACTGCAACATTTATTTACAAGTGTTTAACAAAATACAATCTCACAATGCATTGTCATTTCCCTCATTTACATGTACAATGCAAGTAATACATTTGAACATACAATATAAACATGCAGGACAGGGTTGGTATCTTCAGACCTGGGAAAAACAGTGTAGTTGCCAAAGGTGCAACTTCATCAGCCCACCCATTATCATGAAGGATAGATACAGGCCATCATGAATGAAAAACTTACAGATAATGTACAAAGATTGATAGACAGAGAAGACAATTGGACAGAAATATAGGAACTAGCCGCACCTCCAAATCCGCATCTAGGACAGTTTAGCACGGCTGATTCACCGCTGACAGTCCAGCGCAGCAGTTTGAATGCTGAACTGTCAGTGGTGAAGATGAATGTGGCCGCTTCATCACGGCAATGTAAGGTCTGACAGTGCAGTGGTGAACTGTAAGCGCTTACAAACGTACACCCCCAAATAAATTAACCCCCTAATGAATGAAACCTGCCCAAAAGTGACCCCCCCAAACCCTAATACTAAAATTAACCCCCGAACCCTAATACTAAAATTAAGCCCCTAACCCTAATACTAAAATTAACCCCCAAACTCTAATACTAAAATGAACCCTAATACTAATCCTACCCCCTAAATCCTAATACTAAACTTAACCGCTGAACTCTAATACTAAAATTAACCCTAATACCAATGCTACCTACCAAACCCTAATACTAAAATTAACCCCCGAACTCTAATACTAAAATTAATCCTAATACTAATGCTACCCCCCAATACTCACCTTAGCGATGAAATGTCCCGTGATGACCTCTTGTGCGATGAACTGGCCATCGCACGAGAGGGGGGTGGTGAAGCAGTTGCATTAATGCAGCCACAATGAACTGTCCCATCCCCCCAAATGCTGGCCGCATGGGAAGGAGCATTTGGGAAACATAGGTCCTCAGAGTCTAGTGCTCATAACCCCTCCTCTACCCTGCGTGTGAGGTCAGCACAAGGGTCAGAGGGAGGGGAGAACCACACCAGCAGTGTGAATATTACGCAGTGAAAAGTGGAGAAGGGGTCTGAAGTTCTCAACCCCGTTCAAAAAAAAAAAAAAGAAAAACAGTGTGGTTGGGCAGGTATTGTGTGTGTTTTTGAAAATGTAACTGTATGTCAGTGTGACTGTATGTAAGTGTGTGCAAGTGTGACTATATGTAAATTTATGCAAGTGTGACTGTATGTAAATGTGTGTTTGTGTAAGTGGGACTGTATGTAAGTGTGTGTTTGTGCAAGTGTGACTGTGTGTAAGTGTGGCTGTATGTACGTATGTGAACCATAAGGAACTTTTGTGCAGGGATACAGTAAGGGAAAAAACATTTGATCCCCTGCTGATTTTGAACATTTTCCCACTGACAAAGAACTGTTTAGTCTATAATTTTAGTGATAGGTGTATTTTAACAGTGAGAGACAGAAAAACGCATGTCAAAAAATTATAGATTGATTTGCATGTCAATGAGTGAAATAAGTATTTGACCCCTTTGACTTGGTACTTGCTGGCAAAACCCTTGTTGGCAATCACAGAGGTCAGACGTTTCTTGTAGTTGGCCACCAGGTTTGACCACCTCTCAGGAGGGATTTTGTCCCACTCCTCTTTGCAGATCCTCTCCAAGTCATTAAGGTTTCGAGGCTGAAGGTTGGTAACTTGAACCTTCAGCTCCCTCCACAGATCTTCAATGGGACTAAGGTCTGGAGACTGGCTAGGCCACTACAGGACCTTAAGGTGCTTCTTTTTGAGACACTCCTTTGTTGCTTTGGCTGTGTGTTTTGGGCATTATGCTGGAATACCCATCCACGACCCATTTTGAATGTGCTGGCTGAAGAAGGAGGCTCTCACCCAAGATCTGACGGTACATGGCCCCATCCATTTGATGCTGTGCTGTTGTCCTGTCCCTTAAGCAGAAAAACACCCCCAAAATGTAATGTTTCCCCCTCCATGTTTGACGGTGGGGATGGTGTTCTTGGGGTCATAGGCAGCATTGCTCCTCCTCCAAACATATTGTGGAGTTGATGCCAAAGAGCTCGATTTTGGTCTCATCTGACCTCAACACTTTCACACAGTTCTCCTCTGAATCATTCAGATGTTCATTGGCTAACTTCAGACTGCATGTATTCGTGCTTTTTTGAGCAGGGGGACCTTGCGGGCGCTGCAGGATTTCAGTCCTTCACAGCGTAGTGTGTTACCAATTGTTTTCTTGGTGACTATGGTCTGCCGTGAGATCATCAACAAGATCCTCCCGTGTAGTTCCGGGCTAATTCCTCACCATTCTCATGGTCACTGATAATCCATGAGGTGATATCTTGCATGGAGCACCAGACCAAGGGAGACTGACAGTTATTTTGTGCTTCTCCCATTAGCGTATAATCGCACCAACTGTTGTCACCTTCTCACCAAGATGCTTGGCAATGGTCTGGTAGCCCATTCCAGCCTTATGTAAGTCTACAATCTTGTCCCTGCCATCCTTGGACAACTCATTGGTCTTGGCCTTGGCCAGATTTGGAATCTGATTGATTGATTGTTTCTGTGGACAGGTGTCTTTTATACAAGTATAAAAAAAGTGCTCCTAATCTCAGCTCATTACCTGTATAAAAGACACCTGGGAGCCAGAAATCTTGCTGATTGATAGGGGATCAAATACGTATTTCACTCATTGACATGCAAATCAATTTATAACTTTTTTGACATGCGTTTTTCTGGATTTCTTTTTTGTTATTCTGTCTCTCACTGTTAAAATACGCCTACCATTACAATTATAGACTGATCATTTCTTTGTAAGTGGGCAAAAGTTAAAAAACAGCATGGGATGAAATACTTTTTTCCCTCACTGTGGATGGCATAAGGATATAGGTGAACCGATAGATGATGAAAAGTGGTCAGAAATATTAGAAGAGACAGCTAAATATTATTTGTCTGTTACAGAGGACATATCTAGTGCCAACATTATTAAACAAGATGTATGCTGATGTCAATGAAAATTGCTTTAGAGCTGTGTAGAAAGAGAAGACAACATACATTTATGGTGGAAATGCCCCAAAATAAAAAGAATGTAGACCAAATTAAATAACATTGTTAATGTGATCATACCCATTCCAGTGACATTAACACCTCGCAATGCACTACTCAATCTAAAAATGAATAACCTAAAAAATATGAAAATATATTAATTAGATTATTATGTATGGGTGTAAGAATATATACAGCTAGTAGATATAATAAATTAGACATATCCTGGTATGATGTGATTACAAGAAAAAATCAAATCTGTGTGAATGAAAAGCCATCAAGTATTGTGAACGACAAATACAAGATATTTCTGAAAATATGGACACCATGGCTTTATAGCCATTATGGTAGATCTGTCAATACTAACATAATCTAATTATTGATTACCGTAAGTTAAGCTAAGTAATTACAAACCTCTATTTTATTTATTTGAGCTTGTTTTCCTTTAATTTATATTAGGTTGTATATCTGATATCTATTCTGAAATTCTATAACCTGTTGAACAATTTTATAAATGACACATTGACACAATGCAATATTTAGAAGATAAGTTCATAACCTAATAAATCCAAATAAAAATATATAGTACTTATAAAAAAAGTATGTAAGTATGTGTGTGTGACTATGTAAGTGTGACTGTGTGTAAGTGTGTGACTGTGTGTAAGTGTGTGCTAGTCAGTTTGACTCTGTATGTAAGTATGTGGGTCAATGTGACTCTGTATGTAAGTATGTGTGTCAGTGTGACTCTCTTTGTAAGTATGACTCTGTATGTGTGTAAGTGTGACTGTGTCTTTTGTGTAAATGCGACTCTATGTGTGTGTAAGTGTGACTGTCTGTATTTTTGTATGTGTGTTTGTGTATGTATATGTGCCTGCGTGTGTATTTGTGTACATGTGGCTATGTATATTTGTGGCTGTGTGTGAATGTGTGTGTATTTAATGTGGTGTTTTTTTTTTTACTGTAAATTTTATTGCTGTGGAGTCTGTGATGCATACTACTGCACTGGGGCGCTGTCAGTTAAGACACTCGACCTCCCAGTGTTGACCTCCCAGAGGGCAGGTCAGGGGTATCCAAGTTTTTCTAAAGTGGGTCTCTTAATCATAAATTCATGTGAACAATAGCTTCTTAGCCACAGAAAAATGTTTAGTTATTTAGTAGTAATACAAAAGGCCTGCACTAGGCAGTCGCACATTAGCAGGTATTGCAGGTATATTTCGATGTTGGATGCAATGAGGCAAGAATTTTAGGGAACTCAGATCAGTGAAAGATCGGATAATTACACATTAAAGGAGTTATGTAAGTGGGGGAAACCTGACTTTCTTTTTGTAAGATGGGATGGTAAGTAAAGCCGGATATCAGTTTGTAGGATGTGTGTGCAGAGCCTGGATAAGCATTCTGCTCAGGTACAGAGCTATATTTCCAGAAAAGTGGATATGAAAAAAGACTAAAGTACATTAGTAAATTGTTAAACCCTCATTTATTGTCATTCCTGCAACTGAATATAGAGGTGGAAATTAGTCAAGTCATACTAAAAATGTCTAAGCTTTACAAACAGACTAACCTTTGGTTTTAAAGATATAACCTACACAGTAAATCAAACCAAAATCCAACTTCCCGCTACACATTTATTTAACTAAAAAAAATGCAGAGCCACAGTGAATGAAATCCAGTAATTTTATAGGTATAATTGCAGTCATTAGTCTTTGAAGACTTTTCCAACATTAATTATAACATTTTTATGTCTGGCTAACATATTGTTAACATTTTATTTTGCATGTGCTAATGTCAACATGGATAATTTCCAATAGTTTTATTGAGGAAATGGCAATTAAAATGTTGAATACTACAGCATGCATGTTAACGCACAACGATGCTCAAAAATGCAATTTAACCAATAGGCTTAACATTTTTCAATTTAATAAAACCATCATGCAAAATAAATTATTAAATGAATTCTATACATCAATACATCGTATAAAGGGGATCATATTGCCTTAGTTATAGACATATTAAAAACGGATTCTTCATTGATAAGGCTTAATAGTTGTTAAAAGGATTATATTTCCAATCCATTCTGAACAGACCAAATAGATTTAACAAAATATACTCAAATAAGTATCAAACCTTCCCCCACCCCCAGAAATGCTAAGCTATTGGGCTAAATGATACAATAATAAAACAGAAGTTGTTATTTTTAAGCTACAATATAGGTCTTTACATCCATTGATGTCCAGGTTTTTAATGGTCAGGTCATTCAGTGTTGCGGCAAGAGACCATGTTAAGTCAGTTATTTAGTACAATAGAAATTATGGAGGGAGGCTGGAGGGCACATTAAAATCTGCAGAACAATCCTAAACACTGTGGTTATAAAACTGTGTTTAAAGAAAGATTGGGTTTAAAATAATAAGCAAAACAAAAAAAAAATAAGAATATGAAATATGTCCAAATATATATATTTTAGCTGAAGAATAAGAATCTGTCCAAATAGATGGTTTAGAACATGGATAAGCAACCTGCGGTACTACGGATGTTGCAGGACTAAATTTGCCATACTCCTCCTCCAGCCTCTTAGCTGAAAGAGCATTATGGGAGATGTAGTTCATCAGCAACTAGAGGGCCACTGGTTCCCTAACCCTTGTTTAGAAAGAAATATCTGAACACAAGAACTGTGATATTTTAGAATGCTACACTCACTTCTCAAGATGCCTATTCAGGCGAAAAGCATTAGGTGGCATTGATATGTTCCGAATGTGCGAGGTAAAATGTGACAAAACCATGGTATAGGCATACCTAATGTGAGAAAGTGAATTTTATTGTTGTAAACATATATTTTTCTGTTTTTATAAAAGTGTGTTTAAACATATATGTTGACATTTTAGTAGATTTTTTTTAATAAAAAATGAACGTATTTTTATATTTGAAGCATATTCAGTTTCTTGCCTTTCACATCACTGTGATTGTAGAAAAATATAAGTTTTATTATACGAACATCCACAATAATTTACTATGTTGGGGAACCACCAGGCTCTCTGGTACAACCAGGAACTGTATGCTAGAATCGGATGAGCAATAGGAGCCAACCAACCTGCCACCCAGAACTGGAAGTGACACCATTTTGGATTTTGGCACCAAAAATGGAAACAGATCATTTGCCCAACTGGATACATCCATTGGTGGTAACAGTTTAATTGCATATGTGCGAAAATATCGTTATATGTGTGGGAAGAGATATAATGCTTTGGGGAAGCCAGCAATTTTCAGGAAAAATGTGTCCAGCATCTCTATCCTACACATTTTATTTCTTTTGCTATTGAAAATGTGTCTGTCATTGCCACTACTGCTGTATAATTCTCTGTTTACTGGCCAACAAATTAACATATCAACCTCAATTATATTTTCTTGGAGGTGCTGCTGGGTGACTCTTTATACTATTAAAGCTAACACCTACTACAGAGATTTTCCTTTATATCCTGACATCATTTGCACTGAAGGTGCATTTTCTATAGTGCATGATATTTGTGAAGGCTTTGGGTTCAATTTGTACTCCCGTAGAAACATATTGCACTATTTTCTTTTGTATTCTAATCTTATTTGTAACATATTCAAAGTACACCAGACTTCCCCTGAAATGTATGTGTGTGTGGGCCACATTCATTTTTCATTGAGTGAAAAGTATATATAATTATATATAATATGTATCACATTCATTATTCATAATCATACATATATAAAAGTCACATTAATGTGCATTGTGTGAGTGCATCACAGACTCCACAGCAATAAAACTCACACTCACACTGCACATTACTGTATCACAATACACAATAAGACTCACAGCAAAAAAACCTCACATTAATTACACACACAGTCACACGTATACATATACAATCGCTGCCACAAATACACACACTGTCACACATACACAGATGCATAACACCCTTATACAGAGACACCCTTGTATGCACACCCTTACACACACACACACACGGACACCCTTACACACATGCACAAACATTCAGACACACTTAAACTCACAGGGACGCCCTTCCACACACACACACACACACACACACACACACACACACACACACACACACAGACTCCCTTACACAGATACTCTTACACACATACACACACACACACAGACTCCCTTCCACATACATGCACATACGCAGACTCCCTTCCACACACACACCTGACACCAGGCTCCCTGGCAGTATCAGGGTAGCCCTCTCACTGCACTGTCCCCTATGCGGCAGATGTAGGCACGGGACGGAGGTGTGGTTACCACTTCCAATCTCATGCGGGCCGCGCCTCCATGTCAGGCACGCTGCATTTAGCCCACGGGCTGCGAGTTGGACGGCCCTGATCTATTACATACCGAATGTTCTAGATATTTGTTTACAAATGCTGTGATTTATTTACAGTCAAATATACAATTTATGCCTTGCTTGACACAGAGGGAATTACATAGTCAGTAAAAAGAATAGAGACAGACCAATACAATGTGAGTCATTTACACTAGCTTACAATTTAGAGGAAAAGACGCCAGTCAGGTATGGATTTTAAAATAAAAAAATAAAAATAAAAAACACACAAATTTCCTGACTTTTATTTGAAATAACTTCTCCTCATCGACAATAGCGAACGAAAAAACATGCTAAATAGATTCTACTATTTCTCCTGAGTACAGGGATATGTTTGGGGGCTAAAATGCCAAATTTGTGAGGTGCAGTTTTTTGTTTTCCAACTTGAAATTTTTACATGCAGACAGCCTGCACCCATGTCCCATTTGGGACATATTTGAAACCAGCCAGTGTATTTTACCCCATCAACCCATATATTTTTTTAAAGTAGACACCCTAGGCTATCTCAAATGGTGGTATTTTAACACTTTCCATGCACTAATTCTACCACCAGCCTTTGTCAAAGTTTGTGGTAGTAATTTTTGTGTGTTTTTTTCCCACAAATATTGTATTTTAGACATAAATACACAGATTTTGGTATGTGTCACTGCCAAACAATAACCCAATATGTGTTCAACAACATCTCCTGAGTACAGGGATACCACCCATGCATAGGTTTGTTGGGTTGTTTGGGGGCTAAAAGGGCCACATTGTGAAGGTGTGCATTTTCAACTTGGAATATTGACGTGTAATCAACCTGAGCCCATCTTTCATTTGGGACTTTTTTTTAAAGTAGGACACTGTATTTTACCCCAAAAAGTATATATTTTGTAAAAGTAGACACCCTAGGCTATCTCAAATGGTGGTATTTTAACACTTTCCATGCACTAATTCTACCACCAGCCTTTGTCAATGTTTGTGGTAGTAATTATTTTGTGGTTTTTTTTCACAAACCTTGTACTTCAGACATGAATTCACAGATTTTGGTATGTGTCACTGCCAAGTAACACCCCAATAAGTGTTCAGCAACATCTCTTGAGTACAGGGATACCCCCCATGCATAGGTTTGTTAGATTGTTTGGGGGGTAAAAGGACAAATTTGGTAGGTGCAGTTTTTGGTTTTCCAAATTGAAATTTTGACATGCAGACAGCCTGCACCCATGTCCCATTTGGGACATATTTGAAACCAGCCAGTGTATTTTACCACATCAACCCATATATTTTTTAAAAGTAGACACCCTAGGCTATCTCAAATGGTGGTATTTTTACACTTTCCATGCACTAATTCTACCACCAGCCTTTGTCAAAGTTTGTGGTAGTAATTTTTTGGTGTTTTTTTTTCACAAACCTTGTACTTCAGACATGAATTCACAGATTTTGGTATGTGTCACTGCCAAATAACACCCCAATAAGTGTTCAGCAACATCTCTTGAGTACAGGGATACCACCCATGCATAGGTTTGTTGGCTTGTTTGGGGGCTAAAAGGGCCACATTGTGAAGGTGTGCATTTTCAACTTGGAATATTGACGTGTAATCAACCTGAGCCCATCTTTCATTTGGGACTTTTTTTTAAAGTAGGACACTGTATTTTACCCCAAAAAGTATATATTTTGTAAAAGTAGACACCCTAGGCTATCTCAAATGGTGGTATTTTAACACTTTCCATGCACTAATTCTACCACCAGCCTTTGTCAATGTTTGTGGTAGTAATTATTTTGTGGTTTTTTTTCACAAACCTTGTACTTCAGACATGAATTCACAGATTTTGGTATGTGTCACTGCCAAATAACACCCCAATAAGTGTTCAGCAACATCTCTTGAGTACAGGGATACCCCCCATGCATAGGTTTGTTAGATTGTTTGGGGGGTAAAAGGACAAATTTGGTAGGTGCAGTTTTTGGTTTTCCAAATTGAAATTTTGACATGCAGACAGCCTGCACCCATGTCCCATTTGGGACATATTTGAAACCAGCCAGTGTATTTTACCACATCAACCCATATATTTTTTAAAAGTAGACACCCTAGGCTATCTCAAATGGTGGTATTTTTACACTTTCCATGCACTAATTCTACCACCAGCCTTTGTCAAAGTTTGTGGTAGTAATTTTTTGGTGTTTTTTTTTCACAAACCTTGTACTTCAGACATGAATTCACAGATTTTGGTATGTGTCACTGCCAAATAACACCCCAATAAGTGTTCAGCAACATCTCTTGAGTACAGGGATACCACCCATGCATAGGTTTGTTGGGTTGTTTGGGGGCTAAAAGGGCCACATTGTCAAGGTGTGCATTTTCAACTTGGAATATTGACGTGTGGTCAGCCTGAGCCCATTTGGGACTTTTTTTTAAAGTAGGACAGTGTATTTTACCCCAAAAAGTATATATTTTGTAAAAGTAGACACCCTAGGCTATTTTAAATGGTGTTATTTCAACACTTTCCATGCACCAATTCTACCACCAGCCTTTGTCAAAGTTTGTGGTAGTCATTTTATTGTGTATTTGTTCCCACATACATTGTACTTTAGACACAAATTCACATATTTCGGTATGTGTCACTGACAAGCAATACCACAATATATGTTCAGCAACATCTCCCGAGCACAGGGATACCACCCATGCATAGCTTTGTCAGCTTTGTTGGGTGTTGAAAGGCTACATTTGAGAGGTGCGCTTTTTGATTTTCACCTTTGCCACTGATCGGCTATACACGCGTTCAGACAGCTTCAAAAGGAATACACGTAATCCCCTAGTGGGTATAATTAACCCCTAGCGAGTCTGACAAAAAAAATGCTGATAGCAAAAAAAAATCCTTCTGCGACTAGATTGCTCCATATGCGCTGCGTAGGCAGTGACCATATGCACTGCTTAGGCAGTGACCATATGTGCTGCTTAGGAAGTGATATACGGCAAGGAAGGGGTTAATAGCTCTTAAAAGAGCCTTTGATATACTGTAATAAATCAAAGTAAAAAAAAATAACCCCTAAAAAAATGCACAGACAGCAAAAAATGTTCTGCTGTGTAAGATCACTGCGTACACAGCGATCAATTGCAGGGAAGGGGTTAAATACTGGAAACGGCTTTTATAAAAGCCTTTGGGTCTCAATTCTATTAAATATATTATAATTAAAAACTTACATTATACAGCTCTGTCTCCCTCCCTCACTAAAACTCAAGTGAGAGGCAGGCAGATCTACACGGGTCAGATCAAATATTTACAAATATTGATCTAACCAGACGAATGGTGATGCTCATCTGACCAAACGCCAACCAGCCTTTGTCACTTATCAGCTGTTACTGATCGCTATACATGCGGTCAGACAGCTAAAAATTTTTTTTTTTACGTTAAACGTATTCCCCTTGCGGGTATAATTAACACATGACGAGTGTAATAAAAAAGTTTAAATTTTTTTAAAAATGCATTGCTGCATTTGCGTCAGATCGCTGCTTAGGCAGTGATCTACAGCAAGAAAGCGGTTAATCTCTCTTAAAAGAGCTTTTTTTTTACTGTAATGAATTACAGTAAAAAAAAATTAACCCCTAAAAAATGCACAGACAGCAAAAAATGTGCTGCTGTGTATGATCACTGCGTACACAGCGATCAATGGCAGGGAAGGGGTTAAATGGCTTTTATAAAAGCCCTTGGTGTTTAAAATTTTATTGATTTTTTTTTTATTATTTTAGTTTATTTTTTTACTTTATCTGATCTGTCTCTCTCCCTTACTAAAACTAGTAAGGTGAGGGAGGCAGATCAATACTTGTCAAAGGCAATATTTGCTAATATTGCCTTTGACTGTATGGTAAGTGCTCATCAGAGCACTTACCATACATGCCTGCACACAGATCACATAGATCAGGAGAGCGACCACCATCGGCTCTGGGGAGCAGCATGGTGTTGTTAAGTGCCTCGCTGGCGAGGCACTTTAACAACACCGGAGATGCTTAGAAAGCGAACGATCGTTCGCTTTCTAAGCACATGTGTGCAGCGGGCGCAGCCATTTTTAAATGGCTGCTACGATCACTCCGTGGAGTGATCATAGCGTGCCCCTGCACATTTGGGGGGTGTTGCACAATGCCTCTACCTAGAGGCATTGTAGCAACACCGTTAGAGTAAAGAAAGCGACCGCTGGTCGCTTTCTTTACTCAATTTAGTGCATGACGTGCCAGGCACGTCACCTGTCGGCAAGTCCACGATTTGCCGTGACGTGCCTGGCACGTCATCTGTCCTTAAGGGGTTAACACGTAAATAACTTAAATAACACCCAAAATACACATACAGGTATACAGTTACTCCTGGTCCTTGCCACTCTATACATAAACTCAACAAAAATGAACCTTTTAAACTAAGGTCCCTAGGGTGGTCCCGTTCCCTCTCGTCCATAGTATCCCAGCCCTGCATTAAAAACCTGATGCTGACCACCAGCCGGCTGTTAGCTTGGTGGGCACAACCGCTTTTATGACCTTCTTTACACTGCTCAGAGGTTAGGGAAGGGGACATCCCTGTCCATCCATAGGAACGTAGTAACTTTCTTACTTAATTATTCAATTGGCAAGGAAAACATCGCCTGCTGTGACAAAGAGACAAACGTTAATACCAGACAAGAAAACATAACATAATCAATAAAAAGGAAAGGGTGGGAAATTCACTGCTGTGTCTGATATCTAACATGAGGAGCTATATATATGATTCATTCATACCAAGCCACACCCCCTGGATGTCAATCACCCTCATTCCCACACCTTCACACATACATGGTCTCCAGGGCCGGACTGGGAGAAAAATTCGGCCCTGGCATTTTTTTATCACAGCGGCCCACTAAGAAGGGGGCGGGGCAGAGGAGGTGTGTTTTGTCATCACCAATGACAAACACGCTCCCTCTCAAAGTGAGCATGTTGGTTCAATGCTCTTCCAGGGCAGACCATGCGCAGAGCTCTGCTGAAGAGCTCTAGCATGAGAAAAAAGCCCTGTATTTGTTCTGCACAGTGCAAGCAAATTTAATAACATGCTTGCACTGTGTTTCCTTGCAACTTGTCTCTGGTGTCTCTATAAATGGATACCAAGAGACAAAATTGCCAGGAAAGAGTATTGACCATGTGTTTGGAGCCTGCTTGTGGGATTGCGTGTGTGTGGAGTGAGCTGATTGTGGTGTGGTATTGTGTAATAAGGTCGGTTTTAGTTGTGTTGTGTTTGTGGTGTAATGTGATGCATATGTGGCTAGGGGCTGTAGAGAATGTGTGTATAGGGGATATAGCAAGTGTGTGAATACAGGCTATAGGGTGTGTGTGTGTGTGTGTGTATATATAGATGTAGTGTGTGTTTAGGGGTGTAGTATGTGTTTGCTTACAAAGAATCTAGTGTGTGTATATAAACACATATATAGTGTGTGTTTGAAGGACCCAGAATGTGTATAGGAGATCTAGTGAGTGTGTGTTTATAACGGTTTCAGAGTGTATATAGGGATCTAGCGTGTGTATGTGTGTAGATGATCCAGAGTTGGGTAAGGGATCTAGTGTGTGTCTGGAATGTAATGTGTTTAGGGGTGCAGTATGTGTGTGAGGGGTGCTGTGTGTGTGTGTGTGTGTGTGTGTGTATATATATATATATATATATAGAGAAGTATTGTGTATGTCTGTTGTGCAGTGTGTTGGGGGGTTCTGTGTGTATGTGAGGGGTACAATATGTGTGTGTGAGGGGTGCGGTGTGATGAGGGGGGCGGTGTGTGAAAGGGGCGGTATGTGAGAGTGATGTGTGTGAGTGCTGTGTATGATGTGTGTGAGAGTGCTGTGTGTGAGAGTGCAAGAGTGCTGTCTATGATGTGTGTGAGAGTGCTGTGTGTGAGAATGCTGTGTGTGCTGTGTGTGAGAGTGCTATGTGTGTGTGATGGGTGTGAGAGTGCCATGTGTGTGTGATGGGTGTGAGAGTGCTGTGTGTGATGGGTGTGAGAGTGCTGTGTGTGATGGGTGTGAGAATGCTGTGTGTGATGGGTGTGAGAATGCTGTGTGTGAGAATGCTGTGTGTTATGGGTGTGAGAGTGCTGTGTGTGATGGGTGTGAGAATGCTGTGTGTGATTGGGTGTGAGAATGCTGTGTGTGATGGGTGTGAGAATGCTGTGTGTGATTGGGTGTGAGAATGCTGGGTGTGAGTGATGGGTGTGAGAATGCTGGGTGTGAGAGTGCTGTGTGTGATGGGTGTGAGAGTGCTGTGTGGGAGTGCTGTGTGGGAGTGCTGTGTGTGATGGGTGTGAGAGTGCTGTATATATGTTAGAATGGATTGTGTGTGTGTGTGTGTGTGTGTGTGGGGGGGGGGGGGGGGGGGTAAATAAACAAATAAAATAACAGGCATTATGTCCGGGGGTGACATAATGCCTGTTATTTTATTTGTTTATTTACCCCCCTACACACACACACACACACACACACACACACACAATCCATTCTAATATTTATACAGCACTCTCACACCCATCACACACAGCACTCACACCCATCACACACAGCACTCACACACAGCACTCTCACACCCATCACTCCCTTCTTACCTTTAGACTGGGAGGCGGGGTTCCCTGGTGGTCCTCGTGGTGAGTGAACTCTAGCCTGCGGGCTAGAGTTTACTCTCGCGAGATCCGGTCGTTGCCATGGCAATGCTCCGGATCTCGCAGGAAGGAACCCGGTGGAGCTGCAAGTTAGAGCCCTGCCGGGTCCTCTTTCCAGTCTCCCTCCCTCTCTCCCCGCCGGCGGCCGCAATTGAAAGCATGTGGGCCGGTGAGGGAGATCTTTGATGTCCTCACCGGCCCTTCATGGAAAACAGCGGGGCCGGCGCTCGGCATAGACCGGCAGGGGAGATCCTGGGACCCAGAGGCCACTGCTGGGACCTCCCCTGCCGGCCTCGGCCCATGGCCCGATGGCCATTCCGGGCCTGGTTGCGCCTCTCTCCCGGGGAACCTGTTGAGTTTATGAGCAGATCGTTTAATGGATTAGCACTACATTTTTGCCCCAGTGTCTTTGATAATACAAAGTAGATGTTCAGCTACTGATTCATGTTGTATAGAATTTTGTGTCCTATAATAGAACATCACTATCCACCACATTAAAGCTGTAAGATTGTTTGCCATTAAACATTGCTATGCTTAAAATGAGAACATCAACATAGTGTATGAAACTCTAGCTGTTTTCAAAGATGCTAATGGTATAAAACAGTCGGTGTCTTTGAACATGCAGTTCACAGTGTCCATATTCCTGGTGTTCAGAGAACAAACACAAATTTGCTGAAATTATAATGTATGTTAAACAAAATTAAGACCACATTTGCTTGTTTGTTTAATGATCACCAGAACTTTTTTTTTTTAATAAGAATAAGTGAACTGTTACAGAGGTTGCAATTGTTTCAGTATGAGATATTTGCATGGTGATCGTAAACACAATGCTTGTTGATGATCTTCTCATTCATAACATCCAGAAATTTGCAGTTATTGTAGATCATTATAAATATCCAACAAAGGAATGTGTCATCTTGAAACAGTCAGCAATAAAACCAGCCACAAAATCTTTTCAAAATCATTCCAACTTTTGGTAGAACATGATAAAAGATTTATTGGGTGAGAAAAAATAAAAACTAAACTAGAACAAAAAATGTACTTTAAAAAAAGATGTACTTTTGGAAAACTATATATATCTATAAAAAAAGCACAAACATTTGTGATCATTTAACGTAAATAGCATTTGAGAAATAACAAGTTACACCATCTGACACATTTTATCTGAAACAGAAATGAAACCCAGCGTATTATCACAAGTATTATATGTAGAAGATATTATAAAGTAACTTTATTTTATGCTTTTGATGTAAGATGAAATACTTTATGATTTCACACTATACTTTGTAGTTCATAAAAGAATAATCAAAGCAAATGTTTCTTTTCACCATGGTGCAGCCCCATCAGAAATCAAATTGCTTGTGAAGCCCTCTCTCTTCATGTGTTTAGTGGTTCCATGTGGAATCTTTCTCCATAGGGATTGTTAAAAAATAGAACCAGGTCTTGTTTAATAATACCTTTTCAATAACATACTGGAAATTAGTGGTTGGGTTCATGAAAAAACATGTATGAATTATTTTATTCCATCAAAAGGAAAAAATGTGAAATATTCATAGACTTACCAGAAACATATATCATTATTATGATGTAGTCTCATTCTAATTATTTAAAATCAAAAGATAAAAAAGATCTTATTTTGGTAAATTATGTGTTTATTTCCACAAATGGAAATAACATCAGCAAAACTCTACTGTATACCAAATATAGGCTGTTTAAAATCATTAGGGCTGCAATGTGGCTACACCAGTAGGACAATTAATAATTTAATTATAATATCACAACATACCTAATCAACCAGTATGTCAAACTACAAAATTAAGAAAGTTTTAATTTTTTTTCTTAATCTGTGAATTGATTCAGACTTGCTTAATTAAAACACCAAAAAATAGTCTTGTACTATCTGGAATTCCTGAATACTGATTATTATCTATAATATTTGCATTGGGAAAACTATTTGAATAACAATTATTGGCTACTTTAAAGGGACTCTATCACCTGAACACTTTGTTTAATGCGCATATAGTGCATAAACAATTATTGAACATGATCTATATATTGTTTTAGCAAAACTGCAAGTAAATGATAAAATTAGGAGAAAAATGTGTTTTAGATGTGGAATGGTACACAAAATTACCCATTTCCCATTTAAAAGCAGTTCATTTGCATACCATATAACATGTGATGTCATAAACAGGAGACTCCACAGACACATTTAAAATGTTCTCATTTGCTTGCAGTTTTTCTAATACAATGTATACTTCATCTTAAGTATAGTAGAGTGGCGTCCAACCACTTGGAAATACGCAAAAAACAAAATCAACTTCTGCACAGGAAGGCGCTCTAGAACCATTAAGAGTGATAGTGAAGAAATAAACAAATAAAGAGTGTAAAGAAACTAAAAATGTATATATAGTAGTAGAAGACTGATAGACAGATATGAATAGGAAAGGTATAAAGAAATCACACCAGAAGAAGTAGCTTCAAAGATGAAAAACACTGGTTTGCACCCATAGGTATACATGGGAATACAGGAGGCTTTCAGTTAAATACACTATTGGCAACAATGAAACAAAGTCAAATACACACACATAATCGGCACTGTAAAGTGCAGCGATTTCGCTTTTTGGTGATATGGATAGCCTATTCGCTTTAACAGAAGCAAAAATAGATTGTAGTCACATACAGTTTGCTTCTATTTACTAATGTATAGATGCTAATAGACTTCTATAAATTTGATCAGAATTCAGCAATAAATCTCTTTCACTTTATTAATGCTAGAAAATACACATGAAAATATGTGGCCATATGTTAAGGATTGCAATTTTCTAATCTACCATAGGACGTCACAGTTTAAAGCTTGAGGTGAACATTTTAGGAGGAATACATGCTTTATTATCCCATACTGCAAAGCCTGCCCAGAAACCAGAAGTAGAACACACTCCAATAGGTGGGGAAAATGCCTTGCAATGATCATTCCTTTAAAAATGATAAAAAAGTAAATAAACAAACAAAAAATTTTAAATCCCCAAAAAGCTTCAGCACAGTGAATGGATAAATAAAAATTGACTGAATGTAAATAGACATGTATGTAGTTTTGTTATTCTCATACCAGAACCAATAATTAATCAAAAATATAATTGAAAAGTGCTTCATTTCAATTCTTCTGCTGAAAATAGTTTATGTAACTGGGTATTTTTTGTGTGATCTTTCTGGGAGTAGCACCTTATTGAAAGCCCTTACCACCAAACTGGTCCAATAGTCCCTATCACTACTGCATCTAAAAAAATAACAGTCATGATGTTGTGTACATAAACTTAACATTGACCACTAGACAATTTTGTACCTGCTTGTCTGTAAAATATCAGCAGAGTAATACTCTATTTTAGCATCCACTAGACTTGGCCCTGTACCACATTGCACTTGCAGTGGTGTCTTGGCCAACTGTGCATATTCATGTGAGCTGATATGTAGAGTGCTAAACTGATAACCACAAATTAACTATCTGTGTCTAGGCAGTACACTGTTTAATTAGGCACAAATGCCTAAACCGGTAATTTTCTGCAGTGTCTTTGAAACCTGGAGTATCTTAAACTAATCGGGAAACTTGGGTGGTGTGAGTGATTAAACCTCCAGTAATTTGTATTGATTTTGAGTATATATTTGAAGAGTAGACTACTAATTAAAAAAACGGCTTTCCGTTAATAGTAATTAGATTACTAATAATAATTTTAGTGTGTTAACACATATAAGGTATATTTAAAACTAAACTATCACAGTGTGTATTCCATGCATAATGTCTAATTAAAGTTAAACTTGTGTACAACTGCAAAAGTATTTTTTCCACAGTGTCAGATATCAAGGGAGTGAAAGACAAGCTAACTTAATCTAAGTCCCAATGAAATGTGTTTCTAATTTACAAATTCGCCGATTTTTCAATAAAGTTGTTGCACTTTGTCTGATCCATTCTCAAAATACGGAAGTGCTTGAAGCATGACCACCTGCAATAACAGATTACTGTTCCCTTAAATATTACCATATATCTACAATGTGGAGGCGAAAAACTTCTCCAGAAAAGATCTTTGTTATTTTCCCTTAAAGAAAAGAAATGATCCCAAACTAAAGCTGGTTTTCAGCAGCCTCTCTTCAACCCAATGCAAATGGCATCAAAGTCTAATGAAAACCTGTTTGCGGACGCTGGATCTGGTCCAATGTATACTATTGGCATACTCCAAGCCCCTTGGGGCATGACTCATATAAAAAACACAGAGCTGTCATCAGATGGCTGGTGGCTCAAATAAATCAAATTTACTTTGAAAATTGAGGCATACCAAAATTTTATTAGGTGAAACTTTGGCATTTCTTACAGCCAACTTGCACAGATATATTTTTATTACTTACAGCAGCTTAAAGGTATGCTACCAATCATATGCAAAACAAGAAGAGATTGCAACTTATGTGTTTTACTGTTTGAGGGTGGGAGCTGTGTTTAGAAAATAGAGCAGAATATTTTTATAGTTATTGGTAAAAGACCTGAGGCACCAAATATTAAACTTCAGTGTTTATTTTATTTTAAAAACAATGGTGCTTTTTTTTGTGTGTAAACTGAAACAAAAGTCAATATTAGAATAAGTTGTTAACACTTGTATAGATTATTAGCATTGGACTATGTTTAATTATTGAAAAATGTAAGGATTCTATCTTACTTCTAGTACTGTGAGTCTAATTTTATTATTTTGACAAATATTACTTTTTTTTGGCTAACAAAGACATTTATTTAATTAACTGGAACACAGGAACATATACATGTCAGATGTAAATGCAGGTTCCATGGAGAGGGATGAAATATGAAAGAAAGAAGACATCCTCCATTGCGTTATAAGATTAAAACAGCATCAAAACATATTTATTATTAAAATAACAATAAAACTAAAGTATTGTATTTTTGTTAAAATGCACAATAACCAAGGCGTGTCAAAATCAATCTTACTCCACAGTGGTACTGCTGGGGAAAGCTGTTCCGGTATGGCTGGAAAGATGTGTTCAAGCACTAGTTTTTCATCCGAGATGAAATAAACTTCAGCTGACATCCTATTGAAAGGAAACACTGTTCTGTTATTGGTATAGAAGAGAGTTATGGTTTCAGCCTCTCTGGTATATAAATATCATAGGGGGTTTTATTTGGGTTGATGACCCAACATCTTCAGGAGCCAAATTCAATTAGCCTGAAATTCGGAAAGATTCGGGGTACATCAGGGTCATATTGGAATTGAATTTACAGTTCCACAATATACCAATATATGACACCCGGATAACCTCACAATTTAGCCATCTTGACCGAATACACAAGAAAGCTTTCGAAACTGAAAGCAGACCGAATACACAGAACTGAAAATAGCCTCTCTCCTACCAAGAGACTTCTATGGAATGACTGAGGCTAATTTCAAGATGAATTTGGCTATCATGGACATATTCGAATTCCCCTGAAACTAAAAACAGAAACTTAGCCCTAGTGGGACACCCCCACAAAAAAAATACTTGGGTGTCACAGCCACTTTTTACATAGTTACATAGTATCAGATTTCTTCTTGGATCAACAAGCACTAAATAAATATTAATGCCTATACTAACATGCCTATCCCTCTATGCCCTGGCTCATTAAAAAAGTATCCAGGTCGCTCCTAAAAGCATCCAAGGTATTTGCTAGAACCACTTGTTCAGGCAGGGAATTACATATCTTAATTGTAATTATTGTAAAAAATCCCTTCCGATGTTGTAGACTAAATCTCCTTACTTCAAGTCTTAGCGGGTGACCTCTTGTCCTTTGTACTGTACTGTTAATGAACAGATATTTAGAAAGCCCTTTGTATGGACCCTGTATATATGTACATAATATTATCCTATCCCCCTCTAAGCCGCCATTTCTCTAGTGTGTACTGATTTAACTTTTCCAGCCTTTCTTCATAACTAAAACTTTACATTCCACTGATTAGTTTTGTAGCCCTCCTCTGCACTTTCCCTAGCTCCATAACGTCTTTTTTTTAAAAAATGCACCCAGAATTGAACCGCATATTCAAAGTGAGGTCTTACCATGTAAAAAGGCAGAAAAATATCTTCCTCCCGTGAGTCACTGGGAATGGGACACTTCATTGCGGCTGCATCCGCGCAGCTGCTTCACCGCTGTTACTTCACCACACGACAGCTCGTCGCGGGAGATTTCATTGCAGGACATTTCATCGCTTAGGTGAGTTTTAGCTTAGAATTTTAGTGTTGGGGTTTAGGGTGGTTATAATTAGGGTTTAGGGGGTCAGAATTAGTTTTTAATGTTCGGGGTTAATTTTAGTATTAGGGTTTAGGGGGTTAATTTTAGTATTAGGGTTCAGGGGTTAGTATTAGGGTTCGGGGGTTAGTATTAGGGTTTAGGGGGTTTGTATTAGGGTTCGGGGGTTAGTATTAGGGTTCGGGGGTTAAGTTAGTATAGGGGTTTTGGGGTTAATTTTAGTATTGGGGTTTGGGGGTTAATTTTAGTATTGAGGTTTGGGGGGGCCCTTTGGGGGGGGGATTAATTTATTAGGGGGGTTATTTTATTTTAACTGGTACGTTTGTAAAGGCTGACAGTTCAGCTCTGAACTGTCAGCTCTTCCATAGCCGCGTCCGCAATGAAGCGGCCGCGTTATTCTTCATTGCCGACAGTTCAGTGTTCTAACTGCCGCGCTGAACTGTCAGTGCTGAAGTCGCCGCGCTGAAGTGTCCTAGACCCTGAGTCACTACCCCTTTTAATACACCACAATATCGTATTGGCCTTTGCAGCTGCTAACTGACACTGTGCATTACTGCTATGTCTATTGTCTACAACTACTCCCAAATCTTTTTCATTAGTAGATTTCCCCAAGGAAACACCATTTAAACTATAGGTTGCATTTTTATTATTGTACCCAAAATGCATAATTTTACACTTGTCTACATTGAATCGCATTTGCCATTTATCTGCCCAGTTACCCAATTTGTCCAAATCCTCTTACAGGGAGTATACATCTAGTTCAGACTGTATTACCCTACTTAATTTTGTGTCATTGGCAAACACTGAGACATGGCTCCCTATGTCTTCTGGGAGATCATTAATAAATAAATTAAATAGAAGAGGACCCAGGACAGAACCCAGAGGTACTCCACTTATTACATCTGTCCAATTTGAGAACTTCCCATTTACCACCACCCTTTGCATTCTGTCTTTCAACCAATTGCCAATCCCCAAACAAACCTCTGGCCCTAAGCCTATTTATAAAGTCTAAATATATCACATTAACTGCAGCACCGTTATTTATATTTTTACTCACCTTCTCATAGAATGTAATTAAGTTAGTTTGACAAGATCTGTCTTTCACAATGCCACGTTGGCTCCTGCTAATGAGATTCCTGTTCAATATGAAATTTTGAATAAATTCCCTTAGCAACCCCTCAAACTGTTTCCCCACCACAGATGTCAAGCTTACAGGTCTGTAATTGCCTGGCTGGGATTTTGATCCTTTTATAAATATGGGCACTACTACAGCTTTACGCCAATCTTTGGGCACCATGCCTGAAATAAAAGAATCCATGAAAATAAAAAATAACGGTATGGCCAGGACCTGCCTTAGCTCTTTAAGTACCCGTGGGTGGATATCATCCGGCTTTGTCTATTTTAACGCCATTTAATTGTTTTAACACTTTTGCTTGTGTCAACTAATCACATGCGTGCTGTGACTATTCTGTAAACGTAGCTTGCAGGTTTTTGTCCATTGGTTCTTCCTTGCTAAAAACAGAAGAAAATTATTTATTTAAAATATCTGCTTTCTCTCTTTCTCCAATGTCTCCCCATTTCAGATAACAAGGACCCAACATTTCAGCCTTTAATTATTTGCAATTTGACATATTTAGCCAATTTAATAGTATTTGTACAGTCTTTGTTGGCTTCTTTATATTTTGCAAATGCATTATAAAGCTGATCCCTCAGATTTATAATGTCTAACTGCTACTTTCCTTTTATTTATTTGCTGATTTACCTTACTGGTTAGCGACATTGGTTTTAGTTTGCTTCTTTTATATTTGTTACCAATGAGTATAAATTTATATGTTTATTTTTGTAGTGTTAGTTTGAAGGTATTCCACTTACCTTCTGTGTTTTTTCCCAAAAATAATCCATCCCAGTCAATAAGACCGAGGAATGTATTAAACCTACTAAAGTTGGCCTTTTTATAATTCAATGTTTTGGTGGGACCCATACTCATTTGGCTTTTTGAATTAATCTCAAAGGATACCATGTTATGGTCACTATTCCCTAAATGCTCTCTCACTTGGATGTTAGAGATAAGCTCCTCCATGTTAGTTATTAACAGATCCAGGTACGCTTACCCTCTGTTTGCTGTCTGACCAAACTGAGACAAAAAGTTGTCATTCAGCAAATTCAGAAACTTACTGCTTTTAGCAGAATTGGTGGTTACATTTTTCCAATCTAATTCTGGGTAAATAAAATCCCCCATAATGATACTACACCCTATCTTAGAAGCCTTTTCGATTTGCATTAGTAGCTGTGGTTCTTCAAGTTCACCAATATTTGGTGGCTTATAACAAATGAGGCTGGGAGCCACATTAATTGATTCCAGCTCAGTGGATTCAAGAATGATAGGATGCCACCATTGCAACAAGTCAGTTTGTGAACTTTCACCCCAGCTAGGTATTACAAGGTCAACTGTAAGTGGTATGATTAGAAAGTGGAAGCGTTGAGGAACAGTAGTCACATAAAGTCACAGAGCGGATTCCACTCAGTGGAACAGATAAGTACATACAAAATATAAAAAATACATATACATAGTGTAATACTATAAAAAAATAGTGCAGCAATTCCCAATCCCCTTGTTCAGCACTCACTTTTAGGGGAGCAGTATGGCTGCTCACCAATGCTGGCAAAGGGGGGAACTTTTAAGGGTGAATAACTGATGGATCAGATCAAACCTCGTGGTGTAGATGACTGGTGAATATATGTACAGTAGCACCAAAGAACAGGACCTTTGTGGATTCCAGATAAGGATAATCTTGCCTCAAAGACCCAAAGGTCCTCACATACAGCAATATATGCAGGACGTAGGAGCATTTGCGAAACGTAGATATTTATTTAATACAAACATAGAATGAAACTTCTTACATCTGAAAAAAGGTAAGTTGCACTTCCTACAGACAGAAGGGGGGACTTCAGATGGTGAAGGCGACGATGAATGAAAGATCAGTATGCCAGTAATCTGGAAGTCTCAAGATCAAATCCCATGAGAATCCCACTAAAGTGTTCTCATCTTGTGTGGGTGGAAATGTGTACATGGACAAATTGAACCAATCAATAATGTATATGGAAATGTGTCTGCTATTGGGTTCAAAATAACCTTTTATATATCCATAGTTATTACTTCTGCTTACCTTTCTCATATTTGTAACATTTACGAACATATCGTTAACTACTTTGCTGTCTGTCTTCCATTTCCAAATGGGATACTGTTCATGTTCAGTTTAAACTCATTACATGAGTATTTGTGCTTTAAATACAACTGCACCATATATTGGCGTCCATACACTTGGGAAAACCTAATGAGATTAGTATTCAAAGATGAATTAAACCATAAAAAAATTTCCACATAAAAGTATCAATTTGTTGCAAATGTGAGCATTTATGACATCGGTTTTTGGTTTCAATGTGGACATATTTCACTTGTTTCCAGCTATTTCCATGCAATGCATGCCTTTTATCCTGGTCTAATCTGCTGGAACCAACAATTTATCAATACATCTTCAGAATTTTCTGTGCTCCTTCTTATACTATAGTGCCAACATCTTGTGTCTGTCTAACTGTCTGCCTGCTCCCTTCTACTACTGTGTCATGCTTCCTAGTTGTTTATGTGACTGTCCGCATTCATTCCTATTCAGCTGTTAGCCTTTCTAATTGTTCACATTAGCATTCGCGTAGACATTGGCATATTCATTAATATTCCCATAGACACATACTTTCCTCCCTCCCATCTTATATGTTTGACATACAGACATACCATTAAGAGTGACTGACAGTTGCTGGACCATCTCAGTGAAACAGCAAGTCTTTGTTTTTTTGATGAGGACTATGGGATATCTTTTAAATTCTGCTTTGTAGAAATACCATTCAAAAATTATATAAAGCGCTTTCACATATAGCAAATATATTTGTTTGTGTTTATTCCCTCTTTAAAGTCTGTATTTAAAGATACATATTTCATACGTGATAATAGTGAAGATGACAACACCCAACAGGTTGTCATTTTTATCTTTAAAATGTCTCAGGGTGTATGACCTAACTGCAGCATTTGATACATAACATCTAATATCATTTAAAATTCAGTTATCACTGTTTAGAGTTATGAATATTATGACTATTAAATCGTATATATTATAACATTATGTACAAAATTGCAGTGCTTTAGAAGAAAGTTTTTAATTGCAAATAAGTTTACTTACCATACCATAAATCACTCAGGATTGGGCAAACAGACTAAGCAAATACTTAATGTTTGTGAACTACATTAACCCTTGCCAACTACCTTTTCTGTTTTGGTAGTTAAAGAAAGGCTGTAGGGATTGACTGAAGTCATCCATGTCACCTCAAAGGTCAAAGTGCGAACTCGTTTACCTCCACAAAGACATATTGTCTCATAGAGTCCTGAATTGAGAGTGTTCAGCAGGGCAGACATCCAGACTGTAACTATTGCCCTTGGATCTCCTCTAAGTGTGACTGCAAAAGTGTTAATGATGGAAAGGTGCCATAAGCAAACATAGTGATTTCCATTGCAAGCCCAATGTAGCATGGAGGTGTGTGTGTTTTTATCAGTAGCTGAATATTATACTTGTAGTGTTTGTACATTTCAACAAACAGCTCCACAGATTTTTAGTTCTCACTTTTGAAAGTAGGGCTTTGCTCACATAGGGAGCAAAGGAGCTTTATTTTAATTGAAACTGAAATATAACATGAAATCAACACTCATCTACTGGCAAATGTTTTCCACCCAACGTGTGAAAGAGGATTATAGACTAAACATTTAAATGCATAATTGCTGCATTTAATTAGTGAGAAACAACCAATTGTTGTCTGTGAAGAACTAATTTAGGTATGACACCCACACGTGTGGTTTAAGTTTGGATTTATTTAAAAGTGTTTATAGTCTCTGACATGTTGTTTGCATTACAGCTCATTGACTCTGTATGTGGACAGCGAGGGTGTATTTTTCTGAATTTAATTTTTTTACACATAAAATCTATTGATTGGCATTTTTATGGTTAGACTTTTTGGTCTCAAATGTCATGTATAACATTTTATAAAATAACAATATTCAAAATACATGGGCTGTATTCATTAAACAGTGGATTGTTTTGAATTGGCAAAAATATTGCAAAATTTAGCCCTGAGAAGCCAAGCTGAAAACTATTTCCACATAAACTATTTTTCAAATTAGGCTATCTTAGACTAGGTTTTGTACTTTGTATGTTTTCATTACTCAATATAATAGTACTCATTTTACCTATTTTTATGAGCCTCACCTGGAATTGTACCTGTAATTCTGAAGATTGAACACATTCTACAGTTGGTGCATTAGCCCACCAAGACTCACTGTATAAAACGTTTAACAGGTCTGCTAATTCAGCCCATGTTCATTCCTAACTAAACATTTTTCTCCTAGATAGGCAACACAGCAATACTCTGGACCAATTAAAAACCAATGCAGAAGCACATAGTAAAAAATCTTAAATGGAGTGTATGGAAAGCAATTTGAGGATATGTGAAATACCTTTCTTCTGGATCTAGTTATCTCTTGTCTAAAGAAATGTTATTTAAAAAAGATTATCTATTTTGGCGCACGTACTTATGTTTATGCAAATCTGTTTGTTAAAGATCAACAGAAATTAAGGTAAAACATTGGCCATCAATGAAGTGATAAAAATAAATAAGTATTAAGTGAATTAAATCATACCCAAACAAGTGAATTGAAGTGCTGTAAATCCCAAATGAAATATGTCACAGTTGCAATCTAATTTCTTCTATCTAATATTGACTTTAGAAAAAACTAAACAAACAGTTACAAATCATAAAACATGGATTGCGCTATCATTAATGTGCAGATTATTTGAAATGACACATTAAATCATAAAAACACCAAGACTGTCAATACATTTACTGTACAAAGAGAGAGTGATTAAAGGCCTGAAGAAATAACTTTTTTGAAACGCTTCACATTATGTAGCCGCCTCCTGTCTGTTGTTGAGGCAGAGACGCATTTTATTTTATGTAAGTGTATTGACATTTGTTGTGTTTTTTATTATTTAATATTATTTTATGTATTAGTATTATATATACATGTTGGCATAACAGGTATTGGAGATTTTCTCTTACACAATGTGATTAAATATATATATATATGTTATATATAAAAATCCAGTAGGGGTCCTTGGGCAAGACCGCTAATACTACATATGTCTACCTCAATAAATATTGAGAGTGACATGAACCAAGAGAGTCATGCCGGCTCTGACATCACCCAGATAAACAAGGTCTGCATCAGATGTTGAGTAAATAGGACATTCTGGCATTGAGTGGGCTACTGTAACAAACCATAAATGGATGAGACAAGAAAACCTGGAATTGATGGAATGCCTCTACAACAGCAGTCCAAAAAATTTGGGATCAATGAAACGTTTGAGGGGACTATGTGAAGACGAAGCTGCTCTCACAACTTGAGATAGACAAGCTACTCATTTAACAAGTTGGACCCTCATTGCCACCCCGCCATTACAGGGCACAGCAGCTGATGTGAGGAATAAGACCATGGATAAACTAGCTACCATCACCTGCTGAGACCGATTACTAAAGCTCAGTAGAGAAGTACCATCAGATAGTTTGCCAGAAGATGCCAATAGAGCCCCCCATGACAATCCATACTTCCACCATAACTCACACCAATGAGCTGGTATACACTGCAGCTGCCATAATCTTGGAAATCTTGGCTACACATTGAAGAAGACCGCCAGTACATACCCCTTACTGGAAAAGGAGGTTGAAGACTAAGATCAAGGCAACTGGGAGAGAAGTTAGTCAGCTGGTGGAAATACAGAAAGGACTAAAATACCTGAAGCCCTAGAGAGTCAAAAACTTGAAGAGCTGGACAACACCTGGCCCGGACATGATTCACACCTACTGGATAAAGAAAATAATAGCTACATATGAATGCCAGGTAGCACGGGTGAACCACCTCCTAGTATCAGGCTCCCACGCAGACTGGCTAAAATGAGGAAGGACAGTGTTGATCATGAAAGACCCCCACAAGGGCACAGCATATGCCAAGGTTATGCACTCTTCCCGCTGCTGTTCTGCGTAGGCCTCTGCCAGCTGATCCGAAGGGCTGGATATGGATACAAGTTAAGGAGTGGAACCACTATCAGCAACCTCCTCTACATGGATGATATCAAGCTGAGAGAATGCCTGGAGCAGCAACAGTCATGGAAGGAAGATCAAATAGAGAGTGTCAAGTGCCATGACAAGCCAAGACCCTGTATGGTATGCATCATTTACAGATAGCTGAGGTGGCTGACAGTGGTTGAAGAGGGCTTAACTCAAAGACAACAATTAGGCACTGAGCATAGCAGCACAAGAACAAGCACTGAGCACCAAATCCATAGAAGCAGGGATCTACTGCACTATAAAGTGGTGGTGCAATAAACACAGTGCAACAGATGGATAATAAATAATAACAAACAATTGAATAATACTTGCGGAACCACACAAAAGGCAGCCTTCTGTAGCACTCTCCAAAGTGCTCAACTAATACAATACAAAAGAAAGCAGACTGGCGCCGAATGTGGGTACCTTCAATAAAAATATATAAATGCAACAATAGGGTAATATTGTAAAACAAAACACAGTATGAATAATGTTGTAAAAATGCACTCACAAACGTCCGTGAGTGGATATCGTGGGGGATAAAACGTGGATTCCAGGTAAAAGTATAATAATTTTATTCTGTGGATACAAATGGAAAAAACAAATATTGTGCAGGATGAGAGAGACAAACAGGCGCTCTTGGCCCCAGCTACCAATACACTCACAGACTGCAGATAGAAAAGACACATCAAGGAGTGATCAGTTCCGTGGTTGGTGCAGCGGTGGACGGGCAGCAGGTGCAGAGCAGAGACCAGGGTATAGGATAAGATGCAATAAAATCTCTACGCGTTTCGCCGGATCTCCGTGTCACGGCTTCCTCAGGAGAAAGAAAAACGAATGATCCGTCGATACTCAAACTTCTGTAGATATGGGTCTCGGAGGACGCCGCCTACTTCCGCATAGTGACGTTTTTTGACGTGCGACGGGTGGGCGTTTCGAATTGCCGTAGTAATCCTCCGTGTAGTTCAAAGCAATTAGCAGTGGACATCATCCCAACTGGCTAAGGAATATCCCAAAGGGACAGTTGACGCGTTTGAAACGAAATTGCACCTCCAATGAGGATTTTACCCAACAGGCAACGATCCTTAACAAACGATTTAGAGAAAAGGCTTATCCACCGAAACTTTTGGAAGAGAGCACCAGAAAGGTGGACATATTACATAGATCATCCCTACTGAGAGAGAAAACTAGTGAACCCAGACCCATCTTAGATGGAGCTTTTAATTTTTCTTTCTCCACCCAGTATAATTCGCAAGCCAAAGCCATCACAAAGACACTAGAGAAATTATGGCCAATACTGAAGGGAGATCAGTTTTTAAGTGAACAATTGCCAGATAAACCTAAGGTGATTTTTAGAAAAGCCGAAAATTTTAAACAGATTCTAGCCCCTAGTGCATTACCAATAATACCTAAGGAGACCCCCCAACATTTTTTAAGCAATAAACCAAAAGGTTTTTTTTAAATGTGGCACATGTAAAATGTGCAAAGATCAACCAAGATGCACATCAAACTTCTCTAGTAATGCCACGGGAAAAAACTATGAGGTTAAAGAGTTTATAAATTGCAACACTACCAATGTGGTCTACCTTCTCCAATGCCCTTGTGGCGCACAATACATCGGTAGAACTATCAGGCCATTAAAAGAGAGAATACTGGAGCACTTAGGTAGTATTTTAAGCGAAAATCCAAAACTCAATAAGTGCAGTGTCCCAAAACACTGCAAACAATGCACCTCTTTTTCTTTTAATATATTTCTTTGTATGGGGATTGACAAAATCACGCCCCACTGGAGAGGGGGAAATCTAACCCAAATCCTCTCCCAGAGAGAAAAAAAGTGGATCCATGAATTAAAAACTAAAAGTGGGAAAGGACTTAACACCGATTTAGACATCATGTCCTTTTACGACACCTAATTTGTTCCTTTGGAGTCGATTGACATCCCATTATCTATCTCTCTGGTCATAATCATCTTTACCATTTTATCATCTTATTATGTAATTTTCCTATCCTAACTACAGGAGTGTTCATTGGCCCACTTTGTGTTTCTTTCCACTATAAAAGTCTGTATATGTAATAAGCCTGTTATACCCCATACTTAAATGCACCTACGGGGTTTCATTCACAGACTAAATGTATTTTATGTATTAATTGTCTTTTTTCTCAGTTGTCTCCCATTTTTATCTTTTTAATGCAGGGGTCCTCAAACTACGGCCCGCGGGGCTGCCGGCACCCCCCGCTCCCCGCTGTTTACCTTTTTTTTTTTTTTTTTTTCTTGCAGCCACAGAAGATGCGGCTGCAGGAAAACGGAAAAAAAAAAAAATTCACCGCGACCGGATGTGACGTTTCGTCACATCCGGACCCGGTAACTGTTTCCCTCCTCTGTGCAGGGAGGAGGGAACACTGCGCGAGACGTCCGGCCCGGGGACACAGCAGCTGGAGGTAAGTGATGGGGAAGGAGGGGGAGGAGGGATGTATAACGAGCACTCTACTATTCCTGGACATCTGACTGGCATAATTTTCTTGGGCTCTGACTGGCATTATATTCCTGGGCATCTGACTGGCATAATTTTCTTGGGCTGTGACTGGCATAATATTCCTGGGCATCTGACTGGCATAATATTACTGGGCTCTTACTGGCACTCTATTCCTGGGCATCTGAATGGCATAATATTCCTGGGCTCTTACTGGCATAATATTCCTGGGCATCTGACTGGCATACTATTACTGGGCATCTGACTGGCACACTATTCCTGGGCATCTGAATGGCATAATATTCCTGGACATATGAATGGCATAATATTCCTGGGCATCTGACTGGCACACTATTCCTGGGCATCTGACTGGCACACTATTCCTGGGCATCTGAATGGCATAATATTCCTGGGCATCTGAATGGCATAATATTCCTGGGCATCTGACAGGCACACTATTCCTGAGCATCTGACTGGAATAATATTCCTGGGCATCTGACTGGCACACTATTCCTGGGCATCTGACTGGCACACTATTCCTGGGCATCTGAATGGCATAATATTCCTGGGCATCTGAATGGCATAATATTCCTGGGCATCTGACAGGCACACTATTCCTGAGCATCTGACTGGCATAATATTCCTGGGCTCTTACTGGCATAATATTCCTGGGCATCTGACTGGCATACTATTACTGGGCATCTGACTGGTACACTATTCCTGGGCATCTGAATGGCATAATATTCCTGGACATCTGACTGGCATTATATTCCTGGGCATCTGACTGGCACACTATTCCTGGGCATCTGACTGGCACACTATTCCTGGGCATCTGAATGGCATAATATTCCTGGGCATCTGAATGGCATAATATTCCTGGGCATCTGACAGGCACACTATTCCTGAGCATCTGACTGGCATACTATTCCTGGGCTCTTACTGGCACTCTATTCCTGGGCATCTGAATGGCATAATATTCCTGGGCATCTGAATGGCATAAGATTCCTGGGCATCTGACTGGCACACTATTCCTGGGCATCTGAATGGCATAATATTCCTGGGCATCTGAATGGCATAATATTCCTGGGCATCTGACAGGCACACTATTCCTGTGCTCTGACTGGCATAATATTCCTGGGCATCTGACTGGCATAATATTCCTGGGCATCTGACTGGCATAATATTCCTGGGAATCTAACTGGCATAATATTCCTGGGCTCTGACTGGCACAATATTACTGGGCTCTGACTGGCATAATATTACTGGGCTCTGAATGGCATAATATTACTGGGCTCTGAATGGCATAATATTACTGGACTCTGACTGGCATAATATCCCTAGGCATCTGACTGGCACACTATTCCCATTGAAATACTGGTAAGTTTGTTGATTTAACTTTACTTCATTTTAAATATTGTATTTGTTCCCGTTTTGTTTCTTCACTTCAAAATAAGATATATGCAGTGTGCATAGGAATTTGTTCATAGTTTTTGTTTTTACTATAGTCCGGCCCTCCAACGGTCTGAGGGACAGTGAACTGGCCCCCTGTTTAAAAAGTTTGAGGACCCCTGTTTTAAAGTGTATTCCTCAATTTTGATTCTATATTATATCAAAGTATATTATATTTAATCTTTATCTAATATATACACCATGCCTACCTTATGTACTTGAAGTATCTACATATGATTATAGTATCATGATTGTTCGGTTTTCTAAAATAGGGTTACTTGAAAAAAAATTTCCCCCCTGTCTCAAACTCGTTTTTAACTTGTATCATATATTGTAATTTCCACTTGTACCTGGAATTGAGAGTCTTTTATTATGTTCACCGTTTCTACAAAAACTTTGAACTCTGATAGAGAAAGCGTTTCTTTCCCTGAAGTGGTCGGCATAGCAACGTGTATACAACACAAGTATGCTTTGAACTACACGGAGGATTACTACGGCAATTCGAAACGCCCACCCGTCGCACGTCAAAAAACGTCACTATGCGGAAGTAGGCGGCGTCCTCCGAGACGCATATCTACAGAAGTTTGAGTATCGACGGATCATTCGTTTTTCTTTCTCCTGAGGAAGCCGTGACACGGAGATCCGGCTAAACGCGTAGAGATTTTATTGCATCTTATCCTATACCCTGGTCTCTGCTCTGCACCTGCTGCCCGTCCACCGCTGCACCAACCACGGAACTGATCACTCCTTGATGTGTCTTTTTTCCATCTACAGTCTGTGAGTGTATTAGTAGCAGGGGCCAAGAGCGCCTGTTTGTCTCTCTCATCCTGCACAAGATTTGTTTTTTCCATTTGTATCCACAGAATAAAATTATTATACTTTTACCTGGAATCCACGTTTTATCCCCCACGATATCCACTCACGGACGTTTGTGAGTGCATTTTTACAACATTATTCATACTGTGTTTTGTTTTACAATATTACCCTATTGTTGCATTTATATATTTTTATTGAAGGTACCCACATTCGGCGCCAGTCTGCTTTCTTTTGTATCTACTGCACTAGACAGAATCCAAGATGCAGATGGGAGATTCCACAGATTGTTGTTGAGAACAACAAGGCTAAGATCCTGTGGGACTTCTGGATCCAGATGGACAAACAGGTTCTGGCATCGTGGTAGTATACAAGGACCAGAAGACAGCAATGGTGATAGATATAGCAGTGCCAAGTAACAGCAACATCAAGAAGAAGGAGTATGAGAAGCTGAAAAGTACCAGGGCCTGAAAGCAGAACTAGAAAGGGTGTGGAAAATGAAGGCCAAAGTTGTCCTCATAGTGATAGTAGCACTCGGGGCTGTGACACCTAAGCAAGGAGAGTGGCTTCAACAGATTCCAGGAAAGACATCAGAGCACCCTGTTCAGAAGAATGCAGTGCTAGGAATAGATAAGCTGGTAAGAGGACCCGAGATTGAGGAAGACACATATCACCCATTAGAGGGTGGAAAAAAAAAGTGTGACATTTTCCATTCTATTGTATAGCAGATCCTATTTATATATTTTTCATATACACATTTACAATTAATTAATTATTTTGTGTTTATTAATAAATCTATTTTTATAATTCTTGCATGTGTCATTTAAAATTATTTGCACATTAAAGATGCGCGATCCATGTTTTATTATTGGCCAGAGAAGAATTTGCTAATATTAATGTAATGGAACTCCCCGTACTCCGACCGAGTACCTTCCGTTGATGGACGCTTCCTAGCTTGCGCCGTGGACCACAAGCACCGCACCAGACACCACAACCACCGCAGACTCCACAACCGCCGTAGCTTAACTGGAGTCTCGCCGTCTTCTGTCCACCCTGGATCAGCTTCTGTCCTCCAGGATCGTGTGGGGAAGAACAAGCTCTTAACAGAGCTAGTGATTATGCTGGGCAGGTTCCCTTTCAAGAACAAGACAAGGCTACGTTTGAAGGGTGAAGTAGAACTGACCAGAACTGTTTATTGATTATAGTTGGGATGAAACCCACCCATATGCAGAGAGAGTAATGGAAGGGATCAATTTTTTTAATTGGGAAGGTGGCTTAATATTTTAGGATGGGGTGGAGTATCCCTAATCTAAGAGTTACTTTAGAGGGATTGATACAGGGATTGGCCAGCCTAGTGCACATAGGATGAGGAAGAGAAAAATGCACTGAATTTGATTTGTTTAGAACTTAGCCCATTCTTTTCCAGGCTTAATTAATTCACAGTTACCATATTTGCTTGAATATAATGCGACCCTGATTATAAGGTGGTTTTCCTTTTAATCTAGACTTTGGATCTTAATGAGGAAAAATAAAAGCCCTAAATATATGGCGACCCTGTAGGGAAAAAAACTTTTGCTAGTAAATATTGCTTCGCATGTAAACTTTTTTCAGATTCAACCCATTCCAGACATTGGACGTGCAGGGCACATCATGGAGAAAAGTCCTGTTGATGACACGGGACATGCATGTGATGCCTTTCACAAAGACAAGGGGACAATATGTTTTTGCACCATTTAAATTGGTCTACTACTAAATAATTTGGGGGTTTACTCACACTTTAAAATTGCAAACCTTTTCCAAGGATGTGTATGAATAGAAAAAAAATATATATTTTAATCAGAGCACAAGATGGAGAAAGATTGCAATGTAATGCGACATATTGAGACATTACCATGGAAACTTACAGTGACATGCGCAATGAGAACATAGTTACTTAATGAAAGAAAGTGTGAAAGAAAAGTGAGAAAGTAATAAACTGCATGCTACAATGAGTATATGTTGAAAAGCACAAGGTACACTTGTTAGTTTTCATCACACTCACTTGATACTTTTCATCACTCTCCCTTAGACACTTTGTTTAGTTTGGTTTGTTTGCTTCCTAGCAACCAGATTTTTCATCATGCATGTCACTGTAGGTTTCCCGTATGACCACACAATGTGTCACACTACACCACTTCTGGTTTCTGTTTTTTTTCCTCCCATTTTAGTACTCTTTAATCACTACATTCATTAGAACACCTGTATTATTTTCATTTGATGCATCTCTTTTAATAGTTATGCATAACTGCCAAGTGCCCTTTTTTTTGGAACCAGGCCTTTATGTCCCTTTTTTTGGGCCTATAAATTACCTTCTTGTAATACATCCCAATGTTTGCTGTGCATCACAGAGCTGCACAACACAATACAACATTAACTGATAATGACTGCAACTCATTCATATATAAATCTACTCTAATAAAAAAAAAAAAAATGTAAATTTTGTTTTTGCATATTTATGCTCACTCTGTCTTTGTTTCTCTCTCTCTCTCTCTCTCTCTCTCTCTCTCTCTCTCTCTCTCTCTCTCTCTCTCTCTCTCTCTCTCTCTCTCTCTCTCTCACCTAAACATTGTTTTTACGGTGTATGTGGAGAATAAAAAATTATTGAAACTGATCTAAATGTTGTATTAGCAAAACTAAAAGCAAATTTGTAAATTAGGAGAAAAAATATTTTTAAAAATTTCTGTGGTCTACAGGTCATATTTTCTTGAACAAATAATAATATACAATATATACATTAGCTTACCATCTAGAGTACTCCAAGCACAGATCTAGGACATAAACAGAAGCTTTTATAGAACCACAACTCAATGGAATGTATGGGTAGCCTCTGTCAGCAATCATGCCACACGGTGGCCATCAAGCAGAAATTAAAACATTTTCCACAACTAGCACCAATATAACTTCCTTGGTTTGCACAGTCTGTGATGCATATTTGTGTATCATAAATTCAAGTAATAATATCAATAAATGCATAACCTATTCCAACAAATACAAAGAATGGTCAAAGAAAGACAAACAAACACAGATAAATACAATGAAGCCTATGTGGTTTAACAAAGATGTAAGGAATTCAGTAAAAAACATAGTAGGTCATTTCAGGTTTTTAAGAAAGAGGGGACAGAGCAATTGTTTATACGAGAATTTGCAAAAAAAAGGATGGCTTAAGTAAAGACTGAAAAAATTGTTGCAAGAGAGAGTACAACTAATCAAATTAGTATTAACAGCAAAAGTAAGACACAACTGAAAACCACTGGTTACAGAAGTATTTTTACCCTCTAGATTGTATGGTAGCGGGCAGTGCTACCTCATGTATCAGTCTGTTCTTGTTCATCTAACTTAGTATTGTTTCCACCTCTTAGATCTCTACCAAGCTCTATGTAAATTGTTGGCGCTATATAAATAAATGTTAATGTAATTGTATAGGGTACTGATTACAGATTACATAAAATTGTGTAAGGTAATAAAGTCAGAGCAGCATGTCATTTCTCTGCAAAGGGATATAGACAAAATGTGAGAATGGGCAGTTAATTGGAAGTTATAATTTTATTTTTATTATATATTATTTTATATATAATTATATTCTTAATGGTTGTGTGTTGGGTAATTCATTTATGGAGAAGGATCTGGACGTTCTTGTTCACAACAGAATGTGCAGCTATGCACAATTCCTGGCAGTTGTTGCTAAGGCAAGCAAGCTGATGTCATGTAGTAAAAGGTGTAAAAGGGGAATAGGCCTAAGAGATCAGAACATAATTTTGCCTCTTAATAAATCATTGGTAAAAGAACACCTAGAATATGCAGCACAGTTTTGGGCAACAGTTAAAAAAAAAACATATTGGAAAAGGATTCAGAGACGGGCTATGAAAATGTTTAAGGGAATGGAAAACTTCCGTTATGAAGAAAGGCTTTACAAATTGGGATTATTTTCTCTCAAAAAATACATCTTTGTGCTGATGTGATAAACCTTCACAAGAATGTTCAAGGTCAATACAAGGACCTTTTTGGAGATCTGTTTATAAATTGTACCTTCCAGAAATCATGTGGGCATCCCATAAGATTGAAAGAAAGGAGATATCGTCTTAAACTATTACGGCGGTTAAATTGTGGAATAAACTGGCATCCAAAGTTGTTTTGGCTGATTCAGTCAATATTTAAAAAAAAAATGGATGGATGCTTCTCTAGATATGGAATGCATACAGGGTTATCACAAGGAAAAGTAGATTAAGTAATGTTGATCCAGGGTGACTCCGACTGCTTAGGAGTGCCAAAATATTTGTTTTCCCTTGAGGTGATACTAGTGATGTCTCAGTGGGTGAGTGGAAGGGTTGAACTTTTTTTGAACCTACTTACTATGTATCTATGTAATGAAGAAATGTATACACTTTATAACTTATGTGTACTGGTTGTGTTCACTATATATGGTTGGATAAAATAGCATTTTTTTTACATTTTGTATTACATATGACAATCATTAGTTTAGTTATTTTAATCATATGCTACTTATTTATATTGCTCATATTGCACACTTTGAGAGTTCCATAGAGTGGTTGCACAAGAGATATAGGGCTTTATTCTTGAAGCTCTGAATTCCCACAAAATTGTGGCAATTCAGGTGAAATTGACACATTTTGAGAAAAGCCACATTTTATGTAGAGCATTTCTAGCGGATTTCAGCATTTTACCCAATTGGCACTGTCAATTTTGGTCAGTTTACTGCATTTCTTACTCTTTTTTTCTCTCTGTAACCAAGGTAAAGGATATCCAAAACTTTGTGGTCAGGGTGAGTGGAGTTTATTTAAAGCAAAAAAGTGATGGTGAATTGACAGATTGCATCAAGTGTAAATAATGAAATGAAATAAAGAAACTTACTGAGTCCTCTTTTCTAAGTGTAGATCTATCAGTGGAGTGGCATTTTGTCTGCCCTAGGCAGACAAAATCCGGGCACCCCCCTACCCACGCACGACATGCCCCATAACCAACATTGCCCCATCACATGCCATATCACCCCATTATATGCCTCCATTAAACCCATCACCCCCATTATATGCCTCCATTAACCCCATCAACCCCATTACATGCCTCCATCACCCCCATTACTTACCCCATCACCCCCATTACATGCCTCCATTAACCCCATCACCCCCATTATATGCCTTCATTAACCCCATCACCCCCATTACATGTCTCCATGAACCCATCACACCCATTACATGCCTCCATTAACTCCATCAACCCCATTACATGCCCCATCACCCCATCACATGCCTCAATTATAAACATATAAATAGACTTTTACAAATACAAAAATATAACATATACTTTCATTTACACATAAATACCAAAATATGACGTTCAGATGTCTTATTTCCTTTTTTTTTTTTTTTTTTATCCCCTCTCCTCCACCTTAAATGTTTACGTTTGTAGTGGTATGCTAATTTCAATGAGAGTAGGGACTAGATGCTGTATTTTCGAGCCTTTCCCCGGGAGCAATATATTGTAGAAAACGTGGTCCTAAGTTATTTTTGTTTTATTATAATTTTTGCTGAAGTTGATATTAGTCTCTAGTTCCAAGTATGTAATCGAAAATTTATAGTATAAACGCTAATTTGCTCACTTGAGTGGCAGGTCGCTCCCTTGTTTTTTGTCTCTTTCCCCCCCCTTCTCACACCAAATGCCCAGAGTTCTTCAACTCCCCTCATTTCTCCCATATTTTCCTGTAGAGTCCATATTGATCCTTAGAGCTATAGAATCCTTCTTCCATTGAGCACTGGTAGTCGATCTGTGATATTATTTCTGTCCAATTAATGGTTTCAGTGTTTTTCCAGTTTCTTGCTATATGGTGTTTTGTTGCTAGAATAATATGTATAAGTAAATATTGTATTTCCTTTGTACTTCTTGGGATACCTATGTGGAAGAGGAACAGATTAGGTGTCAGTGGGCTTGAATCTGTAACCAATTTTGTTAGGATGTTATTTATTTTTTTAATTATTGGTTGTAATTTGCTACAGGACCACCACATGTGAAGGAGTGTTCCCTCAAGTTCTTGGCACCTCCAGCATAATTTGGATTGATCTTGTGAAAACTTATGTAATTGTATTGGTGTCAGATACCATCTAAAAATAATCTTGTAGTAAGTTTCTTGTAATGACAGATTATGTATGCTCTTTTTCATTGTTATTTGTGCCCAGAGCCATTCTTGAAGCGTAAAATTGCATCCTATCTCTAGTTCCCATTTCATCCAGGACTGATCTTTTTTCTGGCATCATTTAATTGGGAGATCTTCCTAACTATTTTATTGTTATGTTGTTTCCCTAGAAATTGTTCGAGAATTTGTTAATTTTAATTTGTTTCTAACTCTAAGGTAGGAGTAGTATTCCACTGAAGGGAGATCGAATTTGGTCTGTAGTTGGGTAAATGGGACTAAAGAGTTCTGTTGAAGAATTTGTGAAATATTACTAATTCCCAGATCTTTCCATTTATCTAGCTTTATGTTATCTATATTCCATGAAATAGCATCTAGTGGGGCTGATTTTAGTATTCCATTGGTAATTTTATTCATTTTTTTAAATTTTATCAGGGTGTTAATAATGTTTTGGATTATGGGATTTTGAGATTGGTATGATCGTAAATTATCGAACCATAAAAGATGATATGGTTCGAATTTCTCGCAGCTTTCTTTTTCTATCTTGTACCAGTTTGTAGATTTAGATATTGTATTACCCCATTTTAAAAAATGGGAAAACATAGCTGTTTCATGGAGGGACTCTATATTCGGTATTGCGAATCCACCATTGTTAGTTTTTCTTATCATGGAGCTGTACGATATTCTAGGCTTTTTATTATTCCATATATATTCCATGATTATGGTTTTAAATGTTTTTAGAGTTTGTTGTGGCACTCGAAGAGGGATTGATCTAAAGAGGTATAGTAATTTGGGAATTAGATAAGATTTTACAGAATTTAGACGTCCTAGCCAAGAAATTTCTAGTCCCTTCCATTTCCTGAATCTCTCCCTGAAGTATTCTATCATATCAGAATAGCTGGTTTGGATTATTGTATCAAGATTTATCTTTAGTTTTATCCCAAGGTAGTCGATAGTTTTATTATCCCATTTCCAATGATAGGTCCGCCTTAAGAAATCTAGCGTACTATCGTCAATATTGGTTTGTATGACTTGTGTTTTATTCAAGTTTAATTTATAGTTAGAGTATTCGCTAAATTTCGCTATCTGTTCCATTGTAGATCTTAAGGATTCTATCGGGTTATTGAGGGTCAGTAAGATGTCATCTGCAAACAAGGAAATTTTCATGTCATCCTTAGCTATTTTAATTCCTTTAATTTCTTGTGTTTGTCTTATCAGAGCTGCTAGTGGCTCTATTGTTAATAGATATAAGAGAGGGGCCAGAGGGCAGCCTTGTCTGGTACCATTACGAATAGTAAACCAATCTGAGTCGAGCCCTGGGCCTACCACTCTTGCCTGGGGTGATGTGTATAGTGACATAGTGTTTATTTTGAATGGGCCTTTCAGTCCAAATGTATCCATTACTGTTTCTAAAAAAGTCCAGCTCACCCTGTCGAATGCTTTTTCTGCATCAAGTGCTATCACTATTGATGGTAATTTTTTTTTATTCATGTAATCGATGATATTAATAATCTTTCTTATATTGTCGCCTGCATCTCTTCCCTTTATAAAGCCAGTTTGGTTATTATGTATTAGATCGGGCATAATATTTTTGAGTCTATCGGCTAGGATTTTCGAGAATATTTTTATGTCTAGGTTTATCAATGATATTGGGCGATAGTTTGACAGGGTGGCTGGATCTTTACCGGGCTTTAATATAGGTGAAATAGTTGCCTGGAGCATCTCTTGTGGGAACTGTTGACCTTCTGATATTTTTGTATAGATCCTTAGAAGGAGTGGGGATATTTCTTCAATGAATGTTTGATATAATTTGGCTGGATAGCCATCTGGTCCAGGTGCTTTCTTTTGTTTTTGACCTGTAATAGTGTTTTTTATCTCTTGTAGGGTAAAGGGAGCATTTAGAATATCTAATTTTGTTTTGTTTAATTGAGGGAGATTCAATTTTTGGAGAAAGAAGCTTGTATCAATTTGGGGTTTATTCCCCTGATGTATATTATATAAGGAGTGATAGTATTCCTCAAACAATGTAGAGATTCCCTTGGGGGATAGTACTGATTTTGATCCTATTGTTAATTTATTTATGATGTTTCTTGCCCTTTTGCTTTTTAGTTTATTTGTCAAGATTTTATCTACTCGATTTGCTCCTATATACCATGTTTGTTTAAGTGTACGTAGGGCTTTTTTTGCCTTTTCTTCCAATTTTTTAAAAATTATTACTTGCAGATTTTGTATTAAGTTTGAGACTGATATAGTTGGCGTAAGCTTGTTTATCTTTTCGAGTTTAGAGAGTTCTATGTATAAGTCTGCTAGTGTTTTGTTACTTTTAAACTTTCTCTCTGCCCCTAATTTTATAAATAGTCCTCTCAGAAAGCATTTGAGGGAGCACCATAGAGTGAAGTCTGTGACTGCTCCGTTATCATTATTATCTAAAAAGTTGTTAATTTGTTTTTTTAAGTGTAATATTTCGGTGTTGCTTTTTAATAGGGATTCATTTAATCTCCATCTATTTCTCTGTTTATATTCCAGGTTATTTTTGAAGGAGTAAAAAATAGGTGCATGATCAGACCAAGATATCGGGCCTATTGTTGAGGATATGATCTGGTCCAGATTTAATTCATGGGTCATTAGCATGTCTATTCTGGAAAAAAGAGAAATCCCGCACTTCTGGGTGCTGGATCCTCCAAATATCATATAGTGCGTTTTTGTCTAAAAAGTTATTGAAGGTTTTGGCTGTTCTCTTTATAGAGGGACCTAATTTGGCCCCTTGGGGCAAGCTTTTATCTTGTTTGCTATCTGGTACACAGTTCATATCTCCTCCGATAATCAAGATACCTTTTGTAAGTTGTTCTACTCTTTCATAGAGTTTATTCAGGAAGCGGATTAGAGATTGGTTTGGGCTGTATATATTTACAAGAGTATATGTTATGTCATTGATTTTGCATATCCAGATGACATATCTACCATTTATATCAGTTTCTTCGTGGATACTTTCTTTTTTTAATTTATTGGAAACAAAAATAGCTGCTCCTCTTTTTTTATGTCCCTCTAAGAAGTTGGATTGAATTGCTATTTTGAATCTAGAGTATTTCCAGTATATTTCTGTAGGTAGCCTCCAGTGAGTCTCCTGTACAAATGCTACGTCTATGTTTTTTTGTTTTAGGAGATGGTAAAGATGATCTCTTTTTTGGGGGGAGTTCAGTCCCTGGGCATTTAGTGTAAGGAACTCAAGGGACATGGGATTTTCTTTGGGAGTTGGCCTGTCTCTTTTCAAGCGGGCAGATTTTCATCTTTTTTATTGGGTTCCCGGGGGAGGAACATATACAGCAACTTGTCTTTACATCTGATATTATGTACATACAGTGGTATTTAGATACAGAAAACATTTTTACATACATCATTCACATCAAGATGAAGAATTTATCTTCAAACTGTCCTGCTGCCGCCGCAGGATACATACTGTGCGGATTAGGTAAGTATTTCGTAAAGATTAGTATTTCTCAAAATCATATGGTCTAATTTTTCAAATTTTTAGCATGGATCGATACAGGAGGTAATTTATTTTATCTACATTAATAGGGAGGACGTATGAAGGGAGCCTAAAGTCACCCTCCGTCTCGTACATATGTTGATAATGATATATTTGGGGCAAATTCATCAATAATTATCAAACGTGTTCCTATGTCATAAAAATATCTTTCTATCGTCCGCCTGGAGGGGCGGGGTCGGACCTCCCCCACTATCCTTCAGGACCGACCACCGGCCTGCACATGGCGCCATGTGTCCCCCGACAAAAATGGAGAGCATGGCCCGCCTCTCTATATTACGGAGAGGAAAAGAGAAGGAGAAAAAAAAAGAAAGAAGAAAAGGAAAAGGAAAGAAATGGGGGAGAGGGCGAGAATTGATCACTATCTCTCGTGGTGGTCTCCCATATACTTGGGGAGGTACCACGAGGGAGGTGGGATTCTCTGTATTGGACGATGTGTCCCCATCCTTCCCAAAATTTGGGAATATGGGGATTTCCGATGGTTCTTATGCCCTCATGCATAGAATAGTACATATATACAGATTTTCAAAACCTTCTGCACTCGGGGGGGCAAGGGGAGGGCAGGAGAGAAATCTCCCACTATCCCCCACCTACGGGAGGGGGGGAGGGGAGATGGAGAGGAGAGGGAGAGGAAAAAAAAAAAAAAAGGGGGGGGGAAAGGTGAACTTGATTCTAGTGTACTAGTGAGTTGGTGCTATGTGTTGGATATTGTGTTGTAGAGAATATAGTGCTTACCATTAGTGAATAGGTTTTTAGGTGACTCCCTGTGGAGGATATAATGGGAAAATATATGTGTGAGTTAGATATGTGTAATTTATGTAGGAAGAAAGAAATAATAATAAAAAAATAGAAAAAAAACAAAAAAACATAAGTAATTGTTGTGTATTGTGTATCGGGGTGATAGAAGTGAAGTACTAAGTTGACAAGTGAATTGGTAACTAATTCAGAATGTGACTAAAAAATAGGTGTAGTGATTGAACAAGTAGAGAGAGGAGAAAAAAGAAAAATTTAAAAAAAAAAGGGAAAAAAGAAAAAGAAAAAGAGAAGAAGGGGATACTAGAGGACAGAGAGTCTCACCTCTAGAGGCTCTGGAGATGTCGGGAAAAATTATGATCTTTTTGAATTGTCCTTCTGCTGAAGTATTTTAACTGTATGCTTTCATTATCTTATCTTTGATATTGTAATTTGAGAATCTGACGATCACATCTCTTGGAGAGTCGTTGGTAATTTCTTTAGGCTTTGGGAGTCTGTGGTATCTTTCGTAGGGAAGTGGTCCCAATTGGGTGCCTATAAGTGAGTTGAAGAATGATGTTATATATTCTTCCAAATCCTCATGCTTCACATCTTCTGGAATTCCTCTTAATCTTATGTTTTTCATTCTGGATCTATCCTCTATTTCTGTTATTTTTAGTTCCAGTTTTATTATCTTTTTCTCTAGGTTTTTATTATCTTTTTGTAGTAGTTCCTGTTTTTTTTCAATCTCTAGTATTTGGTTACCTTGTTGGTTTATTTTTTCGCCCAAGTGTGCAACTTCTTTGCTTAAGTCCTCCTTTGTTGCAATTAAATCTCGTTTGATCTTTTCATACAAATTGTCCATTAAGAGGGATATGGAATCTTCAGATATAGTTAGTTTTTCCTTTCCCATAACTTCTGTTTGTCCCGTAGTTATTGTCTCACTGTTATTATTGTCTATCGAGTGTCTTTGTTTTTGCAGGGTTCCGGATTGTTTAGGGGAGCAGAAGATATTAATAGATTTCTTTCTTTCTTGATTTATACCTTTGTCTTTATCCTCCCTCTTCTCCTTGCCCATAGGTGACATTTTGTCTTATATCTCCCTTCTTTCTCCTTGGGTTTTTAAGTTTAATATTTTTCTGCTTCACCCTCCTGCCTCTGCTGACTTCCTTAATCTCTTCTTGAGGCTCACTATTTTGATTATATTGCTAATGTCAAGATCTCCTCTGTCTCCACCTTTTCAGCTCCTTAGTATTCTCTATCATTTATTGTCTCCCCTCTCTCTTAACTTCTCTCTTTTCCTTGACTCTCTAAGATCTGATAGAATATTTCCAGATTTTCGTGGCCTTATGCCCCTCTGCTTTGGTTCTTTCTTGGCTTATCGAGCAGTATATTAATGGCCCTTGATAGCCTTCAGGCAGTTTATTATATACTATTATGGAACCTTAGGAGAGCGTCTATCACCCACGCAAGGTAAGCACAGTCTGTGTGTTTAACTGCAGGAATAGAGTGGAATTTGGAACAGACTCACGGTTTGTTGGTATCTCGCTGCCTGTTTTTCCTCTCACTTAGATGGATGGTGGGTTCATCGCCCAGCAGCCCTTCATAGATGAGGTATGGCAGGATGCAGCTTTGTCCGGTCGGCCCTTACCACGCGAGGAGGTCCGAGTCTTGAACTCCTCCGCCACTCCGCCCAGTTGCGGGGTCGCCGGTGGTGGCTGCGTTTCCGCTTAGTGCCGATCACCGTGGTCGCTGTTCTCGAGTGTTTGAGAGAGGAATAGATATCTTGTACTTCGGGGTACTTCGGGGTAGAGGTGGATTCAGATGTATCCGATGATTATTTCGTGGATTTATTCAGCGGTGATCGCCCGCACACGTTCATTTTAGCCTTCATTGGCCTCATCAGTGTGGTACAACTGTATGCTTCTAGGTGGAGACCAGTCTTATATGCTAATGGAAAGAGCAAAAAATAGTGATGACCCTCCCAAGTAGGTTATATCCTATTGGGCTGGCTGTTCGAGCTTTTGTCTGTTCACAGTGGTGCTGTTGTAAATGATTTTTATATAGGCAAAATTCAATTATTTTTTACTGTAAAATAAATGATAGTTCTCCTGTACTTTTGCATTAAAAATAAGCTCACAAGGAACTCAATGGCACCAGTAAAAGGAAGTACACAGGAGATGGTCTAGTTTCTTATGCAGGAGTTTTAATACTCCCCTCTTAGAAAGTGCTGTCGTTAGTTTAATTACTATGGACTTCAAGTCTCTGTTGAACTGATGTTTCAGTCAGCTTTGTGTAACACAAGAAGGAGGCTTTGGGAGATGGTAAAGACTTTTGCTATAGAAACAGCAAATAACACTATTATACTATACTAGCTTTACTACCTGTCCTAGATTCTTGTTGCTATTCCTTAGTTCGGTGTATTTTGGTGTGCTTTTGGTTTCAAAAGCATTCATTGTGTATTCTTGCTGCTCTATCTTGTAAACAACATGCACTTCTCACCCTAATAAAGTTGGCAAAAATATGCTTTGACCGGTTCATGTAACCAAAATCTCTCATTTATATTATGTTTATATATTTGTTGCCAACTTTATTAAGGTGAGAAATGCAGACAGTTTTTGTTTTTTTGTATACATTGTGCAGCCAATCACACTGTATTTGCAGCATGCTCACACCTGTTTGGTAATCTTAATTTTATACATTTATATTATTTTAGCCTGTGACTAGTTTAGCGCACCAACATCTTTCTTTTCCCAACATGCATTCTACACTCTCAGACTGTAAAAAAAAAAAAAAGTTTAGCCTATCCTCCATCATATCCTAATGAAAGGAGATTATGACATCAGCTAGAATACTCTACACAAAACTTTGCAGCTTCTCCATGTGTGGCAGCCAATATAACATGTGCAACATTCCCTATGATTATAGATGCCTAGCTATACTAGACACAACTAATACATGTATTACATAAACTACAGGTGTGAGTTCAGTGTGGTATAACATGCTGCCTACGGTGTATATCTATTTTAAATGCACTTACCTTTTCTTCACCAGCATTAATTTTTCCTCCTCTGGCTTGTCCTCTTTTCTGCTGCACCCATAACATGGTTGTAATGTTGTCTCACCTTGTGTACCAATGCTGTGTTCTCATCTGCTGAGAAATTCTGCTGGTACCGTGTCCGTTCGTCTCTTCATCAGTCTAATTGCTCTGTCATTTAGCAGTTTGCAATCATTGTTCTGCAAATCACGTTCCTACTCAAAATTTAATTAGCTTATAACTGGGGTAAGGGACAATAGTTAAGTTGACCTAGACATGCCACCTTTAGAATATTTTTTATTTTTTTAAAATATTTTATAATGATCATTTGCATCATACAATAATAAAACAACTATCTCATAACTGTAAATTATTGCACAATGAAGAGCTCAGTGAATTCAGTCATGGTACTGTGATAGGATTCCACCTTTGCAATAAGTCCATTCATGAAATTGCATGGTCACCTGCAACTGGTATTATTGGAAGGTGGAAGTGTTTAGAAACAGCAACAACTGCTGAGGAACTAATGCAACTAAGTGTGAATGCTTTGCTGATTCCATAGCTGAAGATGTCCAAACTTCCACTGGCATTAATGTCAGCACAAAAACTACATGGTGGCGGCTTCATGGATTGGTATTCCATGGCCAAGCAACTGCATGCAAACCTCACATCACCAAGCACAATACCAAGTGTTGGATTCAATTTGGAAGTCTGATGGGCAAATCTAGGTTTGGCTGATAAGGATAATGGGACCTGCCTGACTGCATTGTGCCAAATGCAAAGTTTGGTGGAGGAGGGATGATGGTTTTTAAGTGGTTGTGCTAGGCCCCTTACTTCCAATGAAGGGAAATCTAAATGTTTCTTGCATACCAAGACATTTGTGGAACCAATTTGGGGAATGCCCATTTCAATTAAAACATGACTGTGCCCCAGTACACAAAGCAAGGTCCATAAAGACATGACTGGATGACCTTGGTGAGGAAGAACTTGACTGACCCACACAGTGCCCTGACCTCACTCCCTTTGAACCCCTTTATAATGAACTGAACTGGACATGTGTAACATCAATGCCTGAAGACACAAATGGTCTACAGGATGAATGGGCAAACATTCCCACAGAAACATTCCAAAATCTTGTGTAAAGCCTTCTCAGAAGAGTGAAATCTGCAAAGGGAGGACCAACTTCATATTGATGTCTATGTTCATGTGTTTAGAATGCGATGCCATAAAAGTTCCTCTTGATGTATTAGTCAAATGTCCCAATACTGTCCATATAGCGTATCTTTTATGAGCCATTTTACAGTAGCTTTTAAGCCAGATAGCTTTTAACTATTATATACTTTCTGCCAGAACAATGTTTGGTTAACAGTTATATCGTACTGTCTGGACTTCCTCAGAGTAAACATGCTCCATTTTCATCACTTGTGTTCTGTTTAGTTAAACTTGTCATCAAATGTTATTTGAGTGTCGTGCTATTACACATTAAATAGTATGTGATTTGTCATGAAAAGTCTATTAAGTATGTAATTAGGGCTATGTTATTCTGTTACAGAAAATTAGTAATGCTAGCATTTTGTAACAATTACAAGAAAAAGAAAGAAATAGTAAAAATGTGTCTAAAATACTTTGCATCTAGTAGAGAATTGCCATTTTGTAACATACATAATTTCCTTGAGAATTTAATTGTGTATTACTTGTCTTGCTTTGCCTTAGTCTGATGTAATATGTAGAATTACTACACTGTGGGCTGTCAGCTCAATGACTTGTTAGACTAAAAAACCTCAGGACAGAGGGGAATGCATTTGGGCAGCTGAAACCTCCAAGAACTCCTGAGGAGAACATTCCAATCTCTCGATAAAAGTAAAAGAAAATGAAAGAAAAAAATTGAAAAGAACTGGGGTTCCCAGGCTTCATAATATCAATGGAAAGCAGCACAATCTTTCTGTTCTTCCACCAATTCAAGCATGCTGGTATAGAGGATACTAATCTATCGAGCAGAGTCTATTGATTGAACCTGAACCTTCTTCCCAAACTTTCAGGTTCAGGATATGAAGATAATATTCTATATAAAACCTGCAGCAAGAGGTTCCAATCGCTAACCCAGTAGTTTCCAATAGGCTAGGTTATGGAATGTGATATGGAATTTGTGATGGGGAACTCCACCTCCACATTTTTGTATTACAATAACCAGGAAGAGCACACAAATATAATTAAAGAGCTAAAAGCCACACATTTCTTATAATTAATACAAAAAATATGCACAGGTACACATGCAATATCAAAAAGTTATTACTTACAAAATAATGTTTGAAGACCAAAAGAATATACAAAAAAACAAGATCAGGATAGCACAAATTAGCAGGATAAAAATTACTTATGGAGAGAACAAAGCAACAAGAGCTCTGTGCACACAGAAGTCAAACCAACGTTTTGGCCCTCAATGCCTTTCTCAAGGGTGACTTAGTGATTACCTGTTACCAGCATGGGTGTAGGAACCCCCAAAAATCTGGGGGGGACAGCATTTTTGCTCGCCGGGTATAGCAACAGTAAAAATAAAGCTTGTCACAGTGTATATTATATCACCAAGTTCCCACCAACATTACCAGGATCCTTGGTATACAACAGATACATTCACAGCACAACATCTACATCAGGCAGGTGCATTTTATCACTGTTACATGAAATATAGTCAGCGAGCTGTGTGTACACCATAAAACATACATCAGTATGAACCTACCACTTCTGCTGGAATGCCATTCCATGTATCCACTACCCTCTCAGTAAAGTAATACTTTCATTAGTCCCTGACCTTATCTTATATCTAGGATAGCCTTATACCTATCCCATGCATGCTTAAACTCCTTCACTGTATTAACCTCTACCACTTCTACTGGAAGGCTATTCCATGCATCCACTACCCTCTCAGTATAGTAATACTTTCATTGGTCCCTGGCCTTATCTTATATCTTGGATAGCCTTATACCTATCCCATGCATGCTTAAACTCCTTCACTGCATTAACCTCTACCACTTCTACTGGAAGACTATTCCATGCATCCACTACCCTGTCAGTAATGTAATCCTTTCATTAGTCCCTGACCTTATCTTATATCTAGGATAGCCTTATACCTATCCCATGCATGCTTAAACTCATTTACTGTATTAACCTCTACCACTTCTACTGGAAGACTATTCCATGCATCCACTACCCTCTCAGCAAACAAACATTACATTTCTGACCAGAAAATAAACTGTAAAATATTAAATATTTCCAGCATTTCCAAAAGCTTAAGGTGGACCCCAAATATATGTATATAACTAGTAACATTTATACCAGGGCTTGACAACCTTAACTAAGTTTTAGGAGCCAGGAAAAAAATCTAGGAGCCAGACAACAGCACATACACACAATCACATGCAGTCATTTAAAGTCAGTCACATAGACACTTATACTCATACATACAGCCTGTCACACATATACATACTGTCACATAGACACACACTCATACATACATACATACAGTCTGCCAGGCACACACTCACACATACATACAGTCTGTCAGACACACACACACACTCATACATACAGTCGTTCACAGACACACTCATACATACATACATACATACATACATACATACAGTCTGTCGCAGACACACACTCATACATACATGTAGTCTGTCAGACACACACTCATAGATACAGTCTGTAACATAGACACATACACTCAGAGTCAGTCACATAGACATACACACTCATACATGGTCTTTCACATACACTCATACATAGTCTGTCACAGACACACACACTCATAGTCAGTCACATATACACACAAACTCATACAGTCAGACACACAAACTCATACAGTCAGTCACAGACACACAAACTCACACAGTCAGTCACACACACTATATCTCATTGCAGGGAAGGTGGGCATTTCCATTCCAGGGTTGTCTGTGCCTCTTACAAAGGCACAGACCATCATTACTTATTAATTACATTATTTTGCCCATTCATTTGTCAGTTTTATTTTGCCCACATTCATTTGCCAGTGTTTTTTTTGCCCAAATTCATTTGTCAGGGTTTTTTTTGCCCACATTCATTTGCCAGGTTTTTTTTGCCCACATTCATTTGACAGGGTTTTTTTTTTTTTGCCCACATTCATTTGCCAGGGGTTTTTTTTTGCCCACATTCATTTGCCAGGGTTTTTTTTGCCCACATTCATTTGCCAGGGTTTTTTTTTTTGCCCACATTCATTTACCAGGGTTTTTTTTTTTGGCCCACATTCATTTGCCAGGGTTTTTTTTTTTTGCCCACATTCATTTGCCAGGGTTTTTTTTTTTGCCCACATTCATTTACCAGGGCTTTTTTTTTTGCCCACATTCATTTGCCAGGTTTTTTGTTGCCCACATTCATTTGCCAGGGGTTTTTTTTGCCCTCATTTTTTGATCATCTAATCATTAGTAGAAGTCATTGGCAGATTTAAGAGACATGTTATTATGGCAGCTTCGGAAGTCATTGATTATTGCAGCTCTAAGAGACATTTTTTAAATGTCCCTAAGAGCTGCAATAATCAATCACGTTCCGAAGCTGCCATGATAAAAAGAAAAACGGTACATTATTGGCAGTGACACAGTCACTGTTCCTACCTCGTTCCTCCCAGTGTGGGGCTGTGTGACTTGTGGAGGACATGCACAAGCCGTGCGCATGATCACATGACGTCGTGCGATGAAGTCACGTGATCAGGTGACCTCCGTGATCGCTGCAGAGCTGATTCTCCCGGGACAGTCCCAGGATTATGCCAGTCAGATGACTGTAATTTTGTGCCAGTCAGATGCCTGTAATATTATGCCAGTCAGATGCCTGTAATATTATGCCAGTCAGATGCCTGTAATATTGTGCCAGTCAGATGCCTGTAATATTATGCCAGTCAGATGCCTGTAATAGTGTGCCAGTCAGATGCCTGTAATAGTGTGCCAGTCAGATGCCTGTAATATTATGCCAGTCAGATGCCTGTAATATTGTGCCAGTCAGATGCCTGTAATATTGTGCCAGTCAGAGCCCAGGAATATTGTGCCAGTCAGATGCCTGTAATATTATGCCAGTCAGATGCCTGTAATATTGTGCCAGTCAGATGCCTGTAATATTATGCCAGTCAGATGCCTGTAATATTGTGCCAGTCAGAGCACAGGAATATTGTGCCAGTCAGAGCCCAATAATATTGTGCCAGTCAGATGCCTGTAATATTGTGCCATTGAGAGCCCAGTAATATTGTGCCAGCGAGATGCCCAGTAATATTGTGCCAGCCAGATGCCCAGTAATATTGTGCCAGCCAGATGCCCAGTAATATTATGCCAGTCAGAGCACAGTAATATAGTGCCAGCCAGATGCCTGTAATATTGTGCCAGTCAGAGCCCAGTATTATTGTGCCATCCAGATGGCCAGTAATATTGTGCCAGCCAGATGCCCAGTAATATTATGCCAGTCAGATGCCTGTAATACTGTGCCAGTCCCCCCACCCCCCTTCCCTAGTGCTTACTCTTCACTGCTCCGTGTCCCCCGCCGGATGTCTCCTCCGTGCAGTCTTCCCTCTTGCACGGAGGAGGGAAACAGTCACCGGATGTGACGCAACGTCACATCCGGCGTCATCCATCGGATGCGGCTTGCCGGAAAAAAGCGTTCACAAGCGCAATGCGCTGTGAACGCGGCAAGCAGGGGTTGGGGGCCCCGTTTGCCTCGCGTTGCTGGGGGGGATTTCACCCTACCTGTCCCCCCCCACATTTTTTCCTGGGGGGGATCCGTCCCCGCTTCCTACGCCCATGGTTACCAGTAGTGTTAGTATATGCTGTTCAAAAAATGCTGCCTGCGCTAATGACAGCTGCCATGTTGTCACGCAATGTGATGTGATGATGTCATAATGTCGTTTGGCAACCAGAATGACACTCTTTACTCCAAACTTTATTGCAATAACAAAAACAACAGAATACTGGGAAGAAGTGCTGTGCAAGTGCTGTGGGAGCAATGTGACACTGTGGCAAAAACTGCAGGGCAATGTGATGCTGTGACAAGTTCTGCAAGATTAATTTTACACTGTGGCAGGTGCTGTAGAGTAATGTGACACCTTTGCAAGTTTTGTAGGTCAATATGTCTGTGTGGAAAGTGCTGTGGGGCAGTGTAACATTTTGACAAATGCTGTGGCAACAATTTGACACTGTGCAAGCACTGCAGGGCTATATGACATGGTGGCAAGTGTTGTGGGAGCAATGTAGCACTTTGGTAAATGCTGTGAGGCAAAGTGACACTGTGACAGGTTCTGTAGAGAAATTTAAAACTGTAGCTAGTGCTGTGATGAGGCAATGTAAAAGTATGGCTAGTGCTCTGGGTCAGTGTGAAAAGTGCTGTGGTAAATATATGACACTGTGGAATGGCCTGTGGATCTGTTGGACACTGTGGAAATGGATATGGGGCAATGTGACACTCTGGTATGGGGTGTAAGGCAGTGTGACATGCAGGAAGTTCTGTGGGTGACACTGTGGAAATATCTGTGTGGTAATGTGACACTGTGGAAAGGGATGTGTGACACTGTGTAAGTGAGGAGGGGGAGAGTGACACTGTGAAATGGTCAGTGAGCAGTGGGATGCTGTGGAAAGGGCTGTTGGGCAAAGTGACACTATGGCAAGAACCGTGGGCTAAATGTAACTGAGTAGTAAGTGCAGATTGGAAAAAGTGGTGGAGCTTTTAGGTGAAGCGATGGAGTGGTCTACATGGAATGGACATATGTGAAGAGGCATTAGTGCCAAAACAAATCCTGCACTCAGATGTCAGTGACCCTAGGCAGAGGGTGTAAGTTTTTTGTGTTGTGATGTAATACAAGAGGTAAGGTTAGGGAAGCACTATATTTAAATGTGCATGTGAAGATACATACTGCTGAAATATATGATTGTCAGTGTGAAGTAAGTTTTTAGTTTTAGAATGTTCAAAAGGAAATAAAGGTTTATTTGCTTTACTGATCTCTACAATGTTTTACATTATAGGGGTCGTCAGTTGTGCCAACATGCATAAGTACGTAACAGTTAATTGCTTATAGTTGCAGTTAACTAAAAATCCACCTGAATCATATCAAAATAAAATAAACCATACATCAAAAAGTACAGCTTGGATATTTTGACAAATGATTTCTCCATAACTATCTAGACAGCTCTAAATATTTTTTTTTAAAATAATGTACACATATTAGCACAGATTAAATAAAGTCCTTTAGGTTTCAGGGGTAAAGACAACGTGTTGTATGGGACCTTTCTTCAAAAGCATTTTCCCACAAGCACATGCTGAGACATGAACCCTTTGAAAACGAGGCTCAGTATATCTCTTCTGATCTGGTTAAGATTTTTCCTGTTGAAGCACTGACACCCCTTTTGAACCACAAAATTCCTCTAAGGAATATATTCTAAGACAAAATAACTCAATATGAGTATTATTCCACAAGCTAATGAGTACAAATAAAAAAGGTGATACATTTAAGTCCATCTGGCTGTGACTTCAGGTTTCATATTCACTAACTGATGTCATTTTACATCAGTATAATGAGATGTTAGTCTCCACGCTATGAAGTGTATGTTTCTGAGACACATAGATATGAGATATTAAATTTACTGCATCTGTGAAATTGTAGATGAAACAATGAAATCAGTAATATGTGAAAATTAACAGCTTTCCTGATCTGAACTTATGTTTCTCATAGTCTTCAAATTTTAGTGGGGTTAGTCTTATGTTGTTAGCACCCTAGGGATTAACATCTGTATAAATGCAATACTGTAACAAGACCATGCTGATGAATTCACGAATTGTTCTCAGTGACATTAGCTGACACATTTCCTTGGACCAATCTTTGTTGCAGGTGCACTGACCACACACTAATTGGAAGGATTATTTTCATAGCTTTCTGTGTAGTCTGAGAGGTCTTTCGTAAAAAGCCGAATTGTTTGGAACAGCTGTTTTGTGCTATGTTTTTACACATTTCCCAAATTAAACAATTCAGTAAGAGGTGTTTTGAGTGTTTATTTTCTACAAGATAAAATGAGAAATGTCTAGTACCTCTAGTGACATTCGTTTCCAGCTTTCTTTGTATTTTTTTTAATCCCTTTGGATTAAGGTGGATACTTTCTGTTATTGGACAATAATAGTTTTAAGAAGATATATAGTTATCGAACACAGCTGCTTTTCTTAACCATTTTCAGGATGATTCTTTTTCACGATCGCTAGATTATGGCAGTGAGGTAACAATAAATGAATTATCGTAATTTATAGTTTTTTCAACTGACAGTAATTGTGAGGTAACAATGAAAATTATTCCACAATATATGGACTAGTCTGGCTGTATTATGCAGGCAACAATTAAACTGTACTGCTCCCATTTAGTGAGGTTTTACCTGTTTGGGAACTGTTTTTACTTGGATAAAAAATGATATTCACTCATCTTGAAAATGGCATTTATTACACAGAAACTTGGTCGGTGTGGAATACCTGAAGAAAATATTCTTACTGGATATCTATCACAGTGATGGAGAACCAAAGGCACTCAGTTTCACCATCAATAATGGACCCAGTAAATGTTATCATCTGAGTCTAAAATTTGTGTATATTAGAAACTTTAGTGCACATTTTTTAGTGCTCATTGCTACAAGAGAAATTATAGGAAGGGAAGGAGATCAAGAATGAGTAGGGTGGCTGATATTGATGGGGAAAAAAATGCCTGAAATGGAAGGGCAATTTGAGAGCTTCAGCTTGGCTTCCTGAAACGGGAGTTCCTCTGTCTATCCAAGTAGTGAATAACTTCAGAACTTTTCGCCATCTAGAAATAGACAAATTATTCTCAGACCAACAATCTACAGACACGGTCAAAGAACCAGCCACCAATGTGCAAGACCTATTCTTATAATTAGAGAAACTACCAATTAAAGAAATGAATTTCAGCTGGGAAATAACCACTTTAAAAAATAAAAACAGACAAAATCACCCCAAAAGGATTGATATTCTTCAAAACTCCTACTTTTGGGCGAGATAATCCAACATTTATGCAAGAATGGAACCAGGGTCTAGATCACGGTCATCCAACATGCGGCCCACGGGCCAAATGTGGCCCCCTGGCCAGAGAGGTGCGGCCCCATTGAGAGTGGCAGCAGTGGCAGCACCTCTGAGCTGCTCAAACAAAGTGTGCAGCAGGATGTCACTGACACCATGGTGCTCCAACAGGGGCAAAGCGCATGAGGGGGCGGGGCCTTATCCCCTTGCATGTGGGAAAAAGCTTCGACCCCTCACACTCTGACCCTGTTGGAGCACCCGGTGTCAGTGACATCCCGGTGGTCTGACGGAAGATAGCGGACCACAGATGGAACAATCCCTGTCCCTGCACATACAAGGTAAACGAGCAGGGAGGGGGAACAAACAAAATAAAGTTTTTTTAAAACAAAAGTTAAAAAAAAAGGCAATGTCTGTGTGCGGAAGTGTGACTCTGTATGTGTCCGTGTAAGTGTGACTCTGTGTGTGTGTGTGCGGAAGTGTGAGTCTGTGTCTGTGTAAGTGTGAATCTGTGTGTCTGTGTGTGGGACTCTGTATGTGTGTGCAAGTGGGACTGTGTGTGTGTGTAAGTGGGACTGTGTGTGTGAGTGTGACTCTGTGTGTGTGTGTAAGTGTGGCTCTGTATGTGGAAGTGGGGCTGTGTGTGTGGAAGTGGGACTATTTGTGTCTGTGTGTCTGTGTATGCATGTGTGAATGTGTGTACATACACACACACATATATACACACACACATATACGTATGCATGTATGTATGTATGTATGTGCACATATGTGTGTTTGTATGTATGTGTATATTGTATATACACACATACATACATACATTTGCTTGCAATGAAACATGAATGCGGCCCACACACATAAACTTACAGTGAAGTGGGCCACTGCAGAACAAACTTGGACACTCCTGGTCCAGGTCAATGTTTAAACATCCTCATGAACATCATAATCAAACAAAAAACTCAATCTCTGACAAATCTAGACAAAGAAATTACGAGCATAGCACAAACCCTAGGTGACAACATAACTAAAGTTGAGTGTCAACACCTAGGCAACTTTTTAACAAGTAATATAGATAAAGCAGAAGATGAAATCATACAAATTAAAAAAAACATATCAAAGAGATGGAACTGATTATGACACAGGAATTCAGAGAACGTTTAGGTCAAACAATAACGTTGACAATCAACAAAGAAACCCAAACACATACAAACCCAGACCATTCCTATCGAGCCAACAATGGTAACTATAACTCCCACAATATAGGGCAACATGGCCAAAATACAAGGAACCCAAATATGATACCACTGGGCCATAAAACAAATACAACAAACCAAGAAACCCCCCCCCCCAAAAAAAACAGGGACCCATAGGTACAAAAACCCAAAATTGATATGAGTGCCTTGCAGACTCCCCCATCCCTTCCTCACCAGGCACAGCACAGAGAGTTTTTTTTAGACCAACCCCCGAAAACAAAACAAACAAAACCCACTACAAGCCTGCGCCATTTGGGACACTTTGGAAGCCTGTCAATATGTTTTACCCCATCAAACCATATATTTTGGCAAACTCGACATCCTAGGGTATTTAAAATTGTGGTATTTTAACACTTCCCATGTACTAATTCTACCACCAACCTATGTCAAAGGGTTGGGATGTAATTTTTTTTCACACACATTGTAGTTCAGGCATGGATTTTCAGATTCTGGTATTTGCCACTGCCAACCAACACTTCAATATGTGTTCAGCAACATTTCCTGAGTACAGGGATACCACCCATGCATAGGTTTGTTGGTTTGTTTTGGGGCTAAAAGGAAGCATTTGGGATGTGTGCATTTCCAACTTGGAAATGTGACATGAAGACAGCCTGTGCCCATGTTCCATCTGGAACATTTTTAAAGCCGACCAATGTATTTTACCCCATCCAACCATATATTTTTAGAAAAATAGACATCCTAAGGTATTCAAATGGTGGTATTTCAATACTGTATATGTACTAATTATACCACCAGCCTTTGTCGAAGTTTGTGGTAGTATATTCTTGGAGTTTTGTTTCCACATACATTTTACTTCAGGCATGAATTCACCGATTCTGGTATATGTTACTGCCAAACAACACTACCAATATGTGTTCAGCAACATCTCATGAGTACAGCAATACCATCCATGTATAGGTTTGTTGGGAAGAAAAACACCCTTCACAACAGTTGGCCAGATCAAGAACACTCTTCAGGAGGTAGTGATGGGAAGAGAAGAGTATGGAGAAGGAAAGGAACTGCTCATGATCCAAAGCATACCACATCATCAGTGAAGCATGGTGGTGGTAGTGTCATGGCGTGGGCATGTATGGCTGCCAATGGAACTGGTTCTCTTGTATTTATTGATGATGTGACTGATGACAAAAGCAGCAGGATGAATTCTGAAGTGTTTCGGGCAATATTATCAGACAAATGCTTCAGAACTCATTGGACGGCGCTTCACAGTGCAGATGGACAATGACCCGAAGTATACTGTAAAAGCAACCAAAGAGTTTTTTAAGGGAAATAAGTGGAATGTTATGCAATGGCCAAGTCAATCACCTGACCTGAATCCGATTGAGCATGCATTTCACTTGATGAAGACAAAACTGAAGGGAAAATGCCCCAAGAACAAGCAGGAACTGAAGACAGTTGCAGTAGAGGCCTGGCAGAGCATCACCAGGGATGAAACCCAGAGTCTGGTGATATCTATGCGTTCCAGACTTCAGGCTGTAATTGATTTGCAACCATGTATAAAAAAGTGAAAGTTTGATTCTTGACTGTTAATCTGTCCCATTACTTTTGGTCCCTTAAAAAGTGGGAGGCACATATACAAACTGTTGTAATTCCTACACCGTTCACCTGATATGGATGTAAATACCCTCAAATTAAATCTGAAAGTCTGCAGTTAAAGCACATCTTGTTTGTTTCATTTCAAACCCATTGTGTATAGAGCCAAAATGATTAGAATTGTGTCGATGTCCCAATATTTATGGACCTGACTGTAGTCAACCTGCGTCCATGTCCTACATGGCATATATCTTTGAAGACAGCCAATGTAATTTATCCCCACCAAACAATATATTTCTTAAAATTAGACACCCATGACTCCTTGTGACAGGGGCTCAGCAGCCACCAATAGATCCCTAGATGATGTATCAGAAAGCTGACCAGGGTCAAAATCGAAACCGGAGTCAGCGACCTCAGAATCAGTGCCTAAGCAGGGATCTACAGCAAATAAGGGGTTAATAGCTCTTAGAAGAGCCTAGCTAGTACTGTAATACATTACAGTACAAAGAAATTAATCCATAAAAAAGTGCAGACAGCAAAAAATACTGTTGCTGTGCAAGATTACAGCTTATACAGTGATGAATGGCAGGGAAGGAGTTAATACACAGGGAATGGCTTTCATAAAACTTGACAATTTTATTAAATGTTATTTTAACACTAATACTGATCTGTCACTCACAAAAATGCAAGTGAGAATATTCACAAATATTGATCTGACCAGGCGAATGGTGATGCTCATCTGAGCAATCACCAAACTGCCTTTGCCACTAATTCGCTGTTACTGATTGCTATGCGCTCAGACAGCTTCAAATATATATATATTTTTACTTTACACATAACCCCCTAGTGGGTGTGTAGAAAAAAAAAAATCAAACATATGCAGACAGATAAAAATTGCTTTGGCATCAATATCATGGCGTAAGCAGTGATCGACAGCAAGGGAGGGGATAATAGCTCTTAGAGGAGCCTTTTTAGTACTGTAATAAATTACAGTACAAAAAAAATTAACCCCTAAAAAATGCACAAACAACAAATAAAAATGCACTGATGTGCAAGATCACTGCTTATGCAAGATCAATGGTAGGGAAGAGGTCAAACGCAGGGAATGTGTTTTTTATTGTTTTAAAGTATTTTTATTATTGCATTTTTATTATTTTATTGTACTTTTACTTACTTTTACTACTTTGTTATGTCTCTCTCCTCACTAAAAAAAAGTCAGATCCTAGGCAGATCCTAAGTGGTCAGATCAATATTGGGTTAATATTGATCTGACCAGGCAGTGGGGATGCTCATATGAGCATCCCCAATGCCTGTCAGTCTGCTTGGCAGTCCAAGATTGCCTCTGTGATAAGGCAATTGTGTGACAGCCACAGAGCACAGGATGCAGCTACGTCCTGACTCCTGTGCTCTTGCCCTTAGAAGGGCAGCGCCATCTTGGTCACATGCAGGATCATAAAATTTTTTTTAGTGTTGCTGATTGCATCGACTTGCTAGGCAAGTCAGCAACACTGGCAGAGCCATAGGAAGCGATTCAATTTGCCTCCTATGCTCTTTTTACATGCCCGTCATTTTAAAGGCACTGTGCCTGTGTCATTAACGCCTCGCGACACAGGACGGATCTAAAATATGGCTTTGAAAGAATTACAGTCCATTACAAACATAGTCATCGAACCGGCGGACAAAGGGTTTGAATTGTCATCCTTAACAGAGAAGATTATACATCATAAATTAATAGACAACTGGCAGAAACTGAAGTATGGCAACTGGCCTCAAAGGCCCTCTACCCACATTCCACAACTCCTTTAATGCACTAATAACATGGGCAAAAGAAGATGGTATACTCACAACAGCAAAGTACGATTACATTAACAATATTCATCCCAAAGTGCCATTTATAAATATCTTGCCAAAAATACACAAAAATCAAACCAAACCTCCAGGAAGACCAATAATCTCTGGCATTAACTCAATATCCAGCAACCTGGCCCACTATATAGATCTCCACCTACAGCCATTAGTTTCAAAACAAAAATCTCATCTCAAGGACATAATCAGCGTCCTTAATCATCTCAACCAGCACAGCTGGGATCAAGAATGCATACTTGTGACGAGCGACATAGAATCCTTGTACACCAAGATAACTATTGTAGCTGTTTGGCTTTAGCTTTTGTGCCTAAATCATGACGATCCTTTATCCTAGAAACAACTACTTTTGGCATGACAGTAAATTCTACATACAGAAAAAGGGGACAGTAATGGGATGCAAATTTGCACCCAGCTATGCCAACCTATGCCCAAATATTTTTGACCAGTATATTTTTATCCTCAATTCGATATTTGTATAATCCAACAACTATAACCATTTACACAGTGCCACTATTTAGATATCTTCAATCAAAAACACAAAGTGAACTCTAAAGCTACCAAATTTTAAAATTAACTGTCACTAAACCCCACACAAATGTAGCAACATAATACAAGCTTCTCTTGTAAATAATCACATTCTTTGCATTTAATCTGCAGCATTTAATTGAACAAGTATTGAGAAACTGGTGCTTACCCTCAAAAGACTTTAACAAACATCTGGCCGTGCCTTTGATCCTCAGACCTGTGCTACTTGAGGCCATTATTTTTGTATCAATTGATAAATTACAAATGTTATGTAAAAATTTTTTATGTAACATAGGATGCAACATTGTGATTTTACTGCACATTCTACATGGGCAGAAAAGTAACTCTATGTGCTAACAATGCATAATACAATGATGCTACAATATATGCAACCGACAACCACATATGTGTTTTTAAAGAATATTTTGATATTTGTAATGTACCCCACTTTAACAAAAGTATGTATGCATTTTTGAAAATCTCAATGATCTGATATAATAGTCTTTGATTGCAGCATCCATTCTCTCCTTTTTAAATTTCTTTGAACTGTTTTTGAACTTCTTGCCTGTTCTCATTTCCTTTCCAGGATCACAGCACTTGCATACCATAACAAGATCACACCTCTGATAAAGCCTCCAGACGAAATGCGTCGGGGCAGGTCTTCAAAAATGAATAGTGCCCACTTGTGATAAAACATTCTAAATATAATTTTTATGTGTGCCATGCAATATTGTATGTCTGCAATTGTAATTCTGTCCTTGACAGCTGTTTTTATACATTATTAAATTATCCCAGTATTATGTTTTTCACTTTAGCCGTGGTCTCCTGACAAAGTTGAGCTCAGCCAGCCTACAACACTTTATGTATATTTCATTACTAGTGCTCTGTGTATGAATTGCATTGTAATTATTAAATTTGGCCTTGAAAGTGTACACACCAATAGTAGGTTATACACTTATTTTTTTAACAATGAAAAAAAAAGTTTTTCCATAAATTTTGAATGTGCATAATTTTGTTTTCATAGCACAATCTGAAACAAAAGAAGATTTAATTGGCACTCTACATTCTACTGTTTTATCAGACAGATATCTACCCAGTAAATCCTGAAGACTTCATACGAATTATAACTAATAATTTTATTATGTGCATGAAGAATGCCTAAGATGTGAATAAGGATAAAATAAGGAAAATACAATTTTGCAATGGACAGAGTAGTTGGAGAATTTATGCTTCCATGGGTGGTCTACTCAGAATGGATAAACTAACAAATGCAGAACTTGCCATAAGAGGACTACCAAGACACATGGAATGCAAAGCATTAGTACAATAAAATGAATAAGTTAACATTTTCAAATGTGAATATTACTTATTATCAAGGCGTTGAGCCAACCAGGTATCACTTCATGGTTAGTGTGGTATAAACCGCTATTAATACCGATAGGATGCATTTTGATTAGTCCCATTGCAATACCTTCTTTCTACTAATATCTCCCAGAATCCAAGAGACCTTCCATAATCTTGTTATTGGCCTACTTTATAAGCCTTATCAGTTTGACTGATATTAATAGAATGAACATTCACATGTGGATTGTTGTGTTAATCCCATAACTTTTATATTCCTGTAAAAACAATCTGCTGGCCACAATAATTTTTTTTGCATTGAATACTATAAAGTTTCATCTCCTCAGATATTACAGAACAATATTTTCTGTACTCAGTTATTTCAAATATGTAACACCTTTTACTCCTGTTTGCATTTGTTGGGGATTTAGGATGAACATCATACATAGTGTCCCACAAAATAATGTTTTCACAGACTTTAAAGAACATCACAACACACAACACACAAACCTCAGTCTTAGGTTGTATGGTGAAGATCACATTCCACAGACATATGGGTGATGGCAGATTAAATAAGTTGTGTGAATAAGAAATATTAAAATTATTTTAAACTGTTAGTATGTCCACTTCAGATATTAATGGGCAAATATTTCTAATTAGTTTCCAAGGACATATTGTTCTATATTTTGTGTTTTTGATGTTTAACATAGTTTTCTGTTATTTTATTATGTTATTAAAGAATAGAAAACTATAGTAAGTAGAATTAAACACAGCAAACCTCAGGCATATGTTTAAGCCTACATTTGACTCAGCAGTGTGGTACAGCTGCAGTGAGCCAAGGACCCACTGCCATTTGTGCATTTCCTGGTAACTCACAGAGACAAAAAAGGGTGAGAGGTTTCCTTTGTAATGGTGTAAGCAAGTAGGCACCATCCTATAGGACAGGCTATTGTAGTGCTGTCCGTTCTCACTGAGTCTATGCTCCACCCCCTTTTTATTTTCCATGTTACCAGGGTATACGCAAACAGCTGTGGGTCCATGGCTTGCTGCACCTAGAGGGACATGAGCCGTACCACACTGACGAGGCCAATGTAGACCAAAATATACAGCTGGGTTCCTCATGCAGAGGAGACCAGCCATGCATTTGGGGTCTGGACTGCAGGGTTAAGCTGATATGCTAATGGAGTGGTTTACACAGCCCACAGATGCTTTGATTAGATTGAGATCTGGGGGATTTGGAGGCTGAACCTTGATCTTCTTGTGTTCCTCAAACCATTCCTGAACCATTTTTTCTTTGTGGCAGGGTGCATTATCCTGCTTAAAAAGGCTGATGCCATCAGTGATGACTATTTCCATGAAAGGGTGTTGTCACACACATGGTCCAGGTGGCATGGGTCCCTGAGCACCCATGTTCTGGAGCTACAAAACAGAAGTGGAGACACATGGCTTAGTGCAGGGTAACTGTACTCCCCTGGCAGCTTGAGGCTCCAGGTTTGTTCTACCACATACCAAGGCCCTTTGAAAGCAGCTGCTGTATTCAGAAAATGGAGAAATCCTGCAGACATCCTGGAGCAGGCATGAAACAACTATGACAGGATAGCAGGATAAAGCAAGCTGTGACAGGCAGACTAAGCAGAGAAAGTAGCTTGGAAGCAGACTGAGGTAGAACAGAACTAAATACAGAGTTCAGGGCTACAGGACAGATTAGAGCAGAACAGAGGCAAACATAAGCAAGTTAAAGCAGAAACCAAACTAAGGATAATCAATAAAGAGCACAGGGTTACAGATAATAACATAGAGACAGACAGAGCACAGACAAAGGGCATGTGCAGATATAACTACAAGACTACATACAGAGGACAGGGCTAAGCAGAAGGGAACATACAAACGTAGATACAGAGACAAACTTAACCCTCTGAGAAAGTAATTGAGAATTTAGTTTGCTTATGGCCATAAGATTAAACTTGTTAACCATCTTCAAGGAACCTCACAATTAGGCAAGTCCCTAACTAAAACTGAATAATAAACTAGCACATGAAAAACAGAATGAATCTAAAGACTTACACTACGAAGACACACAGACACAAAGCAAACCTGAAGACCACAGACTGGAAGCTAAACCACTGAACAGAAATGGGTGGGGTTGCACATTTAAATAGAGGAACTGATAACAAAGCAAGAGGAGAAAAAGAAAGCCCAGAATGGAACAACAGATAAAGTAACAGACATATAAGAAGCAGAGAACAATGGGACTCTATGACAGGGCTGGAATCTAAGACAGGACTGGACCTTTAAGATGGGCGGGAACTCAAAACCAGGTCCAGAACACTATGACAGGGCTATACTGACAGGGCATCCAGTTAAGGGTCTTAGGGCAGGGCAGGGCATTTTTTGGACTAAAGCCAAACTTCGACAGGTGCCTGACAATAGCTAGACATGTGCAGGTGGTGGCCTGTGGCTAGGCTTAGGCAGGTACTAGATTATAGCTATCATTTTTTAAAATATCAGGACTGCCACGAATCCTCAGCTCTTATGATACCAGAAAAAAATCTATTTATTATTTTGATATTTCCCATTGATGCTGTATTTTGTCTTTCAATAAACTTTTTTGATTTTCACTTTATATATTTATTCCTCTGCCTAAAAAAAGTGCCTTATGAAAATAGGTACTCTTATCAGTCTGTTTAACTGTAAATTGATTTTTAATGTATATATAATTGTTGTTGTGAATTTATTGAGATTTTGCACTTTAATTGCACTGATAGTTATTTGTGGGTCTTGTACACATTGTGGATATTTGTAAAACAAAGGTTGGGCACAGGGGTAGGTCTTGTTCTAAACCAAGCTGCTACTTATCAAGAGCTACCGTATTTGCACTAATATAAGACCAGGTTTTTTTCAGAGCAAATGTTCTGAAAAAGACCCCTCATCTTATATTCGAGGTTGTCTTATAGTCTGACCTCAAATCGAGGTCAGACTATAAGACTGGGATCCAGGTCCCCCGCAGAGCTGCAGGGGACCTGGATCCCCCTCGCTAACGTCCGTTGGGACTTCTATGATGAAGCCGGGTCCTTCCGGCTTCATCATAAAAGTCCAGGCGGAAGTACAGGGCGGCATAGGAGGATGTCTGCCCCCACTAGCCACCAGGAGATTTGGGCAGTGGGGGATGTCTGCACAATAGTGCAGACATCCTCCATGCTGCACGACACTTCCATCTGTCCAGCTGTCCGTCATAATAGACGGAAGAGTCGGGCAGCATGAAGGATGTCTGGCCCCACTAGCCACCAGGGAAAGAGAAACAAGGTGAGGGGGATGGAGGGGGGGGGGGACTGGTGCCAGACATTAGCTGTATCTTAGGCAGGTACCGGTCTGTAGCTAAGCTTGGGCAGGAGCTGGACAATATCTAGACAAGGCAGATACAACTCTGTGGCTGGACAGGGCATGGAAACGAGATACAAAGAACAGACAGGAACGAGCATGAATAATAAACAGGAAAGCAAAAAGGATACTAAATGACTAGATACAGCTTGGATGAACCTGCATGCGACTTGACTCATCACAGGTGTACATGATCTGCAACAATGCCTAGGTAGGTGGTACATGTCAAGGTGGCATCCACATGAATGGCAGGGCCCAATATTTCCCAGCAGAACATTGGCCAAAGCATCACACTGTTTCTGCCGGCTTGCCACCTATCAGTGTAATTGCTGATTGGTGTATATCCTTGACTATAAATGGAGATGTTAGATGCAGAATTATTAGCAGAAGGAAGAACAATTAAGAGTATATTTTATGAACATTTGCGTTCTTAGAAGCTATTATAGTGTTAGAGTTTTTAAGAGACATTTTGTGGAATGGTTCATAATGATGTAAATAGAGATCAGCAGGTATGAGAACTATGTGCTTTTGCTAGAGCTGCACAATAATCTATGTAAATTAAAATTTATAACCCTAGAAAATAATAGATAATACATTTAGCAAAATATATGTATCTGCAAAGTAGACCTCCTATAACTTTCTACAAATTAAAAATACTTTTGTTCTAACACAACACATTTTCAGTAATTTGATTCTGTTGTGATTCTGATAGGACGATAATTGATTAGGAAACATTTCTAAGTTTGTATGAGGGGCAAAACAGATACAAGTGTTTTCACCTTTTTTTCTCTGTTTCACTGTATTTGGTATTAGCAGGTGGAAATAATCTGCTTAACAAATCATCCAAACTAAAGTAAAATTAATAACAATAAAAAAGTACACAAAAAATTTATATAATGCAACTGGTTATTTCCACTTAGTAGGAATATTTTTGAAAAATATTCAAAAACATGTTCAAAAAAGCTCAAATGTTAGCCAGAAAATTTGGATTCCTACCAATAATAGTTGGGAATGTTGGGAGTTTTGACTGTTTTACTAAAAGAGAACTATGTAGCTCTGGTTCCCTGCCAGGTTCATTGTTGCATTTTATGTGTGGATGGAAAGACTGTGGGCCAGGTTTACTTATGAACTATATCAACATATGAAAGTAGACCAGTTATTGAATTTTATTTAGATTCTGCTTTGATATAATGTACATCTTTACAACCTCTCATAGAGAAATGACTGCTAATATTCCTTCTGGAAAAACCATGCTGGCAACATACAGTATAAGTTCATATAACTTTTTTCCCATTTCTTTTGGGACGCATACAAGATGCCTGTGCTATTTTTTTTTTTGTTCCACACTCCTCTAGTGCTTTATATCAGCTGCATACATCAGGCTTATTGGCAATTTTTAGTAGGACTATTTGTAAATGTAGGTACTTATATGCTAATTGTTATCAAATACAGTTCAAAACCATAACCATTTCTTATGGAATTCTGTTTGAGACTCCCAGGTTGACAGTTGCCATGCCATAGAGCTGAATCTCCATAACAAGGCAACTGCAATTGATGTTCAGTGTCTGAACACACAGGAGATGCATGACTGGTGCATTCACACAGCAACTATGGCGAGAGGCATGTAGTTCTGGTCCATCAGATCATAGCCCTCTAGTCTTTGCTTCTACAAAAAGTAAGGATAAATAACTTTTGAATGATGCAAAAGTACATTTTGAATGGTGCAAAGAAGTGGTCATCTTCAATAAAAATATTTTTTGGGCTTAGTCCCACTTTCTCTTTCAATAGAACAACTAGCAAGGAGGAATAATTCTCTACCTCACAGCCCTGACCTGGTAGTAAAAGTCTGACTGCTGTGTTAGGTTAGTTAGATGGTATACCAAATATATGTATATATGTCTCTCTGGTCATACTGAGCATAAGTCAGGTGCAACAGGCAAAGAATGGGGCACCAACTGAGAACCGACAAAAACTCAAATAGAAAGACCTATTCAGAAGCGGCATCACCATTTTTTGCTCTCTTGCACCATTACAGATGAGACCTCTACATTAGCCTATCATACTGGTCTCGCCCATTAGGGCCCACCAGATCCAAAATGCCTGGCAGGTCTCCTCTACATAAGGAAGCTTGGTCTTGTCAGTGTGGTATGGCTGGTGCCCCTCTAGGTGTTTATCTAGGTGAGTTATAAGGGTATGCTCAAACAGGGGTCCCTGCTCACTACACCTAGAGGGACATCAGTCATACCACACTGATAAATGTATGTCTGTGGTTGCTGTGTTCCTCATGCAGAGGAGACCTACCAGGTATTTTGGATCTGGCCTGCCCTTTTGGGTGGGACTTGTCTGGTATTCTAATGGAGAGGTTTCCTCTGTAATGGTGCAAGTGAGCAAGAAATGGTGATGCTCCAATTTAGTAGGTTGCATCAGATACGACTCGCTGTTGGAGCTTTTGTCTGTTCTTGGTGGGGCTCCACAAATGGGTCCCTGCTCGTTGTACCTTGATGGACACCATTCGTACCACACTGACGAGGCAAATGAAGGATAAAAAATATGGCTGTTCCTCGTGCAGAAGAGAACTGCCAGGCATTTTGGATCTGTATGGCCCTTATGGTGGGACCAGTCTGATATGCAAAGTAGAAATTTCCTCTGTAATGGGGCAAGAGTGCAAAAAATGGTGATGCCCCTTCTCAGTAGGTGACATGCTATAGGGCTGGCTCATTGAGCTTTTGTCCATTCTCAATGGGGTTCCCAATTATTTGCATGTCTAAGTCAGGTGGGGTATTAAACTGTTTAGTAAAAGTTGGCTAATGCAACTCTACATTCCCAATGTCAGTTAATTGTGTGAGGAGCATATCTGGCTCCTTGACTCCAAGTGCCTTGCTCTATTTCACAGAGTATTAGATCACCAAAAGAATAATCAAGACATGACAGAGTTTTGTGCCATCTCTTACATATAAGAGGACATCTTGGAATACATATGGTTCAAAACAATAAAGTTACTGCTTCTAGTCCCTTTACAGTTCCCAGAATTAACCACTGTGGGACTCTTATATTCGCTTTAATAATCCATAATAATAAAAGCAAAGAAAATAAAGTTAAATGCATGTGCCTGTAATAAAAGTAAAATAAAATTCCATACCCTCCTGATTGTTAACAGGCTAACAGTCAATCTGAGTTAATGCAGCCGCAAAAACATGTTCTCCTCATGACAAAGTAACTAAGAATACAACCTTACTATTATCCCTAAAATAAGTGCACAGAAAAAAAAATGTTGGTGCGCTAAGCTAGTCACAGGCGCAAATAATTTAAGAAACAAGAGAGAAACACACTGCGCCCAATTGTGGTGGAAACAGCTGCAGCAAATTCTACCAGTGTCTCACTCCTGGCAATAAACAAATCAAAACAACACACAAGTGAAAAAGTGCGCTGTGACCCAACACTTCAAAACACACACCTCAGGAAAAATAAATAATAAATTGTTACCCTTAAAGTAAATCAGCCTTAAAGAAATCAGCTCAATATTCAATCCGAAGGGAAAAATAAAATAAAACAGAACAGAAATAATATAGTGTAGTATATTACATAAAAGTGCTGATAACAAATAATAAGTGAGAACACACTCACATCTTCCTGAGCAGAGATCTGCTCAGTCTATACAACATCCAGGGAGCCCACCAAGGGGTTAAAGATCCAACTGGTTCACAGAGGAATCCTAGGCAGCTTATTCAGGGTAGCAGACCCAGAAGGTACTCCCAGCGGTAGTACAAGAGAGGGTAAGGAGGAGACTATTTAGCTTCAACGATTTTAATAACAATAAAAACATATAAAGAATCTTACATTCAAAGATCCACTTGAACAGTACATATATAGAGTCCCAGTAGCAGTCTCCTCTTGTCCACAATGCGTTTCGCCCCCAAAGTAGGGCTTTTTCACTTGACAAATCAGCCTTAAAGAAATCAGCTCAATATTCAATCCGAAGGGAAAAATAAAATAAAACAAAACAGAACAGAAATAATATAGTGTAGTATAGTACATAAAAGTGCTGATAACAAATAATAGGTGAGAACACACTCACATCTTTTTCACTTGAAAAAGCCCTACTTTGGGGGCGAAACGCGTTGTGTACAAGAGGAGACTGCTACTGGGACTCTATATATGTACTGTTCAAGTGGATCTTTGAATGTAAGAGTCTTTATATGTTTTTGTTGTTATTAAAATAGTTGAAGCTTAATAGTCTCCTCCTTACCCTCTCTTATACTACCGCTGGGAGTACCTTCTGGGTCTGCTACCCTGAATAAGCTGCATAGGATTCCTCTGTGAACCAGTTGGATCTTTAACCCCTTGGTGGGCTCCCTGGATGTTGTATAGACTGAGCAGATCTCTGCTCAGGAAGATGTGAGTGTGTTCTCACCTATTATTTGTTATCAGCACTTTTATGTAATATACTACACTATATTATTTCTGTTCTGTTTTGTTTTATTTTATTTTTCCCTTCGGATTGAATATTGAGCTGATTTCTTTAAGGCTGATTTACTTTAAGAGTAACAATTTATTATTTATTTTTCCTGAGGTGTGTGTTTTGAAGTGTTGGGTCACAGCGCACTTTTTCACTTGTGTGTTGCAAATAATATAAATGGCATAAAATGAAGCCCACAAAACAGGTGTACATAGTTGTGGTTGTTGGCTCCTTATTGTCTAGTTGCAGCTTGCTGTCCATGGGTAAATTGGGAAGAGTTTTAATTGCACCTTCTCCAACACATTAACCCCTTTGTGACACATGGTGCTTGTGTCCCAGACGACACAAGCACCGAAGCGTCATAATTTGTTCCTGGCTACCGATCACAAGGTAGACCCTGTAGGTTCCTGCTAAAAGATCGTGATACCTCCGGACGTCACGTGTGATGTCAAGGAGGCGTGCCGAAACCCGCCTCCGTGACATCACACGTTTAATGTTAGGACGTTCTATACCGTCCTAGCGTCTTTTAGGTACACTTAAATCAGGACGGCATAGGACGTCCTAGCATCACAAAGGGGTTAAAAAGGTTTTGGTAGCAGTATAAATTGCTTTGTGTGCCCACTAGTTAGGAGGTGAGATTAGGTTCTCACCCTACTAAGAGTGTGCCTTGATATGGCGGGTGGGTTTAATTATTGTTTTGCCAATTCATATAACCAAAACCTCTCATTTATATTATGTTTATATATTTGTTGCCAACTTTGTTAGTGTGAGAAGTGCAGACAGTTTTTTTTTTTGTTTTTTTTGTAGAAACTAAAGGTGTCTATAATGGAAAACAGAAAATTGTGAGGGTGAGCATACATAAAATAAAGCACCTAGCTTGGCTGGATTTTTCTTGTTCAGAGGTCATATGGAAAAGGGGAACACAAAAGCAAGAGGGCGCACAATAGTGTAGATGGTTTAGACAAATTGCAATATCACTCCCCGTTTGGCTATAACTCACTTGGTCATGAGCCTGACTCTTGGGATGATAGCACCAATCAAACCACAATGAGTAACTCCCCAGAGAAAAAATTGTAACTTCAAGGTAAAATTGCAGTAAAATGCCTCCAATACATGTTGAAACGACCACTCAGTGTGGAATGCAGTCCTTTGATAGCAGTGCAGGCGACAGCGTTCCGAAGTAGTAGCTGATTGCAATTCTGCATTGACTCCTCCCCTTCCAGTGATCTCATAATACCGCATCTCATTACAACCTCATTATATCTGTATATTCACATCTCATTATACTTCTGAATCTGCTTTCCATTACATATTTGTATCCACATTTTATGACAATCTCATAACACATGTGTATCCGCATCTCATTACATCTGTGTATCTGCATCTCATTCCATATGCATCTCATTACATCTTAATATCATTACATTCAAAATGCATTACATCTTTGTTTCGGCATCTCATTCCACCTGTGTTTCTGAATCTCAATACATTCTCATCTCATAACATTTCTTTACATCTGTACTTTTGAATTTAATTACATCTGTACATTTACATCTCATTACACCTCTTTATCCGCATCTCACTACATCTGTTCATCTCATTAACCTGCACATATCATTACATCTGTGTATCCACATCTCATTAAATCTGTTCATTCGCATCTCATAACAGCTGTATATCTGCATCTAATCACATCTGTATTTCCGAATCTCATTACATCGCCATTTTATTTTATACGCATCTCATTACATCTGTATATTGGCATCTTATTACACCTGTTAATTCGCATCTAATTACACTTCTATACCTGCAGTTCGTTATATTTGTACATCCGCATGAGATTTCAACTGTGCATCTGCATCTTGTTACATCCTCATCTAAATCAAAAAATAATGATTGATCTTGATCTGCCTAACTGTTAAGGCAACCAGGATTAACTTTCCCAAACTCTCCCCCCAAATTGATGGCAATGGATTGTGATTAGTTTTTTTAGTAATCATAATCCACACTGCAATGGCTGAGACAGCCACTGAAAACAACCCTCACTCAATTTGCATAGGGTGAGGGGGCGTGATTGACAGGTAAGTAAATATTGTCACTGGCCTATCACTTTAAGACTGCCCATAGGCAGTCCCGGCAGTTTTTTTTTCTTTTGCTTTCCTGGATAGCCTTCATTAGTGAGCAAATTGAGTCAAAAATGCTGCAATTGCACTATTTTAAAGGCAGCCAGTACATGTACGGGCATTGTCACCAGTGCATGCATTGGGAGCCCGTACATGTACAGGCATTGTCGTGAAAAGGGTTAATATTAATTGCCTAGAAAGTGCATGATATTGTGTTTACATGTACTCTGTGATTATGAGTATGCTGTTTAGTTCATACCCACGATTATGTGATGTCAGTGACATTTCACATTCAATTTCTACATATTAAGTAGGTTTGTATTTGTCTTCTAACAGCTGATAAAGTCCCATTGAGAGTGGATATGTGTTTATTTTTTTGTTTACTGGCCCCAGCTTGTAACCTATCCCTACCTTTTACTGTAAACATCAGAGGAACCCTGAGCTAAATGATACCAAAGATTGGCCATTTCATGATTTTGTCATTCAGAGAACACGGGGTTGCTCACATGAAGGCAGAGGCGTAACTAGAAAAAAATTGCCTGGGCCTCCACCATGCAACTCCACCCCAGAAATGCCACTTACATGCCTCCCAGCTGTTACGTTTTGTGTGGTACAGTACTGATTTTGGTAGGCTATCCTGCTCCCGTCCTGCCAACCTGTATTAGTTGTTGTTAGAAATCAACATCAGTATTATGCATAATTAATTTTAAAACAAAAAAACTTTATTAGTCTCTTATATTAAAAATCTAGTGAAAAACAAGATATAGTGTATAATACACATGTAAAAAAAATTGTAAATCATAAACATTTATTTTTAAACATAACAATCAATATTAGGTCAGCCTAGCTCCACCTGGTGCTAAACAGGCACAATAATTATATGCTGTTATACACACGCCAGACATAGGTGATATTAGTATAACACAAGAAGGGATTATAACCAAGACTGAGACCACGGGGCTCCCTTGTAGTCATTTTTGAAAAGTTTTTATACACCCAGCACCTGGTGAGAGTAAATGACATTTGCCAAAAATAAGGAACAACTGTATTTATCACTTAAAGACCTTTGCCCCAGAATTAAGCTTTATAAATACTCCTCATAGAGTATGGATTCAGGGGTCGACAGGGCAGCCGGGCCCCCTGGAGTGACGGGCCTGGACGCAGCTGTGACCCATGCGACCATGGTAGTTCCGCCACTGCATGAGGGTCAGTATTGCATTCTTATATTAATAAATTGTTTGTGGCTATAATACACCATGCTATTGTTTATGTTATTTCCTTATTACGTATGGAAGGAATTGTTTGAGAGATAACACAATCAGTAAAATTGATGTAAGTAATTTATGAAGTTTACATATAGCTTTTTTTGCATTGTGCTTCTGTACAACACTTATTGTAGAACTTTTATTTAGGTGGTTTGCTACATCATAACCCTACTGCTGCTTTTTAACATAAGGTAATTTAAAAACATATTTTACATGTCTTTCATTAAACATGCTTTTGTGTTATTTTCTGTTTATATTTTTTTATAATCCTTAAAACATACCATGTAACACTATGTTATCACAAGACTAGGCCATCTTCAGAAACAACATTAAGCATAACACATATAGAAGCATTATTATCATAAATCTAAATTCAAATTTTAACTAAATTAGTTAGTTAGCTTTGTTAAAATAATCCCTAACTCATTATGTTAACACTCAGTGGTGTATCTTGGTTTTGTGCTGCCCTAGGCAGACAAAATTTGGGCACCCCCCACCCACGTTGCACACCCAGGTCATGCTCCATCACCCCATTACATGCCTCATCACCCACATGCACACACATTAAATGCCCCATCACCTCCATTACATGCTTCCATAACCCCATTACATACACATTACATGCCGCATAACATGTCCCCATCACATGCTCCATTACCCCATTACATGCCTCCATCACCCCATCACAATCCCAAATAACCCCCATTACATGCCTCATTCATCCCAATTACATGCCCCCATCACATGCCTCTATCATCCCCATTACATGCCGCCATAACCCCCATTACATGCCCCCATCACCCCATTAACATGCCCCCATCACCCTCAATACATGCTCCCATCTCCTCCAATACATGCCCCATCATCCCCAATACATGGCCCCATCACCCCAATACGTGAACCCATTGCCCCAATACATGGGCCCATCACCCCCAATACATGACCCCATCACCCCCAATACATGCCCCCACTTATCCTTGTCCCTGGTGGCTTGTGGCAGGAAGCATGGTGTCCTACAGAGAGATCATGTGACCCGGCGTGTGCCTGACGTCAGAGCGCCAGTCACGTGACCTGTAAAGCACTTCCCACAGAGGTTTCTCTGTGTTGCCTGTTCGGCTTCCCGTGCAGCCTACTTGCAGGCAGAGCGGTGGTGAGGGGAGATCTTCTGATCTCTGCCAAGAAGCAAGGGGTGGCTTTTTTTGTATTTTGTGCCACCCCTTTAAAGCATACAAGGCAAGTGCCGCCCTAGGCACTTACCTTATTTGCCTCGCGCTAAATACAGCGCTGTTAATACTTCCAAATCTATTATGCAAATTTATAGAAAAAAGAATAAAAAAAAGGTATTAGAAGGCAGAGAAAATTGTTTAAAGGATAATTAAAATGAGAAATGTAAGGATTTTAGAGAAATTACTGTGAAAGAAAAATTTTAGGATCCTGAAGAAGTATTAGTCCTTTTGACCTCAAATGTCCTCATATTTAAATTTAAACTCATAGGGGTATATTAAAAGAGCTAGGTTTTCGATATGAAACTTAGAGCTACAAATTTCGACCCATACTGGATCATTTTGGTGATTCGAAAAGTCCTTTAACTTGGGCTGTTAAGGGATCATTGAAATGATCCCTAATCAGCCTGAAATTGGGCTACTATGGCCAGTTTGAGTGCTGACATTTCAGCTGTCAATGGTAGCTTCAAAATCTCCAATAAAAATGTTTATAGGAGGATCTCGGCTATTGCGGAAATAGCCTTAATCCTACCAGAGAAGTCAATAAGGGACTTCAGCTATTATGGAAATTTCGGGACGAAATCGGCCATACTGAATTGTGGATTTCTAGAAAATTCACCTATTAGCCCCAATCTGGCTTGATTTGGGGCCAGATCGGACAATATGGAATAAACCCCTAAGTGTTAACAATTAATTTAATGGTATACATTTATCCTAACCAAAAGTGTTGTTTGTGAACACTGACAAAATGATTGACTAAATAGCAATGTCTAATTTTATATTTTACATGTGTCCTGAACTGACACATTTCCAGTAAAGAGGCTTTTATGTTTCATCTTGAAACAAGTACACACTTTATACACATTGTTGCATAAGTCATTCGTAATTCTTAATTATTTCACATTTTACATGTGATGACAATAATACTTGTGTTTGAAAAATATCATGATTGGCTTATAACATGTTATTTAGGGATAAAAGCCCATCGACATTATGTAAAAATTTTATGAGTAACAGTGTCAATTTGAAAATGATTAGGCATGGCTAGAAAAAGTCAAAGACCACATTCAGAGAGGACTGCATGAATGCATATTTCTAAAAAGTGTTAATGTGCTAATCTGCTGGTTACTTGATCTAGGCAAAATGCCATCATATTCCACATAAGAAAAATACCATGGATCTTGGAGATTTTATATAAATATCACCCACTGTGTTTTAACATTTCACATTAAATGTCTCTATTAAAGCCAACAAGCTCAGGCTACAGTTAGTATTCAGTGTAGGAATAAAGTCACCTTACTTCTACCCTAAATGACATCAATTCAGTTTATTTTATTAATATTAACAGCTTCTTCTTAACAGCTTTATAGATTTGCAAATAGACCTCCAGTTGATCATTTAAATTTTATGAAATTTAAAAGAATATTAGCAATAAAATAGTAGCAGATTTAACACAAGTAATAAAACTGAGGTTTAACACGATGCAAATTTGGTTTAGCTGTTTGTTCTTTCACTAAATATAGCTTAGATTTGGAGGGAAATTAGAAACTTAGTTAGAAAGTTTTAATTGGTAAGAAAGTGGTACAGTATACCTTTTTTTGGCACATTTCTGCACTTGCAAATGCTTTCTTTTTCTTACATTACATTGCATATAGTGTGATAAAAATAAAACAACTATTGTACTTTTAGCAAATTAACATCATTTGCTGTTTAAAAAAACTAAGTTTGGTGCCACTTAAGATGCGGAGGTCTAACTCATTTTTATTAATCTGTCTCTCCGTATCCATCTATTTAAAATTCCTACTAAAAATATGACACATACTTAATACTTATCCACAATGCTGACCATGAGACAGGTTCTAGATTTCATTAAAATGTTGTATACTCTTGAGTTGGATAACCATTGTGAGTTTCCTCATCCCCCCTCACTAATGTAGGGATTTGTAGTGAGCTAAAACTCAATTGCAACAATTAAGCCAAAATACTGTTGTAAAAATTCACCTAGCTCTATATTTTCATTAGAGATTAACTTTAAGCACATGAATGTGATTTGTATTACAAAAACTGGGTGTTTATATCTGTTTATTTAATTTTAAGGAAAGTCATTAACTTAATGTCAATGACACCATGGTCCTTGGACATGCTAAAATGACCAAGATAAATGAATTGGCTTTGTCACATGGGGCATGTGATCACTGTGATATATATATATATATATATATATATATATATATATATATATTTATACATTATTTTGTGCATTTGTATTAATTAAAATATCTGTATTGTACTATCTGTAAATCACTCACAATTACCAGTTTTGCAATCTCTACTGACCCACCCATTGGACTCTCCATGTTATGTAGCCAATTACACTATATCTGTACCATGTCCTGCTCATATCTGTTCAGTACACATCCTATATTAGTTGTTTCACAAAATCTAGAACAACTGTAAGAGGAGGGTCCTGGTACCATAGATCATTTGGGGTGGTTAAATGATCTTATTAGTTTGAAAGGGGTGATTGGGGTATCATTTAGCAAACCGCAGCTGGGCAGGCACTATATTTGTGCCTGTGAGCAGCTTAATATACCAACATTTAAAATAAGATTTTGCATGATCACTGTTTTATTACTATGTAAGCCATGCAATGAATCTAAAAATAATTCTTAACAATGGTGTCAATTGTTTAGCATAAACCAATTAGTTATTGATAATTACTAATAATTGCTATTAATATGTGCTTTACTTTAGAGGGAGTTCAGGCTGCTATTTAAAACATGTTATGCTATATGAATATTATAATTATAATTGTTGGTTTGAGAGAAAAACAATTTAATTGCCCTTGGTGCCACTTCATCAGTGATCTGATCTCATCAGAGATGGACACACATTGACATGCCAGACAGATCTGCTGACAGATAAAGTAGAGATTGATAAGCAGACAAGACAATGTGATCTAGGATCGAAAATTGGTAAACAAAAATAAAAAAAGTGGTGCAACCCCAGGCCATTGACAGCAGCTTCGGGGTAATTGTCCTTCCCTTTTATACATTCCAATAGCTCAAACAATAAATCAGATCTGGCACATTTTATGCTGCCATGAATTGTTCATCGCTTGATTAAATGTTCAGATTTATTTGGAAGTTTTTTTTGTGCACAAATACAAAAAACAATAAATTACATTTTGCTGTCTCCATATTTCTTTCATGACAATTCCTAGAATTTACAACTCTAGAGGAGAAAGATTGCTTAAAGCAATAGTCTGTTCTAGTTTCTACTGTATACCTTAAACATTATCACCACTAATCACTACTCCTGTGCAACAGAGCCAAAAAGAGGGCCTAAAGAAAAAATAATCACAAACTGCTGCCTCATGTTAATAAATGGCTGGAAGCAATGTTGGTGGTGCAGAGAAAAGAGTGCTGACTAAAACAATTGCAGACAGAAAATGGTTTGCATCTGATGCTGAATCAGTCACAACAAACAGGTCACATGACTAAAATAAACTTGATTGAAAATAACAGAACTGCAGAGATACAAAAGATTTTGTAAATAAAAGCATGATGCTTTAAAATCTTTAAAGACTCACTTTTTTTTAAAACTAAAGTTGTTGAATTAAAATGATGTGGTTCTAGCTCTGATCCAGTATCTAAAGCACTCTAAATCATTGCTCATGTATTGCTAAAGAGTCAGAAGTATGGCTTGCCCCTTATGTACTCATTTTGAAGGATAATTATCACAAACTGTGCTTCTAATTGAAAACCATTTTATACATTAAATATCTATATCTAAATAAAAAGCTATTTCCTTTTATCAAACTTTAGATATTTTAAAACAATTATTTATTATTTTATTTTTCAAGATGTGGCATTGATTTACCTTGAACTCCACAGTGACGTTAAGCATGGATTGTTCACTGGATAAAATGACACTAAAAATACAGCATTAATGTGCACTTCCTCATCATGTACTGAAAAACATAAATTAGTGATGCATGATACATGACTCCATCCTCTAAATCTTGTGTTTTGACAGCTTTGCTGTGAAGAATAGAATATGTAGGGATTTAACCCCAAACACACCACTTGAAGCAGCATACATCGCAGTGCATGAGAGTCAGTAATATGATGAGATCAGAGAAATGGCTCAATTAGAAAGGATGGTAAAATATGTAGCACAGAAAATAGAACTTGTTTAAATACATTTTTGGAGCATTTAAAAAAAAAAAGAAAGTAAAATGTGTAGGGTAAGACACCTGGAGGTCTAGCATCCACTGTTATGGATGTAATCAGATTGGGTATACAAGGAGAGATTGTCCCCAAAATGTCCCAGCCCCACGAGGAGCTTGGACCCAGAGGGCGACTGGTCCTCCCTGGTTGGCTGACCACTATGTTTAAACAGAGACCCTGCTGCCTAGTGGAGCATGGTGTATGGAAGATTTCAGAGTGCTCCACGAGGACAACCCCGTACAAGCCGCACTCGAGGACATCCGGCTTCACCACCTTCAGGATGTGTGGATAAAGATGCCACTGGCCAAAGGGTTCTGAGACAGTGGAGACACCATCACCTTGGCCCAGCCGCAACTAGTTACCCCAACGGAGCGCACTGGAAAGTCTATTGCTACCCGGGTGGGGGGCGGATCTGTCATGCGACTGTGGCCCTGGAGCTAAGAGAGTGGAAGTAGGAGTTATGCCTAACCTTCCAGCTGACTTCCTACTGGAGAATGATTTGGGTTGATTGACCTCCTCGTTCTTATTAGAGCCCACCACAGAAGCCTGTGCGGTAACCACCCAGCATCAAGCACGTCTAACGGAGGATTCAGCTGAGGATGGAGACCTGGTAAGCACCCCCCTGACTGACCAACCCCCAGCCACTGACAAGACTGACTCATGCCTGCTACCCCAGTGGGCGTCTCCCATTGACTTTGTAACTGAGACCCAACAGAATCCAATGCTAACAGGTTACCAGGAGCGGGCAGGGGCAGACCCGGGAGGGTTAGACAGGGAGCATATAGAATGGGACCAGGGCTTCTTATACCGTTTCACGGAGGGTAAGAAGGCTGCATCCATTCCCACACGCAAGCTTGTGGTCCCACAGAAATAAAGGCAGGACTGGCTCAAAATCAGTCACGATATCCCCCTAGCTGGCCATTAAGAGTGACCCGTACCCATCACAGGCTAACTCAGTCCTTCTTTTGGCCTGGAGTTACCGGAGATGTATGACACTATTTCCGGACTTGTAATACTTGCCAGTGGTTAGGCAGACAAGGCGATCACTGAAAAGCCACTATGCGTCCCATGACCATTATTGAGGAGCCATTCAGCCGCATTGCTGTGGACCTCGTAGGCCCAGAAACAGACCCTCCTGGAAGAAATATATCCTCACTGTGGTACACTACATTACCCGATACCCCGAGGCTATCCCCCTTGTCCACCATGCATGAGGAGACCATAGCGGAGGCATTGCTTCGTGTCTTCACCCGGGTACGGTTTCCCTGGGAGATCCAATCGGGGAACCCAGTTCACCACAGACATAACCCACCAGCTGTGGAAGCTCTGCGGCAATAAGCCCCTGTGTTGCTCCCCGTATCATCCTCAAACTAATGATTTGTGTGAACGGTTCAGTGATACCCTGAAGCAACTGCTTTGTCTGTTCACAACCATGCACAGGGATTGGGAGAAGTACTTGATGCACCTCTTGTTCACCTATTGGGAGGTGCCTCAAGAATCAGCGGGGTTCTCCCCGTTTGGGCTCCTGTACAGAAGGAGGGTTAGGGGACCACTAGATCTCCTTCATACTCACTGGGAAGAGGGGACTAGTGGAGAAGGGACTCCCCTCATAGCGAATGTGCTAGCATTCAGGGACCAGCTGAAGGAGCTTACGGATCTCGTTCGAGAGAAGCTTCCGACCGCACAGGGAAAACAGAAGCGATGGTATGATCGTACTGCGCAAAATCATACTTTGTCTCTAGGACAGAAGGTACTTGCCCTAAAACCTTCCAAACAGGACAAACTACAAGTCGCTTGGCAGGGGCTGTATCAGGTAGTGGAACAGCTCTGTGACACTACCTACCTGGTGGCGAAATGTTCTGATGAAAGAGTGTGCAGAATCTTTCATGTGAATACGCTCAAAGCCTACCAGGGGTGGCCAGAAAAGGAAGCTGCCATATGTGTGCAAGTAGAAGAGGACTCAGAGAGTCTCCCCCTGCCTGAGCAGACAGGGACCGACCCCATCCACAATGATCCCCAGTTAGGGACAGCTCAAATTTGCCAAGTCAGGAAAGTCCTTTTCAACTCCAACATATGTTCTCTTTCCTCCTGGATACACGAATGTAGCGGTCCATCAAGTTGAGACCCTAGGTCAAGCACCATTTAGACAAGCCTCCTACCGGGTCACCGAGGCAGTCCAAGAGGGGATGTTAGGGGAGTTACGGGAGATGCCAGTGCTAGGAGTCATTGAACATTCCCATATCCCCTGGGCCTCATGGTAGTATTGGTTCCCGAGATGGACAGATCCATGCAGATTACCAGACCACGACAGATGTTTACCCCATGCCCCAAGTAGACGAACTGCTACACCGGATAGCCAGAGGTAGCTTCCACACTACCATAGATCTGTGCAAGGTGTATTGGCAGATTGCACTCACCAGGAGGCTATGACCAAGTCGGCATTCATCACCCCATTTGGCATGTACCAGTTCAAGTAATAATACGCAGTAGCCGGCACTCACAGTGATAGGATTTATTCCAAACGAAATCAACGTTTCAATCCAACAGGATCTTTATCGAGTTGATCATGTGATACAAATGTGACCTTATATATACTGTGCAGTAACAAATCACACATGTGTCAGAGGAGGGGGCAATTACTTGCCCAATTAGTGAAAAAATGTAAAAGTGTCATCAACATTTCATAAATAGTAATTCACGTTATATTATACAAATGTGATTAAAAAATTGTGCACAAGTAGAAAATATTTTTGAACATATAATACACACAATTAAAACATAGTAATGAGGGTGCAAAAACAGACTAGTTTTTCAATGTATATATAACGCAGCTGGTCCTGTATCATAAATCAGCATTTATTTGTATATAGCAATTTCATTTAGACAAAAATAAAATAATTATTTGTGGTTGATCATACCTCTCCTACTGCTAAATTAGTTGGACAGGGATTCGCGTCTGACTGGTTCCAAATTAGAAACGGGACCCGTCAGGCTTGTTCCCTGGCCACTATATTATATATAATATCACTGGAACCCCTGGCGGTTAGGATAAGACAAGCAGATCCTATAAGGGGAAATAGGATTAGATCACGGGAGTTTAAGATAAGTCTTTTTGCAGACGACATACTGCTGTCCCTGGCAGATCAAGAGAGTTCAATATCAGGGGTATTAAAAGAGATAGAGACTTACGGCTGCTTTTCTAACTATAAATTGAATCTGGGTAAAACTCAGGTTACATACAAGAAAGCAGCACACCAGTTTAATCAAAAGTAAAAAAATAACCTTTAATAAATCAATTAAAATAGAAGACGTCAATACATATAAGATGAATATAACGCTAGTAAAGAACAGACCAAATCCAGGTCAGTGATAAATGCTACACAACTATATAAAAAGTACAGTAATAATATATGAAACAGAGCAGAAAATGGAAAAACAACAACAAAATAGACATGCAGGGGAAACTGAGACCAGGAGGAATATACCCAGTGAAGCTAACTCCCCAACGTTTCGGCTGGATGCCTTCTACAGGAGGAGCTAGATTCCTGTCTTCATGTAGAGGTCCTTAAATACTAAAAAAAAACCTAAAAAATGGTGGCTGCCATGTAACGCGATGACGTCACGACGTGATGACGTCGTGATGCAAGCACGATGACGTAATCACGCAACTTGCGTGATGACATCACCTAGACAGAAAAGAAACAAAAAACGGATCATATTATTTTAGGATCGTCACAGAGCACTGCTATAGCTCTAATAGGAACATGTAAACAAAGGAAAAACAGTAATGTTATACCCAAAAGCAGCATAAAGCAATTGAAGAAGCAGATCACAAGCCTAAGCTTCTATATTAAAAGTGTATAGAGCCACGAAAGAGCCATAGGAGCCCAAGAGTATAGAAATAGCTAGAGAATTGCAAAAACTAATAGATAATAAAATACCCAACATATAGTAATCTAATAAAAAAATGAATATTAATGAATTTAATAATAAACAGAAAAGAGAAGAAAAAAAGAAAATAAATAAGGTAGGAGAAAGCATAAACATAATGCAAAACTAAGCAAAGTTAAATAGCACAAAATAGGGAATCAAAAAAATATATGTAAAAAATATACAAAATAAAAATGATAATAAAAGGAAAATAAATAGTCAAAAGAAATATAAAGAGCACAATAATAAATCAAAGATATATCTACACAAAATAAATAAAGAAAAAATATAATTCTTAGAAAAAAATGTTACAAAAGAGGGTAAATATATTCCGGGGCTTCACGGCATAGTTCCAGGACGAAAATACTGGGAAGGCCCCCACTTTCAGTAAAAAAAACCCCGCATGTTTGAAAGGACCTATAGAGAAAGAAAAAGAATAATTACATCTAAAAAAGAATAAAGGTGGGGTTCTAGCATCTAAATGGAGTGAGGTCATGGTCCTCGTTAAGTCCCCTAGGCCAGATAGTATCCAATTTGTGGATACAAAAGAGTTCCCGCTGTTTGAGCTTGATGGTTCTATCCATGCCCTGCACCAGTTTAATACGGTCAATGGCCTGGAAGCTCAATTGAGAGACAAAGTGTCTCGTCTCAAAGAAGTGGCGTGCGACCGGGTATTTCAGATTGTGGTTGCCGATGGTACTTTTATGTTCGCCATTTTTTACCGGGGACGAGTGGTTTCCCCCACCTAACCCAGACCACAAGGACATTTAATGAGATAGACAACAAAATCCATCTGGCAGTTCAAGTATTCAAGAATACTGAAATTCTTCCGAGTCCTAGGGTGGGAGAAATGAACGCTAATGGTGACACTGTTACAGTAAGTGCAGCGTCCACATTTAAACATGCCATGGATTGGGGTGAGCCAAGTCTCAGGATCTTTCTTCTTAATACCACTGGGTCTAGTCACTAAACTGTGGAGATAATATATATATATATTGGTTTATATGTGTGGGGTATTTGCAGGTGGCTGGTGGTCTTAGCAACAGTGTTTCCAGGTAAACATACTGGCTATTGTTCAAGACTGGACTGTAAACAACATGGAGTCTGACAGTTTGACAGTCTGGTCACCTGACCAGGGTTACTATGGGAAAGCTGTACCAAAAAATGCTTCATGTTAAAAGAGATGCATGTTAAAGAGATTTCAGAACTTTCCTGAAGCTCCAACAATGGACATCACATAAGGAGTGCTGAGGCCAGTCTTTCCACCTGAGCTCCTGGCAACGTAACATCTAAGTATCAGCGTTTATATTTTATTTTACTTTCTTTTACTTGAATAGAGTTAACTATTCTTGTTTCTATTAATAGATTGAGTATTTAGCATTGTTTATTTGTATAACCTATATTAGATATTGTTGTAGAATTATCATTAAACTTTGTTATGCTTTAACCTATTCAAGTGTGTGGATATTCTGTTATTAAGTTATTGAATATAACTCTCTAATAATACCTCATGGAATAATATAATTTCCATTTATACATTTGTTTTTGTGGTAATGCTCATTTTGCTCCTATTGTTATGTGTAACCGTGGGAACCAAACTGTAAAGTGTTAAACAGACACCAATAGATACCATATCTTGTATTAATTTAGATAGAGCATTTACTAATCTTCACCATTTCCAATACAATCTAGAAGGTGGCTATCATATCCATGTGTCTTAAATTTCTCTGCCATCTCATCAAGTCGAGTCAGACATGTTTCTTCCTCTGACACTATTCTCCGCATGCGCAAGAAATGGCTAAAGGGAAGCCCAGCCAGTAGTTTCGGAGGATCGAAGGAACCAGCCTGTAGGAGAGAATTCCGATCGGTGGTCTTGCAAAAAAGATTGAAGATAAAATGCTCAGGACCCTTACTTACATTGACATCAAGGAAATTAATATTACTCTCGTTGAATTTGATGGTAAATGAAATGCTTGGAATTCTGGTATCAAGAAAAGTCTTAAACTCCTCCAACTGTTTACGTTCACCCGACCAGAGAAAAAATATGTTGTCAATGTAACGAGCCCAAAACAAGACAGAAGAAGAAAACAGATAGTTAGTATACACAAACATATCTTCAAATAGCGACATAAAGATGTTCGCATATGAGGGAGCCACATTTGAACCCATAGCAGTGCCCTGGGTTTGCAAATAAAATTTACTGTTGAAGGAGAAGTAATTCCACCGAAGCACCAATTCCAAGAGAGATAGTAGCAAAGTATTGTAAGAATCAGGTGAGTCCAACATCGCAAGAGATAAAGTGACAGCCTCGAGTCCTCCATCATGGGGGATAGAAGTGGATAAGCTGTTGACATCAATGGTACAGAGGAGAAAAGGGTACGTCCAACAAACGAGATTCAGCCAAAAGAATTCCATGTGTTACTACCTATTCCACTAAATCTAATACTATTCGCAATATAATATACAAACACTGGCATATACTCCAGAGGGATAGTGGCAGTTTGTTTACAGACAAACCACTTATGGCCTTTAAAAGATCGAGGAATCTCCGCAGTTTAGTGACTAGACCCAATGGTATTAAGAAGTAAGATCCTGAGACTTGGCTCACCCCGATCCATGGCATGTTTATTTTTTATTTTTTTATTACAAAATTACAAAAACAAAGACAGTAAGAATACCATAAGTACATTTCAGTCTAATATCCATTTATAAACTATTATACGAATTTCCCTTCCACTTACATTAGTTGGACATTTACCAAATATCCTCAACTATATAACCAGACAAAACAAAAACATTTAATTTCAGAAGAGAGTGTGCGCCTACCTTCCCCCTCATTTTATCCATTAGATAACCTGTCGATCCATTTTGACCACATCTCAGTCTTCTCTGCCGCTCTATAATATTGTTGTGCTATTCCTCTTTCCATTTTTATTTGAAACAACACTTATGTTTCTACCATTTCCCACTTGGGAATTATCGTTGTTTTCCAATTCCTTGTGATTACCAGTTTCGCAGCCATCAGAATCTGAGAGATGATCAACTTAATTTCTTTTTTAACGCTCTTTAAGTTTAAGTGTAGCAAAGCCGTTTCTGGAGCTTTCTCTATTCTTAACCCACATATTTGGTTTATTCTCTCATATATTTCATCGCAATAATCCTCCAAAGCCGGGCAGTTCCAAAACATGTGCATTATATCTCCCCCTAGTCTATCCCATCTCCAACAATTACATTACATTACATTAACATTTAATTGTACAGCGTCACCAATTCTCGTAGCGCTTGGTACACAGCATAGAAGGGAACTACATACCAAGTTAGACAAACTTGTACAGACTGGTACATGAGGTAGAGAACCCTGCTCGTAAACTTACAATCTAGAGGGAATGGGGTCCATGAGACAATTAAGGGATTGAAGAGGTCAGAGGGATTGAAGTTGTAGTAACAGTAGAGTGTATGGGAGGCACTAAGTGGGATAAGTCAAAGAAGGAGTGTGTGTTCCAGCTAGGTGGGATCGGCTAGAGGCAGAGTGACTGGTAACTAGTGGGTTGGGTAGTAAGCCTCTCTAAAGAGATGAGTTTTGAGGGACTTTTTAAAGTTTGAAAAGGAGGGAGAGAGCTGGATGCTCCTGGGAAGTAGAGCTGAGTGTCAGCAACTTGGACATGAAGGGGAGAAGGGATATAGAACGGTAGTTAGATGGAAGAGTAGGGTCGAGGGAAGATTTTTTCAATACAGGTACGATTTGGGCTTGCTTGAAGGTTGACGGTACTATTCCAGAGGACCGGGAGAGGTTGATGAGATGGGTTAGAGTTGAACAAAGTAGAGTGGAAAGAGAGGATACAAGGTGAGACGGGATGGGATCAAGCGCACAAGTAGTAGATTTCGAGCATGAGAGCAGATCGTCAACCTCTTTCTCAGCTACAGGGGAGAAGATATTCAGAGTGGGTTTGGGGGATGGGAACGAGGCAGGAGGTAGTTGAAGCAAGTCACAGGAGGTGAAGTTACACCTGATAGCGTCGATTTTGTTTTTGAAGTGAGAGGCAAGGTCGGAGGAGCAGGAGGGCAGAGGAGAGCATTAAATGTTGAGAATCGACGTTTGGGATTTGATGAGTGGGTGGATATTAAGGTAGAGAAGTAGTGTTGCTTGGACTGAGCGAGAGCAGAGTTGTAGGAACACAGCATGAATTTGTAATGAAGGAAATCCTACTTGCAATGTGATTTCCTAAATTGCAGCTCAGACGTGCGAGTACATTTTTGGAGGTATCGTGCTTGCTTAGTGTGCCACGGTTGTTGGTTGGGTCTGCGGGCGCGTTTGGCAACAACAGGGGCAATGTTGTCAAGGGCTGAGGTGAGGATAATGTTATAAGAGTTAGCTGCTTTCTCTGGACATGAGGTGGATTCCAAGGAGGGGAGGGAGGTTTGAAGAGCAGTGGTAAGTAGCGGGAGGGTGGAGTTAGATAGTAGTCTTTAGAATTCGGCCGGGGGGAGACGTGCAGTAGTCAACTGAGGTATAGTGGGATAGAAGGTAAGAAGGTGGTGGTCAGACAGGGGGAAAGGTGAATGGGAAAAGTTAGAGATGGCACATGATTTAGTGAATACTAAGTCTAGTGAGTGACCGACAGTGTGGGTTGGAAAGTTGGTCCAATTTTGAATTATGTCTGTCAGCTTCTTACAAATTGTTAGGTTCTCAGTGGGAATAAGTTTTGCCATGTAATGTTTTATCCTTAAATACGAGAAGATAGCTCACTTGTTTAATTGATATTTTGTTTGTAGTGTTTGAAACGAAATCACAATCCCTTCCTCCACCAAGTCTTCGATCTTTAAAATTCCCTGCTTTACACATTTTCCTAGTTTAATATTTCCTAAATTATACTCCAGTATTTGTAAGGGGAGGCCTGTCAGAATTTCAATCTTCACTTTCTTTTTAAATTTTAACCAAAATTTCAATATATGAACCAGAACCAGAGATCTTTTGCATTTTTAACGCTCTCTTAGACTTTTTTTGCTGGTGTACCAAAACATTGAAAGTAGTTGTTCACTCCCTATTAAAGCCTTCTCCATTTGGTACCACTTCTCTATCTTGGCATTTTGTTTTTGTGTTATTAGTGCATGAGCCAACATGCTTGCTTCATGGTAATGTTGGAGATTAGGTGCCCCCAGTTTAGGTGGTAATGAAATCACCCTTTTGTTTATGCGCGTTTTTTTCCCCTGCCATATATATCTGGAAAATGACTCCTGCATCATTTTCAGCCATATCTTTGAGATGTTCATAGGGTTCATCCTGAAGAGATAAGTCCACCTGAGAATAATATACGATTTCACAACGTTTATCCTCCCCCACCATGAAATTTCCATGTTTTTCCATTCGTTTAAGTTTTTATTAGATACTTTCATTAGAGGGAGGAAATTAGCTTCTATAATCTTATTCAGGTCTGCTGTAATTTTTATCCCCAAATAATCAAAATGTTCTCTAGCCCATTTAAATCCATATTCTTGAGTTAATATTTTTTTTTTCCTTCTCCGGAGAGGTTCCTATCGTAGAGCGATTACTACACTTGCTAATCCAATCACCGGGTAGGCCAATCTAAAAGCCCGAAGCTTTATGTGGGATCCTGCAAAGCAGGTCCCACAATCTAAGAGTGTAAGCTCTTCTGCTGAAGCATTTGCTATATTAAATTGTCGATATTTGTTTTTATTTTTAAGTTAATTTGTTTTATACGTATATTTTGTTTTGTGATAATTGTTAGCATTATTTATTTGTAGCTATTACAGCTGTAAGCAATTTTTTATATTTTTAGGGGATAGATATTTATCACTATCCTATTAACATTGTTTAAATAAATGAATATATTTCTTAAAATGTATTTATATTCTTTGCAGCCTTATTTTTAGTTTATATTTATGTGTCAATAGATACATGGATTATTTTGCGTTTTTATGTTAAGTTATACATTTTTATATTGTTTATCTAGATAATACAAAAATACATACTTTTTATATTTTTGCATGTATTCCATTCGTTCAATTGGACCCTGCCTCCGTTTAAGGGAGATCTCAACTATCAAGACAAACATCTATTTATAAGTATCTTTTTTCCTCTTTAGAGTATTATTGCTTATTTACACTATTTAATATTTATTTATATATGTTAAGCGCTCCAGTTTTTTGGATTTTTTGCTATTTTTAAGAATTGTGGATGAAGTTGCATTTTTCTTTACTGTGAGCTGCTAGATTATTTGTGTTTTATACTTTTTGTAGCGCCACGATAGTTTTACATTTTGTATATATCAGCCTCAATGACCTTAATATTTTTCTTGCCCCTTACTGCATTCTCCAAAGGCTCTATTGTCAGCAAATACAGCAAGGGTGACAGCGGGCAGCCCTGTCGGGTTCCTTTGAATATTTTGAATTCCTTTGATGTGAAGCCTACACCTTTCACTTTCGCTGTGGGGCATGTATAGAGAGACATGATTGCTTCCAAAATGTGACCATCAAACCCAAAGGCCTTTAATGAATTCTTTAAGAAGTTCCAATCCACGCGATCAAACACTTTTTCTGCGTCTAGGGAGATCATCATAAATGGGGACTTCTTCTTTCTACATATATCCAAAATATCGATAATTCTCCTAATGTCCATGGCATGTTTAAATTTGGACGCTGCACTAACTGTAACAGTGTCACCATTAGCGATCATTTCTCCCACCCTAGGACTGGGAAGAATTTCAGTATCCTTGAATACTTGAACTGCCAGATGGATTTTGTTGTCTATCTCATTAAATGTCCTTGTGGTCTGGGTTTCGTGGGGGAAACCACTCGTCCCCTCACGGTGAGAATTGGCGAACATAAAAGTACCATCCGCAACCACAATCTTAAATACCCGGTCGCACGCAAATTCTTTGAGATGAGACACTCTTGCTCTCAATTGCGCTTCCAGGTCATTGAACGTATTAAACTGGTGCAGGGCATGGATAGAACCATCAAGCTCAAACAGCGGGAACTCTTTTGGATCTACAAATTGGATACTGTCTGGCCTAGGGGACTTAACGAGGACCATGACCTCACTCCATTTAGACGCTAGAACCCCACCGCTGCTTTTATATCCCTGTTTTAATCTTTATTATTTTTTTAGATGTTATTATTGTTTTTCTTTCTCTATAGGTCCTTTCAAAAATGCGTCTTTTTTTGACTGAAAGTGGCTTCATCCTTCCCAGTATTTTCATCCTGGAACTATGCCGTGAAGCTCTGGTATGTATTTACCCACTTTTGTAACATTTATTCTAAGAATTATATTTTTTCTTCCTTTATTATGTGTAGATATATCTTTCATTTATTATTGTGTACTTAAAATTTCGACTACATATTTTCCTTTTATTATCATTATTATTTTGTATATTTTTTAAGTATATTTTTTGGATTCCCTATTTTGTGCTATTCAATTTTGCTTAGTTTTGCATTATCTTTATACTTTCTCCTACCTTTATTTATTTTTTTAATTTTTTTTTCTCTTTTCTGGTTATTATTAAATTCATACTCTTTTTGCATCCTTTTTGCATCTTTTTGTTTTTTATTAGATTACTATATATTGGGTATTTTATTATCTATTAGTTTTTGCAATTCTCTAGCTATTTCTATATTCTTGGGCTCCTAAGGCTCTTTCCTGGCTCTATACACTTTTAATATAGAAGCTTAGGCTTGTGATCTGTTTCTTCAATTGCTTTATGCTGCCTTTGGGTATAACATTACTGTGTTTCCTTTGTTTACATGTTCCTATTAGAGCTATAGCAGTGCTCTGTGACGATCCTAAGATAATATGATCCGTTTTTTGTTTCTTTTCTGTATAGGTGATGTCATCACACAAATTGCGTGAAGACGTCATCGCGTCATCGCGTTATATGGCGGCCGACATTTTTAAGTTTTATTTTTAGTATTTAAAAACCTCTACATGGAGACAGGGATCTAGCTCCTCCTGTAGAAGGCATCCAGCCGAAACGTTGGGGAGTTGGTTTCACAGGGTATATTCCTCCTGGTCCCTGTAAGTCTATTTTGTTGTTTTTTTTCCGTTTTCTGCTCTGTTTCATATATTATTATTGTACTTTTTTGATTAGTTTTGTAGCATTTATCACTGACCAGGATTTGGTCTGTTCTTAACTAGCGTTATATTCCTCATATATGTATTGATGTCTTCTATTTTAATTGATTTATTAAAGGTTATTTTTTTTACTTTTGATTAAGCTGGTGTGCTGCTTTCTTGTATATAACCTGAGTTTTACCCAGATTCAATTTATAGTTAGAAAAGCAGCCATAAGTCTCTATCTCTTTTAATACCCCTGATATTGAACTCTCTGGATCTGCCAGGGACAGCAATATGTCGTCTGCAAAAAGACTTATCTTAAACTCCCGTGATCTAATCTTATTTCAGCTTATATGATCTGCTTGTCTTATCCTAACCACCAGGGGTTCCAGTGATATTACATATAATATAGGGGCCAGGGAACATGCCTGACGGGTACCGTTTCTAATTTGGAACCAGTCAGACGCGAATCCCTGTCCAACTATTTTAGCAGTAGGAGAGGTTGTATAGCCGATCATGGAATCCCCAAACCCGAACTCCCCGAACTCAGCAAAGGCCATCATTATAGCAGGAACCCTACTAGAGGTTACATATTCAATAAGATCTATTACTTTTCAGGTATTCCCACATGCCTGCCGTCCCTTGACAAACCCCGCTTGGTTTGGATGTATAATGGATTCTATAACCCTCCTAATTCTATTGGCTAATATTGCAGAGTGGATTTTGGTGTCTCTTATATTTATAAGAGATATGGGGCGAAAATTTTTAACTCTTGTTCTTTCTTTATCAGGTGCTTGCATTTCTAGGGACAGCTGGTTATTACCAAAAAGTTGTACCTGACTATAGTAGGAAGAAAGTAGCGAACAAAGGCGTATGCACTCCCAATGTGGTGAAAAATAGATGAATATTTATTAGAAGGATCCAATTAAAACTCCATATAAAATCCACAAAAACAGAGACAAGACATGGGGTACAGCAATATGCCTTCCGCGTTTCGCGTGAACACACGCTTATTCATAGGCTGTTGTTCTCTGGTGTAATTGTTCTCTGGTGGAGCCGGCTTGTTTTCTCTTTTGTACTTCCTGACTATAGTACCCTGGCCAAGCCCCTGACTGACCTGACCTAGAAAAATCTTCCCTGACAAGTCTTATGGTCTCCGGAGTAGGAATCCACTTTCCAGAGCCTCAAAAAAACTCTGATATCCGTTCTGGTCCTTGCAGCCCCTGACCCCACTAAACGCTTCTGTGTTCACACAAATGCTTCAATATTCGGACTGGGAGCTGTGCTCAGCCAAGACGGACCAGACGGCTGTGATCACCCCGTCACCTACATCAGTAAAAAGATTCTACCCCGGGAAGTGGGATACGTAGCTGTAGAAAAATAATGTTTGGAGTTGGTGTGGGCTCTTAAAAAGCTACAGCCATACTTGTACAGATGATCATTTACTGTCCTCACGGACCACAACCCCTTGATATGGCTCAACCGGGCTGCAGGCGATAACGGCTGTCTACTGCGGTGGAGTTTAGCCCTGCAAATCTACAATTTCACCGTACAATACTAACCTGGGAAACAAAAGGGCAATGACCACGGGCTGTCCCGACAGACTGATTAAGGTTCTTAACCACCCAGACAGCCCCAATCCAACCCAACCCAAAAGGTGTCCAAAATGTATTTACAGGATCCGTGAAGCCTATGATTAAGCGTGTTACCACGCGAAATGCGTAAGATGAGCCCCTTTCCCTTGTTCTCTGTCACGTCACTATTCCTGTGTTTTATTTTGTTTTGATCAGATCCTGTAAATACATTTTGGACACCTTTTTCAACCGGACCCTGGAGTGCATGCGTGTTTGTCCTTTCCCTTTTACCTATTATATCGCTGCCTCTACAGCTGAGCCAAAGCACCCATCATCCGGTATATACAAGAGTGTTTTTCTACAGCCACTGGTGGAGCAGGCTTATCCCTACGGGGATTTCTCCTTCTCTTCGAATACTCTAGCTGGGTCTGCCTGACTATGAGTCAAGGTGGAGCCGTGTCATGGAAGCCCTGTGAATTTAACTGCTGTTTATGTTGTGCTCATGTTGTGTGCATTGTATAATTGTCCTTCCCTGTGTGATTGGTTAGCCTTCCAGTGGTGCCATGGTTTAAACGGAATAACTCTGGTCCTAATCCAATTATGTTTATATTGTTTCATAAAAGTGTTATCTAGATCTTCAGTTGTATATAATTTATGTTATTTTTACAATAAATGATCTTCTGTTTTAAAAACCTCTATACTGGTCTTGCCTGGTACTTTGGGTCTACATTCGTGGCTGTACTACTGATGGAGGTACCCAGTCGGGGTACCAAGGAGTCTGTCACAAACATGTTACTTATTCATATGTATATTTTAATGGATGTTTTTTTGAGTCCTATGGCAATTCTTTCTAGCACTTCTGTCTTGGTGTCAGGGTTCTACACTGACCTTCTGCCTCCTGCCACCTCTAAAGGCCTCCCTACCGGTATTTGCTTGTATTTCTTCCCCTCTGTTTGGTGTCAGGTGGGCTTGTTAACTTTTGCAACACACCACTGTCAAATAGCTGCAGCTTATTGCAAACTTTTATTTGTATTGAAGTTGGATGCGTGACTTCTGAGAGCTGCTGCTTCTGTTCCTGATCCTCTGCTTAAAGCTCATTTGAATTGTGACCCTGTCCAGGAACTGGGAAACTGAACCAGGGCGGCTCAACCACCCTGGGGTATGTTTTTCAGCATCTCCTGAGACCCTCTGGCTCCAGAAAAATTTCTTCAGCTAAGTTGCTCTCTTAAAGTCACTCCTGCTCAGTCGTCACCCTCTATAGGGTGTTCCCCCGCTAGTCACTCTCTCTAGGGTGTTCCCCTTTAGTCACCCTCTCTAGGGTGTTCCTCCTTAGTCAACCTCTCTAGTGATTTCCTCCTTAGTCACCCTCTCTCAGGTGTTCCTGCTTAATCCCCCCCCCCCTATCGGGTGTCCCTGCTTAGTCACCCTCTCTGGTGTTCCTTCTTAATCACCCTCTCTCAGGTGTTCCTGCTTACTCACCCTCACTCGGATGTTCTTGCTTACTCACCCCCTCACTGGTCTTCCTGATTATTCTAATCTTTATTTCTTTGTTTCTGTATCTGTTCTCACCCTGCACAAATAATATCAACATGCATCCAGACACATCCTCTATCTCTGCACGGAAACTCCTACCTGACCTGGTAAAGGCCCTGACACTTGGTATTATGGTGCAATAGCTTCAAGAGTACCACTCTTTTGTTACTTTCTTTTGTTGCCACCTGAAATTTACTGGATAGAAGAGGCGTTACCAAACACAAATCTCACATGCCAAATCTCACATACCAAACAAGCCAAAAGGCCTGCTTTTACCACAGAATCACAAGTTTACAATGCTACAATTCTTTACAGTTCTGGGTAGGAATATGCAAACATGGTCAGCAATGATCACCTTTTGCCTCTTAATCAAGTTTAAATATGGATCACTTGGAGCATATGCACACTGTACAAGACAGCCTTGAAACATAGCTCAGGACAGAGGTGCAGAAGCTAAATCACCACTCATGAACAGCTGTTTTATCCTTAATGGGACTTATCAACATGAGGTTGGTTTACTGGCTTACTGCTTGAGGCTTGGAGCAGTGCTTCCTCTATTAAGACAAAAATGCCTACATACTGAGTTCATAAAAAAGCAAGATGAATATATTTATCCTTGGCCTGTTTTTTTTGTTTTTATTTTTCTGTACATTTAGTCTATGGCATTCTCCTTGAGTGTAAGAAAAAAGAGCTGTGTTCCCTTTGACCCATGTTGACATAACAGAACCAGTTCATATTTTAATGTAGAATGATTTTTAATTGCATCAGTGTTTAGTTTTAGACCACTTTATATGTTGAAATACACAGCATTACTGTTAAGTACATTTTATCTGAAATAAGTTAAATGTATTTTACTACCATGCTTGGGCTTTAGAAGAAACTTATTTCAAGTGTAATATGTCCACTACTTCTAAAGTAAAAACGTATTGTTTCCTATGTTTTTTTCCGCCACAGCGTGAATTTAGTGGTTAAAAGCCACATCTAAGCAAATGGATAATGAAATCAGACTAGGATAAGATAGAGTTAATGGAAACCAACCCTAATTCACATGTATCTTTGGAGAGTTCTAATTGAATCCACATTTTGGTATTTAAATACCAAATAACCTGCTGATTATTATGCATAGTTTTCTGTCCCTGTAAGGAAAACATGATGTCGCAGTCACGCTGTGCTCTCTAAAGCTAGGTTTCCTTGTTTATATTAGCATCTGTAAACAAATCCTAGGAAGACAGTGCTTTGAACATGGACTTCTTATTGTTACTCTTGAATTCACTAGACTGAGAGAATAAGGATGCCAAGATATCCATTGCATGTTATTTATATTTGTAAGTATGCTGTTTCCAACTGGACCAAAGATCCCCTCCATCTGTAGATAAAAGACAAGCTTGACTTCTTTAATGGGAAACAGTGACACATCAAAAATGATGTCTTGGATGAAGGGGAATAAAGCTGTTTCTCTGGTAAAATGTTGCTGACAGTATTAATACACACATACACTCGATTTATCAAACGGACAATGGAAAATAAATCTGTGAATATTTAAGTTTTCTTCACGTTTTGGACAATAGAATACTAAATGTTTTGGGCACGAAAACAGAATAAACAGTAAACTAGACGCCATGCAAATTCCATTACTTCTAGTCTTTTCTAAGGTTATGGAAAGAAGGATATTTACTATATAAAAAAGGCACGTTTACATTCATTAGTGCTTTATAGAAGCAAAATATTTTTTTTGCATTTCTCCTAGCGTAGGAAAAAAGTGAAAAAGGCATGTTCTTTATAAGTAAGCACATCCAGTGCCAATAGCCGCTGTTATGTTGCCTAGATTGGAAACATTAGTATGTACTTGCAGCCGATCAGGGGAAAACGTGGCATACAAATGCAAAAGATTAGTATTTTGCCCCAAAATGTAGGCAATCAAAAATTTCTTTTTTTATTGCACAACCCCTTTTTTAATTTTTTTTATTTTTTTACTATACAGCTCTATAGTTAATCAATATATTCTTCAGTCGCAAAAGGGATATTGTATTTATTGCTCATTGGCATGATATGCAAAGTTTATGCATTCACAGCTCATTGGCATGATATATAAAGTTTATGCATTTATTGCTCATTGGCATCATATACAGAGTTTCTATATTTACTGGTCAGTGGCATCATATGCAAAGTTTATGCATTTACTGCTAATTGGCATCACATACACAGTTTATTTATGGATATCATTTATACATTTACTGCTCATTGGTATTGTATACATAATTTAGATATTTCTATTGCTATAAAGTCTTGCATATAAAGTTATTGCTCATTGATATTATATAAATTGTTTCTATGTATATATTGCTTATATTAAATATACCTATACTATTGCTCATTGGGATCATAAATATTCTTTTTATGCCCTTCCAAACATGCACGCTTTTTTCTCACATTTAACAAATCTGCCATGGGCTTTAGTCACAGATTTTTTTGGACACCTAGCAACGCTGTGCCATAAAATTTTAGTCTGTCCCGGCTTGACTGCTGCCTTTGTAACCCACTGTGCACAAGTACCATTGTGTTAAAACTGTGCATGTCCACTGGGCATACAAAGTCTAAATGCTAAATAATTGTATCAGGGATGTTAGAACTAAATGTCACTGGGGTTCCAGAGCATCGATTGACATCACGGGCCATCACCTGACTTCACCCCTTTTGGCTCTGCCACCTTGCTTCCTGTTTCCTTTAATAGGCAGTTCAAAATTTTCCTTAAAATAGGCCCTTGCTTCCATGAAAAAACATGTTGCATACAACAGGAAATATATATAAACTATTTTTGATGCATTTCTTTTGAGGAGAATGAATAGATAGGTCTGGACCAGCTGAAGAAGGATTTAGAAGGAGGAAAAGAAGCATGACAAATAACTTATAGGGCTCTAAGGTGAGGTATGAAGCAGCAATATGAAATACAAAGCTGTGCTTTTATCTCATGCTACTTTAGTATTGAAAACTATAGCTAATTATTGCCTAGTATGTCGCTAGGATTAGGAACTAGTGTTGAGCGAATCCGAACCGCACTGTTCGGGTTCGTACCCAACATTACGGTATTTGGACCCGAACACGGACATTTCACTGTATGTTCGGGTTGGAGTTCGGGGTTCGGCAATTTAATGGCGCGTTTTGAAAAAGGCTGCAGGGCAGCCAGTCAACAAGCGTTTGACTCGTTTGCCCTTAGAAGCCATCACAGCCACGCCTACTATTGGCATGGCTGTGATTGGCCAGTGCAGCATAAGACGAGGTTTTTTTCAGAGCAAATGCTCTGAAAAATACCCCTCGTCTTACATTCGATGTCGTCTTACAATCTGACCTCAAATCGACACACACAGACAAGGGGAGGGAGGGGGAGACACACACAGACAAGGGGAGGGAGGGGGGAGACACACACAGACAAGGGGAAGGAGGGAGGGGGGGCGACACACATAGACAAGGGGAGGGGGGAGACACACACAGACAAGGGGAGGGAGGGGGGAGACACAGAGAAGGGGAGGGAGGGGGAAGAGAGAAAAGGGGAGGGGGGGATAGAGAGAGACAAGGGGAGGGGAGAAGAGACGAGGGAGGTGGAGAGAGAGAGAAGTTTGGGGGGGAGGGAGAGAGAGACAATGCTGGGGGGGAGAGAGACAGCTGTGGGAGGGGGAGAGAGGCACATAAAAGGAAATAAAAACAAGAAATGCATTTGTATAATATCATTTTTTTATTAAATATAAAAAGCAATTTACACATATACAAGTTAAACTTTTTGTTCCTATAGGGTAGTCCTATATTCAGGCTTTTAGTTTTTTTCCTAAAGGAATATACAAAGTTTGGGGGGTCGTCTTATAATCAGGGTCGTCTTATAATCGAGCAAATACGGTATAAGCTGGAGTCACGTACACACACATTACATGAACTCTTCTTAGTGTAGGGAGAGGATGCTGCAGCTGTGAGGGACAGATTAAAAAAAATTCTGGTGTTGAATCTGCAAACTACAGCGATTATTCAAACTACAGCGATTATTCAAATTACAGTGATTATTTTAGTGGGTGCTATACTACATATTTGTACCCTGCGCTGAGCCCAGCGCCACAGAGAGTGCAGTGCACTTGCAACTGCATGTGTGCCAGGCACATGACTTTAATCCTGTTCTGTTAGCTCAGTGGGCAACATCTAGGCATTTTTAAATACTGCAATTTGTTGGTGTTAAATATTACATTTGCGTCCTGCACTTCATATCTGAGAGTCAAATATAAACGTCAAATACTGTGCTTACAGCGGACTTTGGTAAATTCTAATAGTTTTGGGTGGTAAATAGTACATTTGCGTCTTGCGGTGCACTTCATATCTGAGAGTCAAATAGAACAGTCCAATACTGTGCTTACAGCGCACTTTGAAAAATTCTAATTGTTGTGCTAAATAGTACATTTACGGCCTGCACTTCATATCTGAGAGTCAAATAGAACCGTCAAATACTGCACTTACAGCTCACTTTGAAAAATTCTAATTGTTTTGGGTGCTAAATAGTACATTTGCGTCTTGCGGTGCACTTCATATCTGAGAGTCAAATAGAACAGTCCAATACTGTGCTTACAGCGCACTTTGAAAAATTCTAATTGTTGTGCTAAATAGTACATTTACGGCCTGCACTACATATCTGAGAGTCAAATAGAACAGTCCAATACTTTGCTTACAGCGCACTTTGAAAAATTCTAATTGTTGTGCTAAATAGTACATTTACGTCTTGCGGTGCATTTTTTGCAGTCCAATAAACAAAAAAAATAACAAATCAAAAACAGTGTTGGCTACCTCCTCCTCCTCCAGCGTCGCTTCCACCTACACTGCCACGGTCACCGCCTCCTCAACCTATGGGTCACTTAGTATAAACTGAAAGAGAATACCCTGCACTCAAACCCTCTCTCAAATGGATAATTCTGTTGATCCTCTTGGCAGCCATGCTTTAGATTTAGATTTATGTTCTTCCAAAGCTAAAATCAAAGATTCCATCTAGTGCTATTTTATGGCTCAGCTCTATTTGTAATTTGTGTGTATTTTATGTTATTTTAAGTTATTTCCCTATCCACATTTGCTTGCAGGCCACTTGTCCTACTCTTACCCACATTTTACTTCCTTTTGCAGCCCTCTAGCCCATTCCATGACTTTTTTAGAGGCATTTTAGTGGCCAAAAGTTCGTGTCCCCATTGACTTCAATGGGGTTCGGGTTCTGGGTCAAGTTAGGGGTCAAGTTCGAGCACGGACCCGGACATTTTTTCGAAGTTCGTCCGAACCTGCCGAACCTGAACATCCAGGTGTCGTTATGGGAAAATACTCTGCTTGGAACCGCTGGAACAGATATACACCTCTGGAACCTCTGCTATAAGTTCAGGAAAGAATCACTCAAGACACTGATCAGTCGAACAGCAGAAAGAGAACATTTATTTGTGGTTTACACAGCACATATATACCAAACTGCAATCAGATAACACTTGATTAAACAATAGAAAACTTAAACACATCACCAGTAAAGCAGTATCTAGCCACTTTAATCTGGAGCCAGAAGCAAGATAGTCAGACTGGTTATGTAAAAGAAAGCAGACATGCACACTGATAAAGAAGTGAAAATAATTTGTATTAGTAAGTGTATCGACTTATAGAATAAATATAGCACAAAAAATGTTAAAAAAAGAGGAGACTGGTAGAAATTATCGATATGAAAAATGGAGCCGTAAAAAAGATGAAAAAATATATATGCAAAAGAATTTTTATACAGGCAGGTCAGTGCAGTGTAGTAGAATAAAAAATGTTGGAAAAAAATAAGGAGCAAAAAGAGGAAAAATGTACAATAATGAACAACAAAAGCCAACTGGACACAAGGAAACGAATGTGTCTACGAAAGTAAAATATAGAACAATGTGGCAAAATAGATGCAAATAGGAATACATCCAGTAAAAAGATGAAATTTCCCAGACGCAAAGAAAATATACAATAAAATAGTATAGCAAAAAAAAGGAAGAAAAAGAAAACAAAAGAAACACAAAAACAAATACTGCCTCTTGCAAATAATAAATGAGACACCTGCATAGGAGAAAACAATTGTGTATAGAAAATAGGGCAATGAAAACAAAAAGCCACTGTACAAAAATAAAGTGGAGTGGTCAAATAAAAATGGCCACTCTCTCACCCAAATGCAGTAAGTATTTTGTTGGTAGTATAGGAGTCAACGGGCAAACAGTGGTCCAGACGAAAAAGGCAAACAAAATTAGATCCAAAACGGATTGATTCAGGAACAGTCTCTAGCGATAAATGATGCAGAGGACTAGGTAAAGAGGCACGGGGCAACGCGCTCGGAGTAGTCTCCTTCTTCGGCCATGGGTGCCTGACATAATTAAACAATGGAAGGCTTAAACACATTACAGGTAAAGCAGTTATCTAGCCACTTGAATTTGGAGCCAGCTGTGAGATAGTCAGGCTGGGTGCATGACATAACTCCCCCCTTCTGGACAGAGCCAGCACGGACTGGTTGTCACGTCCTGCCGGTATTGGATGGTAAAGTTGAAAGACTGTAATCCTAAGCTCCAGCGCAGCAGGCGCCCATTATCCCCAGATACCCTGTTGAGCCAGACCAGAGGGTTGTGGTCGGTGAGGACATTAAATTCTCGTCCGTAGAGGTAGGGTTGAAACCGCTTCAATGGCCAGACAACGTCGAGACATTCTTTCTCGATTGCAGAATACCCCACCTCTCGGTCCAGTAGCTTTCAACTCTGGGAAGCGACCGGATGTTCCTCCCCCTGGTCTTTGATCTGGCTCAACACTGCTCCCAGTCCGTACATGGAGGCATCTGTGTGGACCAGAAAGCGATAGTTCGGGGCTGCCAGGACAGGGGCTGCACTGAGGGCTTCTTTCAGTTTCCCAAATGCTTGTTCACAGGCTGGGGACCACAGGACAATTCGGGGCAGGGATTTTTTGTTCAGGTCTGTCAAGGGTTTGGCAATTTCGCTATAGTGAGGCACAAATTTCCGATAGTACCCTGCAGTACCTAGGAAGGCTAGCACCTGTTTCTTAGTGCGGGGGGTGGGCCAGTTTACTATAGCTTCAATCTTGGCAGGCTCTGGGTGTTGCGTCCCGCCACCCGCCCGGTGTCCCAAGTACTGCACTTCTCCCTATCTGACATTTCTCGGGGCGAATAGTCATTCCTGCCTGGTTAATTCTGTCAAGGACGATTCCCAAGTGCTGAAGGTGTTCTTCCTAAGTTTGGCTAAAGATCGCAATATCATCTAGGTAGGCACAGGCAAAGTCCTGTAACCCATCTAGGAGCTGATCTAACAACCGTTGGAAGGTGGCTGGGGCATTCTTCATCCAGAAAGGCATGACGTTAAAATGGTACAGGCCAAACAGGGTGATGAATGCCGACTTAGGTCAGTTAGGGGAATCTGCCAGTAGTCCTGGCTAAGATCAAGAGTAGACACCCAGCTAATCTGTCCAAAAGATCATCCACTCGGGGCATGGGGTAGGCGTCTGTAGTGGTCTTATCGTTCAACCGCCGGTAGTCGACACAGAAGCGGGTGGTGCCATCCTTTTTAGGAACTAAGACCAGTACCTAAGGCGGGCTTGCAATACTGCATCTAATTGTATTCGCTCTTGGGGTTGTAAGTGGGGGCTAGTCCAAATTCGTCCGAGAATGCTCTCCTGCTGGGTAGGACTCAGGAAATCGGGGAGGGCTTGTTCGCCGGCCTCACTAGAGGATGGGGTGCAGATGGCCGCTATCTCCGCGGGGCGTTGTAGGTAGAGTTTGAGGGAATTGATATGGCACAGACGGGTGCCCTCGGCCGTGGAGCCCTTCGCTATTACCTATGTGGTTGGTCCCTTCTTCTCTACTACGGTGAAGGGACCTTCCCAGGCAGTTTATAATTTGTTCTTGCGGGTAGGGCGAAGCATGAGCACCTTCTGCCCTACTATAAGCTCTTGAGGATGGTTGTGGGAGTCGTATATCTGCTTCTGCTTGGACTGGGCAGCTCGGAGGTTGTCCTGAGCCAGGGACATGAGGTTGGCTAGGGTCTCTCGCAGCTTGACCACGTAAGTTATGACCGGGGTACCGGGTGGCAAAATCTACCACCGTGAGGATATACCTCTTCCCGGACCCGCTGGGCTTAGCAAGGGGGCCAATTAGATCAACGGCGACCTGCTGGAAAGGTTCACTTATAAGGGGCAGGGGCTGAAGGGGTACTTTGGAGCTGTCATTCCCCTTCCATACCCGCTGGCAGATGTCACAGGTCCGGCAGTGCCGGGCTACGTCTAGGGAGATTCCTGGCCAGAAAAAGGTTTTCGTGAGCCGCTGATGGGTCTTGCATGCTCCAAGGTGCCCTGCGAGGCGGGCTTTATGAGCCAGGGCCAAGAGAGTGGGGCGATAGTTGGCAGGGGTTTTGAGTTGGAGGATGGGGACAAATTGGGGACCTTGGGATTATCTAATGCAGAGCAATATAAGAGACCGTCTTGCCATACTACGTGATCCCCATGGGGGCCTACTTCCCCGGTGTTGGCTCTCTCCCTATACCGGCTTGATGTGGGGTCTACGAGAGTGATCTCCCTGAAGGTGTCGGGGGTAGGCCACCTTAAAGGTTCAGTAACATCAGGGTCGTCAGGACTGGGGTCAGGGGGAATAGGGGGTGAGCTTACCTGTGCCCAAGCTAGTTGTGTTTTGACCGGGTGACAGCGAGGCAGGCGGCGGTGTTATCCAGGGTCGTGGGAGTAGGTAAAAACTTGCTCTCCAGGTAGCCTAGATCGTTCTCAACAAAACATCTGTGGGTAAATCAGCCATGACTCTTACTTTGTGGTACCCCTCTCCGTTGCCCCAATCCAGGTGGGCTAGGACCATGGGTATCTGGTGTATTCGACAACCGGCAACTTTTACATCCACGGTGCATGCCAGCGGGCGGGCCTGAGAGACATCATGAGGTTGTACCAAGGTGAGAGTGGCACCGGTGTCTCTGAGTCCCTCGACTGCTTGTCCATTTACAGACACCTTTTGTAAATGGTGTGCCCGATTGTCCAGGCTTGATCGGGATGCCAGTGCAGCCTCAGCAGTGTAAATCTCCTCCTGGTCACCAAAGACTGAGACTGGGGCAGGGGGGCATGCCGGGACCTGGTATGTAGGGGTTGGTTCTGCAGAAATATATTCTTGGGGCACATTCACACAGTGTGCTTGCCGAGGTAACGGGGGAATGAAACACAGAGAAGGTGTGGACACTGGCTGTGGGGTGCAGCGTGGGACAGTACCATTTGATGTGCCCAACCTGGCCGCACTGGAAACACCTTGGTGAGGTACTGGGGGGCTTGGGGGTGAATCCTGGTGCTCGGGGATTTGGCCATACCTGTTGAGGGACAGGCACCTGGGGTTGCGGTCGTTGCACAAGGGAGGGAAGGGTGCCCAACGAAGCTGTATGTACATTACCCCCTCAGTGGGTTAGCCGATGGACGTCCACAAACTTGTCTGCCAGCTGGGCAGCTTCCTCTAGAGTGGGTGGCTCGCGGTCCCGAACCCAATCTCGTACATCCCCGGGAATATGCTGACAAAATTGTTCCAAGAGAACTTGCTGCAATATTTCCTCGGCTGTAATAGCAGCGCTGCCTTGCATCCAGCTCCTGGCGGCCCTGTTGATGAGATGCGCCCATTCGCAGTAGGTATCCTTAGTTCCCAGACAAGCTTCTCGAATGCGGCGCCGGTAAGTCAGGGGTAATGGCATAACGGGCCAGTAATCTTTTTCTCACCTCCTGGTAATTTCGGCTGAGATCATCCTGGATAGATCTGTACGCTTCCGACGCTCTGCCAGTCAGTTTGCCCACCAGGATTGGCATCCACTCTCGCTCGTCCAGATTGTGTAACTGCACTGCCTCTCAAAATCTTGCATAAATCCATTGATATCCCCAACTGTGTCGTCGAAGGTTTAAAAAAATTGGTGAGTGACACGCAGGCCAGAGAAGCTGTTGTTACGTTCAGCTCTGTATTGCCTGCGGCTGGGTTGGCTTCCTGGTTGAGTATCTTGGCCAGCTCCTGCTCCCTTTCTTTGTCCGCCACTTGCATAATGCGGTCAATAATGTCTACAGAGGGCGTTGGGCCATAGGCCGACAATCTATTCCTCACCCTCAGGGAGATCACATCCAGCTCGACTGGTATATCTGCAGGCATAGGAACAGGGATATATTCCTGGGGGTTGGTAGCGCTGGTGCCCTCTCCAGCCTGGTCCAGCTCCAGCAACACAGCAATCAGCTCATTTTTCTTTAATCCTGCAGCATCATGTCCTGTCTGGGTCAGTATATCTTGAAGAGCGGCAACAGTCAGAAGTTTGTAGCTTTCTGCCATGGTGTTCCCTGATTCCAAATACAGCTGTGCAGAGTTATCTCAAGCGCTGCCACCAATGTAACAAGCTGCCTACCGGACGTAGTAGGCCCTCTGCTCGTTATGGGAAAATTCTCTGCTTTGAACCGCTGGAACAGATATACACCTCTGGAACCTCTGCTCAGGAAACAATCATTCAAGACACTAATCAGTTGAACAGCAGAAAGAGAACATTTATTTGTGGTTTACAATGCACAAATATACCAAACTGCAATCAGATAACACTTGATTAAACAATAGAAAACACATCACCAGTAAAGCAGTATCTAGCCACTTTAATCTGGAGCCAGAAGCAAGATAGTCAGACAGGGTGCCTGACATAATTAAACAATGGAAGGCTTAAACACATTACAGGTAAAGCAGTTATCTAGCCACTTGAATTTGGAGCCAGCTGTGAGATAGTCAGGCTGGGTGCATGACATTAATACTCATTGAACATATATATTTTTAGGTAATTATTAAACCTCCTTACAACTCCCTAAAACCAGAGTTGCATTTGGAGAACTAATGTTTGTAGTACTCTTACAATAATAAACAAATTGTCCTCTCCTACATTATGTTTGATGCTTTTAAAAAGGGTGGCTGCATTTAGTAATTATGACTATCCCTAGAAAAACTGCCTACAACGATCTAACCAACTTTCTAACTAATTTAATACATCTCTATTCAATCCTTACCAAAAGTGCTCTGGGCTTCACTGGACTTAATTAGGAGAGAAGGTTACAGAATATATGCCTCTTAAAGACGCCTTTAATACATATTGGTATGTTTAATTCTGTAAAAAAAATTTTTTATTTTTTTATAATTATTTTTCATTATAAATATCCCCTTAGTTATAAAATCAAGGTGTCAAGCAAAACAGGCCAAGCTACCAAATAATTAATGTTGATTGAAATTCCACAATTATTTGTGATTGATTTTATTTACTTTATTATCACATTTAAATTTATTGAAGCTGTATCACACTATTGTGCTCTTTGGTATTTTCCTTTTTCATATTTACTTTGTTACTTGTGAGATAACTAGAAATATCTAAACAACTATACATCTAACCAATTTAACAGTTGCCACTATTTAAATCTTCCCACCAGTGCTCATTTACCATCTCTTGCCATATAGCCCTATAAGAAAAATGTAAAAACATTTAAAATTATACTGTTTATTGGATAACTGAAACTCTTAATGCAAGCTTTTAAAAAATGACTATAGATTCCTTGCTTAGGCATTAATATAAACATGCACAATACACAGTTAAACAAGTGAATTTTATATTTTGCATGTATAATTAGGATTTTTGTTGTAGCCCCCATCCATGAATATGGAATAGTCTAATTGGGTCTTAAAAATCCACACTCAAATTCTCAGTTAAGATTTAATTTTCATTCTACTTGTTTCCCATATTTCCCAGCTAACACAGTGTTAGAATTTATATACCCCCTATAAAACTATTTTTAGAAAAAATTCTATTTGATTTCTCTACTGGATGGATGAACTCCTTGAAGAAGTAAATAAAGATGAGGGAAGTTACTAAAAATATCAGTACTGGTGGCTTGTCAGTACAGTATAATTGGAAATGTTATTACATCACTATTTGACCACCAAGAGTCTCACATATTAATGGAAACTAACTGTTAGGTGATAGCATCCAGCATTAAAAATAACAAAAAAAATTAAATAATCAATAAAAAAAAGAGACATTGCTAAATTAAATACAAATGGAAATAAACTGGAATATTAATTTAAGTTCTTACTGATTTCAATGAGAAATAAGCAACAAAGCTGATCATGTCTCCTGATAAGTAATAATAATAACTAGTATCAGTTCTGTATTTAGCGTGAGGCAAACAAGGGGCCTCTAAGGGGTGGCACCAGATGCTAAAAAAAGTTTAAAAAAAAATCTGCCCCTTTAAGAAAAAAAACAACATCTCACTTGCCAGCAGAGATAGTGGCTGGGGAGATTGGAAGATCTCCCCTCACCACGGATCTGTCTCCAAGTGGGCTGCATGTGGCGCTGAACAGTCAGCACAGAGAAACCTCCATGCTGCCTGTTCGGCTCCCCTTGCAGTGTGATGGGGAAATGCCGTCAGGTCACGTAACTTAGCGCTCTGACGTCAGACACGGTGATGTGACCTCTCTGCACACACCCCTGGGGAGCAGAACAGGCAGCATGGAGGACTCCATGAATAGGACATTTATGGGGGTGATGGGGACATGTATTGGGGTTTATTGGGACATGTATTAGGGGTGATGGGGACATGTATTGGGATTGATGGGGCATGTATTGGGGGTGAATGGGACATGTGTTGGGATTGATGGGGCATGTATTGGGGGTGATGGGGGCATGTATTCGGGTGATGGGGACATGTTTTGGGTTGATGGTGGCTTGTATTGGGGTGATGGGGGTATGTATTGGGGTGATGGAAGCATGTATTGGGGTTGATGGGGCAGGTGATGGGGACATGTATTGCGGTGATGGGGACATGTATTGGGAGATGGATGCATGTAATGGGGTGATAGGGGCATGTAATGGGGTGATGGAGGCATGTAATTGGGGTGATGGAGGCATTTAATCAGAGTGATGGAGGCATGTAATCGGGTAATGGGGACATGTAATGGGGTTATGGAGGTATGTAAACTGGGTGATGGGGTAATGGAGCATGTGATGGGGACATGTTATGGGGCCATGTAATGTGTATGTAATGGGGCGATGGGGCATTTGATGTGTGTGCCTGCAGGTGATGGGGCATGTCCTGGGGTGATGGGGCATGTCCTGGGTGTGCAACGTGGGTTATGTCATGGGTGTGCAACGTGGGTAGGGGGTGCCCAAATTTTGTCTGCCTAGGGCAGCACAAAACCAAGATACACCACTGAGTCGTATATATATATAGCACCTTTCTCCCAGTGGGACTGAAGGGGCATTTTAAAGCACGCTCTAGGAATTAAGTGAATCAGCAGCTAAATAATAGATGTTATTACTACCCAATGGATGGTACTGATTTAATCTAGAAGGTTGAAAGGCTGAGTTGACTCTGAAGTACCACTACCAATAGAATTTTCTAGACATCCCATCAAGTCTAACTAACAACAAATTGTTACCTGGGCCCATTATGGTATTTGCTAAAAGTCATAATTATTAAGATCTTAATGAATAATCAACTTGGTGCTTAGATTTCTCAAAACATCAGGTAAATTGTTATTTTCTACACTCCTTTTGGTCTATGAATAGATCACATAGCATATTATACGATTTCTCCCTCCCCTTTTTTATGTAGACTGATAAATAGCGAGCAATATCTCCTTTCCTTCTGTATATAAATACATGATGAACCTAATAAAGATGATACATGTTAAATTGTTTTTGTTCTTAACTACGTGCTACCAATGACACTAACATAACTAAAGATGAATGACAGCTCTATCATAGGCATTTGTGAACAAATGTGTACTAATTTCATATCTGTTTATTGTCTTGTTCAGTAGTCTATGTGAATATTACTACTACTATATTACATATGTATGTAACATAAAATTTGCTAAAATATTTTCTGAAGAACATAATAAAAAATTTACATACCAAGTTCCAGGTACATCATTTTACACATAGTAACGCATATATAAAAACAATTGAGCAACACATCTGCAAAGGTGTTAAAAACTAAGTTCCGTCCATCATCATGTAGATATAACAAGTTATACCAAACTATACTGTAATTTATACTGTTCATGAAATATTTGATATTAATAAATGCTGCTGTTGCTGCCATCTACTGGAAGTCAGTTAAGATTACATTGTATTAATAATTGGAAACAATGCTTATTTAAAATGGTTTTGTTCAAGATTATTATTAGATAATTAAAAATACATTCATCATTTGCTGTAAATTCTACGGTGAAAGAAGGTCTAACACTGCAATTTAGTTGTTCTTGAGGATAGCCATATATACATTTTAGACTCTTTTGCATTCTTTTTAAGTTACTGCTTCCACTGGAAGTAATATCTCCTGAACAGGGTAGTTTTAAGGAACTTCTGGGCCCCCTCATGTCTCAATTTCACCCAGGGCCACCATCAGGGGTGACAGGTGATACTCCTGTGCCAGGCCCGGCTAGCCCTCGGCACAAAAAAAAAAGGAAACAAAAACGTGTTCCTGCAGAGAGGCTGGCTAGGGAGGGCATAAGATCTCCACTCACCAGCATCTCTGTGCAAGAAGGCAGCATGGTGTCTATGCACAGACAACCTTCCATGCTGTCCCACTTGTGCTATGTGCGCACTGATCTGACGTCAGAGTACGAGGAGTCATGTGACCTTCCAGTGTTCAAACCAAATCAGTGAGTGGGTATCGCGAAATAAGCAGCATGGAAGGATTGTGTCTCTCGCAGAAGCCAGCCAGATGAGTACTGGGGAAGGGGAGGAGTGGGGGGGAGGGGGGGGGGGAGACGGAGGAACTGGCTGTGGCACATCCATGGGCAAAGAGTGGCGTATTAATGGGCATACTGGCTTTGGCATATTAATGGGCAAAGAGTGGCATATTAATGGGAAAACTTGCTGTGGCATATGGCTGTGGCATATTAATGGGCAAAGAGTCGTATAATAATGGGCAAAGAGTGGCATATTAATGGGCATACTGGCTGTGGCATATCAATGGACAAAGAGTGACATATTAATGGGCATACTAGCTGTGGCATATTAAAGACAAAGAGTGGCATATTAATGGGCCCACTGGCTGTGGCATATTAATGGGCCCACTGGCTGTGGCATATTAATGGGCAAAGAGTGGCATATTAATGGGCATACTGGTTGTGGCATATTAATGGGAAAACTGTGGCATATTAATAGAGTAAGTCTTGGATGTGTAATGCTGGTGATGGTATATGTCCTTAGGGCCAGCGGCAAGCCCTGGATGTGCAATGCGGGTGATGGTGCATTTAAATCCAACTCTCTCTCCCTTTTCTTCTAAATGGAACAGAGGCCATTTATCTTGTCAGCTGACCCAATATCATGCCTTGAAAATGGACAAAGAAGGGGGCGAACGTTAAATATTTGTGCATATTAGGTCTCCTGCGGCCTTTTCCCACAAACCTATTGTATTAGTTTTTATCTACTGGAGGAAAACTGAACTTGGCTGGGGGCCCCCCTTTGATGGTGAGAGGTTGGCCTGAGTTTATTATATGTTATGATCATACATATATGTTACATAATTGGCAAAAGTCCCGAATTTGGCAGCACAGGGATGGAAGCAGGTCTCTGCAAGTCAGAGACCAACAGCTCCCTCCACAGCACTGATGGCCAGGAGGGTGCCCCACAGAACACCAGGGACTAGTTGAGTCTCCCCCCAGGCCAGAAAGATAGGATCCTGCGAGGGAGACTAATACTAGCATTTTTTTTTTATTAAAAAAAATCTCTGCTGCTGTGGACTACAGCTCCCATGGGTGGCTAAGCATCATGGGAATTGTAGTTCACAGCTATAATCTCCAGCCTTAGCTCATCCAGCATCATGGAAACATTATGTCTGGCTAATCCTTATGGGAAATGTAGTTAACAGCAGATGGTGTGATGGACAGGGCCGGCACTACCCTAAGGCAGCACAGGAGGCTGCCTTAGGGCACCCCAAGGGGGGGCGCGGGAAAATAGAAATTGCCCTCTCCCCCCAGGCCTGCCATAAGGGAGTTTAGCGGGTCTGCGGCCGTGAGGAAAGAATTGTGCGCCGCCGTAGTTACTTTTTCTTAACAAACTTTATTGAAGCGCGCAATGCTTCCCTCACAGCCGCGGACCAGCTAAACCCCCTTATGGCGGGCCTGGGGGGTGGACCTGCAGAGCACCGGGATACAGCAGCAAGGAGGTAAGAACTGGGGAAGGGGGAGAGGAGGGTGGTACATAACGAGCATACTTATGGGCAAAATCCTGGCATAAATGGCAAAATCCTGGCATATTGAGGGGCAAAATCCTGGCATATTAAATGGCTAAATCCTGGCATATTAAATGGCATATTGAGGGGCAAAATCCTGGCATATTGAGTGGAAAAATTCTGGCATATTAAGTGGCATATTGAGGGGCAAAATCCTGGCATATTGAGTGGCAAAATCCTGGCATATTAAATGGCATATTGGAGGGGCAAAATCCTGGCACATTAAATGACATATTGAGGGGCAAAATCCTGGCATATTAAATGGCATATTGAGGGGCAAAATATTGGCATAATAAATTATAAAATACTGGCATATTGAGTGGCTAAATACTGGCATATTGAGGGGCAAAATAGTGTCTCAGGTTATGAGCATGCGAGTTGAATATTTAGATGTATTTATTTTCCACACTATACATTATTCTTTTATATATGTAAAATGTATGGAGCGTTGGTGGTGTGGTAGGGGTGGCAGGTCAGAGGAGGAGGGGCACCAAAATGCACCTTCGCCTGTGTAGACGAAAATCCTTGCACTGGCCCTGGTGATGGGTGTTAGTTGTGGACTACAACTCACATGATGCCTAGTCATGGTGGACACCTGGCTGACTGAGCATCATGGGAATTGTAGCCTACAGCTATCATCTGGTGTGTGAGCTACTATTGACTTCACTTAGGGTTGCCATCTGGCCGGTAATTTACCCGCACAGCCGGTATTTAGGGTCTTGGGGCCAGGCCAGTATATCTTATATACAGGCAATGCACGGCCCGGTATTCCCCCCCCCTTCCCAATTCCCCTTCCCCAGTACTTACCTCCTTGCTGCTGTCTCCCGGTGTAGGTACGTGGCTGTTAGGGAAGCGTTGTGCGCTCCCCTCCAGCCGCGCGGATCAATAAAGTTTGTTTAAAAAAAAAGTTTTAACAAACTTTATTGATCCACGTGGCTGGAGGGGAGCGCACAACGCTTCCCTCACAGCCACGGACCTGCAGAGCACCGGGACAGCAGCAAGGAGGTAAGTACTGGGGAAGGGGGGAGGAGGGTGGCTATATTCTGGCATATTGAATGGCAATATCCTGGCATATAAAATGGCAATATCCTGGCATATTGATGGGCAATATCTTGGCATATTGAGGGGCAATATCCTGGCATATTAAATGGAAATATCCGGGCATATTGAGGGGCAATATCCTGGCATATTAAATGGCAATATCCTGGCATATTGAGGGGCAATATCCTGGCATATTAAATGGCAATATCCTGGCATATTGAGGGGCAATATCCTGGCATATTGAGGGGCAATATCCTGGCATATTAAATGGCAATATCCTGGTATACTGAGGGGCAATAAACTGAAGAGGGCTGTGCACAGGAGATGCCCTCACAATCTGACAAGTCAAAAATGTTCCATGCTGATAGACTCATACCCAAAAAGACTGAGTGCTGTAATAAAATCAAAAGATGCTTCAACAAAGTATTAGTTTAAGGGCGTGCACACTTATGCAACCACATTATTTTATTTTTATATTTTTTCTTCCCTCTACGTAAAAGATTTCAGTTTGTTTTTCAATTGAGTTGTACAGTTTATGGGTCACATTAAAGGTGGAAAAAGTTCTGAAATGATTTATCTTTGTCTCATTTTTTTACAGCACAGAAACCTGACATTTTATATATTTTTTTTTTCTTGAGTAGACTTCATTTTTTATACAAGTTCCATATTGTACAACAAAAAAAGAATAAAAATATATACATTCCCTATTGGGTACATGTTGTAGATAATTGTGAATTTTTTTTTAATCTAATCTTCAGGCAGTAGATATAGTAAAACGTGATTGTTGTTTTTCTTGGTTTCCCAATACTTTCTATAACATATCTCTCAATACTATGAGAGCTACCCAATTTTTATTTATTTACACCCCAATACACCATTCGTAACCTTCATTCATTCCTCACCCCTGGACTTCCTCAAAATTAAATATTTCTATCTAGCCACAGTGACCAGATTTTTGAATAACTTTCCATTTTTTCTTCATTATTTCTATAGTAACCTTTTTCCATCAAAGCCTGATAGTCAATCTGGTCTATCAGTTTGGTAGGGTCTATTTTTCCAGCTGTTTTCCATTCTCGAGCAATTACTAATTTAGCAGCTAAGAGTACATGGAGGATAAAACATCTATTAGGTGGCTCCCATTTTTCAGCTCCTATATGAAATAACATTAAGGTAGGTTCACACAACATTTCAATTCCCAGGGTAGATGCGATTAACTGGGAAGTATCCTTCCAGAATTCCTTTACATATTGGCATTCCCACCATATGTGGGGTAATGTTCCCTTTGTTGTAAGACATCTCCAACAATTTTCATTTTGGTTATTATACATTTTTTTCAGTCTAGCAGGTGTCAAATACCACCTAAATATTAATTTATAGTACACTTCTTTAATATTTAAAGAATGGGTGGAGGTTTTTGTCCACCTTATTGCATTATACCAATCTCTTTCTAGCCGAGAGGATTTAAGTTTAAGTTTTTTATATTAGTTAGGTCAACAAAGCTGTCCACCTCATCTAAAGCGGTGTATGCTCTTCTACCCCACTTTTTTTCCCATGCTGCTTTAAAGAAGTCGTCCATGTCTAAATTTTCCCTGTGTGTGTGTAATGTTATTTCTTTTTCGACAAAGTGTTTTACTCTTAAGTAGTTATAAATTTCTCCTGATTGTAATTTAAATTTATTTGCTAACTCGGGGGAAAGAGAAAATCCTCCCATCAACATCTGATCTATTGAGGTAATCCCATTATTTTTCCAGGTTTTTAGATTGAGGTCTTGGATCCGATTTTCCACGAGGTCAATGGTCAGGTGTCTATTTACGTTGTAAAGAGGGAGATATTTATTTTTAATTTTTTTCCACACATAGTCTAGATCCATTACTATGGGATTATGTGTCTTCTCTAAAGTCTTTTTTAGAAAAGAACAGATTGTCTATAATGTTAGGTCCTCTCTGCTCTATTTGAATCCAGGTATGCTTTTGTGGGTCCAAATGGGACCATTTGGCCAAATGTGCAATTATATCTGCATCGTGGATCTTAAATATATCAGGCATTCTTAATCCTCCCTAATTCTGTGTTCTTATAATTGTTTTAAAAGGGACTCTGGGTTTCTTTCCAGCCCATACAAAGTTATTGAATCTCCTCTGAAATTGTCTCAAAATAGGAGGGTCGATTTTTAGTGGGATTGAACGGATATATTATATATATACACACACGCTTCTGACTGGCATGATATACAAATAATATATGTCATTTCTGTGATAATCCGCCCCCTTTGTGGCTCCACCCCTCATGGCCCCTCCCTCTTGTAACTCTGACCACACATGGCCGGTATTTTTTTGAGGAAAAGGTGGCAACCCTAACTGCACTTCCCATGATGCTCAGCCAGCATCATGAAAATTGTATGTCTGGCTGAGCATTATGGGAAATGTAGATAACGGCAGATGGTGTGACAGGTGTTAGTTGTGTACTACAACTCTCATGATGCCTTGTCATGATTGACACCTGGCTGAGCATAATGGGAATTATAGTTCACAACTAACACCTGTGAGTGCAATGGCAAGGGATATAGGGGTAATAATGGGGGGGGGGGGGGGCAGAGGAAGTAAATAAAAAACAGAATTTTTCTATTTTTTGTGAACTTGTAGGATGTGTTTTTCAATATATGAATGTATTCAGTATTTTTCTTCTAACAGAGTTGTGCTATGATTGTGAGATGCAGAGACTTCCCAACCAGATGCTGGTCTTATAAGTTAAATAAAGAACAGCAAAACACTACCTAAATAAAGTTATACTGCCACCTTAGATTACCATGTGTTTCTAATTTTGGTCTAGTTTTCTATAGCCTATACTGTCGACTGCATTTAACTGCAGCTGGCTTCATTTTCTGGGTGAGGCCCAGAAAAAAATGTCATGGTTGCATTTCCCATGATTCCAAGTCATGGTAAAAAAGTTACTATCGTCAAGCATCACATGCACTATCTCCTGTGATTTCATATATCTACCTACTGCTGTATTGATATCATTTTTGATTGTTAGATTTAGATGTAAATTTGATTTTTTTTGGTGTAGATAAAGCAGTCACAAATTGGAAACAGATTTATTCACACTTATTACATTAATGAAATGTAAAAAGGAAAAAAAAAAATCTAAAGTGTATACTGTGCGGAAAAAAATAATGGCCAGCAGGTCTAGTTTTATTAACAACCCATCAGTAAGCAGGTTGTAATTCATAACAAAGAATTTACCCCAAGGAACAGCACATGACTGTGAGCTTTTTAGTTTCCTAAGAAAATACATATGTTGTTCCACTTGGTTTCCTTTCAATAAAATCCAATAGTTAGCACTTCATTTTCAAGCTGTTCTGACAAATCAGGCCAGTTAGCTCTGCCGAGAAAACAGAAGCCAACGTTTCTGTTGAGAATTTTTAGGGAATTTTTTAATAACTTAAATAAATTTCCCAAACGGTAAGGAAACCACAATGAAAGGCTGTAAAGAATAATAGTTTGATATTTCGTATATAATTGGAGCATTTCATTTTTTAAAAATATTAATTTTTTTTCTAGTCATAAAAATGTAAACTGATGCTATCGGGTATTTAATGGAATTGTGAAATGTTTATTGTATCTTCTTTTTTTAATACTGTAAACAGGTATCAGAAATGATTGCATATGGTAGAAAAAAAAAAAAACTAAAACCTCGTGCTGAAGCATATTAAGGGTTGCAGTATGTATGTGCTTAAAATAAAATTGTTTTTGTATATTGGTGGTATTGTTATTTTACAACCAAGTTGTCAGTTATTCCTGGAAATAACACTGATATCAGTGCCAAGCTGGATAACTGGAATGCCAGGAGTTTTCCCAGAAGGCTGCTAAAGCTGGATTGGCTGGCAGCTTTTATTTTCTTTTAGTACTGATCATGTGATCAGCAGCACTACTTAAAGGCCTTGACTGAGAAAGCTGCATGCTACATAACCGGGTTCCTCCCACTGAGCAGGGCGATAGCGCCTCCAGCACGGACCAGCTCTCTCTGCAGCAACCTTGCACTCTGAGCAAATGAAAAGGAAGTGCAGAGTTATGAGCTCACATCCCCACTCCAAGCTCTGCACATGTCATTGTGAGGAGTCCTGGGACAGGAATGTGCTGGGGGGGGGGGTGAGGGGATAAAATCTGCAGCAACCCCAGGCACCATAAGTATGTCTATCTTGGAACTGCACGGACAAACTGCTCCCAATTCGGAGACAGCCAGGGGTGATATTAACAAATAGGGATAAGGTTGGGAACTTGGTGAGAGTGTATTCCTGCCCCTACTGCTATGCTGTAGACTACATATCCCATGATGCCCAGCCCAGTGTCTTGAGAGACTGTAGCCTGGCTGAGCATGATGTCTGAAGTGATAACTAACATCTGCCATTTCACCTACTGCTGACTACACCTCCTATGATGCACTACCAGCATTATGGCAGCAGCTTGGCTAAGCTAATTTTAGTTAACAGATGGAGTGACAAACATTATGATGGCACAAGTTACTTTTTCATGCACTGAAAAATCAAATCCACGCATTGACTTATTTACAGATTTGATCGTCCAACATTGTGCAGTTTCATATCTAACTTCAAACCGATTGTTGGCTAGGAGTGATGTTGTAAGGAAGGTCCATGCACTAGCTCCTTCGACAAGAACGTGCCTAAAGAATTGCATCAAAGCCATCGTAGTTTATTGGAAAAGCCTCTCGTGGGTCCTCCAATTGGACCAGGCTGTTGGTGACAATTCGATATTGTTTCAATTGAAGTTCCCAGAAGGTTAGTTCCTAGTCATGAGCAAGTTTTGCAAGAGGGTCCTAGAATCAACACTGCAGCCATTTACAAGAGAAGATATAAGTCATTCTATTATTATTTTGGAAGTGTTTTCTTGCTACAAAAGGAGACAAATATATTGCTTAATAAATTTTCTTGGTGAAGACTGTAGTATAGACCTGCTACCGGAAGTTAGGGAGCAATCACCACAAACATGGGATTGGCTGACACAGGAAAAAGTGCTTTGGTATTAAACTCAGTTAAGATAGACAAGGCCCCAAGGCCAGATGGTATACACTCAAGGGTCCTTAGAGAGTTGAGCATAATTCTGGCCAGACCACTATTTATGATCTTTAGGGATTCTTTCAGTTCAGGTATAGTGCCAACAGACTGGCAAAAGGCGGATGTCATGCCAATATTTAAAAAGGGATCAAAATCTCTGCCGGGTAATTATAGGCCAGTGAGCTTGACATCTGTAGTGGGGAAATTATTTGAAGGATTGCTAAAGGTAAACACTTAAGAATACATCTTGGATCAGAATATAATTAGTAAAAGTAAACATGGTTTTGTGAAAGACAGGTCTTGTCAAACAAACTTAATAACATTCTATGAAGAAGTCAGTAAAAATATAGATCTAGGTGTGGCAGTTGATGTGATCTATTTGGCATGTATAAAACGAGGTATAGATTCATCTTGCCTCTTTACAAATCAATGGTACGACCTCACCTTTAATATGCAGTACAATTCTGGGAACCAGTTACTAAGGGGATTGGAGGATCTTAGTTATGAAAAGAGACTTAAAAAAATTACCTTTCTATATGATAGAAAAAAGGCGTCTCAAAGGGGATATAATAATATTATATAAATACGGGGCAGGGCCAATATAAAGAGCTCTCCAGTCACCTGTTCATTAACAGAAATGTACAAAGAACAAGAGGTCACCCCCTGAGACTGGAAGAACAAAAATTTCATAGACAGCAACGGAAGGGATTCTTTACGGTAAGGACAATAAAGTTATGGAACTCACTGCCTAGAGAGGTAGTGCTATCAACCACAATAGATGCATTTTAAAATGGTCTGGATGTTTTTTTTTTTTTTTTTTTTTAGAAAAGCAGAACATACAGAGCTATTAATAACAGAATTATTGATCCAAGGAGAACTTGATTTTTTTCCCCCTAGGAGGCAAAATTCTAAATAGTTTCCCTAAGGGTTTTTGCCTTCTTTTGGATCAAAAACTGGAATGATAGGTAGAAGGGTTGAACTTGATGGACTTGTGTCTTTTTTCAACCTAAATTACTATGTTACTATAACTTTGCTATTACAAATTTGAGTAATTAGTTGATGCTGCATTATTCATAAGTGTTCGGGTAAACTGTTTGGGAAAAGGTGGTACATGCAAGCTGTTTGACTACTGGGCCGAGCCATTGGCAGTCATGGGCAATTCTCAGTGAATTCTCAATACCCCCCATGCAGCACTATGTGCCGGACCGCTTACACCAATTTTTATTTCCTGCATTTAGTGGGAGTATAGGCATGAGAGGCACTGGCACAGACTGCTTGCTCCTTCCCCTCCCGTCACACTAATGGCAAGTTGAGCACTAGGTGTCACGTGAGGTCCCGGTGCTCAGCTGCAAAGGTGGCATCATCATCAGCACACCAATGGGGAATGTCATGAGGCCAAATCTCAATGCTGGGGCAAATCAAGTGCAAATCTGGCCACTGACAGTAAGCCCTGAGTGCAAATCTCAGCCCTGGAGTAAGGCCTGAGTGCAAGCCTGTTGACTACATTAGTACTGTGGACTCTGCTATATATAGCACTTACCGCAAGTTGTGGTTTTATTTGGTTAATTTATTACCCTGTCTTCCATAAGTATAATGCATGTAGGATATTGTGAATTGTTATAATGCTATATTGCATCTAACAGTTCTATATGTAGTGGGTTACTGTTTTCCTAGAGGTATATTATCATCATTAGTATCATTATTGTGTGAGATATTTCTGGCTCAGTGCTACATTTCCTTTATATTACATGATATAAATGCATCCATTAGGGCTCTATCTCTCTTTGAATTAGGTGTTGTGTCCTGGCTACATACTATTAATGAAAGAAGGGCAAATTTATCACAGCAAAAAGTGGCAACCCAGAATCAAACATACTTCCATTGAATTGAATAGCGCAAACTGTCCGAGTTCGACATAAGAGGGGGTGGGTGCTTAAGCTCCCGACAACAAACAGTACTGCAATAGTCTGTCCTGTAGGATAATACCTACTCGGGAGAGCAACTCCATTTTTTGCCTGCTTACACCATTGCAGAAGAACCACTCCATTAGCAAATCAGACTGATCCCACCCATAAGGGCAGTACAGACCCGAAATGCATGGCTAGTACTCTCTACACGAGGAACACAGCAAACCACAGACATACGTTTCGGCCTACAATGGCCTCATCAGTGTGGTATGGCTGATGATCCTCTAGGTGTCCTCTAACCAAGAGGACTTCTGTCTTGTCACTACTCAGTTTCAGTCACCTAGCAAGCCAACTAGCATTCATACACTTCATGAAATTAACTGATAAATGACTGCTGTTGGCAGCCAACAATCTTCAACATCCATGGCTGGTGCGAGAAATGTTACCCCTGTCCACAAGCATTCACACACACTGTCACACATTCAATGTCAAATGCAAATGCAGCCACACGTTCACCGAGTCATACATGCAATGTCACATACACATGCAGCCACACTTACACACACATACAGTCACACATGCAAAGTCACATGCACACACACACAGTATTCCCATGTCTGTTGTCTCACTCCTCTCCCTTCCTATGTTTAATCTTTGCATGAGAAGTATAATCTTAAATCTATTCTCTTTATAAATCATTGAATATTTATGCAAAACCCTTGAAAAATGTCAGGTGCTGGCAGGGCCTGTCCTACCAATAGGCAAACTAGGCATTTGCTTAGGGATCTGTAGGGGTCGGCGGTTGCCAGGATTTGCGTATCCGGTGCTTTTTGCTATGTTTAGCTCTAACAGGGGGCAGCCATGTTGTTTAGAATCTTGGGTTAGATTGATCTTCCTTCATGTCAAACAAGGTGAATGAAGAACTGTCCTAAACAACATGTCCTCTGCCTATTAGAGCTATCCAGAGCAAAGAGGGCACAATAAGGTACAATATTTTAATTATTTCAATAAAGGGACTGTCTTGTGCCCAAAATGCAGCTTCTAAATGTTAATGCATATTAATGTGCCTTCAAAGTACTTTAAAATGCATGTTTTACATTTTGTATTGCTATTTTAAATTATTTCAATTAACACCTTCGCAACAAAGGACTTGTCAGGCACATCCAGCCGGCAACTCCGATGTTGAGGCAATAGGTAACACTGAAATTCTGGCCACAGAGCGATCATTGGTGCCATATTGCAGGAGCATCATGCTTGGGGTTAGAGCTTAGGAAGTGAAGAGAAAAATCATTTCCGCACTCTGAATCTGTTGCTTGACTGCCCCTAGAGGTAGCCAGCAATATTGCAATGAAAAAAAAAAATGAACTAGCTAAAATCTATAGTTAGAGTTAGAATAGTTGTTAGGGTTACAATTAAATTAGGGTTAGCATAAGGGATAGGGTTACAATTAAATTCAAATTAAAATATATTAAGGGTTAGCATAAGGGTTAGAGCTGAGGTTAAATTTAGGGTAAGGGTTCAATTTAGGGTTTGGGTTGGGGTCAAAAGGTCAATGTAGGAAGAAACCAAAAAACACTATTTTTAAAAGTGCAGAAAAACATGGAAACAAGCATGTTTCTGAACTCAGGACAACAATTAGAAACAATTTAGACAGGGTCTTTTTTAATTATTGTATTTTTGTAAATGATTTTTAGGTCAAAGTTAGAAAAAGTGTTTTTTTATTTTTTCATCATATTTTATGATTATTTTGTAGTAAATTGTAAGATATAATGGACATAATGGAATATAAGGAAAGCACTTCTTATGACAATAAAAACAACATATTATTTGTGTGGATACAAAATGTGATATAGAAGAAAATTACAGCTAAACACAAAAACCACAGAAATGTCAAAAAAGCCCTTGTCGCCAAGGGAAACTCAAGGTCAAAAGGCCTTGTCAGTAAGGGGTTAAACGTTACTTATGTTTTTGCTACAGTTGTCCTTTTAGATACCAAGCCAGTGTTGTAGCCAAATCACAGTCGATAGTCTGGTGCTTAAAATGGGGTGTGTTTACAAAACAAGCGCACTTTAGAATTCTGACATTAGTAGCTGAGATGGAAACATTTCTAATTATCCCATCTTTTAAGTTCTAAACACACAACAGTCACCATGGAAACCAGTAGAATGCTCCTTCTGTTTACACTAATTTTAGCATTTTGCATCTCGAACGGAATTTTATAAATAACCACATTTGTATTGCAATGAACTATACCAATTCTTATTATGCATCAAATATGTTTAAGAGACAATAATTAAAAGAGATGCTCTATGTATACAATTTCACTGGTTGGTATAAACACGCATATTACATGCATATGTTAATTTACTTATCACTGCTATTTATCAAATTACTCTAAAAGTTTGCATAGTCCATGTATTGCATTTTCTAGATCTAGCAGAATTGCAAGGTTTGTTTTCTGGCTACACTATTTTTTTCTGAAATGTAATATAAACATTGAAATAAAATATATGTGTACTCTGTAGACATGGCAGCATACCGTACCATACTATAAGATTTTAGTGCTCAAAATTTATCTAAAATATTTCCTTTTATATACAATGATTACAACAATTTCCTAAATAAATCAATAAACAATTTAAAACCATTTATTAAGTTAAAGAGACTGTATCACCTAAACATTTTTACTGTGCAAATAGAGAATACAAAATGATTGAAAAATATTTATGCGTTGTGTTAGCAAAATTGCAAGCAAATGCCTAAATTAGAAGAAAAGTGTGTTTTAAATGTGTATGTTGAGTCTCCGGTGTCACCAGTGGCTTGATATGCAAATGAGCTGGTTTTCAATGAGTGACTATTTCCATAATAGGTCACCTGTGATGTCATAAACTGGAAACTCCACAGATATATTTAAAACATATTCTTCTCCCAATTTCGGCATTTGCTTGAAATTTTGCTAACACAATGTGTAGATCATTTTCAATCATTTTTCTTCTTCAAATTCACAGTAATGACAATGTTTAGATGATACAATCCCTTTAACACAAACGGTTTATTCACTTGACAGCTGAGTAGCAATGTGCAGACCAAAATAACAAAGTTAGAAAAATGTATTCTGGCCTAACAGCATCTTTGTTCTCTCTCTGGAACTCCCTTCCGCAGAGCATCTAGCTCTCTCCCTCCTTTTCAAACTTTAAAAAGTCCCTCAAAACTAATTTCTTTAAAGAAGCTTACTACCAGACCCACTAGTCACTTTACACACACAATTCTTCTTTGGCCTATCCCTCCTAGTGCCACCCATCCACACTACTGTTACTACAACTTCGATCCCTCTGACCTCTTCAATCCCTTATGTATCTCAACAACCCCATTCTCTCTAAATTGTAAGCTTGCGAGCAGGGCTCTCTACCTCATGTACCAGTCTGTTCTAGTTTGTCTAACTTAGTATGTAGTTCCCTTCTATGCTCTGTACCTAGCGCTAGGTAAATTGTTGGCGCTATATAACTAAATGTTAATGTAATATAATAATGTAATGAGCGTGCTGATTGATGGATGACTAAAATGGTTGCTGGGGAGGGAAAATGGAGGGTGAAAGTCATATTTTATTAATAAATAAAGTACATTTTTCATTTAATATTAGTGTACACTTATTTAATTATTAAAATATGAATGCAATTGTCCTTTAAGCTTAAACATAATAGATAGATAATCATTTCAGATAACTATATGTTTGAAGGATACCATACTGAATGATAGCCTTACCAGTAGAAAGGTCTTTTCATAGCAACCTGCAAAAAGGCAGGGTTTTTTTTTTTTGTATTTTTCCCCCCTTGCACCTGTTATCCGGTTGGAGCAGCCACTGCAGATGTTGTGTAATTTCCTTTAGATTAAACCAGTCGCACAATTAATTTATGTGACTCCTTAAACCAGTAGCAGTATAAGTTGAAAATGGCAAGTTATATTTCAACTTCAAAGCATTGGTTAAATTCCTTTGAAAAAATGTTGTTTATTTAAGGGCAGAAATAAAATGCACAATTGTATGTGACATTTAGGATAGACATGACCTAGAAGAAAAAAAATAAATATTTATTATTATAACATGAATTACAATGTTTTAGAAAAAACTGACAGGTTCACAATCTTTTTTTTTTCTTTTTTTTTAATCACCAGAATTCACCCAATCTCAAAATGGATATACAATGGGGTTTATTGTGTTTGTGTGACAGACCCTTTTACTTTGCAAAAACATGAGACTGGTTAAAACGATTAACTTTGATACTTGAGATGCAAACTCAACACAGAAAATACTGGTTATTATTGTTGCATGTGCTGTTAACTATGCTTTCAATGTGGTAAATAAGACTATTTGTATGATTTGCTATTGTTAGAAATAATATCCATGAGTGTTAATGCAATGGTGTGAGTTAATCTTTTTTAGTGTCTCTAAAATGTAGCAGCAGTGGAATCTTTTGCCATAATTATTTAGTGATACAACTAAATTGAGGTTTTTTTCCATGTGACTTTTTGTATTGAGCGAAAAACACAAAACTTAACCTGATTTATTTTGTAAGGTCGACCTCTGAATCAACGTGTTGAAAACACACTATATTACATTACATTAACATGTATTTATATAGCGCCAACAATTTACGTAGCGCTAGATACAGAGCATAGACGGGAACTACATACTAAGTTAGACAAACTAGAACAGACTGGTACGTGAGGTAGAGAGCCCTGCTCGCAACCTTACAATCTAGAGACTATAACTTAAGCTTTGGTGAATTAACAACTCAGTTGCACAACTCAAGCCAAAATGGCCAAGTTAGAAAAAAAGCTGAACTGGAACAATTATCCAGTTCAACTATTCTGCCTTTAGTTATGCAACTCTATGAAGATTGAGGGTCAGCTTTCACAGCACAGTTTATTACACCTCTGGGCTTCACTAATAGCACTCTGAGAGCATAGAATTTCTGAAAACTTTATTTAGCAAAAACACTAATTTTAATATACCATAAACGTATGTAAATAGTGACTTAAATGGATAAGAGCACTGTGACAGAACCTGTCACTGGTTCTCTGGCCTGAGAAGGCTTATAATATACTGCTAAAAAGTTTACCAAGCACGCAGAAGACACATTTCTAATGTGCAGTTTAATATTGCAAAGGGAAATGTGTACAGACATTACTTGGTTATTTTATGTTACAGTTGGAATAAGTGTTTGTGTCTTAATGTCATTATCCAGTGTCCTTTCCGTAAAGTGAGTCATGTGTTTTCCTTATGTGTCCTTTAATTAAGTGTGACTTTATATGTATCTGAACCTGACACTATTGTATCCTGAAAGGGCTTCCTCTCATTGTATGTCCCAATTTCCTACTGTTAAACTAATTAAGTTGTGTGTACTCAAGGTGTGATGTTTCATTATGTTAATTCCTGGTTGATGTCATATTTGTGCTGACTACATCCCCTTTGAAGTGTGTAAAAGCTGTGTTTCTGTTCAATAAATGTAGTTCCTGCTTGACTCTATATTCTGGTCTTGCCTGGTGAATTAGAGCAGCTGCCTACAACAATGGTTCTGGGGTGATATCACAGCATAGAAGCAGAGCTCTGACAGAGGTACCCAGCCGGGGCATCAGGCAGTCCGTCACACACACATCCTCCCAGAATATCAAAATAGCAACCACTATTAAAAGCACTCTGTCACATAAACATTGTTTTTTAATTTGCACACAGAGAATAAAAATTGATCTACATCTTGTGCTGGCAGAATTGTAAGCAAATGTATACATTTAGAGAAAAATATTGTTTTAAATATATCTATGGTTACTCTTATTTATCATTATTATTTTGCAACACGTTTCCTATAGAAAGCACATTTAAAACACATTTTCTCTTAATTTATTTACTTCCATGCAATTCTGCTAAAACACAATGGGGAACAATCGGTGAGTGCACCAATGTGTAATGCAGACTCACAGGAGTCTGCATTACCTACGTTGAATGTGTAGATTTAAGTTGTGTTGGCACTCGTTGCGCTGGTGTAGCCTATGGATAAAAAAAACAGCTCTGAAAAGCACCTGATTTGTGATGGGGAGCCTCCGGCAAACACAGTTTGACAGAGGTGATTCTATCCCGCACTGCCAAGTGTCAGGAGTTTAAAAAAAGCACAATCTCCATTATACATACCAAACAGTGATTGCGCTTTTTTTTTTTATAACTCCGGACACTTTGCAGTGCGGGGGTCTTTATACACGTCGCCCAATGTATCAATCTTTTTTTATTCTCTACATTCACAATCTTTAAGTGATGGATCTCCATTACAATAAAATTCCAAAGCCATAGACATACAACACTGACTTTAAATTCTATAAACCAAAGACATAAGCATCCATAGTGGTGTTAATACCATACAAATGCCATAATGAAAATATGATAATTCATATTGATTTTTCTAGACATGTTAAGTTTCCACGACATACAGGATCGCTATACCAGAAAACTATGTGCATGGTTTTTTTCATCTTATATGTAGTATTTGGGACTTTTATAAACACAATGCTTAAAATTCAACATTTACCTTGTGACCCTGTGTGTAGTTCAAATTCCAAACTAAGGAGCTGTAGTATTATCATTAAAAACACTCTCCTCAAATCATATGAAGCTTGATTCCCATCTGGCTTTCTTTTAGTTAGTGGTATCCTTAAAGATCTAAAACACTATTTGAGAAGATTAGGGAATATCCTTTTCTCTCGGAAAACTTCCCCTTTCTCATATAAAAACCCAGAACAGATTAATTGGCATTAATTCAAGAGTCCACAGCTGTCTTCAATATGTTACTGAGTGCATTGAGCATACTATCATTGTAAACAGGGAAAGTTTGCTTCATAAATACCATTTAGGAAAAGAGAAAGGCAAAACAATGAAGCCTTTTTACAGGCTGATCCGTGGTGGAAAATGCACATCTCTGGAAGAGTAACAAAAGGGTTTTGGAAACAACGAAATCTCATTTTCTGTTGGAGTCAATGAAGGCCAAGACAAGGTTTTTATTATAGTATGCTGTTTTCTTTTTACTATTTAAACAATGTCCAAGTAGTGTGACTAAATGGAAAATCCTTTTTTTTTTCATGACCTTTTAGGATCATTACAATATTAAGCCAGAATGGAATACTCGCTGTCAAATCAAATTTTGCATTCAAATATTGCTAAAAAGTAAACTGTCTATTACTACTGAAAGTATACAACTGTTGTTCTTTAAGATACTCAATATCGAACGATCCCATGTAAAGACAAGGGATCAATTCAGGCCCTGAGATTATCCTAGATATAAGTCAAGTCTAATGAAAGTATTTAGATTTTTTTTTTTTTAGGCAGAAATTGGGCATAGTAGAGGGGCAAAATAGTTACCTGCCGATAAATTCTATGTTCTATTAAATATTTGCAGGGTTCTGTAGGAGCATATTATTGTCAGTTAGGATGCATATGTGTCAGTTACATAATACATCCATAATAAAGTATGATTTGACTGCTCATTTAGATTTTTAAAATTAATTACAGGTTAAGTATCCCTAATCGAGAAAAACGTTATGTAATCATCCCAAAAATTTTGGGTTTTGTCACAAGTTGCAAATTCCACACAGACCTGTCAGAATGCAAGCACACAACATTTTTTTAGTGTCCAGCCTCTTTAAGCTATGATATAGCCTTTCCATGCATGCTCACATTCTCACACGCCCACAAAGGGTAATACAATGGCACCAAATAAACACATATAAATAAAATTTACATATATAAATACCATGTAACAGGATAAACAAGATATATGAAATTGAGTTCACATTATAATTTCATACCTATAAATAAGACAATACATCCTTACTCATATAGTAATAAGATATAAACATATAGAAATTGTATATAAATATGCATATAATAAACATATAACAAAGAGGATATAAATATTCAATTAATAAACATATATAAATAAGATATAAGTATACATATATAAATAACACATAACATGAAGAAATATGATATCAGTATACCCAAACCAGACATAAAAAAGAAGATAAAACTGGGAAACAGGAATGGTAACCTGTAGGGAGCGGCATCATATAGTGAGAGAAGCATACGCAGGGGAAGTCATAAAATCTTGCCATGATTGCCAAATGTCTTGGAACCTTGTGAAATTACCACGACCTCTAAGTACTAGTTCCTCCATCTGTAGTGTATTTAATTTAGCAATCCACTCAGAAATGGCCAGGGATTGGGGACTTTCCAATGAACCAGTATAGGAGCTTTTGCCTCGTTCAGCATGTGAAAATGTAAAGAGGGACACCAGTGACCGGTTTGATTGTGCTAAAAATTGTGGACAAAAACAAATGCATTGAAGGGCAACTCCACCAAATGTGTAAAGTGTCAGCTGAGTTAGAGCCACATCTCCAACATGTCTCAGGAACATTATGGAAGATGCGGTGAAGTTATTGAGGAGTGCGGTATCAGCAGGTCAACAGTTTATAGGACATTTCTTGGGTTTTTGTGGCCATAGAGCATTGGTGAGTCAAGCGAAGAACTCTATACCATTGGGCTGGTGAAATCGCTGTATTAAGAGCAGATTCCCAGTACCTGGTATAATATGGAAAAGACACAGCAAGAGGTATGATTAACATTTCTTACAACCTAGATATGAGGTGAGAGAGTGGTGGAGACACAACACACAATTGTGCAAAGGATGTATTGGAATGGTGAATAGTGTGTTGAGCAAGTGGGCAGGAGGGTGGTACCATATCCACTAATGTAAGGACTGATTGCTAAAAGAAGATTCCAGAGAAACCCATTGTTTGTCAAGAGTAGATTGGGACAAGTCAATAATACATTGGAGATGGATAGCGTCATAATATCCACGAATATGGGGTAAAGCTAGGCCACCTTTATTTTTCTGCAGAATCAGAATTGATTATCGCATTCTGTTTATTCCATATATATTTAATAAGGTACTTTTTAGCACGGGGAAAAAAAGGAAGGAGGTAAAGCAGTTGGTAAGCATTGAAGAAGGTATAGAATACGTGGTAATATGTTCATTTTTAAAACTTGAATCCTACCAGTCTAGGTTATGTAAGGAAGGTGCCAGGAATCCTAATCTGTTTGAATATTATGTAATAAAGGGGCAAAGTTGTACTTATATATGTCTGATAAAACCAGGGTGAGCCAGACGCCAAGATATTTCAATTTAGATGGGCACCGCCGGAAAGGAAATGAGGACTGAAGAATTGTGGCTGTCACATCTGGGACAGACAAGTTTAGGATTTCAGATTTAGTTATCTGTGTTAATTATAAGGTTAGATAGAGGGTTGTAAAGGGCAAATTCATCCAATATACTGGGCAGGGTCAAAGGGGGTAAGGAAGGGCTCAATAGTCAAAATAAACAAAAGCGGTGAAAGAGGGCAACCTTGGCATGTATCGTTTGTGATCGAGAATGAGGAAGAATAGGAGCCATTCACTCTAATTTTAGGGATAGGTTAGGAATAAAGAGACATTATCCACCGAAGCATGTGAGGGCCTAGACCAAACCCAGAGTTGCATGAAGAAATTTTACAAGATTTGCTTTTTGGAAGTAGAGGCTAAATGAATCACATTTAACATTTTAACTGTATTATCTTTGGCTTCGCTATGAGGGACAAAACCAGCTTGGTCACTGTGTATAAGATAGGGCATTAAAGGTTGCAGATGAGGGACCAGAATTTTAGCAAATAATTTTAAATCTATATTTAGAAGTGAGAGAGGCCGATAACTATGGCATAATGTATGGTCTTTCCCATGCTTAGGGACAACTAGAATTTCTTATGAACGGGGACTCTAGTTCGGTTTATAGAAAGCCAATAGTATTACATGTGTTGCATAAGCCGAAAGTCTATAAACCGAGCGACGTTCAGTTTATAGACTTTCGGTTTATAGAATACATGTAATGCTATTGCTGTTCTATAAACCGAAAGTCTATAAACCGAGCGACGTTCAGTTTATAGACTTTCGGTTTATAGAATACATGTAATGCTATTGCTGTTCTATAAACCGAAAGTCTATAAACCGAACGTTGTTCGGTTTATAGACTTTCAGCTTATTGAACAGCAATAGCATTACATGTATTCTATAATCCGAAAGTCTATAAACCGAACGTCGTTCGGTTTATAGACTTTCGGCTTATGGAATACATGTAATACTATTGGCTTTCTATATGGGGACTCTAGTTTGGTTTATAGAAAGCTAATAGCATTACATGTATTCCATAAGCCGAAAGTCTATAAACCGTACAACGTTCGGTTTATAGACTTTCGGTTTATGGAATGTGTAGGTAAATTGATTCGTACGAACGAATAAAACGAAACGAAAATAATGAACGAATTTCGTCTGAAACGAATGCAGTAATGAACGAAATTCGTTTTAGACTAAATAAATAACATTTTCGTCCGAATGGACGAAAACGAAACGAAAATGTTAGTTTTGCACATGTCTATAATAGAGCATTCTGTTTGTTGGCCCTGGAAATGCACATAACTTGTTATATGTTTATACATGACACAGGTGGCTCTTAGGTAGCAATCATACATTTGTCAGTCATGGGATATCCAAAGCTGAAAAGTTATGTATACGAAGAGTAGGAAGTCAGCAAAGTTGAGGTAAGGCAATGTAAGTAACGAGGAAATAAGGCAATGGAGTTTTCATAGTTTTTTTTTACTAATGTAACCAAATAAAATGCTGCAAAAATAGCCAAATACACCAGTGTTAATAAATATATATTATTTATAAAAAATTGTTTAGCATTTGGTATTCTAAAAACCATCTGATTAAAAAACCACAAGACTTGTATTAAAATATATATAACAAAAATATATATTTTTTAACCAGGTAATAGAGCATTCTGTTTGTTGGCCCTGGAAATGCACATAACTTGTTATATGTTTATACATGACACAGGTGGCTCTTAGGTAGCAAACATACATTTGTCAGTCATGGGATACCCAAAGCTGAAAAGTTAAGTATATGAAGAGTAGGAATTCAGCAAAGTTGAGGTAAGGCAATGTAAGTAACGAGGAAATAAGGCAACGGAGTTTTCATAGATTATTTTACAAATGTAACAAAATAAAGAGGCTGCAAAAATAGCCAAATGCACCAGTGTTAATAAATGTATACTATTTATAAAAAATAGTTTAGCATTTTTTGTAAAATGGGAAATATCTTTTGGTTGTATATATTTTCACACAAGTCTTGTGGTTTTTTAATCAGATGGTTTCTATAATACCATTAGTAAAATAATTTGAGAGCAATGACTTGTTTTTCACAGATATATTTTTGGAATGATTATATCTGTAGTAGCCAAGTGTAAAATAAACCTCTTGTTTTAAGCACAGCCTGAGAATGTGTTAATTTGGGCTATGGCATTCTAGAATGAGATCATATTAAACACAAGCATGCCAATATGCTGCACATAAAATCTTTAGCACTCTTCTATTACAGAAAATGTGCCAAATTTACCCAGACTGCTGAAGCTGGACAGCTACCACTGCTGATGTGTTGGAAATTAGGGGCCATTATTTAGTTGCCAATATGAACACATGTTGTATTTATTCTAATGATGAAATCATTCAGAATGTAACAGACAATACATAATTTTTCCATTCACATTTGTGACTAGGTGGTGGACGCACATTGCAACTTTGATGTTTGTTTTCTGCCCTGTTTCTTCTTCTTTTTTTTAAATCAATATTCAGTTTATATCCAGATCAGAGATAATTACCTTAACATTTGTTGGTAACCCTAAGCTTGGTCTGTGACTTAACCCTAAAATTCAGCTTGAAGCATAGACCTAAGTTAATGATCCTAATTATGGCTGATTTTTTTTTAACTCTACACAAGGAATGTTCTCCATTTCAGAGATGGGTTAGGAAGCAAGCTCGCAGAGATGCAGCTTTAAGTTTGTCTATGTAAATTAGGCCTCTTGTCCACTAACAGTGCCAGTGTACTGTGCTAATGTATTTATTAAAAAGTAGGACTAAAATAGTGTTAAACTAGTGTTACACCAAGAAATCTGTGAGCTATAGGAAAATGTAATGAAAGATTTAAATAATCTATTCGATGAGGATATGCAGATTTCACTGCAGGTAGTTTTAGGTAAACATTTGCAATCTACCACACTAGTAAGTACCCGACTCCAATGTAGTCATGGATGCCAATAGGAGATCAAATAATGTTCTTCACATGTAAATACTTTAAAGGGACTGAATCAGTTTACTCTGCATGTAGATAATACAAAATGATTGAAAATGATATATAAATAATGTTAGCAAAAATTAACAGAACAAAATGTGTTTTAAATGTGTCTGTGGAGTCTCCTGTTTATGTCATCACCTGTGGCATGATTTGCAAATTAACTGATTTTTAGCGGGAATGTGTAATTTGCATATCAAGACACAGGTGAGGTCATAAGCAGGGGACTCCACAGACACATTTAAAACACGGTTTCTCCTAATTGAGGCATTTGCTTGCAAATCTACTATCACAAGGTATGGATCATTTTCAAAAATGTTTTATTCTCTACAGTCACAGTATATGTAATGATTAGGTGACAAAGTTCCTTTAATAATGCTCAGTGAGTCTACTGGCTGGTTTCACATATCTAATTAATATTCAAGATCTATTTTCAGGAAACAAAACTGAAAAAAAAGGAAGCTTTAAATTCAGTCCTCATTCCTTTTCATGTGGTACTTTAATATCAGAGACAACACTAATTCTTGTATTACTACAATGGCAAAGTGTCTGTACAAAGACGTCAGTGTCTAAAGGTTCATAGAACATCATTCAATTGTCCTTCACAAAGTCCATTAAATGTCCACCCTGAACATTACTGGTGTTTAGCCCTTCCATAATCTATTATAACAACTAATAGTAGCATAATACTATTTTATGATGGCTTGTACATCCAAACAGGATTTTGAGAAGGGGAGTTTAAATTAAAGAATTAGTTACTGTTATATTTATTGTGTCTTGGTTAGTAATCTTTTTAATTTCATAAACTATTATAATGGTCATATTAACCTGTATAATATTTAATTTCATAAACTATTATACAGGTCATATTAACCAACAAAAATGGTCAAATAGAACTCGGTAGATGAACGGTGCTCGAACTGGGCTCCACCAGGTCCTCAACTTATAAAAATAAACAAAATGGTCCAGAATTTGTTGATAGTGAGGTGAAATTTATTTTATAACCACCAGTGGCAACGTTTTGACCGTGTGGTCTTTGTCAAGCCAGAAACAAAGACCCCATGGTCGAAACATTGTCACAGGCAGTTATAAAATCAATTAGACTTCACGATCATTGAGTGCTAGGCCATTTTGTTTATTTTTATAAGTTGAGGGCCTAGTGGATCCCGCTTAATGCACCATTCATCTGCTAAGTGCTATTTGACCATTTTATTGGTTAATATGACCTATATTATCGTTACATGCTGTATAAAGCATATATATGCTATGTTTTATTAAGCTATGTTACATTTATTATTCTTGGGAAAAAACAATTTTTGTATTTTAACACTAAACACCTTTAAATATAAAAACACATTTATACATATTTATATATACCATAATATTAACTAATTAATTTATATTATTGTATATTATTGTATTTGTCATATCAACAAGTGCGAAGTTAATACCTGTAGTTTAATCTTTTTTAAAAAAATTTAAAATCTCTATTTTTCCTTACTTGAGCACTTTTCGGTAAATACAATAAAAAATAGGAAATTTAGAAACATGAAATGAACATTTCTTACACAATCTACATGTAAACAAAGAAAAGACTTACAAATAGGAAAACTAGAAGCGTCAAAAAACTATTTTCAAATTTTGCTTAGGAACTGTTTCAGTTTTAGTTAACATCAAATAAATCTACCAAGCTTTTATGGACTTTATCCGGCTGGCACCTAAGAGATCTGTGTGAAATGTAAGAAGAGAGGCTAACAAGCTTCCTACACATCCTGCTGGTGCAAACTGACACAGATGCAAAGACTTACTACGTGTTGTGGAACCATTTTTAACATTTTGATACATATGCAATCCATATTTTATTATGATGTATTATTTCCGCCACTTGGGTTGAAGTCTTCATTCTGTTATACATGGCAACGTTGTGGTAGACCTTTCTGGCTGTAATATTAGAATGAAATGTAAGTGTTTTGATCTCACACAGGCAAAGTTCTGAAAAATTGTCTTATAACAATATTTCTAAGGTTTTCACATGTTGCTACTCAACCTATAACCCACATTATGTTTCAGTACAATACCACTGTTATACCAACAACAATGTTGATAGTAACTCCGTTCATCAATAACATGCAAAACAAGCCTGGAATTTCCAAACTCAAATAACTTTATTAACTTATCATTTCAATAATTTGAAAGCAACGTAAGGGTCAAGGCAAGGTTAATACTGACAAATGCACATCTCAGGGCTTAACACACTCAGAGACAAAACTGAAAGTCATGCCAATCATGATAACAATGGATGAGAATGAAGGGGAAAGCTATCTTGATTACATAAATCTTTGAACCCACATGACAAGAAGAACATGTGATTCTCCGGACCTGCAAGATCCTGTGAAAATTTAATTTGTGATAGCGCATACAGGGCACAATACAAGCAATAATCTGGTCTGCTAGACTTCTTGTCTATAATACACCTTTATCTTTTCTAAATATATTAAAAGCTGGTTGCTTTCTTTTCAATTTTACATCCAAACATTCCTTTTTAAATGTAATAAACCGAAAAACTGCATATTCCATGCTGCCAGTGTCAACAGTAGAGCAGTCACATAACCATCCATATGGAAATTGACATATTTAAACACTTGTATTACTATAATTGACCAAACTCAACTGTCAGCCCAGGGTCTTAGGATAACTGGCACATAATTTCATATAAAACAATGATACACACTTGGTAAATTCCATTTTTGTAATCTCTTGTTTCGATTATATTCAGTTAAATTCATGGCATTAAATAATAGATTTTGTTTATATGAGAATTATCCATATTGTTACCAGGCTTTGGCACCTGACTTAGCAGTGAAAACATTTTAGGCAATTCTTGGACATTATCTTTGAACATCTTTTCAGAGTAATCTGTTAAAGATGAGCTGTTCTTTGATAGGTGGAATTTCAAATGTTGCTTTCTCCTTTTAAAGCACTTTATCTAGAACTGTGAGATAAAAAAAAATAACGATAATTGCATGAATGAGGTCCATGAATATAAATATGAAAAGCAGACATGTGATCATATGTAAGAAGATGGAAGATATTGATAATTACCATTGATTTATACCTGGAAAATACCTAACAAACACCAGATGCGATTACAAATACAGTATCTGGAAAATCCTAATCAGGATACCAAGTCATCAGATGAGTCCTTTATTCTAACTAAATGTTTTAGGTCAAGGTCACAAGCATAGATAAGGGATGCAATTAGAATTGTATTATATTATATTATATGTATTTTGTTTTGCTTACTTATTTCTGGACCATTATGCTAATTATGACTCCCTAAGACCTTAGCTTCAGGCATTTATTTAAAAATGAAAATTTCAAAGAGGAAAGAAACAAGCAAATATTCGACTTGCATAAAGACCACCCCAAAATGTCTGCCTCTCTGCATCTAAAATAAAAATATACCGTATATACTCGAGTATAAGCCGAGTTTTTCAGCCCATTTTTTGTGCTGAAAAATGCCCCCTCGGCTTATACTCGAGTCAGCGTCTGAAAAAAAAAATAATCTAAAACTTACCTCGTTCCTGCTCCGTCTCCCGGTGCTCTGAAGGTATGTGGCTGTGAGGGAAGCGTTGTGAGCTCCCCTCCAGCCGCGCGGTAAACAAAGTGTGTTGAAACTTTTTTTTTAAACAAACTTTATTGATCCGCACGGCTGGAGGGGAGCTCACAACGCTTCCCTCACAGCCACGGACCTTCAGAGCACCGGGAGACGGAGCAGCAAAGAGGTAAGTACTGGGATCTGGGGAAGGGGGGGAGCAGGGTGAGCATATTGAGAGCAAAATCCCGTAATATTAAATGACATATTGGGGGCAATATCCTGGAACATTAAATGGCATATTGGGGGCAATATCCTGGAATATTAAATGGAATATTGGGGCAATATCCTGTAATATTAAATGGCATATTGGGGGCAAAATCCGGGCATATTGAGAGCAAAATCCTGTAATATTAAATGACATATTGGGGGCAATATCCTGGAATATTAAATTGCATATTGGGGGCAATATCCTGGACTAATAAATTACATATTGGGGGCAATATCCTGGACTATTAAATGACAAATTGGGGGCAATATCCTGGAATATTAAATGGCATATTGGGAGCAATATTTACCAGTAGCTTCACTGAACTTGTGGCTTCTAAAGCATTTGGAAGAAGCAATTACAGAAGAAGAGGGCCTAATTGATCCACTAAACATTTTTTTACTTGTGCTTCAAATACTTTTTAAGGTACATGCCAGCTTATATTCTGCTATGATGCATTTATGGAAAGCATCACAGTGTTACGCTCATTGTGCAGAACCAGTACCCAGGAGCGAAGATAGGACTACGCAGGTATCAGGAAAAACTCTATAAACCAGAACGGAGTACTTCACCCTCCAACTACCTTTATTCAGCAGTTGACCCCAGGATGCAGGTAGCCATGGGTCTTGCAGATGATCCATCTGGAATATCGAGAAATCTAGGTGGAGTAGACCAGAGAATGGTCACAAAGAAAGCCAAGGTAGGAGCACAAGGAAAAACAGGTCAGCTAAAGTACAAGCCAGGTTAGGAAGCCAGAAGTCAGGATAAACAAGAGCAAATCTGGGTCACAACAGGAAAACACAGGGTACACACTCTGGATCAGGATACGGAAGACCATCCAGGAGCAAAGCTGACATGTAAATGAGTTTCTTAAATAATATGCAGAACAGCTGTAGCAGCTTCAGTGTTAAATGGGATCAAAGCATAGAGGAAAAGCATAGTAGTCACATATGAAACTGCAGGAAGACTGTGGTGTAAAGTTTAAGCTACTGGGCCCACAAGAAGAGAACCACTAGTATTAATCCTGTGACTGACGGATGTACGTGGAACCATAACACATGTATAAGGCAGTCTCTCTCTGCCAGTGCAGTGACATTCCATTTTTTTTGCATGTCAAAAACAGAGGGGACCTTAGTGTCCTAGCAGAGAGACTATCAGTCCTGTTAGACCCCCAAAAAGATGCTTGCCTGAGCACACGCTGAAAGTGGCAGCAAGTGGCAGCATTCAGACAAGCTGGGTGGCAGAGTAAACCTTCATGAATCTGTGAAGATAAACACTGGATTTACTCCATTCAGAAGGCAAAAGGCTTTAACGTGTGCTTCTACTAGTGAAGTAAAAGTTAAAGTAAATCTTTAGTGTCACTTTCAGTGCTATGAACAGTTTTCTGATATGCGCAGAAATGAGTTGAGTTGCGTTTCTTGCTGAAACTGTAGTATTATTAACTGTGAACACAATTTCAGGTGTGGGATTTAAGGGTGAAAGGGTAATTGCAAACAGATCAGTATTTGAGATGTTAATCCTTAAGTAGCAGGGTGCCATCCAGGAAACGATTTCAGATAAACAATCTCTTCAATGAGTTAGTAGTAATAGGCATATGCCTGGCAGGGAAGATTATAAAGTGTTTGCTACTCATGCAGTTTACTGTACATTTTTACTTTTTTACGCCACATACATTCTCCCCAGAGCAATATTTACAAAGTGCAATATTTCCTTGTCATATGTAAGTACAGAGATTACTTTTCAATTCAGTTATTTATATATTTATTTAAATTACTATTTACAAAAATCTTTTCTTTTCCACTTAATGTTTATTATTTTAGAAACGTATCACAGTTAATCTTGGCCTTGTTCCCTGCAGAAATCAGCTCAGGAACCCATTAGACAGTTCATTTTGTAGCATGACTTAGCTTAACAAAAGCTTTATGTGGTAAAATAAACCAATATTAACAGGTTTCTAAATTGCATAGCCTGATCATTTGCAATATAAAATCACACACATAAGGCGAAAAGTAAATTCCACTACCACAGACTAGGGTGCCAAACTACAATACTGTAAAATAGTTAATGGAAGATTATATTTGTTTTAATATGATGGCTACAAAGAGTGTATTGCTGAAGAATGAAGACTTGCTAGGTCATTATCATGTGTTTTATGGAAAACATATGTTTTTCAGTAATAATACAAAAAACAATAGAAGCTAAGAAAAGCATAATTGTGTTGCCAACTATGAAAAATATTTTAAGAGACCCTATTGGGCAGTATGAAAACCCAAACAGTAATTAGCTGCGAAGTTTTAATTTTGCAGTTGGTCCTGCATTGTTTTAAATGCTCCAAGATTATATCTATTTAATCCTCAAAAACATGTAACCTTTCAGCAAATTACACAGTACATTTCTGCTATAAAATCATGTTTTAAAAAAAAAAAAAATGCTAACAGCATCATGTCAAAAGCATACAGCTGTCAGTATAAACAGATTTAAATAATACAAAAAAAGTATAAGATACAAAAACCCTAAACACAGGTTAGTAATAAAATAGCGATCAAATATATAACATATTTAGCCAAGTTAGCTCTTTGAAAGCAAAAGTGGTCCTCAGAATAGCCTTTTGATACATTTTATTAAATCTATATATATATTTTAAAAGAGGCGTCATGCTCAATACAACTATCAGCAGTACCCAGTGTTGCCTAACATGCTGCTAAATTAACATCACAGCGATTTTTACACGGTATTATCTAAAAAGATATATAAAGCATGATTGTGTCAGGACAATTTTAGAAGAACAAAAAAAAAAGATACAAATATAATAAGTAACCGAGAATAGTGTGGTATCGGGAGGCCAAAACTGTAATGCAGCTGAGAGGGGGAAAAAGTGTGTGACAAGAAGAACAGCACACTTTTTTATGTAAAATCCTTAACTTCCGTGGTTATAGCTATTTTTTTATGGTTTAAGGACTGCGGTTACTAGGTTTAGGAGCCAGCTGCTGGAGTAAAATGTGAAAATAAATACAGTGACATGTTTGATGTGAACAGTTGAAAAGGATAAAAAATATTGAACGTTGAGAACAATTGGTAGCCTAATTATGAGTTTTTTTTTTAATGTCTTTTCATAATCAGTTAATAAATACCTGAACAATAAAACTGAACTTAAGCTTTTAATAGGCCATGTTGGCTTGAACTTAAACAAAAGAATTAGCAGCTTCAGGCATTGTGTAATAACAGCTCCCTGCTTGGTGCCAGGAGAAACAAAGCAATTCTAGTACCTCATTATAATAAACGCTCGCAATATTCTCCCAATATCTGGAGTGCAAGACACAGATCTTATTTATCACAGTATGTGACACATCTGGCACTTGGATCAGGAAACAACTGTTTAACTTCATTTCTGTCATCACCTTCCAACACATTTCTTATACATTCCAATTTGGATGAAGGACCTTGGACTTCTCTCCATAAGTTCTGCATTACCAGTTTAGCTGTGAAGCGTTCTATTCAACATCTTTTTGAGCCTCTTGGCAATTAATTACACAGAGCTGCCTCTTGACTTTAATTGTACTTAACATTTGAAATCGCTGGTATTTGTATCTGTTAGCAATGTCTTTATTAGACACAGTTCACAGTAGTGACTGCATCCTGCCATTGCTTTTGCTTAAGTTAAAGTTTCAGATTTCTAGCGCCCATTGACTTCTGTCACTAGAGAACCATGTGTTTTTCTTTGCTCTTTTGTTATGTTCCTCAACATGTTTTCAGGAAATGGAGGATGGTTCTGTGTTTTATATTAAACTATTCAAAATTGCATTATAGATCACTGTAAACTGTATGACAAGCTACATTATAGGCAACGCCAAAAACATGAAGTATATGTGGTATCCAATAAACCACTAAAAACAGAACATTTGGAGACTTCAGGAGAACTTGCATCTTAAATTGAGATATTATTGCATTGAGTCCAGTATCTGTAGACTACCTTAGTGTAAAACATTTATATATAGTAAAATGCTTAAGTATTTGTATTGTTTATACTTTACAATGCAGTCAACACAAATTCGCTGTGGACATGATAAGCGATGGGTAAGCTTGCCATAGTTAACAGTTCCAGACTGTGTTGAAGGGAAATCAGATATAAATGCTGAGTATTAGTTGCACAGAATGGGACTGCTCTTCACTGCCATTTTATCATGGCACTTAGAAGCCTGACAGATCAGCTTGCATCATTGAATCGAGCAAATGTTATTTTTAGGGTTTGTTTAGGTTTAATATTCGGGTCTTAGAGTCAGGGGTTCATTTTAGGATTAGTAGAACGCTTAAGGGTTAGTGTAACGGCTTAAGGATTAGTATTATGGTTAGATTTAAAGGTAGTATTACCTTTTACAATTATCATTAAAATTAGGGGGTAGTTTTAGGTCAGGGAGGGTTCCTTTACTAGGAGGGGTTAGTATTTGTTGATGCTGACAGTTTAATCCTACCCATGTTGCACACCCACGACATTACATTACAGTAGTAACAGTAATGTGGATGGTTGGCACTAGGGGGGTTTGGCCTAAGATTAATTGTGTGTGTTCTAGCTGGATCAGTTTTAAGCTACCTGATACTAAGAGTGATTGAGGACAACGAGAGCTAGGTGGGATGAGCTAGAGGTAAATCAACTGGTATGCTAGTTGGATGGGAAGTACGCTTCATTAAAGAAATGAGTTTTGAGGGACTTTTTAAAGTTTGAAAAGGAAGGAGAGAGCTGGATGCTCTAAAGGGAGGGAGTTCCAAAGAGAGGGGGCAGCTCGGGCATGCCCCATCACCCCATTGCATTCCCCCATCACCCCCATTACATGCCCTTATCACCCCAATTACATGCCTTCATCACCCCAATTACATGCCTCCATCACCCCATTATATGCCTCCATCACCCCATTATATGCCTCCATCACCACCATTACATGCCTCCATCCAGGGCCGATCCTGGGCGGGTGCGCGAGGTGCACCGCACCCAGGCGCTGTAAGATTGAGAAATATGGGGGCATCTAGACTGGAGCTGCCATGCCCTTGATCATGCTGGGTGCCGTACGCTGGGCGCCTTCTTCCCTCATCATAATCCTTCTCCGTTGAAAAGGAGAAGGACATAAGTAAGGGGAGCCGAATATACTGCTAAACACGGATGTGCGCCCCGTATGTTATTGGCTGCGGTAACCGCACCTCCATGGAATAAGCTCCGCACCCTCACACTGTCAGAGCGCCCGGATGTCAGCTGACTTCCTGCTGGTCTCAGAAGAAGGTAAATGCTGCAGGGATATGTGTGTTATGAGTGTGTGTGTAAGGGTGTTTGTATGTGTGTGTAAGGGTGTCTGTGTATAAGGGTATCTGTGTGTGTAAGGGTGTCTGTGTATAAGGGTATCTGTGTGTGTAAGGCTGTCTGGGTATATTGTGTAAGGGTGTCTGTGTATAAGGGTATCTGTGTGTAAGGCTCTCTGGGTATATGTGTGGAAGGGTGTCTGTGTATAAGGGTATCTGTGTGTAAGGCTCTCTGGGTATATGTGTGGAAGGGTGTCTGTGTATAAGGGTATCTGTGTGTGTAAGGCAGCCTGGGTATATGTGTGTAAGGGTGTCTGTGTATAAGAGTATCTGTGTGTAAGGCTGCCTGTGTATAAGGGTATGTGTGTGTTTAAGGCTGTCTGGGTATATGTGTGTGTAAGGCTGTCTGGATATATTTGTGTATAAGGGTATCTGTGTGTACTGCTGTCTGGATGTGTGTTTGTAAGGGTATCTGGGTGTGTGTTTGTAAGGGTGTCTGTTTGTATAAGGCTGTCTGTGTGTGTAGGGGTGTCTGTGGATGTAATTGTGTGTGTGTGTGTGTGTGTATAAGGGTATCTGTGTGTGTAAGGCTGTCTGGGTGTGTGTGTGTAAGGGTGTCTGTATATGTGTATAAGAGTATCTCTGTGTGTAAGGATGTCTGTGTGTGTGTAAGGGTGTATAAGTGTGTGTTTGTAAGGGTGTCTGTGTGTGATGACACGTTTATTTGTCAAAGAATCATGTCAAAGACAGTTACAAAGGGGCAAGTGGTATTATGAGACTATTGGTCAATCTTTTTCTCAAAGTCTGGTAAATGGTGTATGCAACCTACACAATCTTGCATGCTTCGTAGTTTTTAAATCATGGGAATTTGCTCACATATAAGTGTATGTGTGTGTGTGTGTAAGTGTGTATAAGTGTGTCAGCGTGTGTAAGAGTGTTAAGTGTGTCTGTTAGTATGAGTGAGACGTTTGTGTATGTGTCGGTGAAAAAAGTGTTTTTTACATATATTAAAAAGTTTATATATAGATAGATAGATAAATGCATATATCTGTCTATATATGTGTATTTGCAGTGGCGTAACTACTGTGGCCACACTCACCCTTGTCGGCTCTCCTCTCCCCAGAGCCAGCCCATACAATGCATTTCCTTTTTACTGCCTTGAGTGCTGGGTGTCACGTGACAACCCGGCGTTCAAAGTGAAACCGTCATGGGAAAGAGAGTCCAGCTTAACATAAGCTGGCAGAGATCTTTGTGGATCATACAGTAAAACATTTCAATTGCCAATGTCTGTGAGTGACTGTATATATGTGAGTGTGTGTCTGGGAATGATATATGTGAGTGTGTGTCTGGGAGTGACTGTGTATATGTGAGTGTGTGTCTGGGAATGACTGTGTATATGTGAGTGTGTGTCTGGGAGTGACTGTGTATATGTCAGTGTGTGTCTGGGAGTGACTGTGTATATGTGTCAGTGTGTATCTGTGACTGTGTATATGTCAGTGTGTGTCTGTGACTGTGTATATGTATTAATTGTCAATGCTCAATGGAAAAAGGATACTACAACACACAAGGCCTAAACGATAAATATTGGTCCATCTGGCAAAAATGGATGGAATGTTGTGAATCTAGACATTAAGCGAGTCCCAATGTGACTCCACCCACTTCAGGCCCCCATTTCCCCACCTGGTTACAGGGGGGAGCATCCCCATGCCCCCACGCCTGGCCGGGGCTCTACCACGAGTGGCACAATATTAAGTTTGCCCTTTGCGTTGGCTTACCTCACAACAAAAGCATCAAAGAGATCAAAAGATTTGGATATCATTATAGGTTTCGAGGTGAGGAATCCATCGCAAAATTTCTAAAACACTTATATATATATATTTATATAATTAATGTTTTTGTATTGTATTTGTGATGTCTTTTTATGTCTTTTGAAACATTTGTGTGCTGAAAGTTGGTAATAATTTTTTTTTAACATTTTTTAAAATTGTCATTTAATGGATTGTAGGGATGAGATTCTAGGAGCCCCATAGCAGAGTGCAGCTTAGGCGAAAAAGGGGCACATGACAGGGGGAGTGTTGAGTGTCACAGTGATACCATATATATTTTATTGTCACAGCATGTTTTCTGGGGCCTGATATTCCCTGACAATAAAAATGTTATATATGTTTAGATGTTATTATGTCATGTTTTATAATAAAATTAGTGTCATATGTTTATCATTATATTTCTCTAAGGACATGGTTCATGGGAAATGGTGATTGGTTTCTGATAACTGGTTTCCCCCATGCACTCCTTGAGTCGGGTTTAAGGTGGCTGAGGTGGATTGGGGTTCCTGTTTGGAGTATAATAATGGTGGTCAGTGTCAGGGATCACATGTTATTTATGTTTATAATTTATTTATATTATTAAAGATGTGCCCCCCCCCCCACACACACACACTTTCTAACTATATACTTGTTTTATTGTGGAAGGGGTTGGGGTGATATGTTTCTACTGCTTAACTTGTTCATGACAATGCCCGTACATGTGCGGGCTTCCAATCCAATGCATTGGTGACAATGTACAGGCTGCCTTTAAAAAAGTGCAATCACAGCATTTTTGCCGCTATTCGCGCTATTTTCGGCTTTCCTGGAAGCTTCACAAGTGAATGTTATCCAGGAAAGCAAAAAAAAAAAGGCTGCTGGGACCACACATGGACGGTGTTAAAATGACAGGCCAGTGACAATAGTCACTGACCTGTCAATCACAGGTGAGGAATGTTTCATAATCTCTATGATTGAGGCAAGTCTGAAACAACCCGAAAAGGGGCTGGCTTAGCCTGCAAAAGCTGAGACAGGCTGTCTCAGCCATTGCAGTGTGGATTGTGATTACTGACAAAGCTAATCACAATCCATTGCCATCCTTCCTCAAATTTGCCTTAACAGTTAGGCAGACCAGGATCAACCATTATTTTTTACATTTAATATTGTAATCACTGTGAAAATCAATCACATTGATCACATGCAAAAAAAGACATTAAATGACAATCAGTGCTGTATCAACACTGATTGTCAAAATCATTTTTATCTTGTGTCAGAGATAGAGGAGAGAGAAATATACTATGTCCCAGAAAGAAATGTAATAAAAAAAACGCGACAAAAAACACCTTTTTTTTAACCATTCTTATACTCTTAAATTTTATACATTACACAAAGGGTTAAATCTTAAAAAAATGGTTGCAAAAGTAAGCCATTTAAAAACAATATATTATATCCGAGGATTCATTAAAAAAGCAAGCATGCACACATAAATAAGAATGGATAAGAATGGATAAGAATGTCAAGAATGGACATCAAAACAAATAAAACAATTGTCCTGAAGGGGTTAACAAATACACTATCCTAAGATCACATGCACAGATGTAACACCCACACTAACACTTTTCCTGTTTGCTGTTAATGGATTGAGTAGATGGGATTCTGTGAGTTGTACTTTGCTAATGATCCTCAGACTTTGTTATATCTTATTTAAAGGTACCTTATTTTCTGGCGTATAAGACGACTTTTTAACTCAGGAAAATCTTTTCAAAAGTTGGGGGGGGGTCGTCTTATACGCCGGGTGCTAAGGGTTAACTTACCTACTTTCTGCTCTGTCTCCTCTCCCGCTGTTAAGCCGGTCTGTGGCTGTGAGGGAAGCGTTGTGAGCTCCCCTTCAGCCGCGCGGTCAATAAAGTTTGTTTAAACTTTTTTTTAAAACAAACTTTATCAACCGCGCAGCTGAAGGGGAGCTTACAACGCCTCCCTCACAGCCACGGACCGGCTGAACAGCGGGAGACAGAGCAGAAAGAAGGTAATTGGGATTGGGGACTGGGGAAAAGTTACTTTGACCCATTAAAATCTTCTCAAAATTTGGGAGGTCGTCTAATACGCCCAGTCGTCTTATACGCCCAGTCGTCTTATACGCCGGAAAATACGGTATGTTGGGAAGTTTGTATGTCATTTGTTTTTTTGTAATAAGAAACCACATATGTACAATTAAAACCTAGAAAGCTGCTTTTTCTTCTTGTCCTCTACAGCTATCCCAGTATCACTCCTTGGATTATAGTTCCTGTAATAAAGTTTCCAGGTAATAGAATCCAGTCCTAAAAGGGAAAGGTGACCAGAAGTGTGTGATGACTGTTATTTTCAACACAGCCAACTCCAGTTCTATGATACAAGATTAGTTAACAAAAACACTCCACAGTCAGTAATTTCAGATTTCAATGAAAAAATATAACGTGTCATATGAAGTTGCCCAGATGCTTAAACTATCACAAACATATTTTGGACAAATGTACATATTACCTATTAATTTCAACATTGCCAATCTGTAATCCTAGCACACAACACAACTTAACAAACAATCTTATAGCTATTAGGGATTGGTAATAAAATTATGAAATGTCACATAACTCATCTCATCAATTCAAAGACATTATTTGTAAGCCATCAAATTAAATTATTTACTATACATTTGTTGTTTATGTTTAAATGTTTTTTATGCTCTCTTTATTCTTTAGTCTTTATGCTGACAGTCTGAAAATACACTTGCTGACAGTATTCCGAGGTTCAAGCTTTATAACTTCAAGAAGTTGCTTCATTTCTGAGACATGCCTGCATTGCACTCAAAGCTCTGAAAAATCGTGTGAGTGCATCATGGTATCATTGCTGGGGCATGTGCTTTTTTTTTTTTTAAACATACTGAACTATTGTGTTGTTGTTTTCTCTTTTATGTGGTATCCTGGATACAATTATTTTGTTTAATACATCTAACTACAACTACATTCTGTTGTATTCTTTTTTAATATAGGAATTATTTTCTGTTTATACACATATGGGACTATTCACTAAATTCGTGATTCATTTTCAAATTTAACCTCTAAACTCAACCTCCTCTAATGATTCACTGACTTAATTTTATTTTTTAATTCGATTAATTTACCTCCTATCATAACCTATGGAAGGCAAAATACGGGTCAAACTAGGCATCTGATCTTGGAGGTCGAGTTTGACAACAAAGTCGACCTCCTCGCCATACCTCATTTCGCCTCATCTCCACATTGCAAAAAATGTTAGTGTATACCATTTTGCAAGGTCAAGATAAGGCATTTAAGAGGGTGGCAAATCTGTTCGAGTCTGGAGGTTGAGATTAGTAACCATCTCGACCTCCAATCGCACATTTGAGTGAATAGACCCAGTAGTAGTGGAGACAACATAATACCTTTACAACTTTTATTTTTGATTGCATGTTTGTTTATTTGTGATTTGTTGTCACAGTGTTTGCTATCCCTTTGCACTTTTTTTCTTGTTTTTGAAAATTCCTACTGTCAGGAGCAGATTGCCTGGTAGCATAGATACACTGATATGAAATCTGGTTCAGTGAACAGGCCAAAATCTATCCGGTGGAAACACAGAGGGGAAAGATAAAATATATAAGCAAGGTACAAGCAGGTCAAAACTGTAAATCAACCCAAAGAAATAGTCCAGAGGACAAGACAGGTATTGAAAAATCAAGTTCATGAATAAATGCGGAGGGTCATAAAGTCAACGAAAAAGGTAATGGATAAGATAGCAATTTTTACAGAAAAAAAGAAGATGTTCATGTCAGTGGGATGACCTATAATAGTAACCCACAGTGTTAATCATGAAAATACCAAAAGGAACGGGCACACGCAAAAATGTTTATAAAATGCTAAAATATTTATTGTGTAGACATATGGAATGTAGACTTTTCATCCGGCTATGTGCACAAAAGTTAAATTTCACAGAAAAAAGATCCTGGCAACTAACATCATGAATAACAAAGTATTTATACCTTAAAGGGACTGTCTAGTGGCCAAAATGCATCTTCCAAATATTAATGCATATTAATGTGCTTTTAAAGTACTTTCAAATGCATGTTTTACATTTTGCATTGCTTAAAATATAAAATACTTATAGCTAGATGAAATTGTAAAATTACAGCAGTTTGCAAGAAACCAGGACTGCCCACACTAGCTAAGTAAAAGTCATTTCCCTTTTTAATTTTTTTTTGCTGCAGGCACCAATGAGAATAATGCCATTCAAATGAATGGAATATCCTGTTTCTCTAGTGAAGTCATCAGACAATGTGTTGCACTATGAAGAGATCTTGCTGTGTACAAGTGTAAGGTCACTCAGAGGCCACACAATATAATCAATGTGAAGAGCACAGGAAGTGACTAATTGAAACAAAACTTTATATCCTCAGTGTCTATATAATCAGTGCTGCCGCACCTGCAGTAAACATGCAAAGTAATCACTGGGGAGGGCTTGTGTCAAATATAAAAAATGTGATTTATGCAGAGTGCCTGCATCAAATCACACTGGAAACAAGCCTGTGCACTATATAAGCAGTAATCTTCATCTTGCACCAAAGTGAGTTTGGGGACTAGACTGTCCCTTTAAAGAAAGTTCCAATAATAATACCATGACTAGAGCAAGCGTGCCAATGGCTGATACAGCGCCCACCTGATGAGTGGTGCTACAATTATGCACAAATTGGCATAGCACGGGGAGAAGTCTCAATGAAGCAAAGTGCTAGCACAACATGAATATTGCAAGAAAAGAGGCTGCAGCACTGCTCACAATGTGACAGCTCATAAAGGTTCACATTAATAAAAATAAAGACTTTAAAAAAACAACAGTTCTATGAATTCTCTAATCAACAAGAATAATAAACTTGTCCTGAATAAAACCCTGATGGTTCTACCTGCCTTGTTGAATTATTTCCAACACAATTGTTTACTCTTCTATATAAAAACTGAGCATTTATTTATTATTTATAAAGTATTTATTGTGTAGCTGTGCAATTGGCAATAACCTGCATAAGTACTTTTCTTACTTCTGGGATTACCTACACTGCATACCAAGAACTGAGAAAAGAACTGTAGCAGCCAGGTTTGGGAGTATTTGTTAATGAGCTTGACAAAGTAAATTGCAGTGGTGAATTTAGTCACAAGCACACACCGCTCAGATTAAGGGTTACTTTTATAAATTTGGGTGTCGGGCCTGCATTTTGGCATTATATCCTCTTTCCAGGAATCAGTCTGAAATACTATACAAAGTGACTTACAGTTTTTGCTGATCTGTAGTGAGACACTTTGCTGTCAACATCTGTGAATAGGGTAATGAGTCAATGAGTGCCAGAGGATGAAAACGATCAGCTCTTAGAATTGTATTTCTTTTTGTGGATTTATGATATACCTTAGTGGAAAAAAGTTCTATCATTCAAGCATACCAATGACTAAATAGAAAATCTGTTCCTTACTGTACAAGGTGGTAAATGTAATCGAGCTGGCTTGATTGTTGCAATAGTCCAAGAAGAAAAACATTTTCATGAATCTGTCAGATTAAAAACACATTATCAATATAGCATATAAAGGAATGTGCATATTCAGAACAATAGATAATTCTCTGTTCAGAGTCTTCCCTATCGCAGTTTGTGTATGAGTGAGCTCCATTGCTGCCCATTGATGTGCCCTGTAGTTGTTCGTAGAAATGACCTTCAAATTATAAAAAATCCCTTTACAAAATCAAGTAAAAAGAAGAAAGGATTAGCACTCCAGTGTTTTTTCCAAAATGTCCCTTTTCACCTATATTTGCTTTTGGAAATATTGAATGCTTTTATCTTGAATTATGATCTTGAATAAAATGAATATTTACATTTTGGATAATATACTGGAGTGCTAATCATTTCTTCTGTTTACTATTTTTGGAGTCTTTGGGGTGATCTCAGGCTTTTGAGCACCGCAGTGCAATCCAGCCAATAGTAGGCTGGGATAGGGAGGTTTCTGATTGGCCAGCCCCTGGCACATAGGGATAGGGGGTAGGTATTTATTTAATGTGCCTGGAGCATTTGACCAGCATATTTTTTACATTAAGGGAGCCACGTGCATCATACCATACAGTGGCATCTGGGGGGCTATATTAGTAAATAGTTTAATGACTGCAGGCATGGCACCACCTGCAGTCACTAGCAGGATATTTTTTTTTTTATGGCCAGTGGGAGGTCGCTGGTCCCAGGGAGGGTAGGATATTTTTTTTTGGGGGGGGGGGGGGGGGGATGCTAAGGGACTGGAAGTGGCTATTACGCTATTACAGCCCCAGTCTCCTAGCTTAATTTTAACAATTTCAATCAAAACATTTCAGTCAAAACACAGTTATTCTCTTAACGCAGTACTGGTACTTTAATGCATGGTACTTCATCCCAGTATGAATGGCACGCTGTTCCAAAAGGAAAAGCGTGCAGTAGGTTAAATGTCCCAGGTTCAGAGACATAGAATCCAGGCCATTATGGCTTGCTGCCTGTCCCAAAATGGATTTGAAGATCGACTGTGATGGGGGTTCTTGGAGGGCCCTGGGGGCCAGAAGACTCCCTGTGAACTATGGACCCTGTCTGTTAAAATATTAGTTTGGGGGTACAGACTTAGAGGACACCAATGAAACCATGTTTTCAACTGGACTTCAAACACAGGCACAGGATGTCAGCCAAGATGTGTACCCTTGGATCCAAACCTTTGTCCCATTAACTGTGTTTTCCCCAGGTTAAGAGTGTATCCTACCCTGTGACCCCTGTAATTATGTCACCTTACCCATTGTCTTCATGTAGGTACCATATTTGCTCGATTATAAGACGACGTTTTTTTCAGAAAAAAAATTCTGAAAACTACCCCTCGTCTTATATAAGAGGTCGTCTTAAAAGCTGAGCTGCAGGGGCCCTGGATCCCCCTCTCTAACAGCAGGGGATGTCTGCGCGATGAGCGTTGACTCCCCCTGCTGCTGCCCGGCACAACCGCCGGGACTTCTATGATGAAGCCGGGTACTTCCGGCTTCGTCATAAAAGTCCCGGCGGTCATGCCGGGCGGCAGCAGGGGAGGTCTGCGCAGGGGAGGTCTGGCCAGAAGCTGCCCCGCTAGCCACCTGGGAGAATCTGGCAGCTGGGGGATGTCTGCACAATATGTGCAGACATCCTCCATGCTGCCCGACACGGCAGTCTATTATGAAGGACCAGCTGTCCGTCATAATAGACTGCCGTGTCGGGCAGCATGGAGGATGTCTGCACGTTTCATGCAGACATCCCCCGGCTGCCCCCACTAGCCACCAGGGATCGAGTTACAGGTGAGGGGGAGGGAGGGGGCAGAGAGACAGGGGGAGGGGGGGACAGAGCAACAAGGGGAGGGAGGGGGGAAGAGACAGAGACAAGGGGAGGGAGGGGGGAAGAGACAGAGCAACAAGGGGAGGGAGGGAGGAAGAGACAGAGCAACAAAGGGAGGGGGGGACAGAGCAACAAGGGGAGGGAGGGGGCAGAGAGAAACAAAGGGAGGGGGGAAGAGACAGAGACAAGGGGAGGGAGGGGGGCAGAGAGAAACAAGGGGGGGAAATGACAGAGGCGAGGGGGGAGTCAAAGGGAGGGGGAGAGAGAGATAACACTAAGGGGGGAGAGAGACAAAGCTGGGGGCAAGGGAAAGAGAGAGGCAGCATTGGCACATAAAAGGAAATAAAAACAAGAAATGCATTTTTTTATATCATAATTTTTTATTAAAAAAGCAATTTACATGTGAATATATACAAGTTGAACTTTTTTCCTATAGGGTAGTCTTATATTCAGGCTTTAAGTTTTTTTCCTAAAGGAATATCCAAAGTTTGAGGGGTCGTCTTATAATCAGGGTCATCTTATAATCGAGCAAATACGGTAGGTAATTCAGTGTCCTTTTGTGATGTCCCTCAATTAACAAGTTACTTTCATTGAGTATACTTTGTATATATCTGAACTTGACACCTTTGTATCCTGAAAGGTGTGAGGCAGGATTTCCCCTTTGTATGTCCTTCTATTGTGTTCAGTGTGTGTCTTAATGTGTGTTTTGTAATTAGGTTTACTCATTGTATGTTAATTCCTATTTGGTTTGCAGCCTGAAAGTATAACGTATTCCTACACCCAGTTAATTGGAGAACCTAGTGGAGAACTATACTTAGTTCCATCCCCCCAATTGTATACTAATGTCAGTGATGTCATGTTTGTGTGGTTTATAAGTCTGTGCTGGTTTCACAAATAAAGAAGAAGTTGTTGGTCATTTCTGTACCTAACTGCAAGTGGACCTGTCTGCTAATTGGGTACAAAGAGCAGGGTCCAGAAAAGACTTGCTGGGTGAATGCTGAGCTGTAATTGTGGGCTAAAAGTGAAAGGGCAAGCTAACAGTGGCATATTAATGAGCAAATTGGCTGTAGCTTATTAATGGACAAACTAACAGTAGCATATTAATGGGCAAACAAGCACTGGTATATTATTAGGCAAATTGGATGTAGCATATTAATAGGCAAATGAGCAGTGGAATATAAGTAGGCAAATTGGCTGTTGCATATAAAGGGGCAAACTAACAGTGGCATATTAATGGGAAAATTGGCTGTGGCTTATTGATGGACACACTAACATTTGCACATTAATGGGCAAACGAACACTGGCATATTAATGGGCACATTGGCTGTGGCATATTAATGGTCAATTTGGCCATGGCATATTAATAGGAACATTGGCTGTGGCTTATTAATGGACAAACTAACAGTGGCATATTAATGGGAAAATGAACAGTGACACATTAATGGGCAAATTGGATGGGCAATGTGGGTACATAAGAAGGGAATAAAAACAAGAAAAGCTATTTTTCAATAAGATTTTATTACATATACAAATAGTTGAATATGATATGAAAATAGTTGCCTATAATATTAAAGGGTTTACATTTACATACAGTTTAACATTGGATCGAGGGGAGCCCACTGCTAAGGACTTCGCCCGGGTGCCCACTAGGGTCTTAAAGCAGCCCTGGCTATTGGAAGAGTAGAAAAAGCAATGATGGTTCCAGAATCTATAATGAGGAGGAATTTTACTCTTTGCCGATATACATATACAACTGCTGAGACAATACCAATTATAAATCTGATTTTCATTATACATTAAAAATACATTTATTATGTATTTCTAAATATTTGGATGGAGTATGATTAAATTAATAATGCTTTAAAATGTGGCTACTGAAAATTAACTAACGAACTAATGAAAATGAACTCTGGGGTTGCAGCTATTATTTTATTAGCCCAAACACTGCAATACTGAACTATTTAGTATAATGTTTCTATTTAAAAAGCTGCAAATAATACAAAAATAACCTATATAACTTAAAAAATTTATTTATAATTTGTGTAAATGCACTTATAATAATAGCCAGGTGGTGGCACTGTGTGATGCCTGACATAAACCCAGCCATAAAAATCCATGCATGAACAGAGCAGCACTGTTTAGGAAAGGATGTGAATTTTACTTGCATAACGATAAACAGTTCAGTTCTTTTACATTTTTATGATTTCTAACCCCTTAGTCCCAGAGCTTCTAGTAGGAGTCCCACCCAAAATTAAGATTTAACTGCCATGTTTCTAAAAGTTTGTGCTTTTTTAACACATAGCGCAGGGCAACTTTACAACCTACAACCTGTGAGAACAGAGCAAGTTTTAATTTGGCTCGTACATTACATTTTGGAACCTTGATACTGTAAATGATGATAAGCAGTTTTCAATAAAAATTAGAGGGATATAATAATATATTCTATATTTATATTCAGATAATCGCTTGGATTCAATGTAGGCCATTAACAGAAAAATGTGTGTTGGCTGTAAATTAACCAACATTCCTTATTTAACCAGAAGGGTTAACTTTATTTAGAGGCTAGTCCCTGGCCCCCGCAGATTATTAAGAGACACTTTTTAAAGGTTACATTTTTAACCACAGGGAACACTTAGCGCCAGTCATGGCACTCAATGGATGAACCTTTCTTACAGGTTTCATAATGTTTGGAACTCAACCCTTTACCTGGACAAGGTAGAGGTTTTTTTTTTAAAATGATTGTAGGGGGGACAGTAGCACATGTGCTGCCCCTGGCACCATATATTAATTTTTTTACATTTATTGTAGGGGGACAGTGTTCTTTTGGGCATGGCTCTACTTTTTCGTATTATTCCCCAGTCCCCTAGCATTAATTTAACGCACTTTAGCTTGCTGTCGTCAGTTGGCATTGAATCAGGTGTGGTCCTGTCCTGGCCTTTTTTTCGAATCTGTGTCACCTTTTTGGCTTGCTTTTCACTTAAATAAAGCACTTTTTACTTACCTGCATCGGGGAGTGGAGTGCACATCTTTTCCATGTCTCTCTATTGATCACGTCTCATCAACGCAGTGGAGCACCCGCACCCACAGCAGCTGTGAGTAGAGCCGGTTTCAAACACTAAGTGTTTCGTTTCTCTGGCATTGAATCACACTTTATTCCATTAGAAATAATGTTCAATACAAAAACTTGAACATTTGCTGGCCTGTACTGAATCCCCCCCAAGAATGGTTAATTATCAGGTATAATAAAAAAGAACAGAACTAAAGCTGCACAAAAAAAACTCTAACTTTATTTCTGTTATTGTGAAATATTAAAATACATCTTTTGATAAAGGTCCAATATCTGCAATAAATGTTAAAAGAAACACAGAACATAAAAATAAACAAAACATCTTACAAAACAAAAGTGATGTGGGTTAGACATGCAATTACAATACGATGAAGGGTATTTTTCTACGAAATATTCTTTTATAGAAAGATCTGTGTGTCAATAAAGCAAATCCGTTTCACAGAGAACTTTGATGCTTTGGTAGCAGAATTTCCTCATCCAATTAAATCATTGTGCTGGTCTGCAGCTTGTGTGAGTGTGAGTTAAGTAAAGAGTTAAGGGGAAGCAGGGATGGGTGAAGCACAGGACCGGGCCGTGCATGGGTCGCAGTGGGTCAGTTAACCCAGGCGGCACTTTTGACATGGACAGAAATTTGCAGAGTCAGCTGCTGGCTTTTTGTTTGTGCAGCCCAGTGAACCCCCTTCACTGGGCTGGCTCAGAGGTATACTTTGGTAGGGGTGTGCGTAGCACATCGGCTCATGGCTCTTCATAACAGGGAGCTGATATTTGTCTGCTACTTGACTCTGAAAAAAGCAGGTCTGGCAAAGACCTGTTGGTGTCAATCATTCCTGCATTGTGCCCAGTCATATATGGGGAAGGTACTTTTTTGCGAGTTATGGGGCAAAAACCAAAAATAGTGTTTTTGTTTTTTCCCCATATTGACCTTTTCACCCCAACCCAAACCCAAAATTTAACCCTAACACTAAATTTAACCCCAACTCTAATCCTTATTATATCCCTTAATATGTTTGAATTTTAATTTAATTTTAACCCTATCCCTTATGCTAAAAAATATTTAATTTTAACCCTATAGGCTAATCTAACTATATAACCAGTTTTTAATTAATTAAATATTTATTTAATTTTTTTTTTCCATTGCTATGCTACTTAACTACCACTAGGGGCAGTCAAGTAGCATATTCAGAGCGATGGAAGTGAAGTTACTTTCACTTCCGAAGCTCTGACCGGCAGAGGGCATAGCCATATTGAAGGAGCAGCTTGCTCCATCAATATGGCTCCCACGATCGCTCCGTGGGGCGATCGTGGGTGCCCCAGAGCAGCAATTTCGGTGCTGGCTATTGCCTCGACATCGAGGCAATAGACCAGCACCGTTAGAGGGGTTGATCGCGAAAACCGCTTGATTCACCGCAGGACGTGCCAGGCACGTCCTTTGTTGTTAAGAGAGTTTCTCCTAGGACGTGCCTGACACGTCCTTTGTCGCGAAGGGGTTAATTGGTGAAATGAATTACATTAGAGCATGAGCTTTATTGGTGAAATGAATTGCATGAGAGATTGAGCTTTATTGGCGGACTGAATTACATTAGAGTGTAAGCCTTATTTTCTGACAAATTGAAATAGAGAAAAAAGGAAGAATCCGTATTTGGTGATAAATCCGTGATGATTTTAATGGCAAAAAATGGTGATGGATACAACAGCAGTAGACGGAGGGAAAAAACTTGACGCGTTTCGCGTGAACACGCGCTTAATCATAAGGATCTCACGCACAGCTGAAACACCCTTGCAGTGCTGGAGAGGCACTGTACTAGGGCGGTGGAGCCCGGACCCTTCCCCCTTGTCTTAGGGGTTATCTCTGTTTTTATTTTCGGACTGAATTACATTAGAGTGTGAGCCTTATTGACAATGAAAAAAACTGCTTTTTTTAAAACAAATTACAACCAAAGGACAAGGAGGAACATAGCCCTACACTGAATTAATAGAATTAAAAAAACTATGGTAAAATAAGATAAAGAAAGTAATCAATTACATCAATGGATAAAGGAACTACCAAATCATGGGAAAATAATGCAAAACACAAGCACACACAAAACTAACATAAATAGTCTCCTTTTACAAAATATGAATTCCTGAAAAATTACAATTGTATATAATATTAGCAGTAGAAAGAGGGAGGTGCTCATGCCATTGTACAGAGTTCTGGCGAGAACTCACTTGGAGTTTTGTACACAGTAATGTAGAAGGAGAAAGATACTTTGGAGAAAGTTCAAAGAAGGGCTACTAAACTGGTTCATGGATTGCATGATAAAACTTACTAGGAAAGGTAAAAGGATCTTAACATGTATAGCTTGGAGGAAATACGTAACAGGGGGAATGTTATAAAAACATTTAAATACATAAGGAGGAGAGTATATTTAAAAGAAGAACAACTACCCCAACAAGATGACCAAGTCTTAAATTAGAAAAAAAGTTTAAAAGTAATACCCTAACACACGTTGAAACCCTTAAACACAAAGACACCCTTGCAGTCACACACAAAGACACACTTAGCACTTACACACCCTTACACAGACACAGTGACGCACTTACACACACACCCTTACACAGGCACAGTGACACACACACCCTTACACACACACACACCCTTACAAAGACACAGTGAAACACTTACACACACACACACTCTTACACAGACAGTGACACACTTACACACATACCCTTACACAGACACAGTGACACACTTAAACACTAGACATGTGCAAAACTAAAATTTTCGTTTCGTTTTCGTCCATTCGGACGAAAATGTTATTTATTTCGTCTAAAACGAATTTCGTTCATTAGTGCATTCGTTTCAGACGAAATTCGTTCATTATTTTCGTTTCGTTAATTTTTTTCGTTCGTTTTATAGAATACAATGTAATACTATTGGCTTTCTATAAACCGAACGAGAGCCCCATTCATAAGAAATTCTTATGAATGGGGTTCTCGTTCGGTTCATAGAAAGGCAATAGTATTAATTGTATTCTATAAGCCGAAAGTCTATAAACCGAACGACTTTCGGTTTATAGACTTTCGGCTTATGGAATACATGTAATCCTATTGCTATTCTATAAACCGAACGACTTTCGGTTTATAGAATAGCCATAGGTTTACATGTATTACATAAGCCGAAAGTCTATAAACCGAAAGTCGTTCGGTTTATAGGCTGTTGGCATTTAACTAATAAGAGACAGAGTCTCCATTCATAAAATTATGAATGGAGACTTTGTCTCCGTGTAGTAAAATGCCGACAGCCTATAAACCGAACGTTCGGTTTATAGGCTGTGGGCATTTTACTACACGGAGACAAAGTCTCCATTCATAATTTTATGAATGGAGACTCTGTCTCCGTGTAGTAAAATGCCGACAGCCTATAAACCGAACGTTCGGTTTATAGGCTGTCGGCTTATGGAATACATGTATTCCTATTGCTATTCTATAAACCGAACGACTTTCGGTTTATAGAATAGCCATAGGTTTACATGTATTACATAAGCCGAAAGTCTATAAACCGAAAGTCGTTCGGTTTATAGGCTGTCGGCATTTAACTAATAAGAGACAGAGTCTCCATTCATAAAATTATGAATGGAGACTTTGTCTCCGTGTAGTAAAATGCCGACAGCCTATAAACCGAACGTTCGGTTTATAGGCTGTGGGCATTTTACTACACGGTGACAAAGTCTCCATTCATAATTTTATGAATGGAGACTCTGTCTCCGTGTAGTAAAATGCCGACAGCCTATAAACCGAACGTTCGGTTTATAGGCTGTCGGCTTATGGAATACATGTATTCCTATTGCTATTCTATAAACCGAACGACTTTCGGTTTATAGAATAGCCATAGGATTACATGTATTGCATAAGCCGAAAGTCTATAAACCGAAAGTCGTTCGGTTTATACGCTGTCGGCATTTAACTATACAGAGACAGAGTCTCCATTCATAAAATTATGAATGGAGACTTTGTCTCCGTGTAGTAAAATGCCGAAAGCCTATAAACCGAACGATCCGTTTATAGACTTTCGGCTTATATAATACATGTAATCCTATGGCTATTCTATAAACCGAACGTTCGGTTTATAGAATAGCAATAGGAATACATGTATTCCATAAGCCGACAGCCTATAAACCGAACGTTCGGTTTATAGGCTGTCGGCATTTTACTACACGGAGACAGAGTCTCCATTCATAAAATTATGAATGGAGACTTTGTCTCCGTGTAGTAAAATGCCCACAGCCTATAAACCGAACGTTCGGTTTATAGGCTGTCGGCATTTTACTACACGGAGACAAAGTCTCCATTCATAATTTTATGAATGGAGACTCTGTCTCTTATTAGTTAAATGCCGGCTTTTAACTATACGGAGACAAAGTCTCCATTTATAATTTTATGAATGGAGACTCTGTCTCCGTATAGTTAAATGCCGGTGTTCTGACAAATTTCTGGAGCAAATTCTCCTGCGCAATCGCAGGAGAATTTGCTCACTGCGCATGCGCATAAAGTTACAGCTGATAACTCAGCTGTAACTTTGTGACCACCGCGCATGCGCCAGCTGCGCAACCCACCTCCCGCCCCCTCACACCCCCTGCACACCCCTTCTTACCAGATCATCGACCACAGCGATACACAGCGCATGCGCACGCCTATCCAGCCGTTTGGGAATGTGCGCGTCCGTTGTTGTGTTCTTAAGGTGGTAAGTAACATGGGGCGTCGGGACATAAGGGGGCAAGCATCCTGGTGAGGGCTGCCTCATCTTGATGGGATTTGTGATCCTCCTGCTGCATCAATAATACAGCAGGAGGATCACAAATCCCATCAAGATGAGGCAGCCCTCACCAGGATGCTTGCCCCCTTATGTCCCGACGCCCCATGTTACTTACCACCTTAAGAACACAACAACGGACGCGCGCATTCCCAAACGGCTGGATAGGCGTGCGCATGCGCTGTGTATCGCTGTGGTCGATGATCTGGTAAGAAGGGGTGTGCGGCGGGTGTGAGGGGGCGGGAGGTGGGTTGCGCAGCTGTCTCATGCACGGTGGTCACAAAGTTACAGCTGAGTTATCAGCTGTAACTTTATGCGCATGCGCAGTGAGCAAATTCTCCTGCGATTGCGCAGGAGAATTTGCTCCAGAAATTTGTCAGAACACCGGCTTTTAACTATACGGAGACAAAGTCTCCATTTATAATTTTATGAATGGAGACTCTGTCTCCGTATAGTTAAATGCCCACAGCCTATAAACCGAACGTTCGGTTTATAGGCTGTCGGCTTTTAACTATACGTTTGTCTCCATTCATAAATTTATGAATGGAGACTCTGTCTCCGTATAGTTAAATGCTATTGTATTAGAAACATAGAAACATAGAATGTGTCGGCAGATAAGAACCATTCGGTCCATCTAGTCTGCCCAATTTTTTTATTTTTTTTTTGAGTACTTTTATTAGTCCCCCGTTCCCGGTCTTATAGCTAGGATAGCCTTGTGTCTATCCCACGCATGCTTAAAATCCTTGACTGTGTTTACCTCTAACACTTCTGCTGGCAGGCTATTCCATACATCCACTACCCTCTCAGTAAAGTAATACTTCCTGATATTACTTTTAAATCGTTGCCCCTCTAATTTAAGACTATGTCCTCTAGTTGTGGTAGTTTTTCTTCTTTTAAATATACTCTCTTCCTTTACTGTGTTGATTCCCTTTATGTATTTAAATGTTTCTATCATATCCCCCCTGTTACGTCTTTCCTCCAAGCTATACATGTTAAGATGCTTTAACCTTTCCTGGTAAGTTTTATCCTTCAACCCATGAACCAGTTTAGTAGCCCTTCTCTGAACTCTCTCCAAAGTATCAATATCCTTCTGGAGATAAGGTCTCCAGTACTGCGTACAATACTCCAAGTGAGGTCTCACCAGTGCTCTGTACAATGGCATGAGCACTTCCCTCTTCCTACTGCTAATACCTCTCCCTATGCAACCAAGCATTCTGCTAGCATTTCCTGCTGCTCTATTGCATTGCCTACCTACCTTCAAGTCCTCTGAAATTATTACTCCTAAATCCCTTTCCTCAGATGTTGAGGTTAGGACTGTACCAAATAGTCTATATTCTGCTTTTGGGTTTTTACGCCCAAGGTGCATAATCTTGCACTTGTCCACATTAAATGCCAGTTGCCACTGCTCTGACCATTTTTCTAGTTTAGCTAAATCATTTGCCATTTGGCTTATCCCTCCATGAATATCAACCCTGCTGCAAATCTTTGTATCATCAGCAAAAAGACATACTTTACCAACAAGACCTTCTGCAATATCGCTAATAAAAATATTAAAGAGAATGGGTCCAAGAACAGATCCCTGAGGTACCCCACTAGTAACAAGACCTTGCATCGAATATACCCCATTGACTACAACCCTCTGTTGCCTGTCACTCAGCCATTGTCTAATCCATTCAACAATATTGAAATCCAAACTCAAAGATTTCAGTTTATTGATAAGCCTTCTATGCGCGACAGTGTCAAAAGCCTTACTGAAATCTAGGTAAGCAATGTCTACTGCACCACCCTGATCTATTATTTTAGTTACCCAATCAAAAAAATCAATAAGATTAGTTTGGCATGATCTCCCTGAAGTAAACCCATGCTGTCTCTGATCTTGAAATCCAAGCGACTTTAGATGTTCAACAATCCTATTCTTTAACAAGGTTTCCATTATTTTCCCCACTACTGAAGTAAGACTTACTGGTCTATAGTTGCCCGCCTCCTCCTTACTACCTTTCTTGTGAATGGGCACAACATTAGCTAATTTCCAATCTTCTGGAACTACTCCCGTTAACAATGATTGGTTAAATAAATCTGTTAACGGTTTTGCTAGTACACCACTAAGTTCTTTTAATAACTTTGGATGTATCCCATCAGGTCCCATCGACTTATTTGTCTTTACTTTAGACAGCTGAAGTAAAACCTCTTCCTCTGTAAACTTACATGCATCAAAAGACTCATTAGTCTTTTTCCCTAAATGAGGTCCCTTACCCTCATTGTATTCTATAAACCGACTCTATTTCGGCTTATAGAATGCAATAGTACTACGAATGGACGAATGAACGAATGATTTTCCTTTATTAACCATTCGTTCATCCGGCTTTAGTTAGCTTAGCATTTTCGTTCTTCGTTTTTCGGGCGAATGGACGAAAATGCAATTTTCGGACGAAAATGCATTCGTCCGAAAACGAATGCACAGGTCTAGTATATATTCACATGTAAATTGCTTTTTTAATAAAAAATTATGATATAAATAAAATCTTGTTTTTATTTCCTTTTATGTGACAAAGCTGCCTCTCTCTTTCCCTTGCCCCCAGATTTGTCGCTCTCCCCCCCTTAGTGTTGTCTCTCTCTCACCCTCCCTTTGGCTCCCCCCTCGCTCCCCTTGTGTCTGTCTCTTCCCCCCTTCCCTCCCCTTGTTTCTCTCTGCCCCCCCCCCTTGTTATTCTGTCCCCCTCTCACCTGTTTCTTGCTCCCTGGTGGCTAGTGGGGGCAGCCGGGGGATGTATGCACTATACATAATAGACGGAAGTGTCGGGCAGCATGGAGGTTGTCTGCACGATTCGTGCAGACATCCCCCAGCTGCCCGATTCTCCCTGGTGGCTAGCGAGGCAGCGGTGGATGTCTGCGCGATGAGCGAGACCTCCCCTGCTGCCGCCCGGAACGACAGCCAGGACTTTTATGAGGAAGCCGGAAGTACCCAGCTTCATCATAGAAGTCCCGGCGGTCATGCCGGGCGGCAGCAGGAGAGGTCTCGCTCATCGCGCAGACATCCTCCGCTCCCTCGCTAGCCACCAGGGAGAATCGGGCAGCTGGGGGATGTCTGCACGAATCGTGCAGACAACCTCCATGCTGCCCGACACTTCCGTCTATTATGTATAGTGCATACATCCCCCGGCTGCCCCCACTAGCCACCAGGGAGCAAGAAACAGGTGAGGGGGGGACAGAATAACAAGGGGGGGGGGGGCAGAGAGAAACAAGGGGAGGGAAGGGGGGAAGAGACAGACACAAGGGGAGCGAGGGGGGAGCCAAAGGGAGGGTGAGAGAGAGACAACACTAAGGGGGGGGAGAGCGACAAATCTGGGGGCAAGGGAAAGAGAGAGGCAGCATTGTCACATAAAAGGAAATAAAAACAAGATTTTTTTATATCATAATTTTTTATTTAAAAAGCAATTTACATGTGAATATATACTAGACATGTGCATTCGTTTTCGGACGAATGCATTTTCGTCCGAAAATTGCATTTTCGTCCATTCGCCCGAAAAACGAAGAACGAAAATGCTAAGCTAACTAAAGCCGGATGAAAGAATGGTTAATAAAGGAAAATCATTCGTTCATTCGTCCATTCGTAGTACTATTGCATTCTATAAGCCGAAATAGAGTCGGTTTATAGAATACAATAGCATTTAACTATACGGAGACAGAGTCTCCATTCATAAAATTATAAATGGAGACTTTGTCTCCGTATAGTTAAAAGCCGGCATTTAACTATACAGAGACAGAGTCTCCATTCATAAAATTATGAATGGAGACTTTGTCTCCGTGTAGTAAAATGCCCACAGCCTATAAACCGAACGTTCGGTTTATAGGCTGTCGGCTTATGGAATACATGTATTCCTATTGCTATTCTATAAACCGAACTTTCGGTTTATAGAATAGCCATAGGATTACATGTATTACATAAGCCGAAAGTCTATAAACCGATCGTTCGGTTTATAGACTTTCGGCATTTTACTACACGGAGACAAAGTCTCCATTCATAATTTTATGAATGGAGACTCTGTCTCTGTATAGTTAAATGCCGGCTTTTAACTATACGGAGACAAAGTCTCCATTTATAATTTTATGAATGGAGACTCTGTCTCCGTATAGTTAAATGCTATTGTATTCTATAAACCGACTCTATTTCGGCTTATGTCTCTGTATAGTTAAATGCCGACAGCCTATAAACCGAACGACTTTCGGTTTATAGACTTTCGGCTTATGTACTACATGTAATCCTATGGCTATTCTATAAACCGAAAGTCGTTCGGTTTATAGTTTAGCAATAGCATTACATGTATTCTATAAACCGAACGTCGTTCGTTTTAAAGACTTTCGGCTTATAGAATACTATTGGCTTTCTATAAACCGAACTAGAGTCGAGTCCCCATTCATAAGAAATTCTTATGAATGAGGAGGGACTCTAGTTAGGTTTATAGAATGCCAATAGTATTCTATAAGCCGAAAGTCTTTAAAACGAACGACGTTCGGTTTATAGAATGCATGTAATGCTATTGCTGTTCTATAAGCCGAATGTCTTTCGGCTTATAGAACAGCAATAGCATTACATGTATTCTATAAACCGAACGTCGTTTGTTTTAAAGACTTTCGGCTTATAGAATACATGCTGCTATTGGCTTTCTATAAACCGAAAGAGTCCCCATTCATACGAATAGGTCAATTGACCTATTCGTATGAATGGGAACTCAATTTCGGTTTATAGGAAGCTAATAGCATTACATGCATTCCATAAACCGAAAGTCATTCATGTCGGTTTATGGAATGTAGTACAATGCTATTGGTATTGTAAACCGACTCTATTTCGGTTTAGAATGCCAATAGCACGAATGGACGAATGGACGAATGGACGAATGAACGAATGATTTTCGTTTATTAACCATTCGTTCATTCGGATTTTGTTAGTTAAAATTTTCGTTATTCGTTTTTCGGACGAATGGACGAAAATGCTATTTTCGTCCGAAAATGCATTCGTCGGAAAACGAATGCACATGTCTATTAAACACTCCCTTACACAGAAACTGACACACTTACACACACCCTTACCACTTACATACACAGTGACACCAATACACACATAACCTGAGACACACTATTTTTCTCCTCAATATGCCCGTATTTAGCCACTCAATATGCCATTATTTTGCCACTTAATATGCCAGGATTTTGCCCCTCAATATGCCATTTAAAATGGCATGATTTTGCCCCTCAATATGCTGTTTAATATGCCAGGATTTTGCCCCTCAATATGCCAGGATTTTGCCCCTCAATATGCCATTTGATAGACCAGGATTTTGCCCCTCCAATATGCCCTTTAATATGCCAGGATTTTTCCCCTCAATATGCCATTTAATATGCCAGGATTTTGCCCCTCAATATGCCAGGATTTTGCCCCTCCAATATGCCATTTGATAGGCCAGGATTTTGCTCCTCAAAATGCCATTTAATATGCCAGGATTCTGCCCCTCAATATGCCAGGATTTTGCCTTTTATTATGCCAGGACTTTGCCACCCTCCTCCTCCCCCCTTCCCCAGTACTTACGTCCTTGCTGCTGTCTCCCGGTGCAATGCAGGTCTGCGGCTGTGAGGGAACTGTTGTGCGCTCCCCTCCAGCCGCGCTGCTTCAATAAAGTTTGTTTTAAAAAAAGAAAATGCGACCAGAGCAACTCCGGTCGCATTTTCTTTTTTTATCAAACTTTATTGAAGCCGCGCGGCGGGAGGGGAGCACACAACACTTCCCTCAAAGCCGCGGACCGGCTAAACACATCATGGTGGGCCTGGTAGCGGGGGCATTGGATTTTCCCGCACCCCCTGTGGCGCACCTGTGCTGCATTAAGGTAGCGCCGGCCCTGAATGCTGTTACCCAGCATGGGGCTCCACCCATGCATCATAGCTCCTCATCTCGGGCGCTCAGGGTCCCATACCATATCGGTGAGTTACAATCAAGAACTTGTCTAATGAGCCATTGAGTAGGACATCATTAACATTAAAGACTAATACTATACACAGTACCTGTAGGCAAATGTGAGTCCCATAGCATCAAAACAAAAAATGCTAATAAAAATCACACATGAAAACCACTAAACTGTAACACTTAATATAGAGGTCATCAAAGCACTTCTTATATAAATGTAAATCCAAGAGACATGTATAATATAAATAAAAGATAGCTAGTGTTGAATGCGAGTTCACAATAATCTTTGTAGAAGGATGTTATCGGTCTTAGTCACTTATATAAGAGCAACAACTTGCTAGTGTAGAAAGGTGTTCTCCTTATATTTCCCTAACGAATAGAAAAGGGCTGACACAATATGCATAAATCTTCTTATTCCTACAACTCGAGGAAAAGTAGAAAATGGTGTCTTGAGGCAGCAAAAAAATTATTTTACATTTAAGGAAACTTGGGTTACGGTTATATAGGAGGATGACCTTGGATAACCTCTATATTAACTAATACCATTTGGTAGTTCCCGCGTTTGGTTGCACATATTAAGCTTTTGCATATATTTGTATCTGAATGGATATTATATATGGACTCAGAAGACTCACGTTTGTTCTGATGCTATACTGTAAGTATTTAATAGAGTTGGAGGACCTCATATGTGTGTCTAGCAGTCGTGATTTCTTTCCTCATCTGACACTTTGTATATTTGTTTGGTTTTTATAAATATTAGGCCTAAGCCTACAGCACTATACCATTAAAAACTGTCATTGACAGAGGCACTGACTTTTCCATAATGAGAGGGTAGAACTTTCTTACTACTTTTTCAGCCCATTTCCTCAAATTAAACCCAGCTTTTGTTGAACAGAAAATTATAGAAAGATGGAAGCATTTAAATAGAAGAGTTGATATGACGCACCAGGTGTCTCTATATATATCGATAGCGCCAGCAGTAAGTGCAATGGAGTAACCCAGAAGGACATAACTGGCACACGTAATGCTAACCTCAGATGAATGTGGTTATGGTGCCACCAATAACTACATCATATCTGTTATCTTTTTTAAAATGATTTTCTTTTTTTCCTTGTATAAAGTTTTGTGTATTGTGCCAGTTAAAGAACATATTAGAAATTTGTCAAGCAACAATCTACAACAGTAGACTAATGTCTGTACATAAACACTTGTTGTTTAATACATTTTACATTTTAAAAAAATACACTGAATTATTTGATTCTAAGTATATTTATATTTTTACAAGTGGTGTAGCCTAACACTTAACATCCATTATAGTCAAGACTGTTTTTTGAAAACAAGTCTGGGATCTAATTTAACTGATTGGTGTTACCTGCCAATGCACTTAACATTTGGTGCTCTTCACCTTGTACTATGTGGAAATGTGTAATTCATTCCATGTTAATGTTGGTGTTAGGTGTCACTGCAAAAGGCAGTCTCATGGCATTAACTGAAGCTGTGTATCAGGTGTGTATAATAATCTACAGCATGGATCTGCTTGAGCAAACCTACATAGCTGTGTGTAGGAGATCAGAGCAGGAATGTCTCTGTCCTTTGAGATATCTTTGATATGCTTCGTGGAACAACTACAACCAGAACTGTGCTCATCTTTTACATATACACTTTGTCTAATGAACTAGTCACTTAGTCAATCTGAGTTCAAGGATGCCTGCAGCTATCAATGCTGGAGAGGATGTAGATAGGCTATTGCCAGAATTGGAAAGACAGACCAACAAAATGCAAGTACTATCCTGTTTTACGAAGATGCCTTCTGAAACAATGAAAAATTTTCCGCACACAAAGAGGGTTGGAAACTACTTGGTTGGGAAAATGATTAACAAAGGATCTTTTGCTAAGGTCATGGAAGGATTACATATACCAACGGGACAAAAGGTATATAATAATATTTTCTCTAGAAAATATACTAATAATACTAATAGCAACATTGTCTGCTTCTTGGAAGATTGAAGAAAGGAGAATTTATATATTTGGTTTATTCTTGCTGTTTGCATTGCTTTAACTGGGGCAAAATAAGTTTTAAGATTTGTTTCTATCATGAACATGTGTTTATGTTATTTATCAGCTTTATTGGCAACTTTGTCAATTCAAATAGTGGAAACGTGAAACTTATGTATGGCTCACAGTGAGCGTGTATACGTGCGGTAATTTTTTTCCGCTGAAAATAGTATGTTTGCTAATGTTCTCAGTATAGTGTTATAAATAAAAATAATTTCCTAATATGAACAAGAGGAGAAAAAAAAACCCAACAGAATTTTAAAAGGCATATATTACCAAATATTATTAAGACTAGATAATTTGTTTAGCATGTTTGGTGCTCAAATCAGTGATGATAGAGGAATTGTGTGTATCATAAATGTAGTTAATACATTTAATTGTAGGATATTGTACCTGAGATTGACTAACCACTGATGTAATTTTAATCATGGGTGTGTACAGCCAGAAGTATCACATGACATAGACACTTAAGAAACATTGATGTAATGATCAATTTACTATATATGTTTTCTATTACGAGTAACAATTTTAAAGCCACAAGAGAACAATGTAGCATAGTATGTTTAGAATACAAAATTATTTATTGTCCATCAATACAATGATTAATAGACAGATAGATAGACAGACCAGGGCCAGGTGCAGATTTTTTTCATGCCTCCCCTTCATGCCTGCTGCTATCCTCCCTGTCCAGGGGCTGGCTTGTGGTAAAGAGAAGGTTAATAGGAGCATTTTTATGCTGCATCTAGTGGGAATGAGATTTAACCTTGGTACAAAGTCTTGAGCCAGACAGGACCTAAGTAATTGCTTGATGTTTTTAATGAGTTCTGTATATATTTTTTGATGCAGGTGCCTAGCTACCAGAGGGCCTTGGTGAATAGCACTTCCTGCATTGGCTGCAGTTAGGCTTTGAATAGATGTAAAGATAGATTGAAAGACAGATAACATCACCTCTTTTAAAATCACAATAAGCAATATAGGAGATCACTATAATCATAGTATAGCAGATTAATGGCATCTTTATTCTGCTTAATCAAATAATGTAGATATAGGTATACATATGTCAAGTAGGGTTGCCACCTTTTCTTCAAAAAAATACCGGCCTTGGTACTGTCTCCGTAGACTTAACATTGGCCTGATGCCAATTTTTTACCGGCCTGCAACCCAGGTGGCAACCCTAATGTCAAGCAATCCTCTTATCGAGAAAACCTGTGAAATTGTAATAGGATTATTCATAGACCATCATGTACACAAAATTAGTATTTCAATGAGTACATTATTTGACATTTAGATCAATCGTTAGAAGATCATTCGTGTCAAGCCATACACTCCCTAACTGCTAGTTATGTGGCTACCTTGGTAACTTGCTTTGTTATGCACTGTCCTCCAGGAGTGATTGCTTCCACGAAATAGTCTTCCGACATGTTATGATTAATAATGAATCTGTGACAAACCAGTAGTTTAAAAATATGAAATAAATATAGCAAAATCCCCATTTTAAGGAACAATCTCTTTAGAATGAATCACATTGATGCACAGGGACTTTCTAATGTTTCCAGATGTTTCCAAATGTGCTGTTTATAGAGAATCAGGTGGATGTGCTGCAAGTGTACTTGTGCTCTATTTGACCTATGTGCATACCCAATGGTATTCCCATTATTATTATTTTTCATTGGAGTTAGATACAAGTCTCTTTTTTTGCATGCTCAGACAAAAACTATAATTCTACCTATCATAGATATGAGCTGATGCAATCTTTTTAAATACACACACAATTATAAGTTTTGAGAATAATGTTAACAAATACAAAGTGGGTTATATTTAACCACGGCGCACACGGTATTTGGCGCTATCGGCATGTGGGCCTATGAATAAAGCAAACTGCGGTAGTCTGCTTCTGGTTGTGGCAGAGCTCACTGACCTTGCACAGTCAATGTATAAAATGAGGTCTCTCTCCCGCACTGCAAAGTATCAGGAGCTATAAAAAGGCAAAATCGCCATTATACAAAACAAACAGCGATTGCTCATTTTTATTCCTCTCCCGACACTTTGCAGTGTGGGAGTTTTTATACAGCATTACCCCCAATGTGTCTAACAACATTATGTCATTAACGACTGTAGGTGATATCCTATTTAATTTTAACAGCCAACCTCCTAAACACTCTTGGTAGTTCTAGTTTTTGATTTAGTTTCTGCTTCACTTGTGTAACCTTTTTTACAGTAGGTCACTGGATGCTAATCTTAATAGTGTTGAAAAATAATATGAACTCTTAATAATGTTGGAAAGCTATATGAACATGGGCAACTCAACTGCAATAAATCCTAGACTCATAAGGTGTCCTGAGACATTATTGTCTCTGACATAGGTGTCTCTGTTACCTGTTCCTTCTTAACCTTGCATCACTTGCAAAATGTTCTCGTACAATGTAAGCAGCATCAGATTTCTAATCTAAGATTGCTTTTGCGGTGGGATGACAGCCAACCAGTACAATAGCACCATAAGGGTTGGCTGCATGTGAAAATTTGTTTGGAGGGAGCTGAAGAGAAATCAAATATAATACAAAATTTTGCTGTGCAACTTTTGTGCTTTTTAGCTTTGCATGACTTGGAGAAACCATAACAACATTTTGGTTTGGCAGTAATGTGTAAGATGCATGTACATAATGAATGAAATATTTTTAGCATGTAAGATGCTCTCTGCTGTGGTATATCCTCTTGTTCTCCTCCAAATAAAGAGTGCAAACATTATATAAGTAAAGTCCAGAGCATTTAATACAAAAATGAATAAAAGTACCTTACACTTAGGTTAAGAACAATAGACAAACACGCTGGATAGCTGTACAAAGGCAATAGGTAGTCCCCCAAAAAAACGCCCACTTATGCGTTTGACCCCTAAAACGAGGCTTCCTCAGAACATGGCCACGATTTGTTTGTATATGTTGAAGAACTGTGAAATACCTTCCTGGAAACATAACAGTTTATTTACACACTGCACTTAATTTAGGCATTTATTACAAGATATTTCTCAACCTTTTCTAATGATAAAGAAAGATGATATACTGTAGTTTTGATGTAACTTGACCAGGATGAAGATAATTTCTACCTCTCTTATACTTTTATATCTCTCTGGACCCTTGGCATCATGTACTTCTAAACTCTTTTCTAGTAAGATTTTTGTGGATTTAAAGTGGATTTAGACGAAAAAGGAGAAAATGATGTATTTTTTTGCTGTATTAAAAATGTGTATTACTGTGCTAGTTTGACATAATACAACACTTTGATTCATAGTGGGCCTATAAATAGATATAATGTTTGTGTTTTATGTTATAGGTAGCTATGAAAGTCATTGACAAAAAGAAAGCAAAGCAAGATTCTTATGTTCTAAAAAACATGAAAAGGGAGCCACGGATTCACCAAATGATCAAACACCCTAATATTGTTCAACTTTACGAGACTTTGGAAACAGAAAACTCTTACTATATGGTCATGGAACTGTGCTTAGGAGGTGATCTGATGGATAAGATATGTGATAAAAAGAAACTAGAAGAACGAGATGTAAGGAAGTATACTAGACAGATCATGTCTGCGGTGGAACATTTACACCGTCATGGAATTGTCCATAGGTGAATGAATTCAATATAAATTAGGGATTTTACAGAATTAGCACTAAGGTTTATCTCTTTACATAATTTACTTGTTTTCTTTCATGAAGCCATTTTTGTACATTTGGGGTAAAAGCTGGATTGTGATGCTCACTGTTGCTTGTAAAAGGATAGATGCAATAGAAACCAATTATTGCTCAAATTAGCATGTGTATTACACACACACACTAGAAAGTGGGGCAACATGGCTGTGAGACACTGTCAGAAAGGGTTTTTGAGGCAGTATGATATTGTAGGGCTGAGGGTGTAGTGTCACAGTGGCAAGTGCAGGCAATGTGACATGTTGACAAGTGCTGTGAGGCTTTGTGACACTGTGAGAAGAGCTTTGGGAAAATAAGACACTGCAGAAACTTTTGTCGAGCAATATTACACTGGCAATTGCTGCGGATAACACCACATCCATTGTCACTGTGTCACATTATTCCAATGCCTTTGCTACAGTGTCAAAAGTGGAACCACTGCCCTTGCCACTGTTTCACCATTACACCGCCCCCTACACCCCTTGGCACAGTGCCACACTGCCCCCCACAGCCCTTGCCACAGTGTCACACTGCCCTACAGCCCTTTTTAAATTAAATATTTTTGTGGCTTTTGTAACCAATGTACCAGAAATATTGGTATTGAACATATGATCCAATTAGAATTATGTTTGTTGCGTCATTTTGTTTTGAAAAACCACTACCATCAGTCGTAAATGTCAGACCTCTTATATCTAACACAAATCCCTTTTCATGTAGTCTTTTGATATTTTGTCAACTCCATGCAACTTCCCATAACTGGACATGCCAGAAAAAATATATCAAATGACCAGTTGATCTTAAAGTAAACTGGTCATTTGTTTCCACAACACCCTAGCAGTTAAATTCACTATACAAAGTAGGTTTATAAAGGCTGTGGCACAAGCACAAGCAACTATAGGGATATATAAAACTATGTTTCTCTTTTGTTCTAATGAAAGCTTACTAACCATGTATTATCTGTTCAACATCTAGAGATTTGAAAATTGAAAACTTTCTCTTGGATGAAAACAACATCATTAAAATTGTTGGTATGTGAATCTAGTTTGTTTACAACACGGATAATCTTGACTGTGTTTTGCTTTCCAAAGTCATGAAAATGTGACTGCTAGAGCCATTCGATTTTAATTTAGCAAATGTGTTTTATATAAAAAATAACTGAATTATTTGAAGAACACTAGAGCAATCCCAAATAAACAGTAATTCTCTGTGAAATTACAATTTCCTTTCAGAAAACCAGAACAAACACGGTATTTACTTTTCAATTTGACTTTACAAATGCTTATGGGAGTTATTATTGAGATAAGGTATTCTTTATTTCTTTGCATTAAAACTCTAAACTGCATAAATAAATATGTGCTTTCTGTCTGTTATGTAGACTTTGGATTAAGCAACACAGTCAGGTGTGAAGGAGTTTCCCAGGATCTTCTAAACACCCAGTGTGGAAGTCCAGCGTATGCTGCTCCGGAACTTTTGGCCAACAAAAAGTATGGCCCAAAGGTAGATGTCTGGTCCATGTAAGTAGAACTTTATGTAGGTATTACAGAACATTATGATACAATATCATGATGAATGTTAGGAACATTTGGATGACTGCATGCAGGCTCGTAGGTTGAAGTGGGGCACTCATTTCAAGTAACATAAATCAAAGCCACAATGACCCATTGTTTGCTTGCAAAATAGATTCAAATGAATAATATTACTAGATATTACAAATAAGGAATTTGTGTATAGTTATTGCCAATGTTTACATCACATAACCTTTTTAAAGTATTTGGATATGTTACAATACGTAAATTAAATAAATAAATTTTTAAATAAAAATGAATTGGTCATCTAGAGAAAAGGGGACTTCTTTCTGAAGTCAGTAAAAGTCTAAAATGGGTATGGGTAGACATGTCAAATCATTTACTTCTGAAACTCGTTAACTGAATGGCCTAGATACTAACACCATAAACGGGTGCAGTGAAATCATTATAGTAACCCCCCAAAAAAACATATGGCACCTGCTAAAAAAACAAACAAACATACATACAATGCAGGTTTACCAAACACATTAAAAAACTGCATTAAAACACTGTTATTTGTGATTCCCTGACAACAGGGAATTATTCCAATGAATGCCCCAAACTTGTATTAAAAAATACCCTTTGAGTGTCATGAGGATGGGCAGTGAAAATCAAAGTACCTTTTTAAAATGTGCTCCGATAATTTGTGATGCCCTCGCTCCTCATCTTTATCCCAGTGAAATGAGCCATCCAAAATAAGAATTATCCACCTAATACTAAAAACTAAACATGGTAGTCTTGGTATTAGACAGGGTCTTTTTTATTGATTGTATTTGTATAAATTATATTTTATGATTTTTTTTTTGTAGTAAATTATAAGATATGATGAACATAATGGTATCTAATGAAAGCCTTTCTTATGATGATAAAAACCCTAGGACTGGGATTTGAAATTAGAGAAGGAGGCATCTGATTGGCTGACAGAAAAACCAATAGCTGGGATGGAAGGGGAGGTTTCTGATTTGCTGATAGAGTCAATAAATCAGATGTCTCCTTTTGTCATTAGAAATAGCTGAGGATGCATGCATAAGAGACAGGCTCTGTTTATTTATTTTTAATCTTTAAGACATTCTTCATTATACAAAACATTAATGACAGACATACAAGACATCAAAACAGTAATAATAAGTATCCATCAGAACAAACAAGACCATTTACTGATTGGGTAGCGAGATAATTTCAAACATGCAAAAAAAAAAAAAGAAAAAAAGAGAGAGAAAAGGAGAAAAAAAAAAGGAAGAAGGGGGGGGGGGCAGTCATTCCACGGTCGGGGTCCAGATGTAAGGGTTAGGGGGTCCACGGCGACAATTGCCTGTAAAAAGTTATGTAGTGTCTAAAGAAAGAGTGGAAAATAGCAAAGTGTCTAAATAGTCTGAATCTCAGGATTCTCTGCTTGATACTTAATCCAAGGGGACCATACCTCAATAAATTTGGAAGATGTTTACCAGAGGGATCGATCAGACTCTCTGCATCCATTTGAAAATTAATCTGGGTTTTTATACAGTCCCATGATGGAGTTTCTTTCGTTCTCCATTGTCTTGCCAATAACAACTTACAAGCCAGGAAGAAGTTGTGAATGGCAAGAGAACGATTAGCCACCTTCTGGAGGTTTAAGTCTGTATGGAGAAGGAAAGCCTGGGGAGTCAGGTTGTAGTTACTATAAAAGATAGTCCTAAGAATGTAGGAAAGCTTGTCTTTGAGAGGCTTAAGTGAATTGCATCCCCACCAAACGTGAGTCTGGTCCCCCTCAGTAAGTTCACAATGCCAACACAAGTTAGAATTGTTCGGATGCATTTTAAATATCTTCTGGGGAACCAAGTACCACCGGAGAGCAATTTTGAAGAACAATTCCACCAAATTCAGCCCCTTAACTGCTCTCCTAGTAGAGGAGACAGTATAGGACCATTGGTCGTTAGAGAGGACAATATTCAGATCTGACTCCCAATTACTGAGTGCCTTACATCTAAAGGGGTCCGAAAGAACGTTGAGTAAAGTGTGTAGTTTTGTGATATTCTTGGATTTATTAACCGATTCTATGAAGGTGTCGAAGTCCGTTCGGTCTACTATGTGTTTAGTGGATATATAGCTCTTGATCCTATGATAGGTAAAGAGCTTGTGGATTGAAAGAGCATATTTCAACTGTAAATCTTCAAAGGGGAGAATCTGGGGCCCCTGAATGATGTCTCCCACCTTAAGGATACCAATCCAGGACCATTCGGCCAAACTGAGGTCCTCGATATATTGGGAGAATATTGTAAATGGGGCTAGGAGAGCCATTCCCTGAGGTTTTGCGAATTTGCATTTAAATTTATACAAAGCTTTAGTTATATATTTTATAATTGTGTCAGAAATTGACAACGTTTTAAAGGAAAGCTCATCCAACCAGAAAAAAAAGTTAGGGTTTTGCACGTTAAGGTCTCTTATCTCAATTTGGAACCAAATTGTGGGTGTGTCATTTGCGTGCTGCCAGGCCAAGAAATGGGAGAACAAGCATATATCGGCTAGTTTAAATAGGTCTGGAAACCCCAGGCCTCCACGCTTATTGCTTTGTTTTAGTATTGCATTTGCTATTCTGGGTCTCTTAGATTCCCAAACATATGATGAGAATAAAAGACTAAGTTGCGTCAGATAAGAGTTGGGAACGCTCAATGGAATAGTTCTCATGCAGTACAAAATTTTTGGGAGGGCGTATGCTTTTAGAATTTGTATCCACCCCAGCCATGACATCTCCAAACCCCTCTAGCGTACAAAAAGGTCTGTAAATTCCTGTGTAAGGCATTAAAAATTATATCCAATGGTTTGTCTTAGATCGTGTTTAATTTTAATAGCCAGATAATTTAGGAGAGTGTTGTCCCAATTTATATGGGCGATCTTATGTAACTCTTTAGTTTGTGAGGGGGAGAGAAAAAACACTAAAGTTTGGGTTTTAAAAATATTTAATTTATAATTCGAGTAAGTGCTAAAGTTGTTAATTAAGGAAATGAGTTCAGGGATCGAGGTTTCCAGGGAGGTCAGGGAGAGGACAATGTCATCGGCGTTCTCTCTTTTTCTTTTTCTCTTTTCACGAATTGGTCACATGTCGCGAAACACCCCTTGAAACTCACACTTTGTTATTTATAATAATCATCAACCCCTGTTTTAACCACTGTAGATACATTGTATATACGATGCTTATAATCTCATATTACGGGTGTTTCTGTTCCTCTACTTCTGTCAACTTTTGAGGTATTGCTTTTTTTTTTTCTTTCCTTCTCTCCCCCCCTTCCCGCTTTACCTTTCTTTTTCTCAATTAACTCACCATTTACAATCGTTTCTCTCGGCTTGCCTCCTATCTGATCCTCAGACACTCGATTGTCCCCTACAATGTATGTATGGTTTATTTTTTCAGTAGAGCTTTGTCTTATTACTGAATACGGTATGAAAGTTCTTTTTTTTATGTTTATTGTTGTCTTGTTTTGTCTGGTGCATTATCCAACGGACTGGTCCGGATGGGATTATGGGTACACTAGCGGTCTCGATACAGAATTAATCGATGCCGGTTAGATTCGTCTCAATAAATTCTCAGGGTCTCAACTCAAAACGAGCAAACGTTTATGACCAATTAACTCATAGAAAGATAGATGTTTGTTTTATCCAAGAATCCCATTGGAAGCAATCACACCTAAAACTTTGGAAATATCGGAAATACTATTTATTTGACTCTTCATTACCTGTTAAAAAAAAGAGAGGAGTTGCAATTATAATTGCCTCCTCCATTAAATTCGAACTAATTCATTGCAAATCCGATCCTAACGCCCGCTTTTGTATTTTGGTTTGCCAAAATGTTTTAATAATCTGATGGAAAGATTGGAGCGCATAGAAAAGGGGATTCTTCTATTTGGAGGGGATATGAATTGCATCCTTGACCCGTAGAATAGATCAAAAGACCAGATCTGCTGCCCAATCATTTTCTAACTTTATCTTGAGGAATCAGCTCTTTGATATATGGAAATTTCAAAACCCTCAGGGTAAAGATTTTACCTTCTTCTCCAACCCCCATAACTCATACTCACGAATTGACTACTTTTTTTTTACTAGGGCTCCTCATCTCCAGAAAATAATTGGCTGTACTATTGATAGCATAACCTGGTCCGATCACGCCCCATTGTTTCTGCTGATGAAAGAGAGTCTGGGCCATGCCGCCAGGTCAAGGTGGAGATTGAGAGAATATATCTTAAACACAGAGAAGAATAGGGCTGAACTTTGTTTTGAAGCAAATAACTTTCTTGAAGCTAATGATAACACAGAGGTCACGGATCAATTGTTATGGTGTTCTCTTAAGTGCTTTTTGAGAGGAATTCTTATCAAAATGGGCACGAACATGAAAAAATCTCACGGTAAATCCCTTTCAGATATCTATATTCTTCCAGCTAAAAAGCAAAACTTTAATAAACTTACTCCTAAGCAACACACCGCTGATGAAATTAGAGATATACAGTCCTCTATTAAAATAGCACTAGAACAAAAAAACAAAAAAGCAATGGCCAGTTTAAAACAAACGTGGTATTATTCCAACGCCAGGCCTGGAAAGACCCTTACCAGGAAGCTAAGATTTAAAAACCAACAGGTCAGGATCAATAAGATCATTTATGACGGTACAATTTGTTTATCCCCATCCCAGATTAGTAATGCCTTTGCCGCATACTACAGCAAATTGTATAATTTACCCTTGAGCGTTAGATCGGACACAGAAATACAAAGTTTCTCTCCCCAAACTTTCACAAGAAAAATTACAAACCCTAATACAACCTATTTCCGAGGCTGAACTTAAAAAAACACTAGATACTACAAAAAAAGGTAAAGCTCCTGGGCCTGATGGCTTTTGAGCAAAATTTGATCATACTCTACATCCAATCGTTTCCCCTCTACTCTTGAGAGTATTCGGAGAATTGGCTGCCAGTACCGGATTTATTTCAGAGATGTTGGAGGCCTCAATTTCCCCAATTCTTAAACCGGGTAAAGACCCCACGGTCATTTCCAACTACAGATCAATCTCTTTAATAATTTTGGACATTATTCACCGATAGGCTGCAACGCGTCATAATAGACCTTATTCATTTAGACCAGACCGGGTTTAGGATGGGGAGGTCAGGAGCGGACAAGGTCAGGTGCATTCTTAATCTAATTCACAGGATAAAACACAATAAAACTCCATCGGTCTTCTTGGCACTCGACGCAGAAAAGACATTTGATTGAGTCAGTTGTCCCTACTTAGCACACAGAGTACACTCAATTAAAGTAACTTGTTAATTGAGGGACATCACTGTACAACAAGACACTGAATTACTTACATGAAGATAATGGTTAAGGTGACATAATTACAGGGGTTTATAGGATAGTATACAATCTTAACCTGGGGAAAACACAGTGAATGAGATAAAGGCTTGAATCCTAGAGTACACATCTTGGCTCACATCCTAAATGAGCCTGTATTTGAAGTCCAGTTGAAAACAGGGGTCAAATGGCGCCCTCAAAGTGTGTACCATGAAACTAATATATTGACAGACAGGGTCCATAGTCCACAGGGAGTCTTCTGGCTGCCAGGCCCCTCGAAGAACCCCCGTCACAGTGGATCTTCAAATCCATTTGAAGTTCCATGCTATAATCCAAGGGAGTCAGAGGGTAAGCTGTTTGTATTGCAGAGGCAGCAGCTGTTTGAAATGGTAGAGTCTCAGATGAACTTGATGCAGTCCCATAATGCAATTGGCAATCTCCTGGGCACTGAATACCCAGCATGCCAGCAAACTCTGGAATCTCCACAGGGTCCTCAATTAGGAGTGTGCAATATTGCATAGAGATGGACATAGTGGTATGGGCCCCACCTGTATTTAATCAACTTTGAGTTGAAAGTCAGTGTCAACGGTGCCATATATCTTCGCCACTGCAATACTATAGAGGGACATCTTCATAAAGTTGTATGTCCACATTTTCAAAGTTAATATGCCTGCGTTTTGCAGATTATCAACAGAACAGTCCTTTTGTCAGTGGAGGACCACATTTTTACAAGGACTTCTCTTGGGGAGTTGGGAGGTGCCTTCAAAGCCATCTCGAGTTGGAAGAGATCCAAGATCACATGTTCAATTTCAGCCTGCTTGTGGTGCAGAAAAGTTAGCAGGTGCTGTATGTACATCTGTAGTTCAGTGGGCCCAACCGCCTCATTTACCTGTCTGGCAAGTTGATATGTATGATCCTTGCCTTTCGATTGTACTTTCTACAGCACTCCCAATACAGCCTCTACAGCTGTCACTTTACATCTCAGCGACACCACTGACAAATCGTTGCCATCTGACCGATACTGCCTAGTGGAAGTTGATTTTACACTGCTATATCGGAAACATTGCTAGATCGGAAGGACTGGGGGCATCTTATTGTTTTTATTGCTGTTTACTCTTGTTTTGCGATGTAAGCCTCAGTGTATTAGGGGGCCATTAAATATACTTTTGTGATATACTACACTATACCCTGCCCTTTCTATTTATATCCTCGGAATGTGTCATCCCTTTGACTAATGAGCTGTGATTCTGCCTAACGGATATCCATCATTATACTTGTGGATCATAGGACTTTGAGTCCATTCGCCCTTCACACTTAGAGCCGGTTATTTGGGCTCTATACTGTGTGAGTGTATTTTCATTGGGGGTGATATTACTAACATTTACCCTCCTGTTTATAATTCCACACATTGTGTTTGTATTTTATAATTTATCCTATTTTTATTATTTTTTACCTTCATTTTCTTTAGCCTGTGCAACATTTTATTACATTTCTGTCTTTGTCACAGTCTTGAGGTCATTAACATATGCAGCAGCACAATGTCAGTTGTTGAAGGAATTTTCACCCTCTCTGGGTTTCTATTGCGACACCCCATGTCCTCCGAATTCTTTGATTGTGCGATCTTGGGGTTTTGGGATGAATAGACATTAAAAAGTTCAAGTTTTGAGTTATCAAAGACGGAGCTCATGTTGCACATGTCCATTCAAGTCGTTGGGGGTGGTTTGGAAGCTGCCTCAGACAGGCAGCTTCCAACCCACCCCCCTGATTTTAACTTTGGATTGCCAGCTTCCCTGGGCTGAAAATGGGTAGCGAGGGCATCACTGATCATTGGGGGGCATTTTAAAAAGATATTTTTTGCCTCTTTACTTTAACTTTTAATGAGTGACTCTTGTTCTTGATGAGGAAGTTGTTAGGGCAGAAGGTGATAGCTATTCTAGGGAATCCACAATTTAGAGACAATTTTCAATATTCTTGAACATTACTTTTATACACCTTATGTTTTGGTTTTGTAATGAGTTTTATTCTTCAGGTTTTCAACCAAGGTTATATGACATTATCGGTTATGAAATAAAACTAATTTCTAGCAGGCGTACTTAAGCTGATGACTGAAATGGTAGGCCAGTCATTTTCTTAATGAAAAAAACCTAATTACCTTACATATTTCGCAATACCTAAAGCATAAGATCGCTAGACATAGATGTCTCTCAGAACTTTTTGCACCTGGATAGTTCCTTTTTATATTTTTTTTCTCACAAAACATTTACTCTACTTGTGAGGGACATGTTGTTACATAGCAACAATATCTCTTTCTTACATTTTGACTTCTGTTAACAAGATCTTAATTACTCATGTATATTTATGCTTCAATATGTCAAATCTCAGGTAAAGACTGCCATGTTAACTCTGCATAATGAAATATAATATATTTGTACATTGTGAATAAAGTGTAATAATTCTGATCATAATATTAATTAGAAGTGAAGATTAGAAGTGAAGTGCACTTAATATGTTGTTTAATTACAGAGGTGTCAGTATGTTTGCAATGCTAACTGGAACACTTCCTTTTACTGTGGAACCATTCAACATTAAACATCTGCATCAAAAAATGACAAATGGAGAAATTAGCCCCATACCACCTGATATATCTGCAGGTATTTTTATGATCAATTAACTTGCATGAAAATGTAAATCCATAGTGTACATGTGCACACACTGAAATGTACTTTATGTACATGGGGCAAAATTCTATAAGTGAGAAAACCAGTGCAATGTTTCTACTGATTTAGGACTTTGCCCATAAATCATACAGAAATATATATGTGTATTTCTCTTTTTAAATCAGCTTATTTTAGGAGTATATACACTACAGTTCAAACCTTTGGAGTCACTTAGAAAATGCCTAGTTTTCCCATGAATACATACATCAAATAGTTGCAAAATGAATAGGAAATACAGTCAAGATGATGCATAAGGGTCTACTCAATAAAGAACGAATTGCAGGGAATTGAGATGGGAATTCCCAACTATGTATTATTGTTGCTGCTAAATACACAATATTTAGTACCATACCATGCACTATGTCACAGTAAATAATATGTATTTACACATTATGTTAACTGAATTGCAAGCAACCCCACATTTTAAGAGAATATGGGTTTTAAATGTATCTGTGCTGTCTACTGTAATCACATCATCTTGTGACACAGTGAGTCTGTTCACTAGAGGTTGAGCTGGGTGGTCAAGATAAGAGCCCACAAGCCCATGACCATATTTGACCTTCCTCGAATGCCCCATCTCAATTTTAAAAAATGGAATTTACAAAACATTTTTCAAGGTTGAGATGTGGTGAAGGCAGTCAAGATGGAGGGAGGATGGGTTATTGTGAGGAGGTTGAGGTCAAGTTTAGAGGTAGAGTTCAAAGGTCAAGTTTGATTTAGTCTCAAAAACCACAAGTGTCATATCTTCCCCCATTGAAAATAAAGGAACCCACCATTCCATGGGAGATGGAGTTATACTTTGGAGAGAGGAATTGAGTTGAGGTTGAGATTGAGGTCAGCTCAAGGTAGTTGAGATGGGAAGTTATGTTCACTGTGAAAAGCAAGTCCAACTCGACCAGCTTTTTTGGAACTTTAGTGAAAAGACCCCAGTATGTAAATGAAATGCTCCCCATGACAACAGTGCCTTTACATATTGTTCAGTAAGGTGATGCCATAAATAGAAGACAGCACAATTAAAACAATTCTGCACAGATTTGTTTGCAGTTCCTCTAACACAATGCACTGATTATTGCAAACAATTTTTAAGTAAGTATCTGTTACGTCTTAATCTCATTCAGAGTGTCTTGCATTTTCCATTTGCTACCTAAATTATGAAAATAATTAATAAAAATGTATTTTGTGCGAGCAAAACAGTCTGTTTTAATAATGTATGTGAAGTGGTCTTTAGTTGTCCCCTGCAATATTTATTTTATTTTTTCTCTTATTTAATGTTTTCTAAGGAGCAGTACATTTTATACATATTCTTCTGGAGCCTGACCCTGCTAAACGTCCTACACTTAAGGAAGCAATGGTAGACAAATGGTTGAATGAAAGCTTTCTACAAAAAACACTGAATTCGGTTGAATATAAAAATAGGTAAACCATTTCAAAAAATGTTCATTATCATAATATTTTAAAAAACAGTTAACAATAAGTGCTAACTTTATGCAATTGTGACAATATGTTAAAACTCCTTTTATTTCATTTTTGTAAAACACCATTCTTTTAGATAAATGTTATTATCATGATAAATAAACCAATATACAAGATGTTATTCTGTTAATGACAAAAAACGTATCAATTTATTTTTTACTTGCTTTAAAATATGTTGGATTTTTAAAAAAAAAAAGTTAAAAATCATTACTGATTGACATAATCAACTGGTTCATCAACTAATCTCCCTCACAACTAAAGGGACTCTGTGAACCTAAACATTGTATGGTGAATGTAGAGAAGGAAAACTATAAAAATGATCTATGCATGCAAATGCATAAAATAACAGAAACATATGTGGCTTGATATGAACTAATTTTCAGTGGCAAATGTGTAATTTGCATGTTAAGCTACAACATGATGTCATGTACAGTAGACGTCACAGATACATTTGAAACATATATTTCTCTTATTTTATGCATTTGCATGCAGTTTTGCTAACACAATGTATAAATCATTTTTCTGCGCTTTTTATTCTTTATGTTAACAGTATAAGGACTATTTGGGTTGATAAAGTCCCTTCAAGGTTTGTGACAGACATTTCACTTACTGTGCCAAATTTATAATAAATAACAATAAATTCTCCTTCGCTTCCAGACATGAACTACATTGCCAAAAGTGTACCTGGTGGTCATGTATGTCAAAAGATCTTAAACAATGTGTGTCATGGACTTGCCACTGGAGTGTATTCATTAGGGGAAGGTCAATCAACACAATGTAACGTGTTTTGAAATAGCCATGCACTTTATTAATCTCAGTGAATAATGACATTAGTGAAAATGTGGGATGCATGAAAATGTGTTTTTCCCCCAAAAAAACTATTGTTAGGGAATTTGTGGACACGCTCACATTCTGTGTCACAAATAACAAATTTCTGATGTTGTTCAGCTTCAGAGAGTCTGTGCATACATGCTTGAACATGTTATGTGTATGGTTACTTAGTGACAGCATAATGTCTATTATTTTGTAATGGTTCATATATGTCTTAGTGCTGTTTTTTTGGTCAGTTACATGGATTGTTTGAAGACCGTCCTGTAATAGTCTTAACAAGAGCTTTATAAAATTCCATACTGCATTCCAGACATGTTTTTTTCCCTAACCATATTTCTGACGAAAGAAAGTGAAGCTGCATACCTACTGAGTTTTACTATTGTAATTTGCTTATATTACATTGCCTTTTTAAAAAAATGTGTATTATACATTTTTACAGCTATATTTTAGATATTCATGAGGTAAATTGTCATACTTTGGCATTATTAACAATCATTTTAAAAAAGAAGACCGAATTAAAGTGAGAAAAATAAATCTATGCTTTTTTACAATTCTTTCATCATTGTGGTAGAAATTTCTACTACAAATAAACATATTTTATTTTGTTTAGATTTTAACATGTCTTAATAATAATTTATGGAGATGTTTTAACAAAGTAAAAATGCCTTGTACGCATCTCATACTAGCCTGAGAATTAAATTGGTCTCACTTCACACAAAAGATGGTAAAATATCCAGACTCCACAGACCTATTTGTTGTTATCTGCCATCAAGAATCTGTGTTTCTGTTTTTGTCTCTATCGTGTCTTTTAATGTGACATTTTTCTCCACATAATTTATATGGAATCATAAAACATGCCCAGGTGAGTGTTTTTATCCTGTGTTGGAGAGTTGTAAATGTGGGCACAGGAAATGTTAGCAAACCGTTTGTGGTCTGCTGCTATTTATCATCATGTACAGTGCTAAATGATGTAGAACAGATTCCCCACCAGTTTTCTTATGCCTTTGCAAAGTATTATATTGTGAGTGTGGTACTATATTTTGTATTTGCACATTTACACTTTGGAAGTCATGAGTTCAACAGCAGGTGTTATGAGATGATAATAACCATAGTAAAGAGTCATGTTGCTTAAATGTTTGGGTTTAAATGCAGGAAATCGTAAAAACCATGTTGTTTTCATAACACCTTGTTACTTGCAAAGCGTGATATCATAAAAGAAAGAAAGTAAAACTGAATTGCCGTACTTTAGAGGATTGCTCAAGGTGGCGAGGGTAACATTAAAAAAAAAAAAAAAAGAACGCTAGGGATAATGAGAAAGCATGGGGAATAATAACAAGCTGATTGTTATCACTACCACCTAACAATCCCAATTATTTTGGAACCTTTAAACAAAAAAAATAATAATAAAAACAGGGATTATATTTAGTAGAAATATATATAACTTAATTACCTTTAAGTTAAATTTCAGATGTTTGTTACAATGATGAATGCATTTCAATAGGATTATGCTGTTAAACCAATTAAAAGCAGCTGGGGTAATAGTTTCATTACAACAACTATAGTGGCTATTAATTTGCTAATAAATGAAAAAGACTTGGTTTCAGAACATGTCTTATTCTTATTTAGGTTTTTAATGTGATTGTATGCTTCCTACATACCTGGTTAAAGTTTTTTTTTTAAAATGTTTTATTCCATGTTAGTCTTTTATAATGTGAAAAAATACAATTTAAAAATGTAGCTGTTTTCTGGTTCCCAGTGCTAGAATACTGGGTGGTTAACTACTGTAGTCAGTATTCTGTTCACCTATTTTGCCAGGAATATCAAAGTACAAAAATGTTTCCCTAGCGATTTGAAATCTTACCGTAATAGTTAACTACCTCTTAGAAGACTACACAATCAGAAACCATTCATTCTGTGTTTTGTTTCAATATAAATGCATGGTAGCTTAGCAGAATACAATCTTTAATGTTATATTTGGGATGCGCTGGTTTTAGAGAATTGTGCATCAGTATACCTCAAAACCTATTTTTTAACTCACGTAAACTTATTTTGATATGTATGGACTGGAAAGTGTGGTATTGTTTGTTGAATGGTTTTACATAAATTTAGAACAAGCGCTTGTAAAATCTGCCAATTATTTTGTGAACACCTTATAGTTTGTTCTGGTATTTATTAGTAATTACAAACAAGCTGGGTTGAAATATTATCTTTCTGTCTTTCTCTTTTCACATTAAAGTGTTGATGCTCTTGACTTTCCCATTTATGAGATGTGTCATCTTTGAAAGTTGGTTTCTTGAACCTGCTAAAATTTGCAGATTCCATGAAAGACATTGGATTGTTTTATTGCCATACATTTTCTGAAACATACAGTTGTGGCACGTATAATAATTTTGCATTTGAGAATCAATACCAAATGACAGCAATTTGCTTTTGGAAAATAAATTTGGGGCCTACAGTTTTCTACATCTAGAAAAAACTTTAAAGAAAGCCACCAAGAACTTTACAAATGTAACTCATGCTTTTCCATAGTATATATTTGTTGATTTATAAACCTCCCATGTGCCAGTCTAAGTTTTTATAGACCATTTGTTTTCTTTTGTTTCAGACTTCGGCCCGATGAGTTAAATTCCATTGTGCTGAACTATATGAGTGAATCAATGGAATTCGATGTTTCAGATATTGTTACTACTATAGTAAATAATAGACCATCACCAATAACGGCTTCCTATTTTTTACTTTTGAAGAAATTCATGAAGTATCAAAAAGATCACAAGTTTGTAAAGGTAAACACATGAAACAAAATAAAAATTTAATTTTCCATGTGTGCTTTTAAATATAGGCTGTTTTAACATTATATTATGTTTTTTCCACCCTATGGTGTTTTTTACCAAATATCAATGCGTTCTAGTAAATATTAATTTACTCAAGGCTATCGAACATTGGCTATTTTGTGATGCTATGCAGTAAAGTGTAGTAGAAAAAATAGGATAACAGAGTTTATGTTGTTTAAAGATTATTTTGTATTAGAAGATTATTCTTATGATATATTTTAATAAAGCCTACTATAAAAACTATGTTTAGATACGAAAGATTGTATTAAGGTAGTGGCTATGATCATTTACAAAACCCATAGAAAAGCAAAGAAAATGCACAGATTCCTTTTCACCAGGCCAAATAATGTATTAACAGAACCACAATTCTGTACCAGCTACATATTCTATTACCTGAAGGTTAACAAAGGAGTTAAGTATAAAACATAAGAGGAGTGAAAGAATAAACATAAACACAAAGTTGAAGCTCTGCCTGAAAAAGTGAGTAAGAAAACTCAATAAATGGACCACATGGAGAAGAAAAAAAAAGAGAAGAGGGGGGGGGGGGGGGAGAGAAAGTAGTATAAAATGTGTATTATACTGTGAGGCTTACCTAATAAAAATGTGTAATATAAGAACTGTATTAATTGTCTAATTTATAATCCAATTTAGTTCTATTACACCAATAAGATGTATATTACAGTTAGCTTTTGTGTCTGTTTTAAAAGGGATAGGCTTTCACAGTAGGCATAGTAGTACACAAAAGCAGAAAATATTAGTTAAAAGAAATGAGTCACATATTGACAAGTCACATATAGATCAGAAATGATTATTTAAAGAAACAAGTCACATCATACTCTTTGTTGAGACCTAATGGTTTCCTCGTTCCCAATGTAAAAATCCAATATGTTTCTCTACATTTTAGTTTAAGATCTAAGTTACCTCCCCTTGGTCCCTGTGTTACACATTCTATAACTTGTACTTTAAAACACGTTAGGTTGTTAGGGGTACATGGTCACTGACATTTGAGCCTGCATCAATCTCTATGTCATTCAAGTGTTCTCTAATTCTAGATTTTAGTTGTCTTGACGTGCGGCCCACATATTGGGTTCCGCATTTTTTACATTGAATGACATAGATGTACAGCAATTACCATATTTATTTAAGGAATAGGTTCTATCGGTATGTAGAGAGGGTATTGAGTTGGAATTATCAATATGGGAACATACTTTACATCTCTTATGGCCACATTTATATGTACCATTTGTTGTGAGCCATGATTGAGTTTTAACTGTATTATGTGGAGCATAGTGGCTAGGAGACAATTTTTTCCCAAAAGTGCAGGCTTTTCGCATAGAAAATTGTATACCTCTAGACAGAATTTCTCAATACTCTGGGTCTGTTTGGAGAATAGGAATATATTTATCGATAATATTCCTAATTTTTGAATAATTTGTGCTGCATGATGTGCAAAATTATACTTGTTCTTTTCTTTGTTTAGGATTTTTGTAAGACAGCAATGTATTTCTGTCTGCTTTCTTTTGCTTTTTTGTAAGCTTGTTCTATGAGATTATCATCATATCCCCTCTTGTGAAGTCTCGTTGAGAGTTCTATGGATTTAGAATCAAAGTCTAGAATGATGGAGCTATTGCGTCTTAGTCTGATAAACTCTCCTGTGGGTATGTTATTCTTTACATGTGAGGGGTGGCAGCTGGTGGCATGCAAAATTGTATTAGCTGCCGTGGGTTTCCTGTATGCTTTGGAGACAATGACACCTGTTTGGGAGTTCCCTTCTATTTCTAAGTCTAGATAGACTATGTTCGTTTCATTTTATTCAATTGTTAAAGAGATGTTCATCAAATTTGTATTTAACATATTAAAAAAAAGAGTAAAATCCGACTTCGAACCCTGCCATATAAAAATCAGGTCATCTATGTATCTGCCGTACTATACAATATTTTGTTTAAATGTGTTGTTCTCTGAGTAGATAAAGGACTCCTCCCAAGCCCCCATAAAGAGGTTGGCGTAAGAGGGCGCAAAACGCTCCCCCATTGATGTACCCCTAATTTGCAATAGTATGCTCCATTAAATACAAAATAGTTGTGTGTTAATAAAAAATAAATGGCTTGTAGGAGGAAATCAATTGTACTTTGATCATATTTACTATATTTTGTTAACATTTTGTGTATTGCTTGAATTCCTTTTCGTTCGGTATACTAGAAAATAATGCAGCCACATCCATGGTTGTCCACATACAGTTGGGCAGCCAGGTGAGATGAAATAATTGATTAAGGACATCTTTTGTGTCTTTGATGTAACTTTTCAGTTGTTTCACTATTGGCTGCAAATATGTATCCACTAACTCAGAGAGGCCCTCTCCCAGGGAGTTAATGCTGGAAACTATAGGTCTCCCTGGGGGGTCTACCAGACCCTTATGTATTTTTGGCTGGTGATAGAATGTTGGGGTAGTGGGGTATTGTTTAAAAATGTAATTGTATTCATCCATATTAATAATGCCTTTTTGTAGGCCCTGTTGCAAGAGGTTGTCTAGTTCTATTTGAAAAGCTTTCGTAAGATTGTTAGGTCATTTTCTACACGTTTCGGTGTCTGAGAGTTGTCTATTCGCTTCTTTTAGATAGTTGTTGGTGTCTAATACTACTACTGCTCCACCTTTGTCAGCCTTTTTAATCACAATATCTGAATCCTTGAGAAGATTATTAAGAATTTTAGAGTGGTGTATATTAGTGTGAGATACACGAGTGTGTTGAATATTGTGACTTAATTTAGTAAACTCCCAATCAATTGTGTTTTGGAAAATATCCACTTCAGCTCCTCTAATATTTATGGGGTAGAAATTTGACTTAGGTTTCAGATAGGTATCGACATATTTTGCCCGTACAGTGTTAAGTCCCACGCTTTTTAAATCTTCCATGATGTTCAGTAAGCATTTGTCCTGAAAGTAAAAAGGAGGGGTTAGAGGAACATCAGTAATTAACGATGTATCAGGGAGTTCTGTATACTCCACCACACAAATCCATGCGTAATGGTACAAGGGATAGTCATATAAACATAGTATCTTCTGACTAGATCAGTACAAAAGAGAATATTTGAGGGTTATAGTAGAACTCAAATTCATTTATTCAATCATTTTAAATAAAAAGACAGTGTAGAAGGCTCTGATATCTATATTAAATGATGGATATTAAAATCTAAAATTGTGGAGAATTTGAAGTGCTGTACATATACATTTCAGAATTTCCAGGATTCATTGGATGGGGAGCCTCATGTTCCTTTTATGGGTATTTGATTAGGTGGAGGTAGAAGTAGAGCCAGACATTTTAGATTCTAAGAATACTGCCCATGCAAATCCCTGTCTTTTGTCTGCAAGGTCTCCACTGATCCAACACACTCTGCAGACTCTGGGGGGAGAGGGGGGGGGGGGGTTGTGTGCTTCCACTGCAATGGGATAAGTGCCTTTGCAATGTTTAGAAGATGTATAGTGAGGGAGTGTTTCTATGTGCTCATAGCAATGGGTGTCAGGAACCATGTTCCTAGCTCTCTTCTTTACCGGTTCGCCAGTCTGTCTTTCACATTTTAGCCTATGTTCTAGTAACAATGAATATACAAAGCCTTGTTATTATCATCAACTCTCCTCAGCTGTGTCTAGTCATGTGCTCACTCTCAGCCTATAAAAGCCTCTTCCTGTGACTGTACCTTTTCCAGATTATTGTGGTTCCTGCCTGCAGTATATCAAGCTTTCTACTGATCTTTAATTACCTGTAACCGATTTGGACCGTCAGACTACTCTGCTTTCTCCTACCTACTGACCTCGGCTTGCCTGACCACGCTTATACTCTTCGTTCCAGCCTCACAGTCTGCTAAAGACCAGACTATCACTCAAAGTTCAGGAGCTCAACAACCTGGGTAACGAGTGGCTACTTCTGGCAGAAGACTTTGCTGATCTGGCTGCTGTCCATATCCATTGTATTTTTTTATATTTGAGGCCTAGCAGGAAGTCAAGGGGTGTGAGTAGTTATGGAAAATGGGTTATTGTTCTGTTATTTCTTAAGGAATTCCAAAGCAAGAGCGCTGAATTTATGGTGGGGTGGCCCTGAGAGGTGCAGAATGAATGGGCTTTTGATAGCCAAGCTAATATTGGAATAGGTTCAGATAGACCTAGCTGTTGAAACATCTTCCAGGATTTAGTAAAGGGTCTAGACTATTCCACTATCTGAGCAAGATGGATGGCTCTATGATATTTTTGCTGGCTGGGTAGTCCCATGTCACTTTCCCCCTGTGACCTGGAGCTAATGAGAATTCCATAACCAAGTCTGGGTTTGGCCCTTCCACTAATAATCATGAATTTGAACTTAGCAAAGAAGGTATAAGGGATAGCCAGTGACGTCCCGAGAGGGGTGCGGGGGGTGCGGACCACACCGGGTGACACCTCCAGCGGGGGTGACACTCGTGCTGCCGGCATCCCACCGCAGCGAAGTTAAGCATTGCTTAACATTTTTTTTCTTTCTGGCAGCTGCATCCGCTGGATTCGGCCGCCAGAAGAAAAAAAAATCAGCGCAACCGGATGTGACGTTACGTCTCATCCGGTGTCAGTGTTTCCCTCCTCCATGTAGCAGGGAACACTGCACAGAGACGGCCGGCCGGGGACACGGAGCAGCAGCCAGGCGGTAAGTACTGGGGAAGGCGGGAGGAGGGAAGAATGGGCAAATTGGCTGGGGCATCTGAATGTTAATACGTCATAATATTACTGGGCTCTGAATGGCAGAATATTACTGGGCTCTAAGTGGCACAATATTACTGGCATCTGAATGGCACAATATTACTGGGCTCTGAATGGCACAATATGACTTGGCTCTGAGTGGCACAATATTACTGGTATCTGACTGGCACAATATTACTGCTATCTGACTGGCACAATATCACTGGTATCTGAATGGCATAATATTACTGGGCTCTGAATGGCACAATATTACTGGGCTCTGAGTGGCACAATATTACTGGCATCTGAATGGCACAATATTACTGGGCTCTGAGTGGTACAATATTACTGGGCTCTGAGTGGCACAATATTACTGGTATCTGAATGGCATAATATTACTGGGCTCTAAATGGCATAATATTACTGGGCTCTGAATGGCATAATATTACTGGTATTTGAATGGCACAATATTACTTGCATCTGAATGGCACAATATTACTGGGCTCTGAGTGGCACAATATTACTGGGCTCTGAGTGGCACAATATTACTGGTATCTGAATGGCATAATATTACTGGGCTCTGAATGGCATAATATTACTGGGCTCTGAGTGGCACAATATTACTGGCATCTGAATGGCACAATATTACTGGGCTCTGAGTGGCACAATATTACTGGTATCTGAATGGCATAATATTACTGGTATTTGAATGGCACAATATTACTGGTATCTGAATGGCACAATATTACTGGGCTCTGAGTGGCACAATATTACTGGGCTCTGAGTGGCACAATATTACTGGTATGTGAATGGCATAATATTACTGGGCTCTGAGTGGCACAATATTACTGGCATCTGAATTGCACAATATTACTGGGCTCTGAGTGGCACAATATTACTGGTATCTGAATGGCATAATATTACTGGGCTCTAAGTGGCACAATATTACTGGTATCTGAATGGCATAATATTACTGGGCATCTGGCACAATAATACTGTCATATTAGTGGGCAAATTGGCTGTGGCTTATTAATGACAAAATGATACTGGCATATAATTTAGCAAATTGGCTGTTAGAGAGAGAGAGAGAGATGTCTGTATGTGTAGATATGTATTGTTTTAGAATTGTACAGTTGTCACCTCATGGGACTCCTATGTGTTGCATAATTAATGGTGGTTCCATGTCTGGCAGAATTATGGGGTGCTTGTGTGTAGCATATTTATTGGGCCCCATGTGTGGCATAATTAAGGGACTCTTTTGTGTGGCATAATTATGGGGCACCTGTGTGTGCTTGTGGCATAATTATGGGGCACCTGTGTGTGTGGCTTAATTATGGGGCACCGGTGTGTGTGTGGCATAATTAATTGGGCAGAGGTGAGGCATAAATAGTGGGACTCTGGTGTGACATAATTTATGGGGCTTTGGTGTGGCATAATTTATGTTGCTCCTGTGTGTGTGTGTGGCATAATTAATTGGGCAGAGGTGAGGCATAAATAGTGGGGCTCTGGTGTGGCATAATTTATGGTGCTCTGGTGTGGCATAATTATGGGGCACCTGTGTGTGGGTGTGGCATAATTAATTGGGCAGAGGTGAGGCATAAATAGTGGGCCTCTTTTGTGGCATAATTTATGGGGCTCCTGTGTATGTCATAGTTATAGGGCTCCTGTGTGTGGCATAGTTAATAGGCCAACTAACTGGCATTGCTAAGGAATCTGTTTGGCATTGTATTGGAGGAAATCCAGGGGGGTGACACCATGAGTTTCCGCACCGGGTGACACCAACCCTAGTGACGCATCTGGGGATAGCCACAGGGAGAACCTAGAGAAGTTATAGAATTTGGCACACAGCATATATTTGTATAATGCTAACCCTACCAAACCAGCAAAAATGTCTCAGAGGCCATGCCTCTGTTTGAATTGTGGCGAGCAAGGGATCAATTTTAAGATGGGAGTGGTCATTAAGCACTGGTATAAGGTAAATGTCTTAATGGTGTTTCTATGGGATCAACTATATGGAGCTAAGGATCGAAGGTTTAGAACGTTTGCTTGGGGGATAGATTTTGTGAGATTTGATTTAAAAATTACTTAAATTGCCAAATAGATAGTTTATAGCCTTTGTCTGTAAGGGATGCAAGAGGGTCCATCACAATAAGGACTAGGTTGACCGCGAATGATGCTTTTTTGTGCCGTCTTCTCTAATGGGAATCAACCTATGTTCAGATTGGCTCATGGGGTATTGGCGAATGGTTACATGATGAGTATGAATAAGAGGGGGGACATGGGGGCATCCCTGTGTGGTTCCATTATACAGGGTCAGCTGGTATGAAATCTCACCATTCTCTCTGATATCTGTGGAGGGGGAACCCCAATCCAGTTAAGGAAGTTTGGGCCAAAGCCCATTAGTTGTAACGTGGAGATTAGACATGTGCATTCGTTTTCGGACGAATGCATTTTCGTCCGAAAATAGCATTTTCGTCCATTCGTCCGAAAAACGAAGAACGAAAATGCTAAGCTAACGAAAGCCGAATGAACGAATGGTTAATAAACGAAAATCATTCGTTCATTCGTCCATTCGTAGTACTATTGCATTCTATAAGCCGAAATAGAGTCGGTTTATAGAATACAATAGCATTTAACTATACGGAGACAGAGTCTCCATTCATAAAATTATGAATGGAGACTTTGTCTCCGTATAGTTAAAAGCCGACAGCCTATAAACCGAACGTTTGGTTTATAGACTTTCGGCTTATGGAATACATGTATTCCTATTGCTATTCTATAAACCGAACGTTCTATAAACTGTGAATGGAGTGTGAATGGAGACTTTGTTTATGAATGGAGACTCTGTCTCCGTATAGTTAAAAGCCGACAGCTTATAAACCGAAAGTTCGGTTTATAAGCTGTCGGCTTTTTACTATACGGAGACAAAGTCTCCATTCATATGAATGGAGACTCTGTCTCCGTATAGTTAAATGCCCACAGCCTATAAACCAAACGTTCGGTTTATAGGCTGTCGGCTTTTAACTATACGGAGACAAAGTCTCCATTCATAAAATTATGAATGGAGACTTTGTCTCCGTATAGTTAAAAGCCAACAGCCTATAAACCGAACGTTCGGTTTATAGACTTTCGGCTTATGGAATACATGTATTCCTATTGCTATTCTATAAACCGAACGTTCGGTTTATAGAATAGCAATAGGAATACATGTATTCCATAAGCCGACAGCCTATAAACCGAACGTTCGGTTTATAGGCTGTCGGCATTTTACTACACGGAGACAAAGTCTCCATTCATAATTTTATGAATGGAGACTCTGTCTCCGTATAGTTAAATGCCGACAGCCTGTAAACCGAACGACCTTCGGTTTATAGACTTTCGGCTTATGGAATACATGTAATCCTATGGCTATTCTATAAACCGAACATTCGGTTTATAGAATAGCAATAGGAATACATGTATTCCATAAGCCGAAAGTCTATAAACCGAAAGTCGTTCGGTTTATAGGCTGTCGGCTTTTAACTATACGGAGACAGAGTCTCCATTCATAAAATTATGAATGGAGACTTTGACTCTGTGTAGTAAAATGCCGAAAGTTTTAGACGAAATAAATAACATTTTCGTCCGAATGGACGAAAACGAAACGAAAATTTTAGTTTTGCACATGTCTAGTGGAGATCATAGAGGGCCAGCTGATTCTGTCAAATTCATTTTTGGCATCAGTGGAAAAGAGAAGTAAAATCTGATGCCTAAAACGTGGGCATAGTTTGTGGTCCTTTCTGGGTTTGGGCAGAATGGTAATATGGGCCTCTTGACACTGGTTCAGGAGTTTAAGGCCTGCTCTCAGAGAGTTAAGTGATTTCAGGAAGTCAATTTATTTAAACTGCTTATAGTATTGGATTAATAACATCTGATATTTCTTCAGCTGTGACCATCTGTTAATTCTTCTGCTGTGATGAGGGATTCAAAAAGCTAGAGGGTGTCTGCATTAAGATGATATTTAAGATGTTTTTGTAAGATTCTTTTATTCTTTTAGGAAACAGGAACCAGACAGAGACAGAAAATAAGATGCAAAACACCCGTATTAATAATAAATATAAAATGATAGAAATAGTCAATAAGCAAATTCCAGGAGCACGGTGGTGTCAGGAACTAAAGCTGGTAGTCAGGTGAGCTGGAGTCAGGAACCAAAGAGGGTAGTCAGCTGAGTCAGAAACAGGAGAATGGAGATAAGAAGTCAGGAACACAGCCAGAAATTAGGAACCAGAAGGGAAGTCAGCCAAACCAGTTAAAACACAGGAAATGCTCCTGGAAACTAAAAACAATGCAATGACAAGGAGGTACTGAAACTAGCTGCTTAAATAGTCTGCACTGAGTAGCAAAAGTGTCTGGTTAATAGCAACCAGGTGGGTAACTGTGGTAACAGTCGAGGAGAGAAGCTGACCATTAAAAACAGCTGAACAACCCAGACACAGCAAAGGAAAGTGTTGCTGCTAAAAACAGCAGAGAAACCCTGACAGATTCTGTTGGCTTTCAAGTCAGTCTCTAATGTAGGTTTAGGTGTTTCTAGGTTGTATAGAGATGAACAGTAGTCTCTAATCTACTGATTTGTACTATAAACATACCGTCTAAGCTTTTAATTCTTCCAATGTATTTATTTTAGAATGCACATAGAATTTATTTTGGGTCAACAACAATCAAATCTATCTGTGAGTACATAGATGAATGTGTGAAAAGGGATCTGTCAATCATCACATATCTATTAATTGAAGTGAATGTAATGACTTTCTTACCTGCCCCTGATGTTAAGATCTGACTGGTATCAAGGATCATATTAAAATCCCCTCTGACAATAACCGGGCCTTCTGAGAAAGATTCAAGTTTAGAACGCATGTCACAAATATACAGGTGCTGATAATGGTTTGGGGTGCCAACACTTGCAATGGTGAGAGTAGCCAAATCAATTGTACCCTTGATAAATACCATTCTTGCCTCATTGTCCAACCAGGACTCAGTTAAGATGAAAGGTATGTTACTATTAAGGAAAATAGCTATGCCCTCTTTTTGTGGGAGGTAGAGAAAAAGGCTTGTGAGGCGAAATGTGCTCCTTGAGCTTTTAAATCATGTGTGGAGTTTAGAGCATTTATTCGTGGAATTTAAGCCTTTTACATTTAAAGATATAATGATAATTTTGAGCAGGGCTATTTGTGCATTAGCCATCTAGAATAGTGATAATGGGGTAGCTTGGGTCAGAATCACTGAGATCGGTATCACATGCAGCGAGCAAGAATCATTAAAGCATTTCTATTGGCATAACAATATCACATTTAAAAACAGAAGCAACAGCGAGACATTGGAAGAGAAGACCCATAAATGGCCATTTAACAAAGACAGTCCATAAACATGTATAACATAGTAAAAAACATTTTATTTTACCGGGATAATTAACCTGTTGAGTGCCTTTGATGCACAGCAAGGGAATGTGGGTAGCCCTTATCCATGAAGTGTTTTCAATAAAAACTGCATCAGTCTGAGGGGACCCGAATGGCTTACCAATGCAGGGGACAATTATATTTCCCATAATTGGCCAACATAGGTGACTAAGTGAGTAAGATGTTATTTAAGATATGTAGCCCAAAACACAAAAGCCGCAAATATTAACTAATAGTACTTTAAGTACAAATTCCTAGGTGAGCCCTGGCATATGGATATAATATATATTTTCATTTTTAGTGAGGGTCTAGTGACACCTAGTGGTCAAGAAAGATAAATATATTTACAGTTTATATATATATAATTAGTATTTTTAGGGTTTTTTTTACTTAAAGTATTAAGATTAAACCTCCATGTGTTATGACACATGTTTTTAATAGTTTAGAGTTGGCTTTCTACAGTGAATGGGCTTAATCTTTGGGCTATGTGTCATGATTGACCAGTTCTCTAAGACTGAGATAATATTTACAACAATGTACAAGTTTTTATAGTGATCTTCAAGCTTGGCCTATGGAATAAAAAGGTTATTGTTTAATGATAGTGTGCTGTGGAGAATCATTCCTTGTCCAACGTTTAGCGCCATTGATCTCCAACCCAGAGTTCCCATAGACAGGAGGTCAAGGATGTCTCCTTCTCATGACTGATGGGAGAAGCCACCTTTTCCCAACAGCAACACAGGGCATCAAAATATATAAAAGTAAGTCTCCCACTACATGGGGACATCGTTTCCCATCTTCAGTTGTTCAAACCAAGGTGGGAAAATGTACTTTATTGTTTACTTGTGTTCCATGTCTGGGTTTGAAAGTTCAGGATTCAGTGCTTGTGTCTTGAGGTGGGTTTCGTAAAGTCTGAGTGACAGTTTTAGGAGGTTTCTTGCATTGTGGGTCCATAGCAAGTTGTGCATTTGTGGGATCATAGCCTTCATTCCCTCTAGGAAGGTCCAGTCTGGGAGAGATTCCACCAGAGTGTTTAACTGGCTGGAAAATTAAGCAACGTCTGCCACAGAACTTACTGAGTATCTGGTGCTTCATCTGTGTGCTTGACCCCACTGTTATTGGATATCGACTTTTTGCAGGGCATCAGAAAGCAGTTTCAGGCTTTTCTTGGACTGTGGCATGAGCCACAAAAGTTCTTGGAAAATCATGAAAGGTGAGCCTTTCTACTTGAGTTATTTTGCTTTCCATGCCACAGCTAAAATTTGGTCCTTGTGTGTATGCGAATGTATACAATGATGTCACTGAGTGGTGAGTCAGGTGGGAATTTTGGTGCACAATGCTCACAATCCAATGGAATTGCCTTCCAGGGTTGAGGAGATGGACAGTAATTATTTGACATTTTTAGTAGGGTAGTCACTCTCCACTATGCCACGGACCCCGAGGTTATTGTGTCTCCCTCTATTATCCAAGCGCATTAAATGTACAGTGAGGAATGAGCTGAGACGTGTTTGTTCATGTCAGATATCTCCTCTTTGGTTGACTGGATCCACTGAGCCAAAGCAAGTAAGTCAGCTTTCATTTGGGATGAAGAGAGCAACTCCCTTGTTAGGGAGTCACACCTCCCTCTGATTCCAGTAGTCTGATCTCCGGCTCACTTGTGTCATTAGATTCCCTTTAGTTTTTGTTCGGGTGTTAAGGTTTCTTATGAAGTGTGTCCCCATTTTTCTGTGTGAATAGGCTTTATCTTATTCAGGTTATAGAGTCACAATGCGGGAACCAATATAAGACACGTTCGGTCATATCAACAGCCAGGACACACACCCTGCTTTTATATTTTTAAGCTGAGAGCCCATAATACAGCAGGATTACACTTCAGGAGACACTTGTCTAATGACAAATTTTAGAAGGTAAATATAGAGATGTGTCACTATAATTTTATCACCACCAAGACTGATGGCTTCATTAGTGGGTTTACAAATGTAAAACCATTAAAGTTCTTGAAGATCGTAACACAGAGCTTTGTGCAAGTTTGGTGAACTATTAATGTTAATGATTACTAGGGAGGTTGATTGACACATCCTAAAACCACAGGTAAAAAAATATATGGATCTTCTCAATAAAAAGAGAATTGCAGAGAACTGAGATGGGAATTTCAAAAATGTCAAAGTAACGGAGTTGAAAAAATTCCCCCATTCAGCTGCAACTCGGCTACATTAACCTAAAGTTTAAAATTCCCATCTCAATTCCCTGAAATTCCCTCTTTACCACATGTAAATATTATTGGGGTTCTGTATAAAAAGCCACAATAGCTTTTTGGTATGTATGTGCGGGAGTGTGACCTCCACCAAACAGTGTGTGGCGAAGGTTCCCCGACACAAATCAGGTGCTTTCAGTTTTTTTTTATAATTTGGCTTCACCCGGCGCAATGAGCACCCGCACAACCTAAATCCATGATTTCGGCATAGATATCATAGGCTTCTGAAATTTGTTGGGAGTCTGCTTTATACATAGGCACACTCGACAATTGCCTCAGTATTTGGTGCAAACTGCATGTGCGCCGTGTTTCTACGTGACCCCCAATGTTTATATTTTAATGAATACATCAACTTGCAATCATATGCCAATAACTGCACTTCAAATTCAGAAAATCGGGCACCGTAGCAGTATGAATGATTGACATTTTGCAATTCTTACAATTATGTATAAAACGGTCAATATTTTTACTATAGAAAGCTTAATGAATGTTATTTAACTGCTCAAATGCTATGGATTGAATCTGCAGAAGCTTTACTTGCATGTATTTAATATTCAAAAATGTTAATTTAATCTGATTCCACAGAATAATTAAATCATTTAATATAAAATGTTTTAATCTAGTGAGAATTTAAAGAATTACAAACAGGCTCGAGGTTTGTTCAGCTGATATGAACATTTTCTAGCATATGTTTACAAAGGTAATATTAAAGGCTTTGCCTTTCAAGGTAACAAGAGAAACATCTTCATGTTCTTTTAACTGAACAATAACAGGTACTTAGAAAGTTGGAGCTTCAGTGGCGTCCCGAGGGGGGTGCGGAGGGTGCGGACCGCACCGAGTGACACCTCCAGTGGGGGTGACACCCGTGCTGCCGGCACCCACCGCACCGCGCTGCTTAACTTTTTTTTTTCTGGCAGCCGCATCCGCTGGATGCAACCGCCAGAAAAAAGAAAATAAAATCACATCGACCAGATGTGATGTTACGTCACATCCGGTGACTGTGTTTCCCTCCTCCGTGCAGGAGAGAAGACTGCACGGAGGAGGCGTCCGTCCGGGGACACGGAGCAGCAGCCATTCGGTAAGTGATGGGGAAGGGGGGAGGAGGGTGGTTGAAAACTAGCACTTTAATTGCACAATATTCCTGGTATCTGACTGGCACAATATTACTGGGATCTGACTGGCACAATATTCCTGGTATCTGACTGGCATAATATTACTGGTATCTGACTGGCACAATATTACTGGGCTCTCACTGGCACAATATTCCTGGTATCTGACTGGCATAATATTACTGGGCTCTGACTGGCATAATATTACTGGGCTCTGACTGGCATAATATTACTGGGCTCTGACTGGCACAATATTACTGGGATCTGACTGGCACACTATTACTGGGCTCTAACTCACACAATATTACTGGTATCTGACTGGCACAATATTACTGGGCTCTGACTGGAACAATATTACTGGTATCTGAATGGCATAATATTACTGGGCTCTGACTGGCACAATATTACTGGGCTCTGAATGGCACAATATTATTGGGCTCTGAGTGGCACAATATTACTGGTATCTGGCACAATATTACTGGGCTCTGAATGGCACAATATTACTGGGCTCTGACTGGCACAATATTACTGGTATCTGACTGGCACAATATTACTGGGCTCTGAATGGCACAATATTACTGGGCTCTGACTGGCACAATTTAGCTAAACTAGAAAAATGGTCAGAGCAGTGGCAACTGACATTTAATGTGGACAAGTGCAAGATTATGCACCTTGGGCGTAAAAACCCCAAAGCAGAATATAGACTATTTGGTACAGTCCTAACCTCAACATCTGAGGAAAGGGATTTAGGAGTAATAATTTCAGAGGACTTGAAGGTAGAGCAGCAGGAAATGCTAGCAGAATGCTTGGTTGCATAGGGAGAGGTATCAGCAGTAGGAAGAGGGAAGTGCTCATGCCATTGTACAGAGCACTGGTGAGACCTCACTTGGAGTATTGTACGCAGTACTGGAGACCGTATCTCCAGAAGGATATTGATACTTTGGAGAGAGTTCAGAGAAGGGCTACTATACTGGTTCATGGGTTGAAGGATAAAACTTACCAGGAAAGGTTGAAGCATCTTAACATGTATAGATTGGAGGAAAGACGTAACAGGGGGGATATGATAGAAACATTTAAATACATAAAGTGAATCAACACAGTAAAGGAAGATAGTATATTTAAAAGAAGAAAAACTACCACAACTAGAGGACATAGTCTTAAATTAGAGGGGCAACGATTTAAAAGTAATATCAGGAAGTATTACTTTACTGAGAGGGTAGTGGATGTATGGAATAGAGTTCCAGCAGAAGTGGTAGAGGTAAACACAGTCAAGGATTTTAAGCATGCGTGGGATAGACACAAGGCTATCCTAGCTATAAGACCGGGAACGAGGGACTAATAAAAGTAAAAAAATTGGGCAGACTAGATGGACCGAATGGTTCTTATCTGTCGACACATTCTATGTTTCTATGTTTCTATCTGACTGGCACAATATTACTGGGCTCTGAGTGGCACAATATTACTGGGCTCTGAATGACACAATATTCCTGGTATCTGACTGGCACAATATTACTGGGCTCTGACTGGCACAATATTACTGGTATCTGATGGTATTAATGGCGGTCGCATGTGTGCATAATTATGGGGAGCTTGTGTGTGGCATATTTATTGTGCCCCATGTGTGGCATTATTAAGGGACTCTTTTGTGAGGCATAAATAGTGGGGCTCTGGTGTGGCATAATTTATGGGGCTCTGGTGTGGCATAATTTATGTAGCTCTGGTGTGGCATAATCTATGGGGCTCCTGTGTGTGGCATAGTTATGGGGCTACTGTGTGTGGCATAGTTAATAGACCATCTAACTGGCATTACTAAGGAATCTGTTTGGCATTGTATTGGAGGAAATCCAGGGGGGTGACACCAACCCTAGTGACGCCCCTGTTGAGCTTGATAGACTTTCCATACCTAGTGAACTATGTTGAAAAGTCTCTGAAGGTATTAAATTGTACAAAACTAATGCACACAAATACATTAACAGGTTGAACAAAGAGTACAAGAAGATGTTAAGCACCAGATCACGCTCATAAAAGATAAAAACCAAAATACAAAAGTTGAAAAATTCAAAAAGGAAAATGAAAGCAAAAAGGTTATCAATGAAAACAATCTGGTCCCAGATGAACCAATTCAAGAAGATGAAATAGCTATGGAAAAAAAAGATAATGTTCTTAAAGGTAAAATACTTTTTTATTTAGTTTATAATTCATTGTATACTACATTACTTTACATACATTATGCTACCTGTTCAAACCTCAATGTCAGAGGTGCAAGGTCAACTCAGTCTGTCATCCTTTCGAAGATGATAAATGAGTACCATTAATTTGGGTAATGAAGACATCTGGAAAAAGCACTATATAAAAACGTTTGCCATTTTGTCCTCTGAATTGTAGTTTCCATTCTGAAACAAAAATTATCTTTTGCCATATAATCAGTTGAAGCAATCTTTTCCATTTGACATCTATCAGACCCCGACAGATGAAAATTGCAGCTCTTATTGGCTGTAAGCTCTCACAAGAATCCAGATGAGCGTTGCATCTGCTAACCAAATAGTTAAGCTACATGATGGGTTTATATACAAGTAAGAAAAATACAATAGTTCCACATGTGTGTGATTTGGCCAATTTAAGAACATACAGTATATCAAAAAATAAGCATAGAACTCCATGTCATAATCTGATGTATTGTATTTTGTTTCTTTTTCCCATTAATTAATAAACACTAACATGTTTTTACGTTGTAGCTTCACAATTCACAAATGGAGAAATGATTTTCCTTCAACCTCCGAATTCTTCAAAACAAGTCACATTGGATGCAAATATCAAACAACCATCCTTGGACATCAAAGCTCCAATTGACATACAGAGCAATCAAGAAAACCATACATTTCACCCAGGGAAACAGAGTCCGACATTTCTAAGTAAAAATAAGTTGTTCACTATCCATAGGGAACAGGCACACAATTCTACAAAGGGTAGTTCAGATATTGGTAAGGAAACATCTAGGCCTATCAATAGGCTTTCTAGTCAAAGTCCTCCCTCCCAAAAGCAGGTTACACGATTTAGAGACTTGTTAAAATCAGTGGACAATAATATTCCTCCCACATACAATCAACAACATGACAAAGAATGTATCAAACTAGTAATGATTGAGACATTACACCATTCCCCTCTACCGAGGCTTAGACAGCCTGCGCTTAGAGAAAACATTACTAAAAGAATTTCTTGGGCGACATCACATCATGCAAAAAGTGGATCACCACCATTTCTGATCAATGGCTCAAGGCCTCCAGTTTTCCCAATGTCCAGACAACAAACCATTATGGAAAGAAGCCTACGGAACTCGAAAGAGAAGACACACATTGCATTAGACAGCATCAAAGCTAGAAGAAATACAGTACAATTAAAGCAAGCACACAAATCTACTGATTTAAATCTCCCACTTTTACTACCCTCATATCAGAAACCTTCAGATAAAAAAAGTGACATTTTAAGATTAGAGTTTGTATAGTTATATTTTTACGATGATCAGTGCCTTAAAGATTCTATTCTGGCATTAAATATTTCAATCAGATGATACGAAAATAACCTGGATAATGCATTAGCAACTCCAGCTCTAACAGCTAGACTACAACCCTGTCTACAACAGCTACAGTGTCAAAGCATCTATGCTTGCATAAGTAAATAGTCTATGATGCTGAACTCAATCCTAACTGATCCACAAAATGTGGCACACAAGAAATTTGCACTGTTAGCAAGTGTTTAATTAGAAAAAAAATAGTTTGGCCTCTATGACATGACTTAATTATATTAATGAATTGATTTAAGAATATTAACATTTGCCTTTGGCCAATTTGAAAAATAAAATAGTTTACAACACATCTCCCATTTAAATTGTCGATAGCTAAAACTGTTAGATCTAGGATTTGTTCAAAGACATTTTAGCTAATGCTGCAAATACTTTTTTTCTATTACTAGGGAATCAGAAGAGCAGTTAAAAATCACTATTTATTAAGGATTAAATCTCATTAGTCACCCTCTACAAAGAAGTCAAATATTTAAATATTATTAGCTACTAATATGTGTAGGACTCAACACAATCCATCTGCTCCACAGAATAGACAAATGAAGGACACGTTTTTCACCTTATAAACTAGTAGTTTAACCATTACTGTGAAATGAAACAACCCAATTAAAATACTTATATTGATACATTATTTTACATGCAACAGACTGATTTTCCTTAGTGTTGTGACGAGAAATATGTATGCCATAAACAATCTCATCATGTTTTAGACAGGAGTCATGCTGAAGGTCAATCCTATTCTGTTTTTACAATTTTAGTGATATTTTTATTTCAGCAGATTTTTAAAAAAAAACTTTACTAACCAACACTTCTGTGTGAGCTGCATATGTGTAGTTTACAAAAAACCCCACTCTATAGCTTTTTCAGCAAGCTCTGTTGGAATAAAAATAGCCTTTACTGACATACCACATCAGAGTGAATAGTAAAGAGCAAAAGAAAAAGTATTTTCGAGAATGATGCTAGGATACAATGTGTCCCATGACTGCTTTTTTTGGTGAGAGTCCTGTACTAGTTCCAATAGAATAATGATGGCTAGACTTGGTACTGCAGATGTTTGGGAACTACATCTCCCCTGTCAGTCAGCCTTATTACTGACTTAGCATTATGGAAGATGTAGTTCCCAAACATTTGCAGTGCGAAGGCTATTTATTCATCACTGCTATAGTGCATGCTGGTATTGCAGGTAGTGGGAAAATTGTGAAAATCACTTTTGCTTCTACCATCCAAAAGTTATTTGCAAATTTCAGGGCCTCTTTGAAGGTGCTGCTGCATCATGTAAAGGGAACCTAATGGAACAGATCTAGCATTTTATTTACTAATGTTCCCTGTCTTAATACAAAAATGAATAAATAAAAGAATACAAATGTTTAGAAAGTTCCTTGGGTTTCTTAGTGACTGATTACTGATAGTCACCCAAAGCTCTCCTCTATCTAGGGAAAGGCTGGCAAGGGAGACAGAGAGGCAATTGAAGACTAAGTTGATTTTACACACATACAAGAGTACTACGCATTGATATAAGTACTTAAAAATTTTAAAAATATGTAGCACAGTTAAGTTCCCTGTTTTTGTTAATAACAGTTAAAGTAAATATGAAACATATTTTAAACTTCTTAATTCTATGCGCCATCAATTAATTAGTCTTGAATAAGCTTGCCAAACTCATGATAAGAGTTATTCTTGTCCCCTCAATTCCCTTTATACCACATATGCCATCCCTTAACAATATGCAACTCAATAACACCACTAGAACCTGCAATGTTTTACTCAAAAAGCCTCTAAAATGCCCATGCCATATTAAATCTAGAACTGCACCCTGATGTATTTTTTGAGCTGGTATCAAACGGAACCATAGTTTCCCCCTCCAATCATCCCTGAACAGATTGTTCTAAGTATGGGGATGGAGGAGTATTGATGGGATTATTCTGATTGGTTACAATTTTTAAGACCTCCGTGTCTTTATTAATCATGACTGTACGTCATAATATTAGTAAAATCCTGGAATTATTATTGCTGACTCTTTTCTGTATAGTTTTACTCTCTCTTATTGACAGATAATTTGTCTTGTAAAACGTGTGCCTGTATGTGAGTATACTGTATTATTAATAAAACTAATAATTGAAAAACTGTTAGGGTATCAATATTTTCGTCTATGTTTAATTCATAGTTTCATTTGATGTTGGTGGTGATTATATATATATATGTAAAGCGCTCATAGCCAAAAGAACCAATTTTATGATACATTCATTTAAAAAAATGATAGAAGTTATCTGCTTGTTTTTTTATTTGTTTAAATATTTTAGCTATGTACTTATTTTACTTAGATATTTGATAATAATTACAATGAACAATTAAAATACATACATTTGTCACTATTAATTAAGGGGGTATTAGTTTTAAGCTAGCTTGGATACTTCAAATATGAGCAACATTCTATTTTTGTCCATAGATGTGATCTTAGGTTACCTAGCATTATAATTACTAGCTACTATGACTATCTTTAATTTGTTATATGCCTCACCTGTGGCCCTAAAAGTGAATGTCCATGAAAACGTATAAGATGAATGACATGAAAACTTATAAGATGTGAAATAACTATGAAATACATATGGGAATGTATATTGATATTTAATCTTAAGCCATTTAAATGAATGAATGTTAACAAATAATTCCCCTTTTTGCGATTATTTGCTTTAATTGTGGCCATTTTATGCTCCCTGTACTCCATGATTTTAAAGGTGGAAGATCCCCTTATCCATAAGTTGAAGTTTTTAATTTGATCTCACCATTCTCTTAATCATTTAAAAGACAGTCTGATATTCAACAGACTATGTTCAGGACAGTTCTTGTATGAAGTAGTGAAGAGTGATTGAAATGAGTGAGCGTTCCATGGGATTCTCATGTTACTTCTTTTAAACACAAAGCCAAATTCCCAATGTTATGCACGGCAGAACACATTGCCTACCTACTCTGAGAAATAATTTGTTGACACTTAGATATGTTTTTCATACAAAAAAACAAAACAAATGGTGGTTGTAAACCTCTGCCTGATCACTCAGATGTTCATTGTTGAATGCTAACAGGGTCTGTTCACCTAGGTTTAACGTATGCTGTAAATGTAGAGATGAACAAATGACATAAAATGATCTATACATTCTGTTAGCAGAATTGCAAGCAGATGCCTAAATTATGAGAAACGTGTTTTAAATGTGTCTGTGGAGTCTCTTGCTTATGACATCCCCTCTGGCTTGATATGCAAATTATGCATTTTCCATTGAAAGCCACAGGTGATGTCATAAACAGGAGACTCCACAGATATATTTAAAACACATTTTCTCTTCAGTTAGGTACTTGCTTACAGTTTTGCTAACACGATGTATAGATAATTTTTTCTGTACACGCACAGTGAATGTTTAAGCGATGCAGTCTCTTTAAATATTAAAGTGAAGTCATTACAGACTAACAAATTAACGTAAAAACTGTGCCTCAGTGCAGCATTAATACAATAACCATGTGGGTTATTTAGGCAATGTCCCTGCTGATTGCCCTACTTTAAGTACTGCTCAACAATTGACTTTCACATATAGTCCTCAGTGAGTGTCCCAAAGGTTCAGCACTAGGGTAAACATCCTCTTTCAGACTGTCAAGAGGCTATTTACTAAAAGTGAAGTTGCAGGTGAACTGAAGTGAGATAACCATTTAATCTCACCAGTTTAGCTATACATTGTGCAGGGACAATCCTGGTGCATTTGCTTAGCAGGGGTACTCACCTTATCTTGCATCAACTCACCTGCAACTCACCTTTTAGTAAATAGCCACCATGGAGTTTCTTTTGTATAAAATCACTATGGTCAAAGTGGGTTCAATATAATTTTAAATGTGTTGCTGCTTTAACTTTAAATGACCGCATCTCTGACCATTCTAAACTAAAGGGATGACTCAATATAGACAGCATTGTAGGGAACTGAGATGCAAATTTAAAACTTTAGGCGAATGTAGGAGAGTTTGACAAATTCTCCAATGAAGCTAAAAGCCAGTCTCAATTAACTGCAATTTTCATATTTACTACATTTCAAATAAACATATACACAAGACAAAACAGGATAAACCAATACAACATTACTATATCTATAATAAATATCCACACATTTGTCCATGTGTAATTAACAACATTTTAAGATACTTACATTTAGGTTTTAAATCATTATATTTCCATAAAGCACACCTCCTAGGACCTAGACAGTAATATGATGTCAAAGTTACTTTATTCCAACTTGAGATATAATTATGACTATTTCTCCATACATAGCAACGTAGCTTTCAAATATTAGAAATAATTCAATATATAATTATCTGTTGAACTCCTGTTTCTCCTGAATACATAGATACCGCAAATTCGTGGTGTAAAATCATTAGTGCAAAACTCAAAGCCACCACTTACTTACCTTCATATGTTGTGCCACAGCACTAAAATATGTTTCAGGAGCACCAATGTTTTCAGTATTTTCCTTGCTTTTTTCACTGTTTTTGCCCATTCCATGATAGTCATCACATGCATTGCCCTAGTGAAAAACAAAAACAATACCAAATGTGAATCTTCTATACGTCTTGAATATGGAGATACCATATATTTGTTATATCCAGATCAATGTATAATCTTCCTGTTGTTTTGCAGAAATAACACAAAATAATTATTTTTATTGTAACTTACTTACCTTTACAAGCATATCACAGCCGTCTAATCGATGAAACAGAGAAAGCATGGCAGCTAGCACGTGAAAGAGCAAGGAAAATACGTCTTAACCCCTTCATGACCAGACTGTTTTTGGATGTTGTGCGTTAATGACCGTGGCTGTTTTTACACTTCTGAGGTGTTTGTGTTTAGCTGTAATTTTATTCTTTGTTATTTGCTGTACCAACACAAATGATATATTGTTTTTTTCAGGACAAGAAAGGCTTTCTTTTGATGCCATTATTTTGTTTATATAATTTATATTATTATGAAAAAAATAGAAAAATATGTTGAAAAATGTATAAAAAAAAACAGTTCCTGACTTTTATTTGTAAAATATTTTACTAAGCTACAAAAGCAAATAAAAATACCTGCTAATTATATTCTAATATTGGTCCTGAGTTTAGAAATACCCAATGTTTATATGTTTTTTTGCTTTTTTTTATGTTGTAGTGTAATAAATACAAGTAGCACCTAGCTGTTTCAAAACCATTTTTTCCAAAATTAGTGTTACTGACATTATAACATCGATATTTGACATGCATCGCTGAATCAGCCCTACATGTACTCATTTTTTTAAAGTAGACATCCTAGGGTATTCAAATTGGGGTATTTTGACACTTTTCATGCAGTAATTTTCCCACCAATCTTTGACAAGTTTTGGCGTAGTAATTTTTTGTGTGTTTTTTTCCCACACACTTTGTATTTAGGTAAGAATTTAAAGGGGTTGTTCTGTTTTTTTGCCCCAATATATGTTAAGCTACTTCCCCTGAGTATAGCGGTACCCCACATGTATAGGTTTGCTAGTGTTATGTGGCAGGTAAAGGGCCAAATTTAGGATACGGTCATTGCAGCTTTAAAACATGTATTTATTATGTAATGCTTGTGACTACATTTCCTATCATGCTCAGACAGCCAAACGTGACCATAGCATCATAGGGAATGTAGTCTATAGTAGGAAGCACAAATTGTTGCTATCCTTGCTATCCTGCGTCTGCATGGATGATATATCCAGCTGCTGCGGACCCCTATCTACTGTTGGGGGGCCAATGCAAGGCACTGGCCCCACCAGCAGTCTTTTTTTTAAATATAAAATATCCCTAGAGGACCACCAACAAACCTAACATGTCACTGGTCCTCTATGGATTAACGTCTTATTTTTATTTAATTTAATAGTTTTTATTTATTTATTTATTTTTTATTATTTATTTAATTTTATTTACTTTTTTATTTATATTAGACTCTAACTTTATCCCTAAGGTTATGGTTAGTACAAACCCTAATTCTAACTCTAGGATTAGGGTTTTGATGATCTCTAACCCTAACCCAAGGGTTAAGGTTAGCAAAATAAAAATATAAATAAAAAAAATATTTTGTAATTTTTTTTATTTTTTCATAAAAAAAAACTGGGGGGCCTGGATGGGCTTGGGGGGACCAGGGGTGGCTTCCAGCACTATATTTAGTCTCTCCCTGCCCCAAGATCGCTGTGGAGCAGGGAGAGACTATAGCTGTCAAGCTATTAACATCCGGGCACTGTGATTGGCTGTCATGGTTCCCGTATGTTTCCGGGGTGGGGGGGGGCCTCAGCCGACATGGCTGAAGTGTCTCGATATCGAGACACTCAGCCATGCCGTTTAAATCACAATCGTGGCATGCCAGAGCGCATACCGCGATCGGATCTGCATGACGGTCCTGGACCGTCATTGGTCACGAAGGGAATTTTTCCTCATGATGGTCCAGGACCGTCATTGGTCACGAAGGGGTTAATCTCTAGGTGCTCATCAAAATTACAGACGTTTGACTCTCATATTAATGTATCAGACACATTCCTGGGACCTTGGGACCTAAAAAAGCATTTCTTAGGAATCAAACAATAGAGATTATATTAACTGCTTCTAAAAATCCAATTTAATCATACCGATGGAAACTTTTTTTGGCCATAGATTTTATGATGATACAGGTTGGTTTTTCAGTAGGTGGATTACTACCACATCCCTGCATTAATGGGATAAGACTGCAGAGTGAATATAAATAAATGGGAAAATGCGATATCATTGGGAGAGGTGATAATGAAATGAGGTCAATTGTGATGGGGAGTATGGTTCTAAATTAAATTGTGGTGATCTAGGAGTAAAGGTGCAAGAATGGAATTATATAGCAAAGGTTGTGTTGAAGAGAGACAATGCGGGGTAGGAACGGTCAGTAGTAAAAGGAGTTTCATAATTTGGACAGATAATAGAAGATGTAGAGAGAGGTGCATATGTTAAAAAGGCAATGTAATTGATAAAGCAGCATATTTATTTTATTTGTGTTTGACCACTGGAGGATATCCTGAGATCTGGAAAGCTATTCCATGTACAAGGAGCTCTGTAAGAGATGGCACCAAGAGGACACTTTTTTGTAGTAGGATAGTTAATAAGGTGCTTGACTGTACCTGAATTTGTCGAAAGAGTGGAGAGCAGTAGTGAGCATGCTGCTTGGTTAATGAGAATTGGTTAAAAACTGAACAAACTTGCTGAAGTTTCATAAAACTAAGTAAAAGATTTCTAATAAACCTGAACTCCTCTGCATTTTTCAATTTATTCAGTGGGCATGTTGCATCATTTCACATTTTTGCACTTGATTTTTCTTTATAAGCAATAACTATCACTGAAAATGATTTGAATAAGGTGAAAGGCGATGTCGTCACACGTTTACAAATACATTTATTATAGCTGAGTCAGTCTGGTAATTTTGCTTTTAACTGTTTTATGTCAAAAAAAATTGTTGAAAGATTTGATTTAATATTAGATAAAGCAAGACATGTGTAAAAAGCAGAATCATCAGTTTTTCATGTTAATGCTATTTTTTTTTTTAAACCAAACAGAACACACAAAAATGCTACCTGAACAAATTCTGATTAATCACTGCACAGAGATTAAAGAGACCCAGCAAGACCAGGCTTGAAAGTGAAACTAATGAGCATATAGTTATGTATTAATGATGCTTCTTTCCAGTGACATGCATTAAAAGAGCAGTGGTGTAAAATAACGGTTTAAACTAAAAATAAATGATTAACTGGAATCTCCAGGATGGAATGACATGTTTGTTGATCAACCACGCATGATATTAGAGATCCTTTTCTAAATGTGTTATTTAAATGCACATTTAGAAATTAGTATTCGTGATCTTTTCAAAAATATGGCATTTACAGATATATTTAAAGTCTTCATTACTGAATTGTGTCTGTAATGTCCAATAAAACTATGCATACATATGTCGAGTTCGCAAAAAAAGAGTAGGATCTCAGGTGCCAAATTATAACATTCAGTCTATGCACATACATTCAGTGCATGGATCCGTCTCTATATGCTTTTGTCAGTCCTAATCATTATATAACGTCCTTGGGAAATCAGTGGTTAATTCTAGCCATATTCTCAAATTGGCTGCTGTGTGGATCTGCTCTAATTCATGTTTTGTTTGTGTCTATTGAGTAGCTGTAGGGTGCAGTTACCTGACTGGCTGGAATTGGCTGAATATACATGTCCCTCTATTAACATTACTTTACCATTTAAAGCAGCGCATTGGTACAGAGCATACATTATACAGACCTATTCAAAATGGGTGATCTAGTTGGATGCATTGTAAGCCTACAGACTCCAGTCACATAGGAATGAAAATCATTGGGAACTGCTCTATAGTTCTGATGTTCAGGTGGGATATAGAATGTCAGGGGACAGTGCTAATTAAATAACCAATATGAACAAAAACATAATTTAGTAATAATACAGGAACGACTTTAGCAACCCGTAAAAATGGGTGTAATGCCTACAAAATTATTCTTCAAAATGTTGCCAGACCATGCATAAGGAAAAAAAAACATTTAACTGTCATTTGTGTAAATACTCCTATTTTAAATCGATTTGAAAATGAGAGAAGAATAAATGGTAAAAGAGTAGACAACATTTACAAATCTACAGTCCCGCTGTACAACTTTTTTCATGAGGGCGTTTTAGAAGTGAGGATACATGTTCCTGTGTCAATAATTGAAACATTGACTAATGCCTGCTAATATATGTAGAAGATGGCTTGCTGGGTGCTGCAATGGCCTGTATTTCCCTGTATCTTCTGTTGGCAGAAGAAAATAGGATGTGGTTTCCTCACTCCTGAGTGCCACCGCAGATGAAGCAACATTGGATGGTGATACTACACTTCCCATGCACAATCACTGCTAGGACGAGCTGTATCCTGATTTCTTGCCCCATTTTTGAATTATATCTGGCCCTAATAATAGACACATATAACAAAATAGCTGTAGAAATTGAAAAGCAAATTTAAAAGAAGATTGTAAAATAGCATTTGGTTATCACTATTGATTCCTAGTGGTCTTCCTGAATTTGTGCAATCAGATAAACAGGGTACTTCTAATAAATTCTCACAAAATAGCTAAAGTAATGTTTTCTTATTTGGTTCTTCAGGAATTTTATTTTGCTCATTATTTTTACAATGCAATAAATTGAAAATAGAACAAAACAATGCTTTAAATTAACTACCAGATGGTAACTTAGGCCATGAGATGCTTAAGTGAACCATTTAGAGCAAACAAGAGTAATGATGCATAATGGAGGACGTTAGGGTAGCAGTTTGCTAGGACTGACACCTGTCTACACAAGCGATGTAGAAAGCCCATTTTCAGTACACTGAAACCTGCCACTAGTAAAAAAAAAAAAAAAAAAAGAAGCATTTGCTAATACAATATTAACCACAGACCAAACTAATAAAACTAAGAGGTGATAAAATCCCTTCATCTTCCAACAGCTCCCTTTCTGACCTCTGCTTTGACATGCTTGACCTTCTGTTCTATGCAATTAAAGAGATAACTTTCTGGGTGATACCTGGCAGGCTACCTTTTGTTAATACTATTACTTATATGCAGTGAAACAAATATTGAGATGATTACTGTAAAGTTTTCTTTGGCATAGTTTAATGACAGCTGACTATCTCCATTGAACTGTCCTCCAGTCTCATCTTGGTCAGAGAGGACTGCTATTATGCCCATGTCGATGTATGAAATCTGAGATCCTTTTTAGTAGAAGCCCTGAAAAAAAAAGAAACCTGAATCGTGTTTCTTACAGATATAATAACTGCAGACTGAGGCTGCTTATCGGGTTTCTAAAGAATCACATTTATTATTGATCTGGTCTCCTCGATAGCACAGAACAAAACACAGAGCTATACCAGTAACAGAAGAATCATCAGATCAAAAGTTCAGTCTAATGTTTTCATTGTTATGAGAGTGAAGCAACAAAAGTGTAATTCATGAAAACACACCGGAATTCGGTCATGACAATCATAAAACACAGACAGTTATACATATATATATATATATATATATATAGAAACAAATCCAAAAATTAAAGCACTCACCTGATCTAGCATTTATCATAGGGGTTCTGCTGAAGACCTAGTAATTAAACACAATCCATCAAACTCACAAACTCACATCAAATAAGTCACAAAGCATGCTAAAAACACCTTACTAAGATAACAAAATTGCATTTTAGTCACATTTTATGGCCATATAGTGCTTAGCCCACCACTGCATCAAAGTACTTCAATATTGGTGGGTCATGGGACTTATATAGGGCTAAATATCTTCATATGTGTTGCTTACCAGGGACCAAAAAGCCTTCTTATTGTACAACACAGAGACTCTCCTGCAATTTATAGGTCTGGACACCACTTATGAAGCACCTGTGACAGGGGACTAGTGCCCAACCAGAAGCCTGTTTAGAATGGTTGAACTACATGTGTTTTTTTAACCTAATGTATTATGTAACTATGTAACATTTGCTAACTTCTAATTTCCTAGAACTAGTACAATCAATACCATTGGATGTATCTCATCAGGCACCAATGACTTACCTTCTAAGATGCTAAACTTACCCAAAATTTTTTATTTTGTCATATCATTAGTAATTTAATACTGTAACAATTGTGAATGTCATATGTGAAGTAAAACATTATAGAGCTATGTTAAATTGATTACATGCTAGGCAGCATACATTTATTAATAAGGAGAAATGCTGCATTATAATCTGATTATTAAAAACCTCTTGGCAAAATGACAACAAACTGTGTAGAGCAATAAACATAGGCTAGGTTTATTGTCCTGTACTAAGGAATAGTCAGTAATTTAAAAGTATAAAGGAGTTATGTAATTGGATACTTACTGTGAAAAGAATATGGGATATTGGGTTTCCAGCTCCACATTATCACACAATGTCAAGTAGTGAATGTAATATGCGGAATAAAAAGAAATAAATGGTAGTCTTAAACCAAAATGCTGTATATTAACCTTATGCATTTTTTGCACATTCATTACAAAAAAACAAATGAATAAATATATGTTTTCATTATTTATTTTTGAAAATACTGAATTCAGATGTGGCCAGTATATAGATTATAAGACAGTCTTCACTAACATTAGGGGCTATTTGTTAACAGGTTATAGGATTACAAAAATGTCAAGGAAAAAAAACAATCAAAATTAATAATAGACATGGAGGAACTGAATTATTAAGAGCAACTTTATACCATTGTATTATTTGTCATACCCGTGAATTCTTTGTTTCTAGCAGCAACATAGACTAGTTGGTAAAAGGTGGGAGTGGCTGCAATCCTCAGTAGTGTAGGTGATGAAGAGCAAGTCAAGAACTAAGCTACATACTTCATCTATGTCAAGAATGTTAGAGATTTTCTAAAAGCTTGGTGCAAAAGCTTGTATCCAAACCCTTCATTCACAATTTCACAATAATGACATTGTACATTCATTCAAAAAGAAATATTTCACATATGAAATGTCTGCTTTAATGTGGTTTAACCTAAAAATATATATAAACGTACCAACTTGTTACTCACATTTGTTGCATAATTTAATCAAAGTCACATTAAGTTTGGGGCGTAAGCACTAATGGATACTGATTAAAAAAAAACAGATGAAAGGTTGTGATATGTAGGGATGGGTAAAACTTCTGCTGTTAAGGTGGCAAGTGGAAATAACTACTCTTTATACAACTAACGATCTGAAGCTTCATAAAATGTTTTCTCCTCAGAGCTGCAGACTGCATGCTGTTTGTGTCTCACATATTCAAAACGGCAATAAAATGTCCGTCCATTTTAATTGTAAAGCATTGTCGTAACCTGGTTAAAAAAAACATAGCTTCTATATTACCTCATGAAATGAATAATGTCTAGGTTTCTGCATGGTCAGTAGTGTATCTTCCACAAGGCAAACAAGGCACTCGCCTAGGGCGGTACTTTGCCAGAGGGTGTTAAACCAAACTTCTGGTGCTTGAAACATTTTGCTTCCTCCCCCACTGTTCAGCAATATTTAGCTCCTTCCAATTAACCGGGGTGAGGGGGCATGTAATGGACGTGGTGGGGGTATGAAATGAGGGTGATGGTGGCATGTAATGGGGTTTATGGGGCATTTGTGTGTGTGCAATGTGGGTGATGGGGCATGTAATGGGGTGATGGGGCATGTCGTGGGTGTGCAAAATGGGTGATGGGGCATGTCGTAGGTGTGAAACGTGGGTGGGGGGTGCCCGAATTTTGTCTTCCTAGGGCAGCAAAAACCAAGATACACCACTGTGCATTGTATGTGACTCTAACATTAACTACGTTAGACATTACTACTGCTTTACAAATGGACACCGTGGGGTCTAAAAAAGAACTGTGGTGAAATGAAAACACCAGGCATTAACTTCTTAGTTGGAAAGATAGACAACTTGAAGAATTTTCCTCACTCACTTGATGATTACTTGTCAGTTCACTGTAAGTGAATTGCCCCATGTGCATAGCAATTAATAATAGCCTCCATTTCTTTTCTTTTATTTCTACTCCTCTCATGCTTTAAACATTTTTTCACAGTCAGACTTAATCAGTCATTATGATGATCCTACTAATGTTGCACATTCTCAGTGTAAACACTATTTAGATGATAGAGGGTTTTTTTTAAGACTGTTCCATTCATTACATCTTCTGTTATTCAACAACCACTTGGTTGTCATTCAGTGGTTGTTTGGCAGTCATTCTTTGGATGTGCAGCAACTTTTTGATGTTTAAAAGTCTAGACTCATTCAATCAGGTCATTTTTAGGATAAGCGAATGATAAATAAGTCAAATCTGAGCTGATTAAACAGAGTCAAGTTGTCCGAATGCAGGTGAATACATGAGCAGCCAGCATTCTGCTCTAAACTCATCCTAAAAATGGGTCCCAATTGAATGTATTGAAGGTTCAGAACATAATAAAAGAATATTCCATAATATATAATACAGCCTGGATATATAAAGGCATGACAAGGCTGACACATTCACAGCCTAATAAAGTGAGACATGTATGGCCTGCATACTTCTCAAAAAAAGTCTTGAAATGTGTGGCTAAGAGAAGATAGAGTGGTGTCTTGAGGCTAATAAACTCAATGAATAGCCTTTAAAATCAGCAAGATGTGAGACTGTAACCTTAATAACAAGGAATATACTCTAGGGTAGTTAATTTAATGCAACCTAGAGAAAAAGTAGTTAAATAAATAATAAATACATCTGTTTACTTAGGCTTTTGCTGCCATCTAATGGCCATGGATGTAACCAGCAAATATAAATGCATTTAAAATAATTTGCTTTCTAAGGTGCTATGTTGAGAGTATAGCTGTTCGCTGTTTGTAATTATAAAGCATTTCAAATGTATATTGTCTTAGTGAGATTTTTTTCTTACGCAACCATTATTTATATATATATATATATATATATATATATATATATATATATATTTTATAGGCACATTTTAATCGGCAAACTAACACTGGCATATGTTAATGACAAAGGGACTGTGGCATGTTAAAGGAACACTAATTGTTATATTTCACTTGTGCTTCTAATATGAAGCACAAGTGAAAAGTTATTTGTTCCTATAGTCAGGATAAACTGGCATATACTTTTGATAGTACCCGCCAGTTTATCCTCTGACCAGCAGATGCAATTCTTCCGTTGGTAGCAGGCAACTGTCTGGTCGGCTATTGTCTCTCTCTGCTAGGGCTGCTCATTTTTGCATGGGGTCAGCAGAGGGACCTTAAATAGGTTCCCCCATGTTGATTCCATGCAAAAAGGGGGTCTCTCTCTGCGCTAGCAGCAAGAGACTCATGCATTCTGCATGCAGAGCATTGGCACACAGATTGGCTGTGTGCGTTATGGGAGTGTCAGCGAACAACACCCAGGAACTGCAGAGAGGAAATCCACTTGTATATATTAAGATACACGATCGGTTTACTACAGACTGTCCGGACATGTTTTTAAAAACTGTTTAGTGGTCCTTTAATTGGTACCTGACAATGGCTTTTTTTAATTGGCAAAGTGACACTGTGGCATGTTCTGCAGGGGCAATTTTGTGGGGTATAGTGACACTGTGGTATGTTCTGTGGGGATAATTAACACTGTGGCATGCCAAATTTTTGCAATATGAGTGCAAGCCAAGTGCTGTGGATGCTCTATAGGCGTATAACCAGTGCTGTGGGTATTGTATGGTGCTGTGGTGAGTCAGGACTCGACAAACCCCGGGTGCACCTCAGTGCAGTGCACACACTCTGCTCCCTCGTGCACAGCTGTTTAAAAGAAGATTTTTTTTATCCCAGCGGCGAGGGCAACGGGGATAACTATAGCCAGGCACCAGGTTGAGTTTCCTGGTCACCAAGATAACCTCTATCATGGTGACCAGGAAACTCAACCTGGTGCCCGGCTATAGTTATCCCCGTTGCCCTCGCCGCTGGGATAAAAAAAATCTTCTTTTAAACAGCGGTGCACGAGGGAGCAGAGTGTGTGCACCGCACTATGGTGTCTGAGCACTGGGTGCTCAGGCGGGTCATAAGTAAAAATAGTCTGTGCCTGTGTTAGAGACACAGACAAAGCTGCTACTGAAACGTCCCCCTTCCCTGCAATGAGATACAGCAGCAGGGAGGGGTAACATATTGATAGATAAACTTGTTTGTTTGTTTTTATCTAAAAAAAAACTAAAACCTGCTAACTACCAGTGTGTGTGTGACAGACTGACTGTGTGTGAAAGACTGCCTGTGTGTATGACAGACTGTGTGTGTGACAGACTGACTTACTGCTTGTGTGACAGACTGACTGTGTGTGTTTGACAAACTGTGTGTGTGACAGACTGACAGACTCTGTGTTTGAGACTGACTGACTGTGTGACATACTGACTGTGTGTCTTTGTGTGTGTGTGTGGGACAGACTGATCAAAAGGTTCTACAACGTTGTGTTAGCAGAATTGCAAGCAAATGACAAAATTAGGAGAAAAATGTGTTTTAAATGTCTCTGTGGTGTCACCTGTTTATGACAGGTGATGTCACAATCAAATTTAGGGTTGCTACCTTTTTTCCAAAAAATACTGGCCATAGTGGCCAATATCAGTCGGAGGGGGGGAGTCACCCGAAATTAAATTACTCCTTGAGAATGAGGTGCAGTCCCGTTACAGATTTATAAATCACCTCTGGTAGAAGGCATTACAAATATTGGTGTGCAATTTCGCTGGGTATATGTTCTGCTGGTCTTGGCTACTTTTTGTAAGTTGTTCTGCTATTTTTTCTGATTATTGTTTTTTCGATATTTTAATTTGTTTGTATACATTCTAATATGGCTTGGATTATGCCAGTTATTATTACCGTATTTGCTGATTATAAGACGAGGTTTTTTTCAGAGCAAATGCTTATAATCGAGGTCTCTTATAATCTGACCTCAAATTGAGGTCAGATTATAAGACATGGATCCAGGTCCCCAGCAGAGCTGCAGGGGACCTGGATCCCCCTCTCTAGCAGCAGGGGAAGTCTGCGCAACGAGCGCAGACTCCCCTGCTTCCGCCCGGCACGACCGCCGGGGCTTCTGTGAAGAAGCCGGATACTTCCGCTTTCGTCACAGAAGTCCCGGCGAGCGTGCCGGGCGGCAGCAGGGGAGGTCTGCGCTCATCGCGCAGACATCCTCTGCTGCCCCACTAGGCACCAGGGAGAATCGGGCAGCTGGGGGATGTCTGCACGATACGTGCAGATATCCTCCATGCTGCCCGACACGGCAGACTATTATGACGGACAGCTGTCCGTCATAATAGACTGCCGTGTCGGGCAGCATGGAGGTTGTCTGCAAGTATCGTGCAGACATCCCCCGGCTGCCCCCACTAGCCACCAGGGATCAAGGTAAGGGGAAGGGAGGGAGGGGGGGCAGAGAGACAGGGGGAGGGAGGGAGGGAGGGAGGGGGGCAGAGAGACAGGGGGAGGGAGGGGGACAGAGAGACAGGGGGGACAGAGAGACAGGGGGAGGGAGGGGGGCAGAGACAGAGTCAAGGGGAGGGAGGGGGTTAAGAGACAGAGACAAGGGGAGGGAAGGGGTTAAAAGACAGACAAGGGGAGGGAAGGGGTTAAGAGACAGAGACAAGGGGAGGGAAGGGGTTAAGAGACAGACAAGGGGAGGGAAGGGGTTAAGAGACAGAGACAAGGGGAGGGAAGGGGTTAAGAGACAGAGACAAGGGGAGTGAGGGGGTTAAGAGACAGGCAAGGGGAGGGGGGAGAGAGAGAAAAATGGGGGCAAGGGAAAGAGAAAGGCAGCATTGGCACATAAAAAGAAATAAAAACTAGAAATACATTTTTTGATATCATAATTTTTTATTAAAAAAGCAATTTACATGTGAATATATACAAGTTTAACTTTTTTCCTATAGGGTAGTCTTATATTCAGGCTTTTAGTTTTTTTCCTAAAGGAATATCCAAAGTTTGGGGGGTCGTCTTATAATCAGGGTCGTCTTATAATCGAGCAAATACGGTATGCTATATTGTTGTTTCATTATCACTGTGTATTTATTTAATGTTTTTGATTTATTGATTAAAAGTTATATTTTATACTTTCTTTACCTGGTGTACAGTCTCTCTTTGGACAGATTTCTAAACTCTGTATTACCCTGTCTTGTGGAGGTCTGTGATAGATGTTGAACATTACTGTAGCCTTCACTACCTATTATGCTCAGCCAAAACCATTGACATTTTTGTCTGACTATCATAAGAATTGTAGGTTACAGCTAACACATTGTACCCCAAATGTTATTAAATGCAGTTCCCATGAGACTTAGCCAGGAAATACTGGCTGAGCATTATGGGAATGGCAACACATTATATGTTTCTATAAGTAATATCGGTGAGGAAGTTAAGCATTCATGGGATAGGCATAAGGCTATCCTAGATATAAAATAAGGCCAGGGAAAGGATCACTTTACTGAGAGGGTAGGGAATGTATGGAATAGTCTTCCAGAAGAAGTGGTAGAGGTTAATACAATGAAGGAATTTAAGCATGCTTGGGATAGGTATAAGGTTATCCTAGATATAAGATAAGGCCATAAGGCCAGGGACTAATGAAAGCATTACTGCACTGAGAGGGTAGTGGATGTATGGAATAGACTTCTAGCAGAAGTGGTAGAAGTTAATAGAGTGAAGGAGTTTAAGCATGCATGGGATAGGCATAAGACTATCTTAGATATAAGATGAGGCCAGGGACTAATGAAAGGATTACTTTACTGAGAAGTTAGTAGATGTATGGAATTTGTATGAACCTGGAGAAACTGCTTACAAGGGAAATAAAAATTAAATGCAAAGTAGGCACATTAGAAAAATATTTGAAGGATAAAATTACCCCTAGAGGGCTAAGATTCCTGGAAGGTAAAAAGAGAACATAATAAGAGACCAATTGGATCATGAAAACAATAAGGTAAGTGATTTCTCCAGAAAAAAAATTATACCTTTAATTCTGTTACATCTAATATATAGAAAAAGAGTTTTAATTTTGTTGATGCAAAAGGTGACACTCCAAGGTTTGAAAGACCACAGAGGGTGGGTTTTATTAGGATGCAGTCAAATGGAGGGTGGCAAAGGGGCCAAGATAATCAATCAAATTACATCATTATTACAAACAAAATAACTATTTATCTGTCATGCCAAAGCATGAGTTGGCATTCATAGAATTTGTTATGTTTATGTTGTAATAGCCTTTATTGTAGGCTTTGATCCACCACCAGGCCTAAGCCATAAAGTGTAACTAGCAGGTAGCCATCACCAGAGCTTGACTTCATGAGTTGGGGTCGTAAAAGGTAGTGGAGCATGTACTCTGACATTGGGTGAATCAGAGGAAAATATGAAATATGGGGAACACGTGTATATATTGTGTGAGGGTCCAGTATATATAAATATTCAGATTGTCCAGGTTGTATTCTTTTGTTTGGTACCAAACATGGCCAGCAGAATGTGTTACTGTCACAAGAACCAAGAATGAGTACTTTCCAAACTGTGAAAACATCCATGTTTGGTGTCTAAATACTCCTAAAAATATAAGGAATGTGATCCTAACTAAATTATGGTGTTATACAGTACATGACACGTTTTGGTAAGCTTTTGTGTTTGTAGGTAACTATCCACACTAGGGCCCTGGACAGGTATGATGGAGTGGGCCATAAACTGTCAGGCCAAGCCCCTCTGATCCACCCAGGATGGCTGGACTCTTAGAAAATCACCAGGGATCTATAGAATCAGAATGTTGGATTGTACAAATTGAGATTTCTTTTTAACAACTGTATGGAGAATTTTAACATTGGAATCTCCCACAAGGATTATATATATCGGTAATTAAATGTAAGGATTTCTTGTGTTTTCTCCTATTTTATGGACTGTACTTGTATTGCACTTGTACTTGGTATTTCTGTATGTCATTTATTTCTGTATTTTTGTACACAGCACTGTGAAGCCTTTTTTCAGATTAAATGTTTACTTAATCAGCTCTTGTCTTTGTTCTTTAATATGAACTCACTCTCTAAGGATAGCTCAGGTAGACCACGTTACCCGAGGGTTAATTATATATACATGTCTGATCAGTAAAGTAAGGTTTTGATACTATATTGTACTGTGTTTGGGGTAACTGAAGACTCCCGGATATAAAGTCTTGGTGGTGGAAGCAAATTGTGTACTCGGGTAATAGTGTAGGAGGTGTTGCAGGGGTTAATTAAGTGGTTGCTGGGACTAGCAACAGGTAATCAGGGATCTGGTGCCATTAACCCTTTTACTCCCAAACTCTCTCCACTGTCTCATCCGGGCCAATAGCCCGCGTTCGTGACAGTATCTAATCCTTTTCCCCTAAATAAAAATCAAATCCACAGATGAAAAAAAAAAACTGAAAAAGATAGTAAAAATATACCCAAGTTATTCACCAAAGTGCTGGAGGTGTAACACATTACAGGGGGACCATCTCCACATATGGTGAAACTATCCAAGGATAACACCTATGTAGAAGGTAAATAAAATCCTATTAGTGACGGGGTGAACTTAATACACCGCAAAATGTTTAAATACAGATAAAATTGTCAAATATAACTGCTCAGCAAGAAAAAATGTGTATATATTATTATTGGCTTCAATGCTGGTAGTTGCCAGGAACTGAAAAAGATAGATACCCCAACATGGAGTGAGATAAAGCAACAGGCCATCTTCCAATTGAAGATGGAAAAAGGAATAGAACAGACAGAATTAGGAGAAGCAGAACAATTAAAAAGATATGAGGAAAGGATAAAAAAAAACTTTAACTGAGTTAAGGGGACAGACTACTCACCAAAGGCACATAGAAACATAGAATGTGTCAGCAGACAAGAACCATTCGGTCCATCTAGTCTGCCCAATTTTATAAATACTTTTATTAGTCCCCAGTTCCCTATCTTATATCTAGGATAGCCTTGTGCCTATCCCCCGCATGCTTAACATCCTTGACTGTGTTTACCTCTGATGAAGATTACTGCTTGTATAGTTCACAGGCTTGTTTCCAGTGTGATTTGATGCAGGCATTCTGCATAAATCACATATTTAATATTTGACTCAAGCCCTCCCCCAGTGATTACTCTGCATGTTTACTGCCAGTGCGACAGCACGGATTTTATAGACACTCAGGATATAAAGTTTTGTTTCAGTTAGTCACTTTCTGTGCTCCTCAAATTGATTATATTGTGTGGCCTCTAAGTGGCCTTGCTCTTGGACACTGTAGGATCTCTTAACAGTGTAACACATTGTCTGATGACTTCACTAGAAAATTACATTATTCTCTTTGGTTCCTGTAGCAAAAATAAAAGGAAATTACTTTTACTCAGTGGGCAGTCCTGGTTTCTTGCAAACTGCTGTAATTTCACAATTTCATCTAGTTATAAATATTTTATATTTTAAGCAATGTAAAATGTAAAACATGCATTTGAAAGTACTTTGAAAGCACATTAATATGCATTACTATTTGGAAGATGCATTTTGGGCACTGGACAGTCCCTTTAAGGGATCCCGTACACTTAAATTAAATAGGAGAAAACATCTATACACAGTTGACCCACCAGATTCAAGGAAAAAAGAAAAATAACTGATAAAATTTCCTAGTACCCTGGCCAAATATGTATGCATGTTTTGTCTGATTTGTTTTGATGTTTTTATATACAAACAAAAGGACAAAAGTGTGCTTCAAGTGTACTATAGGTATACAATATTCAACACATTGTTTTGGTGAAATAGTGTAGAGATATATCTAGAACAGGAGAAAACTTGGTTCCCCTTGAGGGAATGCACTCACAAACTTGCAGAATAATTGTAGCACTTCAGTTAAAATATTGTTGCAAGTTGGAAGTATTCTGATGATTTCAGTCTTCTTAATATGTTAGCTCAAAGAGATAACAGCAACATAAATCCAATTAGTGTATGAAAAAAAGCATGTTTAATAAACAAAGTATCTGCTTTCATGGGGGTTTTCTCAGAAATAGACGACGAAGTGGGCGCCACACAGCTGAAATATGAGTGTCCTCCCAGCAGAAATATACAGATTAAAACATTGGCAATGGATAAAACAAGAAAGATAGTTGCAGGTAAGTCCAGTTCTATGTTGGAGAAGGATTGTTAGAAGAATCGCCAATTAAAATAAATAGCTAAATGAATAGAATAAGTCTACCTTTAGTCAAAGTTGCAGACATAAATATATATACACAGACTGTTGAAAAATCCCAAATATAGTGATGATTATGCACCTATAACTACTTATGGATGCATATTCCTAAGATGTATATAGCAGCATTGTAACTAAAGCGAGTAGTAATTATACATAATTCTCAGTGGTAATAATCATAAACACCCTGTGCTATATGAATACTTGACTTAATAAGCGGGAACTCGATAAGCTCTGGGAAGGGGGAATCAGGCAAGACAACTAATATCTCTATAAGAATGGTATATGTATGTTTCCCAAATGAGCATTGTCATGCACCCAGCCTGACTATCTCACAGCTGGCTCCAAATTCAAGTGGCTAGATAACTGCTTTACCTGTAATGTGTTTAAGCCTTCCATTGTTTAATCATGTCAGGCACCCAGTCTGACTATCTTGCTTCTGGCTCCAGATTAAAGTGGCTAGATACTGCTTTACTGGTAATGTGTTTAAGTTTTCTATTGTTTAATCAAGTGTTATCTGATTACAGTTTGGTATATATGTGCTGTGTAAACCACAAATAAATGTTCTCTTTCTGCTGTTCAACTGATCAGTGTCTTGAGTGATTCTTTCCTGAACTTATAGCAGAGGATCCAGAGGTGTATATCTTTTACAGCTGTTCCAAGCAGAGTATTTTCCCATAACAAGCAGAGGGACTACTATGTCCGGTATATGTCTGGCATAACGAGCCAGTTCCTAGATACTGTTGAAATCTCCAAAATGCGGTAAGTTTAGTCTGTTATGTTATGTAAATTTAAAAAGGATAAATTAACGTTCTATTGTATTTATTGCTCACTTTGGTAAATCTATTTGTCTTTGTATGTTTTCATATTGAAAAAAAAAGAAATATAAATATAAAAAAAATATTATAACCTTATTGCAAATGAACCGGGTGACAATAAAGACTCACAGCATGCTCCTACTGACAACATGTCAATGCTTTTCAGCTACTAAACATTTTTGTCACCTGCTTCCATCCTGGGTGTGTCACGTTCATTCCTTTGTTTTGTGAGATACTTACTGAGGAGTTACCAACTACTTATACATGTGTTATATAGTTATCTTAAATACACCTCTCAATTTTATACCTCAGTCATATACCTCAGTGATCCTTTCTGCATTCCCGGGATTATTTCTAAAGAGCAATCAGGGGGAAACATTCTAAGAGTAAAGTAATCTACAGGAACATTTCATTAGTTTACATGATTATTGCAACACTTTAAGACCTGTGGCCAATAATTGCCCTACATGCATAACCAATACTATTGTGTTTCTTAGATGAAACCCTATAATTGTATATGGTAGGTACATATTAGTAGTACATAAAACTGAGCTGTATGGGGCTCGTAATAATACATTTTTTATAAAAAATTGAGTGCATATTTATGACATAGTAGTGCACACTTACTGACTTTTCCCCAGTACCCCTACAGAACTTATTATAGAATTATATGGAGAAGACAGAGATTGTCAGGAGGATATATAAAATAAAAATCACCCTGGGGCAAGTAGCCCTGACCCCCCTATCATAATCTCATAATCAGGGATGAATAAGTAATCAGGGCCTACTTACCACCCACCTCGATTCTTTAAAATCCATGACACCTATATAAAAAAACACCTTCTGTGTTAGGAGGGTGGCTAGTGAAAATCACTGTCCAGTCCCCCAGCACACAGCCTGCGGACCCATGGGAGGGACCTTCTTTTTATTTTGTGGTCCGGAGGCACTTGGGCATCCCCTTGGGGGAATCATTGTTTTTATTTTAGGGTCCAGGAGAATTTGCACAGCCCTGTTTATGATAGGGGAACTACTTGCCTCAAATGAATTACTATATATGGCCAGCAGGGAATGTATGTCCCCCACTGGCCCCAGGGTGCCAAATGTGAGGCCAGCAATTTTTATTATTTTTTAAATTGTTTTTATTTGAATTCTCCAGCTCTTAACTGGATAATTTAAATGCTCAAAATACAACTGGTTTAGCCAATTATGTTAAACTGAAAGACTGCATTAAAAGGACTGTCTAGTGCCCAAAATGCATCTTCCAAATATTAATGCATATTAATGTGCTTTTAAAAGTACTTTAAAATGCATGTCTTACATTTTGCATTGCTTAAAATATAAAATACTTACAGCTAGAATAAATTGTGAAATTACAGCAGTTTGCAGTGAAAAAAATTCACTTCCGACACTCTGAATTGTTGTTTGAATTCCCCTAGAGGCAGTCAGCAACATTGCAATGAAGAAAAAAAATAAAATACTTAATTAGCTAAAATCTAGGGTTAGTGTTAGAATAGTTGATAGAGTTACAATTAAATTAGGGTTAGCATAAGAGATAGTGTTTACAATTAAATTAAAATTAAAATATATTAAGGGTTAACATAAGGGTTAGAGTTGGGGTTAAATAAGGGGGTTGGGGTTGGGGTCAAGTAGGAAAAAAACAAAAAACACTATTTTGATTTTTGTCCTATAACTCGCAAAAAACTGCAGAAAAACAGAGAAATAAGCACATTTACGAACTCGGGACAACATTTAGAAACTAATTAGATGGGGTCATTTTTAATACTTGGATTTGTGTAAATTATTTTTTAGGTCAAAGTTAGAAAAAGTGTTTTTTTTAATTTTTTCATCATATTTTATGATTTTTTTTGTAGTAAATTATAGGATATGATGAACATAATAGTATCTAATGAAAGCCCTTCTTATGGCGATACAAACAACATATAATATGTGAGAAAGAAGGAAATTACAGCTAAACACAAACACCCCAGAAATGTAAAAACAGCCCTTGTCACCAAGGGAAAGTCAAGGTCAAAAGGTCTTGTCACTAAGGGATTAATTGTGGTTTCTCTAAACAAATGTGAATTATACATTCTATAAGGCAGTATTTAACCCCTTAGTGACATGACTTTTTTGGCTTGTCTGACGCTTGGGTACATGGGCTGTTTTAAAATTTCTTCGGTGTTTGTGTTTTGTAATTTCTTTCTTTATAATTTAGTGTACCCACACAAACTATATGCTGTTTTTATCATCATAACAAGTGATCTACGGCAAAGAAAGAGATAATAGCTTTTAGCAGAGCCTATCTAGTAATATTGATCTGACCAGGCAGTGGGGATGCTCATATGAGCATCCCCACTGCCTGACAGTCTGCCTGGCAGTTACTGATTGCCTCTGTGATGAGGCAATCATTTGACTTCTTGAAGAGCACAGGAAGCAGTGACTTCCTGCCTCCTATGCGCTTGCTGTTAGAAGTGGTCACACATCTGGATCGCATTTTGTTTTAGTGTTGCTGATTGCCTCGACTTGCAAGGCAAGTCAGCAACACTTACAGAGACATAGGAAGCGATTAAATTCACTTCCTACGCTCGTTTTAAATGCCCGTCGTTTTAAAGGCACTGTGCCTTTAAAACTGGCATTTCAATTGCTCTCCAGGGGCATTTTTTTCAGTATTGCACGATGCTTCCACATGGAAGCATCATAACAATACAGTAAGAGCAGTAAAAGCCAAAAAAATCGCTTTCAGTGCTCGTTTTGGTGCAGGATGGTCTAGGTCCGTCCTGTGTCCTCGCCACACAGGATTGACCTAGCACGTCTTGTGTCAGCAAGGGGTTAAAAGTCATACATGTCCCTCACATTTTTTTTACCATTTTTGCATTTGTGAACCCTCACTTTTTTTATTTCATTTCATTCAGAAACGGTGATTCAGTGGAAGGAAGCAAGAAATACAACTGTATAGAAAAGTGCTTAGATCGTGGTGGCCCTTTAAAACAACTATTTCACACATTACCAAATAAAAACTTATCGAATAATTCAGTATACTGACATCCTTGCATAATTTGTAAGACTTCAGATACTTTCAGGGTAAGAAAACAATGTGCATAATTAGAAGCCATTTCATTTGTGTGCTGCATTCGAGCAAAATGAGCTAATTTTAATGTGGAACATAGAGATGCCAAAAATAATCCCCTCTGACTCTATAAGCAAATTGGTAACTGTGTTCACTCGCTAAATAAACAGAAAGCAATTTACAGCAGTTTTGAAAATGTAACTATGCTTTTATAACAACTGACTCTACTGATTTATGCCAAGGCAAACTGTTCACACGATAACATGGCTTTGATAGAAAATGTAAATCTGAATAGATACTGTAACGGACCGTCTACCGGACAAAGTAGACCCTCTGCCCGTTGTAGGGAATCACCTCCTTAGCCCCCGATTACAGCTCAGCATTCACCCAACAAGTCTTTCCTGGACCCTTGCTCTTTGTACCCAAATAGCAGACAGGAGACTACTAGCAGTTGGGTACAGCAAGAAGAACAACTCTCTTTATTTGTGCAACAGCACAGACTTATATACACATAAACATGACATCACAGCATTAGTAATCCAGATACAAATGACCATGAGTAAACCTAATTACAATACACACAGTAAGACACATAATCAACACAATATAATCAGTTTAACAGAAGGACATAAAATGGGGAAATCCTGCCTCACACCTTTCAGGATACAAAGGTATCAGATACATACAGAGTGCACTCAATTAAAGTAACTTGCTAAGTGACATCACTGTACAACAGGACACTGAATTACTTACATGAAGACAATGGCTAAGGTGACATAATTACAGGGGTTTACAGGATAGGGTACAATCTTAACCTGGGGAAAACACATTGAATGGGACAAAGGCTTGAATCCTAGAGTACACCGCATGGCTCACATCCTGAATGAGCCTGTATTTGAAGTCCTGTTGAAAACAGGGTTCCTCTGGCACCCTCAAACGAATATATTCACAGACAGGGTCCATAGTCCACAGGGAGTCTTCTGGCTGCCAGGCCCCTCCAAGAACCCCCGTCACAGTGGATCTTCAAATCCATTTTGTGACAAATACTTTCTTTATGAATTATCAGGATAGACCCAGACATGGGTCCCTGGCACACTGCATCTAGAGGGGCACCAGCCTTACCACACAGACAAGACCTATGGTAGGTCAAAGCATATGTCTGTGCTTGCTGTGTTCCTCATGCAGAGGAGCCTTGCCATGCATTTTCGGTCTGCGCTGCCCTCATGGGAGGGATTAGTCAATGAGAGCTCTCCTCTGTCATGGTTGATGCCTTCCTGAGTAGGAACCATCTGTCTATTTCACATGTGGCTCCCCTCTCTTTTGTCTCCGTGAGTTATCAGGATAGGCCCAGACATGTTCCCCTGCTTGCTGCACCTAGAGGGACACAAGCTGTACCATACTGTTGAGGATAATGAAACATATACCTGTAGTTTCTTGGTCCCTTGTGCACTTTGGATCTGCACTGGCCTTATGAGTGGGACCAGTCTGATATGAAAATATAGTGATTTCCTCTACAATGGTGTAAGAAAGCAAGAAATGGTGATGTGCCATCCAAGTGGTTTTGTCCTATAGGGCTGTTATTTTTTGCCTTGTCTGTTCTCAGTGGGGCTCCCAGTTCTTTGTTTTTGCATCACTGATAATCATAATCACAGTAATCTATTTATCGGCCCAGGTGAATCCTCTCCCGTCAAAATGCAAACAAGCACATGCACTAGAAGTTTAGACAACACAACATATAGACATTTAGTGCAAATGAATTATCACAGTGCAAAAAAAACAGTATTATTAATAATATTCTTATATAATTAGTGTATATCACCCAAAAAATGTACCCTATAAGATCATATAAATACAAATGTTACATCACACACAAGTTCATGCACAGCAGCACATTCAAAATTGCAAATTAAATTCAATATCCATATAGTGTAGAAAAAGTGATTCAATAACATATATTTAAGTAAAAACAAACTAATTTCATAAATTACCACTAGATTATGAGGACAGTAATACCTATAAAAAAAAAAAAATAAGAAAGGGAAAATAGTGCAATATATCTATACAATGTCAGGATATAAAAAACCCATATACACAAACTCACAAACGCAGCACCTTTTTAATAAGGAGCAAAGATGTAGGCACTCAAGGATGGCATACTTGCTGCAATGGAAACAGCAACTCCAAGATCTTAAGGAAAGGACATTCAACTCTTCACAAATTGGATGAAGTAGACTCTATTAATACATGTACTGCCACACAGAAACACCAAAATGCCGACAAATTATGTCTGAAAACCAGTTCTCTGCTGTTATTGCTTCAGTTTGTCTGATTTCACTTAAATGGAGAAAGTAATTCTTACTTCATGATTACAGCAGCTTCAGAGGATCCAAAGTTAGAAGGTCTCAAAGTGTTTCTTCTGTAGCTTATGAAGTGTGAAGCAATGGAATAAACTGTGGAAGCAACCCCTCTTCTATTAAAAGACTGTATGGTATTTTTTGTTAGTCTTTAGTCAGAGCTAGTGTTGAGCGAACCCGAACCGCACAGTGTCCGTGCCATGAACCCGAACCCAGACATTTCACTGTATGTCCGTGTTGGAGTTCGAGGTTCGGCTATAAACCGAAAGTCTTTAAACCGAAAGTAATTCGGTTTATAGACTTTCGGTTTATAGAATAGCCAACAGCATTACATGTATTCTATAAGCCGTGGTAGTTTTTCTTCTATTAAATATACTCTCCTGCTTTACTGTGTTGATGCCATTTATATATTTAAATGTTTCTATCATTACATCTTTCCTCCAAGCTATACATGTTCAGATGCTTTAACCTTTCCTGGTAACTTTTATCCTTCAACCTATTAAACAGTTTAGTAGCCCTTTTCTGAACTTTCTCCAAAGTATCAATATCCTTTTGGAGATATTGTCTCCAGTACTGTGTACAATACTCTGTACAATGGCATGAGCACTTTTCTACTGCTAATACCTCTCCCAATGCAACCAAGCATTCTGATAGCATTTACTGTTGCTCTGTAACATTGTCTACCTAAGACTTTGTACTCTAGTTAGGTAAGGTGTGATGTTTGATTGTGTTGTGTTCTGTGAACTGTAAATCTAATTGCCTGAGTCATGCTTTTGTCTTTTTATTAATACGTTAATGTGACACCTGCACCAACATCCCATTGCTGTGTGCAGGAAGTGTGTCCTATTGTGTTATGTTAACTTGATTATTGATTGTTAATTCCTGGCTGATGTAATTTTGTCTGTGTTGTTCCACAATAAATTATCATTCTTCTACATCTTCCTAATCTCAGCTAGTGGCCTGGATGAACAGAGATTTCTTGGATCCCTGGCTAAAATTACTGTCTGTTCCGAGGAAGGAGACTCTGAAGGTAGCCGGATGGGGTACCAGAGTGGGTTCCATCACATTGGTGGTTGAAGTGGGATTTCTTCCTTCTCTGTGGGAAATTACAAACCACCATCAGGATCTATTTTGGAAGTACCAAGTACATGGATATGGTGGAACATATTTATGCTGATATGCTGGATCCATTGATCCATTGAAAGCCAAGCAGGAGGTCCTGGTGTGTTTGGCCCAGTATGGGTCCCTAACACCAGATGGTGTTAGTTCAAATCCTGTGTAACTGCTGTGTGCTCGATAGATTCTCATTGCTCCAGGTGCTGCAGCAATAGCGATGAGTGTGAAGTCCCACAACCAGCATACAATTCCAACAAAACGTCAGCTGACTTTTGATGGATAAAAGAATAAGCCCAGTGTAAAAAATACTTCATTAAAATGTGAGTAGACTGTAAAAGAATAAAGACACAAACAAACCGGCAGCAGAAAAAGGGACTTGACATGTTTCATATAATTTGTTGCTTATTCATAAGTAGCCTAAAGCCACACCAAATACATGTCTTATCAATTAATAAAAATGTATTTTCAATGCCCACAATGTTCTATAGTATATAATGGGGCATATGAGGCTACCACTTGAGTTTAGTGAGTTTTAGACATGTTTCAGCAGATACCGGTGTGGAATCGGCTATGCTTGCAACATATTCAGAGGCACATCGAGGTCTGATTTGCCACCACTGTGATCCAAAGATGTCAGCAATTGGGAGGAACAATTTTGGAGCCAATTTTCTGCTCATATTGGGTGGAACCCCAAGTTTCTTCTGAATTACATCAGCAAATACTGTAAGTAACAATAACCATATTCGCTTGAATATAATACAAGGTTTTTTTTATAAAAAAAATTCTGAAAAAGACCCCTCGTCTTACATTCAAGGTTGTCTTATAATCAAAATACAAACATATACCCAGCACTCTAATCCTAGTTATAGCAGCACTGAGGCAGTGTGTCTCTAAACCACACACAATAACATAAGCATAAAGTGAAAAAATAGCTAAAGTGCGCTTAAACAAACTGTAAGGTGAAAAAAACAGTGCATATGCAAATGTATACACCTTATTAGGTGAAAGATGGTTTCGTGAGAAAATAAATTCCAAAATAAGATACCTCTTATTTTCCATTATAATAATAAATCAAAACGCATAAAAAAGATCATTAGAAAACACTGGACAATACTACAAAAGGATGATATTCTGAAAGACCTTTAACCCAATGAGCCCGTAGTAGTTTTTCGGGGAGCCCCAAATCTAAAGCAAAAGTTTACTACAAATTATACTAAGGCAGTACAGACAAAAATCAATGCACCGAATCATTTTCTCACAAGGAAACCCGGTTTTTATGGATGCCTAAATTGCATAGGATGTAAATCCACTATGCATCAAAAATATCCTGTTACAAATTTTAGTTCCACAAAAAACGGCCAGAAATATAATATAAAAACGTTTATGACATGTTCCACATCCAATGTAGTATACTTAGCAGAATGTCCCTGCGGTCTACAATATGTTGGTAGAACCACAAGACAGTTTAAAAAAAGAATGGAAGAACATGTCAGAAACATAAAAAATGGTCTAACTACACTTAGCTTATCTAAACATTTTTAGACCATCATCAAAAAAATCCTAAAGAACTAAAATTCTGTGCGATTGAAAAAAATCGAAAAAGATTGGCGAGGAGGTGACAATATAAAGAATATAGGAAAAAAAGAAATGCGATGGGTTTTTAACCTTGCCACTTTAAAACCACAAGGTTTAAATGCAGAGTTTGATTTGTATAATTTTATGTGATAACACTGTCTCTTTGTAAAGAAAACTTGGCATGTAAAATATAAAGTATCCTTTTTTATAAAAATGTTCCCATAAATAAGAATTTTTTCCATTCCATTTTTATTCCATTTTTTATTCCATTTTCCATTTTTATTCCAATTTATATTCTTATATATATTATGTATTTACATGTATATTTAATTAGTCCAAGTTTTCTAATCATCTATCTCGTTTGGGATAAAACACTTGTTTTTTATCTTTCCCTCTCCCTTTTATACCGTAAAAACGAATGTTTATTAAACCGAATGCATAAGGAGACCTGATACACATTAACCGAGGACATGCCTGTTAACCCGACATGAAGTACAAGGTATAATACGAACAACTGAGGACATGCCTGTTAATCCGACATGAAATACGAGGCATAATACGAACAAGCACAGATCAACCGAAGGCACATTCGTAAACCGACATGATATACGAGGCTGGACGACATAAGACGAACAATCATCCATAAACCGAAGAAGAGGCTCGCATTAGAGTGAAGAATGCGGAAGTGAACAATTAAGATCAACACCCAACAGCAATAAAAGGGAGACATAACGCAGGGAGTCCAGACGCCAAGTTGAAGCCCTTAGGCGAAACGCGTAGCGGACTGGATTCACCTGCATTACTATTCATCTTCTGGACTCTTTTTATTTTATTTTATTTCATTTAAACTTTATTATTAAGTTTTTATGCAATTTTAAATTCAGCTGCATCTTTTGAGGACGTCTAATCCAACAGTGTTTGAGGCGCCCATCACACAGGATAAAGATAACCCTAAGTGTAAGCTGCTACTTTTTTTCTATTAAATATTTGAATATTCATATATTAACCTACTGTGTACAATTGTACCTTTCTTGAGCTGTAACCTACAGAGGAGGTCTACACCACACCCCCACTGACGAATACAGGCTTATTTCCTGGAAGTCTGTGAGTGAGACATTAGAGGGGAGACAGTGACCCCCCTCCACCACAGATTTTGTTTTGCACATATTTTCTCACGGAAACCATCTTTCACCTAATAAGGTGTATACATTTGCATATGCACTGTTTTTTTCACCTTACAGTTTGTTTAAGCGCACTTTAGATATTTTTTCACTTTGTCTTATAATCAGACATCTAATAGAGGTCTGACTAGAAGACTAGGATCCAGGTCCCCCGAAGACCACAGGTGATCCGGATCCTCCTCGCAGGCAAGCGGTTGATGAGCCTGGTTACCGACAGGTGTAGAAACAGAAGTGTTGGGCAGCATCAGAGGATGTCTGTGTGCATTGTGCATAAATCCACCGGCTGCGCCCACAAGACACCAGGGACACTGGAGGAGCATCGGAAAGACTGAGGGACAGGGCATTGGTTAAGTCTTGGGGAGGGGGGGACTGCATTGTGTAAATCTGGGAGGCAGATGGCTGTGTGGGGGCACCACTGACTTAGTCTGGGGGGCAGCATTGACTAAGTATGGGGATAGATGGCTATGTGGGGGATGCATTGGCTATGTCTGGGGACAGATGGCTGTGTTGGTGGTGCATTTGTCTAAGTCTGAGGGGTAGATTGGCAAATACCGTATTTTCTCAAATATAAGACAACCCTGATTGTAAGACGACCCCCCACCCCACCCAAAATTTTTAAAATTAAAATCCGGAAAATAAGACTACCCTATAGGAAAAAAGTTTTACTTGTATATATTCACATGTAAATTGCTTTTTCATATTTAATAAAAAATTATGATAGAATAGAAAAAATGCATTTCTTTTTTTTATTTTCTTTTATTTGCCCATTTGCCTTCAGACACAGCCAATGCATCGCCCCCACAGCCATCTTCCCCCCAGACATAGCCAATGCATTGCCCCCACAGCCATCTGCCCACAAGACTTAGCCAATGCTGCCCCTACCCCTCCAGACTTAACCAGTGCTGCCTCCCCCTCCCTATCCAGCCTTCGCCAATGCTGCCTCCCATTCCCTGCCCCAGACTTAGCCAATGCTGCCTCCCCCTCCCTCCCCCAGATGACTTAGCCAATGCTGCCTCCCCCTTTCCTCCTTCCCATAGACTTACGTAATGCTGCGTCTCCCTCCCTCCCTTCCCCCTTCATGCCCCCAGACTTATCCAATGCTGTTTCCCCCCTCCCCCAGACTTATCCAATGTTGTTTCCAACATAACAACGGGTAGAATGATACCTTCCTTTAACCCCTTAATGACCAGTGGTTCTTTGGTGCCTTTGTCCTTAAGTACCAAAACCACAAAAATTTGATTTTGTGTTCCTGGCCCCTATCACAGCGTTATCTGTAGCCAAGGACACATAGGTAGGGAACCAGTCTGGATTTTTACACACCCTGTGTGTCAAGTCCTTGCTACATTACTTGTGACATCGCGAGGTGTGTCTGAACTCGTACTTTTGGGAATGGTGTGGTTTTGTTAAATGTAAACACCACCCAACGTGGGATTGCATCCCATAAATATTGCCTATTCTGTGAATTTTGAGAAAAAAATTATCATTACATTGTGTTAGCAGATTTGCAAACAAATGCCTTAATTAGAAGAAGAAAAAATGTGTCTGTGGAGTAACATAGTAACATAGTAATTTAGGTTGAAAAAAGACAAAAGTCCATCAAGTTCAACCCTTCTACCTATCATTTCAGTGTTTTGATCCAAAAGAAGGCAAAAAAAACCCTAAGGAAGCTTTTTCGAATGTTGCCTCCAAGGGGAAAAAAAAATTCCTTCTTGACTCCAAAAGGGCAATCAGATTTCTCCTTGGATCAAAAAGCTCTATTATTAATGCTCATTCTATTATTAATACCCCTGTATGTTCTGCTTTTCTAAAAAAAAACATCCAGACCATTTTTAAATGCATCTATTGTGGTTGATAGCACTACCTCTCTTTGCAGTGAGTTCCATAATTTTATTGTCCTTACCGTAAAGAATCCCTTCCTTTGCTGCCTATGAAATCTTTGCTCTTCCAGTCTCAGGGGGTGACCTCTTGTTCTTTGTACATTTCTATTAATGAACAGGTCCCTGGAGAGCTCCTTATATTGGCCCTGCACATATTTATATAATGTTATCATATCCCCTCTAAGACGCCTTTTTTCTAAAGTAAATAAATGCAATTTTTTAAGTCTCTCTTCATAACTAAGATCCTCCAATCCCCTTATTAATTTTGTAGCTCTCCTTTGCACTTTTTCTAGTTCCTTAATATCCTTTTTAAGGACTGGTGCCCAGAATTGTACTGCATATTCAAGGTGAGGTCTTACCATTGATTTGTAAAGAGACAAGATGATGTCCTCCTCCCGTGAATCTATACCTCGTTTTATACATGCCAATATCTTATTGGCCCTTGCAGCTGCTGACTGGCATTGGGCACTGTTGCCAAGTTTGTTATCTACAATGATCCCTAAATCCTTTTCGTTAGTAGTTTTTCCCAGGGAAATACCATTTAACGTATATGTTGCTTTGTTATTATTTTTCCCATAATGCATAACTTTACATTTGTCTATATTGAACCTCATTTGCCACTTTCTTGCCCAGTTCCCTACTCTGTCCAAATCTTCCTGTAAAGAAAAAACATCAAGATTAGTCTTTATAACCTTACCTAATTTTGATTCATCAGCAAACACTGAAACATGGCACTCAGCATAACGTGGGAGATCATTAATAAACATATTAAAAAGAAGAGGTCCCAAAACAGACCCCTGAGGTACTCCACTCACTACCCTGGTCCAATTTGAAGCTTTACCATTTACAACAACCCTCTGTGTTCTATCTTTTAGCCAATTTTCAATCCAAATACATACATTTGCCCCCAATCCTATTTCTCTCAATTTGTAGAGTAACCTTTTGTGTGGAACTGTATCAAATGCTTTTGCAAAATCCAAATAGATCACATCAACTGCCACACCTAGATCTATATTTTTTACTGACCTCTTCATAGAATGTTATTAAGTTTGTTTGACAAGATCTGTCGTTCACAAAACCATGTTGACTTTTACTAATTATATTCTGATTCAAGATGTAGTCTTGAGTGTACACCTTTAGCAATCTTTCAAATAATTTCCCCACTTCAGATGTCAAGCTCACTGGCCTATAATTACCAGGCAGAGATTTTGATCCCTTTTTAAATATTGGAATGACATCCGCCTTTCGCCAGTCTGTTGGCACTATACCTGAACTGAACGAATCCCTAAAGATCATAAATATTGGTCTGGCCAGAATTATGCTTAACTCTCTAAGGACCCTTGGGTGTATACCATCTGGCCCTGGGGCCTTGTCTATCTTAACAGAGTTTAATTGCATAAACACTTTTTCCTGTGTCAGCCAATCCCATGTTTGCGGTGACTGTTCCGTAACTTCCGGTAGCAGGGGCTCATCCATCTGTTCTTCCTTAGTATAAACAGAAGAAAAAAAAGTATTTAAAATGTCTGCTTTTTCTCTGTCCTCACTTACCAAATTTCCCATTTGGGATAACAAGGGCCCAACATTTTCCCTCTTTAGCTTTTTTCCATTTATATACTTATAAAAAATGTTGGGGTTAATTTTACTCTCCTTAGCAATCCTTTTCTCGTTTTCCAATTTAGCCATTTTAATTGCCTTTTTGCAGGCTTTGTTGGCATCTTTGTATTTTATAAATGATAATGCTGATCCCTTGCTTTTATAATGTTTGAATGCCATTTTCTTGTTTGCATTTCCTGTTTCACGGTACAGGTAAGCCACGTTGGTTTTGATTTGTGTCTTTTGTATTTGTTTCCCAAAGGTATATATTCGGATGTGTACTTTTGTAATGTGTGCTTAAAGGCATTCCACTTGTCTTCTGTGTTTAGTCCAGAAAACAATCGTTCCCAGTCTAAATGTTCCATTGATGCCCTTAGTCCATCAAAGTTGGCCCTTCTAAAATTAAGTGTTTTGGTGGCGTAGTTACCAATTTGCTTTTTTGCATTAATCTCAAACGAAACCATGTTATGGTCACTATTGCCCAAGTGTTCTCTTACTTTGATGTTTGAGATAAGCTGCTCATTGTTTGTTATTACTAAATCCAGACAGGCATCCATTCTAGTTGGGGTGTCTACTAATTGTGCCATAAATGTGTTATTAAGCAGGTTCAGAAACTTGCTGACCTTAGCGGAACTAGTTGTGCCACAATTCCAATCTATATCTGGGTAATTAAAATCTCCCATGATTAGAACTTCATTCAGATTTGCAGCCTTTTCAATTTGTAATAAAAACTGATCTTCTCCATCAATGCTAATATTTGGTGGCTTGTAGCATACACCTACAAGTAATGTGCGATTATTTTTAGCGTCTAAGCTAATCTCCACCCACAGTGTCTCCCAGGCCCGGACTGGGACAAAAAATAGGCCCGGGCATTTAAGACTGAGCAGCCCATTTTTATTTTAATATGCCAGGATATTGCCCCCAATATGCCAGGATATTGCCCCCAATATGCCATGTAATATGCCAGGATATTGCCCCCAATATGCCAGATATTGCCCCCAATATGCCATGTATTATGCCAGGATATTGCCCCCAATATGCCAGGATATTGCCCCCAATATGCCATGTTATTGCCCATATATTATGCTTGTTATGCCACCCACCTCCCCCCCTTCCCCAGACCCCAGTACTTACCTCTTTGCTGCTCCGTCTTCCGGTGCTCTGAAGCTTTGTGGCTGTGAGGGAAGCGTTGTGAGCTCCCCTCCAGCCGCGCGGAACAATAAAGTTTGTTTGAAAAAAAAGTTCCAACACACTTTATTGACCGCGCGGCTGGAGGGAAGCTCACAACGCTTCCCTCACAGCCACGCAGCTTCAGAGCACCGGGGGACAGAGCAGGAACGAGGTAAGTTTTTTTTTTTTTTTTTTGCTCTGCTGGGATCTTCCCCGCCGGCCTCGGCCCATGGCCACCGCGGCCCACCGGGCATTTGCCCGGTGTGCCCGATGGCCAGTCCGGGCCTGGTGTCTCCACATCAGTTCCAGTTACGTCATGCACACCTTCCTTAATACTGGGTTTTAGTTTAGGATTTACATATAGACATATCCCTCCCCCTTTTCTATTTACTCTGTCCTTTCTAAAAAGTGAGTAGCCTTGTAAATTAACTGACCAGTCGTGGGTCTCATCCCACCACGTTTCCGTGATTCCGATTAAATCATACTGTTCAGCACTTACCAGTATCTCCAGCTCACCCATTTTGTTTGTCAAGCTTCTTGCATTTGCTAAAAGACATTTGAGATTACTTCCCATTTTCTGTTTAGTTGACAAACACGTAATGCCCGCAGGTTTAATTGTATGTACCTCCCTATGATCTATGTTAACCCCACCAGCGCTTTCCTCCTCCTTTGCCATAGCTATACCCGCCTTCCAATCTACTCTAGCTGCCCTTGCTTCATGTGGCTTGATATGCAAATGACAGTTTTCGCATTAAATTTGCATATCAAGTTACAGGTGATGTCATACGTAGGAAACTCCACAGACACATCTAAAACACATTTGTTACTAATTTAGGCATTTGCTCGCAGGATGTATAGTTATTTTTCAATCATTTTTTATTCTGTACATGCAAATTAAAATGATACTTAGATGATACAATCCCTTTAAGGCTGTCTTAGGATCTTCTGCAGTCCCAAAATAAGCCATTACTGGAGTAGAGTGTACTATTCAACTTATTTAGTTGAAATACTTAAAGGATGCCAGTAGATGGAGCACCAGTCATGCTTTAGAACGTTTACAAGGAAATGATAGGGAGCTCCACATTTTGTAACTTAACCCCTTAGTGACCGAGTGCTATGTTGCATTTGACGTGCCTTGAAGACCAGAATTCCATTATTTTTGTCATACGTTTACTGAACTGTGAATTTCTTTCTTTGTGTTCAGTCCACCCACACAAATTATATATCATTTTTTAAAGGACAGATAGGGCTTTCATTTGATACTATTATTTTCATCATATGATATCATTTACTATTAAAAAAATAGAAAATATGATGAAAATATGCCATAAAAAACACTTTTTCCAACTTTGACCTGATTTTTTTTTTTTACACAATTACAAATGGTAAAAAAGACCCAGTCTATATATTTCTACTATTTGTCCTGAGTTTAGTAATATCAATGTTTCCTTGTTTGTCTATGTTCTATTTCACGTAATAGGGCAATAAACAATATTAGTGTTTTTTTTTGTTTTCTAACCATTTTCCTCTACAGTGATTTTTTTAACCCGAACCCTAAATTTACCCCAACTCTAAATTTAATGTAACCCTAAATTGACCCCCACCCCTTAATCTAACCCTTGTAATCATCCGAACCCCCATTTAACCCTAATTATTACCCTATTTGGACCCTAACCCTAGATCTAGGTTCAGTAGATCAAGGGTTAGCTTTTTCCATTTATTTATTTATTTAATTAATTTATTTAATACATTTTCTATTTTTAACTGTAATACCGCCTAACTGCCTGTAGGGGCAGTCAAGTAGCGGTTTCAGAGCGACGGAAGAGATTTTTTTTTTCTCTCTTCCGTCGCTCTCCTCTGGGCATGCTGTATCGGAGGAGCATGCTCCTCCGATACAGCACACACCCGCGATCACCGGGTGATCGCGGTGCCCAGGAGGGCACAGATTGTGTTGCATGATGCCTCGATAGAGGCATCATGCAACACTTTAACACACATAGGCAGTGATGAGCTTTCACTGCCTATGTGTGTTTGCGCGCATACGATCACATTCGCTGTGATCGTATGCGCGCGGGGGGGTCGAGGGGGGGCTGAAAGCCCTCTCAGAGGCTGCTTCGGATCCGAAGCAGCCTCTGAGAGTAGCTGCAGGCATGTAGTGTTGCGCTAATGAGCGCAACACTACATGAAAACGGAGGACGTATATATACGTCCTCATGGTCCTTAAGGACCATGCTTTTCAGGACGTATATATACGTCCGAATGCGTTAAGGGGTTAACATGATTACATGCATTCTGTAAAGAGAATGTTATGTTTGGTTGGGGAAAACATAAAAATTACAGCACACCATACAGGAAACTGGTGCATCACTGCCTATAACAGAAACTTGCAAGCAGCCAAGTAGTGCAAGTAAGTGTCCCAGCATGTGTTCATGTTTCAAATACAGGTTTGATTTTCATGGTGCTTCATCTGAAAAGAAAAGTTGTAGAAAATGTAAACATAATACAAAATACAAAGTGCAGTTCTGTGTTTGATAATCAGATAACAGAACTCCCCAAATCTTCAAGTTAGTATGACAAACTGGCACAATGTTTGCAGCAACATGTGCTCAATGGAGAAAGAGCATGCCTTATGAAATGTGTACTCGGAGAGCAACTTACTCATAGCCTAACCTCTATCTGGTATGTTTGGGAACACAGCCAGGATTGATAGCCTGAATATTAAATAACAAAATTAGGGGCAGCAGAGTGGCAAATGCTAAAATTGGCAGGCATTGTTGAGTGTTGTTAAATCCAGGAGTGTCACTTTACACAGAGTCTTCAAATGTCATAGCATAAACAAAAACACAGTGCGCAGGAACACAGTGCACCTCCCATGATAGTGATATAAATGATTCCAGTGGGGTCCAAAGTAAAAAAGCACTCACACATTTCACATTATCAGCTTAAAGGGACTGTCTGGTGCCCAAAATGCATATTCCAAAAGTTAATGCATATTAATGTGCTTCTGAAGTACTTAAAATGCATGTTTTACATTTTGCAAAACATACAGCTATATGAAATTGTGAAATTACAACAGATTGGAAGAAACCAGGACAACCGACACTAGTTGAGTAAAAGTAAAATTTCCTTTTTTTTCTTTTCTTGCAGGAACCAATGAGAATAATTTTACTCAAATTAATGGTATTTCCTGTCTCTCTAGTGATATCATCAGACAATGCGTTACACTGTTAAGAGCGCCTACTGTGTAAGGGAGAAAGGTCACTTAGAATCCACACAGTGTATTCAATTCCAGCAGTACAGGAAGTGATTAAATGAAACAAAACTTTATCTGCTCAATGCCTATATAATCAGTGCTGCCTGCACCTGCAGTATTCATACAGAGTAATCACTGCGGGAGGGTTTGAGTCAAATATTAAAAATGTGATTTTTGCAGAATGACTTCATCAAATCACACTGGAAAAAGCCTGTGCACCATACAGGCAATATTCTTCAACATGCACCAAAGTGAGTTTGGGGACCATTTAATCATAGGCAAATTGAACAGGAAACTGTCAGCCTTATAATCCTTTGGTGCAACAGGACATATATATCCTTCCTGTGTTTCCCTGCAGTTGGCAAAAATGGCTGTATATACACGCCCTGTTTTAAAAAGAGCAGTGGACACAATGAATGATGGCAAACACCATTCAAATGGCTGTAATTCCCCAATGCCCAAATATATTATAAAAAGAAAGTTTGTTTTCTGTTGCTAATTGCTGAATACAACAAATAGGAAACATGAAGCGTGTGTACAAGACGTATTGAGATACATCAATATCATAGTTGCCAACATCAGCCATGTTTCCAGGGACACATATTTGTTCCACATGCTGCAAAAAGAGCATGCAAAGTGCAGCCCTGCAGTATGTAGGATGCAAATACACACAGACACAATCCAATTCATTAAATATGTAGGTCCTATGAGATCTCCACCTTGATTAATTAATTGGATTCTATGTGTGCATATAGCCATCCTACAGACTGCCTGCCTGCACGTTGCATGGTCTTTCTGCAGCATGTGGAACACATATGTGTCCCTGAAAACATGGTCGATGTTGGGAACTATGTATAATATAGTATATATAGTATAATATATCTTGTACACCTAGGGTTGCCACCTCAGCAATTTTCTTACCAGTCATATATAACTTTTACATGCTGCCGTGAAGAAGAAAATCAATTAACTAACTGATGTGTTTCTGTGGAATCCACTACGTGATTAAGTAATTTCTTTCCTGCTGGTCACATGACTTCTACAAATTACAAAGCAGCCTGCAAATGATATGTGGCCTGTTAAAAATGGCCAAATGACCCTATGTATATCTATCTTATTAGTTGTATTCCGTAATTAATAACACTAAATAACCTTTATTTGTATAATATATTTTGAGGCAATATTACCTACTGTGTGTGTGCCCTGAACCATGAAATCTGTGGTTATAATAACATTTTTAGCAAACCTGCTTTATCAAACATGTTTACAGTAGTCAGTATATCGGTGGGTGTCCACTTACCTTGGTAGTGCATATGTTTACAAGTTTTCATATTGAGTGGAGATTGAATTGAAACCTGCTAATACAAATATCTAAAATAATACATAATATCACATAAGAAGAGATAATTTTTCCTACCTTTGTGCTAGCTGTATGACATATTTCTAATGCACATAATGTTGCCATCCTTTGCTACAATTGCAGTTATTCAATACATGTTTTCTCTTTCCCCTTTTCTTTGATGCAATTATCCTTGATTATCAGCTATAGGGAGAGACTCTGCTGATTAGACGTAATTTAAAAGGCGAGCAGTTTCCTGTGATACTGCTTCTCGCGTCCTGTTGTTTTTACATGTATCCTGAATAAAGTCAGATTTTATTTCTTGCTGTATTGTATAAAGTGTTACTTGTCATGCTTAGTGCTGTTTTGTGCTTCCTATAGAGTTTGTTTCAACCCCATCAGTGTGGGTTAGTCAGATTGCTTTAATTTTAGATTCTGATGTGATAAGTTCCACTAAATTTCGAAACACGTAAAGCATGTTCCCCATTTTTTGTGTAAAAAGCACTTTACTTTGACTGGCAACAGTACCTAGCATAAATTCTACATGACTTTATTTATATGGCTATGGATTTGAAAGGATGATCTGCTTTAACCATTTAGTGATCCAGCCTCATTTCTATCTGGTGTGTTTTACCCTCCACCTAATCAATTTGTCCCAGGTTTAATTCTACCCATGATCCTTCTCTCTACTGGCACAAATTCCAAACACTGCTCCAACTACATGAGATGATGAGTACCAAGCCTGTTGATGGATAACACCAGCATTACTGAGAGGTAACAACAATTATCTAATGGATTACTCTTTTAGACACATTGTCAGACCCTATAACCTCTCCGTGCCAATGTATTTCTCATTGTAATCCCTCCCTCTACTGATAGGAGAATCAATAAATGCTTCTTCTATTAAAAAAAAAAAATGCTATATACAGAGTGTTGGGTCTTATTGTAACATGACTAGTCCATTACACAGTGCTGTCCACCAACTCTTTAAAAGTTTTCAATTAATGTACAACTGTTTATACTGTCTGTATCTAGTTATATGCAGTAAGTGTGTGTGTGTGTGTGTGTGTATATATATATATATATATATATATATATATATATATACAATCTCTACTGCGTCAAAGTACTCCAGTATTGGTGGATCCTAAGACTCTAGACCAGGGGTAGGCAAAGTGCGGCTCTCCAGCTGTTCCAAGCCTACATCTCCCATACTTGTCCGCCAGCCTCTTAGCTGAAAGAGCATTATGGGAGATGTTGTCTTGAAACAGCTGGAGAGCCGCACTTTTCCTACCCCTGCTCCAGACTTTTTTCAGAAAAGAGAAAATTGCAGCTAATTTAGAAGGGAATTTAGAAGTCAAGGGCAAAGTAGCTGAGTTGGGGAAAAAAATCCTATTCAGCTGAATAGGAGAATGACTGCAACTTTGGCCTTAAGTTTTAAAAGCACATAGTAGGCACATATAGTTATCATATCGATAGAACTATAGTTAGATATCCATTAAGTGCTGTTAATAATCCTAATATAAAGCATTACAGACATTTATATATACTCTGTGATAGTGCGTGTGCACTTTTTTAATTAATGAAATGGGAGACACTAACCTGGACTGGAACAAACTTCAAAGCTTATAAAGTAAACACATACATTCCTGCCTGCTGAAACCTGCCTTTTTACGGATTTGCCGGCCCAGACTTGGAATGTTATCATGAAGTTTGGGATTTCTAAAATGTTCCTATTGGATTTCCTGCACTGCATAAAATAAATAAAACCACCGTACATTCTGGAAAGATTGTGAGCAGATGTCCTTGTCTAATAGCACATTACAGTTTGATCTTGTATTGAATGTGTTCTCAGTCTGGGTTAATAGTATGGGTTATGTGGGAAATGTAACTGTTGGAGAAATAATAGGGAGATATAAAAAGATCGCTACATTGTTTTCAGTGGTTATCCACAGACTTTTGTTTATGCTATTTCTTATTAATAGAGGGGAAAAGGGTCTGTCCATCACTTTGTTTAAGAGTGTATAGTTAGAACATTTAGCAAAATAAGCGACTTCATACTAGTAACAGAAAATAATTATTGTTAAACTTTTGGACACATTGGGAACATTGGTTTCTCAGTGGTGTGGAAATCACCCACCTCTTCCTCTGGGTGCTGGAAGGGGCAAAGCCAGGCAGTAGGGGATAGTCGCTCTGCTAAAACAGTTGGTAAAGCAGTTGGGCTGCATAAATGGGGAGGGAATGGGCAAAGTTAAAGCCTTATACCTCCAAGCTAATAAAGGTGTGAACCAAAAGCCTGACCAAAAGCTGTATATGTCATTAGGCAAATGGAATTCCTTTAAGCACATATTACAAAAGTGCACATCCCATTTTATACCTTTTAGGACACAAATCAAAACCAATGTGGCTTACCGGTAACGTGAAACAGGAAATACAGAACAAGAACATGGCATTAAAAAAGTATAAAAACAAGGGATCAGTATTATTATTATTTATAGAGTACAAAGATGCCAACAAAGCCTGCAAAAAGGCAATTAACCCCTTGCCGACAAAGGACGTGCCAGGCACGTCCTGGGAGAATCTCCCTTAATGACAAAGGATGTGCCTGGCACGTCCTGCAGTGAATGAAGCGGTTTTCGCGATCAACGATCGCGAAAACCGCTTTAACAGTGCTGGTCTATTGCCTCGACATCGAGGCAATAGCCAGCACCGATATTTCTATTTTGGGACCCCCACGATCGCCCCACGGAGCGATCGTGGGGAGCCTTATTGACGGAGCATCCTGCTCCGTCAATACGGCTAAGTCCTCTGCCGGTCTGAGCTTCGGAAGTGAAAGTAACTTCACTTCCGTCGCTCTGAATATGCTACTTGACTACCCCTAGTGGTAGTTTAGTAGCATTGCAATGGAAAATAATTAAAATACATATTTAATTAAATAAAAACAGGTTATTTAGCTATATTAGCCTATAGGGTTAAAATTCAATATTTTTTAGCATAAGGGATAGGGTTAAAATTAAATTAAAGTTAAAAAATATTAAGGGATATAATAAGGATTAGAGTTGGGGTTAAATTTAGTGTTAGGGTTACATTTTGGGTTCGGGTTGGGGTCAAAAGATCAATATAGGAAAAAACCAAAAAACACCATTTTTGGTTTTTGCCCCATAACTCGCAAAAAAATACCGAAAAATATTCAAACATGCATATTTTTGAACTCGGGACAACATTTAGAAACTATTTAGACGGGGTCTTTTTTAATGATTTTATTTGTGTAAATTATATTTTAGGTCAAAGTTAGAAAAAGTGGGTTTTTTTAAATTTTTCATCATATTTTATGATTTTTTTTGTAGTAAATTATAAGATATGATGAACATAATGGTATCTAATGAAAGCCCTTCTTATGACGATAAAAACAACATATAAACCACAAACACCCTAGAAATGTCAAAACAGCCATTGTCACCAAGGGAAAGTCAAGGTGAAAATGTCTTGTCACTAAGGGGTTAAAATGGCTAAAATGGAAAATGAGAAAAGGATTGCTAAGGAGAGTAAAACTAACCCCAACATTCTTTATAAACATATAAATGGAAAAAATCTAAAGGCAGAAAATGTTGGGCCCTTGTTATGCCAAATGGGAAATTTGGTAAGTGAGGACAGAGAGAAAGCAGACCTCTTAAATACTTTGTTCTTCTTCTGTTTATACTAAGGAAGAACCGATGGATGAGCCCCTGCTACCGGAAGTTACGGAACAGTCACCACAAACATGGGATTGGCTGACACAGGGAAACAGGGAACAGTGCTTAAGCAATTAAACTCTTAAGACAGACGAGGTCACAGGGCCAGACAGTATACACCCAAGGGTCCTTAGAGAGTTAAGCATAATTCTGACCAGACCACTATTTATGATCTTTAGGGAAAACTACTAATGAAAAGGATTTAGGAATATTTGTAGATAATGGACTTAGCAACAGTGCTCAATGCCAGTCATCAGCTGCATGGGTCAATAAGATATTGGCATGTATAGATTCATGTGAAGAGGATATTATTTTGCCTCTTTACAAGTCAATGAGAAGACCTTACCTTGAATATGCAGTACACTTGATGGATATGCGGATCTGCCCCCGGCTCACTTCACATTTGGTGGGACTGTCCTCAAATACAACCATTCTGGGCTCAACTACAGACTATAATGGACAAATTCACTGACCTTTAGCCCCCAACTCTTCACCAGGACCTACCTAACGGATTGCGTGGTGTCATTAAATTGCAATATATTTTTGTACCCACCATCTACTAATGGGGAATTGTAGCCCCTATATACAATCTCTCCGTTATGCTTACCTGTGTACTGATTATGAAACTGTTTTTCTCTTGCCGATATGTGTTTATCAGTATTGGAGGTTATTGTGTCTTTGACCTTTACTTGCACTGAGGCATCAGTGAACCCCCCCCCTTTCCTCTCGTCTCCTTTTTGTTTTGTATCCTTACCCCTCCCTGCTCTATCCCCCCCACCCCTATTTTTTCATGTAAAATTTTTAAAAATCAATAAAAACTGATTTACAAAAAAAAAAAGAACAGGATATTAATAGCACACTAGAGACATAAACAAGTAAGGGCTCCAGAAATACTGAAGAAATGTATTTAACATTTAAAATTTAAATTTCACAAACAATCAAGAAAAATACACAATAATTACACAATACCCTGCAGAGCATAAGGATAAATACAGTGCTAAAAAGGAATATCATCATAGATTTCTAGAAAATCAATGTCAAAGCTGCAAAATGAAGTCATGTTAGGTAAAGGAAAAAAAAACATCAGAGCAGCAACTAATGCATACAGAATAGCTCATAGAAAAATAATTAGTGCTAATAATTCAATCTTGTTGTTGACTCCAGTGTTAGATGACCATATACTTATAAAGCAGCTTGAAAACATACCAATTGAAGTCCAGATAGGAAAAGCAAGCATAGCGCAAGATAAGCCATGTTGTTCAAAGGCTAATGATTACACGTGTATCTGAATCAGCAGATAATTTCCCCCATTTACTGTTAGGAACACATAATAAGATGTAATGCTTTTAACTCTTGTCAACAATATTGCAGAAATGTTCATAACTAATCCTGCAAAGCTTCCAGTGTATAGCACCTGTGGCATTAAAAGAAGCAGTACATATACGCTTAAGGACATGAGACAATAACCAAAAGGTTTTAGTAAATTCCCACATACATCTCACAATAGAACAGAAGTTCCAGAATGAAAAAATAATACCAGGTCCAGCACAGTTGAAATGTGCTAGAAGCAGGATATATAGACTCTGTGATCCAGTTCACCAATGTAATACACAGTTGTGAATAGACTGCTGAATGGGGCTGTCCCTCAGCAAGCAGTCCGGCTCACCAAGGAATTAGGCAGCACTTTAACATAGAAACATAGATTGAAACATAGAATGTTTCGGCAGATAAGAACCATTCGGTCCATCTAGTCTTCCCAATTTTCTAAATAATTTTATTAGTCCCCAGTTCCCTATCTAATATCTAGGATAGCCTTGTTCCTATCCCATGCATGCTTACAATCCTTGACTGTGTTTACCTCTACCACTTCCCCTGGAAGGCTAAATTAGTCCCTTTCCTCAGATGTTGATGTTAGGACTGTATCAAATATCATATATGCTGCTTTTGGGTGTTTATGCCCAAGGTGCATAATGTTGCACTAATCCTCATTAAATGTCAGTTTCCACTGCTCTGACTATTTTTCTAGTTTAGCTAAATCGTTTGCCATTTTGTTTATCCTTCCAGGAACATCAACCCTGCTGCAAATCTTTGTATCATCAGCAAAAAGACATACTTTGCCAACAAGACTTTCTGCAATATCACTAATAAAAATATTAAAGAGAATGGGTCCAAGAACAGATCCCTGAGGTACCCCACTAGTAACACGACCTTGCATCGAATATACTCCATTGACTACAACCCTCTGTTGCCTGTCACTCAGCCATTGTCTAATTCATTCAACAATATTAAAATCCAAATTCAAAGATTGCAGTTTATTGATAAGCCTTCTATTTCTGATAGTGTTAAATCGCCCAAAAGTCTGTACACAGACTTCTTGTCCTCGCTGCCTGTAAAGAGCAGGAATTCATACAGTACCAGTACTCAGCAGGGCATGTAATGGAAATCACTTCACCAGGTTAGCCACTTGTGTCAATGCTAACCTGAATGGTAGCTTCGTTCCTCTATGACCCAGATGTGGATTGCACATTGCTTGGCAATGCACCATTGTCCACTGTGGACATGAAATGGTACTCTGATATACGTGGCATGATGTTGGGAGGGTACATAAAACTTAATAGCGCTTGTGGCATAAAAATGCCAGTGATGTCATGCCAGCTATAGGTTAATCGGAGTTTGATTTCCAAAATATCGGAATAAGAGTTCTTAATAGAGTTCTTTTTGCTCTTGGAACAAGCAGAGTAAGCTCAAGATGCACACATCTGTGTCGCAATCCTGTATTACGTAATAACATAACACAGGCTTGTGAACCAGATGTGTGCATCTTTGTGCTTGTTCCAAGAGCTTGTGCTTGTTCCAAGAGCAAAAATAACTTTCTATTAATTATTTTCTGTAGGTTTTATTATTTCGGCCCTGAACTTGTATTGTGAATGATGACAAAGATATAATTTTTACTAAATTTGTCAGATTTTAAAAACAAAATCCCTAGACCAAGATAAATATGTACCTGCGATCTGATAAACATAGATTAACTGAATGCATACCTGGGTATTGCCCCTGGGAGGGCTGGAAAGGAGGCAGAGACTATTGCCCCCCAGGCTGCCCTCTACCCTAGCTTTTCATTTCTAAATGCCTTAGTGATTATGCATCCAACTCAGGGGCCCCTTGTGACGCCCACTGCAAGCCACAGCTATATAGAAGTCCTGTCCACATACAAGCCTCTATTTATGCACCTTTTTTATTAAAAAAAATGTCATGCTTAAAAGGTAAATAAATAGAACCATATTTAAAAAAAAATACAACATGATATTAAATGTTAAGAGGACATGCACCATCACCCGCACTCCACTCCCAGGACTTAAGCCAGCACCGCAGGACTTGCCCCTCACCAGGGCCGGATTGGCCTACCGGGATACCGGGAAAAATCCCGGTAGGTGCCGTCCCTGGGGCCGTTACCTGGGATCGCAAAGGCTGAAAATTGCCCTGCTGAAAAATTCGGCTGCTGCAGCCGCTTCAAGAATTCAGCCACCGCGACTGCTTTAAGAATTTGGCCACGGCGGCCGCTTTAAGGCATGCTCCACCCCCAGCTTCCCAGAGACTGACTGAGCACTGGATTTAAGGCGACATCTGGTGCTCGGAAGAAACTGATTGACGGTGTTCTGCCTCTGCAGGGATCAGTGGCAGGCACCGTCGATCCAACAAAAAATTATTTTTCAAAGAAATCATAGTGTGTCTGTGTGACAGTGTGCATGTGTTACTGTGTGTGACTGTGCAAGTGTAACTGCGTGTTTGCATGTGTAAGTGTAACTGTGTGTATGTAAGTGTGGCTGTGTAAGTGTAACTGTGTATATGTAAGTGTGGCTGTGTAAGTGTAACTGTGTATATGTAAGTGTGGCTGTGTAAGTGTAACTGTGTGTATGTAAGTGTGGCTGTGTATATGTAAGTGTGGCTGTGTATATGTAAGTGTGGCTGTGTAAGTGTAACTGTGTATATGTAAGTGTGCCTGTGTAAGTGTATGTATTTCTGTATTTGTGTACACCGTCTGGTCTGAACCATCCACCTCCCTACAACCAGTATTGAAAAAATAAAACAAATACATCTGTGTGTATATATGTGTCTGTGTGTGTGAGCATTTGTTACTATGTGTAATTGTGTGTCTGTAAGTGTAACTGTGTGGAAGTGTGCCTGTGTAAGTGTGTGTATTTCTGTATGTGTGTTTATCTGTGTGTGGCTGTGTATGTATGTGTGTGTGCGACTGTGTGTGTAAGGGTTCATGTCTGTGTATCACATATAAAACAAGAAGCAGTGCAGTGATCCCACCGCTTTAAGAATTTGGCTGCGGAAAGATGCGATGTTCCCTCCTTTTCCCTCCTGTGCTGGGGCAAGTCCTGTGAGTGCAATCTAATAGCAGGGGTAAGTCCTGGGTGCTGGGGTTAGTCCTTTGAGTGCAATGTAAGTACTGGATAAAGTCCTTCGTGCTCGGGCAAGTTCTATGAGGGCATTCTAAGTCCTGAGTGCTATAGCATGTTATGTGAGTGCAATCTGCATGCTGGGGACAAGATCTGTGAGTGCAATCTGCGAGGTGGGGTAAGTCGTAGGTGCTGTGGCAAGTTCTACAAGTTCAGTCTGAGTTCTGGGGTAAATCCTGGGTGCTGGGGCAAGCCATGTGAGTGCAATCTGAATGCTGAGATAAGTCCTGTAAGTGCTATCTGAATCCTGAGGTATGTCCGGTGAGTTCAACCTGCATACTGGGCAGTGCCGGACTGGGAACAAAAACCAGCCCTGGAACAAAATTGTATAGCAGCCCCATAGCATAACATTAATTTTTTTGTTCGTAAAAGGGAAAACCAGGCATTTTAAAAGCACATCTGAAGAGTATGTACACAAAGTTATATGAATTGCCCTGTGCAGAGGTGTATATATGTGCAGTGTGTAAAACATAACTTTATGTACATACTGGCTGGATATACTGATGTACCCTAGCACCTAGTTTGCACTCAAAGGGCTTGACCCAGCACCCAGAACTTACCTCAAATTGCCCTCACAGGACTTGACCAAGCACCCATATTGTTCTCACAAGACTTGCCATAGCACCCATATTGTACTTACAAGATTTGACCCTGCATCCAGAACTTACCCCAGCACTCAGATTGCCCTCACAGGACTTGACCCAGCACCCATATTACTCTCACAAGACGTGGCCCAGCACCTATATTCCACATACAAGATTTGACCCAGGACCCATATTGCACTTACAAGATTTGACCCAACCCCCAGGACTTACCCCAGCAGTGAGATTGCACTCACAGGATTCACCCCAGCCCAGCACTGAGATTGCACCACAGGAGCGGATCCATAGTCTTTTTTTCAGGAGGGGAACTGCCCATGTTGGTCTGTATTTTTCTCATATCTGTAGTCTCTCTCGCTGTAATTTCTGTAGTGTATGTCGCTCTCCCTTATTTCTTTAGTGTACGTCTCTCTCACTCATTTCTGTAGTGTCTGTCTCTCTCACTCATTTCTGTAGTGTCTGTCTCTCTCACTCATTTCTGTAGTGTCTGTCTCTCTCATTTCTGTAGTATCTGTATCGCTCATTTCTGTAGTGTGTCTGTCTCGCTCTCTCATGTCTGTAGTGTTTCTGTTTCTCTCTCTCATGTCTGTAGTGTTTCTGTTTCTCTCTCCCATTCCTGTAGCGTTTCTCTCTCATTTCTGGTGTCTCTTCATTTCTCTGTCTCTTTCTCTTTTCCCCCAGCCCTCCTCCATGTCTCTTTCTCTTTTCCCCCAGCCCTCCTCCATGTCTCTTTCTCTTTTCCCCCAGCCCTCCGCCATGTCTCTTTCTCTTTTCCCCCAGCCCTCCTCCATGTCTCTTTCTCCCCAGCCCTCCTCTGTCTCTTTTTCCCAGCCCTCCTCTGTCTCTTTCTCTTTTCCCCCAGCCCTCCTTTGTCTCTTTCTCTTTTCCCCCAGCCCTCCTCCATGTCTCTTTCTCCCCAGCCCTCCTCTGTGTCTCTTTCTCCCCAGCCCTCCTCTGTGTCTCTTTCTCCCAGCCCTCCTCTGTGTCTCTTTCTCCCAGCCCTCCTCTGTGTCTCTTTCTCCCAGCCCTCCTCCGTGTCTCTTTCTCCCCAGCCCTCCTCCGTGTCTCTTTCTCCCAGCCCTCCTCCGTGTCTCTTTCTCCCAGCCCTCCTCCGTGTCTCTTTCTCCAAGCCCTCCTCCGTGTCTCTTTCTCCCAGCCCTCCTCCGTGTCTCTTTCTCCCCAGCCCTCCTCTGTGTCTCTTTCTCCCAGCCCTCCTTTGTGTCTCTTTCTCCCAGCCCTCCTCCGTGTCTCTTTCTCCCCAGCCCTCCTCCGTGTCTCTTTCTCCCAGCCCTCCTCCGTGTCTCTTTCTCCCAGCCCTCCTCCGTGTCTCTTTCTCCAAGCCCTCCTCCGTGTCTCTTTCTCCCAGCCCTCCTCCGTGTCTCTTTCTCCCCAGCCCTCCTCTGTGTCTCTTTCTCCCAGCCCTCCTTTGTCTCTTTCTCTTTTTCCCCAGCCCTCCTTTGTCTCTTTATCTCTTTTTCCCAGCCCTCCTCTGTGTATCTTTCTCCCCAGCCCTCCTCTGTCTCTTTCTCTTTTCCCCCAGCCCTCCTTTGTCTCTTTTCCCCCAGCCCTCCTCCATGTCTCTTTCTCCCAAGCCCTCCTCTGTGTATCTTTCTCCCCAGCCCTCCTCTGTCTCTTTCTCTTTTCCCCCAGCCCTCCTCTGTGTCTTTATCTCTTTTCCCCCAACCCTCCTCTGTGTCTTTATCTCTTTTCCCCCAGCCCTCCTCTGTGTCTTTATCTCCTTTCTCCCAGCCCTCCTCCGTGCCTCTTTCTCCCCAGCCCTCCTCTGTGTCTCTTTCTCCCAGCCCTCCTCCGTGTCTCTTTCTCCCCAGCCCTCCTCCGTGTCTCTTCCTCCCAGCCCTCCTCCATGTCTCTTCCTCCCAGCCCTCCTCTGTGTCTCTTTCTCCCAGCCCTCCTCCGTGTCTCTTTCTCCCCAGCCCTCCTCCGTGTCTCTTCCTCCCAGCCCTCCTCCATGTCTCTTTCTCCCAGCCCTCCTCTGTGTCTCTTTCTCCCAGCCCTCCTCTGTGTCTCTTTCTCCCAGCCCTCCTCCGTGCCTCTTTCTCCCAGCCCTCCTCCATGTCTCTTTCTCCCCAGCCCTCCTCTGTGTCTCTTTCTCCCAGCCCTCCTCCGTGTCTCTTTCCCCCAGCCCTCCTCTGTGTCTCTTTCTCCCAGCCCTCCTCCGTGTCTCTTTCTCCCCAGCCCTCCTCTGTGTCTCTTTCTCCCAGCCCTCCTCCGTGTCTCTTTCTCCCCAGCCCTCCTCCGTGTCTCTTCCTCCCAGCCCTCCTCCATGTCTCTTTCTCCCAGCCCTCCTCTGTGTCTCTTTCTCCCAGCCCTCCTCTGTGTCTCTTTCTCCCAGCCCTCCTCCGTGCCTCTTTCTCCCAGCCCTCCTCCGTGCCTCTTTCTCCCTAGCCCTCCCTTCCTCCTCCGTGTCTCTTTTACTGCTTGCCTTCCCCACGTGACGAAATGCTGTCACTGCAACATCCGGCGGCAGCGGGGACAAATAAATTAAAGCGGTGTGGCCGCCGCCTAATTCATTATGGCAGTGGCGGCCGCTTGTGGTCACAAGTGGCTACAGCAGCCCAAGGGAAGGCAGCCCACCGGGATTTTTCCCGGTGTCCCGGTGGGCCAGTCCGGCCCTGATACTGGGGTAAGTCCTGAATGTTGGGACAAGCCCTGTGAGTGCAGTCTTAATGCTGGGGTAGGTCATTGGTGCTGGGCAAGTCCTGCCAATGCATTCTGAGTGCTGGGATAGGTCATCGTTGCTGGGCAAGTCCTGTGAATGCATTCTGGTTGCTAAGGTAAATCAATGCATCCATCCAAATGACACACACTGCCCTGATATATACCCGTGCACAGGGAAATTCATATAACCTTGTGTACATACTGGGGCCTATGTCTTGCCCTGTGCAGGGGGTATATATCAGCCTTATCTGTAAATAATAGACTCTTCAAATGTGCTTTACAATGTATGGTTTTCCCTTTTATGAACAAGAAACGAATGTTATGCAATGGGGCTGGTATAATGACGCAATGCTATGGGGCTGGTGTACAACCATTTCCAGGGCTGGTTTTTATCCCCAGTCTGGCACTGCCCAACACCCACATTGCAGACTCAGGACATGCCCCATCATCCACATTGCTATTCAGCACATCCCCCATCATCCACATGGCACACTCAGGACATGCCCCATCATCCACATTCCACACCAGGACATGCCCCATTACCCACAATGCACACTCAGGACATGCCCCATCACCCACATTGCACACTCAGGACATGCCCCATTACCCACAATGCACACTCAGGACATGCCCCATTACCCACAATGCACACTCAGGACCAGGGCCGGCCTTAGGGGTGTGCGACCTGTGCGAGCGCACAGGGCGCAACACCCCAGGGGGCGCCGCCCGCCAGCTAAAAAAATAAATAAAAAAAAGTTAAAAAAAATAAATAAAAAGCCGGTAGAGGCACTGGCTGGGGGAAATCAAAAGATCCCCCCTCACCAGCCCTCTGCTCGGCATGCTCTGCTGTGTCGGGGAGGGGGCAGAGCTAACCGGCTGAGCGGTGTATCTCCGCCCCCACCCTGTGAAGCAGAGAAGCTCCTGCTTCACGGGGAGCTGTGGGCAGCAAAAGAAAGTGCTGCTCGGCTCCCTATGCCTGCCGGTTAGCTCCGCCCCCTCTCTGATCAACATTTGCAGGCAAGGGGAGGGGGGGGGGAGAGGCAGACTGAACAAGGGGAGAGAGAGACAGACAGAACAGGGGGAGGGGGAGAGAGAGACAGACAGAACAGGGGGGAGGGGGAGAGAGAGAGACAGACAGAACAAGGAGAGAGAGAGTCAGACAGAACAAGGGGAGGGGGAGAGAGAGAGAGAGAGAGACAGAACAGGGGGGGAGAGAGAAAGAGAGAGACAGAATGGGGGGAGTGAGAGACAGAACAGGGGGAGAGAGAGAGACAGACAAAAGAGGGGGGAGAGAGACAGGTAGAACAGGGGAGAGAGAGACAGACAGAACAAGGGGAGAGAGAGACAGACAGAACAGGGGGAGAGAGAGACAGACAGAACAGGGGGAGAGAGAAACAGAACAGGAGGAGGGGGAGAGAGAGAGACAGAACAGGGAGAGGAGAGACAGAACAGGGGGAGGAGAGACAGAACAGGGGGAGGAAAGACAGAACAGGGGGAGGGGGGAAAGAGAGAGAACACGGGGGTCTGGGGGGGAAAGACAGAACAGGGGAGGGGGGAGAGAGAGACAGAACAGAGGGAGAGAGAGAAAACAGGTATGGGGGAGTTAGAGCGAGACAGACGTGGCAAGGAAGAGGGAAGGATCACATACATAGGGGGGGGGGAGACGGGGGGCGCCACGGGGGAAGCCCGCACAGGGCGCTGGGACACTTAAGGCCGGCCCTGCTCAGGACATGCCCCATTACCCACAATGCACACTTAGGACATGCCCCATTACCCACAATGCACACTCAGGACATGCCCCATCACCAACATTGCACGCACAGGAAATGCCCCATCACCCACATTGCACGCACAGGAAATGCCCCATCACCCACATTGCACACCAAGGACATGCCCCATCACCCACATTGCACACTCAGGACATGCCACAGCACCTCAGGACATGCCACATTATACACCCAGGATTTACTCCATCACCACATTGCATGCAGACCCAGGACTTGCCCCATCATCCACATTGCCAACCAGGATATACCCAATTACCTGCATTGTAAAGCCAGGATTTAACATACCACTCCAGAACATAGTAACATAGTAACATAGTAATTTAGGTTGAAAAAAGACACAAGTCCATCAAGTTCAACCCTTCTACCTATCATTACAGCTTTTGATCCAAAAGAAGGCAAAAACCCCTAAGGAAGCTATTTCGAATTTTGCCTCCTGAGGGAAAAAATTCCTTCTTGACTCCAAGAGGCAATCAGATTTCTCCTTGGATCAAAAAGCTCTTTTATTAATGCTTATTCTATTATTAATAGCCCTGTATGTTCTGCTTTCCTAAAAAAACATCCAAACCATTTTTAAATGCATCTATTGTGGTTGCTAGCACTACCTCTCTTGGCAGGGACTTTATTGTCCTAACCGTAAAGAATCCCTTCCTTTGCTGTCTATGAAATCTTTGCTCTTCCAGTCTGAGGGGGTGACCTCTTGTTCTTTGTACCTTTCTGTTAATGAACAGGTCACTGGAGAGCTCTTTATATTGGCCCTGCACATATTTATATAATGTTATCATATCCCCTCTGAGACGCCTTTTTTCTAACGTATATAAATTCAATTTTTTAAGTCTCTCTTCATAACTAAGATCCTCCAAACATTCCCCATCACCCACACTACACACCCAGGGAATTCCGCAGCACCCCAGGACCTGCCCAATCACCCACATTGCATAACCATGATTTATCCGCGCACCACAGAACATGCCCCATCACCAGGGGCGTCACTAGTGTTGGTGTCACCCGGTGTGGAAACGCATGGTGTCACCCCCCCTGGATTTCCTCCAATACAATGCCAAACAGATTCCTTAGTAATACCAGTTAGATGGCCTTTTAACTATGCCACACACAGGAGCCCCATAACTATGCCACACACAGGAGCCCCATAACTATGCCACACACAGGAGCCCCATAACTATGACACACACAGAAGCCCCATAAATTATGCCACACCAGAGCCCCATAAATTATGCCGCACCAGAGCCCCATAAATTATGCCACACCAGAGTCCCACTATTTATGCCTCACCTCTGACCAATTAATTATGCCACACACACACACCGGTGCCCCATAATTATGCCACACACACACACAGGTGCCCCATAATTATGCTACACAAAACAGTCCCTTAATTATGCCACACATGGGGACCAATAAATATGCCACACACAAGCGCCCAGTGGCGTCCCGAGGGGGGGGGCGGGGGGGCGGCCCGCCCCGGGTGCCACTGACTAGGGGGGTGCCACCGGTGCTGCCGGCACCCCCCGCGCTGCTTACATTTTTTTTTTTTTTTTTTTTTAGGCGCCGAATCCTCTGGATGCGGCCGCCGGGTGAAAAAAAGAAGAAAAAAAAAATCACAGCGACCGGATGTCACATCCGGCGACTGTTTCCCTCCTCCGTGCAGGAGGGAAGACTGCACGGAGGAGTCGTCCGTCCGGGAGAAGCAGCGATTTGGTAAGTGATGGTGGGGGGGTATATTACTGGGTTCTGACTGGCACTATATTACTGGGCTCTGGCTGGCACTATATTACTGGGTTCTGGCTGGCACTATATTACTGGGCTCTGACTGGCACTATATTACTGGGCTCTGGCTGGCACTATATTACTGGGCTCTGGCTGGCACTATATTACTGGGTTCTGGCTGGCACTATATTACTGGGCTCTGACTGGCACTATATTACTGGGCTCTGGCTGGCACTATATTACTGGGTTCTGGCTGGCACTATATTACTGGGTTCTGAGTGGCACACTATTACTGGGCTCTGACTGGCACATTACTGGGTTCTGAGTGGCACTATATAACTGGGCTCTGACTGGCAAACTATTACTGGGCTCTGACTGTTACAATATTCCTGGTATCTGACTGGCACACTATTACTGGGCTCTGACTGGCACACTATTACTGGGCACTGACTGGCACAATATTCCTGGGCACTGACTGGCACAATATTCCTGGGCATCTGACTGGCATAATATTCCTGGGCACTGACTGGCACTATATTACTGGGCTCTGACTAGCACAAACAATAATACTGGCTCTGACTGGCACAATATTCCGGGTATCTGACTGGCACAATATTACTGGGTTCTGAGTGGCACACTATTACTGGGCTCTGACTGGCACATTACTGGGTTCTGAGTGGCACTATATAACTGGGCTCTGACTGGCACACTATTACTGGGCTCTGAGTGGCACACTATTACTGGGCTCTGACTGTTACAATATTCCTGGTATCTGACTGGCACACTATTACTGGGCTCTGACTGGCACACTATTACTGGGCACTGACTGGCACAATATTCCTGGGCACTGACTGGCACAATATTCCTGGGCATCTGACTGGCATAATATTCCTGGGCACTGACTGGCACAAAATTACTTGGCATCTGACTGGCATAAAATTCATGGGCACTGACTGGCACAATATTACTGGGCATCTGACTGGCACAATATTCCTGGGCTCTGAGTGGCACACTATTACTGGGCACTGACTGGCACACTATTACTGGGCACTGACTGGCACTATATTACTGGGCTCTGACTAGCACAAACAATAATACTGGCTCTGACTGGCACAATATTCCTGGTATCTGACTGGCACAATATTACTGGGTTCTGAGTGGCACACTATTACTGGGCTCTGACTGGCACATTACTGGGTTCTGAGTGGCACTATATAACTGGGCTCTGACTGGCACACTATTACTGGGCTCTGAGTGGCACACTATTACTGGGCTCTGACTGGCACTATATTACTGGGTTCTGAGTGGCACTATATTACTGGGCTCTGAGTGGCACACTATTACTGGGCTCTGACTGGCACAATATTACTGGTATCTGACTGGCACAATATTACTGGTATCTGACTGGCACACTATTCCTGGTAACTATAATTGTACAATTTTCAAACATTGAAAAAATTGTGGGTGTTTTCTTGCATTTTTATTGTGGGGGGGGGGGGGGGGGTGCCACACTCGGGGTCCGCCCCGGGTGCCAAATGCTCTAGGTACGCCCCTGCAAGCGCCCCATAATTATGCACACATGGGACCGCCATTAATTATGCAACACACAGGAGCCCCACGACGTGACAATTGTACAATTCTAAAACAATACATATCTATACATACAGACATCTCTCTCTCTCTATAACAGCCAATTTGCCCAATTATATGCCAGTATCATTTTGTCCTTAATAAGCCACATCCAATTTGCCCATTGATATGCCAGTATTATTGTGCCAGATGCCAATACCATCGTGCCATTTATATGCCAGTAATATTGTGACAGTCAAATACCAGTAATATTGTGCCATTCAGATACCAAGAATATTGTGCCATTCAGAGCCCAGTAATATTGTGCCATTCAGATACCAGTAATATTGTGCCATTCAGAGCCCAGTAAAATTGTGCCATTCAGAGCCCAGTAAAATTGTGCCATTCAGAGCCCAGTAATATTGTGTCATTCAGATACCATTAATATTGTGCCATTCAGAGCCCAGTAATATTGTGCCATTCAGAGCCCAGTATTATTGTGCCATTCAGAGCCCATTCAGATACCAGTAATATTGTGCCATTCAGAGCCCAGTAATATTGTGCCATTCAGAGCCCAGTAATATTATGCCATTCAGAGCCCAGTAATATTGTGCCAGTCAGATACCAGGAATATTGTGCAAGTCAGATACCAGGAATATTGTGCAAGTCAGATACCAGGAATATTGTGCAAGTCAGATACCAGGAATATTGTGCCATTCAGATGCCAGTAATATTGTGCCATTCAGAGCCCAGGAATACTGTGCCATTCAGAGCCCAGTAATACTGTGCCATTCAGAGCCCAGTAATATTGTGCCATTCAGAGCCCAGTAATATTGTGCCATTCAGAGCCCAGTAATATTGTGCCATTCAGAGCCCAGTAATATTATGCCAGTCAGAGCGCAGTAATATTGTGCCAGTCAGATACCAGGAATATTGTGCCATTCAGATGCCAGGAATATTGTGCCATTCAGAGCCCAGGAATATTGTGCCAGTCAGATACCAGGAATATTGTGCCATTCAGAGGCCAGGAATATTGTGCCATTCAGAGCCCAGTAATACTGTGCCATTCAGAGCCCAGTAATACTGTGCCATTCAGAGCCCAGTAATACTGTGCCATTCAGAACCCAGTAATATTGTGCCATTCAGAGCCCAGTAATATTGTGCCATTCAGAGCCCAGTAATATTGTGCCATTCAGAGCCCAGTAATATTGTGCCATTCAGAGGCCAGTAAAATTGTGCTATTCAGATACCAGTAATATTGTGCCATTCAAAGCCCAGTGATATTGTGCCAGTCAGATATCAGGAATATTGTGCCATTCAGAGCCCAGAAAAAAAAAGTTAAGCAGCGCGATGCAGTGCGGGGGGATGCTGGTGTCACCCGGTACGGTCCACACCCCCCGCACCAGGCCTTGGGACGCCACTGACCATCACCTACATTTCACACCCTGGACTTCCTCAGTACTCGATAACATGCCCTGTCACCCACAATGCACACCCTAGATTTACCCCATCAACCCAGAATATGCCCCAATTACACACATTTCAGATCCATGACATTCCCCATTACTCACATTGCAGATTCATGACATGCAACATCACTCACATTTCAAATTCATGACATGCCCCATCGCCAACAGTGCAAATCCATGACATTGCCCTATCACCCACATTGAAGATCCATGACATGCACCATCACCCACACTGCAGATCCATGACATGCCCCATACTGCACTCCAGGACTTACCTCGGCCATCAGCCACAGCTGCCCATCCAGTCAGTCTGCCTCTGATCCAACTGCAGTCCTCAAGCTGCTTTAGAACTACAAATCTCTTAATTCCCCACCAGCTTTATGGAATAGCAGGACATATGTTTTTTGTAGAACAGAAAAGGCTGGATGGCTGCAGTTGGATGTGTAGCTTTCTATATTTCCTGCCTCCCAATCTGTGTCTGTTTGCATCTACGTAAATATAGAAGAACCAGCACTCCAGGGATGTAATAAAGTAGAAAATGTATTGCAGTGTAGCCATAACATTATCCAGAGACAAACACAGGGCATGCAGGGAAACATTTTACGCGTTTACTGACCCTTAATCATAAGTGTGGCTAGAAAGTGATCTAGTGCAAAGTAAATACAATAAGTGAGCCAGTCATCGTAAAGGTCAAATGTTACATAGTATTACAGGGTGTTTCACATTGCTTACAAGGAAAAAATAACTAAATAGTGTTTATACATAGTAGCTTTGTAAGTGATGAATATAGATACATAGCTATATTTGTGTATATTAATATTATTAGACATACAATACATATATAAAAATAGATGTAACTTCAATTCTTCTTTGCTCTAATAACATTAAATCAGTTAGTTTATTATAATAAAATTTAAAGAGGTAATTATGAGAAAGCTAATAATGCAAAATGTTAAATAAATGTATTCAAATCAAAATAATTCCCAGAGGATTACGCCTCAAAAAATCTCCTACATTTAAACATGATAATGAGGATTGAAAAGCGAAATGGAATGCAACCCTCGATGTCTGTTTGTTTTCTCTGATACAAATCATTGTGGATCATAACAAGAAAATACAACAAATACAGAACGACATTAAAGCTACAGAAAAAAAGATTTATTTGGAGAACAACGATATTCTAATTAAAGAACTTAAAATTAAACTGGATAAATACAAAGAAAAAATGAGACTATGCGAATGACAATGGTGTATCAATGGACAAGACAAAAGTTTACTTACAAACAAAATGGCAACAAAACAAACAAAGAGATTGATACTGAAAAAAGATAGTGTCCTTTAGTGTAGCTGAGTCTTCACCGATGTTTACAGCATCCTCTATATCTCTTGGAGCGCCATAAGCAGATTCATCATCCTCTTGCCTGAAAAAAATGTTGGATACTTTTGATGAGTCACCCTCAAAAAAGATGAGTGCCAGAATCAGAGAAAGTGGGGGAAAGAAGGAAAGCGAACATCCGTACAGTCAGTGGAGACAACTACGCACTTGGAAAGTGTACTGAGGATTAACTTTAATGACTTATCTAACTACGAATTATCAGAAGATGAAACATCTATTTTGAGCATGGGACTGTCATTTCTCCAAATAATCCTATCAATATTTTTCATACACTTTTGGATGTAAATAGTTTTGTGAGGGATTTAACTTTGCAAAGATTGAGCAACCAACTTTGGTAAGTGAATCCAATACTGACATTTTATGTATAAATGCTGATACATAAGCTTTAACATTCTTTTTTTTTTTTCTAATCTTTATTATTTTATCATATAGAAAAATAGATACAAAGATCCACAGCAGAAATACATACAATTATTGCTGAAGCAAATCCACAATCAAATACATTAAACATCATGACGTGTAATTAAATTCCCCTTCTTTTACAATCCTCAGTTTAGTTGCGGATTTGTCCCGATTTCTCATTGCTTTTACTTCTGAATCTCTGAATCTCTACGTCCACTCAATTTATACATCAAAAGTTAACTCCCCTAATTCCTCATTCATGTAACACTCATTCTTCACTTGTCTGCTCTCATAATTTAAACTATCATTGCAATGCCTAGGGAATCTAGGGGCCCTAGAGGGAGAGGCATTTTTCCTCGGTCTCTCTAGGATGGATCATCATGACTATCCACAGTTCCACTATTTAATTCCTTCATCTCCGCAAGGTAAAAATAATAGAAACCCAGCACAGGAGAACCCATCAGAAATCATCAATCAGGGGGGTAAGGTTAACCAATGTGCCCAGATTTTTCATATTTTCCTCAACCATTATTAGGATTTCGAAAAAAGTGCTTTTCAGCTTCAGCCTAAAATTTAACCTGGGCCTTAATTTCCGGCCACGTCGGAGTCTCGACTCTTCTCCAGTAACGTGACATACAAATTTTAAATGCGGACAGGATGTTAATGCTCAAAGCCCTTCGGTTTATGTCCTGTTCCACTAATTCTAGATGGAACAAAAAAGTTTGCGGGGTAAGTTCACCACTACCCGGGGTCACCCATTCGAATAGTTCAGAAGCCTTCTGCCTAATCACTCTTAATTCATCGCAGTCCCACCATATATGGCGCTGAGAGCCATATAGAGAATCAAGATCAAATTGACAGATACTAACCTAAAAAATAGTTCCAAATTTTATCCCATTGAGAGCAGAACACAAGAAACGGATATCTTCCAAAGAGCAGTGGAAAGGGAATTACAAAACATTAACAACAATGTAAAATCGAGTAACTCAAACAATCTAACGAGTGGCCAAAAACTGGAACTTAAACACTTAACAAGCAATCCTGATATCATTAACAAGGAAGTTGATAAGGGAGTGGCAGTAGTGGTTTTACACCAACACCACTACATACAAGAAGAAAGACTTATTCTCAATCAGAAAACATATAGCCATTTAGATCATGGCCCTACCAATAAATTTGTAGGAAAACTAAGGGATCTCCTGAATACAGGTGAATTCCTATGTAATTAACGAAAACAGAATCTGAATTCCTAAAAAAGCATGACCTCATAACACGCACTTTCTATATTAGACCGAAAGTCCACAAAAATGTAAGGAATCCTCCAGGACGATCCATAGTGTCCAGTATTGGGAGATTAGGAGAAGGCCTCTCAGAATGGCTAGACATTTATTTACAGTCTATAGTTAAAAAATAAAGTTTTCTGAGAGATACAAAAGATGTACTTGACCAAATGGATAAAATCACATGGCAAAATAATTATAAATGGGTAACAATTGACGTTGAGTCTTTGTATTCCTGTATTCCACACTCTGAGGGACTGAGGGCACTACACAACAAACTTATCAAACATAGCGATTACTCCAGGAAAATGAGAGATTATATACTTGAAGTTACAGAATTCCTCCTTACACACAAATACTTTGCATTTGATAAAAAGTTCTTCTTACAAAGGCAAGGAATTGCAATGGGGGCCCTACAGGTCCTTGCAATATGCGGTGCGTGCCTCTCGCATAGTACAATTAAGAACCGTGTTGTAACACAAGGTTTTGGGTTTTTTTCAGCAGTGGGCCCACGGGGCAGCTGCTTTGGACCCCCCAGGTATAACTGGATAATTAAATAGTGAGTTAAATTAATTGGAGACTGATACAAATTGCAAAATAATAAAAACATAAAAAAGAACTGCAGAGAAGAGACTTAAAGCAAAATCTATAGCCCAAAAAATTAGAACTACCATGAACATCTGCCCCGTTTGCCCCTCATTAAAGACGGCCCTGAACAGGTTAGTAAATACCAGGATAAATCTTTATGGACTTTTATAATATTCAGGTTGAAAGTTTGCCCAAGTTCATGCAATTTTCTTGCAAATTTCCCTTTCTTGTTTTTCAAAAGAGAATACGAGACATAACTATCAGGGACTGGAATTTGATTTTTTTGATACGGTTCTAGTTTTTCAGCTGCAATTTTACTTAAATATGTGCAGTTTCCTTGACAATTCCCATTGCAGTTCCCCTTTGTGTCCTGATTTTTCAGTTGCAATTTTACATCGATATGTGCAATTTCCTTGGAATTGGATTTAATGTCCTCTGTGTTTCCATACACTTGATTAAAGTAATCAATATATTTTTTACAATATTCTTGAAAGTTCAAATCATAAATATAAAATAAATAGACGCCAACAATATTAATCACTTTACTGGAATCTGTAAGGAGAATTCTGTTTTTTTCAAGCTGTGTTTTTACACTTATAACTACAGTTTAGTGTTTATTTAAGGAGCCCAAATCATATACTTTCATGGTAGTTCTAATTTTTTGGGCTATAGATTTTGCTTTAAGTCTCGTTGTACTTTTCTGCAGTTCTTTTTTATGTTTTGATTCTTTTGCAATTTGTATCAGTCTCCAATTAATTTAACTCACTATTTAATTTACCTGACCCATTGAAAAAACAGAGAACAGATTAAAACCTTCCTCTCTACACTGGGTCTCCCGAGGCTGTCAGTGGACCAGCTTACCCAGTTGAATAATCCAATCCACTTGTCTGAAGTTAAGGAGGTAATTTGGGATATAAAAAGAAGTCTGGCACCCGACACCACTGCTATTGAGAGTGTATAGAGAGATATCTTTTTTTTTTTTTTAATTCCCAACAGAAATGCTACAAGCTATAATAACTCCAATCCCCAAGGTCAGGAAAGATTTAAGTAAAGTTACAAATTTTAGGCCTATTTCATTAATCAATTTAGATATGAAAAAAATTCCAAAATTGGAAGACTAAATGAGGTTATTGCGAATTTTGCACATGCGGACCAGACAGGCTTTATTATGAATAGGAGTGGAGCGGATAATACCTGTCGGATCCTGAATCTTATGTAGGAGATACAGACTACAAAGCTCCCCTCTGTTTCCTTTGCACTGGATGCTGTAAAGGCATTGGACCGAGTAAACTGGTCCTTCCTGGAGGAAACTCTGAGGACACAATGGGGTTGTATTGGGACCCACAGGCCAAAATTTCGGGCCCTGCCTTGGATTCAGATTTTTTTTTAACATGATGAACAGTACTAGACAGGAATGCAATTGGCTCCCTTATTGTATGCCCAATCTATTGAACCACTTGTCACTTTACTACATCAAACTAACAGAGTGGAAGGGATAACAACAGGATCTCAGGTACATAAAATCACACCATATGCAGATGACATATTATTAACTTTAGCTAATCCAGAGAAATCGACTAATACTCCAACTATAAACTCAATCTTACTATAACTCAGGTGATACATTCTCAATATGAATCAACAGAAATTAAAGAATCTTAAAAATCTGATACCAATCAATTGGAAAAATAAATGTATTGAATATTTAGGAATAAAAAAGTATCAGAAATTTGAAGATATAGTAAATTGGAATTATTCTGGTTTACGTGATAATTTGAAAATTCAATTTATGGAATGGAAGGGCTGTCAAATTGCATGGCAGGGAAGACTAAATATTAGTAAAACCTAATATTTTAAGTGTTTTAATAATGTTTTAATTTTTTTGCCATTTTTTTATCAGATTTGAAACCTCATCAAAGTAATCCAGTGTAATTCCTGCATTCTCGTAGGAAGAAATCGACCAAACTGACCAGTAAAGATTCTGCTAATCATCTAAGTTCATGAAGTTCCACTCATCACCGCCTCATGTCTGAACACTCTGCATAATCATCATTTTATGGTCCAACCAGATCCAGAGGAGGAGTCCAATATTTCCTTTAAATCAGCACCAGTGTGCTAAACCAGGACCCTGTGGTCGACATGGTTAGTCCCAGAGCTGTTCTTGGAACTCATTTTGTTGTTCCTTGCCAGAGAATGTTTCACCGTTGAAACATAGCTTTTTTTTCTTCTGGTTTATTGGTAACCAGAATGTCACTCAGGTCACCCCAGTATGAACCCCAGTATAAAGAAGCATTTGGTCCTCTGTAATTGTCTCGGCAAAACAAGGAGATTGTTTTTTAAATCAAAGACTCCAGTCCAACTACCTTGATTTCCCACAACTTTATGCATGGAAAAACATACCAATCACTGTACTTCTGGAATTACAAAAAAACCAAGCAACTTGGTAATTAAGCAACTTGTTGATGGTTTATTAATTTTTAAAATGTGTTCTTATGTAAATAAAGATTTGAACACAGTATCTTCAATGGTGTTTGTTCCACATGGTGTTCTGGGTACAAAATAGTCAAAGGAAGCTTTGGCTAATGACAGCTTGCCTGTAGAGTTACTGGGGGGAAGGGGCTACTGGGGATGAAGCCCCAAATATCGGTTCTATGGCCCCGATTCTCTGATACTGTTTTTCTCCCCACACTAATTGCAAAGATAAGGTCTTCCCCCACCTTGCAGAGCGGTGTGTATCACTCGGTGGGGAGGTACAGGCAGCATTGGCTCTGTGTGTGTTAAAGACACTCAGAGCTCAATCAGTGCTGCTTCGCACTCTCTGCGCATTGTAACTCTGGTAATCCTCCAGGACTGCAATGGGCCAGGCACCTTCTTATCCCAAGGGGTGAGATTATCCTGGAAAAATTCCAACAATGGATAACAGTGCTAAGGGAGCTAAGCAGACATGCTTCTAGGACTCAGGTAGCAGTGTGCACATTAGCACACTGTGATCATTAATGTATGACAGGATATCCTGTCATAAGGACTTCAGAACTGAATGTTCCTGATGGGATAACTAGTCACAAGTTCATGAAGGGGTTAATCTGCATCTTTAAAATCCTTAATATATGGACTGAATAAGTCAGCCAGCCCATCTCCGTAACTCATTGTCTGATTAAAATCTCAGAATATAATAGAATATAAGATCTATAATAATTAATTGGATATGCATATTTGTCTGACTGAATTTTGCATGTTCTGCAGCATATATATTTATGTGTGGCTTGAAACATGGCCGATGTTGGCAACTATGCACATCATGTGATTCAACTCCACTGCTACATCACATTTCTAACGACAAAGGATTAGATATAGAGGATAGAGGATCATCAGCCATACCACACTGACGAGGCCATGTAGGCCGAAACGTACGTCTGTGGTTTGCTGTGTTCCTCGTGTAGAGGGTACTAGCCATGCATTTCGGATCTGGACTGCCCTTATGGGTGGGATCAGTCTGATATGCTAATGGAGTGGTTCCTTTGCAATGGTGTAAGCAGGCAAAAAATGGAGTTGCTCTCCCGAGTAGGTATTATCCTACAGGACAGACTATTGCAGTACTGTTTGTTCTCGGGCATTGTAGCACCCACCCCTCTCTTTGTCGACATCACATTTCTAAACCCGTAAACATTGGCAGATATGTGCACAGTGGCACAGCTGGGGGGGAGGGGTCTATATATATCTTGCGTCAATAGCCCCAAATTTAGACTCTAAGGCTAAAGCATGCTTTAGCCCTGAGTCTCCTAACTTACCTGTCAGCCAGCCGTCAACTTTTTATTTTCATTTTCTTTCCCTATGCACTGCGGAGCTTTCCTCTTTCCAGGACACTGTCCCGGAATCGGATGTTTATGCTCTCAAAAGGGGTGAGAGACAGGTGACGTTGTTGCGGTGACGTCGGCGTGGTGATGAAGATCGGGGACATTGTATTAAAACTGCGAAGTGTGCGCAGCAACCACTTCCAGAGCAGTCAGTCAAAGAGGCAGAAAAACAGCCGTGGGATGAGAAGCTCTCCTGCTAGCTACTATTTACTGCAGGCACTAAAAATTTTATTAAACTTAAGTGTAAAATAAAAATACAATATAGGGAAGAGATATTAAAAAATAAACTATTAATCAACTGGAATATTTCATATTTATATTTAATAATTTATACTGCCAAGTGCCAGAGCTTAAAAAAGCTAATTCTTTCTGCTGTATACAAAATAAATGAAAACTTATTCTTATAAAATAAGATTGTAAACAATTCTATATAGTACAGGACAATACTTTTAATGATCATGAAAATGGAGCTTAGTTTGGTATTAATAATACATTTGATAACATATAGTTTAAATGGTGTTTCCTTGGGGAAATCTACTAATGAAAAAGATTTGGGAGTAGCTGTAGACAATTGACTTAGCAGTAGTGCACAGTGTCAGCTGGCAGATGCAAAAGCCAATAAGATATTGTGGTGTACTAAAAGGGGTATTGACTCTCCTTTTTTATTCTTTATAGGTCCATGGTAAGACCTCACCTTGAATATGCGGTTCAATTATGGGAGGCTGGAAACCTTAAACCTGTACATGCTTAGAGGGGATATGATAATGTTTTATAAATATGTACAGGGCCCATACAAAGGGCTTTCTAATAGCCTGTTCATTAACAAAACAGTACAAAGGTCAAGAGATAACCCACTAAGACTTGAAGAAAAGAGATTTAGTCTACTACAGCAGATCGTAAAAAAGGTATTTTTTACAATAAGGACAATTAAGATATGGAATTCACTGCCTGAATAAGTAGTTCTAGCAAATACCTTAGATGCCTTTAAAAGCGTCCTGGATATTTTATTACAGTAATGAGCCGGAGCATAGAGGGCTATGCATGTACGCATTAATATTTATTTAGTGCTTGTTGATCCAAGGAGAAATCTGATTGCCATTTGGAGTCAAGAAGGAACCCAAGTTCTCATATCATTCTGTAAAATTTCAGTAACAGAGGAAAATTGCTTATATATGTCTTATGTATCTGAAGTTGTGATCTGTTGCGGCACTAAAAAAGGTTATTGTGTTTTTGGTTTGGGGGAGTTGCATTGACATGCTAGAGACCTTTTGAACCATTCTAGATAACCTATCTGCTGGTTTTATTTTAGTGCAAGTTTTGGGGTGTTTTCAGATGAAAGCAGTAAGCGCAGGCAATGTAATACACAAAAGTATCTACTGATTTCATTTACTTCTAAGGTAATTTTTTTGTTCAGCTGTCACATGCTTGTAACTTCTGCTACTTGCTTTTACTGCTAGGGATGTAAAAGTCAGCATCAGGCATTTCATATTAGCAATGGTGGAAATGTTATTGGGCTGTAATTGTGTTTATTCTTTATAAAGTCCAGCCCATTCAGAGTTATGTAAAAACAACATTTTTGAAGAAACATAATAGTCATGGGAACACACTGAATGTAAAGGACTATTGGATCAATTAGGGAGATAGTCTTCATGGACTGTTTATTTTTTTAACATATACAATATTTTAGCAAAATTGCATGCAAATTCATAAATTAAGTGGAAAATATGTTTTAAATGTGTCTGTAATGGCTCCTCCTTATGACACCTCCTAGTGGCTGGATATGCAAATTAAACATTTCACATCAAAAATGTGTTCATTTGCATATTAAGGATATGCCACAGAGACAAATGGACGGTCACTAAAAGGTGCTTTGAGGTTTTGCTATACATTGTGCAGGGATAAACCGAGCTAAATTGGTGAGATGCAATGTTCGTCACTTCATCTTATCTTTTAGTGAATACTTCAACGCATCTTTTAGTCCAATAGTATGCTCTACAGTCACATTATAAGAATGTTTAGCTTGACAGATTCCCCTTCAAAGATGGAGAAAATACTCTATATGCTGGGGCTAAAATACTAAATGGAACACTATGAACATTAGTGGAGTGTTCATGCTGACTGCTTCGCACTTAGAATTTTACCCTAAGAATTATCCTTTATATATTGCCCTCTCTGTGGCGTTCAGCCAATCACACCTTTAAAAGGTTTCTACAGAAAGTAATTGTGAAGCTGACTTGAACTCCTCCCATAACCGGCTACTGGATCGCCTCCTTTTTCAGGAGCTCAAAGTGCTGCTTCTAGCAGCCAGAACATGTCAGATGTTGGAATGAAGCTGCAACTCCTCTTGTTTGCGCTGCTTTGCAGCTTGTCCTACACCTTGGCAGCTAATTTCCAAATAACCCTCCTGCACACTAATGATGTCCATGCACGGGTGGAGCAAACCAGCAGGGATTCGGGCAAGTGTGGTAAACCTGAGGAATGTTATGCTGGTGTGGCGAGAAGGTTGACCAAGATCAACGAGATCAGAAATAGTCACAGCCATGTCTTACTGTTGGACGCTGGGGACCAATACCAGGGGACTATCTGGTTCAATTATTTCAAAGGGGAAGAGGCAGCATTTTTTATGAACTACTTACAGTACGATGCAATGGTAAGCAGCTTCTTCTAGCAGGGAGCCCAGGAGACTGGCTGGTTTATTTGCTGTGTATGTGAAAGTCCTAGATGTAGTAAAACCAGATTAATTATTCTACCCGTGTAGTTAACCTCCCTCTGTTCTGTTGGCAGACTTTGCGGTTTGACTTGGTGTTATGTTTGTTGCACTTTACACCGAACACAGCCATAGCTAAAATATTTGTGTCTTGTTGTAAGTAATTTTTCATGTATCGTTATTTTTATGTTTTGTTTACAAACATTAGCTACATTTTTTTTATTTAAAAAAAATTGGTCAGATAAGATTAACCTAATGGTTCTTATCTGCCGACACATTCTATGTTTCTATTGCAATGTTTCATTGTCTCGAATGCTTCTTTTGTTTTATTGAAGCTGCGGTTTTAATCATTTACAGATGTGGTGATACTACGAATGCACTACATTTGGATTGTACTTGCCTTCATGTATACACCGAATTAAGTCCTTGTAAACAGGGGCATGTTTTGTTACAGTTGATTAGACTTTTCGAAACTCTGCAGAATATTGGCCACATTCACAATAAAAAATATGACACCTAAATGTACTGTTTAGTGCAGAGTTAGACAAGCGGTTGCTGCAGCAGGTGTAGAATTAGACTCCCATTACGCCTAACCACTCAAGTGTAGTTCCCAGCAGCTGGAGTGAAAGTTTTGTTTATACCAGCTTTACTGTAGCTTTGCACATTTTCTCCACAATGTTATAGAGTCGTAAAAAGGCAAAACTGTTCTTAACTGGTCAATGTGGGGATGCATGGTGAATTGTTTATAAAGGGCAAACTGGGACTAAGTTCTAAAAGTAAGTCAGTGATGAGTGATGTTCCATTAGTTTCCATGGAGACTGCTTTACTTTTAGAAATGTGTCCCAAAATGGATCATTATGCGGTTAGACCACTATGGTATTCAGGTCTCAGCTGTCTTGAGGATGTCTGTTGTTGGATGACAGACAACTCCGTGATCGTTTTTTTCCAATTGCTTGTGCCAATGGCATTTCCACATATGTCCAAGTAGTGGTATTGGATAAACAGGCTACCCACTATTACCACCAAGAGCTGATTATCTTTGTTTATAAAGCTCCAGGGAATATATCTGACAGGTGTACAGTGAAGGAGTTTAAGCATGCATGAGGCTAACCTAGATATATTATAAGGCTAGGGACTAATGAATGTATGCAAAATTTTAGGCATACTAGATGGGCCAAATCTCCTGACATATTCTATGGGCCGTATTTATCAAGACAAAATGGGTGTTTCAGGAAAAAGTGCTAAAATAGTCGTAGTAACCATGGAAACCAATGAAAAGTTATGGCAGTTTGCTACAAGTTTAGCACTTTTTTTTTTTTTTAAATAGCACCTGTTTCGCCTTGACAAATTTGGTCCTATGTGTCTGTGTGACTGCCATTTTCCTTAGAATGCACACACTGGGGATGCGAAATGTTAATAAGGAGATTTTTTTTTTTTTTTTAATTTTGCAACAATAATATAACTTATTCAAACCTTTTTTTAATGGCTTTTTCCATTGCTCAACAATATTTTTTATTTTTTTACAGCTGTGACTTATTGTATGGAGTGAATGTATTTATTTATTTTTGTGACTATTCTCTCATCAATAAGAACTATTATTTTGCATGTATAGAATATAGCATTAACCATAGAGCATTGTCAACATTCCTACTTTTTCCTCAGCACTTGGTATTCTGGGTGATGGATACAATGACTAATTGTAACTTTTAGAGACATTAGTTGCGACACTGATAAGTGTTAGGAAGTCTCTAAAAAAGGGGGTATCTGTAATAACAACACATGTGCTGCCCTGTGTAGGAAATATAGATAATTATCTACTGATTTTATTATTACAGAAAGGGGGTTAATAAGTCTGCATTGATATGGACAGATCCACATTGCAATTGTTAAACCTTCTAAATCCGTCACTAGTTCTCAGAAATTATCTTGTGTTGGTCCTTAAAGGGTTGATGAACTTTGTTGGACTAAATTAACTAAAGGTCAGCATCGTTCTTCTTTCTGCCCTTTTTATATATAATTAAATGGTAACCTTAACATAACATAATTATAAATATATTCATGAGGGTTGGGGAGATATAAAATGATTCATACTTCCCCTGCCCCTCCCCCCCCACCAAGAATAAAGCATTCTGGAATATGGGTTTACATAATGCACCTATTATTTATTTGGTGGCTGCTCAAAGGCATTTTGCTTCATGAATGAGTTATTCACTAACATGTAGCTGTAGCACTTAGGTCAAAAGCTAGAGAATATTTTTAACTCCTATTTTGATTGAAATTTGACTTAATGACTAAATCCCTATTTATAATTATTCTTAACTGCATTTAAAGTGGCATTAAAGTATTGTTTTTTTTTTGGTTTATGACACTGAGAGGCAGAGCTGATCTGGCTGCAGGCATGCATTCAGCCAGTCAGTGCAGAGAAAGACTTTTGGCTTTACAAATAATCACTAGTGAGACCTCTTTATATAGCAAAGCAAAAATGCTTCCACATGAAACTATGAAAATAAATGAACTAAAATAAAACTCTCCAAAGTACTGCCGCAACCCAAAGAACACTCATCTGGTGTTTAAAGCACTGACAAACACAATATGGTGCGCACGTACATAGGAATAAAAAATACAACACACAATAGTGTAATACTGGTACAGACGCGAGAAAGACCAGGCCCATCAGGAAGATATGGAGAAATGTAAATCTTCTTTAATATCTTCTAATAAAATCTGCATAACATAAAAGTAGCAATGGCATGGTATTCACATTAAAACAGCATTAAAGGGACACTACCACTTGGATAAGATATAACTAGATAACCTGGTCATTTAAAAAAAAAAAAAAACACATAAATCATATGCCACTTTTGTTTTGTTTTTAATCATTGCATTGCATTGCATATAAAAGGAAAAATAAAATTAGGTGTTTAGCTCCATTCTGTGAATATTCCCCATGATGCAACATCATGGAAAATGATAATGTCATAAGATACACCCCTGCTCTCATACTGGCTTCTGTGTATCATAGTGAGCAGGACTAGATGGCTGTGTACAACTTTTTTGTTGGAAGGCAGGTAAAAAAAAAAAAAGAGAAGAGATTAACCTTATCAAACTGGATCTTAACTCTGCCTCTTTGTGATGTAATAATTACATTACCCTCCCATTCAGTGCAAGTATTTGATCAGATTTCTGACTTATTGACTGCATTCTTTGTCCCCAGCCCACAAGTGAGAAATTTGTGCTGTAAATTCACTAGGGGGTGGCACCCACAAACATTATTTGACAAAATGATGGTGCCCAGTCACACAATTTAGTTACATATTTTATTAAATACAGTCACATAACAAAAACAAGACATATCTGAAATCAACAATACAAAATTAAAAAACAAAGCCTTTTCATTTTTAGGTGGGAGTGTCCCTTTAAGTGAGCTGTTTACTGTTTACATACAGTGAAGTATGGACACTGCTGCTTACAAGATACATGTCATGTATCTTGAAAAGTGCATTCCATTTTATCCTCATACCACTGCATGTTTTACTTCTACATCAGAAGCACAAGTGGGGAGAAGATGATTACTGGCTCTTTTAATAAGCTTTTTTTTTTATTCAGTATAAAATGTCCTCATTATTTACTGCCCCCAGCAGATCAATAGAATGCTGGCAACAACATAAAAAAGGACATAGTTCTTAAAGACCAAATTGTTGTTGTCTTTTTTTTTATCAAGTGGCTAAGGTATTTTGGAAAAACAAGTAGGTGAAACAGTCTCTTTAAACACTTCCCAATAACTAATGTTCCAGGCACAGCTAGAAAACATGTAATTTGTGACAATTGATGTGCCTGGTACATTATGCAGTAAATCTTGCATAGGCAACGGTCACTGTTAATGCTTTGACGGTGTAGATATGATGCCTCGACGTTGATTTTTTATTTTTTTAGACTTGTAGTAGCTCTTTTTATTGGTACCTTATAGCTTTCCAAGTCAAAGTAGGTTTGCCAAAAGAGGAAGGGTTAGATGTATAGTTAGACCATAAAATAAGTTTTGTAGCGTCAATTTATATCAAAATTGGTAAACCAAAAGTATATTTCAAATAACAAGATACTCATTACGCAAATCCATCAAAGCCTCCTTTTTTCCTGGAGAGATGTACAGAAAGTTAAAATATGTATATATATCAGAAATTGTACAGAGGTTTTATTTCTCACAGCTAGTCTTTTCTGCAAGTTTAACGTTTTTAAACATTATTTTACTGTGAATGTAGAGAATAAAAATGATTGAAAATTATTTATACATTGTGTTAGCAAAACCATAGTTGCCAACATCTGCCATGTTTCCAGGGACACATTTGTTCCAAATGCTGCAGAAAGTGCAGCCTGGCAGTATGTACAGACACAATCTGTATGGATGCACAGACACAATCCAATGAATTAATCAGGGCGGAGATCTCATAGGACCTTTATAATAAATTAATTGGATTGTGCCTGTGCGTATATGCATCCTACATACTGTCGGGCTGCACTTTGCATGCTCTTTCTGCAGCATGTGGAACAAATATGCGTCCCTGGAAACATGGCTGATGTTGGCAACTGTACAGAACTGCAAGTAAATGTCTAAATGACAAATGTGTTTTAAATGTGTCTGAGAAGTCTCCTGTTTATGCCATCACCTTTGGCATGATATGCAAATTACACCTTTCTTATTGAAAAACAGTTCATTTGCATATCCATCGACAGGTGATGTCATAAACAAGAGACTACACAGATACATTTGAACACATTTTTCTCCATATTTAGACATTGCAATTTTTGTTAACACAATGTATAGATATTTTTCAATCATTTTGTATGCTCTACATGCACAGTAAAACAATGTTTAGGTGATACAGTCCCTTTAAACATGGGGTTTCCTGCACTCAGGGGAACAATGTTGATGAATTAAAGATTGAAAACACCCATTTGTTGTTTTTTTTTATGGATGTCTGCCTAAGATAGCTAACTAGCCCACCAACAGCTGGAAACAATGTCTACAAGGACCAAATATAAGATAATGTTAATAAATGTTTCTTGCCAGTTACAGCTGCAAGGGTTTGTAGGGCTAGAAATTTACAACTCCTATAAGTGTATGTAAAAATAATAGATACCGTATTTGCTCAAATATAAGACGAGTTTTTTTTTTGAAGAAAATGCTCTGAAAAAGTCTTACATTCACGGTCATTTTATAATCTGACCTCAAATCGAGGTCAGATTATAAGACATGGATCCAGGTCCCCCCGCAGAGCAGCAGGGGACCTGGATCCCCCTCGCTAACAGCCTGGGGATGTCTGCGCGATGAGCGCAGACATCCCCTGCTGCCTCTCGGCACGACCGCCGGGACTTCTATGATGAAGCCGGGTCGTGCAGACATCCTCCGCTGCCTCCACTAACCACCAGGAGATCTGGGCAGCCGGGGGATGTCTGCACGATAAGTGCAAACTTCCTCCATGCTACCCGACACTTCCGTCTATTATAACGGACAGCCGGTCCGTTATAATAGACGGAAGTGTCGGGCAGCATGGAGGATGTATCGTGCAGACATCCCCCGGCTGCCCCCACTAGCCACCAGGGAAAGAAACAAGGTGAGGGGGAGGTAGGGGGGGGGGGGAGAGAGAAAGAGAGACAAGGGGAGGGGGAGGGGAGACAGAGAAGGAGAGACAAGGGGAGGGGGAGGGGAGACAGAGAAGGAGAGACAAGGGGAGGGGGGAGACAGAGAAAGAGAGAGACAAGGGAAGAGGGGAAGACATAGAGAGAGAGACAAGGGGAGGGGGGGAGACATAGAGAGAGAGGCAAGGGGAGGGGGAGGCAGAGACAAGGGGGGAGAGAGAGAGATAAAGAGGGAGGGAGGTAGAGAGAGAGAAGTTTTGGTGGAGGGAGAGACAGATAACTGGGGGGAGAGAGAGACGCTGGGGGGGGGAGAGAGGCAGCATTAGCACATAAAAGGAAATAAAAACAAGATATGCATTTGTTTAATATCATAATTTTTTTTATTAAATATTAAAAAGCAATTTACATGTGAATATATATATACAAGTTAAACTTTTTTTTCCTATAGGGTAGTCTTTTATATTCGGGCTTTTAGTTTTTTTCCTTAAGGAATATCCAAAGTTTGGGGGGTCGTCTTATAATCAGGGTCGTCTTATATTCAAGCAAATATGGTATATTCTGAAATATATTACAGCTTTGATTTTATAAGAGGATTGTTTCCACTTTATACTGGATGGTTTGTAATAGATGCATTTTGCAGGATAGCATCGATTGAAATGATTTTATAGTGCACATGTTGATACAAAAATAGCACAGGGTTTCTTTAAAGATAAAAATGTATTATCTATACTCTTTAGTAACAAATAGTTATTTTAATGTTGCAAGTCCTGTTTGTAGGTCAATGCCATGTGCTTTCATCATTTGAGGCTTGAACACTGAAAGTTGCCAGCATGCTTGGATGCTCGCCACAATGAAAAATGTAATCTATATATATATTTGCTGTCATTTTTCCCACAGCAAATATTTATTTTAGCTGCAAAGAAATGACGTACCCGAAAGGGAAGTGTCATACATTGTTTGTGAAAGACAAGTGGGTTTTAATGCAGCCAGGTGAGCTCAGGGCTGCCAGTTTGAATCTTGCCATATTTTGTCCCCTATTTCAAAGCCAAGTCACCACAAACTCACAAGGGCTCAACCTGGAGAAATGTAAACCAGCTTGGCAAATGAGGAAGGTTTCGTTTTAGGAGTTGGTGACTTAACCTAATAATGTGGATGTTTATTTATGAACAGTATGTTTAATAACCCACTCCACTTTAAAAGCATAAACCACAAATTTCAGAGAACGTTTGCTTGGGGTGATAATACCGTATTTGTTTGAATATAAGACGACCCTTATTATAAGACGACGCACCCCCCCCACCCCCCAAACTATGGATATTCCTTTAGGAAAAAAACTCAAAGCCTGAATATAAGACTACCCTATAGGAAAAAAGTTTAACTTGTATATATTCACATGAAAATTGCTTTTTCATATTTAATAAAAACTTATGATATAAAAAAAAATGCATTTCTTGTTTTTATTTACCTTTTTATGTGCCAATTCTCCCCCCAGAGGTGTCTGTCTCTCCCTTCCCCCAGCGTTGTCTGTCTCTCCACCCCTCCCTCCCCCCAGCGTTGTCTGTCTCTTCACCTATCCCTCCCCATCTGCCCTCAAGTTGTATGTCTCGGACTCGGCTTCATCATAGAAGTCCCGGCGGTTGTGCCAGGCGGCAGCGGACTAATTCCGCATGCATTGCGCAGACATCCACCGGCTGTTAGCGAGGGGGATCCAGGTCCCCTGCAGCTCTGCGTGGGACCTGGATCCCAGTCTTATACTCTGACCTCGATTTGAGGTCAGATTATAAGGCAACCTTGAATTTAAGACGATGGGTCTTTTTCAGAGCATTTACTCTGGGGAAAAAAACCCATCTTATATTCGAGCAAATATGGTAATAAATGAAACAATAGTGTACACACTGTGCCTGTGTTCATAAAGGACACAAACTTCCCTAGTCTACCACAACTAGAAGGAAAAGTATATGAAATAGTAAAGTGAAGATGTGTGCTAGTGAGAGAAAATACATAAAGTCCAGCAATTAAAACACTATGAATATAAAGCACACTGCAAACTTATCTCTGCTTTTGTAGCCATATCAGTTCTCCATCATAAAAGGTCAGAACCTTGTTATAGATAGAAACAGATTAAAGTACATAGTGCAAGATCGGTATAGAAGTAAAAGTATGTAAGTAAAGAATTAAATTGATACCACAGCGCTCTAACTGTGCATTAGTAGCAACAATAGAATGTGTCTGTCCTCAATGGCAATTTAAAAAAGTTAAAATGCAAAACCATAAAGTCACTAACATGCAAAATCCACAACTGATACGTTAGTATTGTCACCTGATATATTATAAGGTAGCATGTGTTGTTTTCAGGTCAGTACAAGCAACATATATATAAGGAAAGAGAAAAAGTACAAATCATAGTGTAACACTCTAAATATGTAGTCTGTTGGATCAAAATAAAGAATATATATTTTAAATGATTTATATATTATATATCATATCATATCATCAACATATGAAGAGAGAAATTTAAAAAAAGACCACCACATAGTACTTTTATCCAGCTTGAATTTTACATTTTATTTAGCCAATTTTCAATTCACATCCACACATTTTACTCCTGAGCCTATTTGTTGTCAATTTATAGACTAACCTTTTGTGTGGAACCAGAACAAATGCTTTAGCATATTTTTACTGACTTCTTCATAGTAAGTTGTTAATTGGCTCTGCCATAAATGCTGTGTTATAAATGCAACTTTATATCAGTTTTAACATATGAAAATATCCATATTTTATGGTGATAAAGTGCAAGATTTAATAAGAACCATACACACAGCTTATGCACACATCACCACCTGAGCAGCCATATTTCTGGGCAGATACATCTATAGGAGGAGAAAGGATCTCTGGTTTGTGATCACATCCCCTCCTCTGTACTGACACCCGATGTCAGTTGCGACTTACTATACAATCTAATGCAGCATGTGAGGTTTAAACCATGGAGATCTACAAAATCTACAAAAACCATCAACAGGATATGTGCTGCTCAGATCCGAGTGGTCTGAAGAAAAGCAGCATTATTAAATGTATACAAAATCAACTTATTGCACAGTCCAACACATGAAGGAAACTCCAGATTCCTGCACATCAGTTATGCTAGTTATACATTTATCAACACTAGTAATGTCACTTATGTCAAGCCATATTGTTGTTCATTTTGGATGTATTTTCCTAATTTTAAGACCTGCTAAGAAAAAGATCATTGTTTATTATTTCCCGATATGTAAAACCATAGAATTCAATATTCGACTATACATGGGTTTACTATACACAATATGGACAAAAGTATTGCTACAGCTGGCCAGTACACCAACAGGGACTTTTATGATCTCACATTCTAAATATATAGATATTAAAATGTAGTTGGTTCTCCCCTTTGCAGCTATAAACGCTTCTGGGAAGGCTTCCCCAAGCTTTTGGAGTGTTTCTGTGTGAATTGTTTCCCATTCATCCAGTAAAGCATGTGTGAGGTCCAGCACTGATGCTGGATGAGAAGGCCTGGCTTGCAATCTCCATTCCAGTTCATCCCAAAGGTGTTCCATGGGGTTGAGGTCACGGCTCTGAACAGGCAGTTCCACACCAAACTTATCCAACCATGTCTTTATAGACCTTGCTTTGTACCCTGTTCCAACAAAATTGCAAGCATAGTATTGTTCAAAATGTTTTGGTATGCTGAAGCATGAAGATTTCCCTTTACTAGAATTAAAGGCCCTAACACAACCCCTGAAAAACTGCCCCAAACCATTATCCCACTTCCACCAAACGTTATAACTGGCACAATGCAGGCAGGTAACGCTGTGGCGTCCCGAGGGGAGTGCGGACTGCACCGGGTGACACCGCCAGCGGGGGTGACACCCATGCTGCTGGCACCCCCCCACAGCTCATCGCACTCCTGTACATTTTTTTTTTTCCTCTGGAAGCCGCATCCGCTGGATTCGGCCGCTGGGGAAAAAAAGTAAAAAAATTAAAAATCCCATCTGGTGTCTGTGTTTCCCTCCTCAATGCAGGAGGGTAAACTGCACGGAGGAGGAATCCAGGGACATGGAGCAGCAGCCAGGCGGTAATTACTGGGGAAGGGGGGAGGAGGGAGGAATAACGAGCATAATTACTTTAGCATCCTAATGGGCAAATTGGCTGGGGCATCTTAATGGCACAATATTACTGGCATCTGAATGGCACAATATTACTTTCATTTGAATGGCACAATATTACTGGCATTTGAATGGCACAATAATACTGGCATCTGAATGGCGCAATAATACTGGCATCTTGATGGGCAAATAGGCTGGGGCATCTGAATGGCACTATTACTGGCATCTTGATGGCACAATAATACTGGCATTTTAGGCAAATTGTCTAACTTATTAACAACAAAATAATACTGGCATAGTGTGTGACATAATTTGTGGGGCTCCTGTATGTGGCATATTTAATATGCCATCTGACTGGCATTACTAAGGAATCTGTTTGGCATGGTACTGAAGGAAATCCAGGGGGGTGACACCATGAGTTACCACACCGGGTGACACCAACCCCAGTGACGCCTATGAGGTAACGTTCTCCTGGTATCTTCAAAACCCAGATTATCCCATCAGTCTGCCAAACTATGAATAATGATTCATCACTCCACAGAAAATGTTTCTACTGCTCCAGAGTCCAGTGGTAGTGTGCTTTATACCACTTAATCCAATGCTTGGCATTGCACTCGTTTATGTGAGCATCTGCTCAACCATTGAAACCCATTCGATAAAGTTTCCACTGCACAGTTTTTGTGATGATGTTAATGCCAGTGGAAGTTTGGAAATCTTCAGCTATGGAATTAGCAGGGCATTGGTGACTTATGTATCATGTACCTCATATTTTGTGACCCTGCTCTGTGACTGTGGCTGCCTGCTTCATGGCCAGGTTGCTGCTGTTCCTAAACGCTTTCCAAGAATACCACTTACAGTTGACTATGGAATATCTAGCAGGGGTGGAATTTCGCAAACTGACCTACTGCAAAGGTGACATCTTATCAGAGTACCACACTTGAGTTCACTGAGTGCTTCAGAATAACCCATGTGTTTCACAAATGTTTGTAAATGCAGACTGCATGTCTAGGTGCCTGATTTTATAGACATGTTGCAATGGGTCTGATTAAAACACCTTCAATAATTAAGAGGTGTGTCCCAAAACATTTGTCTATACAGTGTTTGTGAAATACACTTGCTTTTACTTTACCCAATTTACATTTCACCTGTAGTTTAAAATTCAAAGGGGCCTTGAAATTCAGTGACCCTCAATAAGCAGGACTTGAAGAGATGAGCTGGGCTGTTGCAACAGTGATACAATCTATACCGTCTAAATTTACTGCACTCATACAATGATTTTTATACAATGTAGGTGGCTTCATGGCCATCCTGAATATCTTTACCAAGAAATTCTATTTCCTGATTACATTTATTTGGGTTCTGTTTATGAAGTGATATGTTTTTTGTTTTTTTTTATAAGATTAAAAAGTTGTAAAAGCTAAACACATATCTACCAAGCCTTTAACTAACTTTCCCCCATATTATGGCCTGCAGTGTCTAGATGATGAGGTAGACTAATAATTATAGTGATTTATTATTTTATGTTCCCTCACCTTGCTCTCTATACAGTGGCAGAGTGAATTGGAGTGTGATTTCCAATTCTGCACATGGTAAAGGTTTTCGAGAGGGCCTGACACTGACTTTAGCCTGATAGGGCAGAAGTCCTCAATTTCTAAGCTGGAAAGGATTCTTTTTAACCTTACTCCCAGGTAGACCAGTTGGATTGGTGGAAATGGCACACTCTTGCTGCATGGATTATTTCCCCCCACAGTTAACTTATGGTTGGCTAAGCATCATGAGAACTGTAGGTGGCATAGCTGGAGTTGGAGTGTTATGATTGACATTTCATGAGGCACTCCCCTTTTTGTGGCCTGTCATGAATTGAATCCTGACAGCCTGCATGACTGGGCCTCCTGGAGAGCCCTAAGGGTCAAACATGTCCCTGTGGACCATGGACCCTCTCTGTGGATATGCTAGATTTTGGGGGTACACACTTTGGGGGCACCAGCGACACCCCGTTTTCAATACAGTAGAGGCTCACTCAGGATGTCAGCCAGGATGTGTATCCTGGGGAGTACCAATCAATTGTCCTAGTGTGTTCCCCAGGTTAAGATTGTATCCTGTCCTGCAAACTCCAGTCTCTCAGGACGTGTTAAGAAATGTTATTATATCTTAGTGTTGAAATGGGTACTCTAATCAATAAGTATTTACTTTCCTGTTAGTCATCTATTGTCTCTTGTAGTCTGGATGACTGTATCTAAAGGTGCCATTGTTAATTATGTATTTAATTACCTGTTTTAAATTAGGCTTTCTATAGTTTGAGGCTTACCATGTTATAATTAGTTCCCATGTGCCTCCCTCTTAGTTGATGTCATATTTGTCTGTGCTTTGACACAAATAAATGTTTATTCTTGCTGTACCTAACGGTTAGTAGTTCTGCCTACTTATTTGGGAACAAAATGCAAGGTTCCAGGGAAGACTTCCTGTTTGAATGCTGAGTTATAATCAAGGGCTAAGGAGGAGTTTTTCTACACCGGGCAGAGGTGCTACGGTCTTGGGTAGCCATCCCGTTACATGGTCTAAAGATGCTCAGCAGACTTTTTCTGCATCTGAAACCTCCACAGTGGTGTTCACTGCCACTGGTTTAGTCCTAATTTTTTTTACATTTGGGCGGAAGCTCACCCTGAAGAAATTCTTCTATAAACCATTACATGTTCACTCTGATTTACATATTTTATTTGATGTGGCCACAAGAGATTTAAATTGTGGTCAGGTTTAGATGAATTCCCAATAGAATTTGATGATCAGTATGTTCTTCTATGATAGGGGCCTGAAAGCTGTTCAGTATCAAAGTCTGTACATTTACATAAATGATAGTGATTTAATTGATTTGATTTTGTTGACAATAAAAATTCTGTTGAAGCATAATTATTTTATGTTCGACTCATCCTTTTACCTCCAAGAACGTGGGATGGTGATGGGTGCTAAAATTGCGACTTCCATCACCAACCTCTACATGGGTTGGTGGAAGGTATCCCGCCTCTTTGGAGGTGACATGGGTGAGTCGGTCATGAAACATGTCAAACTATATAAACTCTACACTTATTTTTTTGGCTTTTAGTGTGTGAAGGCCCACCAGCGGATTTAGATCAATTATTGAATACTTTTAATAATAATGATTTGAATCTCAAATTTACCATGACTTTTCATGAGTCAGTTGTAATGCAAAGAATGTTGTGTATCTCCTCACATGCATGGCTTGTGAAAAACAGTATGTGGATGAAACCTCTCGTCCCCTTAAAGCACGTATTACAGAGCTTCTTTCAGCAATAATGGGTAATGATGTCATATCTATATACATTTTTAGGAACATTGTTTTCTATAATACGTTTTTTTCTTTTTTCTTTAAAGTTGCTAATACGACAACAGTTGTGTGTTTATATCATGTCTTATTTTGTATGATCATTTTTTTTTGTACTGTGTGTTTTTAAATCCCTACATTTGTATGTATTTGGTTCTCTGGAAGGAGGGTGAGAGGTATTGTCCAGGTTTATTTAAGCCACTTGCTCTCACTCCCCATTGGGACAGTCTCTGTTTTTATAACCTTTTTTTGATTAATAAATGTATGCCTTTATACTCAAATGTTGCTTAAAATTTTACATGTATCTATCCCTGTTCCCTTGATGCCTATGCTAATAGTTGCTAAACAGACTTGGATGTTACATGCCCTTCTAGTGAATTCCATCACTAATAATATATAGTGAAATTTAAGCTGGAGCTTCTTCCTCTCCATGGAGTTGAATGTTGACTTCTATGAAGGTCACAGGTACTGCAACACACCTGGTGTACATTTCGGGTGCCCACAAATGCTCTCCTAATGGATTTACTATAGCAGAAAACGTTTGATCAACACTTGGTGGTCACCTGCTAGATTGGGTAATTCAATTATGCTTAAACAGCAGGGCAGGGCAAAGATTGGTGCCTTTGCATAGTATTTGTAGTGGAAGCTTCAGTAGAGGTAAAAAGTATATATTACAAATTGTTAAGGAAATGTACAAATGCATATACCGGTATAAGCGAACAAAGGCGGGTCTAGGACACAGTTAGAACGCTGAACTGTCAGCAATGAAGAATAACGCAGCCGTTTCATCGCGGCCGCGGCTATGTAAGAGCTGACAGTTCAGTGCTGAACTGTCAGCTCTTACAAATGTACAAGTAAAAATAAACTTCACCTTCAACTTTCTAGATTTTACCACACATGTGATTGTTAATTGTTTCATTAATGTGACCTTTTATTTCATTGGTGAACGTTCAGAATATAATCATTGCGCATTTATTGTTCGTTAAGCCTATGAATAAGCGTGTGTTCACGCGAAACGCGTAAGGCATATTGCTGTACCCCATGTCTTGTCTCTGTTTTTGTGGATTTTATATGGAGTTTTAATCGGGTCCTTCTAATAAATATTCATCTATTTTTCACCGCATTGGGAGTGCATACGCCTTTGTTCGCTACTTTCTTCCTCATTATCAGCGCTGCCACTACAGCCCGGCTGGAGCACCCCTTATCAGGTGATATTTACGAGACATATGTCAATTGTTTTCTGGTGGAGCCGGCTTTTTTTCTCTTTTGTACCTACATACCGGTATAAGTCTCCAAAAGTTTGTATTGTTCTTACTACCACTTTACAATGCTTCATTCTTATTCCACTGTTTTCCACTAAGGATATACACTTATTTTCTTTTGGATAGTCAATCTGGAATTTCATACTGCTATAAAACCATACTAATCAGCAAGAATGAATCTACTAAAGCTTGCTCATGGTGTCATTTAAAGGAGCTGATAAAAAAAGATAATATTCCTTTCATAAAAGGGACAGTCTAGTCACCAAACTCACTTAGATGCAAAATGAAGATTACTGCTAATATAGTGCACAGGCTTTTTCCAGTGTAATTTTATGCAGTAATATGCATAAAATAATATTAATATTTTACTCAAGCCCTCCCCAGTGATTACTCTGCATCAACATTGTACATAGCTGGTGAGATTTCTGCATAGCATATGGCCTAAACAATTTAGAAAATTCTAAAAGTCAGAGAAAAGTAATGAAAAAAATGCATGGTATAAATTGCATTCCTGGAAAATCGTATAGCTTTTAATGTATCTGTATGGAGAGAGATTGTAGAGGAATGATATGCATAACTGCATAAAAGAATGCTAAACCTTATGGAGAGTGAAGCAAACTATCTGGTTCATTTTGTTTTATGCCCTGAAAAATAAATTAAATCTATGGGTACTTTAACAGCTCTATTTGTATGCAACATTTCCAGGTTTAAATGTAGTTTTGCATGTAAAATCTTTTATGTGATACCAATATACTGGTAGTCTCAATATCAGCTCAAAATCCCACTTCAACAGTTGTGCTTTGCACTTATTTTTGACCCCCTATAGTAGACTACTTCCACAATTTCCTTCCTGGAGTAAGCTGGCATCCTGCATACTAAATACTGCTAACTGATCAATAACAGAGAGGGAGAGGTTGGCCAATGTCCAAACAGAATGCATACATGTGTTTTGAAAACATTTAATATGTATCCCTTAGCCCTGATAGCCACATACCATTAAATCCTTCCTCATCCACCAAATTTAGGTCTTAGTATAGTCTCTCTGGGTGCAATATAACTCTTGCTCATGGAATGGCTACCTGAACCAACAACAAAACATCTGAGATTCTCAATGAGTATCCTATCTGTAATATTTAGTTTTACAAGCCTTTTGAAAAATACCATACTACCTTAATATAAAAAACTAAAACTAGAAAATGTAACATAACTATCTCCATTATAATAGACCACACAATCTTCAAAGATAAAATGAATGCTAAAACATTTATAATTGTGAGGACTATACCATACCACCCAAGTGTCTCTAATTGGAAGGGACTGTTCCTAATTTGGATATTCTTAAAGTCCCTCAGTCCTCCTCTGATTCCCCTCTTTTTTAGGAGCTCAGATGTTTTCTTTTTTTTATGAGGGTTAAGGGTTATGTGTTCCACAGTGATAAAATCCACAATAAAGGGTCTTTGCACTGCAGTAAATGTGTTTTTATAGATTTAATTTTTGTAAATAATATGCCTTATTATTCAAAATGGCTTACCAAATTACATAAAAAGTTGTTAATTGGCTGTACATTCACTTAAAGCTTTCATGGTAATGTAATGCCCATTGCCACACCTTTAGTCACTCCCCTGAATAGAAGTGTCTTTGGACATTTGAAATTTTGTGAGGTATGATGTTTAAGTAGGAGTTTGCTGTGTCTGGGAACTGAAGACAGACTCTTTATATTCTGACAAGTTGTGCAGAATCATTCAGCTTTAGGGACTGTCTGGTGCCCAAATTCATCTTCCAAATGTTAATGCATAATAATGTGCTTTCAATGTACATTAAAATGCACATTTTGCATTGCTTAAAAATTTAAATACTCACAACTAGATGAAATTGTGGAATTTCAGCAGTTGTGAATACAGCAGTTTGCAAAAAACAAAAACAGGACTGCCCACACTACCTGAGTAAAAGTCAAAAAAAATGTTTTGCTGCAGGAACCAATGAGAATAATTGGAATTTCCTATCTCTCTGTCTGATGGTATTACTAATGTGTTGCACTGTTAAGAGATCCTACTGTGCACAATAGCAAGTTTACCACAGTCCACACTGTGTATTCTTTTCCAGCCAAACAGGAAGTAACTAAATGAAACAAAACTTTATATCCTCAGTGTCTTTATATGCATAGTAATCACTGATAAATACAATATTAAACCATGTGATTTATGCAGAATGCTTCCATCAAATCACGCTGGAAAAATGCCTGTGCACAATACAAGCTATAATCTTCATCTTGCACCAAAGTGAGTGACTAGACTGTAAAAGACAAGATGCAAAGCTGTATGTATGCAGAGTATAAAACAGTGTAAACAATTGCACAATGTGATTTATTATGGAGGAGAAATGGTTACAAAAACAATAATTATGGAGGAAATAGGGCCAGCATGCGCAGTAGCCAAATCCAGCTTTATCAACTTGTAGTACTGAACAAATATTTCCAAATTGCAATTTTGGTGATAAGAAATGTACACATTAACATAACCCTTTTTAACTATGTAAGGTTACATACCGGTCATGTAGTAATGAGGAAAGGAAAGTATACTTCAGTACACCATTGGCCTGTGAAGCTTATCTCAGATTCCAGACTTTTGTTAGTCATTGACAAATGAGAATACCATACTACAAATCAGTTGAGTGGGTTTTTTTTTTTTGTTTGGTTTTTGGTAAGTATGTGTGCTTGGTTCATATTCTCTTTCATCCTCCTGAAATAAATCAAATGAACTGCTAACTGTTCATTTAAAAAAGTACAAAATAAAAGATTAAATAAAATGAGTCATGCCAATTTAAAATTAAGCTATTAGAATGAACAATATACGTATTACGCATACTGGACTTTAAACGTTTTACTTGTTGTTTTTTAACCATCTCATAAAATAGTCTAAAGTCCCTAGAACAATGGTAAATGCAGATTTTAATCTGCTTTAAACTCTATGAATCTAGCGTAACTTATGTTTATTGCGTTTTTGATTCCATGAACTATTTTTATTTTATTTAAATTTTTTATACATTGACTCTGCCCTAGTATCTTTTAAAGGACAACTATCTGCAAAATATAAAGATATAGGTAATTGAAAGATTGCATTAGTGTAAGCATTCTGAATAGAAATTCTTTGTGTGTTTTTTTTATTTATAAAGTATTTTACAAGGAAGGACACATTAAGATTTCTCTTGTTTTCAAGGTTGTCCTAGGTACACAAACTTTGTATTGTTACAATAGTACAATATAATATTAAATTACAAATTAGACACATTTAACACTGAACACAAACCGGTAAGAAAGATAGTCAACCATGATTACAGGTGCATACTGTATTTAAATATATTGACAAATCTCATAAGAGGTTTTAGACTGGAGGAAGATTTTATGGTGTCAGTGAGGTTATTTCATAATTTATGAAACATTACAAATAAAAGTACCTTATTGAAACCTATTTGCTTCTGTAGCTCTATCAAGTGACAGACATGTTGTTTAGCAACTTGGGTCAAATGAAGGATTATTTCTGGCAGGGGTGTATCATGACCCTGAGTGACAGGTGTGCTGCCAGTACAGAGCACAACTGTCACTCTGAGGCACGATGTTTCTTGTGTATTTCCAGGGGTTTGTATGCTGCAGCCAGCACACAAACCCCTGGAAATAAAGGAGTTACATCCAAGAGGCCGACAGCAGCTACGAATTCTGCAACAGTCACTCACTCTGTTGATAATTCAACCAGCACTAAAAGTATACGGATTTTCGTATACTTTTCGTGCTGGTCGAACAGAGTGAGTGACTCTATTGCCGAATTCGCTGTATCTTGGATGTTTTTCCGGGGGTTTGTGTGCTCTCTGTTCAGAGAACACAAACCCTAGAAATACACGGCGGCATTCATAAGAATTTCTTATGAATGGGGCTCTCGTTCGGTTTATAGAAAGCCAATAGAATTACACGTATTCTATAAGCCGAAAGTCTATAAACCGAAGGTCGTTCGGTTTATAGACTTTCGGTTTATAGAATACATGTAATTCTATGTATTCTATAAACCGAACGACCTTCGGTTTATAGACTTTCGGCTTATAGAATAAGTGTAATACTATTGGTTTTCTATAAACGGAACGAGAGCGCCATTCATAAGAAATTCTTATGAATGGGGACTCGATTCATAAGAATTTCTTATGAATGGGGCTCTCGTTCGGTTTATAGAAAGGCAATAGCATTACATGTATTCCATAAGCCGAAAGTCTATAAACTGAACAAAGTTTGGTTTATGGACTTTCGGTTTATGGAATGTGTGGGTCAATTGATTCATACTAACGAAAAAAAACGAAACGAAAATAATGAACAAATTTCATCTGAAACGAATGCAGTAATGAACGAAATTCGTTTTAGACTAAATAAATAACATTTTCGTCCGAATGGACGAAAACAAAACGAAAATGTTAGTTTTGCACATGTCTACCAAATAACAGAGCACTATACTGCTCCATAAAGTGTGAGTTTAAGAACCCTTAATTCTATTGTGCAATTTTACAGTCCTGTGTACTTTTCTTTCTTTTTTCTCTCCTGTACAAATTTTGGAAATTATTCTGATTTATACTTGTTACAAATTTAATTTTTTTTGTACTTAATTTTGTGTGTGTTATTTCCAGTGCTTTGCTATCGTACATAACTGGTGAAGTAAGGACAATCCTCTACTATTGGATAGGATCTGACTGACCCCATTTGAGGTGTTTAACCCCTTGACGACAAAGGATGTGCCAGGCACGTCCTGGGAGAAACTCCCTTAACGACAAAGGACGTGCCTGGCACGTCCTGCAGTAAATGAAGCGGTTTCTGCGATCAACGATCGCGAAAACGGCTTTAACAGTGCTCGTCTATTGCCTCGACATCAAGGCAATAGCCAGCACCGAAATTTCTATTTTCGGACCCCCACGATCGCCCCACGGAGCGATCGTGGGGAGCCATATTGACGGAGCATGCTGCTCCGTCAATATGGCTAAGCCCTCTGCCGGTCTGAGCTTCGGAAGTGAAAGTAACTTCACTTCCGTCGATCTGAATATGCTACTTGACTGCCCCTAGTGGTAGTTTAGTAGCATTGCAATGGAAAATATTTAAAATACATATTTAATTAATTAAAAACAGGTTATTTAGCTATATTAGCCTATATGGTTAAAATTAAATATTTTTTAGCATAAGGGATAGGGTTAAAATGAAATTAAAGTTAAAAAATATTAAGGGATATAATAAGGATTAGAGTTGGGGTTAAATTTAGTGATAGGGTTACATTTTGGGTTGGGGTCAAAAGGTCAATATAGGAAAAAAACAAAAAACACTGTTTTTGGTTTTTGCCCCATAACTCGCAAAAAATACCGAAAAATATGGAAACATGCATATTTTTGAACTCGGGAGAACATTTAGAAACTATTTAGACGGGGTATTTTTTTATGATTTTATTTGTGTAAATTATATTTTAGGTCAAAGTTAGAAAAAGTGGGGGTTTTTTAAAATTTTTCATCATATTTTATGATTTTTTTTGTAGTAAATTATAAGATATGATGAACATAATGGTATCTAATGAAAGCCCTTCTTATGACGATAAAAACAACATATAATTTGTGTGGGTACTGTATGTGAGAAAGAAAAAAATTACAGCTAAACACAAACACCCCAGAAATGTCAAAACAGCCATTGTCACCAAGGGAAAGTCAAGGTGAAAATGTCTTGTCACTAAGGGGTTAAGGCCAAATTACATCATGTTTTCTATACTGATTGGCTAAATACCACTGTAGAAAAAAGTAGCGCAATGCGGAAGGATTCTGAATTTTGTGACTTGATGTGTGACTTGATTTAACTGAGGAGTCTGCACATACTGATACTTGTGGTAATGGCATGTATGGTACTTTAAAGGGACTTTCTAGTGCCCAAACTTCATCTTTTTCAAACATTAATGTATATTAATGTGCTTTCACAGTACTTTAAAATGCATGTTTTACATTTTTGCATTGCTTAAAATATAAAATGTTTACAGCTAGATGAAACTGTGAAATTACAGCAATTTGCAGGAAGCCATAACTCCCCACACTAGCTGAGTAGACATCAATATCCTTTTTTTTTTCCCCGGCACGAACCAATGAGAATAATTTAATCAAATGAATGGCTTTTCCTGTCTCTATGGTCATGTCATCAGACTATATGTTGCACTGTTAAGAGATCCTACTGTAGACAAGCGGGGGGAGTGGGGAGAGACAAGGGGGAGGGGAGAGAGACAAGGGGGGAGGGGGAGAGACCAGGGGAGGGGAGAGAGACAAGGGGGGAGGGGGAGAGACCAGGGGAGGGGGAGAGACCAGGGGAGGGGAGAGACCAGGGGAGGGGAGAGACAAAGGGGTCAGGGGGAGAGACAAAGGGGGAGGGAGAGAGACAAGGGGGGGAGGGGGAGAGAGACAAGGGGAAGGGGGGGAGAGAGACAAGGGGAAGGGGGGGAGAGAGACAAGGGGAAGGGGGGGAGAGAGACAAGGGGGGGAGGGGAAGAGACCAGGGGAGGGGAGAGAGACGAGGGGGAGAGACAAGGGGAGGGGGGAGAAGGGGAGGGGGGAGAGAGAGGCAGCATTGGCACATAAAAGGAAATAAAAACAAGAAATGCATTTGTTTAATATAATTTTTATTAAATATTAAAAAGCAATTTACATGTGAATATATACAAGTTTTTTTTCCTAAAGGAATAGCAAAAGTTTTGGGGGTCGTCTTATAATCAGGGTCGTCTTATATTCGAGCAAATATGGTATATAGCTATACAAACTGTAATCTTCATCTCTTACCAAAGTGAGTTTAAGGGCTATACTGTCCCTTTAAGCTGTCTGTCGTCTCTTTACTTTATCCTCCAAATCCTTATTTAGGGGTAGGTTGAAGAGAAAAAACAAGTTAAAAAAATACCAGTCTGTATTACAAAAAAAACAACTAAAATCTTTAAATTAAAACTAGGAGTGACCATCACTGCTGAAGTACTTTTGTGTAAACACGGTCTCTGTACAGAGCTGCTTGGTTGGAACGTGCATGAATTCTTTAAATACAGCAAGTACTTCCGGTTATAGGTATTTGTGTACAGTGGTGTATCTTGGTTTTGTGCTGCCCTAGGCAGAAAGATTTGGGCATACCCCCCACCCACGTTGCACACTCACGACATGCCCATCACCCCATTACATGCCCCCATCACCCACATTGCATACACACTAAATGCCCCATCACCCTCATTTCATACCTCCACCATGTTCATTACATGCCCCCATCACCCCGATTTAATTGGAAGGAGCTAAATCTTGCTGAGCGATGGGGGAGGGAGCGAAAATGTTTGAAGAACCAGAAGTGTGCTTTAACACCCTCTGGCAAAATGCCGCCATAGGCGAATGCCTTGTTTGCCTTGTGGAAGATACACTACGGTTTGTGTAATTGATTGATTTGTTTTTGGTAACCCGATTTTATGGGCGATACTATATTTTGTCTCTTTGCCTATTTTGGTTCCTCTTCTCTCAAGTTAAACCATAAAGCTTGTGTGTCTAGAATACATCAACCCTTATGCAGAACAATCATAAAAACTTTTGTTACATTAATCCACTCAGTAAATTAGGATGGCGCTAGAGTGCAGCTTTAATATACTGTATGTTTTTGCATGTGGCATTATTGCTTTGCATTGTTGGTCTTATCACTCACTTTTGACAGAATGAATACTTTGACTCCACAACATTCCTTGTGTTAACACTCCCTAGCCCTGAATACTAGATGTACCGTATTTGCTCGATTATAAGACAAGGTTTTTTTCAGAGCAAATGCTCTGAAAAATCCCCCTCGTCTTATAATCGAGGTCTTTTAAGAGACAGACAAGGGGAGGGAAGGGGTTAAGAGACAGACAAGGGGAGGGAAGGGGTTAAGAGACAGAGACAAGGGGAGTGAGGGGGTTAAGAGACAGGCAAGGGGAGGGGGGAGAGGAGAAAAATGGGGGCAAGGGAAAGAGAAAGGCAGCATTGGCACATAAAAAGAAATAAAAACTAGAAATACATTTTTTGATATCATAATTTTTATTAAAAAAGCAATTTACATGTGAATATGTACATGTTTAACTTTTTTCCTATAGGGTAGTCTTATATTCAGGCTTTTAGTTTTTTTCCTTAAGGAATATCCAAAGTTTGGGGGTCGTCTTATAATCAGGGTCGTCTTATAATCGAGCCAATACGGTTTTTTTTTTTTCCGTCTACATCACAGAGATGCAGAGTAAGTCAATTGGACGGCAATAAAAGGAAATATTTGTTCAAACGTATTGGGGTTATTAATGAACACTGCACTCGCGCAGAAAGAGACAAATTCTGTTGCTTCTGGCGTGTGCGTTTCGTGGTTAATCAGGCTCCCGACAACTTTTTGGAGTCTGCGCTTCCTCCTCCGGTTTCACACTTCGGGGTTGCTCCAGCACGCATTGTAATGGTCCAGCCCATGTACAAAGAAAGTCACCTAATTAATGTTTGAGAATCTCCACCAAACTGCGTTTGGCAGATTATTCTTCCTCTTGCATTGAAAAATGACTGTATTGATGAAAAAAGGTGAAATCAGTGTTATACACAATGAATGGCAAATGTGCCTTCTTTTTTTCTTTCTTTTTTTCACTTCCAGGCACTTTACAGCATGCTTTTTATGCATTTACCCCAATGTATCTAATTTTGACTTTATTTATTTGCCAAAGTCCAAAAATGGAATTTAAACATAGTCTCAAAATACTATATGATTCTCATCTTTCATTACCACTGTGCAAACACATCAGCAGTAGTTGTGTACTACAGATAATAATAAAACCCTTTTTTTTTTCTTTTTTTTTTTCCTGAGACACTCAGTTCAGTAGTTGTAGGGGATTGTGAGTCCCAAGATATCTGGTTTCGGTTTGAATCATCCTTGTGTCTCGTTTTCTGTTTAGATTCTCCCTTTATCTCTTTGTGGCATGTTAGTCATATTTGTCCCTCTCCTCCTCTCCTCTGCTCAGATCTATCTCCTCCCCTGGTTCACAAAAAGTGTGATATTCGTGAGGGGGCAAATTTGAAAGCTAAATACCCGTATAAGTATAGTTCCGCTGGAAAACAAAAAAATAAAATAAAAATAGATACTTCTGTTAACTGTAATTCTCCATCTCTCTCGCTCCCCCCCTCACCACTAATAAAAACCCTTTTTATTGCCTCAAAATAATATTTTACTCAAAGAAATAGGCCTGTTTTTAAACATTTAGCATATGTTTAACTTTTTTTGTATTTTTTTTTTTGTTTGTTTGTTTTAGGCACTTGGGAATCATGAATTTGACAATGGAGTAGATGGCCTTTTGAGTCCATTTCTTATGAAAGTGAAATTTCCTATTCTGAGTGCAAACATTAAAGCAGAGAAACAACTGGCACCCAACATCACTGGATATTATATGCCTTATAAAATTTTGCAGGTTGGTTCTGAAAAAATTGGGATAATTGGATACACATCAAAGGAAACTCCAGTGTTATCAGACCCAGGTACATTTTGTATTGTCTTCTGAGGTAAAGTTTTATCTCAAACTGCAAATAACTTTTAATTTAAAAGCCAATATAACTTAATTGTTTTAGAAGTGTGGGAGGGTCAGGAGGTATGTTTTTGTTTTTCATATTGGGGCCAAATGGTAACCACTCTGATGGAACTCTTGAAACTATGCTCACATTTCATTGGAGCACTATGCAGTACAAGCTAACTGGCATACAATGCAATAGAAGTTATAAAAGCAGAAGAAAAACACTTGGTACCTTATAGATGCAAGTGGTAAAAGCTGAAACTAAGATCTTTATTCAAGAAAGAGAGAATTGCAAAGTATTGAGAAGGAAATTTCTAACGTAAGGCAAAAGTAGCATAGTTGGAAAAATTCCCATTTTAATGTCTATTTAAAAAAAAAAAACCTAGGACATGCTGGAGACAAAACATTTTTTTGACCCACAATCCCTTTCTGTGTATATGCTGCCCTGTACTGATTTGGATACTACATCTATTACCTAGTTATATAAAAGGTGGTTGTTTAACTTTTTTTTTTTATGGTTTCTCTGGTTTTTACACACAGTGCAATACAGTCCCTTTTTACTATTTGACATAAATAGTTTTCCCCATTAAATGAGAACATATTAGCCCCAGAGGCCAGCGAGATGCCAGTGGTCCCTGAAATAAATGTATTTTGGCCCAATGGGGTAATGGGTCAGTACATTGCAAGTGGCGTCAATAAAATGAAAATATTCTAACTATAGGGCCTGGTGATATGCCCCTAGCCTAAATAACTTTGCCCAGGTAGGGAATGATAAATAGAAAAATGGCCCCAAACATTTTTTTTTAACTTCTTGAGTGTTGCAAGGGTGGGCAGGTAAAATCGCTGCCCACCCCGTGGCAAACAAAGGGTTCCCTGCTGGGGAACAAAATGCTTGAATTAGGTGTCTAGAGATGATCAGCAATGCCTGGAATCTACACTTCAACCCAGTGGGCAGCCATAAAAAAAATGAATCTAAAAAAATTTCCACCTGTCTAATTAAAAAAAAAACAGCCCTATATCTTTAACAGCTGCCCTCAGGAGAGGGCAGACACAGAATAAATTCCCAGTCCATGAGGACAGCAAGAGTCATCTGGCTGACTGGCCAATCCTTTTTAAACCCAGAGCGTGACCAGTGATTTTCACTGCCCACCATCAAAGCACTCAAAGGTAGTTCTGGGGGCAGAATATTTCAATTTTATTGGAGCAAATTTGCATTGGACCAGCCCATGCCATATATATATATATAAAACATTTTTTACCATATCCCAAAGACATTATCAAGCACTCCAATGGACCATACATGATGCCCATAACTGCTAAAGGGTAACACTAAAATGTTTATTATAGCTAACCGCGTCTTTTTTTTTTTTTTTTAAACTTTCAGGTCCCTTTTTGGTGTTTGAAGATGAAATCACAGATTTACAACCTCAAGTAGACAAACTTTTAACTCTTGGTGTAAACAAAATTATAGCACTAGGGCATTCTGGCTTTGAAACAGACAAACTTATTGCTGAGAAGGTTAGAGGAGTAGATGTTGTTGTGGGAGGACACTCCAATACATTTCTTTACACAGGTACGTACTATTCACAATCGACCTTGTATATTTTTCCAATTTCATGACTGAATGAACCTTGGTTTTAATAGATCCATACACCTTAGTTATAAAGATGTACAACATTCAAGTCAAGCTGCATTGCCATATTATATGTTCTGTTGCAGCAGAGGCATATAATTCTGTATCATTTTTCAAGATAACTGTATAAAAAGTAACATGTTCTGTCTCTTATTAAATATACCTTCTGAAAGAGTCAATTTTTTGTTTGTATATTTTAAACCATGTAATAATTATGCGCTGTTCTTAAAGTTTTACCGTTTTTGTAAATGCTCCATTATTCACTCACTCGTCCTGTGCTCACCTCACTCATCTCAATTCTCTTACTGAAACTTGAGAGAATACACTTATATCCTTAACAAATACAGTAGTGTGTTTATAAGACATCAATGTAAAATGTGCTAAACAGTAACCGGAATGTGGAGTGCTGAGCAGCCAAATTTTAATTTTGGCAAAGGTTATGTATGCAGCATTTATGTAAACCTTTGATTGCCCAACTGACTGTTCACATTAATGATACTGTTGAAAATTCTAAGTGTAATACTATTTTTAACTCAAGAGATTCTGTTTTTGTAACAAAAGATGACTTAAATATCAGAATTTCAATTTAAAATAGCAATGTGTGCTAACTCTTTTTTATTAATTATCTGTATCTATGTCCAGGCTCTCCACCATCGAATGAAGTCCCAGCTGGCGCATATCCATTTATCGTCAAGTCAGACGATGGTCGTTCTGTGCCAGTTGTTCAAGCATATGCTTTTGGAAAATACCTTGGCTATTTAAATGTTACATTTGATGATGCAGGGAACGTTCTACAGGCTGCTGGGAATCCTATTTTGTTGGACAGCAGCATTCCTGAAGGTTAGCTAAATCCTTAGTATATGATGCTTACATGTATACTAGTTTATTATTATTATTATAATAATAATAATAATAATATCACCACAATTAAAATACCATCTCAAATAATGGTTAATGTTTTGTCAATGCAACAGGTTTTTTGGGGGGTGGGTGGGGCGGGCGGAGGGGTTGCACTACAGTGTATGTATGTATGTGTGTGTGTGTGTGTGTGTGTGTGTGTGTGTGTGTATATATATATATATATATATATATATATATATAATATATATATATATATATATATATATATATATATATATATATATATATATATATATAGTGTGTGTGATTATTTATGTATAAAAAAACAGTTTTTATAGCTGGAGACAAAGATTGAGATTGTTCTACAGATTTGATGGAACTATCAAATGAAACTTATTAGGCTTATTGTTTATTTTAATTAATTGTAATATATTTATCCGTTTCCATTACTAGAACCAGCTCTTCTGGCTGAAGTAAACAAATTTAAGCAGCAGTTGAGTAATTACTCTGCCCAAGAAATAGGACGGACAATAGTATTCTTAAATGGATCCACTGTGGAATGTCGTTACCGGGAATGTAATATGGGTAACCTTATATGTGACGCCATGGTAAGTTGCTGTACACAGTGCCTAGTTTTTTGGGTTTTTGTGTTTTTTTTTTTTTTTAGATTTGTAAATAGTAAGGAAATATTTTTTCCTCTGCAAAGGGCCTGTGTTTTATATTCCAAATATTGGTTTGTGATTCCCCTGCTAAAGGTAACATTCTTTATTAAGCCATATAAGAGGCATATATGACACATTTGCAGGAATCTGTCCATTGGTGTTCATAGTGATACTGTTTTTAGCACTTTGCTTGCTAACTTCTCTAGTTTTGCATTTAGCCTAGACATAAATTTTGACCTCAGCAAGGTCTTGGTGCATTGTGGAGTCAGGTATTCAATATAAATTCTTGGTTTTTTTTTGCAAACAGAGCAGTTATAGGATTCAACACAAGCCCTCTATTATAGTGTATTATATATAGTATATAGTAAATATTCACATATTCACTTTTTTCACATTTTATTAAAAATGCATTTCTTGTTTTTATTTCCTTTTTTTGTCAGTGCGCCCTCAGGTTTACCAATCTGCCCCCCAGACATCGTGGGTGTCTAGTGGGGCAGCCAGAGGATGTCTGTGCGCTACAAAGTGTGGTCAGACATCCTCCAATGCTGCCGGACACTGCTGCCAAGGCTTATGAGATGGCACGCTCAAAGGTCACATGACCCCGGTGTTTAATCTCAGGAGTCCCCAGCGGAAGTGTCGGGCAGCATTGGATGATGTCTATGCATAGCGTACAGACGTCCACTGGCTGCCTGCGAGGAGGATCCAGGTCCCCTGTAGCTCGGCAGGGACCTGGATCCTAGTCTTATGTTCAGACTTCTATCTGAGGCCCGAATAATAAGACGAAACTCAAAAGTAAAACAATTGGACTTTTTCACAGCATTTGCTGTGAAAGCATTAAGCCTAGTCTTATATTTGAGCAAATACGGGTATTATTTAAAAAAAAAATAATCCATACCTCAATTTAAATAAGAAGGCTACTTTATCATTTTCACATGGATTATAACGTATTTTCTTTTATATCCACTATCCCCCACTACATTTTAGACAATAAGAAACACTTGACCAGGGCTCCAATACTGGCAAATGTGTTTCTATACATTTTCTATATATAACATTACTTGAGTGCATCCTCTGTCACCAAAAATATATTTTATTTTATTGTCATACCACCAAATGCTTTTTTATGGTTTAAGCTACATGCCTGCTCACGAGAGTAAGTCATGTCCAAGTCCGAGAGATCCTTTTAGCCCCTTCAGGACAATGTTTTTCTTTGTTTTGATGTCCATTGTGAACAATAGCTAATATATAACTTGAGCTATGTGTACGCTTAAACAAAAGTTCACACTTTCATTTTAAATGAATCCCCACATATTACATTTGGCGGGGGTGGGGGGGGGGATGTTAAGGTCAGATAGGGCTATCATTTGAGACTTATCCCTTTTGTGTAATGTATACCTTTGAATAAAGAGTATACAAATGGCAAAAAAAAAAGAAAAGGTTTTTTGTGTGTTTTTTTTTCTTTCTGGGACACAGTATATATCTTTTCCTCTTTCTCTCTCTCTCTCTCTCTGACAGAAGATCATAGTGTGTCAGTGAGAGAAAGGAAGGATTTTGACAATCCGTATTCACACAACACTGTCATTTACTGTATTTTTTGCATTTATTGCATGCGATCAATGTGATTGATTTTCACATAGATCACAAATCAATAAATGCAAAAAATAATGGTGGATCTCTGTCTAAATTTAGGGGAGGATGACAATGGATTGTGATATGTCCTTTGATATGTCCTGCTATTACAGGCTAAGAAGGTCCCTTTTCTGGGTGTTTCAGATTTACCTCCATCAGAGGCAGCCTTAAACACCCCTAACCTGATTTGCGTAGGGCGAGGGGCGTGACTATTGTCACTGACCTGTCACTTTAAGACCGCCCATGGACGGTTCCGGCGGCTTTTTTTTTTTTTGCTTTCCTGCATAGCATTCACTAATGAAACTTCCTTGTTGTGACAAGGAAATGCCTAAATCTATTCTCTTAATGCAGATTGATAACAACATTCGATATCCTGATGAAGTTACATGGAATCATGTGTCCCTTTGTATTATGAATTCAGGTGGAATCAGATCATCCATTGATGAGAGAACAAGTAACGGTATGTAAGATGTTTGACGAAATAAGATGTAATTAACCCAAATTCTGAAGATACTCTATTATGTGCTTCAAAATACTGAATTATGTTGATCTACTCGTCCCTACCTTTTTTTCTCATATGTGCTCTTGCTCCTATGAGATGCTCACTTACTTTTTCTGCCATTCCTTCTTTTATCGATTTTGCAGGTAATTGTTAATCTACAAATAAGCGGGTATGCGATGCACAAGAACTGGACGACCTGCATTATTTCAGCAGAAAGCACCAGAAAGGGCCATTTGCAGCTTTAAAACCCAACCTTTAAGCAAAGTACCATTAAAAAGATAGCCCATAGTCTTTGTCAAAAAAAAAATAGTTTGATAGAAATCATTTTGTGATTTCTATCAAGCTAATCTCTTAATCTCTCTTTAATAAGCTGACCTAAAAGTGATTCCTCTCAAGTTGTATGAAGTGCTTTACGCCAGTGACGGACTTGTCGTTATCTGAAAGGCCTGACTGATGTGTGGCATGATGTTATTATACAGTGTGTACAGTTTACCAAGATAGATTTGGGCTGAATAAGCCACGTTCCCGTAGACTGAGCAGTGTATGCTGAACAATCCATTTTCACCAAAGGACATGTGAGAAAGATTTGTTTTTGTAAAAGGCACCCATTTGGGTGATTGTTTATTAATATGGAGACCAAAAGAGGGATTTTGATTTAGCCATAGTCAACAATTTGATAAACATGTTATACCAAGGTTTGATTTTATTATTTAACTGGCGATTGTTTGTTTATTTTTATTTTTTTATAATTTCTCACAAGCAACATCTACACTCTGTTTTGTCTGCATTTAAGAACCGTTTATGGTTGCGGATGCATTTTTCAACCTTTTGAGAACCGCTTTTATAACACAGGTTCCATTTGTGAAAGGATTGTCTTGCTAATATAAATCATGGCGCCATCCGCTACATATTCACAATACATGAACTGGTCAATATGGAAAGAACATTAAAAAGTTGCGAGATTAGTAGGAGCCTTGGATTGGGTCTTTGGTGTACCCCACATGTAAACAGTGTTTATCTCTGCTATCCCCTGAATTTTTGGTGAAAGGGTTTTCCGATCAGCTTCACCCCACCAAAACACGTGTTTGCTTCTGTTACTTCTTCAAGCCTTAAATAGAAAGTTGGTAACCAACCTTAATTCCTGTGTTAAGGTAAAAACAACTTTTCGTGAATGATTATCTGGTTTTGCAATACTGTCCTGGGCTATGCTTTTAAAGACTGTCTTGTACAGCGGGCATATGTTCCAAGGGCTTCATATATAAAATGGACGTAGAGGCAAAATGGTAATAACTATATTTGCATATGCTTATCCATAATACCTTGAAGTGGTTTTACTCTGCATGTTTAGGATTTCTGTGGCTTTTCTGGTGTATGTAGGTTTGTTTTTATAATACCTCTGCTACTATTTTAATTGGAAGGTTTTTCCCATTATCTTTTCCCATCCATAACTTATGTTGTGCATAAATTGGAAGAAAAATGTTTATTTAAAAGGTGAACTGCAAAAAATGCCTTTACAATGTGTAGGAAAAACTTTCCAGAAGGCTTACGTTGTTTCATGCACTTTCCCTTCTCAATTTCCTGCAATTCGCTTCAATTCTCTCATTCATAAAACCATAGATTTACATTAAATTTCTCAAATATGTTGGAAACCAAGTTCTTATTGCATGTCCAATTCTACATTGCTTATCATTTGCATAATATATATAATTCTCCTTAATAGAGATAAAAAAAAATTATAGTTTTTGAAACGTGTTAATACAGTTTTATAAATTGACTTATAGGAACCATCACTCTGGAAGATCTTTTATCCGTCTTGCCCTTTGGCGGCACGTTTGATCTGATTGAAATACAAGGATCGACCTTGAAGAAAGCATTTGAGCACAGTGTGCACAGATATGGTGGAGGCACTGGAGAGTTCCTACAAGTTGGTGGTATGCTTCAGCTAATATCCTTATTCAAATATATATAATTTTCAGTACTGTGGGGGTTTTCCCAGATATTGATCCCTTCAAACTTCTTAAAATGTCTGTCCCTATCCCTCTCTAGAAAGAAGCAAGGTCAAGCTTTGCACATGGTTTTCTTTCCTTGTATGCTCCTCTCGGAGGAGGGCTGGCAAATAGGACAGGAGGGTAATTGCTCTATAGGCTGCTCTATCTTACCTGATTCAATAGACTGGGGCTGCACCACTTTCACTTCCTAGTGCCTCTGAACATGGCACTATCTATCATTCTATCACATTGTCAATCTCTGTACCTTATCTGTCAGAATATCTGTACTACCTGTCTATTTATGTCCATATCCGATAACGGGCGAGCTGATGAAGTTGAACTATTGGGCCACTAAATAGTATTTTGTCCCATCTTAGCCTGAAGTTGCCAGCCCTCCCCTGGCAATATTCCCTTCCCATTACATTCAATGAGTGAAATGACAGGCATGCACAATTCTGAGTGGGCAGTTATACAATTAGAATCTGTGATATCATTTTATGTGGGCTATTCACTAAAACGTGAGTTGTGGTGAGATGAACATTTCTCTTAACCAGTTTGTGCAGGGTCAAACCTGGTGAGAGTGCTTAGCAGGGGAAACTAACTCTTTGTCCCTGCACAATGTATAATTAAACTTCTGAGCTCAAATGCTCACCTCAACTCATCTCACCTGCAACTCATCTTTCAGTGAATAGCCCCATCTGAGTGAAGTGTGGCAATTTTCCTGCATAGTCAGATATTCAAACAACTTATACTAGCAAATAAAAATGGAAACCTTATTGCAGCATGTGATGATAAAAAGTGAAGTCTAAATGTTTGTTTGCAAAATACTCATTGTATAATATGTATATATTTTTATATATCTTATTTTTAATTAAATATTAATGAAGCAGAAATACACTCACACTCACAAACCGTTACAATAGTAAGTTGTTAAATATCAATATTAATAAGAAATAGATTTAGGAAAGTCATAACGACTAAACAAACATCCACCTAAGCCTCCACCAAGTAAGAATCAATTAATGTTATTACTAGACCTAAGTATACAAAACTCGAGCACCAGGAACCAACCCAAAAAAACATAATCTTATTGTACCAACCCTCAAAGTCCTGATTCTATAGCCTTCTCCCAAGGAGCCCAAACTTCCAAAAGCTTCTGTGACCTCCCGACTACCTCATAAAAAAGTTTTTTCCATAGCACACCGGAAATGTATCTGCATTTTAATTTCATACCAAGAGGAGATCTTTAGCTTTGTTTTCAAAATCTTGCTAAAGATAGCTTAAAAGCTGGCGGGATATTAACAGCGAAAGTCTGTTTAGTGGAGTTACCGAATCCCAGGTTAAAATGGGATAAAAACTTGTCTGGGGAAAGAGAGGACATCTGTGGGAAGACTACTTTATATACCTGTGAAATGTTATCTTTAATAGAGTTGACACAGTCACAGGACCATCAAATAAGAAAATATTGACTTCTAAATTCCCATAGCATAAGTATAAACTCAAGACACTAGGACAGATTTTATTTGGATTATGTAATACAGTTCAAGTAAACTGATCTCATGTACTGACACTGGCTTCCTGGTTGCCTGATAGGACTTATACTAAGCTTCATTAGGAAACACTTTCTCCAGGTCTGTTTCCCAGTTGATTACAGTATTAAATTTCATCCTCTCAGAGAGGATATCCAGTAATAATTGTAGTTTTGAAATGTTATTATATTGTTAGCTGAGCCAACTAAGTCATCCAGCTGTGAGGTGTCTAAAAACTGGTACCCTGCCAAGAAGCTCTTAATTCTAAGGTAAGTAAAATATTCCAGCCTTGAGAACTGGAATTTACTTTTAAAACCCTAATATGGAATGAATTGTGACTCAGAACAAGTATCTGTAGTTTTATATATCCTGGCATTAATACAGAGTATAAGATTTAAACTCTCTATATAAAAATAAAAAAAATGCAATTGGAGATATACAGGTGATACCCTGGGGACTTTGTATATGTATTTATATCCAACCAGACCTGGGCCATTCCCCTACATCTCCCCTCTCTCTCAATTTGGAACCAAGCAGAATCTTTATCTGTCTTATGGCCCCAGGTCAAAAAGTGGGTAAATTTAACAGACCTCCAACAGTCAATACAGATCTGGGAAGCCAGTTTTTAACTCAATTTCCGACTCTTATTGGCTACCCTAGGTTTCCCGGCTTCCCAGATGTATGAGGAAAATAAAAGACTTAACAGAGTTAGGTATGTCATGGGAACTCACAGAGGAATAGCTCTCATAAAATATAATAGGGAGAACAAAAGCCTTCAGGATGTTGATCCAACCCATCAATGCTACCTCTAGCCCTCTCCAACTTAAATATTTGAAGGTTTGAGGACATATTTTTTACTTATAGTTATAGAGGGCACTAAATTGATAATACTTCTTGGACACGGATTTCCAGATGGGTCAGAGAAAGAAGGACATTATTAGCGTATAATGTGATCTTGTATGCATGTGAATCCTACTATGTGTACCTTTTTAACCTGAAAAGAATTTCTGATGGGAGCTGCCAAAGACTCAATACGAAGAGCATACAATAATCGTAACAGAGTGGGGTCCCATTTTCTTTTTTGTCCAAAAATTGCTGAATACAAAACAAATGAACAAGACATCTTAGTTCTATATGATGAATATTAAGCAAGAGCATAAAAAGCTAAAGGCATTGAGGGTGTCTGATGGGAAAGTCCAGTCCATTTTACCAAATGCCTTTTCGAAATCAAGTGCCAGAAAAACTGCAGGTTTTCTACAGTGCTTTACTCTGTGCAACAGTTTTAAGATCTTTTTAGTATTATCCTCTCCTGACCTGCCTGATATAAAACCGGACTGATCTGTATGGATCAGGTCAAAAATAATCAGGTGGACTCTGTCCACTAAAACGTTAGAAAAGAGAGATTGGTCCAAAAATTCCCACTTTAAGGATAGGTAAAATTGTTGCCTCCAACATGACAGGAATAAAAGTTCCCTTATCGGGACATGCTCTCAGAAGCAACAGGAGAATTATTGGTTTTAAGAGCATTTGAATGGGCATCAGAGAATCTGATCATTAACTTCTGTATTGCCAATAGTTTGCAAGAAATTCTGAAGTTGCTAAAGTCATCATGTAGAGCTGTTCCCAGTAGATCTAGAGAGAAAATGCAAGAAACTGAGGAGTCGGTGATAGCCCTAGAGAAAAAAGATAGTTGTGGTACAAATGTACAATGTTGGTTAGATAGTGTAAAACATGAACAATTCAATGAGGTAAACAGTAAGTACAATAAAATAAAAAACATAAAATCAAATGCATATAAAATATATTGAGAAATATGATGTTAACGCGGGATGGGAGCCCTGACACATTTCGCCAGCAGGCTTCGTCAAAGGGTCTCCTCCAGCTTGTAAGATTCTGGTCAGCTTTTTTTTGTTAATAATGGAATAGTTAAAAAAAATCTTTTGTTTTTTCAAATGGCCACAAATGAAAGGCTGGTCAAGGAATTAGAGCTGGCAGAATTCCCTTGAAAAGACCAGTCAGTGATTATTGGCATTAAGGGTCTTGCTTGAATACCAATGAATTGCCTGCATTTTGGCTGCTTGAAAAATAGTAATACTGATTGGCCAAATTGGCTAATTTTGTGTCATCAGCATTGAGACATACTATGCCCTCTGGAAGATCATTAAAGAGGAGGACCCAGGACAGATCCTTGAGGGACTCCACTTATAACATCTGTCCAATTTGAGAACTTCACATTTACCACCACCCTTTGCATTCTATCTTTCAACCAATTGCCAACCCTCAAACAAACATTTGGCCTTAAGCCAAAGTCCATTTGTACACTAACCTTGTGTGTGGAACTTTTTCAAATGCTTTAGCAAAGTCTAAATATGTCACATCCACTGCATCAACCATATGTATATTTTTACTCACTTCTTTATAGAATGTAATTAAGTTAGATTGACAAGATCTGTCTTTCACCAAGCCATGTTGGCTTTTGCTAATGAGATTCCTGTTCAATATGAAATCTTGAATATATTGCCTTAGCAACCCCTTAAACAGTTTCCACTTTTGCCATATTGATCTTACAACATAACAGCAACTAATTCCTAGGAAGACCCCATTTTTGCATGTTTTCTCTTGCTTGGGACTGATAATCACAAAGGCAAGATTTGCTCTCATAAGAAATGAGAAACCCCACTGAGCTGTTATTTGCCCGTAGCACAGTTGTCGCCAGCTGAAAGTAGGATTGCCACCTTTTCTTCCGAAAAATGCCTGCCTTAGTTTTGTCTCCATAGACTTTAACATTAGCCTGAATCCAATTTTTTTTACCGGCCAGGTTGCAAACCTAGCTGAAAGCCGCTCCGTTGAAACTTTGTAGCCCGATAAATGTGAGCGACCCAAAGAGGAATATTTTGGATTTTTTATGGGTTTGCTCTAGCTTGCTGCATCATAGATCTTTTTACCCTAGCAATATGAAAGCAGATATTCACATGACATGAAAACTCCTGGGGTGAGGTCACCAGCTTAGGTAATCTATGCAGTCTCTCTAAAGGAAGAAGCCCCACAACGTAAGGTTCAAGATAAATCTTTAGAAAATCAGCAAGATATGATGTATGGTGTATTTAATGTATATTTGTTGTTACCTATAAACAAAATTTCAGTAACAATTATTTTTCTTTTAGCTACTGGCCTCCAAAATCCATTTTCCATATTTCATTACAGGTGTTTTATTTTATTTTATTATTTAGAAATATGATAGGGATGTATGGTTATTGGGATAATTTTTATTATAGATCATATTATGTATTTTTTTTGCTTCAGGAATCAAAGTGGTGTACAACACAGATAACGATCCTGGCAAAAGAGTTATTAAATTAGAAGTTATTTGCACCAGATGCCGTGTACCACGATATGTTCCTGTGGAAATGGATCTAACGTACAAAATTGTTCTCCCCTCCTACATTGCCACAGGAGGAGATGGGTTTAGCATGCTTCTAAATGAAACCTTAAAGCATGACAGTGGTAAGTTTTTTTACGTATTAGGTAATACCTGTATAGATCGATTTTAAATGTATTCCTTTTGATTAGAAACTTTTATAATTGGCTCATGTAAGCGTTACCCAGCTGAAATGTTTTAAATGCATTTCTCATACCTGGTGTGTTTCCAATATTGCACCGATCCTGAAACTTGTGTTCTTCAGCTCCCCACTCATCACATCCCTAATACTAATCCACAAGACATTACTGGCACATCTGTAACACAATATTGCACTGTGTACACATTCATCATGATCAAGATGCAAGCCCAGTTAAAAATACATGGACATACTATATTACAATACTTTATCACAAAAATTTAAGTTGCACTGCATCTGGCTCACATTTAACAGAAACTGACCTTTAGCATTTACGACTGGGTGTCCAAGCTGCTGATGGACTAAATCCTCACTTAGCCTGTTAAAATGGCAGTGGATTGTGGTAGTTGTAGTACAGAAACAGCTGAATCACTGCAGTTAAATGTTTAGGCTCTTACACACTGGAAAACCATGTTTAGATTGTAAGATCTCCCACTGACAAATTCAGATTTATTCACAAGGCAACAGATGGTCAACGTGCTGCAATTACAGAATTTTAAGTAGGCGCAGAACAATAGAGCATGCAGCAGGTGCAATGCACCCGGTCCTATCCCTTTAAGATAGAATGAGAGAAAAATATTGGTGGACAAGGCCAGAGATTGTTTCTGGGTTTAAGGTTAGGCAGTCAAGATTAAGTGTTTTATGCAAGATTGAATTATATGACCATACATGGTTTTCTGTTCTTGTTTACTGAATTGTACAAAATCTTTATACCAGAGTCCCTTCACCATGGACTGGAGTATTTCTGTGGCTTTGAGATACAGTAGATCAGATTAGAAAAGTTACGTTGTAGAATGTTTTGGGAGTATACTGTATGGTCCCAGTTGGTAATGGTTAGGTTTTAAATATGAACAGGGATCCATGTTCAATAAATAATACTTTTAATCCCTTTAATACTTTTAATTTTAAAACTTTTAATTGTATCGTAGAAATACAATTTTAATGAAATAGTCAGGATACACAATTAATACAGTAAAAATGCACCAAGAAAGTGGTGTTAAAAGTGCAGTATGGGAGCCATGATGCATTTTGCCGTCAGGCTTGCTCAGAGGGTGTCTGTCACTTGTTAGCTTACTAATATTTGACCGTTATGGGAAAAATGTTTTTTTCTCATAGGGAGAAGTATAGACTCCTAGAATAGGTCTGTATAATTTTGGTGAAGTATGACAGGCTTCCTGTAAAAGGACATATAGCCTGTCAGTGCTTTCAAAACCGGAAGGGTGTACAGGACCAGCAATGTTTATTCTGGGCTGTGTTCTATGCTCTAACACAAACCAGAACAGGCGATTTTAAACACTGCTGACACACTTTGTACCATGATCTCTTTTTCAAGTGCTTGCATAGTTATTACAACTCTACATGGTGATCATAGCAATCTCTCTTGATAACTTTGTTTTCGTTCCCTTTATTTGGTGCACGTCTCCTACATACTTCCAAATAACCTCAGAGCACTGGAGACTGGTAGGGCCACCTAACTCTGATTCTTAGTCCTTAACTGCTTCAGTCTCATGGTTCTACTGCAGCTTGTTTACATTATACTGCCTGATATCACTGGTCAGTCATTTGGTGTGTACAGGTATGCCTCATTTTATTTTGCTCCAACTTATTGCGCTTTGCAGTTATTGCTCTTGACAGGATGTGTCATTCATCCATTGAGAATGAGTAGTATCTAACTACTCCACATCCCAATTTGTGCCGACACCACAATCTCTAATTGAAATTAGGCCAATTAATCACCTACAATGGCCTACAAGCATCAAAAGAAGATTTTTGTTGTTGTTGTTGCACATAATCATTTTGGCTTATGTGACTCTCTTTATTGTGCAATTCAGCTTATTGCGGTGGTCTGGAACCAAACCCAAATGCCTGTAGTCTTATGATTAGCTGCACATTTATGAAAATAAACAAGCTGTACTGTAGAGTAATTTGTTTGATCTCCTGGGAGGTTATGTGCCAATTGAGATCTACATTTTTTAACTTGTTGCATATGGCACTGGTTTAACAAATTACTAGCTCCATATGGTTTTTTTGGGCACTTTATGCAGATATCATCAACTGGTGTTTAATTTCTAACATTACTCCTTTTTTGTTTGTAATTTTACCTAGGTGATCTTGATATATCCGTAATTGCTAAATACATTAGTAAAATGGGAAGAGTTCACCCAGCCATTGAAGGTCGAATTCACTTTTCGAATGAAGAATCTCACAGTGGTGCTTTACATACTGCCCATGCAAACGTTTGCCTGATATTCTTTGTAGCTCTAATTGCATTAATGCAAAATGTTTTAAGAAATGACGTCTTCTAATTTCACACTCGTTTTCTATGAATGAAATGCAATCAGTCCATTTTCCTCTTATACTTAATATTTTGTTTGAAAGCTAAATGTGATATAATTATATTGAATGAGAAAACTGAAGACCACTGCTGTGCTTTGGGAATGGATGGAAAGGCAATAGCTACATTTCCTGGGTCTATGAATATGCATTTCTTCTTTGTGGGAGCATCTCTATTTTTCATGTGTTTTGGTGCTAATTCATAAGGAATTTTTGGACCCAAGAATCGCTCCATACATGACACAAGGGAAAGTTAACTGGCAACCATGTGTTAATCACAGAAACGTCTGGAAATCATTAGTATCCACATGGAACCATCATGAGTCAGATGCTCATATTGTCCCACATCCAGGTGTTTGCATTTCCTAGGATCAGCATCAGAACCATTTATTTCTTTCAAAGAGAATAGTTATCTCCTCAAATGAGCCAAATCATCGAAAAAGCAGATTTTTCCTGTCGTATCATGCTTCTGTGCTTCTTTACAAGTGGTGATCTTCATTTAGAACATGTGTTGAAGCTTTTGACATAATGACTGCTTCCTCAGTCACACTGGACTACCAGGTCCATTAGTGTGTTTTTTAACTAAGTGTATGAGCAAGTGGTTAGATTTTTGGATCACTGCATATCCAGAATGCCCACGACAGTACCAATATTTAAACAAAAGTCCAATTTCCAGGATAATGCAAAGTCCATGAATTAATACACTGTGACAAAGGGCGTTTATTTAAGTTGCAGCATAGGTGGTAGCATGGGAAGCATCAGATCAGTCCCTTTGCTAGCACAGACCATTTGCTGCACATTAGAAGCAAGTGCAGAAATATACTCTGGTATACACTCATATCCCCTGCCCCCGCAGGTTGCAGCTTGTAAATGCAATGGCAGTAAATGGCTTGTAAATTCAATGACCATGACCAGTACCTGATCTGTGCACGTGCCTGCTTGCACACTACCACAGACAACCAGGGATAAGACATCTCAATCTAGGATGATCATGATCACAAGCCACCATGGAAAAGCAGAGCCCCCCAACTTGTATGGGTTTTTTGTAACCTGGCTGCTGCTGTAGACTTCACTGTTATGCTTATCGTTGTGACACCTCACTGCTATTGACTAAATTTACCATGAGTCTCATGGTTACTGTAGTTAACAGTAGATGAAGTGACCTGTGTTAGCTGTGATATCCAGCCAACTAAAAATCTCCAATGATGCTGGTTTGATCATCTTGATCATCACAACATATTTATATCATAATAGGAGGTATCCTGTGCCACTGTCTGGCTGGGTGATATGAATATGGACAATGATGGGAGCTATACCCTATTCACGGATAAAAGGTCAAAAGTATTCCCCTTTGCAACATAATAACTGTATATTGAAAATAATTATAGCACCCTGAATGTCAGAAAGGAAATGTGGTCTGCTTAATCTCGGTCATCAAATTACTATGCATCTTAAGGAGACTGAAAAGTGCCTGTGCCTAGTGGGCAATCAGTAGAGTGTCAAAATATTATTCTTCACTCAGGTGCATGGGAGCCCTGGTTAACCTCTGACCTTATTAAAATATGATATGCATGATTCTGTGATGTGCTAATTTTGCAATAAAGGTTGTAGAACATGACCAACTATCACTGTCCAAAAGTAAAACATTCTTGGGATTATTAATTATAAAACCTGGACACTCTGCAATTATTAAATGTAAAACTAATTAAGTCCATGTAGAAACAACTAGTTCGACCACTCATACACAATTGTTCTACTTCTTTATTTTCTTATATTTTTTTTAGCATGAGTATTATTTTATCCTTTCCTGTTAACATTCTTAAGAGTGATTAATACATTTATATGTCAGATTTTTAATGGTGCAACGTAACAAATTGTAACATGTAAAATTGTAGGCTGACCTTTTAAGAACACTCGCCATTGCTTCCTTCTCACCTTTTTTTTTAGGTGTGCCGACTAAGGCAAACAGTTAAGCTGTGGAAATGTATTGTGTTGTACCTAAATCTACTCTTCCTTTTGCAGGATTTGTAATTTTACTTCACTAGTGTAGATAACCTGGTAAAGTTTCTATAATGCTGTGCTATTTAGTAATTGTTTAAGCCAAATGAGTAGCTGATTGTTTTTATGTTTGGTTGCACAATCATTGGTCTTATAATTAATATTGGCCAATATGGGAAGCAGAAAATTACTACTGCCCATGGCTGTTTGGCAAGGGAGCAGCGTAAGAGATCATTGCCAGTGTGATGAAAAAGATCAAGGAAAGGATTAACCTACTCTTACCCCATTTTACACACTGCATACTGAATGTCAAGATGGTAAACTCCCAGAGGAAGCTGTTTGAAACTGCATGTAAGAGAACAATGGACAAAATGTGCGATAAGTTTTTTTTTTTTTTTTTTTTTATTATTATAGTTTATGGTATGCAGTTTGAGCTTAAGATGCACCAGGATAGTTTACCCAAAAATTGCATATACCTCAAAAACTGTAAATCAACCAAAGAAAGTAAATGTAAACTAGAACATGAAACTGAAATACCTAATAATCTGATTATAAAATGTACTGATTTGATTATTGTGTTCCTAGCAAAGTACAGATGTTTCTAGCTGGTTATGTCGTGTATGCAATTCTGACACAGACTTTCCGTTATTGAAAGAATATTGCTTAGGTTACTTGGTTGTAATCTTAAATAATTGTTGTTGAACTTTATACATTGCACTTGGCTGGGACAGGTTGTTGTCCATCTGGAATAAGAGACCAGTTTTGCTCTCCATTTTGTTTTGTTCTTCAATACAATTTTTATAAGTATCTTTTTTTCATATATTTCTACTTTTTCATGATCTACTGAACATATTCTCCAATAAACCAAACTATGAAAAAATAGCAACTTTGTTTATATTTTGTGTAGATTTGATCTAACTTTTCTTTTTAGAACATTTGGCTTGCACTGTAGACTTCCAGTAACTAAAAAATGTACAATCCTTAAATTTATAGAAAATACTTGTTCGCATAAGAAGTAACTTTGATGCATATTTCAAATTAGAACAGGACACCTGGATAGTTGTGGCGCTCCATTTGCCCTTACAAAAAAATAGTAAAACTCCATGACCTGAGATATAGGCCAGTATGATACAGAGGTGTGATGATGTAATCAATCATGCTCCAGGAAATGAGGAATAGACCCTTGGCGGGTACTGGACAAACAAGCCAAGAGGAACTGATGTCTCAGCAGGGACATCAACTAACGTTGACGAAAATGCAGCAAAACCAGCCTTTCCTCAATTTCTCGACCCACACTTGCCCTCTCATATGGAACAGCAGTTTTTGCATCACAGCAACTAGAATTCTCTCTCCTCACCTTTAGTCCCCAGGCAGTGGACAACATGTCACCCTGAACTTGCAGACAGATCAAAGTTACCTGCAGTATGTGACCTGACTAATGAACAAGAGATAAAGAAGGAAGGAAAAACAGAGCTGAGTATAAGTGAAGTACAAACCTTCTGAATATTGGATAAATATAAACAGTGTGTCATTAAGTGAAAAATATTCCATCAATTAAATAATTTGATTAATGTAGGAAATAATATCTTAAAAGGGTTAACAATTTTGCTTTGCATAAACGATACTCGTAAGTCTATTTTTCCATATTGTATTCCTTGAGATACAAGAAACAAAAATCTTCCAACCCCGATGTTAGACACAGGATGTGAGGGGTATAGATTTCATATATCACTGTGGAAAACCTACACAGAATGTAGGCAGCCCAAACATATGGCCCTACTAAATGATATTATATGGTAAATTGCATTTTAGAAGCCTGATACATGTGGTAACAATCAAGCTAGGTCCCCTGTGAACAAGGATGCCTTCATTTTTTTTTAGGTATTACAGAACTATACCCTTTTTGAGTAATCACATTTCACCAAGTATAATAATAATGTGATATAACACATGGCTTTAATCCCAGAAGGAATACCAAGCCACGCCACTTTTTACAATGATCAAGTCATTTTATATATATGAACCTTGTAGTTATTTGAACCTCTATTTTTCCCCATACCATATCATATGGGAATGTTTAATTTAATAGAGGTATAAAAACTAACAAATTCTAATTCTGTACCAATACAAAAACCATATACAGAACATCTAAGTGTATATTAGAATGGATTTCAGCTAGGAAGATTGCTTTTACTATATTGGTCCATAAGCAAATAAACACTCAAGTTATTTTGGATGGTTATTTTATGCAAGATAATCTTATGTGTTACTTAAACTCTGATGGACAAAACACACTTCTTGGAATAATAAAATATAACATTAAAGACATTGACACTGCATAACATTTTACAGTTTAGGATATAAATTCAAGGTTAAAGGACTGAAATATGCATTAATGTTCTTATATGTGGCGTCAGTAAGTCCTTTTTCAGAATGCACTTACACCCATTATTAAAAACATATCGTTTAATGCACTCCAGATTTGGGGTAAAATATAGGTCATGGTTTGGATCATGAAACTCCAGTTATAAAAGTTCTCCTCACCCAGATCACTAGATTCTAGATAGATTAAATACTGTCAAATTCAAATCTTTTCAGTTTTCATCTCGGACAAAAACCATAGCAATATTTATGTTTTCATGTTGCTTTACTCTAACTGTATGTGGATCATATAGTTCACTGTATACAGGAAAACCCAAAGTTTAGTACAGAAGGTGGGAAAAATGCCATTTCGTTTCCACTTTGGAAATTGTTCTTCAACCTAAAATATTGCAGCTTTTGAAGACATTGTAACTTCCTTCTAATGAGTTCTCAATTTGGAAGAGCAAAAATGTAACACATGAGCAAGGCCGATCCTGGGCAGGTGCACGGGGTTCACCGCACCCATGGCACACAGGGGATCTATCTCCCTAACCGCACCTCCTGGTCTCCGAGCAAAACGTGGCGGGTGAACGCTTCACCTCATCGCGGTCTGAGATTGCCAGGGTGCTGAATGTCAGGTGATATCCGGCAGAAGAACTGAATGGCGGTGTTCTGCCTCAGCAGACACCATCGGAAACCTCCTCCTCCCTGCAAATTAAGGTGACTAAGCAGGGAGGGGGACCAGCAGTATAATGTTTTGTTTGTTAAAAAAACAAATGTGTAATGGGTGTGTGTGTTCCAGTGGGTGTTACGGTCTGTGTAAGTGTGTGTACAGATGTGTGACTGTGTGTCTAAATATGTAAGGGTGTCTGTGTAAGTTTGACTGTGTGTATTACTGTGTGTGAGATGGTGTATAAGGGTGTCTGTGTAAGTGTATGTATGTGTGTAATGGTGACTAAGTGTGTGACTGTGTGTATTTATGCGTGACCCTGTGTGTAAGTGTGACTGAGTGGCTGTGTATGCGTGTAGGCAGGGCCACTTTCACCGATGCGAAAGTGGGCACTTCCCAGGGCACACAGGTTAAAGGGGCCAACACTGGCGGCAGCATCCTCCCGTTGACCGCGTGACTGTCTCACATGGAGAATGTCTCAAACAGAGGGCAACTGTCTGCATTCTACTGGCGGCTGTTTACAGCCTCCTGCACTAATGTGCATGGAGGAAAGCCTGTGCAGAAGAGACGTGAGAGCAGCAGCAAGGTGAATACTGGGGAATGGGGGAGATGGGGTAATGCTTTTATTGGGAAAACTGGTGGTGGCATATTAATGGGCAAACTGACACTGGCATATTAGTGAGCAAATTGGCTGTGGCATATTAATGGACAAACTACCTAACAGTAGTATATTATTGGGCAAACTATCAGTGGCATACTAATGGGCAAACTGGCTTTAGTCTATTAATGTGGAAACTAACAGTGGTATATTAATGGGCAAACTGACTGTGGCATATTAATTGGCAATTACAAGAGGTTATGAAGAGGAGGAGACAGATATGGGGGGACAGCTACATGGGGGTTATGAGGAATGAGAGAGACATGGGGAAGAGAGAGTTATGAGGAGAAAGAGGCAGACAGACATGGATGTATAGGAGGAGAGACAGAGACATGCAGAAAAAAAGATGAGCATGGAGAACAGAAAGATATGATGTATGAAGGGAGAGACAGACATGGGGTTTGAGTGGAGAGAGTGATATACATGAGAGTATGAGTGGAGATAGACAAATACATGAGGGTATGAGTGGAGAGAGACATGTACATGAGGGTATGAGTGGAGAGAGACATGTGCATGAGGGTATGAGTGGAGAGAGACATGTACATGAGGGTATGAATTGAGAGATACATGTACATGAGGGTATGAGTGGAGAGAGACCTGTACATGAGGGGAGATAGACATATACATGAGGGTATGGGGGGAGAGAGAGAAAGATAGGAGGGTATGGGTGGGAGAGAGACAGACATGGAGACATGTGAGTGACATGATGAGCATGGTGGAATATTATTTATTACTTCATGATACTCCGCAAGACTAATGGAAGACTTTGGCTGGTTGGGCATCATGGAAACAGTAATTAGAACTCGCTCTGTTATCCAGCAAAAAGTCTCCCATGTTGCTGGCTGAGCATCATAGACATAAATAAAACCACTACACCATATTATGGCCAAATAAATATCATATTATTAATATAATATAATATTTACAATAAATGTTTGTGTTGGTCCTTCACTTCAAAATAAAGTTGTGATCTCAACCCCCCACCTACATGTGTAAAGGGGAGGAGTTTATAATATAGCCACGCCCACCTGGGGTGCCAAAAAAACCTGCATCCTAGGATCGGCCCTACACGTGTGTAATTCATTAAAAATGATAAAACCTACATTTTAGAGGCTCTGGTTGTGTTTCTGCTTCTATGTTTAGCCTAAAATGCAAGGAACATATTTCCTTAGTTAGATTCAGGCTGAAGATAAAGGATATATTTATATTGCTAACACAGTCCCCCCCTCCCTCCCCCATCAATGAATCCTAAGCCACCACCTTCATTACTCCCTTTTCTAACATGTCACTTGTATCCAGGCAATGGGAGCACTTGCCCAGAAAGGTAAAAACTATTTCCTTTCCCATGGTGCAACTTCACCAGACCACCTGTGTATTAACAAAGATTGATATAAATAAAGAAGCAGGGAAGACATGCTGGAAATGAACAGATGTAGATGGATATACACAGGGCCGGCCTTAAGTATTCCAGCGCTCTGTGCGGGCTTCCCCCGTGGTGCCCCCCCCCCCCCCCCCATGGTGCCCCAGTCTCTTTTACCCCCCTATGTATGTGTCTCTCTCCCTTCCCATGTTTGTCCCTTTCCTCTTTCTTGTCATGTCTGTCTATCTCTAACTGCCCTATCCCTGTTCTCTCTCTCTCCCTCTGTTCTGTCTCTCTCCTCCCCTTCCTCTGTTCTGTCTCTCTCTCTCTCTCTACCCCCCTCCCCTGTTCTGTCTCCCCCCCTGTTCTGTCTCTCACCCCCTCCCCTGTTCTGTCTCTACCCCTTCCCCTGTTCTCTCTCCCTCCCTGTTCTGTCTCTCTCCCCCCCCCATCCCCCTGTTCTGCCCTCTTCCCCCTCCCCCTTTTCTGCCTCTCTCTCCCCCCATCCCCCTGTTCTGCCTCTCTCTCCCCCCCTTCCTTTGCCTGCAAAAGTGGATCCAGAGAGGGGGCAGAGCTAACCGGCTGAGAGGTGTAGCTCCGCCCCCACCCTGTGAATCAGACCAGCGTCTGAATGCAGGCATGGGGAGCCGAGCAGCACTTTCTCTTGCTGCCCGTTGCTCCACATGAAGCAGACACTGCTCTGCTTAACTGGGTGGGGGCAGAGCTACACCTCTCAGCAGGTTAGCTCCGACCCTTCCCCGGATCCAGCTGAGCTTGCCGAGCAGAGGGCTGGTGAGGGGGGATCTTTTGATCTCCCCCATCCAGCGCCTCTACCGGCTTAGTTTGTTTTAACTTTTTTTTTTAAGCTGGCGGGCGCCCCCTGGGGTGTTGTGCCCTGTGCACTCGCACAGGTCGCACACCCCTAAGGCCGGCCCTGGATATACAATGCAATTGGATAGAAAGACAATGGTACAATTGTGTGCATCTGCCTGTGTCGCGCCAGGGGGGAAACCTCCGCCCCCTCACAGCGCATGTTAGAGCCTCGGATGTCCGTGAATCAAAAACATTCTCCACCATTGTATTACTTTACTCAAAGCAGCCATCCCTTTTGACCACATATTCAGAATTTAGATTCACGTCACTGTCCCCATCTAGATTCAACGAAACGGTCCCATTCAGTGTCAACTCTGTTCCCATTCAGTCTCTCCTTGGTTCTTATGTATTCAGATTTACCTCAGAATTCTCATTCACCTTTACATTCGTATGTAAATGAATGATGGATGGAACCGCCAGTGTAGATTGTGTGTCCGACATGTCAGTAGATGATTAATACTTCAACAGACCACTAAGAGAGAAGACCATCTGGAAATTCCCTGACTCATGACTTGACCCAAGTCATTGTTTTTTGGTCAAGGATATAAAATAAGTAGACACGGCCTTTCATAAAAACAAACATATGTTTTTGTTTTAGTCCCTCATTAAGAATTGTACTAGCTCAACAATTATTTTAATGTGAAAGATGAAAAAATCTGGACACTTAAAATATGTTGTATTTATTACCGTACATGCCCACCGAATAAAAAGGGATGGGTGAAAGGATTTATTTCTTTATTTGTTGTGGTTATATCTCTAAATTATTAAAAGCAAATGCACTAATTGCTATTCTGTCAACAGCTATTGAACCAGAGTAGATCTTCATCCGTCAATTGTTACTGCAGATAAAAGTATGTTTTGAGTATATTACCACGTATATCAAAGTAGTAGAGTGAAGCTTTTGTTATTCATCAAAAGAACTTTAATTAAACTTGATTACAAACTTTTGCCAAAAACGCTTTGTACTGTTTAATAGGATTGATGTCCCATTACCAACACTTGGATAGATCATATTAATGAGTTGTGCATAACAGACCAAAGAGATAGATTGCTAAAAGGAGAATTAACAATTAAAAATCAGAACAAAGAGTTTAATTGTGTTGCATGATTTCTTTTTCCTTTAATCATAATTCAACTGACAAGTTCAATGATTTCAGTATTTACTGCTGGAACATAAAGTGTTTTTCACATAAATTATTTGGTTCACCAGATCCAGATTGATTCTAGCAGGAAACAGCTATGACACATTTTTATGTTTTTACAAAATAGTTCATATTTTCATTATATGAACTGTGGGTGTTTACCAAGGTTCCACCATTCATGTAATTTAATGTGACCTGCCACTAATATGACACTTTGCCTAATCAAGTATAGTAAATAGCATTATAGATTTTGTATGAACGATTCACTTTTTTCAGTTATTTCTAATAAAATTTCAGCAGCCTGCCACATAATTTATTGTTATGGGGCATTCAAGGACAGATTTAAAGCTCCTTTTCTGCTATCAGCACCAATTATATGATAATTTACAAATCTGTTAGCAATGCAAAATGCACTTTAGGTCACAAAGTATGTGCAATTGCCCCCTTGCTAGCCCACCCCTGCATGATTCCATTAATGTGTGTAGGACGCTGTAAGACATGGTGACAGTTTTTGCATGTTGCCAAGGACTTTTTTAGTGAGATCTTCCAGAGCTTTTCCACAGATCATTTGCCATCATTTTCTCATTAATGATTGCTTCTAGTTCCAGTTCTTTGACCGATCATTGCCACAAGACAAGCGGATATCAAAACAAATGATAGCCATATAGTGTATCATCAGTATGGAAAGGCACCTGAGACCCTTGCTGGACTCAAGAGGCAAGTTTACCCACCTGTAGGCAGATGACATCACTCTCTCTGATGTAGTGTCACTGCATGAGTCAATGCAGAATTGGTAAGAGCATCTATTTATTGGTTCTAAAATACTCCAGTCAACGTTGAGCTGTTCTAAAGCATTGCTGTTGGCTACTTGGTGTTCCTGATCCTCATTCCGATGCTATTCCACCTTACCTTCAGGAGTGGCCCAAGACATTGTGCTGCCTGTGTCCAACATTGAAATGCTGTTTCCTCCCCTCTGCACACATACACACAGGGTCACACATACAGTAATGCACAAATACATGTGCACATACAAAATGAAACATACACATACAGTCACACATACTCATGCACGCACATGCATATGTATACATGCTAATTGGTAGCCTCTATCCTCCCCATAAACTTATTATTTATAGGCTATTATTAATAACCTTGTTTGTCTTGCTTTTCTAAAAAAAAAACTAAAAAAAAACATATAGACCTTTTGAATGCATTTATTGTATTTGATAGCCCCACCTCTCTTGGCAGTGAGTTCCATATCTGTATTGTTCTTACCATAAAGAATCCCTTCCTTTTCTGTAAATTAAATCTTTGCTCTTATAGTCTCAGGGGATGAACTATTTTGTACACATTTTAATCATGGCCAGCCAATAATCGCTCCATATCATTTTGCATAAAGAAAGGTGCTCTTGCATTAAATTATCACTTCCTGATATGTTTCTTTTTAGTTTGAATTATCATGACTGTGGGCTTTTTTTTTGGAGGGGGAAGCATTTCGTTTTTTCGCCTCAGGCAGCACAATGTCTTGGGCCGGCCCTGTGTATACAGGACAACAAATGAAATGATTTGGGCCAATACTTAAAGGGGACAAAAGGAATTCAGCAGATAAACGGCACTCGCCAAACATCTGGTTGAATTTTAATGTGCAAAAAAAAAAGCAGCAATGGGAAAAGTGCAATCCAATCAGTGTTAGACTTGATGCGTTTTGAGCATACATATGACTAAGCGATGTATGCGCGAAACGCGTACTTTCAAACAAGGATGTGTTTGTGTTTTTTCACAGTAACTAGTTCACTTTGGGGTCTGGAATGTGTGACTCTAGGACAGGCTTGTAATTTTACTAATGCTATTCAGGAAGCTAGGGACACTCTGGCAGTGATTGAGGAAGAGGGAATATATGACCACCATCCACCCAGCCTTCAGGCCCAAAATCCAGCTAGGCAATGTGGTGTATTTAGGGATGCCACTGGGCCATTTTTTTACCGGCACAGTCAGTATTTGACCCTTTGGAGCCGGTGCGGTCACGATTTGCGAGTATAATATGTAGATTTTAGTTAATGCTGAAGCGCAGCGCTGTGAGGAATGTGCTGCATACACTGTCACCACTAACCTCAGTGCATGTCACATGTGCCACTGTCACTATGACAGCAGCGTGGAGAGAGGGAAGCACAGTGCCTCTGAAGGAGCAGAAGACACTGTACCTGATGATCATGGCTGTGCTGGCTCTGGCTGCCCTGTGACTGACTGCTGCATCTGGAAGAGTGAGTCATTCAGCAGAGCTGCCAATGTCCTGCTTCTCTCGAGCCTGCGGGTGGTCACATGCTGTCTGATGCCTCACAGTGTGATTGAAAGTGTTAAAACACTCAGGAAGGTTGATGCAAACCACAACATTTGTGTGTCCTGCATAAAACTTCCATCCAGATCCTTCCCCCACTACCCCAATAAATAAATACAGACAACCAATGCTCATCTCCCCACTCCCTCAGCAGTATTAACCCCCTCCCTCCCTCCTCACCAAAAAATAAGGAGTCCTCACCAAAAACAACACGGATCTCCCTCGGCAATATTAACCCCCTCACTGCCCACCAAAAAATAGCCTGATCTCTCCTCAAAAGCAGCACTGACTTCTCTCAGGGGGAGGCTGTGCTGCTGAGAGGAGATCAGCCTGTTTTTGGTGAGGAAGAACAAGTTAATATTGCGGAGGGAGATCAGTATTATTTTTGGTGAGGATTCCTCCTCACCAAAAAAAAAACCCAAAACAGACTACTCTCCACTTGGCAGCACTGACCCCCTCCTGACAAAAATAAACAGACTGCTCTCCCCTTAGCAGGGCTGACCCCACCCCATTCTTACCAAAATCCAGAATGCTCTCCCCTTAGCAGCACTGCCCCCCATTCTTACCAAAAAACAGAATGCTTCCCATTAGCAGCACTGACCACCCCATTCTTACCGCAAACCAGAATGCTCTCCCCTTAGCATATCTAACCTCCCCCACCCTTACCATAAATAGAATGACCTTCCCTCCACAGCACTGACCCTCTCCTGAAAGGGGCCAGTGCTGTGGAGTGGAGATAAGTCTGTTTTTGGTGAGGATTGGGAGAGAACTCCTCAGCTTTCACCTTCTTTACAGTGAGGTGAGGGGAGTCAAATGTTGTGGACTACATTTCTCATGCTGCTCAGCCTTTCCTCTGCTAACTGAATATGGTAAGTGCAGTCTACAACAGTTGCAGTGATATAACTGACCTATGCACTAAAGCTCTTTTGTAATACAATTCCCATGATACTTATCCAACCATATGGTTGCAAGAGCATTATAGGATCTGTATTCTCATGTAGCTGTAATATCACAAGCCAGAGAATATTTGCATGTGGAATTCCATATAATGTGGAATAGTCAGGGCCGTCTTTAACGCGGGGCAAACGGGGCAGCTGCCCTGGGCCCAGTTACTCCTGGGGGGCACCAAGGCAGCTGTCCCGTGGGCCCCTAGCCCCTGCTTGCCGCGTTCACAGCGCATTGCGCTTGTGAACGCTTTTTTCCGGCAAGCCGCATCCGATCTTCTTCATATGAGCCAAGGTGAGTGAAGATCTGACCCAAGATTCTAAACAAGATGTCTGCCCCCTGAGAAAACGAGTAAAGAAGGCTGAATAAGGAACTTTATTTGTATTCTTTCATTAAAGATTTTCTTTATAAATCATATATACTTTATACAGTCTTTCAATTAAATATAAGTTAATTTTTTGCTACAGTTGTCCTTTAAGGGCAATGGGGTAACTAGTAACTACATTAAAATCATATTTCATTAAGCACACATTGGCTCATATTGTATATAATTTATAGGTCCCCCTAGGCTCTGTGAAATAAAGGTTAAAATGCCATTCAGGAAACTATTAGGAGTGTGTACGACCTATCTCAAAGTAGAATTTAGTTGATATAGCTCAACAGTTACCCAACCAAGACTATTGGTTTTATTCACTTGTTGTTTTACCCTATATTTTCCTTTTTCTCATGTAATCTGAGCACCTATTATTTTAAATTATATATATTTTTTATTCATTGATCATGGAACTTCACCTTTAGTATATTAATAGTAAACAGTGAGTAACTGTGGCGAACTTAAAAACCAACAGGGCCGGCCTTAAGTGTTCAGACATCCTGTGTGGGCAACACCAGTGATTGCCCCCCCCACCCCCACCCCCACCACCACCACCACATCCGTCTCATTCCCTGCTAGTCACAGTGGTTGTGAAGTATAGTTATAAGATAAAAATAAGGAATGGATTTTTACAAAACAATTTTAATTTTTCCTTATGTTCACTTCATTCAATTTCTCCTGTCCTCCTTTCATTATTGCCCCCACGTTCCTTGCCATTGCACCCACAGCACCTGATTGTACTCATATAACTTGCCACAGCACCATCTTGTAGCACACAAATGTCTTGCCTTAGACTTGCTCCAGCACCTATTCCATCCTCAGGTCTTCCACCAGAACCCAGACTGCACTCACAGGACTTGCACCAGAACCCAGATTGCACTCACAGGATGTGTCCCAGCACCTTGATTGAACTTACAGAACTTTCCCCTATAATCAAATAGTACCCAGGGCTTACCCCAGCACCAAGATTGCACTCACAGGGCTCATGCACCCATATTGCTCTCACTGGATTTTCCATGCACACACATTGCACTCACAGGATGTGCCTCAGCACCCACATTGCACTCACAGGACTTGCCTCAGTACTCTTATTGAACACACAGGGCTTTCCCTTGCAGCCACATTGCACTCACAGGAATTACCCCCAGCACAGGGGGAAAAAAGTGTCTGTCATAAACAGATATAGTTTTGTATTCAGATTTTAGCCAGGACTTGCCCTTGCCCAGATTGCATCCAGAAATAACTCCAGCAACCAGGACTTGCCCCAGCACCAAGAATGCATTCACATGACTTGCCCCAGCACCCAGGACTTGCCTCAGCACCCAGAATGCAATTACAGAACTTATCACCTAACCCAGATTGCACAAATGACTTGCCAGCAGTGTCTGGCTCTCTCAGCATGCCTCTGAGTAGTATGAGCATCGGGAGGTCATGTGCACCCCAACACTCTGATGTAGAGGATGTAGCACACAGACATCGATTCATTGCCCTCCTCTCCATCTTTTTGATCTCCCCAGCCAGCACCTCTGTTGCTCTGGGGTGTTATGCTCTAAGCAGTCGCACAGGTCACACACCCATAAAGCCAGCCCTGATAACTAATCAGAATACAACTAGAATTAGAATTATGAGCTGTTAAAAAGTCCTATGCAAATCTCAAATAATACATTATTCTAACCCAATAATTTTTATCCCAGGACACGTATATACATATTTACAGGAAACATATATACAGAGGGTGCCAAAAAAAAATGTATACACATTTTAAGAGATGTATTACTTTTTGAAGTTGAATTGAATTATGGTAGCAATGTGTAGAATGACGTTTGCTGAAAATATGGCGTTAATCAAATTAATGCTAGCATCACCATGAGGCCGACAATGCTGAAAGCACGGTAGTCATTCTATAAGGGCAAGACCATTTCGAAGTGGTATTTGAAATTCGAGAAAGTTGTGAAAGAACATGAAGAGAAGCGATCCTGGCTTCAGATGCCAGGATCTGAAGCCATCGCAGGACGCAGGCAATTCCGCGCATGCAAGGCAGCACTCCCCAGTGTCCCCAGACTCTGTCCCCAGCGCCCCGATTTGTCGGGGGGCAATTTTGGTAGGTATGTATTAAAATAAGGAGAGTGGAAAATTAAAAACAAAAATCATATTATATTCTGCTTTATAAGGATAGATATGGCATCAAAAGAAAGCGCACTGTATATACTTTCTATGAGTACACTAAATGGGAGTGAGAAATTACCTCTAAACACATGCATACCAACAAACTTTTGTCCTTATGCAGTTAATATGTTTTAACAGTTAAAAACAGGAAACTACTCAAACGGTTTTAAATAAACAAGGTCTATAGCTTTCTTCTAATTGGGCCTCTGCTTCATACACAGCTAACTCTAGCAAAATAAACAACACTGGGTGTAACATCATCCCGCATGCCAATGCCAAATAGAGCAATCACTTTTACACATGTATATTTCTGCAACAGCACAACCTAGCTCACACAATGCTTACTCACCTGTATTTTTTTTTTTAAAGCTCATAAAAGATTTTTTCAACTTGGCTATGCAATTCTCTCTTTCATGAATAAAACCCTAAGAAGCCAGTGGAGACCATCTTTGGAATGGAGTGGATTCACGTCAGCTTTTCATTCCATGTTTCAGGTTCACTTGTTCACTGCTTTTTCAAGCCATAAAAAGAAAAAAAGAACAGGCAAAAAAAAAACTACAGAAAAACATGTTAATATTGTGTATTTCTTAACTTTTTTTTATTAGCATTTATAGATGTGTAAAAGATTCATGTGAAAGTTAGAAAAAAAATGCTATTCTAAGACAGACCCTCTTATAGTGATAAAACAATATTTAATAATACAATATACATGTATCAAATGAGATGAAAATTACAGCTAAACACAAACACTGCAGAAGTGTAAAAACACTTTGTCCTTAAGGCATTTAAACTCTTTTCTTATTTTAAGAGAAACTCACCAGGTTTGTCACTGCACACCACACAGCTAAAACTCAATGAGATGAAACGTTCATTTCACTTAAACTGACCTGTCACTTTTATTTTTTTTAAACTTTTATACAAATATAGAGAAAATTATAAAGACAAATATAAACCCACATTTGAGAAACATGTCATCAGAAAGCATTTTCATTATGTAGGTAGCTACATTAATATTATATCTTTCTGATCTTAAACCATCTCTATATCCCACTTCTGTAAATGCTAATATATACTACAAAACAATAAAAACATACAAATACACATACATCTTGCACTTCTGCTGCCCACAGCACAGAGGAGAACCCTAGTAAAACGAGAAAGAGAGGGGTACCACAAGCAGTGTCTCCATCCATATTAATTGAATCTTCAGATCCAATTTATCAATCCAATCTCCCCATTTTTCATATTGCTGATTATATACACTATTACAAATTTAGTTTAATATATCTTTATTCTTTTCTTTCGTTTAAAATAAATATACATAATCATATATCCACGGTACAATGATCGCTTACAAAATAATTCAAATAAACTAATACATTACATTCTATACCAGGGGTGTCCAAGTTTTTTTTTTCAGTGGGCCACTTCACAAGAAATATATCTGTGCGTGGGCCACATTCATTTTTCATTGAGATAAAATTATATATAATATATCATATTCATCATTTATATATATATATATATATATATATAGATATATATTACTGCACATTACTGGATCACAGTACACAATAAAACACACAGGAAAACTAACATTAATTACAGATACCTACTGCCACACTCCCTTACACAGATACCAACACACACACATACACCCTTACTCAGATACATCCCTACACACACACACACACACACACACACACACACACACACACACACACACCTACACACACTACCTTACACAGAAACCCACACACACACTCCCTTACACAGATACCCACACACACACACTCCCTTACACAGATACCCACACACACACTCCCTTACACAGATACAAACACACTCCCTTACACAGATAAACACACACACTCCCTTACACAGATAAACACACACACTCCCTCACACAGATAAACACACACACTCCCTTACACAGATACACACACACTCCGTTACACAGATACACACACACTCCCTTACACAGATACCTACACACACACACACACACAGTGCGCTCTCCCCTATATCGAAGATTTTGGCACTGAACGGAGGTGCGGTTATCGCATCCTTTCTCATGTGGGCCGCCAGATGTACTGCTTTATAGTAATTTTGTACATCCGGGAGACCCAATCACCCCATATGTTTAGGTTTAATAAGATATCTATATCCCAGCCTAGGAGGTTTATTGTCCTATACAAATTCCATTATACATTTCCTGATGTTCTTAAAGTACTTTTCTGGTATTTGAATCGGGAGGGTCTGTAGAGCAAAACCGTTGGCAGCAAATTCATCTTGACTACTCCAATGCCCCCAAACCAAGAGATTTTTTAGCTTGGACCATCTGAGTGTCTCCTCCTTCATTGTAAGCAGTAGAGGGGGGTAGTTTAAATGGGATGTTTACCTCAGGTCTCGTGGTATAAGCACTCCCAAGTACTTTATATATTCACTAGACCATTTTAATGGAAAAGATTTTTTAATCCCTGTTTCCATTCTTGGTAACATCGAGATAGTTAATATTTCTGATTTCTCAAGGTTCACTTTAAAATTAGACAAACTGACATATGTGTCAATTTCCTTTAATATGTTGGGCAGAGACACTAGGGGTTAGGTAACAATCAACAATAGATCATCAGCAAATGCAGCTATCTTATACTCATGCTGGTCTAATTTCATTCCATTGATACCTGGATTAGATCTCAGGGCTAATAAAAAAGGTTCCATTACCAGTACGAACAGAAGAGGTGACAGGGGACAACCCTGTCTCGTACCATTAGATAGGGTGAGATGGTCCGATAATATACCATTAACTCTGACTCTAGCTGTGGTTGTCTGATACAGAGCATTTATCCATTTACCCATCCTAGGTCCAATTCCCTGATGTTTTAGAACTCCTAACATAACACCCTATCAAATGCCTTCTGAGCGTCTATTGAGACCAGCAACATGGGAATCATACTTTCCTGGGCGTGGTGTGTTAAATTCAAGATTTTTATAGTACTATCCCTGGCCTCCTGCCCCGGGACAAATACCACCTGGTCACCATGTATAAGATGAGGGAGGATTTTTTTTTAACCTATTAGCCAGTAATCTAGAGAATAGTTTAATGTCTTCATTTACTAGAGAAATTGGTCTATAACTTGAACACAACAGTGGGTCCCTTCCAGGTTTAGAGATAACCACAATATGTGCCTCCTGGGCCTGACTCGGAAGGAACCCCCCCACAGACAGTGATTCCAATGCTTTGACAAAATGAGGGATCAATGCCTCGGAAAATACCTTATAATATGTTGTTGAAAAACCATCTGGGCCCGGACTTTTACCTGATGGTGAGTCTTTTAGTGTAAGTCTTAACTCATCAGCTGTTATAGGAGTTTCAAGACTCTCCACCCATTCCCCCTTTAATTTTTTAGCTAAATGTTTATTAAGATAGTCTTTCAGTTTTTCCTTATAGCCCACATCTGTTTGGCCTCCTACAAGATTATATAGATGTTTATAATAATTCCTAAATACTTCAGCAATTTCATCATTAAGATTCAGAATTGTATTCTTAGTATCTTTTATCCTTGGAATAAATGCTGATACCCTCTTTGATTTTATAGATTTCGCAAGGTACTTTCCTGGTTTATTTCCAAACAGATGTATTTTGGTTTTTGTTGCCAAAAAGGAATGGTAAATATTAAAATGTTGTACTGAAGCCAGCTGCGATCTCAGAGCTAGTAGTCTCTGATACGTTATCAGATCTAATGATAGTTTGTGTCTAGCCTCTATATGAGCTATTTGAGACAATAAAACATTTTTTTCCTGAGAACTTTTCTTCTTGTTCTGTACTGCCATACTAATCATTTGTCCCCTTATGACCGCTTTATGGGCTTCCCATATCACAGTCTGTGGGGTTTCATACCGGTCATTCTCCAAGAAATACTTTGTCAAAGTATCTTTAATTATTTTAACCTGATCGGGTTTTTTTTTTACCAAGTTCTCATTAAACCTCCAATTTGAAAAAGATCTCTTAAAATAAGGTATACGTAACTCCAGGAATATAGGAGCATGATCACTCCAAGTTATATGCCCAATATCTGCTCTTTTTATCAAATTGAGATGTCTATGAGACAGGAAGAGATAGTCGATACGGGAGTATCTTGCATGGGGGATAGAGTAAAATGTATAATCTTTTTTCTCTGGATAGCATATTCTCCATGTATCTGATAGCTGTTCTGTGAGTAATTTACTCTTTATTTTCCTTATTTCTGTATATCTCAGCTGTGACCTCCCTGTGGAGGAGTCCATAAGTGGATCCAGGGCAGTATTACAGTCTCCTCCAAGTATCATAATCCCTTCTGCGAATTCTGCGAATTTTCGTATTATAAGATTTAAAAAAGAACGCTGATCTTTATTTGGGGCATTTATATTTCCCAGAGTGATCCTTGCTTCTCCAATACTACCCTTCACAAACACTGCTCTACCTTATTTGTCTGACCATATATCCGTCATTTTAAAATGTAATTTTCCTGATAGTAGGATCGCGACTCCCTTGGACTTACTAACTGGGGAATGTGAATAATAATATTGTTCGAATCTTTTGTCATACAGTCTAGGTATTTTATCTTTTTGAAAATGGGTTTCTTGTAAAAAGACAACATCTGCTTTATATACATATAAACCCCCGAAATAATTTTGATCTCTTTCCTGTAGGTTTAGTCCCTTAACATTAAACGAGACAATTGTGGCACTGTGGTCTAGTTGTGGTACGGTCAGTATGGTTTTACCTTTTGACATCACTACTTCGTAGGGTCCCACATCCCCTGCCCCCGTAGCTCACATATGCACTACTATGCCTGAAAATGGAAAACGTGTCCCCCCCCATGGGCATTTGGGAGAAACCGAGGGAGGGGAACTCCCTCCCAACCCGGAACTCCCCCAAATTTACAAATGCCCTAGATTGCCCCTTAGCTAGCCAGACCCGAACCTGAACGCGTCGCATTAGTTATAGTCCTTGTTCCACTCCCCCAGGGCCCTTATTTTTACAATAGCCCTTTCCATTTCCTAGTACTATAGTGCCAATTCCCATTCTCCGGGAGAGTGGCCCAGAAGATCCTAAACCAAAAGGGAGACCAAGAAAAGAGAAGAGAGAGAGGAGAAGAGAGAGGGAAAAAAAATAAAAAAGGAAGTGAAATATCATGACAGGTGTGCACACAACAAAGGAAAAGAGGATCCCCCCCCCCCCCCCCCCCTATTTACATATCCAGTATTGTCTAAATCAAACCCCTTATAAACAGTGATACATTTTTTATTAATATCCTATACAATTTCAACTTCTTATACAAAAAAAAAAAAAGAAGAAAAATAAATAAATTAAAGGTGAGATATGATGACAGGTGTGCACACATACATTTCTTAATAATATCCTATACAGTTTCAGCTTCTTATAAATACTCTAACGTTGTGACAGTTTTTTCACACAACAAAGAAGAAGAAAAAAAAAAGGGGGGGGGAGGAACCCAATCAGTGGTTACACTTCACAATAATAACATAAACATTTTAAACTTGCTATAAATCTTCTATTTGTCTTAATACACTCCGGTCGCATTTTTTTTTTTTAACTTTATTGAAGACGTATAGCTCAATAAAGTTGAAAAAAAAAATGCGTCCGGAGTGTCCCTTCTCTGTACAGGAGGGAAGACTGCACACAGGAGACGACCGAAGAGCAACAAGGAGGTTAGTACTGGGGAAGAGGGGAGGAGGGTGGCACAAGACGAGCCAAATCCTGGCATATTGAATGGCTAAATCGTAGCATATTGAGTGGCTAAATCCTGGCATATTAAGTGGCTAAATCCTGGCATATTAAGTGGCTAAATCCTGGCATATTAAATGCCTAAATCCTGGCATATTAAGTGGCTAAATCCTGGCATATTAAGTGGCTAAATCCTGGCATATTGTGGATAATGGAAAATGTTATAGTCCAAAGCAGCTGGGATGCTAAAGGTTAGTCACCACTTAAGTCTTATGACTATCACAGGGATTGCTAATGTTTGGCTGGTGCACACTGCATTTCTCATGGTGTAGAATGGTGTGCTTAAGGTTAGCTGTATTAGTTTTGTCTCTAGCTTTGCTCATTACCACTACTTTTGGGGAGATAAGAATTTAGTAAAGATCTGTTCTATATGTGGCTTTCTTGTTTTCCTCCTCTAAAAACTAGGTGCGTCTTATGGAGGGAAAAATACACTACCTGTTTCCATCCTACACTGGAGTCTAATCTCTTTGTTCAGTTGGTCACTACTTAGTTGTTTAGAGCACCTCCAGTTCCTGCTCAGCATAAGCTTAGTGGCTAGTAATATATGGGTCACAATAGGTCTACATTACATTTTTATCATGTCCAGACCAATATGTATGAGGGCCAATCCTGATTTCTTTTCTATATCTATACTACATATTTTTAAAATTAATTCAAAACAGAATACCCAAATACCTTTCATTAAGTCACATTCCCAGAAGATGTGTATCATATCGCCTTTATTTTTACTGCATCTCCCAACAATTTTCTTGTTGTAGCATGGATATCTTAGCCCAGTGCTGTATTTACCGTGAGGCATCCTAGGCGGATGCCCAGGGCCGCAAATTTTGGGGGGCGGCAGCGGCCCTCAGCACTAAAAAAAAAAAAATGTAAGAATTTTTTTTTTTTTAAATAAAAGCTGGCCGTTTAAAAAAAAAAGTGCTTGCAGGCAGAGACGGAGGTGAGAGGGGATCGGAAGATCCCCCATCACTATCTCTGCCTGCCGACAGGCTGCACGCAAAGCCGAACTTCATAGGCGCGCCGGGTCACGTGACCTGTCGGCACAACCACCTGGGAGCTGAACAGGCAGCATGGAGAAGACCATGCTGCCTGCCACTAACCACCAGGGAAAGGTAAGTGATGCTGGGATGTACTGGGGAAATTGGGGCTTATTAAATGGAAAATAACACTGGCATATTAGTGAGCAAATTAGCAGGGGCATATTAAATGTCAAATAACACTGGCATATTATTTGGCAAATTGGCAGGGGCATATTAAATGGCAAATAACACTGTCATATTATTTGGCAAATTGGCAGGGGCATATTAAATGGCAAATCACACTGGCATATTATTGGGCAAATTGTCAGGGGCATATTAAATGGCAAATAACACTGGCATATTATTGGGCAAATTGTCAGGGGCATATTAAATGGAAAATAACACTGTCATATTATTGGGCAAATTGGCTGGGGCATATTAAATGGCAAATAACACTGGCTTATTATTGGGCAAATTAGCAGGGGCATATTAAATGGCAAATCACACTGGCATATTATTGGGCAAATTGGCTGGGGCATATTAAATGGCAAATCACACTGGCATATTATTGGGCAAATTAGCAGGGGCATATTAAATGGAAAATAACACTGGCATATTTTTGGGCAAATTAGCAGGGGCAAGTTAAATGGCAAATAACACTGGCATATTATTGGGCAAATTGGCTGGGGCTTATTAAATGGCAAATAACACTGGCATAGTATTTGGCAAATTGTCAGGGGTATATTAAATGGCAAATAACACTGGCATATTATTGAGCACATTGGCTGGGGCTTATTAATGGCAAATAACACTGGCATATTATTGGGCAAATTGGAAGGGGCACATTAAATGGCAAATAATACTGGCTTAATATTGGGCATTTGACTGGGGCATATTAAATGGCAGAATAACACTGGCATATTATTGGGCAAATTGGCTGGGGAATATAAATGGCAAAATATACTGGCATAATATTGGGCAAATTGTCAGGGGCATATTCAATGGCAAATACTGGCATAATGGGCAAATTGGCTGGGGCATATTAATGGAAAATGATACTGGCATATTATTGGGCAAATTGGCTGGGGCTTATTAAATGACAAATAACACTGGCATATTATTTGGCAAATTGTCAGGGGTATATTAAATGGCAAATAACACTGGCATATTATTGAGCACATTGGCTGGGGCTTATTAATAGCAAATAACACTGGCATATTATTGGGGAAATTGGAAGGGGCATATTAAATGACAAATAATACTGGCTTAATATTGGGCATTTGGCTGGGGCATATTAAATGGCAGAATAACACTGGCATATTATTGGGAAAATTGGCTGGGGAATATAAATGGCAAAATATACTGGCATAATATTGGGCAAATTGTCAGGGGCATATTCAATGGCAAATACTGGCACAATGGGCAAATTGGCTGGGGAATATTAATGGCTAATAATATTGGCAATGTGTATGTAATGGGGTGATGGAGGCATGTAAATGGGGTGATGGGGCATGTCCTTGGTGTGCATCGTGGGTTATGGGTCATTTCGTGGGTGTGCATCGTGGGTAGGGGGGGGTGCCTTTCTTCTGTAGTTTGCAAAACCAGTTCCATTTGATTTTCACTAGGGTCACATATTTTGTCACTAAAGCTCCCTCAGCCCATACCTAATATCACCACAATCACAGCAGTGAGTGACAACCCTCTCCTCTCAACACAAGGTTACTACTGCTGCTCTTCTTGCTTTGGAGTAAGGAGTGCACTGGAGTTCTGCACTTACCAACCCTGCTGTCACTGAGCACACTTCCCCAATGTGCTGATATGAAAAGTAGAAATGTGATATACACATACTTTTTTTTGTGAAATCAAAGTGAACCCTTTACCAAATAAAAAAAAATAAAAAAATTTAAATAATTCTTATTATAAATATATACAAACCCAGCGATACACTGATTGAGGATATTGACAATGAAATATCTCAGTGGATTGGACAGATGAGTCGCATTGAGAAAATAAGCTGCTAGTCTTTATGAGAAAACAGTGGAACAAGCCACTGTAAAGGAAAACAGATTGGGAAGGTGAGTAGACAGTGCTTGGCAGTTAAACAAAGTAAGTGTCAATCAATATAAAAAACCAAAGATAGTAAATTAATATAAAATATATAAATGTAATAATATAATATATAAATACATATAGAAAAAATATACACAAATGTAACAAAAAAATGACAAATTGTTAAAAACAAAAAACAATGATATGTGCCTTTAAACAAATGAACAGACACAGATACAAATGTAACCACAGGCAGAGTGTCAAATTACTCACTTGCTGATTAGGTTAGCAAAATACCATGAATAGTACATTGATACAGAAACGTGCTGGTCAGTAAGGAAGGAAGAATTTAGAACCTGGCCAGGTAACTTCACTTAACAGGAGGGACGCGTTTCGTTCGGGGAACTTCTTCAGCCTCTAAACAAACAGACCAGCATGCTCTGATATGAAAGCTGCTCCGCTCCTGCTACCATGTTCACTCCTGGTAAGCAGAGACTGTGTTTGTATGTGAGTGTTTGTATATGTGGGTGCATGTAAGCCCAGTGTCATTGGAGTTAAACCCCGGATGGCTAGACAGACTATAAGCACTGTCAGAGGAGTGAACCCCTTGGGTGGCTAGAGAGATATAGGCAGTGCCAGAGGAGTGAACCCCTTGGGTGGCTAGAGAGATATAGGCAGTGTCAGAGGAGTGAACCCCTTGGGTGGCTAGACAGATATAGGCAGTGCCAGAGGCGTGAACCCGTTGGGTGGCTAGAGAGATATAGGCAGTGTCAGAAGAGTGAACCCCTTGGGTGGCTAGACAGATATAGGCAGTGTCAGAGGAGTGAACCCCTTGGGTGGCTAGACAGATATAGGCAGTCAGAGGAGTGAACCCCTTGGGTTGCTAGAGAGATATAGGCAGTGTCAGAGGAGTGAACCCCGTGGGTGGCTAGACAGATATAGGCAGTGTCAGAGGAGTGAACCCCTTCGGTGGCTAGAGAGATATAGGCAGTGTCAGAGGAGTGAACCCCTTGGGTGGCTAGACAGATATAGGCAGTGTCAGAGGAGTGAACCCCGTGGGTGGCTAGACAGATATAGGCAGTGTCAGAGGAGTGAACCTCTTCGTGGGCTAGAGAGATAAAGGCAGTGTCAGAGGAGTGAACCCCTTGGGTGGCTAGACAGATATAGGCAGTGTCAGAGGAGTGAACCCCTTGGGTGGCTAGACAGATATAGGCAGTGTCAGAGGAGTGAACCCCTTGAGTGGAAAGATAGATATAAGCAGTGTCAGAAGAGTTAACCCCTTTATCCACTCACTCACACATACACACACACATGGTCAGATTTTACCTTACCTGGTGCAGGCATCTCTTGCTTTGAGCTCCTTGTGTGAGCCAATCATGGGAGGCTTCTGAACTCACAGCCAATCTGGAGAGTTGAGAGGTCTCACCTGATTGGCTGAGACCTCCTATCGAGCTCCCCCAGACACAGGAAATTAAAAGAAAAAAATGCTGCATGGAGCAGCAAAATAACACCTCAGCAACAACAAAAAAAGCAAGGGTTAAGGTTAGAACTATAGTTAGGGTTATAGTAAGAGTTAGGGTTATAGTCAGAAATGGGGTTACGTTTAAGATTAATGGTAATTTGATGGGGTCAAAAGCTCGGGGTTGGGGATAATTGTTAAGGGGGGGAAATGCTACTTTAGATTATTTCCCTATAATGGGCAAAAAAATATATAAAAAAATTGAAAACATGAAAAAATGTAAACATGCATATTTCTAAACTCGAGACAAATAGAAACTATTTAGACGGGGTCTTTTTTGCCGATTGTAATGGTGTAAAAGTGGTGTTATTCAAGCTAGAAAAAGTATTTTTATTTACATTTTTCATCATATTTTTTTTATAGTAAGTTATAAGATATGATGAAAATAATGGTATCTTAAGAAAACCCTTCTTGGTGCGATAAAACCAGTATATATGATTTCATAAAATGTGTGTGTACATTAAATGAGAAAACTCATTATAGCTAAACACAAAAACTGCAAAAGTCTAATATTAGTATATTTTAACAGCCTTTGTCCTTAAGGGGTTAATCTCCCAACTTGCTGCCAACCCAGCATTGGACTGCCATGTTTGCCTTCTTAGGCCTATTAATATTAATAACGAAATAGCTTAAACTAGCTACTATTTGTGTAATCAACGAAAGCAGGCCATTTCAAAGTCTATCACCTTCTTTTAAAAGTCAAGAAATTCCCATCAAACACCTGACTGTACTGACATTGCTTATCTAAAAAAGAAGGAAAAGAAGATTCTCACTTAGCGCATGTGGCAGGGATGACGTAGGACGCTGAGTGGGCGGAGCGTCCGAGGTTCGAGATAGGAGACAGCAAGTTACAAGTGTGTCTATGATACGATAAGCAAGCACCCACTGATGGAAAATAATACCGCCAGAGCTGCACCAGCAACCGCAAGAATTCAATAATAAAGTCTATTAACAGGATTAACGGAGAGAGGAAAAGCGAAATTGTCGAGCTCACCACATGCGGATGTTCAGCGGTCACACAGAATCCACAAGATCCAGATCGAGCAGGACTGAGAGGATTGATTGTTCCTAAGCTCTCAGGACTGAAAAGTAAAGACACACGGGCAGGAGAGCAGAGCGGAGGATACGCAATCCACAGACCATACCGGAAGCGGGAGGTTAGTGGTGAAGCAGAGCCTTGCCTGAATTAACCTGCAGAAGCATCTACTCGACACGAGATACCAAACGCTGACACAAAAATATGAATGTGGAAGACTTCATGTTGTGAAATAGAGCTATCGGAAGAGTTGAAGACCCGTCATCAGGGGAACCTGCATTACAAGGGAAGCCCATAGACGATCCGTAGCACACCTCAGTATCTGCCTCAGAAACGATAAGTATTGATTTATAATTGTTGACTGTGTCTGAGTTCTGTGTTTTGTATGAAGGGTGCTTAGTATCATAACTGAAGTAATTAGCGGTACATGGTGGCATAATTTTTGGCAACCTTCCCAGGCTAATACCTCATTAAAAGATAAGACTTACAGCACAAGAGGAGCATTAAGATATTGGTGTCCTGGTGGGGAACCCCGTGGTTAAGATATGGCAAATAAGAGGGGAGCAGATCAGAAAACCCCCAAAAAGAAAGACAAAGATAAATAAAGGAAAAACCTAATCTCTAAAAGAGATGGCAAGATTGACTCTATATTTTCCCCACAGGCAGGGAAAATCACTAAAGATCTAGATAAATCCTCTGCCCCTAGAAATAATATGGACACTTCAGAATTAGAGGTCACAAGACAAGAAATGGATAGCTCTGTGGAGAGTGAAGTTAAGACCATTACCCAGGAATACCTACATATGTGTCTGAATGAACAGATGGAACAAATTAAAACAGAGCTCAGCTGAGATGGGCGTAGTAAAAGAGAGAATATCTAAAATTGAAGAAAAAATTGAATTTAATGAGATAACACAGGACGAAGTGAGCTATATAAAAAAGAAAATGGAAGCGATGGAGAAAAAGATCAATGATATGGAGGATAGAGCCCGCCGCAAAAATATAAGAATTAGGGGGACATCAGAGAGCATAACAAGAGAAAAATGTATCCCATATTTAGTAGACCAATTTAATCAGATGGAGCTGCAAATCAAGGTTAATGTGATGGATATTGAAAGATCACACAGATTACTAAAACCAGATGGGATTGGGGATGAATATCCAAGACATGTTATCGTTCGATTTTCGTCTTTCAGCCTAAAGCAAAAAATAATGAACATAGCAAGAGACATGGGTCCAAAAGATCAACCGATCATCAATTTAGTGTTCTTTCAAGATCTCTCCTATAATACTCGTCAGGGAAGAAGAGACTTTAAACCAGCATTGGAGAGATTAAAAGAAAGACAGATTATGTATTGGTGGGGTTACCCACTAAAATTATGTATAAAGCTTAATGGAGTAGCCCATTCATTTGAGAAAGTCAGGCAGGCAATGGTCTGGCTTGGTAAAAATGTGGTGGATATCTGAACTTGAGTCGGTCTAGACTGGGGGGAAATTGAGGAGGGGGGGGGGGGGGGACATGTTATATATACTGATGTCCGTAAATAATAATTGATAGTAGATTTATTATTAGTACACTTCCAGAGGAGACGGGTCATACCGGCCACCCTATATTCCTTCCTTTTTTTTTTTTCTTCTTCTCCCATGTTCCTCGAGATTGAAATTATTAAATAGTAGGGCAAGTAAGAAGAGGAATATTTACATTTTAAGATGGAGCTCTAATCCTGATTTAGTCCCCTTACAGTGCTGAGCTGTCAGGTAGGAGGGAATAAGATAGAACCTACTTTTAGCAATGACAGAGGATATGGTAGCAACGACCATAATGATATTGTGGTCTCCAGAAAGGGATAGGTAACATAGAAAAAAGGTAAATATAAGTCTAGAGTAAAAATATAAGTTTTTGATAACTAAAAGGAATGAGTAAGAAATTGTTTCACAGGTGAATTTAAATAGTTGAACACTACTTGTACACACGAATAATGAGAGTCACACCTTTTTAGGATTGATAGATATAAGTAGTAAGAATTTGTTTCACAGGAGAACTTAAATAGTTGAATATTATGAGCACATAGAAATAATAAGAGTCACTCTCCTTTAGGATGGATAGATATAGATGTAAGTAAATTAAAGATGCACACACAAGATATAATTAACTTAGAAGAGGTATGTCCTTTCCTCACCTCTCTTACTAGATTTAAGGAAATAACATAGGATCACTTATGAAGTAAGGGTATATAATTGTAATATAGAAGAGTAAAGGGAAGGAAGAAGGTGGAGGGAGGGGGACTGGGGAAGGGAGAGGGGAGGGGGGGAGAGGGAGAAGGGGAAGAAAAGGGGGGGGGGATAAACATATGATAATAACACTAGACGGGAAGATAGAATGGGGTACTAACATGGGAATGTATTCACATACGACACTTAAGCTCTAGATTGACCTAGCTATTGAAGAGCAGTAGATGCAATAGGAGTGGATAAAGAACTCAATTGGAAAATAGAAGTAGATGATAGAAGTCTCATCGGGTAGCTAATCAGAAGAAAGAAATTTAAAGGAATAAGAAAAGCCCTTTCCCCTACCACACCTTAAATTATAACCACCCCTGGGAGGAGTGTCTGGTAATACCAATATAAAAATAAAGAGATCAGCCGGTGGAGAAGGAGGCTAATGATTTTGTGTCTAGGAGTATCATAGCTGACTTCACACCTCACATTGGGAGAAGTGCCGTGAAAAGTAAGGAGGGGAAAACCTGGGATGAACTCCCGGTATGTTATATGTTTGTTAGCAGACATGTGCATTCGTTTTCGGACGAATGCATTTTCGTCCGAAAATAGCATTTTCGTCCATTCGTCCGAAAAACGAAGAACGAAAATGCTAAGCTAACGAAAGCCGAATGAACGAATGGTTAATAAACGAAAATCATTCGTTCATTCGTCCATTCGTAGTACTATTGCATTCTATAAGCCGAAATAGAGTCGGTTAATAGAATACAATAGCATTTAACTATACGGAGACAGAGTCTCCATTCATAAAATTATGAATGGAGACTTTGTCTCCGTATAGTTAAAAGCCGACAGCCTATAAACCGAACGTTCGGTTTATAGACTTTCGGCTTATGGAATACATGTATTCCTATTGCTATTCTATAAACCGAACGTTCGGTTTATAGAATAGCAATAGGAATACATGTATTCCATAAGCCGACAGCCTATAAACCGAACGTTCGGTTTATAGGCTGTCGGCATTTTACTACACGGAGACAAAGTCTCCATTCATAATTTTATGAATGGAGACTCTGTCTCCGTATAGTTAAATGCCCACAGCCTATAAACCGAACGTTCGGTTTATAGGCTGTTGGCTTTTAACTATACGGAGACAAAGTCTCCATTAATAATTTTATGAATGGAGACTCTGTCTCCGTATAGTTAAAAGCCAACAGCCTATAAACCGAACGTTCGGTTTATAAGCTGTCGGCTTTTATCTATACGGAGACAAAGTCTCCATTCATAATTTTATGAATGGAGACTCTGTCTCCGTATAGTTAAAAGCCGACAGCCTATAAACCGAACGACTTTCGGTTTATAGACTTTCGGCTTATGGAATACATGTAATCCTATGGCTATTCTATAAACCGAACGTTCGGTTTATAGAATAGCCATAGGATTACATGTATTCCATAAGCCGAAAGTCTATAAACCGAAAGTCGTTCGGTTTATAGACTTTCGGCTTATAGAAAACATGTAGTACTATTGCCTTTCTATGAACCGAACGAGAGCCCCATTCATAAGAATTTCTTATGAATGGGGCTCTCGTTCGGTTTATAGAAAGCCAATAGTATTACATTGTATTTCTATAAAACGAACTAATTAAAATTAACGAAACTAAAATAATGAACGAATTTCGTCTGAAACAAATGCAGTAATGAACGAAATTCGTTTTAGACGAAATAAATAACATTTTCGTCCGAATTTTTAGTTTTGCACATGTCTATTTGTTAGTAAATTTTATGTTGGTTTTCTGTGCGACACGACGATAGGGCATTCCCATATAAGACAATATAATGACATTAAAGAAACAATAAGGATGGATAATGACTGATAAGATGAATTTAAAAATAATGACCCTGAATACCCAAGGTCTAAATTTACCCCATAAACGGATCACACTGCTGAACTATATGATCCAAAACAAAATAGCAGTAGGGATGATCCAGGAGACCCACTGGAAGCAGGAATACATAAAAAAAATGTTTTGGAAGAAATATCCATATGTAATATGTTCCTCATTACCTAGTCAGAAGAAAAGGGGGGTGGCAATCATGGTGTCCTGTGATGTTAAATATGAACTAATGTATGAAGTCATTGATAAAGAAAGTAGATATACATTTTTTGTGTGTAAAATAGATGATGTGGTTTAAACTTTCTTAAATATATATGCCGCGTAAAAGGGACAAATACGGTTCATAAATTCAGTTTTGAATCGGCATAAGGAGATGGTTCAAGGTCTTTTTTTTTTAATTGAAGGGATTTTAACTGTATAGTTGATTCAGGTATGGATAAACTGGTGGCCAAAAGTGTAAGAATAGATAGATCACTTTATGGATTAGCAAGAGATCTTACAGACTTTTTGGGAAGACACAAGCTATATGATCTATGGAGATCACTCAACCCTGATGAGAAAGAATTTACATTCTACTCAAAACCCTGCAATTCATTTTCAAGACTAGATATGATTCTGGGGAGGGAAGATGTCCTGGTTAGGTGTAAAAAATCTAATATACTAGAAATTGCCTGGTCAGACCATAACCCTGTAATAGTAGAAATAGTGACTCAAAAGTTAAGGAAATTAAACCATGGAGACTGAATAAGGAGCTGATGGCTGACTAAGAATTTACGCTAGAAATGCAGATAAACACTGAAAAGTTTTTTGAGGAAAACCTGACCAATGAAGTGGATATTGAAACTGTATGGTGTACATATAAATGTGTGGCAAGAGGCTGGCTAATAAATAGATCCGCATATCTTAGGAAGAATGCCTCAAAAAATGTATCTGAATTATATTTAGAACTGGAGAATACTAAAAGATCGTAAGGAAATAAGACAGATCAGGAATATATTAATAATATAACCCAGATTAAACATAATATTAACGAAATGTTAATGAACGGGGCGGCATATATATTAACAAAAAGAAAACAGAGGTGGTATTATATGGGAAATAAGACAGATAGACTACTGACATCCCAACTTCAGCAGCAGAATGCCAATAATAGAATACATAAAATTATAAATAAGGAGAGAACAGCAATATCACCGGAACAGATAGGAGAAGAATTTAGAGAATTCTAGAAGAATCTGTACTCATTACATAATGATGAGGGTACTAGAGAAACTGTGAAAGAATATCTAGATAATATTCCCATTAAAGAAATCTCAGATATACATAAACAAATGTTAGACCGTCCTATAATAGCAGAAGAAATAAAAATGGCTATACAACAGCTAAAAAACAATAAAGCACCGGGTCCTGATGGGTATATAGGACAGTTCTTTAAGAAATTAGCCCCAGCCATAATAACCCATATGACAGTATTATTTAATTCCATAAAAGAAAAGAGATGCTTCCCTCAAGAAATGCTACAAGCCTTTATAATCCCAATTTTAAAACCAAATAAGGATCCAACAAAAGTGGCAAACTATCGCCCTATCTCCTTGATAAATATTGACACAAAAATATATTCATCCATACTTGCCCAAAGACTGAAGTCCTGTCTCCCTGAAGTTATTCATACTGATCAAACGGGCTTCATGCAGGGTAGAGACTCGGGCGACAACTCCAGGAAAAATTGTGATTTAATCAATTACGCAAATAGAATCAGAAGACCCTAAGAAGGATAGGACTAGGTCCTAAAATGTTGGATGCTATTATGGCCCTATATACATGCCCAACTGCCAGGGTGATAGGACAAGGTATTACATCTAAGTGGCTACCTATATATAATGGCACAAGACAGGGTTGTCCTCTGGCACCGTTACTATACATTGTCTCCCTAGAACCGATGGCAGAAAGAATAAGATATTAAAATAAGATAAAGGGGATGGCTATATGCACAAGCGAATACAAAATTTCTCTATATGCTGACGATATCATGATAACAATAACTAATCCATAGGTATCTTTGAGTAATTTACTAAGAGAAATAGATGATTATGGAAAAGTGTCAAACTATAAATTGAATATATAGAAATCTCAAGCGATATGTATAGCCTTGGATCAAAAAGAAAAGGAGGAAATAAAAAAAGAACATAAATTTCTGTGGTCAGATAAAAAGATCGAATATCTGGGCTTTATGGCAAGGACATATTAGAAACAAATTGCAGAGAGAAGATGTCGTTGGTGCAGGCCAACCTGAGGAAGTGGAGCCATCTGCCCATATCATGGATAGGGCATATAAATATTATAAAAGACTATGTAATGCCTAGATGGCTCTACTTCCTTAGGATGATCCCTGGTAAGATAGGCTCGGAGTGGTTTGAACAGACCCAAAAATGTCTATTGGAATTTGTCTGGAAGAGTAAAAAACCTAGAATTAAATGGGAGACAAATTATAGGGACAGAAGAAGAGGGGGGATGGGAATTCCTAACTTAAAAGATCTTTGGCAAGCGGGAGACCGCTGAGAACAACAAGATCGATTGATATTTTTGTCTTTTTTTTTTCTCCCTCTCTCTTTTGCCTGGAGACCCCCCCTTTTTTTTTTTTTTGCTATCCCCCTCCTTTCCTCCCCTCCTCCGCCCTAGGCTATCCCCTTATGTAGCGTCGATATGCCCTAGTATACTCAGTGGTCCTCTCATCCCTCCCCACCCTCTCTTTGCTCCCTGCTGGTTTGAGGGAGTTTTTTTTTTCCACAAACGCAGAGGAAGATATCTTCGACTAGAGTGAATGTAAATGAGTTGTGTCAGTATGAATGGGCGTGCTACTCTGCTGCGTGGGGGTCTGGGGGTGGGGGAGGGGGTGGGGAATCTGCGGGGGGGTCACGATAGAATCCATCAAGTGGTACGATGCCCATTAAAGTAGTAACAATTAATGTGCGGGGTTTAAACTCCCTCCATAAGAGATCTTATCTATATGACACCTTGGTAAAAGGGAATATCGATGTTGCATTCGTACAGGAAACTCACTGGAGGCATGACCATTCTAGCCTCTGGAGGTTCTCCAGATATCCCCATGTCTACTCAGCTTCTCTTCCAGCCAAAAGCAAGCGGGGGGGTAGCGATAATCATATCAGATAAAAATGTATTCGAATTTATACATCAGGACGCAGACCCCGATGGTAGAAGAGTGACTTTGATCTGCAGGATCAACCATATCCTGTACACCCTTGTCTGTCTTTATGCTCCCTCCGAAGGTACAATTCGATTCATTGATTCGGCCCTAGATTCGATTGACAGATTATCTAGAGGATTTCTCATTATCGGCGGGGACTTGAACGCGGTCGCAAGTTTTGACCTAGATAGACAGTCACCCATCGTAAGGAAACATGAGTCACATAGTAGAACTAGAGCGAAAGCATTTTCATCTTGCCTTTTTAGTCACAATCTGTATGATGTTTGGAGGGTTCAACACCCGAAGCAGAAAGACTATTCCTTCTTTTCAACTGCTCACTTGACTTACTCTAGGATCGATTATTTCCTGGTGCGGGGTCACATGCTAAGTAGATGCATGGACACCCGCATCGGGAATATTTCATGGTCAGACCATGCTCCAGTCTATATTGATATAAAAGATAATCCAGAATTTAAATCACGGGACAACTGGAGACTGAATGAAGGACTTTTGAGATCAGAGAGAAATAGAATAGAACTGATAGAACAAGCCAGGAACTTCTTGATTTCCAAAGATACGGGGGACACTTCAGACCAGACTCTTGGGTGTGCAATGAAGTGTTTCCTGAGGGGACATTTAATCAAGCTGGGATCCTGGATAAAAAGAAATAGGGGTAAAGACCTTGCCGAATTATATGCAACACTAGCGATTCTGGAGGGCAGGAATAAGGCACATATTACCCCCCAGACTTCTAATGAGATACAGAGCGTGCAGGGGCAAATTCAGACAGGTCTGAGACTAAAATCCGAAGCTGCAATGTACTATCTTAAAAGCAAATGGTACACTAGTAACAACAGGGTAAGTAAGGATCTAACTAAAAAACTGAAATCACAGAACTCTAGAGCTAGAATAAAGAAAATTGTTTAAGACAACAAAACCTACCTAGCCCCAGATCAGATAGCTCTGGCCTTTAAGGTCTTCTATGAATCCCTATACAACCTACCATAACCTAAAACAACTAAGGAGGATCTAGAAACCTTTCTATTATCATTAAATTTGCCCCGTCTCTCGATTGAAAGCTTGGATTCCATCAATCATCCGATCACTATGGTGGAAGTTTCCACCATCATCAAAGAGATGAAAGGGGGAAAATCTCCAGGACCCGATGGTTTTTCATCAATCTACTACCAGGTTCTGGAGCCAGTTATTTCGCTGATATTGGTGAGGCTCTTTAACTCAATTATTGGGGGTGGAAAATTCCCGGATGAGATGATCGAGGCCTCTATTGTCCCTATTCTGAAGACAGGGAAGGTCCTCCGGGTCCCGGAGACGGTGACCAATTACAGGCCCATCTCACATATTAACCTGGATGTAAAGTATTTTTCCAAGATCCTGGCTAATCGCCTTAAGCTGGTGATTAGAGACTTGATCCCCGACAGAGAGGGCCGAGAGAACACCAGGAGGGTCTTCGGTATAATTGAAACATTACAACAAAAGAAAATCCCCTCTGCCATAGTCGCTCTGGACGCAGAAAAGGCTTTTGACAGGGTGGACTGGAGGTTTTTATCGGAGGCCCTCCTGGTGTTCGGTATTGCTGGGCCATTCTACGACGCAGCAATGGCATTATATCCAAACCCCAGGGGCAGGATAAGGGGTCCTTTCCTGGCTTCCGAATTTTTCAACATCAGTAAAGGAACAAGACAGGGATGCCCTTTGGCACCCCTGTTGTATGCCCTCGCTATAGAACCTTTGGCCCAATATTTGAGAAACTCTCAGTTAATGGTATTGTAATTGGGACAGACGAACACCTGATTACACTCTATGCAGACGATATCCTGCTAACTATCTCCCATCCACAAACCTCAATCCCAGCACTACTTGCATCCCTAGAAATATTTGGCTCGATCTCTAACTATAAAGTTAACCTGTCTAAAACACAGATTATTACTTTCTTCTTACCAAAAGCGAACGCCCGAATAATAGAGTACTTAGGCCAAAAAACAGGCAAAAACGACTCAATTGACTATCTAGGGATTAGGATCACTCGCAAAATCGAAAGAACGGTCCCGGTAAATTATAATATACTATTCGCAAATATTCAAAAAAAACTAACGCGCTGGCACAGATTGGAGTTTTCATGGCTTGGGCGGGTTAACATCCTGAAAGCATACATTATTCCAAAGATACTCTACCTTTTCAGAACTATCCCATTCGGAGTTCCAATATCGACTCTGAGAGAGTTCGATTTGATGATGGCGAAATTTGTGTGGTCCGCCAAAAAAACACGAATACCAGGTAGACTACTTAAACATAAACTACAACATGATGGGCTGGGATATCAAGATCTCCGGAAAATATATGAGGCATCTCAACTGTCCCATGTGATAGCATGGAAACATACAAGCCTCAAACCCGGATGGTACAACCTAGAAAAGGCTATGAACGGAGATCTGGATATGTCACTCCTCTGTTGGCTGCCCCAAAAAATATATAAAGAGATTGGCTTCTCTCTTAGGACAGTTACGGACTATATGACCTCACTATATAAGATCAAGAGGAAACTTAAGGTGAAGGACACACTTTCCAGGTCGGCACCCCTACAGATTGCCTCAATATGTATACCCAATTTCTCTCTATATAAATGGGTCAATGTAGGGATTACCACTCTGGCTGATATACACATTGACAACTGCCTGCTTCCCTTTGAATCCCTAATCCATAGCTTCAATCTCCCAAAAAAGGAGCTCTTCAACTATATCCGATTTGTCGTTCCTGGCAAAATTCCCCCCCACGGAACACACAGAATGGGACATATTTCTGTCCACAGTAGGGAAAAAGAACAGCATAGCGACGGCTCAGAGATTTCACAGGGGGGTGACGGTCGAGAAGTCTCTGGCTGTCCAACAATGGGAAAAAGACCTGGGCAAGACTTTCCCTACTCAGGCATGGTTCAGGGCATGGCAGGAAATTAGGAAAGTGAACCATTGTATAAACATTCACGAGCAATACTACAAAGCAATGCAAAGATGGTATTTGGTCCCGACCCGGTTAGCCAATTTCGATTCCAACATTACTGATCTCTGTTGGCGATGACAAAGGGAGGCGGGCTCCCACTTGCATGTGTGGTGGGAATGCCAGGAACTAAAACCTCTTAGGGAGAAGGGATCCGACATTATAGAGTGGATCACCCCCAACAGGGGGAGACTCACCCCACAAACTTTCCTGTTCCATCTGAAATTGGAGGAGGTGGACAAAGTTCAAAGGGCACTTAGTATTAATGTCCTATCTGCCTTTAAAATAACCATGTCTAGATATTGGAGGAGGTCAGAGATCCCCACCTGGACAGAGTGTAGAGCGCAAATGAAATTACAGGTAGAGGAAGAAATATACTTCCTCCAAAAGAACCATCAGGTATGAACGAAGGAGGAGCTCAGGAGACTGGGGAACGGCCTTGCCGATGCTTTCCCCTGATCAACCCCACTGAGGGACAGTACGAATAATCCCGTGTAATACTAAGGTCCGTACACCGCAGCTCGACCTCCTTGGGGAGATCTCCAGGGGTGGATAGAGTCTCCCCCCCCCTGGACCCCACTCCGAGACCAACCGCGGCGAAGTGCACGAGATGTATGGATGCAGTGTGAAAGTGATGTGACTGCTGCCCTTTTGCATAACACATAATACTGCCAAATGGGCATTAAAAGATATTTGTTGATTCTCAGCGGCCTACCTCATAGTTCCTAACACTTGTCAATCAGAAATGTCTTTCATGCCTTCTCTATGTTTATACGTTTCTGTGTTGTAAAGGATTCATATATTTTTTTTAAAAACAATAATAAAAGATTGAGATAAATAAAAAAAATTAAAAAAGCCAATGGAGCGTATCAAAAACACTGGACTGGTCTCAGATAGAGTCAGCGGTGGCTGGGGTAAATTCCTTGGAACAAATCCTTTGGATAAATAGGATATCATATAAAGACCTCGTTAACAAGTCAGGGGCCTCCCCTCTGGGAGACTTGATGACAATCTGGCAGGCACTAAAGAAAAAGTGGGGGATAGGTCATATACTCAACACCTGTAGATGTAGTAGAAAGAAACATGCAAAACATAGAAATTAGAAGCTGGACTAAGAAGGGAATAAGAAGGATCCATCAGTTATATCACAAATGGAAAGTCCAAAAATTCCAGGACCTAAAAATAGAATATGACCTGCCCAACAAGGAGATATTTAAATATATTAGGATCAAACACTACCTACAGGAAGCACATATTGATGTTTGAGAAGGAGAGGTTAGGATAGGGGACATGCTGATCTTATTCAATAATGATAAAAATAGAAGAGCATTAAAACAATGTACAGAATACTTGAAAAAAAACCATAAACCCCCTATCCCAAAAACTTGGGAAAAATGGAATAGAACCTAGGAATAGCGGAAAGGGAAGAAGGGGAACAAGAGCAATGGATTATGGCATGGAACAAAGTTAGGAAGTATGTACATTGTTTGAACCTCCAGGAAGTATATTTTAAGGTAGTACATAGATGGTATAGAATGCCCTGGATACTGAATAAGATAGATCCCACAAGAGCCATAGTGTGCTGGAGATGTGATCAGGCTGCAGGTACTTGGATCCATATGTGGTGGGAGTGCATCAAAATTAAAGACTGTTGGAGGGAATTGTTTGGGGAAATTTCTGAAGTTACCGATACAGAATTCAAATTCTGCCCTCAAATAGCCCTCTGCCACTTAAATATGGGGGGTGTAGAAAAACAGCATCATGGGATTATACACCAGATGCTGGTAGCCATGAAAATGACCATTTCAAGAAATTGGCTTAAGAAAGAAAAAATAACTTGGGTTCAGGTGGAAAGACAGATTAATACACAAAGGGATATGGAAAAAGGTTTTTATCAAGCTACTGGCACTCTAGAAAAATGTAATGCCATATGGCAGAAATGGAATTTGTTGAATTAGATGGAGAATAAGTTATGGGAATGCCCCGTTGTGTCGCACTAGTCGTAATGTGTGTAAAACTGGAAATTGATTTGTAATATGGAAAGAAATATGACCTATCGTATAATGTGCCATATATATCATGCTTGTGGTATGGCATAATGTGCTCTAGATGAGCTGTGCTATGACACCATGACTTTTCATAAGCATTCCTTTTGGCATATTAACTCACCAACAGGTATAAATGTGTGTGTATATATCTATTTATATAATGTGAGGCGGATTACACAGATTCATCAGAGCAAACCCTATCATTGACCATCATTGGATAGCATTTTATATGGAGATTTGCTATTTCATGTGTACTAGCATAGTGGAAGCATTTATAGGAGTTCTCCTTGCAGTGATGTCACAGCAAGAGGAAGGCTTTGGGTGACAGTCGGGGCTCTGTTGCTAAATAATTTTCTATACCTTTTTATTGATTTTTTTTTATGGTACACTAAAATAAATAAAATACTAGATCTGGCTTGTTAGCTTCCCTTTACATGATGCAGAACATATATGGAGTATACAAGGAAGAACACTTTTAATGAATAGATTGCATAGTATAAACATGACTAATGTAGAAATAATAATTTAAGGAATTTATTTGAAAGAAAAAACCTACTTTGAGATATGATCTTTATTTTAGTTGTAGTCATTTAAATTTACACAATAAAATATTTACAAAATAATGTACAAACCAATTGTTGATGTTAATAAAACAATACACTCAGGAAAAAGGTGCAACAATGTCAATGATTCGACTTGCATCACAAGTCTTTTAGCGTTGGTAGCAGGTGAAGAATAGATGTAGCAGTTTCCAGTAAAAACACAGATTCTTTAAGATTTTACGGACTTCAGTACGCTCAAATCCAGGATGGTGCGGCCAAAACTTCCTTCTGTGACTAATAAAGAAAACAGGAAAGCAACTTCATGATCTCACCAAAACAAAGTTATGTACACAGTTAAAACTGATACTGTTTTCCACTAAGCTGATTTTGCTCACAAACAAAACAAGTACAAACAGCAACACTATAAAAAAAAGTGAATTTAAAAATCTGGGTTAATCAGCAACGGAATTGGGCTACTCCCTGCTGTTCAGAAAATTTCAACATTGCACTGATGCTGGAATCACACCCAAGAAGAGAGATTGAGACAATATGAGCAATTTACAAAACCAACAAGGTCAGGACTTGCCTATGTAAACCGGTTGGACAAAAATCTCTTGCCCTGACTTGCAGTGGATCCATCTAAATATCATCAAACCTCCATAACTGCATGACAAAAACATGTCTTATGGTAAATATTGAGCACAGTGAATGTCAGGTAATAGAATATTTGACTTGATTTTTAAAGTAACACTAGCCAATACATTATCTTTGCTTTTTTTTTTTTTTAACAGGAATAAGAGGATTTTTTTTTTTTTACATTAAGCTTAACTGGGGGGAAATTACAGGTAACTTTAATGAACATGTAATTTCCTCCTATATCTGGAACCAGTAAGATGCATTATATTGTATATAGCTAATGCTAACCAGTGCCTCTCTATTTATACTACATGTGAGAGAAAGGCCCTTTCTGTATGCATGAGCATCAACAGATGCAGTATATAGGCAGCAGACAACTGCACAGCTCACCAGCTGAAATGGGTGCTGGGGTGATCAGATTTGTACTACGGCTTCATTCTTGGATTAAAGTATTAAAAAATACCTTCTACTTTTACCTAGGAAGAAGAAGTTATTTTTAAAGGGTGGATGTTCTATGAACTCAGTAACTCGTATTTGTTATCTTGCGTATATCTTTTTTAAAGATAAAGACTAATAATAGGCGATGGCTAGTTTGTTACAAACTTACACTGTTTTAGTATTTGCTGTCTGTAAATTGATAAACCTCAATTTTATATTATGGAACGGTGAATAACGACTAAGGCCTGTGTTCTTGGCGCTAAAGACAAACTATTATTGTGCTGCCCCATTTAAATTTCATTGCATTTTATAAGTTTAGGCTTGGAAGCATGCCTTCAGCAACTTTGTGTCCTAGACAGTTGTATTGTAAGGCAGGCCTTAAAGCCGCAGATAGTGATTACATTATCCAGAGCTCGTAGAAATTCCAGAAAGGGTTTTCCAACTGTATATTTTCTGGACTCTATATCTTCCTAATTACATTTGTATTGTTGCACTGTAAACATTGTTTTTCAAACAAGGTTTGTGATAGTTTGCCAGAGAGGCCAGAATCATGTAGTTAATTACAGATGGAAATATCTGGTTGATTTTTACAATGTATAATCATATGTCAAAGCTGGTTTAAGAAAGTTCTGGTAAGACAGCCATACTTCATTAAATAGTCCGCTTTAAATAGACAAAAGCAAACGTTTCAATTATAAACAAAAAACAGTCACGCATGTATTCAAGAGTTTAATGACCAATGCCAGCAGTAGATGAATCATTATAGCACAAAACAATAACCATGAGTTTAACTTTGTCTAACTTGTGCTTTAGAGACATTTAACTCCTCTGTGGGCTTTAACTGTATGAGCCAAAAACAAAGTTTGTTTTATAATGCTTGGGATTCATCTTTAATGGCTATCTCTCTATGAATATAACCATTCATGTTTGACAAAAAACATGTTGTATTCTTTGTCACTTTTCTGGAAAAGTATTAGTGGCCTCTGCCAAAGTTAAATATTTATATAATTAGATGGCAAGTCTCTTGTTTATTTCCCCTTGCCCTAGGCGTTCATATCCTTGAATGGTTTGTACGGTACAAAGTTTAAATACTGTACCTTACTGAGCTCTGGAAATATTTCCTGCATAACAATATCTAGTAGAACATAAGACAGCTGAAAGAAAAACGAAAAATATATTTGTTACCAATATATGACATATTAGAAGCAGCATTACTAATTTGCTCATGATCTGAGTGATATTTGTCAACCAGCATTTTACAATAAGGTGTTATGTTCTACTTGATCAAATAAAACAGTGAGTTTTGTAGGAATGCTCAATGTAAGGTGTACCAGGAGGAAGATTCCTATTTTATCAAAGTCCAAAATGCAATGTAACAAAAACTGTTTTATTTTTTATTTTGCCAGTAGGCACATGGATAAATTTACACAACTGAAATATATACAAAATCATGTACGTAGAAATTGCGGATTTCAAAAAAAATATTACCAACTGGACAAAGGTGTATTTTACAACAGTGTAAATATGTCAAGGCCTTGGGGAGTGAGGGAAACAAAAAATTGTTTTTCCTGTAAATAAATGAAGTCTGCAATATTTTCTTTGACAATTATAAAATGTTTCATATAGAGATGCTGAATTACTTATTACCCATAAATGTTAGCTAAACACTATGTGTTTTATTCATGAAAGAGAGAACTGCAGGAAAATGAGAAGGGAATTTCAAACTTTAGGCCAGAGTAGCCGAATGGGACCATTTTTTTAGAACTACTTTGGCCTTAAGTTTGTAATCCGCCTCGCAATTCCCTGTATTTCTCTTTCATTAACCCCTTCCCGCTTGTAGGACGTTCCATGCCGTCCTACTTTTTAGTGCCTAGAGGCTAGTAGGACGGCATGGAATGTCCTACATTAAACAGCTCATCCCGGCCCCCCGCGATGAGCTGTGTGCGGACCCCGCTGCAGGAACACAAAGACACACAGATGGTGCTTTGGTCGTTAAGGACCAAAGCATCATCCGACGGGAAGAGGTTAATAAAGCCCTAAGTAATAGGTTTCTATAATACAATGTCAAGTATCAGATCATTACAGAGTGGAGGCCTAGATGTCACTAGGGTTGCCACCTTTTCTTCAGAAAAATAGCGGCCTTGCTACTGTCTCCATAGACTTAACATTGGGCTAATGCCAATTTGTTAAATGCAAATCCAAAGTGACATTTATACTGCAGGAGAACATTTCCAACATTATGTACAAAAGTCAATTATTTTGGAATCGTCTGAATGAATTGTACTTTCAATATGCCATCAAACATTATCAACTTATCATTGCTAACATAGCATCTTTTTGAAAAATGTCTTTGCTTTGACATGTCCAGAAATTTGACATCTCTACAACAGAATCAAAAGAGTTTGCCTGCATCACACCCGAGGCATAAAAACAGGAAAAGGTTTGCCACCATTTAGTGTCTATTTCACAATTAATACACATGAGTACCATTAAGTTGGGTAATAGTTTGGCATTCAGATCCTATGACATTACAATGTTATTAAACACATTAAAACAGCTAATTTAATTTAAAAATGATGAAATAGGTAATTTAGCTTTCATTGCTATATCATAGCGAAGAGATAATATATGATGACAATTCCACTTTATGATTATTCATATATTAATAATGACATCAGAAACTGAACCTCCACAACTACTGTAAATGTACTACAATCACCTGCCTGAAATGAATGTCACATCACAGTCTGTTGTGAGCACATTTATTGGCAGTTTGGCAGTTGCCAAAACGAAATTATTACATATGTACTCCGACCAGCAATAACATTATGCCTAATATTGCGTAGGTCCCCTTTTACTGTGTCACTCTGCCATTTCCCGTTGCACTCATGATATAAAACAATACATTTATACACAGATGAACCAGTGCCAGCTTTTTTTTCAACATGGATTTAAGTATCTATACACACCGTTGAAGGGTGGAGCTGAAGCACCGTGAGTTTGCAGGCAAGGTAATACTTCACTGGAGTTATAGTCCTTTTAATGAGATTTTTTTATTTGGGGGTAATTTCCTGGCAAAACAGCCCTGACCCGTTGAGGCATGGACTCCACTAGACCTCTGAAGGTGTGCTTTGGTATCTGGCATCAAGAGGTTAGCAGCAGATCTGTAAATTGAGAGCTGAGGCCTCCATGGATTGAACTTGTTTGTCCTGCCCATCCCACAGATGTTCAATTGGATTAAGATCTGGAGAATTTGGACTCCCAAGACAACGCCTTGAACTCGTTTTTGTGTTCCTCAAACCATTCCTGAACCATTATTGCTTTGAGGCAGGGCACATTATCCTGCTTAAAGAAGCCAATGCCACCAGGGAATACCGTTTGCATGAAAGGGTTTACATGGTCGGCAAAAATGCTTAGGTTGGTGATACGTGTCAAAGTAACATAAACATGAAGGCCAGTACTTAAGGTTCCCCAGCAGAACATTTCCAAAACCTCACACTGCCTCCGCTGGCTTGCCACCAGTCAGTGGTCACAATGTAATGGCTGATCTGTGTATGTTCATAAGCTACCTTTAATAGAGTATTTACTTCCATAGTCTTTGGTCACATAGGTTATGTAAATGATGTGTGATAACATTCTGTATTGATAACAGTAGTATCATCATGAACCAACTGTGTTCGTCTATTTTGGTATGTGATGTTGAGAGGTTAAATGCACCCAATCTGATTATGACAAGTGGTGCTTAGAGATTTGTTTACATTTTGTAGAGGCCGACTCCATTCTTTATCTATTGGTGCATATACTAAGCAATACAAGTCAAAAACTATTCCCAGTATCTAGCACATCACACTTTATAACAGTAGAACAAAGAAGTTTAAATGTATTTTCTACTGACTGCATATCAAAATTGTTTTCTGCACAATTTTTAAAAGTAACTGAAGTCTCCAAAATGGATTTATTTATGGAGACTTATCCCACAACCCTTTAAAAAAGATTGGCTAAAAAAGATTAATCAAACATTCATTAAATATATATGGTTAAATAAAAAGCCGATAATAGGAATCAATTTATTACAAAAAAACTTAAAAGAAGGAGGTGTAGTATTCCCAAATATATATAAGTACCACGATTCCGCCATGATAATGCATATGTCTAAATGGTATACTAATTCCCCGGCTAAAGAAGCATGGGCTAACCTGGAAAAAGCGGATACAAAAATAGATAATTTGACAAGCATGATGTGGTCAGAGCCCAAAAGTAATTGGTATAAAAATAGAGTTACAAACAGTGTGATATCGGGACTCTTGAATTTCTGGTGGCGGTTTAGAAAAAAGGAAGAGATATTATGTATAGCCTTAGCAGGATCCCCTATCAGTATCCTGGAAATTAATATATCGGACCTAAAAGTCTCGGACTGGCAAGATAAAGGCCTCCATAAATTTGGCCAGTTAATAGAAGACAATAATTTAAAATCCTTTGCCCAATTGGAAAAAGAGTTTCTCATATCAAATAAAGATATCTTTAAATATCTCAGGATTAAGGGATTTATACATGCAGAAGGAAGAAAATATAATAGACAAATATTAATACATTCAGATATAGAAACTCTCCTAACATCTAATCCAAATCTGACGAAGATTAAAAATTCGGAATTATTAAACAAAAAAAAAGAAAATAATATCTATCCAGCAAAAGATAAATGGGAAGAGGAAATAACTAAAGATATTACGGCAAATGAATGGGGATCAATTATGTTAAATTTAACAAAGGTATGCCACTGTGCTAATCTAATAGAATTACAGTATAAGATAAATAATAGATGGCACTTAGTCCCAGCCAGACTAAAAAAGATGTATCCGGCATCCTCGGACGTATGTTGGAGATGTCTGAAGGCGACGGGCACATATTTACACACATGGTGGAGCTGTAGGGGTCTTAAAGGCTTCTGGAACCTAGTCTTGGACATAATGACAAACTTAGAAATAGACATAGACTCTCCTCAATTAGAGAATTACCTGCTACACCTAAAATGGCCTATACTTTCTCCTGTGAAGGAATATTTAGCCACACATATTCTTATGGCAGCAAAAATACTATTAGCAAGACTGTGGAAACAAACAAAGGCCCCAACATGGGAACAGGTTAAAACCCAAATACAATTCCAGCTACAGATGGAAAGAAGTGTAACATCAGGTAAAAGGGCACGCATATCAGAGGAAGCTTGGCGTACGTGGAGCCAAAATTATGGTACGGACACAGTTGTATAAGAGAGAAACCCTTAAAATTGGTAAATATGAATAAAACAGTAGATGTAATAAGAATAGGAGAGTAGAATACAGATAAAGATAAAGAGAGAGACAGAATTGTCACCACCAACCCTAATAGGACGAAGGATTGAGCAAAAGACCGATAATAAAATAAGCTCCCTCGACGCAACTTCACGATAAAGTAGGATTTAGATACGTGTTTGTTTTTCTTTTTCTTTTTTTTAGTGTTTGCCTCTCTGTAAGAACAAGGCGACGTTGGAAGATAATGATAAACTGAGATAGTTATATGTTTTTATTAAGCGTTTTGGATTGAATCTCATATATGTACACATACGGGAGCCATCCTAAATCTCCTTGGTATAAGTCTCCTTGCTAACATATTTTATATGGAGGGATGCAAACAGTTAGTGATGTATTTGTTATGTATTGTGTATGTATTATGTACTATGTATTATGTATTGTTATGTTTTGTGTAATTTATATTGTACGTATTCTTTTTTACATTTATAATTTTAAAAAAAAGTAACTGAAGTCAAATTTAACAGAACATACCTGTTTATTCAGCACTGGTTGCTGGAGACCATCAAACAGTAATCTGATGCCTTCATATTTTGCATCTTCTCCCATGCATTTCCCTATTAAATCTAAGCAAAAAGAAGCAGGAGGTTGTATGAATAATAATTGTATAGGCGTATAAAACCAATATTTTTATGTAGGAAAGAAAATTGCAAAGAGCCGTTATTGGCACTTTTGTCCAAAGAAACAGATAAGGAGGACAAGCAAAGCAATGTGAAAAAGTGGGGAATGGCATGAGATAAGATAAGAATTTTAAAGAGTAATTTAATAGCAAGACTTAAAACCAGCAATAGGCTGGATGGTGGGGGGAATACAAGTGGAAGGAAAACAAAAGTGTATTTGAAATTGAAAAGCTTTCATAAAAAAAACACAAATAAAATATCTCATTAAGCACTCTTTGCTCATATAGCTGTATCAGGGGCAGTTATGTTGTTTTTTAGTTCAGATGGGTGAGATGCATGAAGACATAACCCAAGATGTCTTCCCCCTGATAGAGCTATACGGAGAAAAGCGGGATCAATTAGATATGTTATTTGTATTCTTTCATTGAAGCATTTCTATTTAGAATGCCTACACTTGGGGCAATCTTTCAATGACACATAACTTATTGTGTTGCCAACAGTTGTCCTTTAACACACTTTGAATGCCATCTGTGTTCTAGTGGTGAATGAAAATATAGTAGTTAAAGAGCTTTGGAAAGAATCCTCCCTATGTAACTGCAATTTTTCATTATCACACACAATAAGTTTTCCACTTGTCAGAATGCCATTTGGAAATCAGACAGCTGGAAACACTGAACCTTCTTTTACTCTTTCAGTGATCTCTGAACTTAACAGTGAACTGGGGTGAATTCATTCATTGCAAAAATCAAGTTAAAATATACCTAGGTTGGAAAATCTCTTAACTTGCATACCCTTGCAACGCAGCTGTTACAACTTGACTGTCATTACATATGAAAAGCATTAGGCATTAATTTGCCACAGTATCACTGTTGGTAAGACGCACACTTCCTTGATATCAAGTTGAAAAGAAATGGGCGATACCATATAAAAGAGAGATAGTAATATCAAAATGTTAAAAAGTTAACCATCCATGGATCCCATATTCCAAAATTAATAATTGCTTTTTAAATTAGATTCTTAGCACTGGTTATATAGGGGAGAAAATTCTGGAATAAAAAAAAATGTAAAATAAAATCGCAATTTATTTGTCTCAAAACAAATTATGACTGGTGTATGATTTTTTTTTTTTTTTAAACTGAAAGTGCAGTAAAGGGATAGGATTAATTTGAATAGCGAAAGACAGCTGTCAAATTGTGTAACATCTTGTGTGTCCTAATAAGTGCAAAGGGATGATCTAATATGTGAAATGGAAAAAAAAAGTGAAATAATATGAAGACAAGTGAAAGCCTTTGGAGGGAATGGTTGCCATAAAATGCAGCTGTGACAGGAATATGGCTTCCAAATCTCTGGAATATAGATTCAAGAGATTTTGACAATCTACAACCCAACAACATAACAGGAAGCCATGGAGGCAGATATTGTGCTCCCTGCTAAATATCACAATTAAATTGATATTATTTTATATCTATCTGTGACAAACCTCTAACACTGTTTAATTTAACATACATGGGGGAATACTGCTTTCCTCAACATCAAACAGCATGATTTTCTTTTTAAAGGCAATTATTATAAAAGCATGCAAGACATACCTGGAATGTAATGCATCATTTCTTCAAAGGTCAACTTTGCTCGGTCATGTTTAGCATGTAAAGATCTTGGTTCAGTAGTTTCACAGAACACAGCATCTAGAGCACAAACAACAACAAAACAACGACACTAAGTGTATATTGGTGAACGTCCACCAGGGCTGGTGCAATGATTTTTGCCACCCTAGACGAACCCTCATTTTGCAGCCCCTTGGCTCCACCCCATTGCCCCTCCCCTTACCCCCGCCTACTAACAGCAATACAACAACACATCAATTAAGCAATCATAAACACAATCACGAAATCGCATGCACACACAAGAGACAGTCACATTTACACAAGCAAGCAGTTTTTTGCCCTTTATTATCCCCCCATATGTCTGTGGTCTTTATCCCCCACCCCATGTATGTCTGTGGCCTTCCCCCCTCCCCTCCCTGTAGGTCTGTGGTCAGTTCCCCGACTGCTTTTCCTTTTTTCCCCCTGGAAGCTTCCTGCTTAACCAGGGGGCAGCGGGCAATACTAGCTCTGTGTGTAAAAGGCACACAGAGCTCAGACAATGCTGCTCACGCACACTGATCATTCAAAGCATCATGTGTTTCCGATGCTCTGAATGAACAGTGTTTGCAGGGAGAACAAGCAGCACTGTCTGAGTTTGGTGTGCATTTAACACACAGAGCTAGTATTGCCCGCTGCTCCAGCAGTAAAAAAAAAAAACGCACTGCTATAGAAGGAGGGGATGGACCTTCACCTCGTCCCCGGGGCGGTCCGCATCCCTCCCTCAGTGCCGCATTATAGGAGCGCGTGGACGCCCCTTGCAATAATGCACCCTAGACCTGAGCCTACTTCGCCTATATGAGGCGCTGGCACTGACTCCCACCTACAGTTCCACGAAAGCAAGATTTGAATGCAAAATTATTAGTGCAAACATAGATTATGATGGTGGACAAATATATCTGAAAGTTTTCAAAGTATGTACTAGACTTTCTGTCAAATAGTTAACATTGCATCAATCCAACTAAATAGTCAAGTTTAGATTACTTAATAAATAAAAATGGTTTGAAATCTAGACAGATATATAAAAAACATTTTTTTTTTTTAAATGTTTAAAGTTAGAAAAATGAAAACTTCCAATGCCAACTTAAACTGGTGGTCAGTGTCTACAGGTTTAAAAAAAAAAAAAAACTGAAGAAGTGAACTCTGGTGTTATTTGCATTTGAAGAAGCGTTTGTAATAAGAATAGTTGGATGACTACACTACAATCTAAATTTGATACAACTAGAGTTCAGATTGGCAATGAATGCTTAACATTTATGTACTCAGAGAAAATCTGCTATATTATGTTTCGATTTATCCACCTTTTTATAGATTTTAATTGGATAACAACATTTAGTTGTATGGCCTGCATGAAAATAGCAAATTTATTTCAGATTTTAGGATCGTTTTCTTAGAGAGTGGAATATCTAGATTATTTTTAATGATCCAGTATAAAAAAAAAAAAAAAATGTTTGGCTTTAAACTACAAATTTCTTGCCCTTTCATAATACCAATGCTTCATCGTCACAATTTTCATACAGCAACAGAAATAAACCTTTGCTGCCGCAGTGGCTGCTGGACCTTACTAGCAAAGATGAAATGTGGTCAGTCAATTGTGTAATGAGGCATTGATATAAAACAGCAACACATAGCGCTCAATAGCAAGATATATCAAGAAAAATGTGGTGTAGCAATCGATCTGTCAGGTAGTACTTTTACCATTAACAAAGCATAAAATAAAAATAAACAAACCTCTAAGGAGTGTAATCAATGAGACCAAGCGATGCTCCTGAATTAATTGGTCCAATTTGCGCTGCAAGTAGTCATCAGTGTATGTCTCAAGAGTTTCCTTAAAGAGGATTCTTCCTCCCATTAGTATGTGATGAAACCAGTCAGGGATGTGAAAAACAACACGTCCTAAAAATGTGCATACCGTGCAGAGTTAACAGGCTGCTTTTGTTGGAAAATCAATCTACTGTACAGGTATGTAAATCTAATGTACTCAAAGGTAAATGAATGAAGGTAGATTCCAGGAATGTTACATAATGTAAAGAAATAATACTGGCTCACTCAGTCTGACTAATTTTACTTTGAACCACTTCTGAAAAATATATTTGTAAAATAACCTATACTCTCATATTGCCAATTAAGAACACTTGAAATTTTGATTTTTAGCTTTCAGCACAGTACAGTCTACATTCTTCAAACACCACCTAAAAAGGCAGCAAGATCTACACATGTACAAAATATCCGTTCTTTTCATTCTAAGTCATCAGCAGTAATGTTTTGAAATATCATCATCATTACCAGAGAATGCCCGTACATGTATGGGCTCCCAATGCAATGCATTGGTGATAATGCACGCGCATTACATGTATGGGCTGCCTTTGAAATAGCGCAATCGCAGCATGTTTGCTGCAAATCGTGCTATTTTCGCCTTTCCTGGAAGCTTCACGAGTGAATGCTATCCAGGAAAGCAACAACAACAACAAAAAAGGCCACGGGACTACCCATGAGCAGTCTTAAAGTGACAGGCAAGTGACAAGTGCCATTGACCTGTCAATTACACCCCCTCACACGATGCAAATCAGGTGAGGGGTGTTTTCAGGCTGCCTTTGATTGAAGCAACTCTGAAACACCCAGAAAAGGGGTTGTCTTACCTGCAAAAGCGGAGACAGGCTGTCTAAGCCATTGCAGTGTGGATTGTGATTGCTGTAAAGGCTAATCACAATCCGTTACCATCCTCCTCTAAATTTTGATGTTGATCCTGGTTGCCTTAACAGTTTTTTACATTTATTAATGTGATCACTGTAAAAATCAATCACATTGATCACATGTAATAAATACAGTAAAAGACAGTCAGTGCTGTATGGACACTGCATGTTAAAACCTTCCCTCTCTCTCACTGGCAGATTTTTATATTGTGTCAGAGAGGAGAGAAATATACTGTGTCCCAGAACAAAATTAAATAAACAAATAAACACTTTTTGCAATTTTTCCACTCTTTATTAAATTCTATACATTATTCAAATGGTTAAATCTAAACAAAAAAGGTCACAAAAGAAAGCCCTATCTGTCCTTAAAAAAACAATATATTATATGTAAGAATTAATTTAAAAAAACAAGCATGCACTTTTATTTAAATGCGCATATAACTGAAGTAGCAAAAAAGCTATTGTGCAGAATAGACATCAAAACAAACAAAACCAGTGTCTGAAGGGGTTACATACTTTGTATAAACATACACCAAGTAGAGTACTAAAAAGACTAAATGAAAACACAAAAAAGCCTCTAAAATGTAACCCTGCTCAAATACCGGAGATATTTTGGGGGAATGAGATAACTATAATTTAATATGCCAAACACTCCAAAAAAATTGATTAATTTCTTATTGCAGGCTGAAAAATAATCGGAAAAAAAACTTACCAATATACATTAAGTAGTCATAAACACCCTCAACTGTCATAACCTCCATGAAGTAGTTTTGATTGTACTTCCGCTCTGTATTCTCAGATCGATTGGCGTTGTTTTTATAGAGATCATTGAAGAGCTTATTTATAGAAAAAGAAAATTATATATAAACAAGCAACAACTTTGTATACAAACACATTATTCAGCAAGAGTCAAAATGGCCCACTAGAACTGAATTAATAATATCATAAAGCTAATACACAAAAATGAAAGTAACATTTATGAATGAAAAAATAAATAAAACATATGAAGAGCAGATTGGCTAGAAAAATACCTTACCACAAACAATCCCAGTTCTGTTTCAAGTGAAGAGTGCAAAACTGCTGACCACTAAATGTGGAGAGGAGTTTCAACATCTAGTTTACAAGCAGAGCTCAATATTCAAGATTTACCGGTAACTGTACGGTAATAGTGACTTAATAGTTCATGTGTGCCATTTTCAGTGTGCGACACTACTTTCTGGGTTTAAATGTCCCCAAATTAAGTATTGGTTAGAATGGTGGTTACCCCACATTAACATGCAATTAAAGATGTATATAAATGGCATAATATAAATACTGGATGCTTGAAATCTGTGCATTTTTTTTTTTAAATTTGACATTAAGAGATACATTTCTAGAGATCTATACACCAAACCTTTTTATTGTTTTCCGAGGTGGGACTCAGAATTGTCAATTCTGGTCGACTTGGTTTGGGTTTTGGAGATTCACACGAGTTTATGAAATTCATGATAAACAGCTCCAGATGTTGTCCTTTCTGTAATTGGTAATGGTTTGCAATTTAGAAACAAAAATAAAAATTAGTACGTTTGCAGCATTTTTGGTGTTTTTGAACCTAATCAACCATGTATTTAAAGTGTTCCAACTAACAAGAACTGTTATGTGTTGCCGCACATCACCCTATGCAAAATATCAATACCACATACTTACAATCTCGAAATATTTATTTCTACCACTATAATATATAACTACTTTATAAAGAAAATACAAGTACCTCTTTAATGAGTTTTCCTGGGACTGATTTGATCATTTTCCCTGTGAAAGTAAAATACGCCATTCTGAGGTTACGCAAGTTGAAGTTTCAGGACACAAACAAAATAAAGCATGTGCTTGCTCTTAATTAGCATTTATTAGAATTACATAACTAGTATCAAGATAACGTTATGATTGTAATAAAGTAACAGTAAAGCAGTGTGTGTAAACTAAGGTATCTTTTTTAGTCTTTGTAATTAATATCTTTACAAATGTATATGGCATGTATATTGTGTATAAAATAAGTAGTATATAGCAATACTGATAGAAAACTTTACAGAAAATAAAAAATAAAATGCAGCTCAGCACACACAAAAATGTTCTAACAAAGAATTATCAAGCATGATCATAAGGAGTTGTGATCAGGAACATATCCCCTTGGTACATATAAGATGAAGCTTAAACATTCTCCACTGATAAGTGGGCTGTAAATGAGTTACTCCTGAGATCAATAATTGTGGCAATAAAAAAATATGCAGAGATGCAATATGTATGTTAGATAAAAAAAAAACTGATGATTGTGTGTATGCGGGGGAAAATAATGTTAATAATATAGAGCGACACTCCTCATTGTGAAAGTAGTAAGTAGTAGCAAGTTGTTGGGACCCTGTATGGCAGTGGTAGCAAACCTGTGGCACGCAGCCAGGTTCAGCTCTCACTACTGGTCTTCTCCTTCCGAGAGGATGGGTGGTTTAATGCCGGGCGCCGCCTGTTATCTGCTTCTTCTTCAGATAATCGGTGCATGTGCGCTGTCTGCAGAAGCATTCAAGTGGGAAAGCAAACAGTTAATTGCTTTCCGACTTGAGCGCTTCTACAGACAGCGTGCAGTGTCTGTGTATGTCTGTATGAGTATGTGTGTGTGATCAGGGCCCGTCTGACTGGCACAATAATACTGGGCTTCTGGCTGGCATAATATTACAGGCATCTGGCTGGCACTATATTACTGGGCTCTGACTGGCATAATATTACAGGCATCTGGCTGGCACTATATTACTGGGCATCTGGCTGGCACAATATTACTGGGCATCTGGCTGGCACAATATTACTGGGCATCTGGCTGGCACAATATTACAGGCATCTGGCTGGCACAATATTACTGGGCTCTGACTGGCATAATATTACAGGCATCTGGCTGGCACTATATTACTGGGCATCTGGCTGGCACAATATTACTGGGCATCTGGCTGGCACAATATTACTGGGCATCTGGCTGGCATAATATTACAGGCATCTGGCTGGCACTATATTACTGGGATCTGACTGGCATAATATTACAGGCATCTGGCTGGCACTATATTACTGGGCATCTGGCTGGCACAATATTACTGGGCTCTGGCACAATATTACTGGGCTGTGACTGGCACAATAATACTTGGCTCTGACTGGCACAATAATACTGGGCATCTGACTGGCACAATAATACTGGGCATCTGGCTGGCATAATATTACAGGCATCTGGCTGGCACTATATTACTGAGCATCTGGCTGGCACAATATTACTGGGCATCTGACTGGCACAATATTACTGGGGTCTGAATTTCACAATATTCCTGGTATCTGACTGGCACAATATTCCTGGGCTCTGACTGGCACAATATTCCTGGGCTCTGACTGGCACAATATTACTGGGCTCTGACTGGCACAATATTACTGGGCTCTGAATGGCACAATATTACTGGGCTCTGACTGGCACAATATTACTGGGCTCTGACTGGCACAATAATACTGCGCTCTGAATGGCACAATAATACTGCGCTCTGAATGGCACAATATTACTGGCCTCTGAAAGGCACAATATTACTGGCATCTGAATGGCACAACAATTATGGCATATGTGTGTGTTTGTGTGTGTGGGGGGGGGGGGGTAACATTGCGATGGATGGCGGGATTGCATGCAGGGGAGGGGGCAGGGTCCATTCACTATTAAAGACGGCCCTGTGTGTGATAGTGTGTGTGCGCAAGAGTGTGTATGTGTGAGCATGTGCGCGAGTATGTGTATTAGTCTGTGTGTGAGTATATGTATGAGTGTGTGTGTGAGTATATGTATGAGTGTGTGTGTGAGTATGAGTGTGTGTGTATAAGCGTGTGAGTAAGAGTATAAGCATGTGTGTGAGTACAAGTATAAGGAAATAAGGTTAACAAACAATAGTACTGTAAAGGGAATAGGAGAGGCAGACCATTGTGTACCAAAATATAAAAGTAGATTTATTGGCCCCCCACTGGTTAGGCTTACATAAAACAATAATAAAAATAGCTTTCAGAAGAAATATATTCAACTTGGTTTGTCGTCAACCCCAAATGAGTGTGTAAAAATGGGTCCGTCGACAGTGTTGGCACCCTCTGGAGAACTGTGCAGGGTTAGTTCTGGAAACACCTCCCTCAGCCGTCCAATCACAAATGCACAACGCGTTTATTCTAAAAGCTGTTTTTAATTATTGTTTTATTTAAGCCTTACCAGTGGGGGGCCAATAAATCTACTTTTATATTTTGCCTCTCCTATTGCCTTTACAGTACCATTGTTTGTTAGCCATATCGGATGATGAATTGAATGCCCTTGGTGCTGTTTCAATCTGTTTAATCCACTAGGACTTTGAGTCCCACAATCCGCCCGTACTTTGAGCCAGTAGATAGGCTCTATTCCACGTGAGTGAAATCCCAGGGGGAGCCAAGAAATAATTCCAGCCACCATACAGAATTACATATTGCTGTTTTTCTTTTTTTTACCTGTTTGGATGTCTTTGGTATGTCTATGAGATCCATATTATCCAATTGACTAGATAAGCATTTACTTTTTATATGGCTTTGCGCAACACTCTTTTATAATACTCGTGTTTTCTGGTGACAGCACTAGTGTTTGCAGCATCTTAAATATTTTGATCACTACTTATATTATTACAGCTATTATGTTTATTCCTTATTTTTTTCTAGCGCCTTCTATCTTCCACAGTTAATCTATTAATAGAGATTAATAGGCAGACAAGACAACTGGATAGAAAGATCAAAAGTGTTACTGCTTGGGGCATTTGAAAGTGGAAAAAAGTGGTGCAGCCCCAGCCCACTGAGAGATATTAGAGAGCAGCCCAGGGGGTCAATAGCCCACCTGCCCCTCTTACCATTCCTCCCCTGCATGGGGCACTTATCCATTTTTTTGCTGTTAATATCAGTAACTAATTTAATATTGCGAACAAATGACTGAACATACCGAGGTTCACGTCTGGTAAAATCTTGTCATGAAACTGTGTTTCCAAGCTGTTTGGAGACAGGAAATCTGCTAACAGTTGGCTATTACTAAGCTCTGGATGCTGCAGAAGTTTCTGGAAATATAAAAAAAGTGATATTGAATATTGGTATTTTATAATGATTCTGATACAGTGATAAACACTACAATTCTCTGGAGGATAACGAGCTTAATGCATAAATATGAATATCTCGCTGTGGATCAACTAAAGTCTTAAAGAGTGAAGTGTACATAACTATGCATTATGTATGCCTTTTAGTATTGTGAAATTTCAACATTCACTTCAGTTGTAGCATTATCACAAATCGGTTGCACTTAACGGCTGGGCATCTTGAAATATCGTACCTGTAGGTATTCCTGAAATTCTTCTCGTTTGGATGTTAAAAATTCATAATTTTTGGGCCCAATTATTCTTTTTGATGGAAGCTGTGCATCAGGAAACGTACCTTTAAAAAGGACATTAAACATCATATACACAAACATAATTAAAATACCCTACTCCCCCGTCTCCAACTGAAAATAAGCACAAACACTTTTTTTGGAACACATTTTTTCATTGGAAATTATTCCTGAACTAGTCAGATTGCCATCTGGTGGTAAGAAAGAGCAACAATAAAATGATTATGAGAAAAATAAGTCAGTTGTGTATTTGTGAGAGGTGATTAGTAGTGTGTAGCGGACACCTGGATGTTCGGGTTCAGCCGAACTTCGGAAAAAAGTCCGGGTTCGGGGGTCAAACTTGACCCCGAACTCCATTTAAGTCAATGGGGACCCGACTTTCGGCTTATGGAATACATGTAATACTATTGGCTTTCTATAAACCGAAATAGAGTCCCCATTCATAAGAATTTCTTATGAATGGGGACTCTATTTCGGTTTATAGAAAGCCAATAGAATTACATGTATTCCATAAGCCGAAAGTCTATAAACTTTCGGTTTATAGAAAGCCAATAGAATTACATGTATTCTATAAACCGAAAGTCTATAAACCGAAAGACATTCTGTTTATAGACTTTCTTTTTATAAAATAGCAATAGCATTACATGTATTCTATAAAACGAAAGTCTATAAACCGAATGTCTTTCGGTTTATAGACTTTCGGTTTATAGAATACATGTAATGCTATTGCTATTCTATAAACCGAAAGTCTATAAACTGAATGTCTTTCGGTTTATAGACTTTCAGTTTATAGCCGAACCCCAACACGGACATACAGTGAAATGTCCGTGTTCAGGGTCCGAACACCGTAATGTTCGGTACGAACCCGAACAGTGTGGTTCGGGTTCGCTCAACACTAGTGATTAGCTTAAAACATTGCCCAATTATCAGGGACAGACTGAACAGGAACTGGCAACTTAAAATAAACAGTATGCAGTATAACTTTAGTAAATAGTATTTATTTTAAAATTATTCACTAGTTAGACATTTCTACAAGTATCCAAAATATACAAACATAAGCCGGGCTCCACTCAGCTTTCAGGACCATCTGATGGGTACGGTACTGGATGGCGGCACCCGACTCGGTAATAGAAAAATGGTGCTCCAAGACTGCTGCTCATAAACAGGCGTACAATCCACAACCAAAAACAAGTAACTCAGCACTCCTAACTTATATTCAAAAACATGAATTTATTCCAAATGCTCGATGTAAAGAAAGAGATGAATTGCTGAGTTTCTTCTTTTCGTTTGTGAATTTAATACAGTTTTCAACCAACAGGTAAACCCATCGTGCTAATTGTACAGAAGGCATGTTTGAGAAAAATAAAACATAAATATAATATTTTGCATGTTTACTCAAAACCAATTTGAATTTGTCATTGCGGCAGACACAGAGTTGTCATGACTGATTAAATAGGTGGACAAACAAAAAAAGAGTAAATAGAAAGAATAAATAACGGTGTATAGAAGTTCATGAAATGCACAAACAGTGTCTGTTTTTCTTCACATGGGTTACATAAACCCGAGCAAAAAAAAAAAAAAGAATCCGCTAAATTGAAACAGTAAATAATTGCATATACAACATATACAGTACACCGATTGGGCTACATTTCTACAAAAATAGTTGGGGATATGGTCAGAATTAATGGTGAGTAGTATAGGTAGATAAAGAAGAAAAAGGAAGTGATGGAGTCTGTCAAGAATTACATGAAGAGAGAGAAGCAACTGAGGTTGTCTAAATCCACAGAAGAACTGTGCTTAGGTCTCCAAGATGGTTGGAAAAACCTGCAAAGTTCCTTAACACCTTCCTGGTGCTAGGACGTACTATGCCGTCCTGATTTTACAGTGCCTAAAAGACGCCATAGTGCGTCCAGCATTAAACAGCTCATCGCGGCTCCCTGCAATGAGCTGTGCTCGGATCCCACTACAGGGACTTCCAGCGGGATCCCACCTGTCAGATGAGGCCACTTTAATTGATAAACACACATGCTGGTCTGTAAGCTACTTCTACCACAGTCATATCATTTCCTATTAAAGGGTAGCTAACATGTGCCTCCCACCAGCTAACCCTTCTCCTGAACCAACAAAGGTAGGATTTAGGTATGGTAGAAGTAGGTAATGGACTGTGAGAAAGGAAAGGAGGGAAGGATAAATCTTGTGGATGCTCATGATTGCTGCTGGGGATATTTCTTTGTTCTAATTTAGTTCAAAGTTGGACAGGCTAAGTAAGGAGCGCTAAATGTAAATTTGCCCTCAAAATTTGCGTGATCAGTGATCCTAAAAACTTTCTTACTTATGACTATTTTAACCCCTTAACGCATTTGGACGTATATGTACGTCCTGAAAAGCATGGTCCGAGGACGTATATATACTACATACCTGCAGCTACTCTCAGAGGCTGCTTCGGTTCTCTGAGAATGATCACCGCGAATGTCATCGTATGCACGTTAACACACATAGGCAGTGAAAGCTGATCACTGCCTTTGTGTGTTAAAGTGTTGCAATAATGCCTCGATCGAGGCATCATGCAACACTTTCTGTGCCTCCCTGGGCACCGTGATCACCCGGTGATCGCGGGTGGGTGCTGTATTGGAGGAGCATGCTCTGAAACCGCTACTTGACTGCCCCTAGAGCCTGTTAAGTATATTACAGTTTGAAAGAAAAAATGAATTAAATAAATAAATAAAATAAATAAATGGAAAAAGCTAACCCTAGATCTACTAAACCTAGATCTAGGGTTAGGGTCATAATTAGGGTTACAGGGGGTTCGGATGATTACAAGAGTTAGATTAAGGGGTGGGGGTAGATTTAGGGTTAGGGTAAATTTAGAGTTGGGGTAAATTTAGGGTTGGGGTTAAAAGGTCACTGTAGAAGAAAATTATTAGAAAAAAAAAAAACACTAATATTGTTTATTGCCCTATTACTTGAAATAAAACATAGACAAATAAGAAAACATAGACAAACAAGGAAAAATTGGTATTACTAAACTCAGGACAAATATTAGAAATATATAGACAGGGTCTTTTTTACCATTTGTAATTGTGTAAAAAAAAAATTAGGTCAAAGTTAGAAACAATGTTTTTTTATGGCATATTTTCATCATATTTTATATTTTTTTTAATAGTAAATGATATCATATGATGAAAATAATAGTATCAAATGAAAGCCCTATCTGTCCTTTAAAAAATGATATAATTTGTGTGGGTGGACTGAACACAAAGAAAGAAATTCACAGTTCAGTACACGTATGACAAAAATAATGGAATTCTGGTCTTCAAGGCACATCAAATGCAGCATAGCACTCGGTCACTAAGGGGTTAAGAATTACTCCATACTAAAGAAAAAGTGTGTGGATTATAATTGGCAGAAGCAGCCACCTTTGTCGACTACAGTGGGATACTTATAGAATATTTCTTCTCTTCGTCTAAGCTCATTCTAATGATTGCTCTTGTAATTTAAGCTTATGACCTGCTTAAATAACAAAATAAAAACAGTATGTAAAACAAACCTTACCATGGAATTCTGTGAGTTTTGATTCCAGCACATAAAATTCTATGTATTTTCTGCACACGGACCAGTGCTCAGCCTCATGGCCCACTAGGAGAAAAAAACCACAACTCAAATCTGTTTGTTCATTGATAAAATGCAGTTTCTCGTTTTATTATGTCAGATGTGGTAACCGGTTTGCAAAATTTGTCAGGCTGTCATTAGGCTTCTAGATCCTTCAAACTATTGCACTGCAGACTACCACAAGGATTCCTTTTGGCAATGTCACTATTGTTGTAACTGAATGATGCCCATCATTGAAATCATAATGGATGAATCATTGCTTTCAATCAGAACTAGAACTGAAAAAAGCCATTGATTGAGAGGCCCAAACTGTCTTTTCATACCATTGTTCCCATTTATATTTATTAGATGTGTGGATTTAGATAAATTTTCTATGACAAATCCATACATACATGTCACATTGCCCAGCCAAGAATGTGTGTTCACTACTGCTTACCTGCTACTCGATCATTCCTTTCCACATCTATGCAGAATACAGGAATCCTCTCTTTTCTATCCCTCTTTTCAAAATAAGGATCCTCAAAAAAGTCCACATATGGAATGCTGATTTTCCACGCAGAGAGATTACGAGGTGTATTGGGTGTTGTCGCTGTGAGAACTTCTACAGGGGAATCATCTTCTAATACCATAATACCTTCTTCAATCTGAGAAGAAAATAAAAAGCAATGTCACAAATTATAATTATTAATTACAACATTGTTTAAAGTGTATGCGTGAGAAGTACTAAATTATCAGCATCCTCTAGAACAGTGATTTTTAACCTGTATAACCTCAGGACCCACATTTGTCCTTGGTCATTAAGTTATGACCCAAAAATAATTTTATTTCCGAAAACATAATATATTACACAAAATCAGTTTGTTCAGTATTCCACAATATATACAGGTTGAGCCTCCCTTATCCAAAAATCTGTTATTCAAAATGATCCATTCTCCAAATTTTGGCACAAGTTGCAACTCCCACACACCTGCCAGAATGCAAGCGCACAAGAGTTTATTCAGTGTCCAGCCTCCTTAAGCTGCTATATAGCCTTTCCATGGATGCTCCGATACCCCCACGCCCACGAAGGGTAATACAATGGCACATGTGCAGGCCTGACATGCCAACGGCAGGATCTCACATCACAGCAAAAGGGATTTACTTGCACCATTCAGTATTTGCATTGATACTGCTCTCTACCTCATGTATCTGTCTGTTCTAGTTTGTCTAACTTTGTATGTAGTTCCCTTTATGCTCTGTACCTAGCGCTACATAAAAGAATGTTAATGTACTACTGTTTTTACATGAGAGCGAAGCAGTGCTAATTTTGCCATCTAAACATTCTCGTCATCATTTTTTTGAACAACATGTTTTCAGTGACTAAAACGAAACAATAACTAAATAAAAAAAAGTTAATAGGACTAAAACTTTGACAAAAATCCAGAGGTGACATATCCTGTTTATGCCACTGCATTATCGATATTAAATTCTCTGACCCCCCCCCCCCCCCCCCCCCACCACCACATGAACAGAAGTGGGAGACATATCTAGTCTCCAGTTTGGACCCGGTGGAGTGGGCAACCATCTACACAAAAGCCTGGAAAGTCACTACATGCACCCTCAGTCAGGAAAACTGTATGAAGACCATCATAAGATGGCATCTACACCCCCCCCACCTGCCTTCATCATATGTTCCCATCCACATCCCCCTTTGCTTTCTTTTTCTCCTTTCTTTCTTTTATTCAATTTTTGGACAGTACAAAAGGTTACTTATAGCATACATAAAAAATTACATATAGATAAAAACATTACAAAAACATACATTAGGATATATGCAGATCGGTTATCTTGAATATAAACATCAATCTTTGGATAGCTAAAATTTTCATATTGGGACTGTCATCCCTATAATCTATCTCACATCCCATTATATGGAAGAACCTCAATGCAATACCCAATAATACAAGACAAAAAACAGACATGCGCGGCGGTCGGCCCAGGCCGGGGGGGGGGGGGGGGGGATGGCATCCACAGGGCATTGCCCACAGAAAACGTCCCAGGGTCCTGCTGACCGCTCTCATATAATTACCCCATATATTTTTGTGGAGAGCTATGTTCCCTATCCTCCTCATATCTTCTCAATCTTCTCAGCCCATTCTTTCCAATAAAGATAGTTCTCATAGTTTTCATTCATATACCTGCTAATGCTCATTTCCATGTGACACTGGTTTCCCCCTTTGCTTTCTTAACTGTGGCAATGACGGGACATTATTCCACATGTGATGGCATATGCTTTTCTTAGACTGAACCAAGCTCTCCAAACCACTCTCTAACCAGAACCATGGATAGAGCTGCTCTGTAGGAAACCCCAGTCAGCTGAAACTGACAAAAATGCAAACCATCTAATTTTCCGAGTATGCTCTGGCTTTCTATCGCCCAGCACTGGAAATTGGCTATCCCTACCACCAACCAAGTTGATGCTAAAATTTTGCACACACTTAGAATGGAAAAAATAACTGCCTACATCAAAGACTCCTCCACCCAATGCCTCAAGATCTGGGACCTGTGACTAGCGCATTTCTCCCCAGCGGGCACACGGCAGCTTCTCTGGCACTCTACCTAAATACTACTGGAGAACGACCCGACCATATACTCCGCCACCTCACATTGTGGTTGCACTTACACTTGTGCAACTTTACTGAGAAGGTAGTGGATGCATGGAATAGCCTTCCAGCGGAAGTGGTAGAGGTTAACACAGTGAAGTGGAGTTTAAGCACGCATGGAATAGGCACAAGGCTAGATATATGATATGAATGGTTCTTATCTGCCGACACATTCTATGTTGTTATATTATGAGCTAAAGAGTTATGCATTGAAAAGAATTGTGTTCCATCGTGCTATAATAAGTATTTTTGGCAGAAGCATTATTCATGGACATTGATTGCAAATAATCTGAGATTATGATTTGGGGAATCAAAATTTTGGCTGCCAGAACCTGGTGAAGAAGAGGGACTCGTTTTCAGTGTTAGAGCTGGTGTAATGGAGAAGACATGAATGCATTATTTGCTTTGGTAAACTTCTTGTTGGAGCAGGTAAGGATGAGTAGACTGTACTGAAGTTTCCGATCAGCGATAACACCATACGAGCAAATAAATCAAACATTGTTTTGGTCAAAAACTGCACATATATTTCAGTGCTGCACAAAAAGAACAATACAAATATTGATGTTATTTATTTAGAAACCAACAATTACTCACCGCATCATCTCCATCAGCTAACCCATAGTTAGGCAGCATTGCACCTTCCATCGTTGTGCTCTTAAACACCCCTTTAATTCTACTGCCTATTTTTCCAATTCCTGAGGGTTCGCCTCCTCTTTTTTGCGTGTTCCTGAGTTTAAATATACAAACCTATTAACTGAAAAGCATGGATGTAATATTCACCATATATTGGCCTTAATTATTCAACAACCAAACAAAAACGTAGGTCATGTGAATAAATCATTGGTCAACATCTCCCAGATTTTGGTGCAATATCATTTGGGATATTTTTTGGTTTGCTTTTTTCATATTTACAGGATGTCAGATACTTCATTTCTGTACTGTTGTTTGTAAAGATAGCTGTGAATACTTGTCAACACAATACTGTACTGATGATTTGCAATAACATTACAAGAATAGTATATCTTAAAGTCACTTACTATACAGAAATGTTTTGCAGGTCCGGCCAACACAATAAGATTGAGGATTTTAAAGGATTATTTACTAAAATATATGTTCTGGGCATTTAATATGGATATTTACTAGAAATGTAACTAATAAAAAATATTTCAGACATACATGTACCTTTTAGTGTGAAATGGATAAACATTTTGTTTAAAAAGTAAGAATGGCATTTCTATAATATATATATACATGAAGGACGTTTATAACTATGAAGGTAGTAAATGTCAATCTTATTTTCACAAATCGGTTAGTTATTAATGTATGTGATTAGTCCTATTTGTGATTTAATTTTTTTCAGATCTTGAAAACATATAAGATGTACTGCTAACTAACATGTAAATAATCATTGATTAATTTAAGTATTAAAGGACAACAGTAAGCAAAAAATGAAGTTATGTTTAATAGAAAGAGATATTTCTATTGGCATTTTAAATAGAAATGCTTTAATAAAAGCAATTAAAGCACCTTGTAGAACAATCTCTGCTTCTATAGCTCTCCCAGGACGCAGACATCTTGTGTCAGATTTTCATTCATCGAACCCATGATTCTAAACAACATGTCTGCCCCCAGATAGATTCATACAAGTAGAAAATGCTCAATCAGGGACTTTATTTGTATTATTTATTTAAAAGATTTGCATTTTACAATGCCTACACTTGAAACAATCTTTCAATCAAACTTAACTTTTTTGTCAACAGTTTTCGTTTAACAAAGCACAAATAATAAACATTTACTATACAGCAATTAATTTAGCAGCAAAACAAAGATCACTAACGAAAGCAAAGCATGAGAATACCACATAGCTTGATTTGCAGAATAACATTGACATAGGATAGGAAAAAAAAATCTCCTGTTAATGACCTAATTAAAAATAGAGAGGCACATGCAGTACATGCACATGCTGCATCCAAGAAATGTGTGTATATGGCACGTTTCATTCATTATTCTCATGCTACTGGCAAAAACTAAACACATATAGAGATTACAAACAACAAGGAACTGCAAGAGAAATACAAATATATCAGAATCCATACAAGTGTCTGCTTCTAAGTGGTGGCTGGAGTAAAGCAGTAGCTGATGAGTATTATTGAACTTCTTCCTGTTACTGAGAATATTTGGATTAGTATCAATCTATGGTCCATTTTTTGTTTATTCAGTCCCATATGGAACAACATCATGGCCGGATCCTGCTCCATTTTGATTTGTAGGCATTCAGAGGACATCTTTACAGCCTGTTTCCAAAGTTCTCTGGCATGTAGACACTCCCACCAAAGATGGAGTAGCGTCCCCCTACTGGCCCTACATCTCCAGCATCGATCATCCATGTTCTGATAACATCTTTTTAAGATGCCACCGGTATATGACTTTATAATATAATTCAACTAAGTTCAGTGAATGAACAGCAGATTTGGTTATTCTTATAGCCTGGATCCAATCTGTATCCTCGAATGTGCTTCCTATATGCTTTTACCATTTTTTTATGGGTGATGAGTCTCCAAAGTTGGTCTCAATGTCTATTGCGTTAAATGATCTCTTACCCATTATTTTTGCCTATATATTCTGTGGGAGTGGATCCTTGATTGGTTAATTTTTTCCTTCTAGTTACATGACTTCTACATACTCCATGGTAGTATGCAAACTTTATATGTGGGTGGTAAAATTATGACCCTAAGAAAGACACCGACAGCCTCGAGAGGAGTCTCTTTGCACACAAAGGTGGCATACCAAATAATAATGGTGGCTTCAGTCAGATGAGAACTAGGTACCTTAGGTAAAAGATTCAATTACAGATTTGATTGTGACAAAAAACTGTTAGCACTAAATGAATAGCAAAGCAGGCGACTTTCACTGGACAACCACAACCTGGATCATAGATAAGGCCGTGCATATTAAGGGGACAACACTCAAAGGATAATTCACAAGACACCATCGTTAAGACAAGAGATACACATTTATTAGCTTGTCTGCATTAGCCAGCAATGTGTCTTATTGTATGTAACTCATACAGTTGGTTTAATGGCATACTCAGCACATGAAGCCTGGCATACTGCCCTTACAACACAGTCTGTGAAACAAGTCTTCCCCACTTTAACATGAATACATTGAGTCCAGACATCCTAATGAGAATCTGATTATAGAAATTTAGTCTTAGTCGAAAGCAGATGTCTACTGTGCACTTGGATCTCTATTCCAACAGCAATCAAATGTTGCTTTAAGTCTGCAAACATCTAATATTTACAGTCTTGTTTAACCCTTTCAGCTGTAGGATACGTCAAAAATATAAACTGACAAATCTTATTAGAGTAAAGGCAGTATATTGTTTTTGTTTTTTAATACATAATGAAGTGAACATAAAGAAGCATTACTCTGTGAATGGCAAAGAGGAGAGCAATGCAGAATTCACCCCTCTGGCAACTAGAGGGTTACAAATGCACAGTGTGACTACACAGTGAAGCCATTGTAACATGCCAACTAAAGACTCACCGGATATCATCCAGACTCAGGCTATTTCTGCAATAGGTACATGGAAATACAGTTCAGGATTAATATTGTTTAAAGCACTAAACAAGGAAAGGGTTAAATCTTTTTAAACTGTGAAAATGGCATAGGCCAGCAGCGTCAAGTGTAATACTCTTATTAGACAGAAGAGAGCACTGCGCTGTTTAAGACTTGTGTCTAAATATCCAGAGTGACAGCAAGGCAGTGCATTTCATTTGTTTTAAAACAAGCACCAACATAATTTATAACAAAATGACTGCAGATTTCCTATAAAAAATTATCTGAAGTCCTACCTGTTAAACTTTGAGCTGCGTGTTGGAGACTCTGCACCTTCCAGTAGTTGCCTGAAATACTAAGACCAAAGGTTTACAAATACATTAATTAGATCTCAATCACTGTAGGGTCAACTAAAGAAATACATAACAAAATATGGCAACAACGACTACTCATTACAAAGGACAATATCATTGCTCATTAGAATGACAAACCAGCCACAGGTTACTGAATCATGCCACCTCCCTTCAATTGTACTTTTGTTAAGTATTTTCAATGCCAAGACAAAGGGAGATTGGCACTTTACCGGGCAAAACAGACTATCCTGCAAAAAAACAGTCCCTCACAGGAATATCTGTATTGGATTTAATGCAGCACTGCTTAGTCCTTTGCCTTTATATTGGTTCTGCCCATTTCTAAACTTTTAAATAACAAAATAAAAAAAGTGATGTCAAAATGAGAGCTACATAAAGGTAACACATCCTCTGAGCTCCATGACGGTCACAATAAATTTGTGCTTTTGTATGGCATTTCAGGAGTTAAATAGACCTTTCAGCTCATTGTGAGCATAACCAAATGCAAATAACTATAAATCAGAAACACACTTGTGAAAAAATGAGTGCTTTTTTTCCCCTCCATGTGGCTCAAAATCTTATTACTGTGTTTAGAATAACAAATGTGTAACATTCAGAAAATCACAAGGGTTACCTCATCGCTGTGGCAAAACATTGGTGTAAATACATTCTCCAAGAGGGAAAGCACATGTTCATAAGCTTCAAAAAGACAGCGCATGGTTTGCAGTTTTACCACCTCTTGGTAAGGGCCTTCAGCAACTGACAAAGGAAATAGTAAAATATGTAAACAGACCTCTCTTAAGGCACAGGATTTTAACATGAAGTGTGAGCAATGTCCTAGCCCTGAACAGTGTTCTGAAAATAACTTTCTACATAAAGAGAACTATCACATGTTTTATGGATAGCTTTATGGTTATCGAATGCATAGCACCTCTACCCCAGCGCTACCCAATCTGAGGAGCATGATATGTGTGTCTGGATATTCTTAATTGTTGCAGTGGCAGACTGACAAACCAACAGAGTGTTAAATACAGGCAAAAGAACAAACAGATTTGCCAAATTTAGTTAATAGAGGGTATCTAATGCCGAAGTCAGTGACTACTCCTTAGTCATCAGTGACCTTGGTATTAGATAGATACCCACTACAAACTGTATTATGCACATTGTCAAAAGATTGGGAATCCCTGCTCTACCACTTCTGTTGGAAAAATTATCCTATGCACACACCACCCTCTCAGTAAAGTATTTTAACTTACCTCACATTGAATATCCAATATCTGGGCACCGGTCCTTAAAAAGGACATAATGGAACTAGAAAAAGTGCAAAGGAAAGCTAAAAAATGAATAAGGGGAATGGGGGATCTTATTTATAAAGAGAGACTAAAAAAAGTTACATTTATATACGCTAGAAAATGGAGGGGATATGATAACATATAAATATGTTCAAGGCCAATATAAAGAGCTCTAAAGTGACTCTGGTAATGTTCAAAGAAAAAGAGGTCATCCTTTGAAACTGGACGAGCAAAGATTTCATAGACAAAAAGGAAGGAATTATTTGGGTAAGGACAATAAAGAGCTATGGAATTCACTGCCAAGAGAGGTGATGCTATCAAATAAAACAGGCCTTCAAAGAGTCTGGATATACTTTGGTGAGTTTTGAGGGACTTTTTGAGGTTGACAAAGAGGTAGAGGGCTGGAGCTCTGTGGAAGGGAGATACAGAGAGAGGCAACTCGGGCAAAATATTGCAGGTGTGAGAGGGAAGAGGTGATGAGGTTGGAGGTGAGCCTAAGTCCATTTGAGGAGTGCAGGACAGTATCTGTCAACGAGGAAGGAATTGTAATGAGGGGCCGAGGAGTTTACGGCTTTGTAAGTTAACTTTTATCCTAGAGCAGACAAAGTCTAGGATAGATAAATCTGTCCACGTGATGTTAGAAATTATGAATTTAAACAGTTATCCATAATGCTTTTTACCATCATGCAACTCACATTATCCACTATCCAATAGCTTCTTAGTAAGTTCCGCTTATAAACTTACTTCTTTGAATTTCATCCACAATGAAAGGATCAAATCGAATTTTGTCAATGCTTTCTTCCAAGCAATAGGTTTGGTAGATCTTTTTCACCTCTTCATGTAGACACAACATTTCGTCATCAGATAGTTCAGGTCTTAGAATTTTGTCATTAAATTCTTCTGCACAGAAAACAACCAAATACATTGTTGCTTACAGAAATGATTAATACACAGAATGCACAATAAAGTCTGGCAGGCCACACCTCCATAGCTGCATGTCTATTTAAGCACTAATGATTCCTCTTATGGGAGTGTTGAACAAGATGACAGTATCCTCAGGTCGTCCTCCACGCTCATTGAGGAGTCTCTTAGTGTGCATTGTTTGGTGAAGATCACTTCTTTACTTGGAAATCTGGAACATTTATTAGCTTTTCTGGTGACTGCATTATCTTAAACCAGGTTAAAAGCTGTCTCTAAGTGAGTTTTTCTTGTGGGAAACTTATTAAAAGTGAGCTACATCTGATTTCTTATAATACACACTATGTTATGGTTTCATCTTTATTTTTTATCAAGCTTAGTTACATGAAGACCAAAAAGTTTATTATTACACGCAAGGAATATTAAAAGAAGTATCCATTATAATTTATACAAACACAGTTGTGTTTAGGGAGCACATTATTCGTTATGGTGTATTTTGTGCATGGATACACTTGGAGAACACCTTGGTTTTCTGTTCAGTTTATTGTATGTAACATTTGGAAAGTTTGAGCTCCTTGTCACATCGGTTCATATAAAAATGATATAATATATATATATATATATATAAAAAAAAGTTTCTGATGATTTATGGTAAGTATTCGATACACAAGCACCTACCCACTGTCAAGCAAAACTGCAACACATGCACAGCTCCCTCTTGTTTCAGAAATTTCATGAAACGGAATAAAAGATCCTGTTCTGCCCTGATTTCTTTCAATTCCAGTTTGAGCACCTTGAAAATGGAGAATGAAATCTAATGTTATTACATTTAAAATTAATGAGGTTTAATCTTTTCAGAATGGAAACTAAATAAATTCCCCAATGTGTTTCATTTAAATTGTTTCCCCCCAGTTACCTACCGAGGGATTTTTGTTTTTAGGCTCTGCAAATTTCTGGAGAAATGGTACCAGATTGGAAATTGGCTCAGTTGCTTGTTCAGGCTGAAATACAATCAAATACCAGGTTACCATACTGCTGGAAGCCATCAGCATTCACATTCAAAAGATGGAAGGATCAATAAAAATGAATACTAACTGGACGGTCATCAATGAAAATGAGAAGTAGCCGGTTGACATTATCCTATGGGGGGGAAAAAACACAACATAACAGTCAGCAAACCCATTTAAAATTATGAGGCAAGTGCACCACTAACTCTTAGAACTATTATATGGATTATTTAATGGATTAAAATCAACTATGCATAGGTAAAAGGGAGACCCAAAGAATAGCCACAACTTTTAAAAAACAATGAGGTATTTATATGACTGTGTACTTTAGATTACTCTAGAAGTGTAGGTGTTGGATATACTTTAAGGCGCCAAAAAAAGTTAAATTAATGTGTTTCTTCATTGCGTTCAACAGATATATTGAACAACAGAGAGAGGCTCAGAATGATGAAGTCACCCCTAACGTATTGAATAAACAATTGGACTTTAGTAGAATAGAGAACTAACAGTATCAACACTCCAGAAGACTATAATCCAGAGTGATATACACTATGCTAAAATATAACTTTTATTATAATCTCATTTGATTTTATTTACTCACTCTATTGTGATCGTGGTCTCACATTTATTTGTTTACTGAATCACGGATACCTAATTTGTTATATTGATTAATTTTTAATGATAATAATAAAAGCTTAATTTTAGCATAGTGTATACCAATCACTGTGGGATATACTGACTAATATAAAACTAAACTAGGCTTCCCAAACGGGGGCATGTGAAGTCTATAGTGAGGTGCTAGTAACTCAGGTTAAGTGTTGGCGCGTATATTTAAAATAAGTTATTGGTCTAGTAACTTGTTCACAAACAAAGAGGGCTAGGTGTGGAGAAAATAAATAACGATAAAACCTAATGCCCTTGACACACGGTATCTATCCGAGCCATAGGACATGGATATTTAAGAGACTAAAGTGCTCAAAATGCAAGGGGGAGGGAATGAGACTTTGGTGAGGGGGGTTGCATGATCTCAAAATGGGTCTCATCACTAGCAGAGCCACAGTCATATCAAACAGACCTCTTCAACAAAGACTAGTAGCAAGTGGATTAGCTAAATGCTACTGGCAATGTCAGTGTATGCCTGTAGCCCGTTCAGCTGCTGAGAGTCAGAAATGACTGTAAACTGTAAAGATACACAGCAGGTTTACATCAGAGATGTGAGTCTTTACATTTTACTCCTATGAAATAAATATTTTTTTAAAATAATGTTTATTAGAAAGAGGGTAGAAGCAGTTGTTTGAACTAGGGATGCAACATAATTAAAGTCATCAAGCAGATAGGATCCAAGTACACTTCGGTATGGGGACACACGTACCGGATCAGCAAGGAAATCCAGCGAGGGTAGAAACACGGATCCACACAGAATCTCTCTCACCAACAATGTGAGAGGCCTGGAAAATAATTTAACTTCAGAAAATGTTCTGCTTACAACGAAGTCCTACAAATATCTATTAACCCAACTGCAACAATCATCACAGTGAAATAACAAATAGTGACAAATCTTGCTATTCAAGTCTACTGATCCATAAAATCCTGGCTTTTTTTCTGTTCCACCTGCATGTTTCTTTTTTGCAACTACCTTATTGTGCAGTAGCATTGATTACTGAGTGACCAGTGTGGATGTATGCCATCTCAGCATGATGACGGCAAATCCGATAAGTTCATGACAGGATGGATTTTTGTGTCACTTTTGTGAGAAGCATAGGGGAGGAGAAAAAAAAAACACAAAGTACTGCTCATGGGTATCTCTTTCTCCCTCAACAGTCAATATGTACACTGAAAACCTAATTACCTGCCTAATTTAGCCATTTTCTTACACACATTTCGAATACAAATGGCATATGAAATTGCAAATGCAATCAGTCAAAAAAACTAAAATAGTTTCTTGTTTGGCTCTTCTATAGAAACAATGGATAAAATGTCTTGCATATTTGTGATGTAAAAGTACTACAATTCCATCTTGGGGCACTACTTTTCACTTTTTCATGGTCCATCAGGTTGTTAGAGACATCAATTGTTAATCCTGGTTTTACGCAAGTAGATATAGGTACTTAATAAGGTACTTAAAGTACTTAATATGTACTTAATACGAGGTACTTAATAAGTAGTAGAGTCCACCTTTTGTTACTTTAAATAATACTCTTTGAAGAGATTCAGCTTTAGAGTTACACATGCACATAAACCCCTTTTTTAATAATATGTTCACATTACAAACTGATGGAATGATTTGTGGAATGCTTTTGCATCTGCTAAAGAAAGCACCAATAGAAATGGCTAGTGGACATAGAAGAAGGACCATTTGGTGCCTGGTCTAAGACGATACTTGAACAATAAAATCGAATTATGTTCACCTGCTATCTGTTGACTTAGGGGGGAGGATAAACGGGAATAGAAGTTCTGTAAGTTTTCGAAGGTAGGACAACTCATCTCTACGGCTTCTCAATGCAACATGGAGATCAGGTCCGTATTCTTCCAAAGCAGCCTGCTGAAGGTACTCAGAGTTTTTTACTAATGAGAAAGCAAAATAAATTAAGCATCAAGTTTAAGAAGGTAAGATGCATATTCCCTAGAACATAAATTGACAAAATAACACAGAAACATATGTCGGCAGATAAGTTATTTCGGAAGCCAAATTGCGAGCTACACAATATGCCCAGATATGACCCCGAAAAGCTGTGCAATTCTAAACCGAAAGCATCCAAAAATACACCAAACCAAAAATATCCTTCGACTTCTAATGGATACTAGACACACGTTTCTGGATGAATTTGGCTATTATGGGACTAGCCGAATTTCCCCCGAGCAAAAATGATATTTAAAAAAAAAAAAAAAGAATTTACTAATGAGCAATTGAGAAAGGTTCTTTGTTTTGTTTTTTTACAGAATGTAGATGGCCTAAACAAAAAGCAGCTTAACAACTTCACACCTACTGAATCTTTATGTATCTGCTGGTGCTTATAAACGTATTATGAAGAAATTGAGGGGTAGCTTGATGGGGATTAATCATGCAAATCAGGATAGCTGGTTGTAAGTTGATTGCTTGGGAAGACAACAGTTCAACTATAAGTTTGACATTTTTGAATGATATAATAACCTGGAAGGGTACATTAAAATAGTACAGATGTCATCCATCTCAAAAGAATCATTGCTGACTAGGCCCTAACACGGATCAAAAGAGTTCTATTACACAGTGATTTTATTTACCTTTTTGTCTTGCTTTTGCAATGATTTCAATATGTTTCATAGCTGCCTTCAATAATTTCCTGGTTATAAGTGATGGAATGTCCACCTGGAAATGAAGCATAAAAAAAAGGACTTGGATTCTTTGGGGCAGTTGTTTTTTGATTTTAAAAACAGTGATACTTGATTGAATCATGCAGTTTTAAGCACGCAATATGTTTATTATACCACTTGATTAGAATGCAAGATGTATATAGAACCATATAAAAAGAATTGCACAAAAAAGTATAATGTAAAGAAACTAGAAGGTGCAATCGTTATTTAACACTAAGCGCACGTTATCACCATTCTCCTCTACTGTATCCTATATTTGTGTGTGGTTATGGAAACATATCAATTTTTTTTTGTGCTGCTGATGTGAGGTATAAACTGTGAGTCCACAATTATTTTATGTCTTGTACTCCAGTTTCTTATGTATAATGGTGATTCCGCCTTTTTTACACATCCTGGCAATTTCCGGTGAGATTATGTGCACCTCTGTCAAAATGTGTTCGGTGGATGCTGGATCCTAATTCCCAAGCGTGTGTGGGACCAGCACATGGGGATGGGAGGGATCATTGCAGCTGATTCTACGAAACCGCTTCACCGCGACCTCTTGGCCAGGTGATAGAAGGTTTAGCACTCGATTTGGCGTTCGGGGTAAGTATTAGGCTCAGGGTTAGTTTTAGGAGGTTATTACAGTTTTTTTTTATTGTTATTTTTAAGCGCACATAGTTCAGTGCTTATACTGTCGCAATGAAATGCATGTGCTGCCATACACCTGACAGTTCAGCGCTGAACTGTCAGCATTGAAATGGACGCAATGAACCTAGATGCCCAGCACACCCCTATTTGGCTCCATTTCCACATTCACCCGTGTTATACCTATCCCCCATTATTTTTAGTTGTTGCTACTGACAAGAACACAGACTTTGTGAATTTAATTCAATTTCAACTTGGGCATGTATTTCCAGTTAGTTCAGTTCCACTGATTAAGTGATTTAGTGGTCATTTATTTAGTGGCTATTATGTTAAGCTCTTAGAATTCATAAAGGACTTTCAGAGGTGGATTGGCTGGCAGGGCTTGCCTTAGCAGACAATGGTTCTGAGGACATGTTACGCAGCATAAACGTTCTGTCAGCCAGATGAGTAGTAATGCACAAGTAATGTCAACTGGCAAATATAACATATGGTAAACGATTACAGTGACAAGGGCATGTTGAAAGAAGGTAAGTGAGCATATAGCTGTACCCACAATGGCACAGATCTCTTGTGCAGCTCCATTGTAGTCCAGTGATGCAGGGTGTCTGCACATTAGGTCATATCTGACACTCTGCATCACAAGACTGCACTCTAATCACTCAGGGATGTCAGTCATTTGCGTTGGGGGCAGGCAGATGCGCATTTGGCACCATCTTTGTATATGATGGTTTAGATGTTCTACAGCAAGGCATAATTTTAACATCTACAAATCAAAACGTCATTGTGAAACGACAGCACACTTTAAGACCAGGAGAAGGCTTGTGCAAGAAAAACTCAAATGATATAAAATAATATTATTACCTTTTGTATTCTTCGCACTAGGACAGACGCAAAGAAACGCAATACCAGCCTCATTTCATCTATAAAAGACTCATCTTCAGTTATGTCACTGTTGCAAAACAGAAAAAAAAAAAAGTTTGGATAAAAGAAGATTGCTCAGTTTGATTCTCTGTACATATAAATTGGTAATGATGTAAATTTACAACGTGATCTCTGGAGCCTTAGTGCTGATGAAATACTACATCCAATTTTCCATATCAATGTCTATTTCCACTAACCTTTATTTACATATGTAATGGACAATATATCAAAGACACTTTAATAAAGATAGACGATACACATTAAAGGAACAAGAAACCTTGTTTAACCCTTGCTTCCTTGAAGGAAGCAAGGGTTAAACAAAACATGTCCCGGGATTTTTAAGTAAATCCGACGTGTGTCTTAATAGAGACACGCGGGTTTACTATCTGCTGTCTCTCACATGCCAGACATAGCAGTTCCTGGTTGTCAGAACGGGCACAGCAAATCAGAGAGGGGGCTCGCCCCGCTCTGACTGCCGACTACAAGGGTCTCTCGTTGCTAGCACAGAGAGAGACCCTCGTTTTTGCATGGGATTGACAGGGGGAACCTAGTTAAGTTCTTCTCTGATGATCCCATGCCAAAACGAGGGTCTCTTGCTGCGCTAGCAGAGACAGCCAGTCGCCGACCAGACGGGTGCCTGCTTCCTATGGAAGCATGGCAGCTGTCTGTCAGAGGATAAACTCTAATCAAAAGTACACGCCAGTTTACCCTCATCCTAGGGACAACTAAAATTTCACTTATGCTTCTATATTAGAAGCACAATTGAAAAATTATGTTTGGTGTCCCTTTAAGCTTATATATCTACAATCCATACTACAGATAATATAACTTACTTTTTCATATACTATATTATTTCCATGGCCTTTACGGCTTAACTGTATAACAAGTGCGAATCAATGTGTTCTTCTTCCTTAGTAAATATCCTACACAAACTCATATTCTAGAGCTGCTAGTCCAAAAGATAATTTGGTGAACTTCCATACACTTCAGTAACAGAATTCTGATTTCTTAAAATTATAAAGGAAACCTAATTCATGTATTAACAAGTTGCCTGAATTTAGATTTTTGTATCCCTTTCCATCTTGATACAGAACAATTACCAGGTCTTATGTTATGGGATTCTTCCTGTAGAGGTTTTATATTAGATGTCAATGAGCCAGAGAGGTGGGCTGCTCGACTCACTCATTATATCACATAATTAGATCTGCACTCCGAATAGTGGGTGCAGTTAACAAGACCTCACTCAGGTCCCAGACAGCCACAGAAATTTAAACATGCTCCGCATTCAAGATGATTTATTGCGACACTGGTTACTTTCAACCCAAAGGAGTTTTTTTCAAGCCTCTTCAAAGGCCAGAAAAGGACTCCTCTTGGGGTTAAAACATAGCCAGCATCACCATAAATCTCCGTGCATGGGAGTGCGGAGCATTTGTGGCTGTCTAGGACCTGATTGAGGTATTGTTAATTGCATCCTTTCTTCGGAGTGCAGATCTGATAATCCTTGTGCATGGTTTAAATTATTGAGAACTATTTATTTGTGGCAGTAATAATATCGGTAGTAAAGTGTTGGAACTTCATAAGTGCTGAGTGTTTTTTTTTTTTTTTGTGAATAGTTGAAACTATGCTTAACGAATGATGAATAGGATAATAATACAATTTCATGGTAGTGATCCTAAATTTTGCGTTCACTTGCATCTCCTATAAGTTTGGACATACAATGCATGTGCAACCACAATAAGACTACTTACCGATACCATGGGTAAACAAAGTTTTCCAGCACTAGTTCAAATACCTGCATAGATCAGAAGAGACTTTAGTTTTGAGAGAGTACATATGTAACCAGAACAAAGGCTCTTGTTCTCATTGACAGTTTTATGCTTCCTTGCATGAGAGTTGGAATCATTATTTTACAGCTAGATTTCTATATATACCTAACAAATTGTAATATGTCAAGGTGAATGGTTAGAGTTAGGACCCACCTAGGGGGGTCTGCCTTGACGTTGGCAGGTGGGCTCATCCTCTCATGGCCATTGGAGGTAACTAAAAACCTCCATTTGTTTTAAATACATAGGGATAAAGGAGAGAGCGCAGGTAACTTGTTTTTCTTTTGTTTTTACTATAAATTGTAATATGTATTAAACATAATTGTTATTATTAATATAAGAACACATACCTTGCACTGAATAGGAATTACAACACTTAACACACACTCATATATAAAACCATGGACAGATCATATAATTAAAGAGGTGGTTTGATTTACTGCACTTATTTTCTGGAGATAAGGATCCCTTTTGTGGATTTACTTTCTGTGTTCATTTCTAACTAATAATGTTTTTTCCAAAATAAGACCAGACAATTGTTAATCTACTAAATTAAGCTCCTGGATTTAAATTATATCCCAACTAAATGTTTCACTGCCATTTCATAGTACGGTGTAGTATGGTTGCCATTGGAGCTGATAGCTATCTTTTTGGGGAGAAAAAACTAATTAAAGAATGTTACAATAAATGTAACAAAATACAATCTGAATTCTAATAACTTTTTAGTGGGATGTTTCCCAGCAATTCCTCCACATTTCATTCTGATGGAACTACATCTATAAGCATTAAATCATTTAAATCTATATCATGTACCACATAGGATTCCTTCATATACCTAAACAAAAACATAGTGCTATGTAGAACCAATGAAAAGAAAAAGTGAAAAATAGTACAAAAAAAAGGAACTACCTCTGACAAAGAAGCATCAACTTTCGAGGGCACTTTAAGATCAAGCCACGGCTGATAGTTTTCCAGCTGAAGTGTAGGCCTGAAAATTAACAGCAAATTTCATAATTTTATTATTTTATTTAATCAAGTGCAATTTAACAGCTTACAGGATACAATTCAGACTAACATACCTGTGTCTTTTGCATTTAACCTTACCGCACACAGCACAGCTATGACCTTGTGGGAAAAGCTCTTGTAGTTCTAGCTGCTAAAAAAATAAAAATGACATTTAGTGTGTGTTGACCATTAAAATTAAGTTTACAAGGGATTATGCAGAAACAGCAGATAGGTTATTAGGGCAAAAGGAGATGTTTTAACATACAAAGTCTTTCTCAGAGAACCTTTCACATAGTCCACAAAATAGGAATAGCTATATTTTATCTTGTAGTCCATGACTTAAATGGACTAAGATATTTATATATTTTTTTATATAGAGTACTTTGCTAGTCCATAAAACACATTTGGCCTACTATTATGGTAGTAGGCTGTGTTTTACTTTATTTCTATTATTTATAACACAGTAAGGACAAATGCCTGTACCAAGTGCCATGATTTGCCCAAGTCGGATCTAACTTGCTATAAACATACACCAGAGGGCAGCAAAGCTATGTAATCACAATATATGGGAAGATTAAAAGTAATGTCCATACAGCTTCAATATTGGAAGAAACAAGGATTCTTTTTCCAAAATCTCTAGAGTTTATAATATAGTACATCTAATTTTTTTGTTCTTTTAACAGTGTTTGCCAGGACTATACAACATAAATTATGTATGCATTGTTATTGCAAAATTAAAAGTATAGATTAATTTTGTACAAATTTAACACATTTTTTTTAGTTTGTGGAACTAGATGCCAATGAACTACTGCAGTGGGGAATAATTAAGTGCTTGGGCCAGTTACATAGTTTTTAATTTTATTTTGAAACATGTTGCATGACGCAAGTCTTATTTATGCTTATATATGCAATAATGTCCAGTTTTTGTAACTTCTAAGTGTATAGCTGTATGATCAAAACTATGCATGTTCCGTGATTCTCCCATTGCCAAATGGCAAAAGCGCGCATATGCACGGTGACAGTTCATGAGACTACCAATGGGGACATCACTGATGTCACTTGCACACTGGGGATCCTCATGCGTCGCAATTGAAAGGCCCTAAATGGTTTCCAAGAGACACCAAGAGTCAGGAGAAAAAAAAAGAGGAATCCTGCAAAACAAAAAATGTGATGGGAGCCACATCTACCCCAAAATAGACAGTGCTAAAATAGCCTGCCCTATAGGATGGTACCAACCCACAGACATAGGTTTTGGCCTATCATAGGCCTAGTCTGTGTGGTACAGTGGGTGTCCTCCTAGGTGCAGTGAGCTAGGTAACCCCATTTGGGCATACCCTGAATGATCAGAGACAAAAAATGGGATGGAAGCCACACCTCGAGAGAACTCTCGGGAGGGGCAACACCATAAGGCTTATGACTTGAGAAAGACCAACGGGGTCGAAATGTTGCCCCTGGACCGCAGTACTGATCTTTTCTTACTATTTGTTCATTGAGGGGCCTTGGTGGAGTCCTGCTCGTGCACCGACTCTTTGGAGTGCTTGATACCGTAGGCCACAAAATGTGCATAGTATAAGCATGTTAGCATGCACAAATCCTTTTTGTATTTGCAATAAAGTACACACGAGTAGACACGTCCCCAGCCAGTCTTCTGAAAACTCTTAAAATACAAATGAATACTCCTCATGCTCTGCACTTCCTCTGCTGAAAATAACTGATAAAGCACTGTACATGCCCATGACTCAAGAGATGAAGGGGGAATTAAAATGAGATTCTCATGAATCCCATTCATCTTTATGAGAGTATTGGAACTGGATCTTAAAAACGAGGCTGCAGATACCCAGGTATTGGAAGAAGCAACAAAACCCTGCGATGGACAGGTAAATATTATAGATTTTAAATTTATTAACCCCTTCATGACCAGACTGTTTTTGTAATGTTGTGCGTTAATGACCGTGGCTGTTTTTACACTTCTGAGGTGTTTGTGTTTAGCTGTAATTTTATTCTTTGTTATTTGATGTACCAACACATATTATATATTGTTTTTTTCAGGACAAGAAGGGCTTTCTTTTGATGCCCTTATTTTGTTTATATCATTTATATTATTATGAAAAAAATCGAAAAATATGTTGAAAAATGTATAAAAACAACACTTTTCCTGACTTTTATTTGTAAAATCTTTTACTAAGCTACAAAAGCAAATAAAAAAACCTGCTAATTAGATTCTAATATTGGTTCTGAGTTTAGAAATACCCAATGTTTATATGTTTTTTTGCTTTTTTTTAAATGTTGTATTGTAATAAATACAAGTAGCACCTAGCTGTTTCAAAACCATTTTTTCCAAAATTTGTGTTACTGACATTGTAACATCGATATTAGACATGCATTGCTGAATCAGCCCCGCATGTACACATTTTTTTTAAAGTAGACATCCCAGGGTAGTCAAATTGGGGTATTTTAACACTTTTCATGCAGTAATTTTCCCACCAATCTTTGACAAGTTTTGGCGTAGTAATTTTTTTGTGTTTTTTTCCCCACACTCTTTGTATTTAGGTAAGAATTTAAAGGGGTTGTTCTGGTTTTTTTTGCCAAACAACACCCCAATATATGTTAAGCAACTTCCCCTGAGTAAAGCGGTACCCCACATGTATAGGTTTGCTAGTGTTATGTGGCAGGTAAAGGGACAAATTTAAAATACGGTCATTGCAGCTTTAAAACATGTATTTATTATGTAATGCTTGTGACTACATTTCCTATCATGCTCAGCCAGCCAAAAGTGACCGTAGCGTCATAGGGAATGTAGTCTATAGTAGGAAGCACAAATTGTTGCTATCCTTGCAATCCTGCGGCTGCATGGATGATATATCCAGCTGCTGCGGGCCCCTATCTACTGTTGGGGGGCCAATGCAAGGCACTGGCCCCACTAGCAGTTTTTTTTTTTAATATAAAATATCCATAGAGGACCACCAACAGACCTAACATGTCCTCTAAGGATTAACGTCTTATTTTTATTTAATTTAATAGTATTTATTTTATTTTTATTATTATTATTTATTTATTTGTATTTACTTTTTTATTTATATTAGACTAACTTTATCCCTAGGGTTATGGTTAGTACAAACCCTAATTCTAACTCTAGGATTAGGGTTTTGATGATCTCTAACCCTAACCCAAGGGTTAAGGTTAGCAAAATAAAAATATAAATAAAAAAAATATTTTTTAATTTCTTTTTTTTTTTATAAAAAAAAAAACCTGTGGGGCCTGGATGGGCTTGGGGGGACCAGGGGTGGCTTCCAGCACTATATTTAGTCTCTCCCTGCCCCACGATCGCTGTGGAGCAGGGAGAGATTACAGCTGTCAAAGCAGGCAACTGCTTTGACAGCTATTAACATCCGGGCACTGTGATTGGCTGTCACGGTGCCCGGATGTTTCCGGGGGGGCCTCAACCGACATGGCTGAAGTGTCTCGATATCGAGACACTTAGCCATGCCGTTTAAATCACGATCGCGGCATGCCAGAGCACATACCGCGATCGGATCTGCATGACGGTCCTGGACCGTCATTGGTCACGAAGGGAGTTTTTCCTCATGACGGTCCAGGACCGTCATTGGTCACGAAGGGGTTAAAAATATGTAGTTTTGTTACGGTTGCTTGAATGCCCCTAGAGGCAGTCAGCAACATTACAGTGAAAAAAAAATCTGAAAAGCTAACCCTAGATCTACAAACCCTAATTCGGGGGTTAGGGTTAAAGTTAGGGTTAGTGCAAGTGTTAGATTTTGGGTTAGGGGTAGATTTAAGGATAGGTTTAAAATTAGGGTTGGCCTCAAAAGGTCACTGTAGGATATAACGTGAAAAAACAACAGAAAAACATGGAAACATTGGTATTTCTAAATTTATGACAAATACTATAAACTATTTAAATGGGGTCTTTTTACCTTTTGTAATTGTATAAAAGATTTTCAGGTAAAATTTATAATTTAAAAAAAAAATGACATCAAAGTTTAGGATTTTTATATAGCAAATTATATCATATAATGAAAAAAAATGGTATAAAAAAAAAAAAAGCTCCATCTGTCTTTAAAAAAAATTATATATAACTTGTGTGGGCGCACTGAACATGAAGAAACACAGTAAAGCACCTGACAAAAAAAAGTACAAAAATAAAGGAATTCTGGTCTTCAAGGCACATTAAATGCACCATAAAACTCTGCCACTAAGGGGTTGAAGAGTTTGTACCCTACTTAACTACTTACATTTATGCATCTATTCTAATATATGCAAGAATATCCAATTTCAAATTAAGCCAAATTATTCTCAGATTATGAACAAGCCATAGAATAAATAATCTACCTTAGGTTTGTATTTTATGTGAAACAGAATATTTGGAAGTAACGAATCCCGATCCAGGAGGCAATAGAAGGTCACAACTCCACCAACAAATGACCAGAAGATCATAAAGATGTGAAGATATCTGCCAAGGGAAAAAATAAACATCACATAGCAGGAAGAAATGTTTGAATAAAATGATGCAATATAAGGCAAAATATTGATACAATAACCTATTAAGTCCTTGGTGACAACATACAGTCACACTCACTCACACAGACAGACACCGTCACAAAGACTTATTAAATTAGATTAAATGCTTTCTTGCAAAGGGTCAGGGAGTACCTGAGAGAGAGGGAATAACCCTCGAACACTTATAGAAATGGGTACAAGGGAAAAGGTGCTCCCAGTTCAAACATAATAACTTTTATTAGTTGATTTAAAATGTTCTCAAACAAACACATAATAGTGCTCCAAAAGAAATAATGAAAGAAATGAAAAGTGAAAAAAATATAATGAACAAATAATAAAAACCAAGAGTTAAACCCTTTTTTGGTTTTGGTTGTTAGATTTAAATAGCTTCAAATTAGGTAAATGAGGTACACTTGATAATAAATTAAAATCACTATAGTATTAGCTTAAGATATGGGGGTGAACCCTTAGTCAAATGAGTTCTCTATCTTTAGAAAAAAATAGGACCACAGTAAGTCTAGACTGTTTGACCTGCATATAAAGATTCCCTGCTTGACTGAAAAAAAGAGTAAATAAAATTAATAATAATTTAGGAATAAATGCCTGTGCGTGTTGAAAATTGCTTGTGAATTATTTGCTCATGAATAGAGGTGCTTAGGTGGTTTGTTGCTCCTAAGTAATAGCAGACTTATAGGACAATGAACAAACAATTGGTTAAAATATTATGTGTAGGGTATTAGGACATAAAAAGATCAAGAAATTATCTTAACCCCTTCGTCATGCAAGGGAAAAACTCCTTTAGTGGCATACTGCGATTTAAACGGCAAGGAAAGGTAGTCACAAACAAGCATTACATAGTAAATACACATTTTAAAGCTGCAATGACCGTATCCTAAATGTGTCCCTTTATCTGCCACATAACCCCTAGCAAATGTGGGGTACCGCTATACTCAGAGGAAGTTGCTGAACATATATTGCGGTGTTGTTTGTAAAAAAAAAAAACAACAAAAAAAACCAGAACAACCCCTTTAAATTCATACCTAGATACAAAGTGTGTGTGCGGGGGACACAAAAAAATTACTATGCCAAAACTTGTCAAAGTGTCATAATACCTCAAGTTGAATACCCTGGGATGTCTATTTTATAAAAATGTGGGGCTGATTCAGCCATTCATGACAGATATCAGTATTAAAATGTCAGGAACGCTAATTTGGGGGGGGGGGGGGGGTATGGGGGAGAATGGTTTTGAAACAGCAACAAATGTGCTACTTGTATTTATTACACTATAACATTAAAAAAAAGCAAAAAAACAAACATTGGGTATTTCTAAACTCAGGAACATTTAGCGGGTTTTTTTATTTGCTTTTGTAGCGTAGTAAATCATTTTACAAATAAATGTCAGGAAAAGTGTAATTTTTATAAATTTTTCATCATATTTGTCTATTTTTTTCATAATAATATAAATGATATGAACAAAATAATGGCATCAAAAGAAAGCCCTTCTTGTCCTGAAAAAAACCAATATATAATATGTGTTGGTACAGAAAATTACAAAGAAGAAAATGACAGTTAAACACAAACACCTTAGCCACGGTCATTAACGCACAACATTCCAAAAAACAGTCTGGTCATGAAGGGGTTAATTTAATAACCCAAACAAGGGTTAACGAATTTCAATCAAGAATCGGCATTGCTATTGTCTCTATTGAGAAAATCAGCAAGCATAACAGAAGAGGGCAAAACAACATCTGCTGTTCCTCCCACTGTTTGAGCAATTTGTGGTAGGAGCCTATCAAACCCCCAGTATTTTGCAAACATACATGGGCACACATTCATTCCCAGTGTCACGCCTATACTCAGTTATCCAATCAGAAATGAATTCTAGGAACCAATCACAGATGGCGATCATAATCACACCCCACCATCAAATGATATAAAAACCATTAAACACTAGCTGTTCATTTTGTCCCCCTGATGACACCATGCATATTAGAAGAAATGTTTGCAGACCCACAGTTCTAACCCAAGCATAGTCTATTTCCCTGCAATCTCAGGTGTTGGAAACTTCTATAGAAATAAGAAAGTAAAACATGTGCAGTGTATGTTTTGCTTATAACTAGTGATCTTGGTGCTAGTAATTTGTGGATGCTTTTTATGATTTTGTGAAGGAGCAAGATAACAGCTGTGATTGTTTGTTGCTGCTCTCCTTTCACAGCCTAAGCTCCAAGCAGCAATCTGTCTACTCTATCTGGATGCAACAAACTATTCTCAAGGGTTAATTCACCCTATTCAGTACAACAAGCTTGGTTGAAAAATCGTTAACCCTTGCTTTGGTAATCAAATTAAGATAATTTATTTTCCTTTTTGTGTCCTAATACCCGACACATAATATTCAAACCAATTGTTTGTTCAGTGTCCTATAAGTCTGCTATTACTTAGGAGCAACAGACCACCTAAGCACCTCTATTCATGAGCAAATAATTCACAAGCAACTTTCAACACGCAGTTTTTTGGGTTTTTTCACATGCAGTTTTGGCATAGTAATTTTTTTGTGTAAACCCTCCCCCCCCCCCCCCCCCCCCCCCACACACACACTTTGTATCTAGGTATGAATTTAAAGGGGTTGTTCTGTTTTGGTTTTTACAAACAACACCGATATATATGTTCAGCAACTTCCTCTGAGTATAGCGGTACCCCACATTTGCTAGGGGTTATGTGGCAGATAAAGGGACAAATTTAGGATACGGTCATTGCAGCTTTAAAACGTGTATTTATTATGTAATGCTTGTTTGTGACTACCTTTCCTTGCCGTTTAAATCGCAGTATGCCACTAAAGGAGTTTTTACCTTGCATGACGAAGGGGTTAAGATAATTTCTTGTCCTTTTTATGTCCTAATACCCTACACATAATATTCTAACCAACTGTTTGTTCAGTGTCCTATAAGTCTGCTATTACTTAGGAGCAACAAACCACCTAAGCACCTCTATTCATGAGCAAATAATTCACAAGCAATTTTCAACACGCACAGGCATTTATTCCTAAATTATTATTAATTTTATTTACTCTTTTTTTTTTCAGTCAAGCAGGGAATCTTTATATGCAGGTCAAACAGTCTAGACTTACTGTGGTCCTATTTTTTTTCTAAAGAGAGAACTCTTCAAGATAACTCACTTGACTAAGGGTTCACCCCCATCTCTTAAGCTAATACTATAGTGATTTGAATTTATCAAGTGTTTATTTTTAAACATTTAAATTATTTAAAGTGTTTATTTTAAGACAACCAAGACCTTTTTTGGTATTAAAGCTTGGTTTTTATTCTTTATTCATTATATTTTTTTCCCTTTTTATCTATTTCATTATTTCTTTTGGAACACTATTGTGTTTGTTTGAGAAAAGTTATTATATTTTAACTGGGAGCACCTGTTACATTCTACTCATTTCTAACAGTCACAAAGACAGCTTTTTTTTTTTTTTCCATTGCAGGGGAGATGGTCACTTCTATTGCAGCCTGGTCTGCCAGGTACAGAACAACTTGTCATCCTGCTGAGAGAAGGGATGTCTTGTGACACAGGACACTCGGACTTTAAAGAACGAGGGGGTGCAACTTGCAATCTGTGCAACCAGCACAGACTTTACCAGCTGGCATAATAAATCTGTTCCAGTGGTAAGGGGTGCCATGTAGTTGGCAATATTAGGGTGCCAGGCTAACCCTAGCTCTAATGCTAACATAGCCTACATATTTTTTTTTTTTTACTGTAATGTTTCTCAACCAACATCTCGTAAGCAATCAATCATTGCTTCTGAAGCTGTTCCCCACATTGGAATGGCATTATGCCTTTCAATGTGACCCTGTGATCACCCCAACTTTGGTTTTTGATGTTGCTGGATGCCTTGACACTGAGGCATTTCATCAACACCGGCTGTGCAAAGGAAGCAATCATTGATAACTTCCTAGGGTCATACAACCTCAGGAAGTGCCTGGCACATACTATGTCACGAAAGGGATTAATAAATGAAAGGAAATCAAGGCAAAAAATTCTTCTTCTTTAATCTTCCATTGAAAATAATTTCACAGGGGTCTCTAATTTCAAATACATTTAATAAGGAGGGGCATGGAGAGATAGGCAGGATTATTTCAATAGCACCAGCAATAACGCTACTAACAATGCTGATCACCACCATTGTTTTTTTTAACCAGGGAATAGATCAGAAGGAAAAAGCACTGTGTATGCCGACATGCACAATGGGTATACTCCTACATCTCTGTGGGAGCTCTCAGATTGGCTCCACAGAGATGCTGAGGACACTACACTGAGCAGGAGAGGTCATAGTTGGAGAATCAAACCCTGCCTGCAAAAAAAGGCAAGTCTTGAAGGTAAGCATTACAAAAAAGATAAACGGTGCAGGAAATAATTGTATATTCACTTTTAAAACATCAGCTTTAACATGCATTTATTTCTGTGGGGTTTTTTTTTTACGTGGAACAGTGCTTTAAAGTTATAATCTGTATTACTTACATTGGAACAAAGTCTTTTTCACATGTAAGTTGGCCACCACTGCTGCTGCCAATCGACAAAATGGCTCTGTGCATGCATGCTGCACCAGTTTTTTTTTTTTTTTTTTGCACTACAGTTGTCCTTTAAGGCTTCCGCCAATCAGATTGCATTGTCATGATGCCTTTGAGAAGGCTTCAGGCAACACTGAAAAAAATTCTCCAACACACATATGATCTCTTCTAGGTTCGAAAGTTTGCGCCATACTGTAAGCACAGCATGATACCTGTTTGGGAATGTTTTTGAAGTTGTAAATCACAGCTTCCGTCACTCTACTTTAGTTCGTAGACTGCCACTAGTGTAAACGTGACAGAATTCTAAACTCAGAACAAAATGTAGTAACTATTTAGATGGGGTCTTTTATACCATTTGTAATTGTGTATACAGTATATAATGTGTGGGTACATTATACAATAAAAAATAAAATTACAGTTAAACACAACCACAGGAGTGAAAAAATTGCCTCTGTCACTAATACTGGAGTACTAAGAAGTAGTGGAGAAATGTCCTAAACTCGTCCATATCCTGTTTTCTTTTCTTCTTTCATTTCAGCTATTCTCATGAGCTGTAAGACAATCTATAACTTGTTTTGTGTGGATGTGTCATAGTCACATTTTGTTTGGAAAGGAAATTGTGGGTCTGTTCCTCCTTGGCAATATATTTTGGTCACATGTAGGATCAGCATATTTTAGAAAGATATATAATGTAATGATAGCAAACTGTTACTGTATAACATTTATGGAGATACACAGAATTGCATGCATTTTTTTCCTAGCTTTATTTATTTTACTTCAAACAAGTGAATTACTAGGCACATAAAGCTTGTTATTACAAACAGAACTAGTTAATGCAATAGTCATATTTGGGATGAGTGGGAGTAAGTATAAATCTAACTCAGTGATGCCAAAGATTTGCTGTTCCAGCTGCTGTGGACTTCATTTTCTTCCATACACAGCCTGACAAATAGCTGGCCGAGCATAATTTGAAATGGAATCCACAGGCGCTGGTACGTTAAAAAGGGTCATCACTAATTGAATCTCTGTCAGTAAAGGATGTCTGCCATATACTTAAGTCACACAGCGACCTCCTGGTACCTGTACAGCAGGATGGTGGACAGTGTAAGGAAAAGCAGAGTGAAGCAAAACAGAGGATACTGTCGGCATATTTCCCGCACTGCTCCCATCCTCAGCCGCTCCTTGAACCAGAGACAGATCTCCCAGGCCGCAGCCATGACGGCGGCGAATGAAAACTGTGCGACTGCTGCCCTCTCTTCCTGAAACAAGGGGTTGGGCGACCACACCAAACTGCGTCACTAAATGACACCGGGCTTCCGCCATCTTGGTGGTGGAAGAGACTGGACGATACATAGACATTTCATAGCAAAGGCATGTAAAACTGCTAAGTCTGCAGTGGTTATTTTAATATAAATCAGTAATGGGTAGTATTTTGACCTCTACTTACAGCGAAGTACGATTCTCATTGTGGCTGGCTAAATTACCCATTTGGGTATAGAGTACAATGAGAAATGTAGTTCGTAAAAGCTGTATTGATAAATCGTTAAAGAAACAGTCAAGTTCCCAAACTCAGTTTGGTGCGAGATGAAGATTACTGCTGGTGTAGTGCACAGGCTTTTTCCCCAGTGTGATTTAGTGTAGGCATTCTGCTTAGAGTGACCACATTTTATTTCTGCCAAGGACACATTTTATATTATATAAATTGTTAGGAAACTTTGGAACCATTTAGAATGAATAATATATTTGCATACCTCCCAAATTTGCCCCCGGGCAAATCGGAACACTGGGGGCAGAGTCTCCGAGGGGTGTTTCAGCGCTACCGCACATGTGTGCAGTCCACTGTGAGACACTTTAGGTCCTGGTGTTCTATCAAATTTCTCAAGCAAATTCTACTGCACAGGTGCAGTAGAATTTGCTCATTGCGCATAGGGTTGCCACCTGGCCGGTAGTTTACCGGCACAGCCGGTATTTGAGGTCTTGAAGCCGGGGCCGGTATACCTAATATACCGGCAATGCAAAGCCTGGTATTTCCCTTGGTGTAGCAGCTTTATGCTGCTGCTGTATCTCCCCCACGTGCAGAGCCTCCTGCCTTCCAGTACACTGTCCCAGAATCATGCGGGGAGAGATACAGCAGCAGCATAGTGACCTGCTCTGTGCTACGGACCTGCTTGGAGCTCAGCCCCCTGCAAGCTGCACTGACCCACACCCAATGGAAGGAAACAGCTCAACCTGACAGCTAGAGACCCCTCCATGACAGGTACAGGGAGAGAGAGAGAGAGACTGTGAGAGAGAGTGAAAGTGACAGTCTGTGAGAGAAAGTGACTGTGAGAGAGAGTGAGTGAAAGTGACTGTGAGAGAGAGAAAGTGACTGTGAGAGAGAGTGAGTGGAAGTGACAGTCTGTGAGAGAAAGTGAGTGAAAGTCTCTGTGTGTGAAAGAGAGAGAGAGCAGTGAGAGAGAGCAGAGACTGTGTGAGAGAGTGAAAGTGACAGTCTGTGGGAGAGAGCAGAGACTGTCTATGAGAGAGAGCAGAGAGAGACTGTGAGAGAGAGAGCAGAGACTGTGAGAGAGAGCAGAGACTGTGTGAGAGAGTGAAAGTGACAGTCTATGAGAGAGAGAGCAGAGACTGTGAGAGAGAGAGAGAGAGAGAGAGAGCAGAGACTGTGAGAGAGAGAGAGAGAGCAGAGACTGTGAGAGGGAGCAGAGACTGAGAGAGAGAGAGCAGAGACTGTGAGAGAGAGAGAGCAGAGACTGTGAGAGAGAGAGCAGAGACTGTCTGTGAGAGTGAAAGTGACAGTCTATGAGAGAGAGCAGAGACTGTGAGAGAGAGCAGAGACTGTGAGAGAGAGAGCAGAGACTGTCTGTGAGAGGGAGCAGAGACTGTCTGTGAGAGAGAGAGCAGAGACTGTCTGTGAGAGAGAGAGCAGAGACTGTCTGTGAGAGAGAGAGCAGAGACTGTCTGTGAGAGAGAGAGAGCAGAGACTGTCTGTGAGAGAGAGAGCAGAGACTGTCTGTGAGAGAGAGCAGAGACTGTGAGAGAGAGAGCAGAGACTGTGAGAGAGAGAGCAGAGACTGTGAGAGAGAGAGCAGAGACTGTCTGTGAGAGAGAGAGCAGAGACTGTCTGTGAGAGAGAGAGCAGAGACTGTCTGTGAGAGTGAAAGTGACAGTCTATGAGAGAGAGCAGAGACTGTCTGTGAGAGAGAGAGAGCAGAGACTGTCTGTGAGAGAGAGCAGAGACTGTCTGTGAGAGAGAGAGCAGAGACTGTCTGTGAGAGAGAGCAGAGACTGTCTGTGAGAGAGAGCAGAGACTGTCTGTGAGAGAGAGAGCAGAGACTGTCTGTGAGAGAGAGCAGAGACTGTCTGTGAGAGAGAGCAGAGACTGTCTGTGAGAGAGAGCAGAGACTGTCCGTGAGAGAGAGAGCAGAGACTGTGAGAGATAGCAGAAACTGTCTGTGAGAGAGAGAGCAGAAACTGTCTGTGAGAGAGAGCAGAGACTGTGAGAGAGAGAGCAGAGACTGTGAGAAAGAGCGAGAGAGCAGAGACTGTCTGTGAGAAAGAGCGAGAGAGCAGAGACTGTCTGTGAGAAAGAGCGAGAGAGCAGAGACTGTCTGTGAGAAAGAGCGAGAGAGCAGAGACTGTCTGTGAGAAAGAGCGAGAGAACAGAGACTGTCTGTGAGAAAGAGCGAGAGAGCAGAGACTGTCTGTGAGAAAGAGCGAGAGAGCAGAGACTATGAGAGAGAGCAGAGACTGTCTGTGAGAGAGAGCAGAGACTGTCTGTGAGAGAGAGCAGAGACTGTCTGTGAGAGAGAGAGCAGAGACTGTCTGTGAGAGAGAGCAGAGACTGTCTGTGAGAGAGAGCAGAGACTGTCTGTGAGAGAGAGAGCAGAGACTGTCTGTGAGAGAGAGCAGAGACTGTGAGAGAGAGAGCAGAGACTGTGAGAGAGAGAGCAGAGACTGTGAGAGAGAGAGCAGAGACTGTGAGAGAGAGAGCAGAAACTGTCTGTGAGAGAGAGCAGAGACTGTGAGAGAGAGCAGAGACTGTCTGTGAGATAGAGAGCAGAGACTGTCTGTGAGAGAGAGAGCAGAGACTGTCTGTGAGAGAGAGCAGAGACTGTGAGAGAGAGAGCAGAGACTGTGAGAAAGAGCAAGAGAGCAGAGACTGTCTGTGAGAGAGAGAGCAGAGACTGTGAGAGAGCGAGCAGAGACTGTCTGTGAGAGAGAGCAGAGATGGTCTGTGAGAGAGAGCAGAGACTGTCTGTGAGAGAGAGAGCAGAAACTGTCTGTGAGAGAGAGAGCAGAGACTGTCTGTGAGAGAGAGCAGAGACTGTCTGTGTGAGAGAGAGCAGAGACTGTGAGAGAGAGAGCAGAAACTGTGAGAGAGACTGTCTGTGAGAGAGAGCAGAGACAGTGAGAGAGAGAACAGAGACTGTGAGAAAGAGCGAGAGAGCAGAGACTGTCTGTGAGAAAGAGCGAGAGAGCAGAGACTGTCTGTGAGAAAGAGCGAGAGAGCAGAGACTGTCTGTGAGAAAGAGCGAGAGAGCAGAGACTGTCTGTGAGAGAGAGCAGAGACTGTCTGTGAGAAAGAGCGAGAGAGCAGAGTGTCTGTGAGAAAGAGCGAGAGAGCAGAGACTGTCTGTGAGAGACATAGAGAGAGACTGTGACAGAGAGAGACTGTCAGAGACTGAGTGAGAGAGTGAAAGTGACAATCTGTGAGAGAGAGCAGAGAGAGACTGAGAGAATGAGAGAGACAGTCTGTGAGAGTTTGTGAGAGTGACAGTATGTAACACACACACACGCTTCTCACTGGCATGATATACAAATAATATATATTATTTCAGTGATAATCCGCCCCCTTTCTGGCTCCACCTCTAATGGCCCCTCCCTCTTGTAGCTCCGCCCACACACGGCAGATATTTTTGGGAGGAAAAGGTGGCAACCCTAATTGCGCACCACAATCAGCCGTAACTTTGGCATAAGTGCGCCTGCGCGAGGGACACACACCACCTCATGCCAATATGCCACAGCCAATTTTCCCATTCACATGCCACTATTAGCCTACCCATAAATATGCCACAGCCGGATTGCCAATTAATATGCCACTATTAGCCTGCCCATTAATATTCCACAGACAATTTGCCCATTAATACACCACCGCCCTCCTCCCCTCTTCCCCAGTAATCACCTGGCTGTCTTCTTTGTGTATCATTTTGCACATTAATATGTCTTGTCACCCTCCTTCCCCCTTCCCCAGTACTCACCTCCTGGCTATTCCACGTCCCCCCTGCCTTCTATGTGCTGCAGGCGGTAGCTCACACAGCCATGTACATGGTTAATGTGTGACGGTCATGTGACCCCCGCGATTGCAAGACAGTCCATTTTGCCCAGACTGCCCATTGCGATATACACGGGACATTTGCCATTTTTCCGGGACAGTTGGCATCTATGACCCTAATAGTGTGAGGATAGTACATGCCAGTTTATCCTATGACTGGCAACTGCCAGACACCAATCAGACAAGCAGTGTGAGCCCCCACTGATTGGTGTTGTGCCTGCAGACCAGCTCTGCCTCAGATCTCTAAAGGTACAAGTCGGGTTTACTTGGGAGGAGTCTATACAATTTTTTTAAATTTTGCTTCTCTCTAGGATGTCCCGTAAGGCCCATTTCAGGAATGCATGTGCCAGCACGTCACACAAAAACATGCTGTTTTTGACAATTGACACGAATGGCATGTCATGTGTTGAAACAAGCATTGGAAGCAATCAACAGTTGCTTCCTATGCTCAGTGGATGTTGCTGCAATGTCTCAATATCGAGGCGTCCAGCAACACCTAAATTTGTCCCCAGGGCGCAATGTAATCGTTCCCTGGAGAAATTTCAAGTGCCATATTGAGAAGCAGTATGCCATTTCGTTATGGTGCTGCCCTGTTGTGGGCAGGAGCATTTGAAAGTGATCAGAGATCAGGGAGTGTTGCTATACATCCCTCTGTCGAATTGGAATGAAAGAACTAAATGGAAAAAAACTACGCTCAGTGTTCGGCTTCACTAAAGCCATCCAAAATCAAGCCTTTCGCTTACGAGATGTGAATGCTTGCAACATTATCACTCACTGCTGTCTGTGTGTTGATTTCCATTGTTTTCCACAATTTTTCAGTGTAATTTATTATTTATTTGATAGTAAATCATATGATTTGCTCAAAATAATGGTGTCAAAAGAAAGTCCTTACTACTTGCCGATAAAAGCAAAATATATTTTATATGTCTACATTAAAAGAGAGAGAAGAAAATGACAGCTAAACACAAACACTGCAAAAGTGTAATGACCAAAATGTTCTAAAAGGCCTGTAATCAAGGGGTTAACCCCTTAGTGACCAATTGATGTTCCATGCCATCATGGCTTTTATAGCCGTTTAGCAGTATTTCTTTAGGTGCAGCGAAGTGAGACCCTGGGCTGGGCATACAGAGACAAACAAAGAAGTGAGATTCCTCTCAGCGGCTTGTTTCCTTTCTATGTTGGCAGAGTATAGTCCTGTTTTTGGCAGTGCATTAAGCTGCTTTGGGTTGTCAGAAGTAAGGGATATGTTACAGTGCCTTTTTTTTCAGATGCTGTTGAAAGGTCCCTTTTGGTTCTTCTGAACTGTTTTTACTAATATGCTTGTTTTGCTCAGCTTCTAGCCTCCAGTGACAACAAACCATGCCTGAGGCGTCAAAGAAAACTTTTCTTTGACACCCCAGAAGTCCAGATCCAAATTGCCTGGTATGGTCCTCTGCACAAGGACCACACACATATGTTTTGACCTTCATTGGCCAAAATGTATGTGTCAGACAAACAAATCAAGGCGTTTTTCATTTTACAGAAGGGTAAGCAAGTGGGAAGTCACACAGCCAATGCCTTATTTTGCCTAAACTTTCTTTACCTCTCCAATGTATGTCTTGTTAAGATTTTTTCCCCATCTGTAGGTTTAATTTGCTCATAGGAATACCCCAGTGTCCCTCTCAACACTATTCCTACTACTCCCAGTGTTCCTCTCACCATCATTCCACGTAATCCCTCCAGTGTCCCTCTCACCATCATTCCACGTAATCCCTCCAGTGTCCCTCTCACCATCATTCCACGTAATCCCTCCAGTGTCCCTCTCACCACCATTCCACCTAATCCCTTTAGTGTCCCTCTCACCACCATTCCACCTAATCCTTCAATTGTCCCTCACCACCATCCCATCTATCCCTTCAGTGTCCTTGTCACCACCGTCCTCACTATCTCCACAGTGTCCCTCAGCACCATCCAAACTAACAGACATGTGTCCCTCTCAGCACCCCAAAATTTCTGATGACAGCCCTGCTGAGATGTCACAAATCCGGAATTAACCCCCACATGTACATATTTTTAAAAAGTAGACATATCCCTGCTCCTCTGCGGGATAACTATAATATATATCAGGGCTTGACAAATCTAATTAGATTTTAGGAGCCAGCCAAAAAATTTAGGAGCCAGACAATCACGCAAGCATACACGCAATTCATAAACACACACGGCTTCTTCACATATATACACACACACACACCTACTTTACATATACACATATATCCAAACACCTCACACACCTACTTTACATATACCCATTTATACAAACACCTCACACATCTACTTTACATATACACAAACACCTCACACACCTACTTTACATATACCCATTTATACAAACACCTCACACACCTACTTTACATATACACAAACACATCACACACCTACTTTACATATACACATATATCCAAACACCTCACACACACCTACTTTACATATATAAATACACCTCACACAAACCTACTTTACATATACCCATATATCCAAACACCTCACACACACCTACTTTACATATACACATATATACAAACACACACCCACCTCACACAGTCTTTTCTTGATGTGTCCCCCCTCCCTGCTGCTTTACCTCATTGCAGGGGAGGGGGACATCCGTGCTGCAGCATGTCCTCACTCATCGGCCTGCTGAGTGCCCGGATGTCACGTGTCGACACCCGGCACTCAGACACGCGTTGCGCGAGGGGGCGGAGCTTGCAGTCTGTGCTATACGCAGACTTTACCCCCTCGCGCTACGAAAAAAGAAAAAAACATCGGATGTTGTAGACCGTATATGCGTCGCCATGGCGACCTGGCGCCTGGGGTTTGTCGAGCCCTGATATATATATATAATTTTTTTAATATAACCATTGAAATCTGGGGGGCTAGAGGGCCTGGGTGAGCTTCTCATACTGCTATTAATCTCTTCCTGTCACACACAATTGCTGTAGGGCAGGGAGAGACTAAAGCTGTCAAAGCCAGGCAATGGCTTTGACTGCTATACACATCCAATCACTGTAACCAGATATGTCAAAGGGGCCTCTGCTGACATAGAATAGGACGAGTCATGTTTTTTCTAATATAGATTTTTTCTCTCCTTTTTTTGTCATTTTTTATTTCCCTTCCTCCCCATCCCCCACTCCCTTTTTTATAATTTGAATTACATTTTTTACAACTTTTTTACGCAATTGCTTTTTAAAAATTTTACCTTTTTTAAAAAGATCTTTTTTGTCATTCTTTACTTCCTTTCTCTCCCCCTTTATGAAATTTATTTTATTAACATTTTTTCATTCTTTACGTCCCTCCCCCTTTTTTTAATTGATACTATTTTTTTCTCTTTTATTTGTCATTAATTACTTTCCTTCTGTCTTTCTCCCTTTCCTCCCCCTCACTTTTTTTTAATCTATTTTTAAAAAAACTTTTTAACTTTACTACCTTTTTTTTCCACTAGGAGACATCAATCATTTCTTGAGGGTTCCCATCCTCCTCTGAGACTCACAGATAACAACAAACTACTTAACGCTTCCAATTACAGCATTATTTTGAAAAATCTCATGCTTAAATCGTATGAAATGAGATATACCTGTGAAGGACTTTTGATATATTATTTGAATAGATACTTTACGGCAAAGTTATTTTGCTTTTACTAATGTTTCATTTAAAACAGATTTGTTATCACATGCATAATAGTATGTTACAAAAGTCATTATTCCTAAGGTCCTCTTTCCGTCTTCGAAAATATATATTCATATATTTAAATCAGTAATTTTTCATCATCATTTAGTACAAAAGTATTTATTTGCACAGACACTGTGTGATTTTTTTTTTTGTAATTGTTCATTTTGCTGTGCTATTGAGTAGACCTATTCCTCCCCGTGCTGCATGAGGTGTGGCTGTTCATTTAGCTATCACCTGTGGGTGGGAGGGGGTTGGTCCTTCCTAATTAATGATGTCATTTTCACCAATGTTAAATTATAATGTAACTACACTTGAGCTTCAGCTTATGACTAAGACCTTTTAGCGCAAAACACATCAGGCCTGCTGTGTGTATACCTTGAATGCTTTTCACTGTGTAGACACAATACATTTGTATCATTTTGTGCAAGTACGGGAGTGCTCTCTCACTAGTTTTTGCTGGTCGAGCAGACAATGGAGTCTTGCATGGGATTAAGAGCCATACAAACCTGCCCAGCCACATTGCAACCCAGAACCCCTTTTTTATTTCAGACGTAGCTGGAGTGCCTTGTTCCCAAGGCACTAAGCCATGCCATTTACATGCCAGCTGGCATACAGCGATAGGAGCTGAAAAATGTGCCAGTTTCAAATAACTCTTCCCAGTTTTGTAGAGCTTGATTGGTAGTGGCTGAGATTTAAATTGCAAAAGAGTATGTACTTTTCAACAGCATATTCTTTATCAAAACAAAATAAACAAAGTTTTCTTCAGTGATGTGACATGAGCATGGCATACTCCTTGATCTTCACCTTGAGAATGGCACACTGCAGTGCCAAAACCATTCAGTGTTTATGGCATAAACTCCATGTGGTTTCCTACTCATGAGTGGATGTATTTATTTCATATGAAACTCATATTCATCTAATCAAGAGCCTATAAGGTATATCCTTACAATTAGACCGTATATGCGTTGCAAATGAATTGTGTCCTCTACTTCCTACACTTATACTTGGAGTGATATTTACAGTCTATTTCTCTTCCATCTAGAGTTGAAACACCAAATTACTTTTTGCACTAACAGTTTCTATATCATTAAAGGAACAGTACTCCATGGTCAAGATTTATTTTATAATACTTAATCTGATCATTGTACTACTCAACTCTAAAATACTTTTGCTCCTTTCGGTTTAATATCTGTCCACATTTATAGATGTACCTTTACATTGTGATTTTTTTTTCTGTATTTCACATGCACCATGTTTTCCCATTACAAACTATTAAGAGCCAACCCAGTGTGCATAAAGAGGAACTAAACCCTCCATTCTGGTTTTTAAGTACACAGTATATACCAAATTTGCTCGAATATAAAATGGTTACTCTCAGTCATGTGACCTCGCGGCATTCTATCCCAGCAAAAGTGCAGGGTAGCATCACAGGAAGTTTGTGTGCACAGATATCCTTTAGTGGCTCAGACTAGAAAGAAGAGAGCCGGGCAATTCACAAGAGTGCAATGGCAGGACCACCACTAGGTACTGAAATGTGGTACAGGGGAAAGTCTTGTGAGTTCAATGCTTTGCTTTGGCACCAATAATAAAAGATGAGCTGGAAGGAAGGGGGACAGGAGAAGGAAAGAAAAAGAAATGCATTTTTCAACAATATTTTTTAATTAGAATCTTTTTTATTTTTTCATAAGGTGGTGGATGGTTTGTCCTACAATCATGGCAGTTTGTGTTAAAAAGGTTTCTTACTGCACCTATGCAACACTGATCCTCTAGATTGTAAGCTTACAAGCAGGGCTCTCTACCGAATGTAGTTCCCCACTATGCTCTGTACCTAGCGCTACGTAAATTGTTGGCGCTATATAAATAAATGTTAATGTAATTAATATGTGACCTCTTTAACACCGCACACACCTCCAGTTGACTGAAACTGAAAGGGAGAGGTGTAAACGGTACTGAGAAAACCGTTAAATTAGTTTAATTGATTTGTCATTAAAGTGGATAACAAGGTCATGTAAATTAATCTACAAAGACACTGGCATACCAACTGCTTACAGATAGAAGTTGCAGACTAAAATTAGAACTAAAATTATTATAACTTTGGTACATATGCCATCACATTGGCTAATAAAATGCATGAAAAAAATGTACTTTCATTACAGTGGCCCTGTATAATTTTCGTTTGGACAATGAAGGGGGGAAAAGAGTAAAATAAGGGCAAGTGATTGAAAGGGGAGGCTAGGGATCGGTGTATGCAGGTAAGTCATGTGGCATAAATTTCAGTGTTAACCCCCCTTCATAACAAAATTCAATGCTGCATTTGATGAGCTTTGAGGACCAGCATTTCTTTATTTTTGTCATATGTTTAACAAAGATTCCCTTTCTTTATGGTCAGGGCACCCATACAAATTATAGATCATTTTTCCACTCTTTTGATAATGCCTGTGGATTGTGCAAAAGACCAACGATCCCAGATCTTGTTAAATCCATTTTCTCAGGGAGACTAGCAGTCAGGTTTTCCATATTTTTACTGTGCGTTATTTAGAGTACTTTTTATATATTATGGCATCACTTCGTGGGTTCTGGAATAGAAATTGTGAGGAAGTGTCAAATTTGAAGATACCTCAATATTTTGGAGTCTGGGATTTGGAAAGGTTCTTGTGGACTTTTTAATTCTAGTATTCTCTTGTATTCCCATGTTTTCTATTTTTGGGAGCCCCTTGTTAATCCACCATCTGAAGATGCCTATTGCTCCTGATTCTCCCAGTGGGAACTGGAGAAAAATCAGGGAAGTGCTGGGTGGCGTAATGGGATATATACGACTAATTAGTTAGCATGGGAAACAAAGCAATATGAAAAAAAGTTATACCTTTAGATTGTAAGCTTGCAAGCAGGGCTCTCTACCTTATGTACCAGTATGTTCTAGTTTGTCTAATTTAACATGTAGTTCCCTTCTATGCTCTGTACCCAGCGCTACGTAAACACCAGAACTTTGCCCAGCACCCAGATTGGTTTCCATAGCACTTCGCTCAGCACCCACAGAACTTGCCCCGTACATATATTGCATCCACAACTCTTTCCTAGCAACCAGATTGCACACACAGGACTTATTCACTCCCTGCTGTCTTGTTATGGGCAGCTCAATGTCTTTGGGCTGACTAGGCTTTCTCTCGCCCTTGTCTCTGGTATCTGAGAGCTGGGATATCATGTGACCCAAAACAGACTTCTGCAGACTAGTGGGGAGTGCTAGAGGCAGCTCGAGGAGATAGTCCGTGTGCTGGAATCTCTGAATGCCATAAGTGGCCATGACTAACCTAGGAAATTTCACTACGCCACAAGTGACTTACCATGCAGACCTTTTGCACCAATCTGCCAAAGTTTGGGGTAGTTTTAATTTTCACAAATGTTGAATCTCATTTTTTTTCTGCACAGGATATTTTCATCTAGAAATACTCCCAAATGTATTCAGATGCATCAGATTGTAGCAATACCCAACATGCACACAGGATGCAGAGAAATAGACGTATGACAGCCATGAGCCACAAAGGATTGTGGTGGGCCTTTTTTGATTGGAGGAGAGAAAGTTGAGATTTTTAATTCAGGAGATGGGTATTTGTTTTTACCAATTCATTTTTAAACGGAACTTCGTTATGGTGTAAACCTAGATATCCATGAGGATCAGGAGATATCAGTAATGCAGTCATGATTCCCAACTGTCCCGCTTTATGGCTGCCCATACAGTTAATCTCTCTCTTCCACAATTGCTGAAGGGCAGGGAGTGACTAAGGCAGTCAAAGATGCACACTGGCTTTGACAGCTATACACAGATTGCTGTGACTGGCTGTCACAAAAATTTAATGTGCAAGAGGAGGCCTCCTTAGACATGGCTGGAGTGCCTCAGTCCCAGACCGGTATGAAAGGCATGGTCAAACCCAGAAGTTTGTGTTTAGTTAAATGAAGCAGTGCTCATTTAACTAGTCAGTTGGGCACACTAAACATGACTCCAGCAGGGGGAGTGTGTGTGTGTGTGTGTGTGCTACATACATTACATACATATACACACACACATTCACTCCCTCTCTCTCTCTCTCAAGGATCCTTTTTTTTGGGCCCTGTGTGTCCTTATGGATTAGTGAGTAAATGTAGAACTTAAACTAATAGAATCACTCCCTGCTCACCTCACATGGTCATGCAACTGCATTTAAAAAGTTATATACATTAAAAAGTTGCATCCCCACAATGTCATTCACAAGACGGTAGTAGATTGGTTAACAAAACCCATGCTTCCATGGGTGTCTGTATAAAATACACATAAACACTTTATGTTTTTGTAAATCACTTTATTTATATACATTTAAAAATATGTCTGGAAAATCCAAAGCCAGTAAAATGCAAATCACTGGTGCAATCCAAATGAATGTTATAAACTTCTACACCCCACCTGGCAAAAAGGCAGTAAATAAAATCTTTTTAAAGATTTATAAACTTGTAATCCAGTTCACATATTCTGCCATGCCATCATGTGTGTACATATATTAAAAAAATGTTTCAGTGGAATATAGGTTCAGATTTAGTATTAAACAGACATTTTGATGGTAGAAATGTATACATTTTCCCCCCAAGATCAACTTTATTGTCTGAACCCTTTTCACAGCTTGATATTCAAACAAGAATACCTAGTAGCAAAATTGTTAATTTGCAAGATCCAGACATTTGGATGTTAAAGTAGTGGTGGATTCAGGAAGCAAATAATATTTGTAAATTTCTAAACACTGAGTAACTCCAATGATGATTAAAGTTTAATTGAGTGAGGAATTGTCACAATTGTATTATGAAATAGTTTGGTATAATGCACAAGTGTGGACAAATGGACAGCTGGTAAGCAGAAAACTAAAAGAGCATTTGGCTCACTATGGGTAAATAGAAGTAATTTATTTGTAGCACAACAGATTAGAAAAGGGAAAGAAGGGAAATTTTAAAACCAGTCTTAAAACCGGTACAAGCGTTTGGAAGAACTTAATTTACAAGGACATCAATTACATAAATATTTTTATTGAAGTGCTGGAAAGTAACTTGATCATTTACATCATACTTTGCAGGCAAAAAGGCTGTTTTTTGTTGACATTTGTTTTGAGTAAGAATTTATGTCCAACAGATCTGCTCTTCGGATGCCACTAATGTATTTCACAGGAGTCTGTAGTGTATGTCACTGATTTTTTATTTTTTGCCCATATAAAAAAAAAATAAAGTGTTCCTGTAAAGAACTATATTTAAAAAAAATCCAGCAGTCGGCAGTGGTAGTAAAATGGCAAAGCATCACTGGAAACGAAAATAAAATTGGTATTAAAATTATATTTTGTGTAAAACATACCAACAGGAGCAAGTGTTCAGTAATTAAGAACTTCCAAATGTAATACTATATAATAGTAATAAGGTATGTGCTACAAATGAAGGCTTGCAATGCCAAATTTAAAATTAGATTAAAATATTCTATGAAGAAAATGGGGGTAAGGGGAAAATAATACCCTAGCGTCACTAAAATCAGTACAGAAGGTCTAGATAAGAGCTTTCTGGAGAAGCTTAATGATGTTTTAAGTCATGGTAATCTCAGAACTTAAACCAATGATTTATTTAGATAGCAAAAAGTTCAGTTGAACGTGAAACATACAGACTTATTGGCAACCACTATGCTAAAAAAAAAAAGTAAATGTCCAGTACAAGAAAACATACTGCAATGAGACTATAAATCAAAACAACTTCTGTACTAAAACAGACACTTATATTAATGACACTTAAAAAAAATAAAAACTTTTATTACAAAAATAAGTTACACTCGCCTCCAGCTTACAGTATAAAACAATTTTATTTGCAGGAATGCAAAAATGATTGTTTGTCATGAGCATTTTGAACAGATGACAGATCTATTTATTCTGAGTAAAGTTCTCTCATTTACTGGGGAAAATAGGTATGAAACTATCATGGAGTAACAGTTTTGATCAGCTATTGTGGTGCCTAATGAGTATGTAGTTCAACTGCAGTATCCCTTTAGGATATTTTTTTATTGTGGAAAATAAAGATTTTACTATTGTAACCACTCATTTATCAAGGTGCTTAAGAAAATTATAAAAACATACCACAAAATTTGCACTGCACTCTACTAGTTATGATCTGCTTTAGAGAAGGCTGATGCACAGGGTATCAGCAATAATGAGAACATACCATGTATCTAAAAAGCTAAAACTACAACCAATATGCAAAATACTATAATTTTTGAAAGGTTTCCAAATATCCAAATGTCAGACTTAACTATGAATTCATTTAGTTGGAGTCTGACAAAAAAAAAAAAGGGACACTGCAGTATTTAGTACAAGTTGCTGATGTACTTTTTGGAACATCGGATGTCTTAGAAAAGTAACATCTTGCTAAACTATTTTACATCCAAATAACTACAATTTCTGAAAGAGCAAAGGCTGCTTTTTCAGCCACAAAATACGACAAAAACTAGGCCTGTAGCTGAGCTCACAAGGAAATCTTACAAGCCTTTGATACTAAAGGCAGTATAAGAATGTTACATTTGGTACATTTCAAAGTTGCTTCCTCATGGCACATTTAACAGGTCTGGCTTTCATCAAAAAAGATTTTCTATGTACAGTACACACAGGGTATAGTTCAATCCTCTGCTACTGAGGTAGTTAACCAACCCTTTAAAAAAAGGTTCTGAAAAGAACCACTATCTGGAATGCCTGACTAACCGGCTTTGATGATTACACCCGAAACCTCTATTTCAACACAATTCAAGTGAAACAAGCATGATTAACCTTCGGGAGCAGGAGGGAATAGAAGATACAAAAACACATAAGGGTACCAATAGTGATACAAAAATATTCCCCCTCCGTTTTCTTCAACAGTTCTTTACTTTCGAAACAGTTTCATGCAGTTAAAATGCAGAACGGACATTGCCATTTTAAGATAAATAATCCATGTAAATACTAGGTTTTGCCACCTATAAAAACACCCATCGCACGTATATCTACAACATTAAAAGTTATCAGTCCCAAAGCTAATGGGAAAGGGACTAATTTTTTATCACTTTCAAGTAAACCCGAGTGATTCCTACACACAACCATTTCAATAATTAGGATTAAGGAAGGCAGGATTCCTGCAGGCCAAGAAATTCACAATCAAATGTTGATCAAGATGCACAGGTTGAGATGGCAAAAGCAGTTACATTAGACACCATATCTTTAAGTGGCAATGTTGGCACGATTGGAACCCCACACTAAAAAACAGGGGAAATCTACTTTATGCTTTTAAGATTTATTTTAATATAGGATAAAAAAAAAAAAAAATTGTTATCAAGATACCATGCTAGAAGTCATGAAATTATTCTGTTGAATACATTATAGGGAATGGGATAACTTAAATTTAATAACTTGCACTGCAAAAAAAAAAAAAAAAAAAAGAAAATTAAAAAATAATGTTAAAGGAATTCATATTAAAGTCCACATATTAGTTCAAATGTCCCAAGTTAGAATCCATGATCTTCATGTGAAGTCTTCTGAGATAGAAATGCTCCTATACAGCCGAGATATTTTAAGGGTGCTTGATTTTCTTACCATTACTCCACTGCAAGCTTCTGGTGTAATCCCACATAGCAAGTCAGTCTTCATTGTAACAGGTCAGGACCGGCCTCGACCCCTTTTCCCTGCTAGCCAGGTAACAAAAAAGGAATCAATTAGACAACAGAAATAAAAATAAATAAAAAAATAAATGACAAAACAAAATAATATTTCAATAGAGTAAAGGCATGCAATAAAATATTGACTAAACCACATGCATATTACAGTATGATTGCCACTAACTTTCTAATTTGCATTTTTTGTTTTTATTTTTAAAAGTTTTTTATTTGGGGCTTAATGTTTG